>CM053789.1:62251182-63721897 GCA_028749045.1 Cupressus sempervirens
TTCTGGGTTGGAGTTTGACACCTAGGGTAGATTGAAAAGTGACCCTATCATTTTATAGCTGGTAGAGGAAAACCCAAATGGAAAACCTCCATTACAGATATCCAAGTTGATTTTTCTATTAGTCATCCTTTCCACTTCACTAGGTATTCTTCATACTACCTATTTTTGGTACTCCAATCCACATGACTATCCAAAATTTCTTCAATCTCTTCTTTAACAGAAGTAGGAATTGGACATGGCTCGAGCATCAACCCCTCACCTACACCATCATCATGATATTCTGTTAACTCTACAATATTGAAAATAGGAGAAATGTGAATCCCATCAGGCAACTCCACCTCATATGCGTTTCCTAAGTCATGTTTCTT
This sequence comes from Cupressus sempervirens, assembly GCA_028749045.1. NCBI lineage: Eukaryota > Viridiplantae > Streptophyta > Pinopsida > Cupressales > Cupressaceae > Cupressus > Cupressus sempervirens. The sequence goes on from CM053789.1 coordinate 62,251,551, forward strand.
CAAAATTTGACAAGGGCCAAATTTCTTCATCTCCAGCTTGTTGTAGGTACCCACTAGAAATCATTCCTTCCTTAAGTATACCATAACCAGATCCCCTACTTGGAACTCCTTATGTCTCCTCTTTTGATCTACCCTAGTCTTATATTATTGGTTCATCTTGGTAATATGTTTGTGTACCTCTTTATGTAGTTTTTTGACACGTTTAATGAATTCTTCTGCCTCGAAACTTGTCCTCTCCCCTTGCTCCATCTTCCTTAGCTCTGGTGCAGTCCTTGGACTACTCCCATACACAATTTGGAATGGTGATCTATTGGTACTCCTGTTAACATAATTATTGTAAGAAAATTCTGCTTGTGGTAGAATCAAATCCCATCCCTTGGGCTTATCTCCTACTAAACACCTCAACAAATTGCCTAGACTTCTATTTACTACTTCTGTTTTTCCATTAGTCTACAGATGATGTGTAGAACTAAACTTCAATTCTATCCTCAACTTTTTCCACAATATCCCCGAGAAATAACCCACAAATGTAGTATCTCTGTAAAAAACAATACTCTTTAGGAGACCATGTAGTCTCACCACCTCTCTGGAAAACAAATCTATAATATGCACTGCATCATGAGTCTTATGGCATGGAATGAAATATGCCATCTTGGAGAACCTATCAACCACCACAAATACTGAGTCATACCCTATTGTGTCCTTGGCAACCCAAGAACAAAATCCATACTTATGTCTTCCCAAGGCTTTGATGGAACATGCAATGGATGATAGAGTCTAGTATTTTGACTAAATCTTTTGGTTGTTTGGCATACTTGACAACTCTACACAAACTTCTTCACATCTTATGACAATTGAGGCCAAAAATAATGTTCTCTAATAATGGCAATGGTCTTATGCCAACCAAAGTGTCCTACCATCCCTCCACTATGTTTCTCCTTGATCAAGTTCTTCCTCACAGAACTCCTTGGAATGCACAATTGACTACCCTTGAATAACATACCATCCTGAATCAAGTAATCTAGCCACCTAGTCCTGTCTAGAGTAACAAATTCTTTATAAGCCTTCCATGCTTTTGCAAAATCAAGATATTCAGGGTACAAATTCTTGAGTTCATCATTTAACCCAACCACTTCAACTTGCATTACTGTCAACAACAACTGTCTCCTACTTAATGCATTTACAACCCTATTAGACCTTCCACTTCTATGTTTCAATACAAATGTATAGCTTTGCATGAACTCTACCCATTTCAAATGTCTCTGATTCAATTTACCTTGGCTATTTAGGTACTATAATGCCTGGTGATCAGTATACAAGACAAATTCTTTTGGCAACAAATAGTACCTCCATTTCTTTAAGGCCTGAACTATTGCATAGAACTCCTAATCACAAACAAAATATTTCTACTTTGCATCATTCAATTTTTCACTAAAGTAAGCAATAGGCTTACCTTCTTGGCTCAATACAACCCCAATAGCACTATCACTATCATCGCAATCCACTTGGAATACTTTACTAAAATTAGAAAGTGCTAACATAGGTTTCTTTGTCACCTTCTTTTTCAACAATTCAAAACTCCTTGTAGCTCTTGTAGTCCACTTGAACTCTTTTCTATCCCCCCTCATTGTTTCAGGTTAGGGGTGCACATATGTTGCTGAAATTCCTAATGAATTTCCTATAAAAACTAGCCAGGCCATGGAATGACCTCACCTTAGTAGAAAATCTTGGAGTAGGCCATTCCAAGATGACCTTTACCCTCTTTGGGTCCATTTTGAGACCCTCAATTGATAAAACAAACCCCAAATAGACTAACTCCATTTTGACAAAGCTACACTTCAAATTAATCAACAATTTCTTTCCCTCAACCTTTCAAGGACACTACAAATGTGTAATAAATGTTCATCCAAAGATTTGTTGAAAATTAAAATATCATCCAAATAGACAATAACAAAATTTCTCAAGAATTTTTTTAGTACCTCATTCATAAGCCACATGAAGGTGCTTGGCGCATTGGTTAGTCCAAAGGGCATGACTAACCACTCATATAGACCCCCCTTGGTCTTGAATGCAATCTTCCACTCATCTCCCTCTTGTATCTATATCTAGTGATAGACACTCTTGACATCTATCTTTGTGAAGTACTGAGCTCCATGCAAATAGTCCATAAGATCATCCATTCTTGGCAAAGGGAAACGATACTTGATAGTTATTCTATTTATAGCCTGAGAGTCTATACACATTCTCCACTCTCCATCCTTCATTGGTGCCAGCATTACAGGTATTGCACATGGACTCAAGATCTCTCAAATCAAACCTTTCCTCAAAAATTCCTAAATTTGTTTGTTTAGCTCCTTAGTTTCAGTAGGAGTCATCCTATGAGTAGCCTTGTTAGGCAAACTAGCTCTAGGGATTAAATCTATTTGATGACTGATTTGCCTTACTGGCAGCAATCCTTTTGGAACATTATTAGAGATGACATCCTCCATACTCACTTAATAGACCTAAAACTTCAAGTGGAATTTCACTACTACCTTTCTTATCCTTTCTAGGAATCAAAACATAACATATAAACTGATGTTTCATGCCATCCAAAAAATTTCTTCCATCAAAAAGACATATCCTAGCACTACTGCATACATTTTCACCTTTCTTTATCAAGGGCTTTATTATGTGGTGAACTCCATCCTTTGTTAGAGAGTATATATTTGCATGACCATCATGTACAACATGCCTATCAAACTGCCATGGCCTTCCCAATAATAAATGGCAAACATCCATTGGAATGATGTCATAGAGAACCTCATCATGGTAACTCCCAATCTTGAACTTTACCAGACATTGTTCACTAACCAGGACCTTATGATCATCCTTCACCCAAGAAATTTGATAGGTTTGGGGGTGTTTCTCCCTCTTGAGCTTTAGCTTTGAGACCATCTCCTCTAGCACCAAGTTGTTAGTGCTTCCACCATCAACAATCACATCACAACATTTACCCTCGCACTTGCACTTGGTAGGGAACAAACTCCTCCTTTGTCTAAGTTCAGTCTCACTACTTAGTAGGACCCTTTCATTAACTAGAACCTCTCCTCTTTTTGCATCCTCTAAATGTGATGACTATGCATCCATATCCACATGAGCAACCTTTCTTGACCATCAGCTCTCCTAGTTGTCCTTCCTTGGAGTTGAGGGCATTCAAAGGTGATGACCTTCTTCATTGTAATGAAAATAGTTACCAAAAAAGCCTCCTCTTCCTGAACCTTCTCCACATCCTCTACCTCTTCCTCTTTGATCTCCAAAGTTTTGATCATGGGAGTAGTTAAAATCCTCGTTCCTCTGGTTTTAGCTAGTTCCCACATCTTCATTTTTCTTCTAGTTCTCATTTCAGCCTCCAAATGACCTACCACCACCCCTTCCTACTTGAATACACCCTCTTTGTCTACCATTAAACTTTTTTGTTTAGCTTCTCCTTAACTCGCAGGGCAAATTGGTATGCCTCTTAAATGCTAGTCATTTTAACCAAACTTAACTCGTCCTGACTGCTAGGTTTTAACCCACTAAGGTAATAGGCAACCTTCTCCTTGTTTGCTTCTGCATGACCTACCCTAATAAGGACTCGATAAAATTCCTTTGTATATTCTTGGACAGACTTTCCTATTGAGATAATGGGTGTTGCACACATTGCATAATATTGTTATATTTTATTATTTTATTTTATTATGTAATGTTCCACCTAGATGGACATGCAACATGTAAAGATTCCCATAGAATATTCTTGATGAGTTGTATTGTAACATTGTGATAATATTTCATGTAATTATTTAATATTGGGAAAAAGAATTAAATGCCCAATATTAAATGTGGGGTCAGTGGGTTAGGTAGCACATAGTTTATGTAATACTACTTAGTGGTTTTGTGGGACTTGCTACTATATAAGCAGCCACAAGGGTAGTTGTTGTAGAGAGTAAGAGTTAAAAAGGCAAGATTCGATTGGGACAAGGCTTGACAGGTTAGCCAAGAGAGCATTTGTGAAGGTTGGAAGCATGGCATCGGATGTTTGGATTCATGCTTGTTCACATAGTCTGCTCGGTTGTGGCTATGGACATGAAGTCTTCCATGGTTGTATGGCAATGGTATTTTTTTGTTGAATAATACATGGCGATGGATGCTTTTGGAGGCTGGGTTTTTTCCTCAATGAGGGTTTTCCAGGGTATATCTTGTGTCACGTTTTGTGGGTATGTTGTCTATTCTCTTGCATGTGGATTTTAATTTCATATTTATTTTAGATCTATTATGGGTTATGTGGAAATGGTTATATTCTTTCTTGCCAATTTTCCTTACAAGTGGTATCAGAGCTATGGTTTTATTATTGTAACCCTAGATTGAATCCATGGGAACGCATGAGAGGATAAAAGGAAAGGGCAAGATATATGAATATTTTATTGCAGATATGAGGGCTTTGGGTTTACTGTTATGATGGGATGTTAAAAGATTTGGGCATGTGAAATTTTTGGACAAAATGATTTTTTGAATGTTTCATTTAAAATAAGGGTTTTGGGGGGTAGCATGCAAAAATGACCTCTTAGGTAAAAACAGACCTCACCATTGGATCTGGGTTGACATTTCCATAAAATTTGATATATAATATGCCCTAGTTTGGCCATGTTGAGAGGAAATGAAAGAGTTTTTTTATTTAAGCCCATGATGGCCGTCAAATTTAATCCTGTCAGAATTTTCGTCACAAAAAAATTAAAACTGAAAAATCGCATTGAAAATGGTAAAAAGACTGTCTTAGTAAAACGGCCATAACTTTCTCTTAGAATATCGGCTTTTAGAGTTCTTACAAGCGTTGGAAAGCTAATTCAGAGCACTACAACATGGTATAGGTTTGGTTCTATAATTTTGATATTTTGTTAAGTTTTAAGAGCCCTAAAGTCAGATGTTATTTATTTTGAGCATGGATTAGAGCATAACTTGGGCATGCAGAGTCAGATTTTAGACTTCAAGTAGTCAATGGAAAGCTCTTGGAGAGCTCTACACATTGGTTCAGATTGGGTGCAGGTTTGGCATGATTTATTTGTTGATATATTAATCTGAATAGTTTATAGATATATTTTGACTATGGTAACATTGTGAGTTTATGGTATTGGAGATTTAAGATTTGATGTCATTGTATACTCAGTTCATAATTTAGATTGGTCTCATGATGATATGGATATCAGTGTTTAGTTTGGATATGTATGATGACTTGTTGGATCTACAAGTTGTGCAGTGTTGTAAGTAGTCTATACTTATAGGTTGCATTTATAGCTTGGTTATGGGTTGTCTTTGCCCATTGATCTTTCATTATTGATGCATATTCAGATTGGTGGCTTGGATTTGGATTGTCTATGCCCTAAGTCACATGATTTTATGATTTTTTCTTCATGTAGAAGGGATGAGATGTTGTTACCAGGTACAATCATGTTGGAGGATTGTCATTGACTATTTTATGCTGATAGGTTGGACATATTGAGAGACAGATGCTCAATTCATAGATGTGATCATGGTGCCATGGATTTTGGCATGACATGATTGGATATACAGGTACATCTTTGATGTTCATTAGCTTAGATTTCTGATTCAGTTATGGTGGTATATCTTCTTGGTTAAGGATCATGGTTATTTGGTTTCTTTTGAGGAGCTCATGATGTGCACTTTGAGTTCTTTAATGGTTTGATGCCTTGGTTGATTCTCATGGTTAGAGGATGGATTTTTGCATCATTATGTCATGGATAGCTTGGATACATGGTTTAGTGGGAGCTTGTAACAGTGATGGGGTGACAGTGCAGGATTAGTTCCTGGTTTGGTTTGGATCTTCAAGTAGGAGATGGATTTTATGATGCCATAGGTGACTTGGTACCACAGTTGAGTGGGATTTGTTGGCATTGATATATTTATTGAGTGTTTGTAGATGTTGGAGGTTTGTCTTAGATCATGTTGCTGCAGAAGCATCTTTGACATTTGCATGGTGCACTTGTTATCTTCATGGTGTGTGAAGATGGTTAGATCTTGAGGACTCATGGAGTTCTTGGTTATCTTCATGGTGTTTGGAGATGGTTCTTCATGGTATGTGGAGATGGTTTTCTTCATGGTGTATGAAGATGGTTGCATCTTGAGGACTTATGGGGTTCTTGGCAAAGGTGTGGTTTATGCTTTTATTGGGCATGTTATCCTTGGTATGAGGATGGTTTCATTGTTATGTCATGGTATACTCTTGATATGCATTTAGAGTTGTGACATGTTATGGTATGTTTAGATAGAGCATGTTATCTCTTTAGTTGAGATGGTTAGATCATGTTGTCATGTTTATGTTCCTGAGGCCATGGTTGGAACTTTGACATTGATCTAGGTTTAGTTTCTTGGTATTGAGTACACTGATCATAAGTTGGATACTTCATGATATTGCTATGTTGCATTTGTATTTGGCATCGATTGATTGGTTACAGGTGCTCATGGATACTTAGAGACAGTGGTGATGCTAATTTCTCTTGGATTAGAGAAGTATTTGTTGGGATGATTGATGGTTTCAATAGGAAGTTCGAGGGGTAGTCACCTGATATGGACTTGAGAGGAGATTGTTCTTAGATGAGTATTGGTTGGAGACTTGGGTATCTTGATGAGAATTCTCATTCCCCACTCTTGGTCTACTTGGCGGTCTGCTACTTGAGAGGTATAGCCCATTGTTTTTCTCAGTTGCATTATATTTATGCTTGTCTTTCATAGATATGGATCTTGAGCTATGGTACATGAGTTAGTTCTAGAGGGTTCATTTGAGAGATGGTTTAGCATTGGTTATCTCCATGTGCATATATTGTTATGCTGGTTAAGTTTGGGAGATGGTTTTATATTGGGCATATTCCTTGGATTAGGAATGGTTATTCCTTGGTTTAGAAATGGTTTATTGAGTTTGATCTTCTTGTGAGAGGCTTGCATCAATGAGTAGTTATATGGTATGGTTTGGGTGTTGTTGTGACTTCTTGTTGGGGTTTAATGGAGGAGATCATACTTGCACAGTTTACATCTAGAGGTGTGTGTAGAAGGACATGATACAGGTTATGATTTGCATGGTTTCTCCGATCTTGGTATCTTCCTGGATGTTTAGTTTTTCTTACATTGGATTTGAGATTGGTTAGAGATTATGATCACTAGTTTGTGCTCATGTATGTCATGTGAGAGATGACATGGTTATTCCTTTATCTCTTTCCTCTATTGGTTGTGGAGAATTTGGGAGACTATTGGAGACCTGTTATGAGAGTTGTTCTTGCAGGATATCAATTTATGTATTGTGGATGTCCTTGATACTACATGGAATCACTTCTTTGAGATGTGTTGAGTGAATTGGTTATAGATTTGACATTATCTTTTGTAGTGGGAGCTTCTTGGTATATATGTGGTAGGTATTGCTCTTGAGGCTTGTGATTGCAGGTTACAGATTGGATATGTCGATGATATGAGATTCACTTGTTATACTTTTGAGGTATGGATAGTTGGATGGGTTTGGCACTTGCTATGGGTGCTATTTCAGCTATGAATATTTTGACAACTACGAATACATGTGATTACCTTTGGATCAAGGTTATTTGTGCTTGGAATTTCAGTTGGTATAGGATTTTATGATCTTCTAATGTGACAGGTTGGGTGGCTTTCTCTTTGGATGGCTTCTATGTATGTCCAGTGGCAATGGCATAATAGGAGGTGAGATCATTCATGTTTGAGATGTTGGATACTTTGATTTTGTTGTGGGTACCAGGACGGAGCACTTGGTTTATTTTGATCCATGATGGTGGATGTGCTAGGAGGGATTGTTCCCTTGTTCATTTATGTGGCTACGGATTGGCCCTATGCAATGTATACAACAAGTGGGAGATTATTGAGATAATGGGTGTTGTACACATTGCATAATATTGTTATATTTTATTATTTTATTTTATTATGTAATGTTCCACCTAGATGGATGTGCAACATGTAAAGATTCTCATAGAATATTCTTGATGAGTTTTATTGGAACATTGTGATAATATTTCATGTAATTATTTAATATTAGAGAAAAGAATTAAATGCCCAATATTAAATGTGGGGTCAGTGGGTTAGGTAGCATATGGTTTATGTAATACCACTTAGTGGTTTTGTGGGACTTGCTACTATATAAGTAGCCACAAGGGTAGTTTTTGTAGAGAGTAAGAGTTAAAAAGGCAAGAGTTGAGCCGGACAAGGCTTGACAGGTTAGCCAAGAGAGCATTTGTGAAGGTTGGAAGCATAGCATGGGATATGTGAATTCATGCTTGTTCACATAGTTTGCTCAGTTGTGGCTATGGCCATGAAGGCTTCCATGGTTGTATGAAAATGGTATTTTTTTGTTGAATAATACATGGTGATGGATGCTTTTGGAGGCTGGGTTTTTTTCCTCAATGAGGGTTTCCCAGGGTATATCTTGTGTCACATTTTGTGGGTATGTTGTCTATTCTCTTGCGTGTGGATTTTAATTCTGTATTTATTTTAGATCTATTATGGGTTATGTAGAAATGGTTATATTCTTTCTTGCCAAGTTTCCTTAAATTTCCTACTTGCTTTAACCCTTGCATTTTCTTTAACAAATGAAGCTGATAATCAACAGCAATGAACTGCTTCTTTAGTTTGTCCACCATGCAATCCCATCTTGTGATTTTCTCCTCTCCTCTTCTTTTTCCAGTTGAATCTCTTGCCTCCATATTTTGGCATGGCCTTTCATTTTGGCCTTCACAAACTTAACCCTATAAGGGCCCCTGATATCCTCATACTCAAAATATTCTTCTAGTTCATTGATCTAGTCAATCAACTCATCCAAATTAGATATCCTAAAAACATGTTGACGTCAATTTTAGGTCTTTTTCCAAGCTTAGCAATGACCCTAAAAAGCCTCTACTTTGCCAAGTTTAGGACTTCTCCTTCTCCTTCCCCTTCCTACCCAATATTTTCTTCTTCTTCATTTTCTTCCTCACTTTTGTCACCTAGGACAACATTCATCCCTCTATGGATCTCCTCCTGCAATGCCTAAACTTGTCTCTGGAGGGCTCTAACCTCATGAGTAACAACTCTAGCCCTTCCAACACACTCTATCAAAACCCACAACCACACAGGCCTAGTGCAAACTACCTCATAGTCAGTAGTCTATCTACACACTCGGGAGAACCTGCTCTAGTACCACTTGATGAGGGCACAAACCAAGACCAAAATGAACACAACGGGACTTACATTCACTATACAAAAAATAGACTCTAATACATGCCCTATGAGCTTACAAAGTTGTTTGAATCTAGAGAAAATATTTTTCTTGTACCTTCTCCCAAACTCCACTAAGAACTACCTTTACAATGCCATAAATGTTCTTAAATGGACCCTAATTAGGTTTAGGTTTAGGAATACATTCTAGAATATTCCATTTGGCATCCACTACCAAAACAAAAGGTTCTAGAAATCACGTTAGAAGTCAGTGTGAAATTAGAAGAATCCAAAAATGGTAGTCCAACTTTCAGGAGGCATAACTTTTGATCTAGGACTCTGATTGACAAATTGTTTACATTTCTAGAAAGCTCTTTAAGAACTATATAGCCTTATTTACAATCTTTATTTGTGTCCCATTTTTTTTGGGTCCATACTATGATTTAGTGCCTCAAATATGACTTTGAAGCATTCTTAGGAGGTCTATAGGCAACTTAAAACTACAATAACTTTCAAACCGTAAAGCCTTTTGACTTGATTCTTTTTTCGGAGTGCTTTAAATTAAAATAGAATCATCCCTCCAACTTACACCCTCTAATTCATCATAATTATGGCTCAATTACAAAATAACATATTTTCTACATTTGCACATATCCCAAAGTGCTCAAAAACTCTAACCTAGAAAACCAATAGTGGAACTATGAGAGTTGGAATCTTTATTTGACCCAAATGGGTATCCATAAATGAAAACACTTTAAACATAAACTAATACTAACCATATTTTTGGGTGATATAGGATTGACCTTATGCCACTAGATGCTCCTGCATCAATATGATTACGTCAAAAATAGAACTTCAAATATATCTTTAAATTCAATTCTTCTATTTAATTAATTTCTCAATTAATAAAATATAATTAAATATTGAACTTTCTTTATAAAATTTCCATTTAATTAAATCATTAAATTATCTTTTAATTTGATTTAATCATAACTAAAAATCACAACATACCCACAAAATCAAGTATGAAAACTCAACCACAAGACAAAGCATAGATTCAAACTCTAGTGTCAAAATCACAAATTCACGTCATTTGACAAATTTAGATGGGCAAATAACTTAGATATTTGTCCTACTTTCTAGGACCATTGGATTTGGATTAGGATTTAGACTCAAGAATTATCTCCCCTCTTTTACCATTGAGATATTATGATAGGGGACGCTCATCCAAGTAATTCAAGGAAGTTGATGCCTGATACTTGAAATCTACATAGAATCTATGCATTTACATACAAATGTAATCTAAACTAAGTAGGAAATGGTGAGAAGTGTGTTAGATTGTGGTGACTGATCAGGAAAGTACTGTACATACTTCATAAATAGTGGCCGACATGTTATAACCCTAAAGTGGTTTAATAGTTGTATAAAAAGGGCTTAGGGTTGGGTATTTTTTATGTGTTGTGATACGAAATTGGTTCTTGCAGTGGTATTGAGTTGTAAGGGATTACGGATTGTAATCAGGTTGTAATCACTGGATTGTAATAAGATTGGACTTGCTGTTTGGTGGACGTAGCCCAGGGATTGGGTGAACCACGTTAAATCTTGGTGCCTTGTGTTCATTTCTGTGTGTTCTATTATTTTTTCTGTTATTGTTTATATTTGCATGTAGTTTTTTATTTCTGTCTGTGGTTTATCCTAACAAAGTGGTGCATCGTATAGATGCAAATTAGTAGGTGACTATGACTCCCTCCCTCAACCACATCAAAAATGTCCATCATAAAGTAAAACATACAAGTACACCATACACATGCAAGTATGGGGTATGTGACTATAAAACTTGCTTATAAATCACAAAACTAACTATCATCATGAGATAACTAAAATCACTAAATGAAAATACACATATCATCATAAAAAAAAAATCATGAACACATGAACTAACTAAGTAACTCATCACATAAATTGACTGAGTATGAAATAATATCTAATCAATTTTGGTAACATATAGCTTGCCTCTATCAAAAACCAAAAATGTGAAATTTAGAGTATCAATAGTACTGGTAATTTCATGTAGTAAAATAATAATAATAACAGAGTATCTACACTACACATGGCAGGTAAAAGTTCTAAAGCCATCTAGACTAAACAAAAAACTAGGAAACCCTGTAAAACAAGAAAACTAAAATTTTCAAAGTTGCTTGGATAGCAGTGCGGAGGTCTACATGTACTCTTCCTTGAGGAACTAGAAGACATCCTTCTAATCTTCACTAGGCTTTGACTTAGTCCCAGTAAACTTTCTCACTTAGGGCACAAAGGGTGACCAAACAAGCATGCATAACTTTAATAGAAAATTTATTGGAGTCCTCAAGATGATTGTTGAAGTCGTCGACCTACCTTCTCAGCTCCTGAATCTTCAAGTCTTGCCTTTTAATTTTGTCCTTCATTTTTCCTAGTAGCCTACTAGCAACCAAGCTACTAGCCTCCTTCCCCTCCTCTAGAACCTGTACAACAAAGGGGTTGGGAATGGGATTTGGAATAGGGTTTTTTTCTCTATGTCTTTGAAGGGGAGGCAATAGGGGTATTTTTGACATTAGAGGGAGGGGGGATTCGAAGGATTTACTAGAGGAATGGCCAAAAATCTCCTCAAAAAACCTAGCTAGAGAACTACCAAAATTTGACCCACCAACCTTTTTAAAAGCTTGTTTATACTTCTCTTTGGCAAGGTGGTTAGAGCTATGGGCTCTAAGGGTTTCAATAACATCACCCGACTCAACAATATAAACCTCACACTTGCCTTTTTTGGTGAGCTCACTAGATTTTTTGTTAGGTGGAGGTTCCATTTTGGGTCTTTTCTTGCCAATATCAGAAGGGTCGACATCAAGGGGCCCAGGGGGAGAATCCGTATGAGAGACAATGGGTTCCCTAACTGACAGATAAAGTGCATGGTGAAAGTTATAAATCTTGAATAGTAACTCTTGATGCAAGATGACATTATCCTTGCCTTTTTTGTTAACCTCTATATTGCACTCAATGGAATGAAGTAGGTAAAACAAGATGGAAATTAAGGCTTTGTGGTATAAATGGTTCAAAAAAGGTAAATGGTAGAAGTAGTATATACTAAACTTACCTTCAACAGTGAAGTACTTCATAATAATGTTGAAAATATATTTTCAAATGCCAAATAAATCTTCCCTATTGAACCCACCTTTATTTTTCATTGGTTCCTCTGAGTGATTGAAGAATTGGTTAAGGCATCATAGTTAGAGGTCTTGCTCATATTTTTCCATTTCCTCCCCTCCATGGCTTTTGAGATGACCTCTTCACCAACCTTAAATGTTAGGCCTCCCACCATAACCTTCTTGTTATTCTATGAAATAGATTGCTTTGAAATATTCTCATCATGCCCACCATACATGAATTCCATGAACTATAATTGTCCCCTTCCTCAGACACAAGCATGGCCTTCACATTGTTCCTAAAGGCACTATCAATCCTATTAGGCTCAATGCAGAGCTTATTGTCACCCATAGTCTCCAGCTTAAAGAGTTTAAAGAAATGCCAAAACTATTTTTTTTGTAAAATAAAACAAATGAGTTTCAAAATGCCTTTTTGAATTTGGCTGAAACCTTTCCTTTTAATGTCATGATGGTAGTGACAAGAATAACCGATGAATAATCCATCCACCTAACTGTACTCATGTGAACCCTTATTATCATGTAAATAAGTTGTACACCACTTTCCTTTAAAATTTAAGGTAATGTTAGGGAAATAAATACTTAAAACCACCAAGAGCTCACAATAATTATATGATATCATTAAAAGGTTGTGCCTATAAATCTTGAAAAAAAATCCCAAAGTTTCCTTTTTGACTCATAATTGTAGCATGCCAAGTGTCTTTTTGGAGTTGTAAAAACATCCTACTACACAAAGGGTAATCATTGTTTCCCTTATGATGTTGCCATGTGTACCGATTGATGGTGTTATGCCTGGTTTTCTATACCCATACATTCCTCCCTCATTATAAGGTTCCTTATCTCATGCAAAAGTAGATTTTCCTCCCTCTAACACCTTAAGCCCTCAATTTGTAGCCTAGTGGTTCACAACTCCATTTCGCTCTTTGTATATGTGACCATATTTGTGGTTCTGAAATCTCTGCATTTGGGCATTGGCATCATCCAAGATAGTATTGACCCTCCACCCAACACTACTCTTTATGTAAATGATTTGTATAATAACTTTGGAATCACCGTCCACTTTAATATTTGTAATTCCCAAGGCTAGAGCAATATTTAGGCCCCAGAGGAGCAATATTCCCTTAACCTAGTTAACTATGTGCTCTCTAAGAGGTCTTGCATAGGCAGCCAAACATTTATCTTTACATACCCTTAAAATTCCACCTCTTGCCTATTTATCTCCTCTAACAACACAATCAAATTTAATTTTGTACCACCCAACCAATGATGGAGCCCACTTGGTGTTTTATCTAGAAAATTTCTTTGAAGCATCAATTTTTCTAAATCCTTGTAGGAGGTTCCATTCCCTGGAAATTTCTATTTTGATTGGGGAGGGGGGTGAATTTGGATATTTCCAATAACTAGCATTTACATTTTCAAGAAGCATTTTGAGACCCATATTGAAAGTAACTTGAGGGGTAGTTTCCTCCTCCTCAAATATCTTGTTATTTCATTCCTTCCAGATATATTAGTAGACATACGAGGGGATAAAATTCAAAAGCATAATGATAATAGGGTGATTAAAGAAACTGGTCTAGTAAAAAAATTTCTTGAGATCCACATGTTAGACATGTTAAGAATAACTAAGAGTGGGGGTGAATCAATTACTCGAGGTCTATATGTATCACTTGAACAATTAAACATTAGACACTTCACTATTTTGCTTATCATGTTGTTGCTTGGTCTCTACTATAAAATTGCCATAAACTTTAACTTGCATTAAATAATGAAAATATTATGAAATTTAAACATTCATTACAATTTTGACATTAGGATATAATGTGGAAACCCAATTTGAGAAAAACCACTAGCAACATGTCACTCTGTTTCACTCTTTCGAAGTGATCTCTGTTAGGATCCAACCTTGTTAAAGTTTACAATGCACACTATTAGATGTGACTTGGTTAGAGGATTTAATCACCCTATTAGGAGTGGCCTTGTAAGAAGACTTTGATCATTCCATTTAGAATGTCACCCAAATAAAGGATTTACACAGACTGTTAAGTCTTAAAATAACTGTTAGGTCAACCTCTGTTAAAAGGATTTCAATATAAATTGTTTACAATGATAAGAAAGAAAACAATAGGTTTTGATTTGTGTGATTACAACTCACTTTTGTGAGTTCAAATCTCTTTTTATTCTTTATGTTGGTTCACTGATAAGACTTGTATTGTCATCTCTGATCTTGATCTGATTAGACACCTTTCAAGCAATCAGTCCACTCTTCTCATCAACACTTAAAAGTCTTTTGCTCTAATTCACTTATCAATAACAACATCACATCTGCAAGCTTTCTCCTTTAGCTTTTCATTCACTCACTTGTATCACATGTTTTTGATCAACCTTGATTTGTATAACTCTCTCTATATACAAGCTCACACACACACACTAGATAGGGCACCAAATGTTTGGCTTTGTATCTCTTTAAATAGGCAATTCATGCTCTACCATTTTCTACATCCACTATAGATTTTAGGGTTTATGCTCAAATTCAATGTATCTGTCCATCTTCTTGATCATTCTCTAGAAACTTCTCTAGAATCCATCTGTTAGGTCTTTACCTTATCTCCTTCTTGAATTTAATGATCCAACTCATCAATCTTATCTTCAACACATTTTACATCTCTCAAGAAATCAATTGAGTTGACTTGATCTTATGATTTCTTTGAATTTATTCTCTTATTGTCACTTGAAAATCTTTAAATTCTGATACTCAATCAAAACTGAAATACTCAGTCATTGTAAGGCTTTCTGGCTCAACGTCAACTAACTTTCTTGATTGATGCTAATGCTCACTCAACACAAGATTTTCTTAGCACTAACTGTATCTCGATTGACACTAGAATTACTTGACACTCCTTAGTACTTTTACTCTTTTGCTTAGCTTGGCTTAGCTTTCTTGACATAAACAATTACTTTTCTTTATCAAAGTCTATCTAATAAAATGTCCATTATAACTTCCTTTTCATAAGTTCAACCTTTCCTCTAGCTGCTATAGTTATGAAAAATTTCTCAAATCCTCTTCATCAATCGAATAGATATGACATTTAAATTAGGTAGCAATATGTCTCATCCATATATTTGACATCAATGACAAAACAAAAATTATTCCAATTGTAAGTTTCCAACACCACATATTCCATAGTCTAGTTGATCCTCATCTTATTGAGAACTTGTTGCCAAATAGTAGTAGCTAGCTCATGATGAATAAAGAGGTAGTTAATGGTCTCTTGCTCTTTTTAACACAAAACACATCTATTGGCTAAATTGAAGCCCCTCTTAATAAGGTTTTATTTTGTGAGAACCGTCCGATGCAGAATAGTCCACAAAAATAAATTTATTTTGGGGGTGAGGTGCTTGTCCTAGATTTTTCTTCATTCAAGTCTAGCACTAGTGGGGCAAGAGTGAGTTCATAATTCAATCTGGTGGAAAAATGTCCTGAAGATGTAGGGGCCTGAAGAATTATGTCCTCCATTTTAGTTTGTGGGATCCTAGTGTGCTTCAATTATTCTATCAAATCCTAGGCCAAGACATGCATCCCCTGATTATTGATCACTTGGCCCAAATTTATCCACCTTCTATTACTAAGGTACCCCTCCACTTTATCCCCAATATTTGTTTTAACATGGTACTCAAGTTATGATTCTTAGAAGTATTCAGATGAAGTGAGTTATTCTAATTATCCTTCCATAATTATTTTTTCTAACCATTTCCAAGCTACCACATTAATCCTTTCTATAAGAGATATTTATATTTGGTAATGTTTTTCTAGATTTTGGAATCTTGGGGAAGATTACTATCCTTAAACTTAGTCTTAAAAATTTCACCCTACAAGTACTTAGCATGCACAATATTGCACTAGCCCTCCTTTTTCAACATTAGTGTCCAAGCCATTTTACAATTGAGGGCTCTATTGATGTTTTTGATTATTCTTAAGCCCAAGCCTCAAATTTTTTTGAGGGAATAGACATTATCCCAATTAATAAGGGAGAGCCTTTTTTTTCCTTCAACTCTAGACCATAAGAAGTTGCATTGTGTCCTTTCTAGTTTGACAACCATCACCCCCACAATTTTGGAGATGGACAAGAAGTAGATTGGTATACCTTGAAGAGTAGATTTTAGGAGCTAGTGTTTACCTGCATGGCTAAGGAGTTTTCCCTTCCACCCTATGAGTTTATTTTGAGTTCTCTCAAGGATAGAGTCCCAGAAACTAGACTTAAAATCCTTGATTGTGAGAGGGAGGCCAAGATAGGTACAAGGGAGGTTGGAAGCCCAAGATCTTGATAATCTTGCTTTGAATATTATAGTCCATATTAAAGGAAAAAAATCTACTTTTTAAGGTTGATTTTTTGACCCAAAGCGTCTATGTAATGATCCAACACAAATTTACATTCTCTAGCTTTTACCACTAAGGATTCACCAAAGAAAAAGGTTTTATCCACAAACTATTAGATAACAGAGTGAGGGGAGGGTTGAGGCTATCCTGATACCTTTGACTTTTTGGTTATCCACCAAACACACCTAATACCTTGACAATCATTATAAACAAGTATAGAGAGAGGGGGTCCCCCTATCTGAGGCCTTTACTAGGGAAAAAGAGCTCCCCCAAAGTATCATTGACAATACCATAATAGTTAATAGTTTCAACAAATTGTTTAATTAAATTGACAACTTTGTTAATGAAACCAAAGAAAGAAGAGTTTTATATAAATGACTAGTTAATATTATCATATGCTTTTAAAATATCAAGTTTCAGAGCCATACACACATTCATACTTTTATCCATAAAGTGGATGATTTCATGAGTTGAAATGAAAACGTCTAGAATTTTCCTTCCTGGAAAAAATCCCTTCTAATTGGTACTGATAAGTTTATCCAAGATGTTCTTGATCCTATTCTCCAACACTTTGGAGAAAATTTTGTAGAATTTGGTACATAGGCTTACAAGCTTGTAATCATTAATGTTAAAAGGGGTACACTATTTATGGATCAACAAAATAAAAATTTTATTGTGTTGATGTAACATTTAACCAGTCCTGAAGAAGTCCCTAGCTTCTTTGGACACATCCACCCCCCATAATGTCCCAAAATTCTTGGCAGGAGGTTGGGGGGAAGCCATCTGCACCTAGGGCTTTTTAAGCATTCATCGAGAACACAATTGCCCTAACTTCTTCATTTGAAACCCTTTCTAGAAGGTGTTGATTATCTTCAGTGATAACAACTCTAGGGATTTTTTGTAGAAGTTAGTCATGGTACTTGCTCATGTCAATATCTTTAGAGGCAAAAGAGGATTTGAAAGAGTTGGTAGCCAAGACCCCCAAAAGTAGCTTGTCATTACAAGTTTCTTCCCTTTCATTCTAATGGGTATCAATAATATTTCTTCTTTTATGATTTGTGTTAAACCTGTGGAAAAGTATTCTTATCCCCTACCCTTAGACATTGAACCCTCAAATGCTGCTTCCAAAAAATTTCTTCCCAACCCAGCAGTTGCTTCCACTCCCTTTTGCACATTTCTTCCTTGTATCCATATCCAGTGGGGTGTTCCATGGGAAAATGATTCAACAAGATTTTTCTTGGTAAAAAATGTCTCTCAAATTAAGCTTACTCCAACCTTTAACCTCATTTTTAATTAGCTCCAACTTAGAAGAGACTCTAAACACAACAATGCCCATTATGGGGGTGTTCCATCATCTTTCAACCATTTTCCTGAAGGACAGGTGGGAGCTCCTCATGATTTTGTATCTAAATGGGCAATAACTACATGGTTGGGAATCCTTCCATCTAAACATCAATGGGTTATGCTTAGACATAGTACAGGGTAGGGGCTTTAAGAGGGAGTCACTAACAATCACCCAAGAAGAGGAAGTAATGAATTTATCCACTCTAACCTAGATCAAATGAGCTCCTTTTTGGTTATTATTCCACATGAAGGGATTTCTAGTGGGAGTGATATCCACCAAGTTGGTACTATTTATGGAACTCACAAAGTCCCCCATGTTATCACTATAGTAAGCAGGACCCCCAACCTTCTTGGAATGGAAAAGAGGGGAGTTGAAGTCCCTTTAAAATAGGTTATTGTTATAGGGGAAGGACTGAAAGTAGTTTTTTAATTCCTTCCATGGGGATTTTTTTTAGCCCTAGTATTAGGGACATACACATTGAAAATCTATCACTAGTTTTGATCTTTTACAAAAGAGGCCAATAGGTTGTTTTGGGAAAAGGAAAGGAGAGAACCCTTGAGTCTAGATAGGTTCCAAAGATTAGTAATACACCTTGAGGCACCATTGGATTCAAAGTAAAAGAACATGGCCCCTGCCTAGAGGTTCTTAACAATTTTGGAGAAGTTACAAAAAGTCATTTTAACTTTAGGATCATAAGGATATCCACCTTGTGCTCAACAATGTATTGTTTAATAGAAAATTTATTTTTAGGGCTACTAAGCCCTCTTATATTCTAAGAGAGGAATATCATTTCTTACCTCTATGATGAGTGTCAAAGGTAAGTTGCCTTCTGACAACAATCTCCCTTGAAATAATATTTTGGCACCTAACCCTTTCTTTAGGTCTTCCTTTTGTAGAGTCTCCACCCACATCTGATTTTTTAATATTTTTTTCTTTAGTCTTATTTTGCATTTTCCACTTTGCTTCCTCCTCATTAGTGTCATTATGCATCGGAATTTCCTCCACCTTGGGGAAATTGAGTGATAAATACATGGAGAGATCATTAATACTCACCAAATCATCAAGGGTCTAATCAATAGCTTCAATTAGGACCACGAGGGTCTGATCTAGAAAACCTTCTTTCATCTAAATTTCCCCAATCGCATTGGGATGGAAAACTAAAACTATGGTGCTTTCCACTTCTATTGACTCCTATTGGTTGTTCTGATCCTTCTTAAGGGAATCCTCAGGTTTCCTAACCTCAACCACCAAATGGTTAAGATGAGAAAACATAGTTTCCTTCTCTACAAGGGTTTGTTGGATCCCTTCTCCCAATGGGCCATCTTGTATCTCTACAATCACTTTTAAATTTTCTCCTTCTGAGCTATTAGTAACAAACCTCACACTTGGATTTACTGATTTTTGAACATTCTCCTTTAGTTGTATTAACAACTCCAAGTGTGAAGATTTTTTCCTTAGCTTTTTGTTCCATTGGCTTACATGTATCCACTATGTGATCCCTAGTTTTATAGTTCTGGCAAAACATGGATGAATTTGCATAAACATGTGTTTGTATGTGATTCCCAAACCTTGACTTTAGGATGACAAGGGTGGGGAGGATTTTGTTTATAGCCACATTAACACAGAATCTAGTGAACACTAACCTGGATTTGGATAGAGTGACATCATCTATAGCTATTAAATTTTCAATGAGTCCCTAAGCTAATGGTATTTTTGGACATCCCAATATTAAAATGAAATACCATGCAATCTAATCCAAATAGGAGCCATGTGCAACAAATATGTGGATGAGTCAAACCTTGGCTTCCATTTAGCCAGAGTGAGGGGGTGCTTTCCATATAGTTATGACCACACAAGGGTCTTAGATAGGTCCTCAATAGCCATAAACTTGAAAATAAAAAGGCTACTTGACATATTAGAGGTGGAAATACTTCCTTTAAATTTCCATTTCCACATAACCCATTTCCTAACCATCTCAATCCTAGGTAAGAAGTTTAGGAATTTACCCACCACAAATAGATGTAGATCTGCCATGGTTTTGTTCATCACTGACTTTGGGAGCCCTATCTCATTCTCTACATCCGTGGTGGTAATTTTGACCAAGACCGATTCAATTATGTTCTTAGGAGCCCTTACCAATGCAAATTTTTGGCCATTTTTTGTCAGTTTAAATTGGCCATCAATTTTAGGACCCACTATATGCATCTCACCTTCCTCTGACATAATTAGTGGTAGTTCATTGTCAGCCTCAACTAGCTTTAGGTTTAAGGATGGACCCAATGGCACATGGCCATAGGAACCTATGGGGAACGACATATCCTCCCCTATTTCAGGCATCAAAAAATTAAAAAGCGAAAGGAGAGGGAAAGTTGCAGGTTGTAGAGTGGAAAAGTTTTTTCCAATTGTTTGTTTTACATTACCTTATTCTAATTTAATATAATTAGTAAGGTTTCTATTTTCTATTTTGACTAAAGTCTAATAAGTATAAATTTGACTATGTTGTGTTTGGTAAGCGTAAATTTGGCTTTGTTGTTATAATGGGAGCATGGGGCTTGAGAGTTCCAAGTGAACATGGACATCAAGGGACTACAATTATAGAGGGGATGTCATTTTCAAATAGGAAAATAAAATATATGAAAAAGGAAAGAAACATGAGCCTCAGTTCCTTCTTGATCATAGATTAGAAAAACTTAGAATATGAAATGTTGAATTTTGGCTAAATAGAAAATTTTGAATTTTTGTTCTAAGAAAAATGACATATATTTGATGGTATATTAAAAATGCATTAAAGAATAGTGACATGTTCATGTAAACCAATTCACGTACTACACCCTTCATTTTGATTGAGTGTAGAAAACTCTGTCATGCACTTGAAATAGTAGATAATGCTTAAAATGAACTAAATTTTACCAATCTAGATAATTTATCCTCTAGCACAACAACATCAAGAAAGATCTAGATGAGGAGCCCATGTCACTAGTTAAAAAATAAAATGAGAAGGATGATTCTAGAGAATGAAAGAAATAAGCATCAATATAGGTCTTGTCAAATGGCTTTTAGCATAGACATAACCAAACCACAAAGTTCAAACCCCATCAGGGCTAGTACCCCTCCATTTAGGTTCAAGACATCAACATACATGATAGTATATAATCTATGTAAATATAAAGAAAAATGAGTAATGTTTTTGGCATAATAAAAGAGTCAAAATTCTTATCATGGTGATGCTAATGTTATTGGTATGTCATGTTTTTTTTTTTTTAATGTTTATTGTGAACCCTAATCTTGAGACCTTGATCTAAGGAACTCCTAAAAAAGCCAAGGCATACTTGAGCCTTGGCTTTTCAAGTAAGATGACAACAAAAATTTTGAGTGAAGGTTAGAGAAATTACATTGCGTGACACACAAAATGGATATGGAAACATTTGAAGATTGATTCTTTGGGGAATTAGGAGAAAGTTTTAGGTGTCTTATTTATTGAACTTAAGGTTTTTGTTATTATATGTGTTAAGCCTTGATATGTTTTACTAAGGATTTGAGATTATTTAAAAATGGGATTAGTCTATTTTTCTTTCTTTCATTAGTTATTTATATGAACCTTATTTTATGAATTTTATGTCAAAAAATGTGTCCAGTTTAAAATATAAGTGTAGTTATTGGATTCTGTGGTAATGAGATTATCACTTCTTGTAGCCCATTTTGTAAACTTGAGTTGGACATTATTTTTCATTTTCATCCTTGAATGTAAGCCTAATTCGGTCATTATCATTTTGTCTTTAATAACTTTTCTTATTGAACCTAGTTGTGGTTATTCAATTGATATTTTGTATCATAGTCTTTCTGGCTAAATTTAGTCTTATTTTAAACCATTTTCATCATGGGGTTTTGGTCTCCTGAGGATAGGTATTGTTTCGGTTACATTTTGTTTAAGGGGTTTTGTTTCATGCCAAGAGAATTTTTTTGTTTTAGTGGTCAATAAACCTCTATTTGAGTTGTGCTATGGTTGTGTCCCTTAGTTTGCGATAACAATTCTTTTGAGAAAGGGACACATGTTTATTTCAGCTGAAGGATAGATTATATTATCAAAGGTAAAAATGGAGTACATTTTTTGTCTTTATTATTAGTTATAATAGTTTATCAGAATCAAAGGCATTTTATATAATTAAGGACATTTAATGTAAATTTAGTGAGATAGAGAGAGAGAAGATTGTGTTCTTATAAGGAAGAATATCTTATGTTATGGAATATGCTTAGTTGATGCATAGTAAACACATAAATGTAGGAAGATGTGTAGAACCATTATGATGCAACATTCTATATAAAAAATAAATTATATGCAATGGTGTATTATAAGGACTCTTAGATTTGTGTTGGAATTTTTAGAAAGAAGTCAAATACAGAGGTAGAGGGGTTTATTTGTTACCTTAGAGGGGTTTATTTGTTACCTTTCATATTTAGTATGTTTTAAATTGATTTTGATATGCAAATTTGATAGAAGATTACATAAAATATATTATTGTATGTGGTTAGGGGTGAAATGGAAGCGCATAATGAGGTAGGTAAAGAAGGGCCTCCACTTTAACACTAACATTCAAATACAAGAGAAAGATGGGCTTCCAAACATAACTATCGATACAGCCCAAGTTAGATTAGAAAAAGCCAAAGGGATGCTAATGCTAAACTCATATTATATCAAGGAAGTACACAAGCAATTCCTCTTGAACATACAATGAAGAAATTGATTAAAGATATGAAATGAAAATATTGTACAATTAAGCTAATTGAATAAATCAAAAGTGTAAGATATATCTAAGTGCTAAATTTATGCAATCGACCCAATTTAAGATATGAAAATAGGTCTAGATTAAAAGATGAAATAAATGATGATTTTTATATATAAGTAAATGACCTTTAGGCCAAGATACAACATGGAAATTAAAAGTAATTTAATTCTTCTTTTTGTCATACTATAATCATTTGTTTTTTATTTCCACCTTTAAGGTTATGCTTTATCAATGTCTTTACATATTTCCTGCAAGTTGAAATGGCTAAGATCAAATTGTTAGATACAAAAAATAAGTTAAATCAATACTGAGAGATAGATAAACATTCATCATAAAATTATTTTAAAGTAGATTCTATTTGAGAAAATATTTTAAATAATTTCTTAAATCGTTTGAATTTATAGCACATGAAGCCTAAAATTTATAATATTAATATTACCTTGGAATATATTTGAGAATTTAAATAATCACAACATTATTAACTTATTAAGCATAACTTTAATAAAATAACAAACATAAACCCATGCTTTATAATGTTCTTATCTTTTAAACTAGAATCTAGATTAAATTTTCTATTATTAGCTACTTTAATGTCAACATCAACTCCTTTGTTAGTTAAACCATCCGCTTATTTGTTTCCTTCCCTATATATATGTTTTATACTATTTTTTTATAAAATCATCGACTATAACCAAGGCATATTCAAATTTGCAAATAAGATTCCAATTTGGAGTTTCCCTTTTTCTTAATGCATTTAAAATGATTTGTGAATTTCCTTCAATAACTAGGTTTTTAATACCAAAGTCTTGACATAATAATAACCCTTTAATCAAAGCCCCTAATTCTTCTAGGTTGCTAGAAATTACACCCCAAAGGCTTGGCCCTTTTAGATAGGCATTCTCCTTTATCTGAATAAATAGTGCAATGTCATCCATCTAAACCAGTGTTACCCCTAGATGCCCCATCAAAATTTAATTTGGTCCACCCAAGAGGGAGGGGTTCCCATTTGTAATTAATTCTATCTAATTTATTTGCTTTGGAATAAATTAAAGGAGGGTTAATGAGGTTAAACCAATTTTTTCACATTTCTACATCTCCCTCAAAAAAAATGACCTTCCTCTTTAAAGGAAATTCTTGTTAGAGTAATAATATATTGTCTTATTAATTAAATCATATTGATTTAATTATTAAGTTACTTATTATCTCTAGTTTACTTAAGCTAAACTTTGGGGAAATAATAAATAATTCTTTTATTAATTATTATCATGCAACCTAGGTTTTACCCTGTTAGGGTTTTTATTTGCTTTTATGAGGATTGACCTCTTTGTAATTTATTGATTCACTTTTGATAAGAAAAATTTCTTTTTTTTTGCTCATCGAGAATGTCTCATTTGTGGATCTAGGAATTCCAACCTCCATAGCTTTTGCTTCTCTCTTTTTTTGAGAAGTGTTTGCATGCAGGTGATTCTTGGGAGTTGTGGGGTTAATCTTTTATGAACTTCAACATGGCATGAAGAAAACTTGTGAAAGCTAAAGGTTAAAGGTGAAGTTTTCTGCATGCCAGTTTCTAACTTATTAGGTTACCCTTTAGGTTAATCTTTTATGAATGTGAAAGTGATTTTGAAGTCAGGAAGTGAGACTGGATGTGGCTTACTACAAGGCAAGTGATAGACTTCAAGGTGGATATCAATGTGATAGATATAGATGATGATGAAGGTTCATTAGTTAATCTCTTCTACCATGGGAAGATTGAATTCCTAGAACTTCCACCAATTGATTGGTATATTCAAGAGTTGAAAAGTTTGAAGAAGAGAACTGCCTATGTCCTCAAAAGAACAAGGGAACGGGTGAGTAGAATAAGGGTGGAAAAGCTAGCTGATAGACTTCAAGGTAAAGGAGGTAATCTTACTAGGAGAAGAAACAATCAAGGAGAGTCATCTCAAAATGCACCTGAAGTGACATTTAGTGGGAAAATACAGCAATTGGATACAAGTGATAATGGTGATGATGAAGATCTAAATTAGCTAGCTATTTTATGTAAAGCATGTGAAGTTGAGTTCACAATCAAGAGAAGAAGGACAAAACTGAAGGGTAAAGTTGACAAGGTGGATCAAGAAGAAAATAGACCCAATGAAAATATTCAAAAATCTTCTCAAGTTGTTGAACAACATATTCTAGTTGCTTCTTTGCATGAAAGAGTAATTTCTCCTCAAAATCTTTCTCCTTCTGAGATATCATTGATAGCCATCACACAAATAGCTAATCAATTATCTAACATAGAAGATTTAATGATGATCACAAAAAATTGAACACACAATACACAGGTATCTTTTCAAGCTCCTACGCATTCATGGCTACAAGTGAGTCTTCAAAAGAAGAAGAAGGTTGTTCAAATGATCTCGCCTCCAGTTGATGTGGTCTCTAGTTTTCTTCAAAAACCTCCTAAAGTGAACATAACTAAAATGATGTCTAGATTGGCCATTGATAAAAATTTACGTAATTTATGTGAAAATATCAAGGCCCTTCGCAGAGAAGAATGTTGAAGAACCCTCAGAGTCAAATTTCACTTTGAGCAGGGTTGATCTTGGTCCATCTAGTGCAGAAGGATATTTTTATAATTTTGAGTTGTTCATTGCACAAATACTACAAAGGGAAAAGAAAGAGAAGAGATCAAAGGAGAAACTCAAGGAACAGGTTCAGATGTTGGTATCTTATATTAATTCAGCTCGTAATTCCTATGACACACAGACAATAGCTACTTCACTAGCTCTGACAAGTCTTGAAGGTATCCTTGACCATGCTCTGATAGGTCTTGAAGGTATCCTTGACCATGTTGTTGTGGAAAAAGTAAACAAGCACAAGTCTCACATCATGATGGTAGATGCGTAGATACAAAGAATGATAAAGGATGCTTCAAAGATCATAAACGAAGTAAAGCAAGTATATGGGAAAGCCATTACATAGGTAAAAGAAATGTCTAAAGAGATAGAAAGTAGCAAGGAGTAGAATGTCGCCTGACAAAGAGTAATTGATGAACTACAAGAAATGTCCAAGCTAGATGTGAACACTTTGATTCTTAAAAAGGTTATTGCTGATCCAAGTGAAAAACAATTGCATATGTGGAGTAAAAGCATTATCTAGAAAGTGATAAATATCAACAAAGGGATCACTGAATTTGAAAAACTGATAACTTCATGTGAGTAGGTGAAAGTGAAAGTTGTGGAAAAGGTAGTTTCTATTATTAAAAGTGGGGCAACAGTGAATGATTTTCAACACATTGATTGTCATTTTCTTTTAGATTCCCTCAATGTCAAAATTCATTGAGAGATAGAGAATCAAGTATCAGATGCTGAAACTATGATGAAGCATAGCCTAGTCTTAGTCACTTTAGAGGATTGCAATATTTTAGCATATCAATAGGAGTTAGAAGAGATCTAGGATAAATACTTCACAACCAAACTTAGGATGAAAAATCTGTTCATCCCAAGTTATGATTCAATGGTGGCAATCCTCTATGCTTACATGGCCTTTGGGGATAAGTCAATCATGTTTGGATAGATAGAGTTCATAGATAGAAGACTAGTGACTAGATGTATATGCACTCTTGGTAATTCTAGCTTGAGTTATGTTTTTTTTGTATAGGTTAATTTTTGTAAGGTTAATTAACCTCTCCTAAATCACGTATTTGGAAAGTAGTTATTATCTACGAAAGAGTAGTTCTTAACCTCAATGTCTATAAAAGAAATATTTTGGCTTTGCAAAGGGAAATTTTTGGATTTGGAAATTTATGTTGAAGTTTTATAGAAAAGAAATTTCTAGAAAGTGTGTACAATTCTTTCTCTTGTAATCAACAAAATTTCTTATGTTCTTGGTGTAAAGAAATAAAAGGAAGTGCATTTTGTGTTCTCTTTTCTACAAAGTCTGAATTGCTTGCGTATTGATTTTTATTGTAATTATTATTTTCAAAGTATGGTGTAGATGTCAGTAAACCATTGAATCATTGCTAAGCTAATGCTTGCCTTCAAGCATAGTTCTTGATCGTTCTTGTTAGCAATTGAAGCTGATTTAGGAAGGCTTGAAATTTGTTTGGTGCATTCATTTTCAATATCTTTCTTCGTATCTTCTAAATTTGAATACATTTTTATTTTAAAATTCAAATTACATCTTATAAGGGAGTTGCTCCTCTGAACACAGAGGAAGGCCATATACCAAGGGCCTATCCAACTATTGGAGAAATTGATTTTCCACACATTTTATTGTGCCAAATCACATACTTTCTAAGTGACAAATCTGTTTACCAACACAACAAATGGATTTATATTAAATTAATGTTTACTAATTTGACATGCATACAAACCAAAAACACTTCCTAAGTCTAAAGGGTAAAAAAACCACAAATATTAGGACCTAAAATTTACACTAATTCTATATTCACAAATGTTACTTTGCTATTCACAAATTTGCCAAACAAGTTCATTGCCAAAGGAAATTGCATGCTTGCTGTATAATTGTATTTCTTTCTAAGTTTTATAATGAAAAATTATAATGTCAACTCAAATCAATAATAAAATATACTCCAACACATAATTCAAACCATAATGTTATACAATAATATAAAGATAAAACTAAAATGTTAATATACAAACTTGCACAATATTTACAATTAGATAACCCTTGACAAATATTTCATATTAATAAATTAAGATTAACTATGATTCTCATTTGAAGGCTTTTAGATTAATTGAATTTTATTAAAAACTAAAAACTAAAATACGCCTAATCTCAAATTATTTTATACCTACAAGTGTTATTTAATTAAATTTGTACATGAAATTTCACACATCATCTTATGGGTGAGTTGGCAGCAATTCTCGCTATCCTACATGCAAAAATCACCATTAACTACATGTTGAAAATCCTTCAATTTTCTAGAACCTATGAATGGAAAGAGGTGGAGGGAGACTCAAGCATGGTGATGACTAAGAGTCCAATTTTTAGCTCCAAATAGGGACATCATCCATTTTGTCTACAAGTTCCGAGCTGAAATAATATTGGCTCAAATAATCATTCAGTGGTAGATTGTTGTGACTCTATCACAAATGACAGGAGCAACCTAGGAAACCCACTGCTCCAAAAAAATCCCAATGATATCAGTCAATGTTAAGTTAATCATATAGAATTGAAGAACTAAGAACACTACATGCTAAACTAATCTAACAAAAATCAAGTAGGGTTTAATAGTCCTAACGTGGTCATCAGGGGCATGATCCTTGTTGAAAATAGTGGCATCTTCAACACTCCAAGAAGGATTGAAGTTTGTTTATGGGATGAGAATTGTTGCCAAGTGGACCAAGAAAATAATGAACCCAATTGGAAGGAATACCAAAAGCTATAAATCATTTTTCTAGGGTTAGTAATTTAGGGTCTATTTGCAGTGGGAATACAAGTGGAATAGGCATATGTAAGTTCTTAAAATTTGGAATTCTTTGTTTAGATGTGCCAAATTGAAATTGGAATACAAAATAAAATAGGAATGCATATTCCAATTTTGGCCCAAAAATGAGGTTATTCCAATTTTGGCCCAAAAATGAGGTTTTGCAATTACACCTAAATAGTTGGAATTGGAATATGCATTTCCATTCTAATTTTATTTATTTTAGGAAACATAAATTTTTGGGTCTGTGAATTCCCCATTAAATTATGGCTAAACTAAATAGAGAATAGGAATATGTACCCCAATTTTCTATTCCAAAATAAGTATTCCTACTCCCATATTCTATTCCCACAACCAAACATACCCTTAAGTATATTAGTAAGCATATCAATGAAGAGTTAAAAGGTGAAACAATTAACATACATGGAAATCCCTCAACTGAGGCACTGAGAAAGTGAAGTACAAAACCTTCTCTGGTAACCCTGTATGCAAAATACAAAAGATAGACAAGGTTCCTAAAATGTTTTCAAAATGCCACCTCCCTCCTTGTGTGCTAGGTACCTTCAAAAAAAGAAAGACTAAAAAACATAGATTAGTTGAGCCACATAAAAATCCTTGAAATACTATTGGTGGTGATTGTTTCTAGTATTTTTTAATTGAACTAAAAATGCAAGAACAAACTTTAATTTTATTTTTTTAATGAAAAATTGAAATATTCAGGAATATGAGAATGGATTTCTAAAACACAACTATAAAACATGATTAACAGAGAAAAAGTTAAATAAAAACATTAATCTGATTTCATTAGTAGCCAATAGGCTTTTGTGGGCTAAAAACTACTTGAAATAAGTCATTGTCATATGCCTGAATACTTTTTATGAAAATAAAATCCTTGTTTATTTTGCATACAATTCCTACTAATCTTGTGGCATTTCCATTCTTTTTGAACAAAAAATAGGATTGTGGTTATGTAAAATGCACTTCTTTATATAGTAGCATGTATCCTACCTTAATGTTGTAATTAGCTCATAGCATGATGTCAAATGCTTGAAAATAAACTCGTTGAACATGAACAATCAATTATCTTTGGTGTGTGACTCACAAGCTAGAACACTCAGCTTTCATTGTCGCAATTGACAAAATAGAAGTACTAGAACAAAACACTAATATATGTTTATTAACCATTAAAAGTGTGAAAACCAAAGATTGATGAGGAGCTTTGGCTTCTATACAAATCTGTATGAAAGAAAGGTTAAAAAATTGTGAGATATGGTGCTCTTGAGAAGGAAGTTTTGATGCATTCATTTCTCTTTTTTTCTAGTGCACAATGAATTCCATGGTGACTACTGAGTTTATCTTATTAGTTTTCAGTCATAGCTAGGTTTTTTGAGAGAGCTAGAACCAGATATGAGGACAATTGTTATTTTTCTATTTTTGCATCTCTCTTTATCCTTGTGTTGAGTGTTTTCTTATGAAACTGATGAATAATTGGCTAGGATTCTTGTTGTCTCCAATTCTAGGCAGCCACAGTTGAGCATGAAATGCATGTTTAAGCACACCTAGTACATGAAGAATCAGGCACCAAGTGGGCAGTTTTCATCTTCCAAGGCCAAGCTTTCATTGTAGTCAAATGGGAATCTATTTATATGGGTGCTCTTGATTGCAATAACAAAAAAAACAACAAAGATACTACTAAGAATGGTGCTTTCTATCTTAAATATTTATGACATAGTTTTGCATTTTTAATTATAAATGTTTAGACAAAAATCTCATCAACTTTGACTACCTTTTCATTTCTTATACATATTTTAAAATATAAATCTTACTCATTTACATAGCTATTCCACATTTATTCTGTATGCAAATACCTAAATCCTGGTCACTTCATTTTACAAAACCAAAATCAAACGCATCACATTTTTTTCTCTATTAGTTTGGAGGAATTTTATGCATTTTCAGGGTTGCATTGAAGTGGAGATTATCTTTGATTCAATTAGGCTATTAAATTCAAGAGATATATCTTTTATTTAGTCATTAATTGGATTTTTTTCTTTGTTGAAAGTGTTTGTTTATTTTATTTTGTTCAAAATCAAAATATATCATAGTTTTATATATATCTTAATAACTTTAATACTATAAAATGCTAGCATGTGTACTCTAGCAAGGTGTAATGGTTACACCATATACTCAAATAGTATATTGATGGGTAGAGGGAAAAAATTGATTAACCAAATAAGAATACCCCAAAAAATCAAATTCACACAAGCTAGAATGAATTTTGTAGTCTTCAAATGATCAAAACATGACAAAGTAATAGTGAATATGATATACACCAGATGGTAAAATGCATGAAATATTGAGAGTTTATCTTCTACAAGTGAGATGGGACAAAGTTGAAGCTTCTTTGGAGGATATTCTCATAAAAGCATCTTGAATGTTAGATGTTCAAGGAAACACAAACATAGAACTTGATGAAGGAACAATAATTTTAAACAACATAAAATATTTCAATAGAGATATAATAGTGTGAACTTCCACTTCATGAACACTATCAAGAACATCAATATTAAATAATCACATGAAATATTATCACAATGTTACAATACAACTCATCAAGTATATCCCATAGGAATATTTACATATTGTATGTCCATCTAGGTGCAACATTACATAATAAAATAAAATATAAAAATATAAAAATATTATGCAATGTATGCAACACCCATTATCTCAACAATCTCCCACTTGTATACATTGCATAGGCTCAATCTGTAGCCACATAAATGAACAAGTGAACAATCCCTCCTAGCACATCCACCATCATGGATAAAAATACACCATGTGCTCCATCTTGGTACCCACAACACCATGTGCTCTATCCTAGTACCTGGAACAAAATCAAGATATCCAGCATCTCAAACATGAATGAAGCCACATTCTATTATGCCACTACCACCGAACATACATAGAAGCCATCCAAAGAGAAAGCCACCAAAACTCTCGCATTATAAGATCATAAAACCCTATACCAACTAAAATTTCAAGCACAAAAACGTAATCTAAAGGTAACAACATGTATCTATAGTTGTCAAAATATCCATAGCTGAAACAACACCCATAGAAAGTGCCAAATCCATCCAACTATCCATACCTCCAAAGGTATACCAAGTGAAACCCAAAATCATCAATATATTCAATATGTAACTTGAAATCACAAGCCTCAAGAGTATTACTTCCCACATATATACCAAGAAGCTCCCACTGCAAAAGATAATGTCAAATCTATAACCAATCCACTCACAACATCTCAAAAAAGTGAATCCATGTAGTCTCAAGGACATCCACAACACATAAACTAATAATCCTGCAAGAACAACTCTCATAAAAAATCTCCAACACTCTCCCAAGTTCTCCACAACCAAAAGAGGAAAGAGATAAAGCAATAACCATGTCATCTCTCACATGACATACATGGGCACAAACTAGTGATCACAATCTTGAACCAATCTGAAATCTAATGTAAAAAAATTGAACATCCAATAAAATAACCATGACCAAAGAGAAACCATGTAGATTATAACCTGTGTCATGTCCTTCTATACACACCTCTAGATGTAAATTGTACAAGTATGATCTCATCCATAAAACCCCAACAAGAAGCCACAACAACACCCAAACCATACCATACAAGTAACCATGGATGTAAGACTCTCACAAGAAGATCAAACTCATAAACAATTCCTAAGCCAAGGAATATGCCTAATATAAAACCATCTCCCAAACTCAACTAGTATAAGAACATATGCAAATGGAGATAACCAATGCTAAACTATCTCTCAAATGAACCCTCCAAAACTAACTCATGTATCATAGCTCAAGATTTATATCCATGATTTATTTATATCCATGATTTAAGACAAGCATAAACATAATGTACTGAGAGAAAAATAGGCTATATCTCTCAAGAAGAAAACTACTGAATAGATCAAGAGTGGGGAATAAGAATGCTCATTAAGATATCAAAGTCTCCAAAAAAGACTTATATAAGAACAATCTCCTCTCAAGTCCATATCAGGTAATTGCCCCTCAGATGTCCTGCTGAAACCAAATAACTGTCCCAACAAATACTTCTCTAATCCAACAAAAATCAACATCACCACCACCTCTAAGTATCCATGAGCACTAGTAACCAATCAATCCATGCCAACTCCAAATGCAACATAGAAATATCATGAAGTATACAGCTTATGTTCAATGTACTCAATACCAAGAAACTAAACTAAGATCATTGTCAAAGTTCCAACCATGGTCTCAGGAACATAAACATGACAACATGATCTAACCATCTCAATAAAAGAGATAACATGTCCATAAAAAGACATTATAACATGTCAAAACTCTAAACGCATATCAAGAGTATACCATGACATAAAATAAAAGCATCCTCACACCAATGATAACATGTCAAATGAAAGCATAAACCACACCTTTACCAAGAACCTCATTAGTCCTCAAGATGCAACCATCTCCACACATCATGAAGAAAACCATCTCCACATACCATGAAGAACCATCTCCTACATAAAGATCCTCCAGGTCTACACTCACCCAACCAAAGTGTTAGTACCAAGTGAAACCAAGATCTCCAAACCAAGAAGATACAACCCAAGAATTAATCCTACACTATCACATCATCATTGTCACAAGCTCCCACTAAATTGTGTATCCAAGCTATCCATGACATGATGATGAAAAACCATCCTCTAACCATGAGAACCAACCAAGGCATCAAACCATCAAAGAACTCAAAGTGCACATCATGAGCTCCTCAAAAGAAACTAAAATAATCATGATCCTCAACCAAGAAGATATACCACCATAACTAAATCAAGAATCCAAACCAATCAACATCAAGGATGTACCTATATATCCAATCATGTCATGCCAAAAATTTCATGGCACCATGATCACATCCATGAACTGAGCATCTGACACTAAATATGTCTAACTTGTCAGCATAAAATAGTTAACCACAACCCCCCAACATGATTGTACTTGGCAACAGCATCTCATCCCTTCTACATGAAGAAAAATTAGTAAATCATGTGATTTAGGGCATACACAACCCAAATATAGACACCAATCTAAATATGCACCAATAATGAAAGATTAATAGGCAAAGATAACCAATAACCAAACTATAAATGCAACCTATAAGTATAGACCACTTACAACACTGCACAACTCATAGACTCAACAAGTCATCATACATATCTAAACCAAACATTGATAATCATATCATCATGAGACCAATCGGAAATATGAGTTTAGTATACAATGACATCAAATCTTAAATCTCTAAACATACAATGTCATAAACTCACAATGCTACCATAGTCAATATATACCATAAACTATTTAGATCAATATATCACCAAAAAAACCATGTCAAACCTACACCAAATCTGAACCAATGTGTAGAGATCTCCAAGAGATTTCCATTAACTACTCAAAATCCAAAATCTGACTCCGTATGCCTAAGTTATGCCCTAATCTATGCTCAAAATAAACAACATCTAACTTTGAGGCTCTTGAAAGCTAATAAAATACCAAAATCATAGAACCAAACCTACACTAAGTTGTAATGCTCTTAATTAACTTTCCAATGCTTATATGAATTATGAAATCTGATATCCTGAGAGAAAGTTATGGTCATTTTACTAAGACAACTTTGTTTCCATTTTTAGTACATTTTTAAATTTTTTTGTGACAAAAATTCGGATGAGATCAAATTTGATGGCCATGACATGTTGAAACTAAAAACTCTTTCATTTCCTCTGAACATGGCCAAACTAGGGCATATTATATATTAATTTTTTTGGAAATGTCAATCTAGATCCAATGATGAGGTTTGTTTTTACCTAGGAGGTCATTTCTGCAAGCTTCCCCTAAAACCCTCATCTAAATGAAACATCCAAAAAGTCCATTTGTCTAACAATTTCACATGCCCAAAATGTACCAACATCCCATCATAACAAAAAATTCAAAACTCTAAGATCTACAATAAATAACTCATATATCTTGCCCTTTCTTTTATTCTCTCATGGATTCCCATGGATTCAATCTGGAGTCACAACAACAAAACCATAGCTCTGATACCACTTGTTAGGAAACTTGCAACAAATAATAAAACCATTTTCACATAACCCATAATTGATCTAAAATAAATATGTGATTGAAATCCACATGCAAAAGAGTAGACAACATATCCATAAAATTGTGACACAAGATATACCCTGGGAAACCCTTATTGATGGAAAAAGGTTGCATCCAAAAGCATCCATCACCATGTATTATTTAGTAAAAATACCATTGCAATACAACCAAAGAAGCCTTCAATGCCATAGCCACTACCAGACAA
The DNA here is from genome assembly GCA_028749045.1 of Cupressus sempervirens. NCBI lineage: Eukaryota > Viridiplantae > Streptophyta > Pinopsida > Cupressales > Cupressaceae > Cupressus > Cupressus sempervirens. The sequence goes on from CM053789.1 coordinate 62,286,344, forward strand.
TCCATGTGAACAAGCATGAATCCACACATCTCATGCTATGCTTCCAACCTTCACAAAATGCTCCCTTGGCTAACTTATCAAGCCTTGTCCTGCTTGATCCTTTCCCTTTTTTTCTTCTTCTTTCTCAAACCAACAACTACCCTTGTGGCTACTTATATCTAGTAGCAAGTCCCATAAAATCACCAAGTGGTATTACATAAACTTTGTGCTAAAACCATGTGCTACCTAACCCTTTGACCCCACATTTAATATTGAAATTTTTTTTTTCCCAATATTAAATAATTACATGAAATATTATCACAATGTTACAATACAATTCATCAGGTATATTCCATAGGAATCTTTACATGTTGTGCATCCATCTAGGTGCAACATTACATAATAAAATAAAATAATACAATATAAAAATATTATGCAATGTGTGCAACACCCATTATCTCAACATCTCCCATATCAAAACTAAAATAAATTGAAATAATAAGTTAGAAAAGTGTTTGGATTTATAACTTGAAAATAGTCTACTAACTGAATACACAAAACCTTGTATAAAATATTAAAATCATTCTAGACTTTACTTGTCAATACTCCTTTATGTAATAGGTACATATGTATGGTTTCCCTTGAAGTGATTAGCTTCAAGACCTCCAAATATATGATTGTAAGATCACATCTAAAAGGGATTTAATAAAACCAATTAAATTTATGAAGAGATATTAGAATATATCAATTTTGACTCATTGTCAACACTCATAATTACTCTTAACTAACATGAATAATTTGCAATGTGAAAATTGTGAAGTGTAAAATTTGTTTGATGTGTTTCACTTATAATAATAATAGAATTGGCTCAGAAGACATATAATTTCTTTGTATTTCTTCTCTTCATTCTTTACTATGATTGCATGAGTATGCCCTTTGAGTTGTAGAGCTCCATATTTATATCATATAAACATAGATCTATTGTATATGACAATTAAATTACTAACATCATACTTAAATGGTATATGATCTCTAGATTTATTACCAATTCTTGAATTACAAATGTTTCTAGATACTTGAAATCCGCTCCAACAATGCTTATAACTATTGCCTGAAATGTAAATGTTAGAAATTTCATGAACAAAAATAACTAACTTATCCAACCAAGGTTGTTATATTCCTGAACATTATGTAGATATTTGATTATTTATGTAATCTTGAGCATTACATTGATATTTGATCATTCAAATTATAGTATACCCTTAAGTCACATTCCTAACCTATTGACCTCATGTACAAGTATGGATTATTAAAGCTTTAGAAAACTTTCATAATCCCTCTTCATTCACTATGTTGGAATCATAAGGGACTCCTTCATAAACCAAACCTCAAGTGACAAACAAGTAATTGCAGAGCATGAAATTTAGAAATGATGGCATCCTAACATGCTTTAGATTAAATGAAAAACAAGTAGTTGCAGAGCATGGATTTCAGTAATGATTTCATCCTAACTCTCTTGTTTGTTAAAATGTAGTTTCTCAAACTGTCAATGTATGTATTGGAAGGTAATCATGATGGGCTAACCTAGCCAACCCATGAGAGAAATGGGGTGCATAGAGTGTTTTAACAAGAAGATGATAAATGTTATTAAAGCAATACTTTTATCATCATATGCTAAGTTTAATGAGTGACAATTATTTCAAGATTGTGACGTTCTACATCTATATTCTTTGTGAAAATGTTTGGGTCCATACACATCACCTTCACCAATACTTCTTGCTACCACAAATTCACAGAAGCGAGTAATGCTTGTTGTAAAATTAATTTTAACAGATGATAATAGTAATTATTAAGAATAAAAATGTGTAAATATTACATTCTAGTGAGTTTTCTACATTCATATGTAATACTAAAAGAGAATGTGCTTAACAGAAATCCCTTTGCTTGCTTGATATGCATGGTTTTGGTCGAAGTTGATCCGACATACTGTAGGGTTACAGATATTTTGTACTCAGCAAGGTAAGAGAAGTGAAAAAATACAATATAGCATATATTAGAGAAGATAAAGATTGGATTACATATTATTTTATCAAAGATGGATATGGAAAGCAATATCATTAAGAGTGTTGAGAAAAATAGCCACTTCTAATTGATTCTATGAGGGCATTGTCTCTATCTTCTAAGCAACGAGACAAGAGACATCACAAACTCCAATTTTTTTGACAATCAGAACACATTCCATTCTTGTTCCTTGGAGCTCTAGTATTCCAATAGAGTTAGTTGGTAGTCCCTTCCTTTGTAGGTGGAGGCCACTTTTTTCAATCCACTTTCTGGAATTGATTGGCGAGTTGGAAGTCATGTCACCAAACAAAAATAAAGATATATTATGTTTTAATTCTTCATTAATCCTTTACTTTATGTTGGGACCAGTAGAGAGACCTAAAATGTAATAGCTTTTCTCTTTTTCTCATCTCATATTCTAATAGATACACTTCTATAATCACATGGCCTGCGATTAATAAGATAACTTGGGATTAATGTTGATCCCATTTCCACTACTATATTTTGGATATAAATATTTACATGTAGACTACATTAAATGGGTTGGAGAATTTTTTTTGTTAACAATATGTTTAAGTTGGTACTCTTATTGTCGCCAACCATCAATAAATATTATGTCTTTAGTGGAAACAAGTCATCACATGAAGGAGGTTAGTTAATTCTTTTTTTTATTATTATTAAGAAAATTTTCAAGTTGCTTTACATTTAACAGTCAAAAATTCAAAATGCCTCTCATTGATCATGTGTGTTGGATGCTTGAGATGGTTTCACCCATGGTATCAAGTTTAGAATTAGGGTATAGCTAACTCTATAGCTCCGTAAATGTGTGTTAGAAATATTGTGCCAATTTTCCTTTCGGTACTTTAATGTTATGCTTCTTGAAGAGTTAATTATTGAGGGGCTATGGAAAAAATAATTGATTACGCATTAGAGAAATATATTATAAGTGATATGAAAAGCGAGCTCTAATACTTTTTTCTCTATGAATTTCATGAGGTTTGAAGTATTACGCTGGTGAAATCAACACCTTGCCAACTATAACTTAATGAATCAACAAAAATAAGGATGTTGTACAACAAGAAGGGTGAAAAATAGAATGGAGAATACTAGAAGTAATCTTCATATTGTAGACTGGAAGTTACGTGAAGTGTTTTGTGAAGGCAAAGCCCAGACATGAAGAAGAAGAAGAAGAGGCAAAGGCAACCCTGTCTCCGTGTGCTGCAACTGCAATAACTTGCAAGGTCATATCATCTCCAACCGAATGATGGATCCCAAATCGCTAGAAAATGGTGTGCTATTAAGGATGCTCTTTGAATGCAGATCTCTGATGCTCAAGGATTCAGTGAGAGGAAGGAGGCGATCTTCATAAAACAACTCATCTACACACCACCATGGTTGAAAAACTGAATCTGGTGGACATAATTCAGAACTCTATTTTGTTCATGAATTCAAGAAATGTTTGCATGGCATTCATCACCAACTTCCATTACTTCATGATTCATTTATTTTGCTTAAATTTATCCGTCATCGACATATCTTCCAAAGATAGAGCCCAGTCATCCATTTCAAGCACCTTTTCACAATCTCTACATGGGAAATTATCCATATTTAGATCATTAACAACACTAACTACCATACCATAAATAAAATTGCCTTATTTGATATTTCTTGTTTACCACTTCATGAGCTATTATGCTACTAGAGTAATTGAGAATGAACGAAGCCCAGTTCAGATAAATATGATAAAAGCAATAATATGGGATACCTAGATAAAACCCAACTCTGAGTAATATGATAAAAAGAAATAAGGAGATCTATGGCCTCTTGTAAATTATGCAGATGTCATATATCACAAGGAGGCCTCCAACGAACTTCAACAAGAGGAAAATCAACAATGAACGGTGGATGGTGACCAGAATGCTAAACTAAGTGAATTATTTTTAGAGGCAGTGTTTTCCCTAGGCGGTGTGAATGATGTTCCAATGACATGCATGGTTGTGGAATGACATGTTCCAAAAACGTGCTTGCATGTCTCTTCTTCATAGTATTTCCTACCTCCATCATTTTCAGCAACCCAGTTTAAAGCAGAGAAAGACCTCAAACTTGATGAACAAACAAATGGAAGGATAGGATTTCTCCTATTGTCTTGAAACCCCAAGCATGATTTACGACCGCCGATGAAAAAAAAGGATCAAAATTGTTCAAAAAGGGTATGCCTTCAGCGTAAAAATGAAATGAAAAGATCTATATCTATCAAATTAATTTAACAATAAGAACCCTGCTTCTTTTTTACTCTAGACATAAATAACTGGTTGAGATTCAAACTGATCAGCATATGTTCTTTTCCCAATATCCTTATTCAAATTTCAATTTTTTTATATGATCATGTATATTTATAAATTGAATTATTGAACTTAATCAAGTTCTTTTTTAATAGTTTTTTCAAATCTTGATCTATTGTATTATTCAATGAGCAGATCATTATTTTCTCTAATGAAAAAAAATACAACATCAATGAATATCAATTTCTCTTTATCATAAAAAAATATTATAACTTAAAAGCAATATCTACTAAAATTTTAACAATCTTATGAGACAAAGGCTCTCAACTTATTCATAGGAGTCACTATATAGTTTATCCTCCAGAAGTCTTGGGAGATAGAGATAATCCATGATAATAAATAACCTTCAATGTTTTAGAAAAGTTTTGTTTGGGTCTTATTAATTTTTGGATTATTGATTAATTTATTTTAAATATATATATTAAAAAAAATACAAATGATGCAAATAGAAGAATATTGTAAGTGGTTTTATACAAGAAATTTTTGTTGACAATTGGCGAATAGTGATATGTAATTATTGTCATTAATGGAAACACATGATGTACATGGTGATAGGAAACCTCATAAATAAAGATGCTTAGTGTTTGGTAATAAGAAAATTATCTAAGAATAGAATTCGTTTACACAATATATTGTTTTATTTATAAGATGTTGTAGACGCCATATTATGACTAGCAAAGTTACATGGAGATACTATAAATGTTGTTGATGACATGTATAACCTCAGAAGTTTGTACGGACTGTACGAAATAGAGATGATCGTGTTTTGATGAAGCAGGAGAACGGATTGAAGGAAATAATTGTTTTGTTTACAAAACAACTACTTTTCCAATTAGGGCCGACATCTTAGATGTTTACTCTAACTTGGAATAGTGAATTGTGGTCTTAGTTGACCTAGTAGTATTTTATGTAAAGGCATGGTATTTATGCAAAGGACTTCTTGAGATAAGGAACAAGCTATCTTAATATTATGTGGAAGCGAAGTGCAAGTGTGAATTGTGAATTGTGACTATATGTGAAAGCAATATATGCAAAGTTATTTGGTGATCCGAGATTGAGTTGAAGATCAAAGATCAGTCAAGGAAAGAAGAAAATAATAGTAAACTATTTTTTTGAGTAATGAGCTCTTCTTGTAGTTGAAATTGCATGTTTGGGCAATGGGCTCTTCTTGCATACATTCTACTACAACACCTAACAGGGTTGGAATCTCATAACAGGGATCCAAAGTCTCCTAATAGGGACTGATTATACTGAATTTGCTCATTGACTCCTAACAGGGTCCATCCTCTAACAAGGAACATATATATTAGTATATTATCTAGTGGGTATCATCCTCACCAGGGTTTTCTCTTAGCTAGGGTTTTCATAGTTAACAATATATGGTGTTATGAGTTATTTTTATGAATTGCATTGTCATTGTTCAACATTATTTTATTTCTTTGTTATGCATGGTTTAAAGTAAGTAATAATATCCAGTTGGCGACCAAAATTTGTAGATTATTACGATAAGGAACAAGCTATCTTAATATTATGTGGAAGTGAAGTGCAAGTGTGAATTGCGAATTGTGACTATACATGAAAGCAATAAATGTGAAGTTATCTGGTGATTCGAGATTGAGTTGAAGATCAAAGATCAGTCAAGGAAAGAAGAAAATAATAGTAAACTATTTGTTTGAGTAATGAGCTCTTCTAGTAGTTGAAATTGCATGTTTGGGAAGTGGGCTCTTCTTGCATGCATTCTACTACAACTCCTAACAGGGTTACCACAACTCCTAACAGGGTTGGAATCTCATCACAAGGATCCAAAGTCTCCTAATAGGGATTGCTTATACTGAATTTTCTCATTGACTCCTAACAGGGTCCATCCTCTAACAAGGAACATATATATTAGTATATTATCTAGTGGGTATCATCCCCGCCAGATTTTTCCCTTGGCTAGGGTTTTTGTAGTTAACAAAATATGGTGTTATGAGTTATCTTTGTGCATTGCTATTGTCATTGTTCAATATTACTTTTTTTTCTATTATGCATGGTTTAAAGTAAGTAATAATATCCAGTTGGCGACCAAAATTTGTAGATTATTGATGCCCCCCACCAAGTAATCCCTATTTCTAACAATTTTAGGGTCTATTTTTATCAAGTAGAAAGTTTATGAGATAAAAATAATTGATTTTATCATTTATATAATCTTATCTTCAAAAGCTAGAGCTCTCTATTATTCATGTTATGAAATAAATATATGTTAATCAAAATAATAAAATATTACAAAACGTAACATTATTTTTTTTTCTCTTCACAAATTTCAATTGATTTCCCAAGATATATTTCAAGCTCCATAGTTAACTATAAGCTATATAATATTATACACACTAATATAATATGCATAAGACACAGTGTCAAACAGTCTTATGTTTCTTACCATGTCAATGAAACCATAAGAAAATTATACCACCAACACCAATTAATACTATTATGGTGGCAAATATTTTTAATTGCAAACAGAAAAATGTTATTCAACTTGGGCTCACAAAGATTTCAATTCTGTCACCTAATGATGGGTCATTGAGTATGATGCAAGATGTTGATTCTAAAAACTTGTAGAAAATCATATCTATAAACATCCATCAAGATTTTTAGGGTGTCATTTTTTATCGACATCTAACTTATAAGTTTAACTTTTTAGTAACCACTCATTACTCTCTTGGAAGTTTTACACACATTTTTTGTTTCTATCTATTAAAAGACAATAATTTGACATCCTTTTTTTCCTTCCTTATTGATGTATCCTAACATTTCTTTTCTTTTCTTTTTTCCCTTATTAAAAATGATGTTTGAAATAGCTAATTGATGTCTTGAATAGCTAAAATGCATTAGAGAACACAAGTCCCACTTAACAGAATGATCAAATAACACACCTATACTTTATTATGTAAATCAACTGTGAGAGTTGACACAAGATACAAATGAATTGGCAATGCTAGCTCTGAGAATGAACTACATCTAGAAATAACAACCTATATAAAGGAAAAATACACATTACTAAAAGAATATGTTTATACAATATAAATAATGTATGGTATGCATTTGAATAAAGAGTAGAAGATAAATATACAAATTCAAAAGCCAAATTATAGAAAGTCTAATACAACCAACATTGAGATAAACAAATATGTTTGGAACTTGGTAGCTTTAAACACACTATTTGAGTAAATGGGCTAGTTATTTTGGCTACTTGATTGCAAAACAAGTCCAATCAGCCAAGGCATTTTGCTAAAATATCATTTAACCATAAAAGTAATAAAAAATAATGGACAAATATTTATGATTGACAAAATGAAATGGTTTTTTTATTAGTATATAGTTAAATAATATATGAATTATTGAGTTTATAATTATGAATTTAAAGTATGAATCTTAGCTCCTCTTTTTGATTTTGGACACAAATAATTGGTTGGGGAAGCCAAATGTTGTAGGGTAACTATTTTTTAGCAATGTGCCTTCCCATGTCTCTTAAATGATGGTGCATACTTTAAAAAAATTTATCATCAAGAGTGACATAATTGATTTTAAGTACCTTCTCAATATCAGCTGGCAATATCATCTCCATTTTGTTCAACAAAGACTCCAAACATTTTTTGTTAGGTTCCTTGTAGAGTGCCCTTCCAATTACCTTACGAGATAGAGGTACCCCATGACAAGCTTGTATGACTTTTTCAACAAGCCCCTGAAATCTATCCAAGGAGAAAGTTGTTCAAAGACATACCAACAAAAAAATTTCACTAGCATCCGATGGATTAATAAGATAACTTGGGATTAATGTTGATCCCATTTCCAATGCTATATTTTGTATATAAACATTTACATGTAGACTACATTAAACGGGTTGGAGAATTTTTTTCGGTAACAATATATTTAAGTTGGTATTCTTATTGTCCCCAACCATCAATAAATATTATGTCTTTAGCGGAAACAAGTCATCACATGAAGGAGGTCAGTTTATTCTTTTTTTATTAGTATTAAGAAAATTTCAAGGTACTTTATGTTTAACAATCAAAAAATCAAATTGGCTCTCATTGATCATGTGTTGTGGATGCTTGAGATGGTTGCATCCAAGGTATCATTTAGAGTTAGGTTATAGCTAATTGCATAGCTCTGTAAATGTGTGTTAGGAATGTTTGGCTAATTTTCCTTTTGGTACTTTAATGTTATGCTTCTTGAAGAGTTAATTCTTAGGGGCTATGGAAACAATAATTGATTATGCATAAGAGAAATCTCTGATCATGAAAATGATCTAAAAAGGGAGCTCTAATAGAATTTTCTCTATGAACATCATGAGGTTTGGAGTTTTATGTTGGTGGAATCACCAACACCTTCCCAACTATAACTGAATGAATCAACAAAAACAAGGAAGGATGTTGTACCACAAGCAAGGTGACAAATAGACTAGAGAATACCAAAATTAATCATCATATTGCAGACTTGAAGTTATGCAAAACATTTTTTGAAGGCAAAGACATGAAGAAGAAGAAAAGGTAAACAAATCTATTTGGAACTTGATACCTTTAAAAACACTATTTGAGCAAATGGGCTAGTTATTTTTGCTATTTAATTGCAAAACAATTCTAACCAGCTAGGGCATTTTGCCAAAATGTCATTTAACCATAAAAGTAAAAAAATAATAATTGACAAACATTTATGTTTAACAAAATGAAATATTTTATTATTATTATATAGTCAAATAATATATGAATTATTGAGTTTATAACTATTAATTAAAAGAATGAATCTTACCTCCTCTTTTTGATTTGGACATAAATAATTGGTTGGGGAAGCCAATTGCTATAGGGTGATTGTTTTTTTAGCAGTGTCCCTTCCCATGTCTCTTAAATGATGGTCCATACTTTTAAAAAAATTATCATCAAGAGTGACATAACTGATTTTAAATACCTTCTCAATATCAGCTGGCAATATCATCTTCATTTTATTCAACAAAGACTCCCAACATTTTTTGTTAGTTTCCTTGTAGAGTGCCTTTTCAATTACCTTAAGAGATAGAGGTACCCCATGACAAGCTTCTACTACTTTTTCAACAAGCCCCTGAAATCCATCCATCTCAAAGAGGAAGTTGTTCAAAGCCATACCAGCAAAAAATGTTCACTAGCATCCAATGGATTAAGTACTTCCATTTTATATATAGAGGGGATGACAATGAATGTAGGACACGGTGTTCCCTGGTGGTAATAATGACTAGGCTACCACTTGCAAGGTTGTCTTTTGTAGGCAAAAGAACATCAAATTGGTCCACATGATCTACATCATCCAAAACAATCAATATCTTTACAGATCTCAAATGACTTGAGAGTTTTTCTTTTCCTTCCTCAATATTTTCAATTTATTCTTCAAAACCAATATCCTTCGGGATGAGTTTTTTGTTGGAGTTGAGGAAAGCCAACTCCGAAGATGCCCAAGATCACCTGCATACAAAAACCTGTCAAAGAGAAGCCAAGAAGAGGAAGAGCATGGAGCAAGGGAAAAATCTTAAATGGACATGAGAGACCACATATGCAAACACAAGAGAAAATGTATTTACAATATACAATATGTGATGAAAATACAATGAGAGAGAGCCTACTTATAAAGAGCTCATGGAAGCTTGTAGAACAAGCTAGAAGGTGGTAGAAGATAAGGATGACAACTCAGCACATATCCACAAAAGGTTGAACATGCTAGAAGGGAACAAACTCCCGTGTTGTCATCAACTAACCACAACATGCATTAAATACAAAATATTAAATAAATGCATTTACCTAAGTAAGCTTAAGTAAATAGAATAAATAATTAATAAATTAATTATTTACTCTAACACCCCCCCTCAAGTGCAACTTAGGGAAATGCCTTAAGCTCACAAAACTAAGATGGAATGCATGAATGGGTCCCGGCAACAAAGCCATGTTAGGTACCCAAGTACAATGCAAGAAAAGATGCAACCTCTATAAACAGGGAAAGAGAGAAAATCATGTGGAAAAAATGCTCCCCCAAAAAGAGGTAAGAACCTAGTGAAGAACTGAAGAAGCCTCCAACTAGGGAAATGTCTCCTAAAATAGGAACAAGGAGTGATCATGAAAGAGCATCATTGAAGCATGAAGAAGCCGCAAATTTGCCAAATTGTTGATCTGAAGAACCTCCATGGAAGAAGAAGGCATGAACCGAGCATGTCTATATGGTAGATGATCCATCTCACCGAAATGCATAGGTAGCCAGCCACTGCAATCGCCTTATATATAGGATCAACCATTGAATACATAGTTCACACTATCGAACCACGGATGCATTAGAACAATAGCATAACCCCCCCTTAATGCAAACAGGTTGTTATGACAGGCAACTAAGAAGGTGGGCCAAAGTCTCCTACAAACGAACCAAGAATGAGGAGAGAGGAAAAGAGGTGCAGACACCTATAAAGACACGATCAAACTGACTCTACATGGGGCTAATGTCGTGGAAGGGACACTCACTTAACAAAGAGAGAAGGCCTAAAACAGCAAACAACTATCCCCCCATGGTGCTTTATGAAAAATAGTGCAAGTACAACTGACTCAAAACAACGTTCATGATTTTCAGAATGCAAAAGTGGCACTTTATCTCAGTGCGATACATAAAAGTGCTTCAAAATGATAGCTACAATGATCAAAACTGAAAACAAGCTGATACAAAACAAAGTACAGCTAAAAACAAAAGAAACCATGCTAAAAAAATGATCCTCGGACCTAAAACACTCAAGATATCCACCATATAGTAAAAATGCCAAAACTATGATAGAAAGGGCATAGGCCAAAAATTCAAAAAAAAGGACTATATTTCTGAAAAGGTGACAGAACCAGCTTTCCAAAAATATAAAGTTTTCAAAAAAGGGCATGGGACGCAAAAGATATGGATGCTAGAGTCAAAAACATAATTTCAAACTTTGATTGAAAAAATAGGCAATGAAAAAGCATCAAAACCTAAAAATACCTACACCAAAATCTCCATCTCAGAACCAGTTTTTTGGCACTTCTTTCGGATCAGAAAAATACCTCCGTATGCTCAAGTTATGGCCAAAAAATGAAGGTAGGTCAAAAAGGACCTAGAAGGAGAGTGCAAGCAAGGATTATGTAGTGCTGACGTCATGCTGATGTCAGTAAGTTACTAGAAAAAAATTGACGGCCACATCAGCTGTCACACAAAAAAGAGGCCACGTGGAAACCACATGGCATTGCCACGTGGACGCCACGTGGCAAAATGCTAATGTGGCAGGGGCCATGTGGCAACCCTGTCATGTGTCACGTGGACGGCAGTGCTGAGTGGGCGCTGATGACTGTGTTGCAGTTGCCGAGCTGTCTGCTGACGGAGGCGCTGCTGACACAGATAGGCGACGCAGAGAGAAGCAAAGCTGGCAATGGCGGAGAAAGATGGTGGCACTGTCGTAGAAGTGGGGCGCAGACGAAGATCGAAATAACGCCGCCAGTGGAGACGCTCAGGCGGAGTCGCCAGTGACTGGGGAGGCGCCGGCGGAGCGCAGGCGGCCCCGCAGTGGCAGCTAGGCGGTGTTGCGGCAGCGCGCTTTGCGCAAATTTTTTTAATATTTTTTTAAATCTTCAAGCTCGAAATCGTCTGTACATCCGTACGGCAGCCCCTAATGTAAAAAAAAATTGCCTCCCGGAGCTCTATCTTCAAAATTAGCAAATTTTATATGAATCCTAACTGCAACCGGCCTTTCAGATCCAATGGTGATGTCCGTTTGGGCCCAAAGTGCTTCGAAAATTTGCTAATCCCCTGATTTGAAAAAAAATGCATAAACAAACTAAGGTTTGTGACTTCAAATCATGGCTTCAAAATTTTTCAACGAAGCAGCAGCAAGAAGGCTCTGATACCATGTTGGAGTTGAGAAAAGCCAACTCCGAAGACGCCCAAGATCACCTGCATGCGAAAACCTGTCAAAGAGAAGCCAACAAGAGGAAGAGCATGGAGCAAGGGAAAAACTCTAAACGGACATGAGAGACTACATATGCAAACACAAGAGAAAATGTATTTACAATATACAATATGTGATGAAAATACAACGAGAGAGAGCCCGCTTATAAAGAGCTTATGGAAGCTTGTAGAACAAGCTGGAAGGTGGTAGAAGATAAGGATGACAACTCAGCACATATCCACAAAAGGTGGAACATGCTAGAAGGGAACAAACTCCCATGTTGTCATCAACTAACCACAACATGCATTAAATACAAAATATTAAATAAACGCATTTACCTAAATAAGCTTAAGTAAATAGAATAAATAATTAATAAATTAATTATTTACTCTAACATTTTTGTTTCTCAAACAATCCACCATCTCGAACATTATACTCAAAACTGGACCAGTTAAATAAAGAAGATTTTCTATTATATATTTCTTTTGCAAGGGTGGTCTTGCCATGACCACCCATACCCAAGATTCCAATAATACCTACACCCTGATGACCCTCAACAGATCGGATTGTTAATTTTCATCTCAAACCTTTTTACCAGATCTTCCATACCTACTGGATGGTCTGCAACCTTTAATGGCACATTTGTTTGTTTGATTTTCAACACAGTATCCACAATATCCTTCAGCTGCCTAAACTCATCGCTCAAAATAAGAAAATCAAAACACTGGCAGCTATTTATCTGTGTATGTGTTATGAGAAAAGGACTACGTATTTGTTATTATTTGGAATTGGATGCCATGGAATCGGGCCGCAGGAGAAGGCGATGAAGAAAGCTACGAGCTTTATGAAATGATAACAGCAGTATGCAAAGCACTCTGTTCTGAAAATTCATACAAGAAATGCCGAATCATGTGAGAGGTTGATATCTTAAGTCTAGAAAGATTGTGATCTTTCTGAAGTTTATAAAATGTTGGTGTAATGTTCTGCATCTTTACGCACCGCGACTTTTTTGGTTTTTTAATTTTTGTTTTCTTCCTGGCAGTTTCTGATGCAAGTCGAAACCAGTCACTACTCTTGCAAAGCAGATTGCGATTTGGTAATTGGTTGGGGAACGCATTTCTTTATTTGAGTTCGATAAGCTGATTTCCTCGGTCAACGGTTCAGAACACGTGAAAATCGTGCAAGATTATTGAAAATGATCTGGCCATGGACGCAGGGACTTTTCCTTTCCACTTCCCAACAAATTATATTATCCCGCTTAAGTAAGGATTCAAATATTATTTGTCGGGATTCCGCTTTTTATATTCTTACGGCATGGATATCACTAATAGGCCCAAATTTGAAACTTGACAGCGAAGAAATTGGCATCGTTATGGATGTTTTATTTTTAATTTGAGATTCTTTTTATAAAATCTATATTTTATAGATAATTAACTAGCATTTCCATCAATGAGATGCAATGCACAAGGAGATAGATATACTTTGTATAGGGAAGTGATTCAATTATTGTTAAAGTCTAATAATCGTGATCTTTTAATGGTATTGTTTAACTCTTTTATAGAATATTAAATAACATAGAAGATTGTTAATAAGTTTAACTATTTTCAAATTACATATTTCATTAATGCTACTATAATTTAACTTATAGAAATACATAGTAATTTTTCTAGTAAATATAATTATTGTAATTAATATATTTTTAATAGGTCATATAATCTATTATTATTAAAAATACATTGTTGCAATGCTAAATCTAAGGTTACTATGTGTTTATTATTTGTTCTAAATTTTATTAAATATATATTTTAAATTCTTATTATAACTTTAGATTAGAATTCTTTGTCATATTTATAAAATGTAAATGTTTTGTTAATATTTTTTGTAACTGGCCTTAATTTTTTAGGGGACTTTATGATTAAATGTGTTTTAAGCTTAACTTTAAGAAACACAACATTTCATTTTATTAAATATTATTGTAGTATTCAATGTATATCTTTTATATACATGTAGTGTATTATTATTTAAAATATGACAATACATAGTTATCATAGTCATAAATTTAACTAAAAATTTGTCATGTGTATTAAAGCTAATAAAAAAGTAAAAATTAATAGTTTTAGTTAAATTTTAAATGAATCACAATACATATGACTTGGCAAGTCTTTACTTCTAACTCTTTTTATTGGCCCTATGTTTCTTTACTAATCACTTCTTATCTATATCTTATATTTATTTCTTTTACTCTCAAATGGCAAGAAGTATCAAGTCTTCACTTCTAACTCTTATTATTGACATGTATTCTTCATAAAGCACTTCTTATCTATATCTTATTATTGGAAAAATAGAACAACAGAAACATGACAGAGAAAGAAGGAACTTCCAGCTTATTTTTATTGAATAATAGATGCCAATTTATGCAATAGCTTGACTGAACGACATTCCTAAATGACTACTAATTATATTAACAAAAAGGTACTTCATGATTGACAACACACACAAACTTGACAACTAACCAAAATTTACGGACACCTATGTAACACATCTACAATAAGAACTTGATTCAAACTAATTTTTTTTAACTCAATCTTAAACTAAACTTGTGTTGCCAGTAACTCAACAAGGCTTGCCACATGTGCAACAATTATTATTGACTACCATTGAAACATTAACTCCAACACCCTCACTTAATGTGACAACTAAAGGAAACATTATCTAGAAATTATACTTCGAAAATATGTCATATAAGAGTAAGACTTTCTCATAGTTATGCAACTACCATCCAGCTTTGAAACACCATTGGACACACCATCTCCAAATGAAATGTCTCATAAATGATGCAAAGCTTCCAGACTTTCAGATCTCCCTTAACTATTGGACACACCATCTCCACATGGAATGCCTCATAACCTTCGTAAAGGTATAGCTTCTCCGATCCTATAGTAGCTCAAACTTTTCAATCATACATCTAGCCTCTACCACATATTTTTCTATTTTTCAAAATATTATCTCTTTAAAATGAAAGAAATTCTTCAATGAAATCATAATCATCTGATGATTCTTCTCTAGGCCTCATCTTCTTAAAAACTTCTTCTCTAAGGGCCCGTTCGGTTGCTGGAATACAACCGGAATAGGAATAGGAAATTAGAATATGATTTGTATTCTTTGTTTGGTGTGTGGAATAGGAATAGGGAATAGGAATACGTATTCTCATTTTAGCCCCAAAATGAGCTTTTGTCCATTCCAAAAAATACCTGTAATTGGAATTGCTATTCTTGCATTCATTTTTTCTTTCTCAAATTTGATTAAATTTTCAAATCCGCTTTGACTTGGGGTGAGTGCGTTAACTTTGTTTTCAATATTTTCAAATATTTTAGCAATTTTCCAATGGTGCCAATTGCATCTTCAAAATATTTTCAAATGGCGCTGATTGCAAGTTAACCCTATTCCAATTTAAGATTGCATAACCAAACAAGGGATAAACAAGATTGGATTGCATTTTTACATTCCTATTCTTCATTTTCCATTCTCATTCAAATTTTCTATTCTAATTCTCAATTCCTACGCTTGCAACCAAACGGGCCCTAATAGAGAAAACTTAAGAGGAAGATGGTTTTGAGACCATATTGGAAAAATAGAATAGCTCAAACATAATAGAGAAAGAAAGAACTTTCAGCTTATTTTTATTGAATAATAGATGCCAATTTATAAAATAGCTTGACTCAAAAACATTCCTAAATGACTACTAATTATATTAACAAAAAGGTACTTCATGATTGACAACACACACAAACTTGACAACTAACTAAAATTTACGGACACCTATGTAACACATCTACAATAAGAACTTGTTTCAAACTAAAACTCTTTCACTTAATCCTAAACTAAACTTGTGTTGCCAGCAACTCAACAAGGCTTGCCACATGTGCAACAATTATTATTGACTATCGTTGGAACATTAACTCCAACACTTATATGTATTTTTAGTTTATCTTTCATTGGTAGGAACTATGACACATTGTGTCTCTTGTTTTTTTAGCATTTTTGGTGGGTGATGAATCTATTTGTGCACCATTATTGAGACATTTCATAAAGACTATTGGGACATTTTGCAACAAGAACTCACATTTTTTAGTCAATGACTATAAGTGCAAGAGCATAGTAGGTATTAAATGACACTTTTGAAATGCTAGATTTTGACCACTTTGTGTTCGATGATCCCTATAGGACTATCAATGAATACTCAAAAGTTGAAATCTTAGCTTTAAGCTTTTAACTCACTTATGGAGATACATCAAAAAAACCAGTGAAATCTGATATGGTTTAGGAATTCTACAAGCATGAAGTTAGTATAGGTAGGTACTAGATAATCTTTCTTAATATGAAAAAAAAGTTTGAAGAATTGAAAATTATTTTTGTTAAATTTTGAGTATAATTAAATAATTTTAAGTTAGAAAACTATATAGAAGGTGAACTACAGAGATTTTAAGCATTAATAGTGCAATTTAAATGTAAACAAAAGTAGCTTTTACTAAATGAAACCTATAGTTTTTTAAAAAATAAACTTGTCATTTACAAAATATGAATCAACACATCTAAAAGTAGATTCTGCATACACATTGGAAAATAAGAATAATAAGATTTAAAAAATATCTAATTAGAAAACCATTATTCCTAATTTTGACAAATTAGAAAGTATTCTCCAATCTATATTTTTACAAAGGTTATTAGATGCTAAAAAAATTTAAGATTAAGAGTAAGCCTTTAAATTCTATGTATGTTGTGTTAGAACACTACTTAGATTGTCAAAGTCAATATCCATCCACATTAGATCATGCATCTATCAAAACCTATAATTATATAGAATAATGTCTATGTACTTTTGATTTTCATTTTAAAGACCAATGTACATTTGACTATTTAGTAGTTTTTTGGCACTCTCTATTTGAGTTTGAATATATTCCAATTCTAATGGAAAAAAAAAGCTATCTATCATTTTGACATTATAAAAGACTAGAATTTTTTACCTTCTTTTATTTGTATATGATAAAATTGTAATCACCTAAAAATGGTCATCTAGACTATTAGCCCCCTTTTCAACATTTTGGCTAAATTAATTTAATCATTTACCTAGACCAAATTGCTAATAATTAATTTATTTGATTATAACCTATAGTTTGACTATGCTATCCTAAGTTCATTATTTGATTAAAAGAACATGTCCCCTTTTAATTAAATAAAAGACCCCATTCTTCTAACCCACTTAAAGTGTACACATAAAGTCCTTTTTCTATTTTGCAATTAAAAGAAAAGGCTTTGTGACTTTTGTCTTATATGACAAGTCAACTTATATTCTATTGGTTGACTTGTGTGTGCACATGGATCACTCCTCTTTTCAAATTCCACCGTTGATCATCCACCATCTTCATCTTGATCTCTACCATCCATACGACTTTAAAAGGGAGAGAGCTTTCCCCCTCAATCCATCCATCTTTTGAATATTGTTATGCTGCAGGTTTTCTAACAGGTTTCTTTGGAGCGTTGTGGAGAACTTTTATTTCTTGTCTACATTCTCTCATACCATAGCATTTTAGCTTAAATTCATGTTGCATGTTAGTTGTAGCTTTTATTTTGCAATAATCTATCTCACATAGCTTAATATTTGGATTGCAACACTCTCATCCATGCTTAGAATAGCTGCACTTTTCATATTCATTCTAGCTTATTTGCATTGCATCCTTGAGGAACTCCTTGGGACATTTGCATTCTTGCATCTTGTCTTTGGAACCTCTCATTGCATGGTTTACTAGCAACAAGAGTATCTCTAAGGATCATCTGAGAGCCTTCTTATTCTTGAAATACACTCTCTTGCACTCCGTGGATAGGGAGCTCTAAGCTAGCATCCAAGCATTCCAAACTCATGGAATCATTCGGATAGAAGGGTTTAGAGTGGGACACTTTTGAGTGTACATTTTTTGTGCCCACCGTGGGGCATGAATCAAGTTTCTAGCTCCATTTTCTTTCATTTCTTATCTCTAGTTTTTTTACAGCAGCATATTGGATCTAATCAAGTGCTTTTGTAGAATTATCACTTTGGTTTTAAGGCCAACCCATAAGTAGATTGGTTTGAAGGCAAAAAATCTAGTTAGTTTAAAGATTTGATCATATATTTTACACCGCCTGGAGTTTGGTTTTGAAAGTTTTTTTTTAGGTTGGGTATGTGTCCAACATGTCATAGTCTAATTTTTAGAGCATTTTGACATTATTTGTGGAAGTTATGATTTTTTATTTATTTTTCATTAAAAGTCATTTCTGATCACAAATCAGCATATTTTTCAGAAAAAATTACATTTTCAAGAAAAAATTTGAATTCTAAGGGGGGTACTTTCTTTGTGTTTTGACTTTTGAGGTTGTATTAGGGATCAAAAAGCTGATTTGATAAATCTAGCCTATTTTGATAAAATGGGTCCCTAGGGCACAAATGAAGAGATTTTTTTGAATTTCTTGCATTTTTGGAAAGCTCTCTGATTTTTTTTTGGGATCTCTTCTTTTCATTTCTATTTTTGAATTCGAAATCATAACAAAAATGTCTAATCTTGTTGACTAGGTCAAAAGCAAAGAGTAAAGATGAGAGCATTTGTGGTTAGTTTGCACTTTCTTTGCATACATTTAATTGGAAGATAACTTGGATATTTGAGGCAACTTACCACTTTTTATTGCAGTATTTTATGTTATTTCACACTAACTTGTGGTGCTAACAAGTTGTGATTGCAGGTTGCCATCCTTTTGAAAAAAATTGAAACATTGGATAAAAAGAACGCATGTCAAAGCTTCAAATGCACAAGGGCTACTCACGATTGTTTGCAGGGCTGCCTAATGCATAAAAACTCAATTTTTCTTGTTCTTTACTTTTACATGTGTGGCATATACTAGTTTTTTATTTTTAGGCACATTAAAACTTACAATTGGGATCTTTTGGTGATAGGAGAGTATGCTCTTCACCCTTGTGGTAAATCATAAATCTTGACTTACCATTTGGTTTCAAGAGTAAGAGGCAACTGAGTCTTCTTGGTGTGTTTGGGAGAAAATGATTGGAATAGGAGAGTATGCTCTTCACCCTTGTGGTGGATCAAAAATCTTTACTTCCAAAAGTTGATCCACTCTTTGTGTAGTTTAGAATCCTTTAGAGGACCTGCTCTCGAACAACCTGAGAGGAACGACCCAAGTGGGGACAAGAAAATTACTTATCTCTTCCAACCCACTATAAACTCAAGGCTATCAAGGACACAAAACCTGGGTAGACATAGTGTTTGTCTTCGCCTAGTGCGATTGCTTATGGGATTTCAACCATAGGGAGATCACTAGGAAAGAATGCTTAAGGTACTCTTGTGGTCGCGAGATCGGTTACTCATCGCAGTGTGAGGTGTCCCGTAATTGGGAGCAAGAGGAACACTATGAACAAAAGCCCTATCTAAACACCCTAAGTTAGTAACTACCTTTTTTAGCTGCTCAACTTCTTGGTGCAAGGATCGATCCTAATGGATTACTCGGATCACCCCAAGATTTTACACTCACCATATGTGTTCCCTTGGTTGTGCTTATGGAACTTCCATGACAAAGACAATATCTCTTGTGGGCAAACACTTGGTGTGAGGTGAAGAAGCATCAAGTGTGGGCCAAGTTGTTGAGTAATGAACCATGACTTCTAGGTAGATATTTCTTGATGTGTTCTTGAATGTGCTAGACCTATGGAAATCTTTGAAACATACACATGATGATAGTTCTAGGGATATATTTTGAGACCTCACATATGCTTGTATCATGCAAGGTTTCTTTGTCCCTTGCTTTATTTTTTGAAGACTACTCCATGTGTCACTATCTTGCTTGGAAATAAAATTTCTTTTGAACATCAAACTTGCTATGCTATCAACTATTGTCAAACTTTGTCAACCAAGTCAAAACATCAAGTGTAAATATTTTCTTGTGTTGCTTGCTAAGGGGAGTCTCATCATTTGGACTTGATTTGTTATGTTTCTAGTGCTTGAACATGCTTAAAGTGGCTCTTTGGTCTTACTGCTCTTGGCCTTTTTGTCTTCATGGTCTATGTCTGCTTGCTAGTTATCCTTTTGCTGAAATGGTTACCTTGATTTCTTGACTACACTCTTGGGTTGGGAAGTTTGTTCACTTGTCACCCCTCTTGCTATATCTATTGACTTGAATCATTCATGTCATAAGTTTCTTAGACACGTTGTTTGACAAGTCATTTTCTTATTGGTACCCTCTATCTTGGCAAGTGAACACTCTACCTCCTATAGTTTCAACATCAAGTTATCTTCTAGGCTCTTTTATGCTTGGCTTTACATCTAAAACTATGGGATCTAAACCTTGTGCTATCAAACCTTGGCCAAATATAGATGATCATGATATCCTCCATGTCGCTAAAGAGTTTCAAGATCTATATGCACAATACAAAGAACTAGAAGAGACAAATGATCTTTCTTACCTTCATCTCTCTAAGTGCATGATGGAAATGAAGTCTAAACTTGAGAAAAGGTTAGAGGAGAAGATTACATCATTACATGAATCTTCCTTAAGGTATTTACATGCATGTGAGTCACCTTCTTTGAGGTTATCCTCGTCTTCTAGGTCTACATGCTCTACTTCAAGAAATCAAATGTCTTCATCTTCTAGATCTAAAGACCTCTTTAGAGAACAAGAAAGTGATACCTACTTTGAGCCTATGATTGACCAAGATAATGATGGACCTATCTTTGACCAAGATAATGATGAAGATATGGATGCATACCATTCACTTGAGAAACAACAAAAGGACTCTAGACATACTTCTAATAGAACTTTTGCTCCCTTGGAAGATTCTTATGATGACACCTTGCAAAAACTTCTTGGCAATAAAATCATCATGTTACCTAAGTCTAGCTCATATGGAAACCCATTCTTGGATATCTATTGTACTTATCATCAACATAATGAGCATAGTACTTCACATTGCATTGAGCTAAAACATATAATCCAAGATCTTATTGATAATGGAATTATTGATACCTCCAATGATTCATGTGATGAGGATACTTTTCTTGAGAAAGATCATATTAATGAACCTATGTCTAGTGATGGTTTCCTTGATACCTCCACTTCTTCCAACACTCATGCATCTCCCAACACTTCAAAGCTTTCTAACATGCCTCCATCAAATAAAGAACCTAATGCTTTCGACATTGACTAAGTGTATCCTCAAAGGCTACCTCTAAAATAAACTCAAGCTAACTTTCACTTGGCTGCAAACCTTTTCCATGCTACTAATCCTAAACTTCCTCAAGCTTCATGCACTACTATGCCTAATCCAAGCACTAATCCATTCACTCTTCAATCTCCCTTGTCCTTAGAAGTGGCTCCATGTCAAGAGGACTCTCAAAAAGAAAAAGCTATAAATGTCAAGAAAGATCAAGATCAAGCACCCTTTCATCTCTTTCAAGATTTTTCCCCTCCATATCCTATATCTTGTCCACCTTCTAAGTATGATGAAGATACCACTTCCATTATCTACCTTGAGTTTACTGAAAATTATGAGAAAATTTCTCTTCATATGCTATCCAAAGCTACTTGTCAAGATCAAAGCATCCCCTCATGTTCTACTTCTCCACATCCACTTCAAAATTGTGCTCAAGCTTCAACTGCTCCTATTAAAAGTGTTGTTCCTATCAAAGCTACTCATGAGTCTATTGATAGCTTTGACCATGTTGCTCACTCTAAATATGTTAATATCCCTTTTCACTATCCATTTGCATATCCTAATTCTATCCTTGGTCCTCATCCATTAGAGCTAAAGCCTTCAAACCTTCCATCTATATTGGGACCTTATGTTCCTTCATCTCCTACACTTTCCACTCCTAGCTCTCCCATTATACCTCAAGATCAACAAAGATACTCATCCTTGATGAATTTTCACCCATCTATCCATCTAAACCAGTCATATCAGCCTTATTCATCCACAAATCCCAAGTCCTTTGGAAGTGAGAATAAACATAAGAATCCATTAAAAAAGAAAGATCACTATGTCCCATCTAATCGACATGTGAATGCTAAGAAGGAGAATGCACAAAAGAGACCGCAAAGGTCCACTATTAAAAAAGCTAAATCAAAGAAAATATGGGTTCCTAAACCCATTATTGAAGAAATGTGTTTTGAAGTATCCAAAGGAAAATCTAAATCTATATGGATTCCCAAGTCTCTTTTAGAAGACTTGAATATTGAAAATACTTCAAATTTGACATTCAAGCTTCCAAAGGCTTCCGTTCCATCTTCTTCCAAAAATCTTTCTAAAAATATTCCAAAGCCTTCCACTCCACTTTTTTCCAAATCTCTTTTACCACTTCATACATCTAAACCTCAAGCTACTTCATCCATGATTCCTTCATCATTCCAATACCCTTCAAGGTGTGTTTCAATGTTGATCTTGTCCAATATTTCAACTACCCTCATGAAATCCTCTAAAGCTTACACTTACTTTCTATACATGAACTATTATCCTCCATATACTCTTCCTACTACCATTTCTCTTTCATCACCCTATCAACATCTTTGAGCATACCTTTCTATGGTCTTGGTTTATCATGACTTATCTTTTCTATAGGAGCACTATCTACATTCAAAAAGCTTGAGCTCTTTCTAAAAATTCAAAAAAAAAGAAAAAATTTAAAATTTTAAAAAATGAAAATATGCCTTGTTGAAAACCACTTCTTGTGGCACCTTGGTAGCAAAAGTAAAGAGAAATAAATTTTTCCTATGGTGAAAACTACTTCTTGTGGCACCTTGGATAAGTACCATGATGAAAACCTAGCAAACAGGCATCATGCGTAATTCTTTCATCATCCATATATCCCCTCTTCTCTCTTTGATCTTGACAATGTTGAGCTATCTTTGCATATTTGCTATATTATCCATGAGATTCTTTATTTGTGCTTTCTCATTCCCTCATAACCTCCATCTTGAGCTCTATTTTTATTTCTCTATCCCATCGCTATCCTATCTAGTTGACCCCTTGGTCTTGATCATAATAAATGAAACATGGTTCTCATAGGTCTCTTGACATGGCTACTCTTTTGGACTACACACTTCATGTTATCTAACTTGTTGGCTTCATTGCTTATCCTACATGTTATCTTTCTCATTACTTCCATTGCTTATCCAAAATATGCTTCATATGACTATTTCACCTCTTTCCCTAGCTTGGGTACTCTTGAGGAGTCAATCCTTGAGGATCACTTTCACTTGCTTCACATTCCTTTCTTATGCATCTTTGCTTATCCATCGGCTTGTTTCTCCATCGTGTCCTATACCTTACTAGACATTGGGAGAAAATGATGTGATCTTGCTTGAGAACTGGTGATCTCTAAATTATTCTAAAAAATCCAAAAAATCATATATGATGCTGAAAGAATCCTAAAAATCAAAAAATGTCCTGAAAAAATATCATCTTACTGAAAACCTAGCAATAGGCGCTTTGATGTATCACCAAAAAAATAAAAATATATATATACAAAAAAAAAAAGTCCTGAAAAAAATTTGTCAAGTGATGAACACCTGGAAACCGGCGCTACTTGAAACCCTTGCAGCTATGTCTATTAGTCTCAATCATTCATTTCACTACACATTTCCTGGCTTGGAATTGTTTCTTTTCCTTGTCTTGGGGGCAGAGCTACTGGTATTGAGGTATTCTTGTCCATTAGGGTTTCATTGACAACTCACAAAATAGCATTTTTCAACACTTCCCCCACCTTGACATCAACTGTTTTTCAACACTTTCTAGATAGTTTTCCTATGGTCTCTGATGTCGCGATATTTCTCACTATCAGAATCAAGTCTTGAAGAAATGGCCAAGTGACTCACACACACGCACTTTAACACTTAAACGACTGAGCTATGCTGATCTTTATCTACTTTGTGTTCTATCTATGACGATTTCTTTATGTTCCATCCCTAATAGTCTTTCAAGGATGTCATTGACTAGAAGACTGGGGGCATGGGGCATGTTTTCTTGATTTCTGCTTGTGGGTATACTTTTTTTGTCTATAGTGTTGTAAGCAATTATGCTTGACCTATTCAAAAGTTTGACTTACAAATGTATCATCCTTGACTGTTTCACAAGACCACACTTGGGGTTTATCCTAGCACTTATGCCTTGATATAGGTGTAATCTTTCTAAATTAAACTTAGGGAATCTAATCACGTAGTTATCTTTACTTACATGTCTCTGATGCTTAGATTGGATTTTCACATACCTATCTGATATCGATCATATTCATATCCTCATAGTTATACTAGTGATGGTTGTATGCTCTCATGATGTCCCTAATAAATGCTCAATGATGAAATTAAGAGTCTAAATGTTATGCGCTTCTTGTTGGTAAACCACTTTGCATATTAGCTTTCATTTTAGGTTCATTTTCTAGCTTAGTCTTGCATTCTTGCATATGGGGAGAGCTCTCTCTTCATCTTTTCACAGACATATCGGCTAACTCCTTTCATATTATTCTTTACTTTCTTCTTGTTCATGTCTTTTCACCTTCTTAATCTTTCACTTCATCTCTTTTCTATCTTATCATCACATTATATAAAGTTTTGACCTCTTAAATAATTTCAATGTCTTGGATTCATTTTCAGGATTGAAATCCAAATTCGAGTTCATCTTGATGGTCAAAATTGTCTTTTAAAATTCTACTTTCTTCTGAGCAATTAGCTGACCTTTTGAGGTCTAATCTCTAAATCATCACTGGGGCATCCTCATTTCTTCATGTCTTCATCATTTCCATACTTCATATCTACTTCAATTCACCATTTCATGTCTAAAATCACCTTTCTACTCATTTTGACCTCTTCTTCTTCATGGTTCTCTCCATGATTTCTTCCTCTAACCTCTTCTCCTCTAGGTTCTTGCCTTTCCTTTTCTAAGGATTCTATCCTTGCAATAAGCTTCAGCCTCTCTCTTCTCATCTGTCTTTCTTCCCTCACTCTAGATGCTTCAAGTTCTCTCCTCTCTCTTTTCTCTTTTGCCAACTCTTCTCTCAATTCTTCAAGTTCTCTAGCCATTTGATTTTTAGGAGGCATTTTCACAACAAGTTTTCTTCCTTCCCAAGGGCCAACTCACTGATTCTCTTTCTTTCCTCACCAAGAAATCTCTGGACACCACTTATGTACCTTTCAACTCTGGGACACACAAGGAGGAATTAGACACCCCAAGGCTTCAACAAAGAGACCAGCACACTAAGGATTTTCAAGATTATAGGTCTTGGTCACACTCCTAAACACCCAAACTTCAAAACCCTCCTTAAAATGGCTTAAAAACCAGGGCCTGCTTGTTCAAACCCCAAAACTCAATTCTAGAACGTTTTGACTTGTCTAATGACAAGATATGATCATGACAACCTACATGAACCTATCAAATGACTCATCTACCATATGAAATCCTAAAATCCTATCTCATGCCCAATTACAGCTTTCTTCCACATATGAGTCCAACATTATAACTTTGTATGCTTCCATGAGCCATAATTGGTGCAAGGATTGCCCAATTGACTTCAAGAGATGTTCCATGACCTCTGTAATGCCTTGGATCTTCAATGTTCCCCTAATGAGCATGGGATGTTCCTACATCACTTATCTTCATAAATAAATTCAAAACTAATTTTTGTGATATTAACAACTACTATTTTGTATCTCATAGGAGACTCCTAGTGCACATGAGGTTCGACGAGACAGTTATGTAGATTTGATGACGTGACCACTCACTCCTGAGGAGGAGCCTACAATAGTAAGTTGTAGTTTGAATTCATGATTAAATATGTTATAAATTTAGCATTCTATGAATTATAATGTTATAGTTTAAATTGTAGATTCATCTGACAAAGGTATTTGAACATATACAGCCCACAATCAGCGAGGTACCAGCATTGCCGAGGGCATACGAGAGGACTCCTAACTGGCGCAGGAGGTCGACGAGAGAGGTATTTATTATAATATTTTGATAGTATTAATCTCCAATACGGAAAAGATCATTATGCATTTGATTAATTCAATGTTAGATACGTAGAATCATATAAATTTAGTAGTCTAACTTTGGGTTTTCCTTTTTTGTTTATGTAGGAGGCATTTGATCCACCTAGTGCAGCGAAGAGGCTGCATTTTGATCATCCGCCAGCACCCTAGGATAGTATAGTTATCATAAGATGCATCATGAGACATTTTGAGATGGCATATGCCACATTGTATACAGAAACATTGATATTATACACATTCTGATGGTAAGATCAGCCACATTTTGTATATGGATCTATGTATTTTGATATATATATATATATATATATATATATATATATATATGTTTTTTTTTTTTTTCTTAATTTTTTTTGAGTACTTTGTCTATGGATACATGATCTTTGATATATATTTGTGTAAAATTTTGTCTATGGATACATGTATTTTGATATATATTTTTGTCATTTACATGCACAATGATATACATATTAATTTAGTATCTAGTATTGTTCAATTTATCATGGATCATGTGTCATGCCCTAAATTTTACTAGTAAAAACACAACAATTTTTTATCTTTTTTGTAGCTTATGAAGTCACATAAGAAATTACATATTGTAAAACAAGGTTATCATTGAATAGGATTTCAAGACTCATATGAATAGTGTGAAAGTGTTAACATTTTAGTCACAGGTGGTTTTCAAATAGATTGGATGACAGTCTAGTTCAAGTTAGCGTCACGAGTCAAACGAGCAAGTTCAAGATACAACACTCATAAATTAGTGAGGTAATTCATATCCTAACAAGCCTCTGATACTAATATTCTATTAGGGTATGTTGGTTGTATCATATGGACTAGGTCGTGATTCTAGCATGTAAGGGAAGGGGATCAGAATTACTTATTATCCTCATTACCAATGTACACACATTCATTAATCGTTACAATATATATTAATGTGACAATTACTATATTACTATATCCTCATTATCTATCAACATTGCTTCCTCACCAAACTAGCACTCACTACAGTTTTCTAAACACAAAAATTACTATTTCAATACATAAATTAAACTCACTCTAACAAAAGACAATTACTAACTATCTAGCTCATCAACTACTAACTAATCTAGCTACATTGCCATGCTTTTACATTTACTATTTTAATTACTATAATTACTATACTATTACATTTACTTTTTACATTAAATTACATCTAACTATTCACCATAAGCTCACTTTCTCACTATCAATATTATTATTATCAAAGCATGTTAAGATTCAAAGTAGTTTCATAGTACGAATTAGTAAGAACATAAAATGAGGAACTCTTAGTAAGTCTAAGGGTCAATTCAAAGTACTTAACTCAATAATAATTCATGATCTATATTTAAACACATCCTACTACACCATCATATTGAGTGTGTCAATTTAAATTTGTTAGATGAATTGTTTATGCAAGGATTAGGTGCAAGCGTATAAATAAGGTTTGTATATAACATACCTTGTCGTTCTGACATATATGTATCAATGTATCAATGTGCTTTATTGACTAGATAAAACTAGATTTGAGTTATTATTTTAATCCACCATCCATCCTTATCCTTGATTCTTCAATCCCATCATCCCGACAACTTACTTCATATTAAAACCCTATTATATGTACATCCAATCAATCTTGGCTTTTATTTTATTTTTGAGTTAAATATTTAAATTTGTCATATTCTCTAACATGCACACTAATATGCCTTTATTTATTTAATTACTAATTTATTATTTGAGTGTTGGACGTGACTTAGAGGTCACAAGATTGTAATGTCTGCCATTTTGTCACTTAGAAAATATATTAGTCTAGGACACTCCTTAGTCTCTATATGCTATTATTATTTTTATTTTTATTGGATAGCAGTCTAGAATCTAGGAATATTCTTTAATATTTTATTTCTCTGTATTAAGGAAGGGATTTATTTGCCTTTACCATACATTTTCTAGAGAGGAAAATGCATGCCTACAGCAATGTATCTCGTAGATTTTATTATGTCTTCTCTTATAACAAACTTCATTTTGTTATATCATAAAATTAATTTGATGATTTCCTTGCTTAGAATTGCATTAAGCTTGGTAATTAAAATCAATGTTATACATGCATGTGATATGAACATAAAAATTTCATTCCAAATTATTGAGTGCACAACAAGATTGTAAGCAATCTACTAAGTTTTAGATTTATACAATCAATGGTATCACATAACATCTATCGATTGTTATTATCAACTAGTCATTTACAATTCCACAAGGAGAAAACTTTCTTTCACATTTTCAAATGATAACAATGATGTCAAAGAAAATCTGTGACTCGTACCAATGCTTTCATAACAATATAAACTCCAAATGAAACATGGATATACAACCTTATCAATTATTTATTCTACACGTACATTAGGTAACAATGATACAATCTCCTTCCATCACAATGGGGCAACATAAGAGACTTTTCAAAATCATAAGGAACATGGACATTGAAAGATATGGACAATGAGTTGCATGAACATTGTCCAACATGATTGTTGAGAACATGAACAAGCTGGTGAATCCTCCTTCACAAATGAGGGCACAATGTCAAGTTTTTTCATCCAACATCAATCTGCAAGATGATCATTCCAAGCCATTTCCATTGCTCCCTTAGACACAAATCTGCATATGCAACACAAAAAAATAACAAGGACCATGGGTGCTTTCCACCCAACCATAGGCCTCAAAGAGACCACCCCCGCGCTAGGGAACAAGGCTCAAACTGGGATACACATACAATCTTTCAATGCATAAACATTACATTTCAAACTTGAACAATTTCCCCCCAATACTATTTCACAATGGCTTCACAGATGGAACCATAAACATAGGGTGAAGGTGTGTTCTAAAATGGAGACTTGCCATACCAAACCATATTTGCAATAAACAATTTTCATGCCCTCTCGGGGCTATCATAATTCACCAAATTTCATGCCCTCTCAGGGCTATCATAAATGAACCATTTAATGCCCTCTCAGGGCCTCAACATTTCCTCCTCCAAACCCACTACCATTAGCTGTAACTCCTCAAACTTCCTTTCTACACCATACTTTCCTTATCACCCCCAACAAGATATGAAGTGTTATGGCATACAATGGAGCCCATACTCCAAGGTTCTCAATACATTTTTTGAACCCAACTTAAGCCCTTCACCCTGGACTTCTCTTCCCTTCCCACAAGGGTGAGTGTAAGTCCCATGCCCATAACAATAATCAAGCACAAAACAAGAAAACAAAACCAAGTAGAAATAAAACAAGAAATTTTCAAGAGCACATCACATTTTCACAACACAATATCAACACCCATAATAAAACAAGGAAATAGACGAAATCCAAACCTCATACTCACAATACTCCACACAATACAACAAGATGCACAATGGTGTCACACTAATCTACATGGAATGAACACCATTCAAGCACTCACATGAATGCTACTCCACAATGCAATGCAATGCATACTCCATTGATAAACTCCACACTTGCATATTTGCTTAACCATGCTAAAAGAAAGAAATGGAAAAGAAGCAAGTTTGAGATACCAACCTTGGTCCAAGCTAGGGTAAGGATAGTTCTAGTAGAGCTCCCCTAATCTCCCTCCAAAACCTACATGTCTCTAAAATTAGAGAGTGGGCAAACACCCCACTAGTTTGGCCAAGACCCTCTAATAAAGCCTTCCCACTAACTTATTTTAGCAAAAACACTAAGTCACTCCATCCTTACAAAATTTTCTCCTCTAACGGTTCATCGATAGCCCTCACGAGCTCTGAGTTATGACCCTCGAAGGATCAACCTCAAAATGCACTTAGAGCACCTTGAAGACTCATCGGTACGGGGTGGCCGCAAATGATGGATGGTCTTCGTGGCCAGAACAAAGGTGTGACTAGGGTTCACCCGCCCATTCGGAGCTAATGGCACTGACGATTCAATGCCAAGATCAGCAGTTTCAAAGTTACGCTGTGGTGCACTTATGAACTGAGGCACACTGCGAGTTTTGGCATTGAGCGAGATCGCTGTGCTGAATCCAAATGGAATGTGATCTCTCAAAAATGAGATAGGTTATTTTAGGCCTCAGTATCACCGTCTTGTAGCATTTGATAGTTCATCGATAGGCCTCATGAGCTCTGAGTTATGACCCTCGAAAGATCGACCTCGAAATGCACTTAGAGCATCTTGAAGACTCCTTGGTACATGGTGGCTGCAAATGATGGATGGTCTTCGTGGCCAGAACAAGGGTGTGACTAGGGTTCACCCGCCCATCCAGAGCTAATGGCACTGACGATTAGATGCCAAAATCAATGATTTCAAAGTTACGTTGTGGTGCACCTATGAACTGAGGCACACTGCGAGTTTTGGCATCGAGAAAGATCGTTGTGCTAAATCCAAATGGAATGTGATCTCTCAAAAATGAGATAGGTTATTTTAGGCCTCAGAATCACCATCCTGTAGCATTTGACAGTTCATCGATAGCCCTCACGAGCTCTGAGTTATGACCCTCGAAAGATCGACCTCAAAATGCACTTAGAGCACCTTGGAGACTCCTCGGTACGAGGTGGCCGCAAATGATGGATGGTCTTTGTGGCCAAAAAAAGGGTGTGACTAGGGTTCACCCACCCATCCAAAGCTAATGGCACTGATGATTCGATGCCAAGATCAGCGGTTTCAAAGTTACGCTGTGGTGCACCTATGAACTGAGGCACACTGCGAGTTTTGGCATCGAGCGAGATTGCTGTGATGAATCCAAATAGAATGTGATCTCTCAAAAATGAGATAGGTTATTTTAGACCTCAGTATCATTGTCCTGTACCATTTTACAGTTCATCGATAGCCCTCACGAGCTCTGAGTTATGACCCTCGAAAGATCGACCTCCAAATGCACTTAGAGCACCTTGGAGACTCCTCGGTATGGGGTGGCCGCAAATGATGGATGGTCTTTGTGGCCAGAAAAAGGGTGTGACTAGGGTTCACCCACCCATCCGAAGCTAATGGCACTGATGATTCGATGCCAAGATCAGCGGTTTCAAAGTTACGTTGTGGTGTACCTATGAACTAAGCCACACTGCAAGTTTTGGCATCGAGTGAGATCCCTGTGCTGAATCCAAATGGAATGTGATCTCTCAAAAATGAGATAGGTTATTTTAGGCCTTAGCATTATCATCCTATAGCATTTGACAGTTCATCGATAGCCCTCATGAGCTCTGAGTTATGACCCTCGAAAGATCGACCTCCAAATGCACTTAAAGCACCTTGGAGACTCCTCGGTACGGGGTGGCTACAAATGATGGATGGTATTTGTGTCCAGAACAAGGGTGTGACTAGGGTTCACCCGCCCATCCAGAGCTAATGGCACTGACGATTCGATGCCAAGATCAGCAGTTTCAAAATTACGCTATGGTGCACCTATGAACTGAGGCACACTGCGAGTTTTGGCATCAAGCGAGATCATTGTGCTGAATCCAAATAGAATGTGATCTCTTGAAAATGAGATAGGTTATTTTAGGCCTCAGTATTACCGTCTTGTAGCATTTGACAGTTCATCGATAGCCCTCATGAGCTTTGAGTTATGACCCTCGAAAGATCGACCTCCAAATGCACTTAGAGCACCTTGGAGACTCCTCGGTATGGGGTGGCCATGGACGATCGAGGGTCTACGTGGTTGGAACAAGGGTGTCACTATGATTCACCCACCCACTCGGAGCTAATGGCACTAACTTGTAGCCGTTAGGAGTTAGATTTTGAAAAGTTGTCAAGAAAGGTTGACCC
Organism: Cupressus sempervirens; assembly: GCA_028749045.1. Classification (NCBI taxonomy): domain Eukaryota; kingdom Viridiplantae; phylum Streptophyta; class Pinopsida; order Cupressales; family Cupressaceae; genus Cupressus; species Cupressus sempervirens. Next base: position 62,318,557 of record CM053789.1, read on the forward strand.
CTTTGACTTGTATCATGAAAGGTTGCTTTGTGCCTTGCTTGATTGTTTGAAGACTACTCCATGTGTCACTATCTTTCTATGTCTCTAGTGCTTGAACATGCTTTAAATGGTTCTTTGGTCTTAGAGCTATTGGTATTTTCTAACTTCATGGTCTATGATATGCATACTAAGAATTTCTTTCACTAAATGGTTTCCTTGATCTATTGACTACACTTAAATTTGTTCACTTGTCATCTCTCTTTCTTTATGTTCAATACAAAGAGCTAGAAGAGACAAATAATCTTTCTTACCTTCATCTCTCTAAGCACATGATAGAAATCAATTCTAAACTTGAGAAAAGGTTAGAGGAGAATATTGCATTCTTAAATTAATCTCCCTTAAGACCTTTACATACACATGGGGCATTCTTAAATTAATCTCCATGGAAGAAAATTTCATAAAACTAAAGATTCCATAGTGTTGAAACATAAAATCCAAGATCTCATTTATGATGGGATTGTTGATACCTCTAATGACTCATCCACTCATAACCTTCATATCCAACTTCATATCATGGCATTATGCATGTGCTATCTTGCTTATTAGCTTTAATTGCTTATCCTACATGCTATCTTCTTTCATGGATTTCATGGCTTATCCCAAATGTGCTTCATACAACTTTTCAATATGAAAGTCTTTCAAAACAATATACAATATTATGACTCTTTGTGCTCTCAAATGCTATGATTGGTTGCAAAATGGAAGAAATCAAGTATTCTAATTGTTCGTCCGTACTTTCTAGATTTTTCTTATTTGATTAGTTTGATAAAAATAGTTTTAATAATCATAATGTTAGCTTTATGTCAAATAAGGAAAAAACCAAATTTGTAATAAGATATCCACATGCAATTATCTTTCATATAGTTATAAATGCTCTTAAAATTGTCGTTATAGCCTTGTATCACATGCAAATATGATTTGGAAGAACTTGTTCAATATCTTCCTCTTATAATTCCTTACAAAGAACCTACCAAAATACAAAAACCATATACAAAAAACTACACATTTTACATCATAATACATCATAAATTTTAAAAATTCTCCCCAATACCACCCCCCTCCAACTCTTCATGATGTACCTACGTTCCAATATCATACAAAAATTAGTAACTTATTGTATTAAACAAGATAATCATCAATTCATTAAATCATTATGAAGAAAATAACATAAGAAGTATATATACCTAGTCGAGTATTCCAATAGGGTCCTCTCTCTATTTTAGGGTCTCCAACAAGGCTTCATGATCAGCATTAGCAATAGTAAAAAGTTCTTTTACTTTTGGTCTTTCTTGATGCTTCAATAACTTTACATTTGTTGCTATAATAAGATGCAAATATATGAGAATTACTTTGTGCTTCTGATAGTCTTCGAATGCAGGAATTTCGTTCCTTCTAAGCATGTATGTCCGCAGCCATGTTCTAGCAACAACCACTGAACCAGTAGGATACATGAATCCATCATCATCTGTGATCGTTTGTGCAAGTTTTTGTTTTCCTCTTACACAACATGCTAACCAATAATAGGATTTCTCATCATTCCCCTGTGGTGCAACCAATGCAAAGACATGTCTTGGCTGAAGTAGATCTGATAGATGGTTATGCTCAAGTGAACTTTCCATGTCATCATTTTTGATAGAGGGTATGGTAGACAATGGAGTAAGATAATGTGGAGCCCATGTGTCCACCCACTCACTTGACTCACAGTGATCCCAATCACACTGAAAATAAGTACGACAAAAAAAGCTAGTTTTCGTGTCCAAATGGTCCATGTACTAGAATTAGAGCTCTGAAATGAATGCATTTTTGATGAGTCTCTCACTATAGCACAATCTGATCTATCACCTATGGACCCTTCCTCAACCAACCAAAAGAACCTGCGTACCACTGAATTAAGAGTCCCCCCCTATGATAATGCTAAACTACACCAATCAACAATGCTACGAGCATCAAGAAGCTCTGTTGTTGAAATCTTCAATTGCTCCTTAACTAGAGCTCTCTTCACATATGCCCCTACTCCATCATGTTCCCCTTTTCCATGGCCAGACTCAAAAAAATTCCAAATATGAGGCACCCCTCTCTCTACGTGCATCCTACACAACCAATAAAACATGCGATCATTCTTGAATTGACCTGTACAGTTATCTGACCAAATGATATGTCTATCCATAGCAATTACATGCTCATGTAAGAAATCAAAAAAATTCTCAAAACAATGTTGCACAAACTCGTGAGAGTGAGATCTATCATCACTCATATAAAAATGATACTCTCTAATAATCTTTCAATTATCTTCCGCACTATCAGGGGCATGTCTATATGTTATGTGAACAAAAATTGCAATCTGAATGGAGTTGTAATACTGAGATTGTGTCTCATTTTGAAGTTGCAATGTGTAGTTCTCAGCAAAATCAACAACTGATATAATAGTGCCAATGGAAAAATTCTCCTTACACATTCTAAATTGTTGATCCAACCACTGAGACCTATGAGTATGTCTTGCATACTAGTAAAAAAGATTTGCCTTGAAATCTGAAATAAAATTAGCCACACTGATATCTTTTCCAACCAATTCACATCTAGAGCTCTCACTCCCACTCTTCAATGTGTATTTCATCGTTTCATATACCTTTTTTTTTTAGTATTGTCTTTCCAAGATCTTGTTCGCACCCCTCATGGAAACATGTATCAAACTTGGATAAGCCACCACATTCTGAACACTTCTCATTTAAGCAAGCATTTCTATAAAAGGAACAACCATCAACTCTACGACATAAGAGTTGATCTAGCAAGTCTCTTGATGATTTTGGAAGCCCACTAGCCCCACAATCCTCCAACATTTCTTTACTATGCAAAGTAGAACGGATGGAGTGTAATAGTTCATAGTGCATAGAAAACTCAACATGATATTTGCAACAACATGTATTTCGAATTTTGAGTGGCACACAATAAAATGGCTTCAAAGATTCAAAAGCCCTTTGTGATATATGAAGACTTGGATGACTCTCTCTAAATTTTTTGAACAACATAGTTTGACTTACTTCTAAATGGTGTTTAGAATGTGGCGTGCGATCTCTGATGCCAATTCTCAACTTTAAGACGTCTTTAGCATTGGGTGATACTCGTGAGTAAGAGTGCCAACATTGTGTAATTTCTTCCTTCACATCGTCAGATGGCTTCTTATCAAAATGTGGAATTCTCCCACCAAATGCCCATGTTTCATTTTGAAGAGGATCATCAATTTTCTCTCGTCGACTAAGTGCTCTTCTCAGAGTAGTACAATTTAGATTCAAATCAATACAATTTTATCTCATATATCTACCCTTTCTCAAATGATGACTTACCAAAGAGGTTGTAATAACCCTTCGAGCAGCTCTATTATCCTTCTCTCTGCTATTTTTTCCAATGCTATTGAGAGCACTGAAAAGATTCTTCACAATAATGGCATTTCTTTCCAACTTTTTATTGACACGAATCTTCAATTTGGAAAGGATAGGTCTCATCTTTTGCATCTTTAATAAGTGCATGAAAAGATGACATCGCTCTACCACTGTCTTGTTGCCAAAAAATATCTGATATAGTCTTGAAGCCCATAACCGAATGGTTCTTTCTGATTTTTTTCCTTCCAAACTAGCAATAATCGTTTCATCAATTTCAATAATCCATATTGGTGTTTTAGAACCTTCATGCCGATTATAATTAGGAGATATGTAAGGTTCTTGTGCATTAGGTTCCTATGCATTGTCATCTTCGACATGGTCAATTATGCAATTTGGATTATGACTTGGTGGCATTTCTTCTTCAAAAAATTTATTCTCCAAATTTTCAATTTTGGCATTATTGTTTTCAATAGGTACATTTTCATTCCCCAACTGTACATATTCATTATCTGATTCTATGATTTCACCTTCGATTAATTCATCATCAACTTGACTGATATTTAGCATACCTTGTCTTTTTCTTCGGTGTTTCATTTTGTCCCTTTCTCTATATGTCGCAATGTCTTCATTGGATATCTTCCTTTTGCGTTTATCCTTTCGATGACTACTGCTCCCCATTTAGATGACAAATTCAAACACCTAAGGTTATATTTTCAAAACAAAAATGAATAGTTGGGCCCCAAAACGTGACTTTTTTCAAAATCCATGAAAAAAAAGTGGAAAAGTGATGTTGTCAGGTCTGCAAGGATAGAGAATTATTGGAAATTGGTGCCAGTAAAATCGGATATCCGATTTCATATCGGATATCAGATCCTAAATCGGATATCCGATTTAAAATTGGATATCCAATATTGTAAAGTGAATTTTTGGAGGGAAAACTTGCTATAATTTTCCTCGTTTGCCATAATTATATTAATATTATCAAAATCAAAACTTGCTATAATTTTTCGACTTTGGTTTATTACTAAGCTAATAGTATAGTAGTATTAATATATAATAGTATTAATATAAAGTATCAATAGTATTAATATATAATAGTATTAATATATAGTAATATTAATATATAGTATTAATATAGCTTAAGTATCAATATTATTATACCCATAATAGTATTAATATTATTACTATAGATATAATAGTGTAAATATTTAGTGTTTATTTATATTATTATTATTATTATGCTACAATATAGTATTAATATATATATTATTATTATAGCTATAATAGTATTATTATTATTACTATAGATATGATAATATTAATATTTAATGTTTATTTATATTATCATAAAATAGTATAAATACTATATATATATATATATCCTTTCATTTTTTAACCCATATACATACGAACGATTTGAATATGTCTGTAGAGGTCCTAGGACCCCTAAGAACATATGTCATCATTTAATGGGTCAAAGAGGGTCGTAGGTCACCCTATGACCCCCTTTGACCCATATGGCCTATTCGAATATGTCCCTAAGACCCTAGGGACATATGTCGTCGTTTAATGAGTCAAAGGGGGTCATAAGGCACCCTATGATCCCCTTTGACCTATATGAACGATTCAAATATGTCCTTAGGGGTCCTAGGACCCCTAAAGACATATGTTGTCGTTTAATGGGTCAAAGGGTGTCATAGGTCACCCTATGACCCCCTTTGACCCATATGACTGATTCGAATATGTCCCTAGGGGTTATAGGACCCCTAGAGACATATGTCAGCGTTTAATGGGTCAAAGGGGGTCATAGGTCACCCTATGACCCCCTTTGAACCATATGACCCATTCGAATATGTTTCTAGGGGTCTGAAGACCTCTAGCAATATATGTCATCATTTAATAGGTCAAAGGGGGTCATAGGTCACCCTATGACCCTCTTTGACCCATATGAACGATTCAAATATGTCCTTAGGGGTCCTATGACCCCTAGGGACATATGTTGTCATTTAATGGGTCAAAAGGTGTCATAGGTCACCTTATGACCCCCTTTGACCCATATGAATGATTTGAATATGTCCCTAGGGGTTATAGGACCCCTATAGACATATATCGTCATTTAATGGGTCAAAGGGGGTCATAGGTCACCCTATGACCCCCTCTGACCCATATGAACAATTTGAATATGTCCCTAGGGGTTATAGGACCCCTAGAGACATATGTCATCGTTTAATGGGTCAACGGGGGTCATAGGTCACCCTATGACCCCCTTTGACCCATATGACCCATTCGAATATGTTCCTAGGGGTCCGAGGACCCCTAGCGACATATGTCATCGTTTAATGGGTCAAAGAGAGTCAGGTCACCCTATGACCCCCTTTGACCCATACTACCCATTCGAATATGTCTCTAGGGGTCTTAGAACCCCTAGGGACATATGTCATCGTTTAATGGGTCAAAGGGGGTCATAGTTCACCCTATGACCCCCTTTGACCCATATGACCCATTCGAATATGTTTCTAGGGGTCTGAGGACCCCTAGTGGCATATGTTTTTGTTTAATGGGTTAAAGAGGGTCATAGGCCACCCTATGACCCCTTTGACCCATATTACCCAATCAAATATGTCCCTAGGGGTTCTAGGACCCCTGGAGACATGTTGTCATTTAATGAGTCAAATAGAGTCATAGGTCACCCTGTGACCCCCTTTGACCCATATTACCCATTCGAATATGTTCTTAGGGGTCCGAGGACCTCTAGCGACATATGTCATCATTTAATGAGTCAAAGGAGGTCATAGGTCACCCTATAACCCTTTTTGACCCATATGACCCATTCGAATATGTTCCTAGGGGTTCGAGGACCCCTAGTGACATATGTTGTCGTTTAATGGGTCAAAGAGGGTCACAGGTCACCCTGTAACCCACTTTAACCCATATGAACAATTTGAATATGTCCCTAGGGGTTCGAGAACCCCTAGAGACATATGTCATCATTTAATGAGTCAAAGGGGGTCATAGGTCACCCTATGACCCCCTTTGACCCATATGAACGATTCAAATATGTCTTTATGGGTCCTAGGACCCTTAGAGACATATGTCATCGTTTAATGGGTCAAAGAGTGTCATAAGGCACCCTATGATCTCCTTTGACCCATATGAACGATTCAAATATGTCCCTAGGGGTCTTAGGACCCCTAGGGACATATGTCGTCATTTAATGGGTCAAAGGGGGTCATAGGTCACCCTATGACCCCCTTTGACCCATATGACCCATTCAAATATGTTCTTAGGGGTCCGAGGACCCCTAGCAACATATGTCATCATTTAATGGGTCAAAGGGTGTCATAAGGGACCCTATGACTCCCTTTGACCCATATGAACGATTCGAATATGTCCCTAAGAGTTATAGAACCCCTAGTGACATATGTCATTGTTTAATAGGTCAAAGGGGGTCATAGGTCACCCTATGACCCCCTTTGACCCATATGAACAATTTGAAAATGTTCCTAGGGGTTTTGGGACCCCTAGCGACATATGTCATCATTTAATGGGTCAAAGGGGGTCATAGGTCACCTTATGACCCCCTTTGACCTATATAACCCATTCGAATATGTTCTTAGGGGTCCGAGGACCCCTAGTGACATATGTTGTCGTTTAATGGGTCAAAGAGGGTCAAAGGTCACCTTGTGACCCCCTTTGACTCATATGAACAATTCGAATATGTCTCTAGGGGTTCTAGGACCCCTAGAGACATATGTCATCGTTTAATGGGTCAAAGGGGGTCATAGGTCACCCTATGACCCGCTTTGACCCATATAACCCATTCGAATATGTTCCTAGGGGCCCGAGGACCCCTAGTGACATATGTTGTTGTTTAATGGGTCAAAGAGGATCACAGGTCACCCTATGACCCCCTTTGACCCATATGAACAATTCGAATATGTCCCTAGGGGTTCGAGGACCCTTAGAGACATATGTTGTCATTTAATGTGTCAAAGGGGGTCATAGGGTGACCCATATGAACAATTCAAATATGTCCCTAGGGGTTCTAGGACCCCTAGAGACATATGTTGTCGTTTAATGGGTCAAAGGGGCTCATAGGTCACCCTATGACCCACTTTGACCCATATGAACGATTTGAATATGTCCCTAGGGGTTATAGGACCCCTAGAGACATATGTCATTGTTTAATGGGTCAATGGGGGTCATAGGTCACCCTATGACCCCCTTTGACCCATATGACCCATTCGAATATGTTCTTAGGGGTCCGAGGACCCCTAGCGACATATGTCGTCGTGTAATGGGTCAAAGAGAGTCAAGTCACCCTATGACCCCCTTTGACCCATATTACCTATTCGAATATGTCTCTAGGGATCTTAGAACCCCTAGGGACATATGTCGTCGTTTAATGGGTCAATGGGGGTCATAGTTCACCCTATGACCCCCTTTGACCCATATCACCCATTCGAATATGTTCCTAGGGGTCCGAGGACCCCTAGCGACATATGTTGTTATTTAATGGGTCAAAGACCTATGACCCCCTTTGACCCATATTACCCATTCGAATATGTCCCTAGGGGTTCTAGGACCCCTAGAGACATATTTTGTCATTTAATGGGTCAAATAGAGTCATAGGTCACCCTATGACCCCCTTTGACCCATATTACCCATTCGAATATGTTTCTAGAGGTCCGAGGACCTCTAGCGACATATGTCATCGGTTAATGGGTCAAAGGGGGTCATAGGTCACCCTATGAACCCCTTTGATCCATATGACCCATTCGAATATGTTCCTAGGGGTCCGAGGACCTCTAGCGACATATGTTGTCATTTAATGGGTCACAGGTCACCCTATGACCTCTTTTGACCCATATGAACAATTTGAATATGTCCCTAGAGGTTCTAGGACCCCTAGAGACATGTCATCGTTTAATGGGTCAAAGGGGGTCATAGGTCACCCTATGACCCCCTTTGATCCATATGAATGATTCAAATATGTCCTTATGGGTCCTGGGATCCCCAGAGACATATGTCATCGTCTAATGGGTCAAAGGGTGTCATAAGGCACCCTATGATCGCCTTTGACCCATATGAACAATTCAAATATGTCCCTAGGGGTCTTAGGACCCCTAGGTACATATGTCGTCGTTTAATGGGTCAAAGGGGGTCATAGGGTGACCTATGACCCCCTTTGACCCATATGGCTCATTTGAATATGTCCCTAGGACCTTTAGAGACATATGTCATCGTTTAATGGGTCAAAGGGGGTCATAGGGCACCCAATGACCCCCTTTGACCCATATGAATGATTCGAATATGTCCTTAGGGGTCTTGGGACCCCTAAGGACATATGTCATCATTTAATGGGTCAAAGGGTGTCATAGGTCACCCTATGACCCCCTTTGACCCATATGAACGATTCGAATATTTTCTTAGGGGTCTTAGGACCCCTAGGGACATATTCGAATCGTTCATATGGGTCAAAGGGGTATGTCATCGTTTAATGGGTCAAAGGAGGTCATAGGGTGACCTATCTGAACGATTCGAATATGTCCCTAGGGGTCTTTGACCCATTAAACGACAACATATGTCCTTAGGGGTCCTATATTACCCATATTACCCATTCGAATATGTCCCTAGGGGTTCTAGGATCCCTAGAGACATATGTCATCGTTTAATGGGTCAAAGGGGGTCATAGGTCACCTTATGACCCCCTTTGACCCATATGAATGATTCAAATATGTCCCTCGGGGTCCTAGGACCTGTAGGGATATATATCATCATTTAATTGATCAAAACGGGTCATAGGTCACGTTATGACCCCCTTTGACCCATATTAACCATTGTAATATGTCCCTAGGGCTCTTAGGACCCCTAAGGACATATGTCACCGTTTAATGCATCAAAGGGGGTCAATAGTTGACCTATGACCCCTTTTGACCCATATGAACGATTCAAATATGTTCTTAGTGGTCCTAGGACCCTTAGGGACATATGTCGCCATTTAATGGGTCAAAGAGGGTCATAGGTCACCTTATGACCCCCTTTGACCCATATGAATAATTCGAATATGTCCCTAGGGGTCCTAGGACCCCTAGAGACATATGTCGTCGTTTAATGGGTCAAAGGGTGTCATAGGTCATCCTATGACCCCCTTTGACTCATATGAACGATTCAAATATGTCCCTAGGGGTTATAGGACCCCTAGAGACATATGTCATTGTTTAATGGGTCAAAGGGGGTCATAAGTCACCCTATGACTCTGTTTGACCCATATGAACAATTTGAATATGTCCCTAGGAGTGCTAGGACCTCTAGAGACATATGTCATCATTTAATGGGTCAAAGGGGGTCATAGGTCACTTATGACCCCCTTGACCCATATGAATGATTCGAATATGTCCCTAGGGGTCCTAGGACCCCTAACGACATATTTGAATCATTCATATGGGTCAAAACCCGCTTTGACCCATATGACCCATTTGAATATGTTTGTAGGGGTACGAGAACCCCTACCGACATATGTTATCATTTAATAGGTCAAAGAGCATCATACGTCACCCTATGACCCCCTTTGATCCATATTACCCATTCGAATATGTCCCTAGGGGTTCTAGGACCCCTACAGACATATGTTGTCATTTAATTGGTCAAAGCGAGTCATAGGTCACCCTATGACCCCCTTTGACCCACATTACCCATTTGAATATGTCCTTAGTAGTCTTAGAACCCCTAGGGACATATGTCATCATTTAATGGGTCAAAGGGACCTATAACCCCCTTTGACCCATATTACCCATTCTAATATGTCCCTAGGGATCCTAGGACCCCTAGAGACATATGTCATCATTTAATGGGTAAAAGGGGGTCATAGGTCACCCTATGACCCCCTTGGACCCATATGAACGATTCAAATATGTCCCTCGGGGTCCTAGGACCCGTAGGGACATATATCATCATTTAATCAATCAAAAGGGGTCATAGTTCACCTTATGACTCCCTTTGACCCATATTAACTATTGTAATATGTCCCTAGGGCTCTTAGGACCCCTAAGGACATATGTCGTCATTTAATGCATCAAAGGAGGTCAATGGTTGACCTATGACCCCCTTTGACTCATATATATTAATAATATACATATCTATTAATAACATACATATTAATATAATTATATATATTACATTATTATATTTAATAAAAATATTACGTTATTATATATAGATTAATAACATATATATGTATTACTTTATTCTATTTAATGAAAATATTATGGTATTATATATATATATATTAATAACATAAATATTAATATAATAATATATAATACATATTATATATTTATATTTAATATATTACGTTATTATATATATATAATATATTATTATACATATTAATATAATAATATATTATTATACATATTAATATAATAATATATAATATATATTATATTTAATGAAAATATTACGTTATTATATATATATATTAATAACATACATATTAATATAATAATATATAATACGTATTTTATATATATATATATATATATAACGTTATTATATTTAGTAAAAATAATAATAATATAAATTATATTTATAGATTATAATAAGATTAACGTAATATATTATTATATATTGTTAGATTATATCTTATATCTTTACATTACGTTACTATATATATATATATATATACATCTTTACATAGGAATATAAGTGAAATAATTTAGAAATAATAAGTTGTGACGTTTAAACCCAATTTTTCCTCCAAAATGGTTTGAGATTTTAAATTTGCCCACCTCACATATCGGATATCTGATTTATGATCGGATATCCAATTTAAAATCGGATATCCAATTAGGCTTGGTAAATACCAAGCCTACCCGGTCAACCCAAAAGACATGTTTGAAGAGGGTTTTGGTGATACTTAGACTTTGGGTAGACGTCTGACAATGTTATTTTGATCAAAATTGAATAAAATGAAAAGGGTTTTTTAATAGCGATCTCTAGATTCCATAAATATAATTTCTGTCAAATTTTGAGTTCAATAAGTGTTTATTAGTTAATTATCAATGAAGATAATTGTAAAGTGCTAATTAACATACTGATTGAAAAATAGCTATAACTTTCAAACGGTATAACATTTTTTAAATCTAAAAGTTGCATCACATTCTATACTTCGGCTAGTATAAGAAAAAAAAAATTAAATTTGATAAAATTTTCTATTAGTTAGGGTGGTCAAACACGGGACTTTTTTTTTTCGAAAACTTTTTGGTAGAAATTTCATAGTTAATTATTTATTTGGAATAAAAATACTGAAAAATATGCGTCACATCCGGGCATGAGTCTACTTTTCATATCTATAATTATATTAAAAAAATATTATGATTTGATTTTGATTAAGGTGATCAGACATACACCTACTTTTTATTTTTGCCCTGAAATTTTCTTAGTACTGCATTAAAATTCAAACTTTTGACCAATTAATTTTTTTTCTCCTGATAAGGCCTGGTAGTTTAGAAACTACATTCAATTTCTTACAAATTTTTGATATCAAGTCCATAACCACTTCAAAATTATGTGTCAAGTTGACATAAACCTGATTTGCTGATTTTTCACTGCCACTTAAGGCCATAGTTTGGTACACCATGATCCTGCACATACCCTTACTTGTTCTTGATCTATCTACTTTGCTAAGTGTTAGCATTCTTCTTGAATTCTAACATCATCTTTTCTTAGTATTCAGTACTACCACTATCAGGTTGTACATTTAGGACTTGCTATCTTTTTCTACATTTCGTTCTTCAAAATCAAATATCTATATCTATCACTGCCTACTTGGCTTTCTATTTTCTTTGACATAATGTGTTTCCAAATCAATCATGCATTAGTCAAAGAAGGGCAAATGTAATCACCTAAAAATGGTCATCTAGACTATTAGCCCCCTTTTCAACATTTTAGCTAAATTAATTTAATCATTTACCTAGACCAAATTGCTAATAATTAATTTATTTGATTATAACCTATAGTTTGACTGTGCTATCCTAAGTTCAATATTTGATTAAAAGAACATGTCCCCTTTTTAATTAAATAAAAGACCCCATTCTTCTAACCCACTTAAAGTGCACACATAAAGTCCTTTTTCTATTTTGCAATTAAAAGAAAAGGCTTTGTGACTTTTGTCTTATATGATAGGTCAACTTATATTCTATTGGTTGACTTGTGTGTACACATGGATCACTCCTCTTTTCAAATTCCACCGTTGATCATCCACCATCTTCATCTTGATCTCTACCATCCGTATTTCTTTAAAAGGGAGAGAGCTTTCCCCCTCAACCCATCCATCTTTTGAATATTGTTATGCTATAGGTTTTCTAACAAATTTCTTTGGAGCTTTGTGGAGAACTTCTATTTCTTGTCTACATTCTCTCATACCATAGCATTTTAGCTTAAATTCATGTTACATGTTAGTTGTAGCTTCTATTTTGCAATAATCTATCTCACATAGCTTAATATTTAGATTGTAACACTCTCATCCATGCTTAGGATAGCTGCACTTTTCATATTCATTCTAGCTTAATATTTATTTGCATTGCATCCTTGAGGAACTCCTTAGGACATTTGCATTCTTGCATCTTGTCTTTGGAACCTCCCATTGCATAGTTTACTAGCAAGAAGAGTATCTCTAAGGCTCATCTGAGAGCCTTCTTATTCTTGAAATAAACTCTCTTGCACTTCGTGGATAGGGAGCTCTAAGTCGGCATCCAAGCATTCCAAACTCATGGAATTGTTTGGATAGAAGGATTTAGAGTGGGACACTTTTGAGTGTACAAAAACTAATCACAAAAGAAAAGACAAACACATAAGAAAATGATTACAAAGAGGAAACTACATCTCAACCTTATAATTATCACATTATTGGATTATGTCCATGTGATTTTAAATCATATGCATCAAGCTTTTTAAATGTATAACTAGTATTTTAACTTCAATCTTAATCACATTACAACTTTAATTGTGATTCCAATAGTTCTAAGGGTGATTGAAATTCCCAAAGGGTTAACTTAACCAATTTATATCTGTTATTTTTATGACTTGCATATAAAAAAAAGCATGTGAACAAATCCTAATTTCATATCATATTTAAAAATGGAGTGGGGTGGCTAGATTTACCATTCGCTGGCCACAAAAATGAAGCCCATAAACATTAAAAATAGATGCAGTTATATAATTACTCAAATAATTAACAACATAGGTTAGAGAAACCTAATAATTTACAAAATTAATCTTCAAAAGAAACATAAAGATACGGCATCCTAGTTGTGAAAAAAAAAGTCATAATCTAATTCCTCAAATCTTATATTAAGCTCATACAATAAAGTTGTAAAGGAATTTCACTTGTAAAGCTCTAGACACTACTTCTAAAACCTCACATTGAAAGAAATAGTAATGTAGGTGAAAATTAGTAAAAGTAGTTGCAAAAATAAGATTTTGACATTGAATATGTAACACCCCACCAAGGGATCCAAAAGAAATAACCTAAAGTTTTACTAAGTTGGTCAAACATTATTTTTTAAAGAAAGAATAACATGCACATCAAACATAAAGTAGCGGAAGCAATAACATACGAACATAATTAAGCAAACATAATAGATTACATTCCTTAAGGATCCCAAGATGTTGAGTCACATTTAAATTTAATTAATACTAAGTTTAATAAATAACACATCCACATGAAAGAATAATTAGAAGTCAAAAGTCCATTCAAATAATATGCAATTGTTCTGAATGCCACTTGGCAATAAAATTCAGAATGCTCAATCATCCACTGTTATACATGTCAAAGGGTATGAAAGGCTAAAAGAATATACATTTATAAAAGTAGGTTACATCATCCCTTTCGGATCCATGAAAAAAAATACAATACAATAAATGAAACCATCCATAATAAAGATATAACTATCCATCACGATTTGGAGCTTGCGGCAGTTGTGCATGCGCTTGTGCACTGGAAACATTTCCTGTAAGATACAACCATCCATCATTATACATAGAGATAGGAAGAAAGGAAATGCAGACAAGGTAACTCCAACCAAAGTATCAACAAATGAATCTCAATGGTAAGAATAAAAAGCACTACCACCCGATTGTGTGGAACCTAAATGGCCCACTCCCATTGCACTAAGGAGATAGTCTCAAGTCCCAAATAGGACAACAATCCAAATATCAAAAGTAATCTCTAAGTCTAAGAATTCTTAAAAGTAATCTAACTCAAAGGTTCCAAGATAAATCGACATCTAGACCCAAAGGCAAACACAAACATGTAGAAAATCTATACTAGGGTTACCTAGCTAGTCCTTTAATCCTTCACCCCCCTAGTGATCCTATGCGGCACTAATATCCTCTCATACTGACAAGGCATACTAACGAGTCAACTCTAAGGTTACCTTGCTAGTCTTTTAATCCATTGGCCTCTTAGTAACTTTCTATAGTACCAATATCTTATTAATTCATTTTAACCCATTTAATGAAATGTTATCACTTTTTAAACTACTTACAATGAGTTATCTTAGTAGCCACTTTGGGCCCTGACCCCCATTGCAAGTTGCTTCCCAACATAAGATATAGATTACCTACCCTCGGCTCATAAAAGCATAAATCAAAGAATCAAAAATTTAACCGCAACCCTATACAAGTGACTGGAGAGCATCAATAGATAACTCACAATAATCAAATCAGTTCTTTATGAGCAACTCAAAAGCATCCCCCAAAAATACTGATTGAAGACTCAAAATGGTTAAGTCAAACATGTCATAACATTCACCTCAGCTTCACATAAGAACACTGGAAAGCAATAATGAACAATAAATACAAACTCATCATAATCATAGAGCATATCAACACATTACCATGGTCGAGTTTGAAAGATCAAGATCAATTCCTCATAATATCACAATCACATAACTCCCAAGCCTTTGGTAGACGTCCTAAACTGGTCAACACTCTAGTCAACCCAAACCCAAAAACATAGACAACATATAGAAACAAAGTGTGGGTTTCATAATTGGTTTGATTTTGAAAACATATCGTTGAGTTAATTGTAAGGTTTTAGTTTTCGTTCAATGTATATTCCAGGTAGACGAGATTCAAAGTTTACCCTTCAAATTATCCCATTCATTTATTTGAATAAAATATAGAATTACCCCCATTTATTTAAAGTCAATTTCCTAAATATGATCAAAGGGTAATTATTTATTTAAATTATTAAAATAATACTTGTTGATTTTAAATAAAATGATTTACAATTTTATCAAAATTAGAATTATTTAATAATAATTAAATAAATTTTAAAACTTCAGTAATTGTGTTATTAATTATTAAACATTAATAATTAATAACATTAACAATATATTCATTTAATAATTAGAACTTATTAATAAACATTATTAACTAATAATTAAATTAATATTAAAACTTATTCATAAAATTATTAAATAATAATAATATTTATATTTTAAAAAAAACTTATTAATAAATTATTATTAAATAATAATAAATTAATTTTTTTTTAAAACTTTAATAAAAAAATTGTGCATTATAAAAGCCATCGGCTTTTAGCCTTTGCAGCTACCGTGCAGCCTCCTATTGACGTAGGGCCTACGACAACACTTTTGTCACAATAACTACAACACTATGGCTATCATCATAATAAAGGAGGGGGGGTGGGGATGTCACAACCCTGCCTCCCACTTTTAAATTATTTTTATTTTTAAATTAAAATTTGTTTATTATAGTTTTATTTTATAAAATACATTTTTTTGTTATAGTTTTATTTTATAAAATAAATTATATAAAATTTTAAAAAAATAAAAACCCTCTGTAATAAAATTTTAAAATATATTTTTTTAATAAACATTTGCAATTTTCGTCTGATAGGAAAAATATGACTAACCAATCGAATTTCTAATTAAAAATTTTATTTTCTTTCAAAATCCCTTCCAATTTAATTTCCAAATTTTAAAACTTCTGAAGGAGTATTGTAATGATATTTTCAATCTTCCCATTCATCGTCAAAATCAACATGCATACCAAAACTTCCAAAATTACAAGATTGAAAGATTCGTTGCAATGAAACAAAAACAATCAATTCATAGTCATGAAGAGGACAAAATTATTTAAATTATGTAATTAATTGTGCAAATCAAAACGTAAGAATCTACCTAGATTGTGATGCTAAAATTGCAATCACCTAGAAGATTTGTGAGGGAAATTTCTTCTGTCAAAACCTTCTCTCTTCCAAAAATTCTCCTTCCAAAATTTGTGGTCCTTTCCCAAAACCTCGGTCCCTTGAAAATGAACCCATCAATTGGTGATAAGGAGTTCTCTCCTAAAATCAGGGCGCTAATTGTGTGATCACCCGAAAGGACTCCTTGCTCACCAGGCATTGACTCTTTATTATCTTTTCTTTATCTTTTCCATGCATGTTTAATGAATTATAAAATAACTTTATTTATTTTCACTTGACTTTTCTTTTTAATTAATTTATTAAATTTTAATCTCATGCGCACGATATGCAATCTTTAAACTTTTAATAAATTAATATCTTTTCCATGCTTTACTTTATTTTTGAGACATTAATTGATAAAATATTTATTAACTTAAATAATAATAATATTTAGCATTTATTTAAAAATGAACTCCAAATATATTATTATTAAATTAAATAAATATTATCATGTTCTAAAATTAAACTTATGACTTTTATCTTTAAATTTAATTCTTTTTATTTAATTAATTCTCCAAATTAATTAAATATAATTAAGTATTAAAAATACCATAATAATTTTCCATAAAATTAAATCATTTAATTTGACTTAATTAATAGAAAAATCACCAAAGACTTATAAAACAAAATACGAAAACCCATCATAGGAAAACACATATAAGATCAAACTAAAGGGTTATAATCATAAATTAACATCATACAACACATTCAGAAGGTAATCAACTTAGATATTTGTCCTAATTTTCTAGGACAAATGGCTTAAAGGTTTAGGATTTGGACTTAAGAATTTATCTCCCCTCTCTTACCATTGAGATAATGCGATAGGGTATGCTCATCCTAGCAATTCAAGGAAGTCGATACCTGATACTTGCAATCTGTATAAAATTCATGCATGTACAAACACATATATAATAAGCTCAATAGGCAATGGTAGGAAGTGGTGAATCATGTAGATCCCAACTAACAGGTGATTATGACTCCCTTCCTTAACCACATTAGAAACGCCATACATAAAGAAAACATACATGCACACCATACACAGTATGGGGTAAGTATCCATACATAAAGAAAACATACACGCACACCATACACAGTATGGGGTAAGTATCCATAAGAAAACACATATGATAATCTGTCTAACTAATCATCATCAAATAACTGAAAACTCTGAATAATAATCATGCATACATGAAGTATAGAGTACCAAGTAATCTCATCATAAATTAACTAAATATGAAACAATATATGATCATCTCAAAATAATGCTACTATTCATCAAGCATAAAATTGGCCTAAAAGAGTTCGACAATGATAACAAAAATATAAACTAGGGGCAGGGACTACATCCATGCCCCCATACTTAGGCTTGCTTCTAGAAGTTTACAAGAATGGTAAAACTAAAGAACTCACTGTGCGGGTCCCATTGGACCCTTCCTCCTTGTAGGAGGATATGACTCTACTAAGAACACTCTCTAGGATCTACCCATGTCTCCAATCGTAGGTTCTAAAACTAAAGGTCTATGATCTAAGAATTATGATTTCCCTTGAGGGTAATGGGATGACTTGTGTCCATGTTGTCCACATGAGAAACACTCTCCCTTGAAACTCCCTTGCACTCTAGGTGCACTAGACTACTAAACGCTTCCCCCACTAGCATAAGACTGGTTACTCTACGCAAGCTAAGTGTACTAATCTTTCTTATTATGTTGAGCATTACGATAGCTCCTAGCACTGGAACCACTACCACAACTCTATGTTGGGGGATGAGTTCCTCCCTACTACTGATTACCTCTAGAAGGAGGTTTCCTATTATCACCTACTCCCTTATTACTCTTGGATCCTGATACGATAGGTGCTCCCACAAAACCTCCATGTTCTAGGTTAACATTGTAATCTACAAGGATGGCTCGATGTACCGCATCTTTTGAGAGTTTTTGGCTCAAATGCCTTAACATCCCCAACTAGACGGTTGTTCAAGCCTTCATGATGAAATGATGTGTCAACTGTGTTGGGTTATCACCAATTCTTGAATAGGGCATGAGCTCATAGAATTTGTGCTCTTACTCTACTACGGTCATAGTGAACTATCTTAGGTTGTGGAATTCATCTACTCTATGCTACTTCCATTCCTCTGGTAGGAATCTCTCATGAAATTTTTCCAAGAATAACTCCCATGTGACAATGTTCATGTCTATGCCCAACTTCTTCTCTTCAATAGTCCACTAAGTGGCTCCAAAGAGTTCTAGGTTGGTAATAGCAAACCTCGCTTTAAAATTACTATCAAAGTCTTGAATAGCAAAAACCTTGTCAAGAGCAATAATCCACTACTCGGCTACATAACCTGAACCATGTTTGTTAAAGGGCTTGACCTTGGACCTATGAAGGTCCTTCATCTAAGTAGATACAATGGATCTTTGTCGATCCCTCTGAGGGCTCCTAGACCTAGGTCTACGCTCATGATCTGCTTGATGAGCCCCATCCTGACCAATACCCTGAAGAGGAGGTAGGCAATCAATGATGGTCTTCATCATTTTCCTCAAGTCAACTTCCTTTGAGTTTGCTTGTTGCTCACTGTGGTTCTCTTCTTGATGCTTGCTAAAATGCTCTTCCCTACCCTCTTCTTGATTGAGGCCTTCATGGATAGGCTCATGTACAATGATGTTTCTGACTCATCCACGACCTCTACCAAGGCCTAGGTTATGACCTCTAATAGAAGATCTCATCCTAGATACCATCCTACAATAATATCCAAGATACAAGATGCTATAATAACCATAAAACATACCATTATAAAGCATCTCAATTACCTAGTTTTCTATGATCTTCCCAAGTTTGTAGACTTCCATTTCCAAATCTTTTCTCCAAGCTATAAGGCTTCTTCTTGTGAGAACTCAGCTCTAATACCAATTGTTGGAATTTACAAGTAGGAAGATTTGGGGGGGGGGGGCGGATTGAGTCAGAAGTGTTAGATTGTGGTGACGGATCAGGAAAGTAATGTACATACTCCATAAATTTTTGGGGTTTTGAAAAAAAAATTTTGGGGCCCTATTTTATTGAGATTTTGGGCCGATATATAATTATTAATTATAACCCTAAAATGGCATAAAATACTTTTATTAAAGGGTTTAGGGTTAGGTATTTTATTATTATGTTGTGATGTGAAATTGCTTCTTGCGATAGTATTGAGCTGTAAGGGATTACGGATTGTAATCAAGTTGTAATCACTAGATTGTAATAATATTGGACTTGCAGTTTGGTGGATGTAGCCCAGGGATTGGGTGAACCACGTTAAATCTTGGTGCCTCGTGTTCATTTTTGTGTGATTTATTGTCTTTTGTTATTGGTTATATTTGCATGTAGTTTTCTATTTTTGTCCGTGGTTTTATCCTAACAAGTGGTATCAGAGTGAGGTTGTCTTTCAATTATCCTCTGCAAGAAAGTCTCATGGTTAAGTGAGAGTCTCACGGTTGAGTGGGAGCGATGGCAGATGAGAGTAAGTTGAGGGTTGATAAGTTTAATGGGCAAAACTTCTAGTTATGGAAGATGCAAATGGAAGATTATCTTTATCAAAAGGATTTATGGAAGTCGTTGGAAGGCAAAGCCAAGAATCAGGGATCTATGTCAAATGATAAATGGGATCTTTTAGATTGAAAGGCACTTGGAAGCATTCGATTATGCCTAACACCATCATTTGCATTTAATATTACAAATGCAAAGACGACATAAGAGTTGATGAAAACCCTAGCGACACTATATGAAAAGCCCTCCACTTCAAACAAGGTATTTCTCATGAAGCATTTATTTGATATGAAAATGGTAGAAGGTGGATCTATTGCAGATCATTTAAATGAGTTTAATACTATTACTAGTCAATTATCTTCTATGGGTATCAATTTTGATGAAGAAATTAGGGCTCTCTTGATTTTGTGTTCTTTGCTTAAAAGCTGGAATGACTTGGTAATGGCGATGATTAATTTTGTTCCTAGATCTAGTCCCCTAAAATATGATGATGTGATCGATGTTGTTTTGAGTGAGAAAACTCATAGGAAATCCTCAGGTGGATCTACATCAGGAAGTGCTTTGAATGCACAAAGTAGGGGAAGAACAACTGAGAGAGAAAGTAACTTTGGAAATTGTGAGAAATCAAGAGGAAAGTCAAAGGGAAGAGGTCTCAATCGAGAGGATCAAACGACAGTTGGTACTATGGGAAACTAGGTCATAAAAAGAAAGATTGCTGGAATCGAAAGAAAAATGAAGGAGATTAATCATATGGAGACAAGGAGGCAAATGTGGTAAGTAACAAATCTGAAGAGGATGCTTTTGTTTTGTCTTTAGAAAGTGTTGATGATTGATGGGTTTTAGATTCTGGTGCTTCATTTCATGCTATACCTCATAGAGGTTATTTTATTGATTATGTCCAAGTGGATTTTGAGCTTGTTTATTTGGGGGATAATGGACCCTATCAGATTTTTGGAAAGGGAAAAATTAAGATTAAGTTACAGAATGGGAATCATTGACTACTACATAAGGTAAGACATGTTCCAAGGTTGAGTTGGAATTTAATTTCAGCAAGGCAACTCGGTGATGAGGGTTGTGTAGTTACTTTTAATGATAAAAAAAGGAAGGTTTCAAAAGGTTCCCTTGTAGTAGCAAAAGGTGTGAAAGTAGGCACCTTATATCTTTGTATAGGTCATATTGTTCCTTTTACTTTGATTGTTTCAGAGAAAAATGAATGTTCAAGAACAATTGCTACAATTGAGCAGGGAGAACAAATAGTTGATGTAGATTCTGATATAGCGTTGTGGCACAACATACTTGGGCACATGAGTGAGAAAGGTATGAAAGTACTTCATTCAAAAAAAGTTTTACCAAGTCTAAAATGTGTTAATATGGATTTCTGTGAAAGTTGTGTGTATGAAAAACAAAAGAGAGTGAGTTTTGTAAAGACTGGGAAAGAAAACAAAAAGGAGAAATTAGAGCTTGTGCATATAGATGTATGGGGACCAGCTCAGGTATCTTCCCTTGGTGGCTCTCATTATTATGTTACATTTATTAATGACACAACTAGAAAAGTATGGATTTATTTCCTTAAAAAGAAATCTGATGTATTTCAAACTTTTAAGAAATGGAAATGCTTGGTTGAAAATGAGACTGGTAAGAAATTAAAATGTCTCAGATCTGATAATGGCGGTGAATATTGCAGTCATGAATTTGAAGATTATTGCTCCACTAATGGTATTTGTAGATAGAAAATTGTTCCAAGGACTCCACAAGAAAATGGAGTGGCTAAATGCATGAATAGGACTATAATGGAATGTGCAAGGAGAATGAGGTTGCATGTTGGGGTTTCCTTACACATGTGGGCGGAAGCTGTCAATACTACTATATATTTGATTAATAGAGGTCCCTCTACTCCTTTGGGTTGTGGTATTCCAAAGGAGGCATGGACTAGTAAGAAGGTGAGTTATTCTTTTCTCAAGACCTTCGGTTGTGAAGCTTTTGCTCATATAGACTCTTAAAATAGAACCAAGCTAGAAGCTAAATAAAAGAAATTTGTTTTTGTTGGATATGGCATTAATGAATTTGGTTATAGGCTTTGGGATTTTGAAAATCATAAAATTGTAAGAAGTCAGGATGTCATATTTAATGAGAAAGTGTTGTACAAAGATCTGTTGTAGCAACATGAGAAGAAAGAAGATGATTATGTAGTGCTAGATGATTCTCCAAAAGCTGATGTTCTAGCCATTCCTCATGATGTGAAACAACCGCAACAACAAATACCACACACACTGGTGAATGTTAGATGGTCAACGAGGCAAATTAGATCACCACAAAAAATTTCTCCCTCTTTGTATTCTATTTTACTTACTAATGCTGGTGAACCTGAAAGTTATGATGAAGCTGTGCAGGTGGATACTAAGATTCAATGGGAGTCTACAATGAAAGATGAAATGGACTCTTTACTGAAGCATAAGACATGAGATTTGTGCAAGTTGCTTGCAGGTAAAAAGGCTTTACAGAATAAGTGGGTATAGAAGTTGAAAGAAGAGGAAGGAGGTAAGAAAAGATTTAAGGCCAGGTTAGTTGTAAAAGGATTTAAGTCTTGTGGCTACTAAATATTTGCATTTAGAGCAGCTAGACGTTAAAACAGCCTTCCTTCATGGTGATTTGGATGAAGAAATATATATGGCTCAGCCACAGGGATTTGAGGTCAAAGGTAAGGAGAACTTAGTGTACAAACTGAAGAAAATTTTATATGGCTTGAAGCAAGCACCTCGACAATGGTATCTAAAATTTGACAGGTTTATGCATGAGTATTTCTATAACAGGTGTCATTCAGATTATTGTGTTTATTTTAAGAGGTTGGATGATGATAGCTACATTATTTTATGTTTATATGTTGATGATATGCTTGTAGCTGGGTCTAACATGGATCATATTAAGGGGCTAAGATGCCAGTTAGCACATGCATTTTCTATGAAGGATTTGGGGGTAGCAAAAAAATCTTTAGTATGAAAATTTTCAAAGATAGGAAGAACAAAACATTGATGCTATCTCAGGCTGATTATGTTGTGAAGGTGTTGCAATGTTTCTCTATAGAGAATGCTAAAGTTGTTAGCACACCTTTACCTAGTCATTTGAAGTTGACTAAGGAGATGTGTCTGAAGACACAAGAAGAGGAGGATAAGATGTCCAAGGTACCCTATGCTTTAGCTGTAGGAAGCTTGATGTATGCTATGGTATGCACTAGGCCAGATATTGCACATGCAGTGGGAGTCGTTAGCAGGTATATGAGTCATCCTAGATTTGAGCATTGGAATGTTGTCAAGTGGATTCTCAGATATTTGAGAGGAACATCCAATAAGTGTTTACACTTTAGGGGCTCTATTGCTAATTTACAGGGCTATGTTGACTTAGATTTGGCAGGGGATATTGATACTAGGCGGAGTACTACAGGTTATGTCTTTACTGTTAGTGGGGCAACCGTGTGATAGGTTTCTAGGTTACAAAAGATTAATGCTTTATCCACTATAGAGGCAGAGTATATTTCTGCTACAGAGGTAGTTAAGGAGATGATATGGCTTTAGTTCTTCTTGGAAGAATTGGGACATCCTTAGAAGGATAATTATTTGTTCACAAATAGTTAGAGTGCCATTCATCTTGTAGTGCCGACCCTCATTCACATCTTTTCTGGACATATTATTGCTATTATTATCAGACTACGATAGACTAGCTTTATGTTGATGGATTAGTGGTATTGCTTTGATACTATCAGACATTATGTTATGGATTCAGTTCTTATATGATGAGATCATTTAGACTTTACATTTCATGTATGTATGATGATCGTTATATTGTTTTCAGTCATTTTTGATGATTAGTTAGATGGTTTATTATCTCATGTGTTTTATTATGGATACTTACCCCATACTTGCATGTGTATGGTGTGCGTGTTTTCTTATTGTAAGGCATTTCTAATGTGGTTAAGGAAGGGAGTCGTAGTCACGTGCTTAGTCGGGATCTACACGATGCACCACTTCCTACCATTGCTTGTTTAGCTTAGCACTATATATATATATTGTATGTACATGCATGGTTTTTCTGCAGGTTGCAGGTACCGGGTATCAACTTCCCTGAATTGCCAGGATGAGCGTAACTTGTTATACTACCTCAATGATAAGAGAGGGGAGATAAATTCTCAAGTCCAAATCTCAAACCCTAAAACCATTTGTCCTAGTGAGTTAGGACAAGTATCAGAGTTGAGTACCCACTGAATGTGTCAGATGACATATTTCGTGATTTTTAATCCTTTAGAATGATTTTGCATGAATTGTCCTATGATGGGTTTTCATATTTTCTCTTGAAGGTCTATGGTGAATTTTCTATTAATTAAGTCTTAACAAATAGATTTAATTAATAAATTAATTATTTGAGAAAATTAAATATCATGATCTTTGATATTTTGATTATAATTAATTAAAGGAGAATTAATTGAGAGAAAAGAATTAAATAAAAAGAAATTTAGAAATTAAAATAAATAATAATTATAAAATATTAATAAATTAATAAATAAATAATAATAATAAAAGTTATAAAATTAAAATGGGAGTTATAAATATTTAAATGGAAATTATTTAAAAAGTAATTGGAGTTATAAGCATGCATGAGAATTAACACAGTTCTCTATTTCTCATGTGTCAACAACACGGGGGTTAGTGCATCAATTAAGCACATGCTGTCTACAACCCTATGGCTCATCAAAAAGGTTGGAAAAGACCCATGCTTGGTTGGTGACACCTTCCAGCTGTTTCTAGAAGCATTCTAGAGGTTTCCTGAGAGCTCTTTATATTTAGGGCATCCTTAGAAGCTTAGGGATAGCGTGGAGAGCGTAGATAGCGTGGATAGTGTGGAGAGCAATTGGAGCATTGGAGGATTCGAGAAATCTAAAGAGGGGAGCTTGCTCTGCGGGTTTTCTGAGGAGGAGCGAATTAGCATCAGAATTCGGGTAGATTTTTGTGATTTTACTTATGCTATTTCCGCATCATGCATTCCCTGTCTTCTTCGTGTCTTCCATATGTCTTCTGAGGAAATTTATATTTCTATATACATTTTCAATATGGGCAATTAAATTTATTTGAGAATTTTATATGCATAGATCTGAAAGGGAAAACGGGGCTAGGGTTTTTTAATTATGGCCAAATCCATTAGATTAATATGTAGAATTAATTTGAGATCAAGGTTTATAGGAAATTTTTGAAGATTAGAATTTCTAAATAAACCGTGTATATACATATTTATATTCTGCATACACACACACACACACACACACACACATATATATATATATATGCAATTTTATATATATATATATATATATGTATACGTGTTTATATTCTGTGATATTTTTAATTCTACAAGTATATATGTATATATATATATATATATATACATACATATATACATACATATATATATACATATACTTATATATATATATATATATATATATATATATATATATATATATATATATATATATATATATATATATATAGATATATATATATATATATAGATATATATATATATATATATAGATATATATATACATACATATGTATATATAATATATATTAAAAATCGAATATCATTAAGCAAAAACATTTTTGAAAAAACGTTAAACATTATTTAAAAACCAAATCGCACCGCGCGGGCAGAAGCGTTTTTGAAAACATTTAAATTATATAAAAATTTCATTGAGTTCGGTGGAGCCGTATCACCCCGCGGGTACGCAGAGGGCCTGCCATCGCAGGGACTACGATGATAGGGGTACTCTGTACCCGCTGTCGAGCAGACCTGCGATAGCAGGTACCATGTACCACGCGGCATCGAAGTTGAATCATATACGATTTGTTTTGACATTTTGATTTTTTATGTTATATGAAATCGGTTATCAATATTTCAATTTTTACAAATTTCGTTTTCTTGTTATTATTATATATGTATATATGTATTTATATATATTTATTTATTTATTTATATATATATATATATATATATATATATATATATATATATATATAAGTATATATGTATATATGTAATTTATAACAAATAATTATTATATTAATAAAAGATGTGAGTTAGTAGAAATATTAATAATTAATTTAATTAAACATTAGTTTTAATTAAGATTAATTATTAGCATATATATAATCGAAGTTTTGATTATTGGAAATGTTATTTCTCAAACGAAATTTTTATAAATAAAATATAATTGGATCAATTAAGAAAATTGAATCTAATGGAGGAACTTTTATCTATCAAGTAAATACATGGGTTAGGTAAAACGTGAAATTTCTCCACTTGACATTAATTTGGGAAAACGTAAACTGAGACTTTTGAATTCAAATTTGAAAACTTAGCAAACCAAAACATGTGTTTACATTGTGTATTCCTTATACTATTATTTTGGGTTTTGGGTTGACTAGTGTTGACCAGTATAGGACGTCTACCAGAGGCTTGGGGGTTATGTGAATGTGATGTCATGATGATGTTTTAATCTTGATCTTTATAAACCCAACCATGATTATGTGATGGAATGCTCTATGTATTGGTTGTGATTACTGATTGTTATAGTTGAGATTTTATGTTTGAGACCCTTGACTTAACCATTATTTTTGGTCATCGATCAGTTATCCTTAGTTATATTCTAGTCGCCATGATGGGACTGAAATGTGGATTTATTCTTAATGATGTCATGTTGTGACATGTTTGACTCAACCATTTTGGAGTCTTCGATCAGTATGATTTTGAGATATTCTTGGTTGCTTGTTGAGAACCAATGGATATGGTGATTTATTTTGAGATATATTTTGGTTATTGAGAACCAATGGATATTTTGATTATCAGTGATACTTCAGTTGCCAATAGAGAGTTGTTGTGTTCATGATTTTCTATGGATGTTTGCTCATGGAGATTTGATGCTTTTATGCATATTTGATGATTTTATCATGGATATTTGATGACTCATTTTGTGGATATTTGATGATTCTATTATGGATTTTCTTTGGTGATCTTGATGATTTATGATACCATGAGCACTAGGGTAGGATAACTGCATGTAGTGTTGGGAAGTGGCTTGCAATGGGGGCCGGGGCCCTAAGAGGCTGCCAAGGTAACTCATTATAAGTTGGATTAATAAGTGATAACATTCACACTTAATACTAACTGAATGAACCTAAAAAGATAAGAGTTTTGGTTCTCGCCCATGCCTTGAGTGCTTGTACAGGCTAGGATGGGAGTAGTGAGAACGCATGGTTGTGACCTTGCATTCCATAGTATGCCTTGTCAGTATGAAAGGATACTAGTGGCCGCATGAGATCTGTATGGACCCATGGAGTTTAGCTAACTGCCAGGGTAACTTGTACGAGATAAATGCGATGACACTTTCCCGCTTGCATAGTAGGTTCCTACATGTCATTGTGTGCCTCTGGGAAGTAAATGTCTGTTTTGTGATTGGAACCTTTGAGTTAGTATACTTTTAGGATTCCTGGACTTTAGAGATTTGTGCTATGTGGTTTTGATAGCCTATTTGGGACTTGAGATTATCTCCTCAGCATGGTGGGAGTGGACCACTTAGGTACCATGCGGTCGGGTGGTAGTGTATTTTCCACTCTTATCATTTGAGATTCATTGAGACATCATGGCTGATGCATCCTTCGTGATGGTGGATATGTATCCTTTTATTGATGATTAGCATATGTTAGGTGATGTTATCTTATGCTTATATTTGCATGTTAGATCACTTTCTGCATATGATATAGTACATGTTAGGAGTGACATTCCTACTATGTTAATACCGATGATCTCCTCGGCAATTTAGAATGTTACGCACGGAGGGATGGCTAGAGCCCACGATGGTCTAATGATGCTATTAACGGTTGGGAGGAACCGTGCACTTAGTTTATTTTGTTGATCTTTATGATGGATGTATATGAATTCTATGATGATGTATCATGTGTATCATGTGATTATCTTTACTTGATGTATCATAGATTAGAATAGGATGATGTACCTTATTCTACATATGTATATTCTTTTAAGCCTTCATACCCTGTGACATGTACAGAGGATGAATGAGCATTTGGATATGTAATATTTGAACATTGGACTTATCATTATTATTTCATGTGGATGTTGTACTAGATGGATTCATGTAAGTAATTCATGTTAAGGGATCTTTAAGAATATAATCTATTATGTATGTTATGTTTATTCTTTAGGTGGACATTGCTATTGCTTTCGTTATTGTGCATAAGTTATATGTGGTATTTACTTTCATGAAGAAAAAAAAATGTTACCAAACTTAGTGAAATTCTAGGTTAATTCTTTGGATTCCTTGGCGGGGCATTACACATCTTGCAAAGAATTCAGCTCTACATTCTAAGACCAAACACATACAATTGCGGTACCATTTCATTTGGTCAATTTTAGAGGATGGACAGTTAAAGCTAGAGAAGATACATACAAATGACAATCCAGCAGATCATATGTTGACAAAAGTTGTAACAAGGGAGAAGTTGAACTCCTTTTTAGTTTCAGTTGGTCTTCTAGACTAAACATAAATAAAAGAAAAGTAGAGTCTAGGGTGGTTTGATCCAGTGGGAGCCCCATATGGTAGTGTTATTGCTACAGGATCAGTCTCCAAGTGGGAGATTGTTGTTTAATGTGGAGCTTGATCAGTCCCTAAGTGGGAGATTGTTAGATTGTGGTGACTGATCAGGAAAGTACTATACATACTCCACAATTTTTTGGGGTTCAGGGCATCAGCCTGGAAATTTTTTTTAGGGCCCTATTTTATCGAGATTTTGGGCCGACATGTAATTATTAATTATAACCCTAAAATGGCATAAAATACTTGTATAAAAGGGTTTAGGGTTAGGTATTTTATTATTATGTTGTGATGCAAAATTACTTCTTGCAGCGTTATTGAGCTGTAAGGGATTACGGATTGTAATCAGGTTGTAATCACTAGATTGTAATAATATTGGACTTGCAGTTTGGTGGACGTAGCCCAAGGATTCGGTGAACCACATTAAATCTTGGTGCCTTGTGTTCATTTCTGTGTGATCTATTATTTTTTTTTATTGATTATATTTGCATGTAATTTTTTATTTATGTCTGTGGTTTTATCCTAACAAGAAGTAACAGTATTTAACCTCTTAAAACTTTTAACTAAGATTATTCACATGCATCTTAACATATCTAATTAACATGAAAGTAAAGACATGCGTGGAAATAGATAACACAAGATTTTGGTCACCTAGAAACCCTCCAAAATGAGATGGTAAAACTGGGGTGGGGATGACACCCACAACTTATCACTATAGAAATATGTAATTGGTTAAGGTTACGAAGTTTAACCATCAACAATGGTCTGCCCTGTGAAAGACTTTTCACCCTGTTAAAAGTGACCTACTTAAAGGATTTACAAACACTTACTTGGAATGTCACCTATTAAAGGATTTATCACCTTGTTAAAGGTTCTACAAAATATTTCTTAAGCCAACCTATCTTCATAGGATTTTCATTCTCCAAATACAATGGTTAGAAAGTATAGTAGAATGTGTTGACCTGATGAGTTACAATCTTTAATTGTTGATTGCGGATCCTTGTTCTACTCAATCTGTTCTAGTCCTTCCTAATCTGATATATCTGTACTTGTAGTGTTGATGCTTTGTTCTTGACCAACTAGATTTTGTAATGTTGTTCTTCCTCTACTTCCTTACACCCCTTAAAACTTTGCTAGCATTCACTCATGCATTCCCACATGACCTCTTTCTCTTCCACTCAACTATAAATTATGGGGTTTCAATCTCCTTATAAAGGTTTTTGAGACTTAGGGTTAGATATGAATCCACAATCAAGATTCATCCATCTTTTCCTGCTCAATTCTTTCCAATTCTTGATTGGTTGCATGCTTTCTCCATTTTTCTGATTAGTTGCATGCTGATTGCATAGGGAATGTAATAGATTCAATCTTATCTTTTAGATCCTTTGAGATTCATCTTAATTTGGCTAAAAAATGGTTTACATCTAAGTTTGTGAAGGCACAAACTCATATGTTCATTTTGTGTTACTCGACACTTACTAATTGTTGATGCTCAGCACATATAGCATTTCTGTCCTACTTGACTCCTATAGTAACTCTGTCTCGCTTGGCACTTATACTTTGCTCGGCACCTATAGTGACTCAGCATCACTTGTCACTTAACACTTGAAACTTGCTCGGCACCTGAAGTTCACTCGACACTTGTTGAATTTCTGACTCGACACATATTGTAGCTTGGCATCTATATTATACTCAGCATCAACTTTAGAAATTGGTTAACTATGTTGACACTCAATTGTCAAAACCAATTTGAGACCAACAACCTCCCCCTTTGACATGAATGTCAAAAATACTTAACTAAGCATTATGAATATGATTTCTAATGAGTATAATATACAACTTGTTTGGCATATGTACAATACTTCAAAAAATTGTTCAAAATTTTTGTAGAAGACTATATACCTCAAAACCTATAACTCCCCCTGAGTTGATGTGCCATTTCTGTATCCAAAATTCCTTATGCTGGATTTATCTCATGTTGTTTCCATGCTCTGCCTTATCATTCCTTCCCTTGTTTGCTATATTTCTATCTGCTCTTTTTTTACTCCCCCTTTCACACGTCTTCCCTTGCAATTTTTGCATCCTTTTGGCTTTATCTACTTATCTCTCCTCAAAACTCAAAATTTTACTATCTCCCCCTTTGGGTATCATTTATTAGCTCCCCCAATTTATTAAATCTCCCCCTTTTTGACACTTATGTCAAAGGGTTCTATGAATGAATTGAATACTTAGCCAAAAAAGATTTATTTACCTCCATTATGATTTTTAGAGAAGCATCCCAATTGTCTAATGCAATTTCTAGTGCTTTAAGCTGGATAATTGTCTCTACTACAAGGTGTACCAGGCCTTCCAATGTAGAAAGATTGGGATCTTTCTTCAAGACATTTTTTGCATAGGCCAATTCTTTTTGCAAAACTTCCATGTAAAGGGTTATTATAGACTGGATTTGTATCAACTTGGCCTTGATGTTAGCCTCATCTGCTATGAGTATAGCTAATTCCTTTTGTGTGTGAAGTGTTTTAGCAAAATGCTTCTCACTTTGAGTTAGATCCTTGGGTAGTTGCATGCTAGATAGTTTGAGGTTCCTCTCCAAGCTCAATATCCTTTGACTTGTTTCTTGTCTGAAGTATAAGGAATCATAGAGTTTGGAGTACAATGAGAATATATTCTCAAGTACTATTTTCACCTTCTCTATCTTCTTTGCCAGTTCCACTTGTCACAGTGCTATTTCACCAAATATTTTCTCATTTACCTTCATCTAGAATTCCTTTTCACACCATTCAAGTAATTTAGCATTGGTGTCTAGGCCTTCATTTTGTACTTGGTCCACTATGTTGGATAATTTCTCCATGATGGGCTTTGTCTCATCAGGTACTTGCAAGCTGAAAGCATCAAGAAAGATGTCTTTGATTTCAATTAGAGCTTGCCTTTGCCTATAGTCATTCCTAAGTATCTCTTTGTTTTTCTTCTTCTCTAGTGCCTCTTGCACTTCATTGATCTAATCAATGTTCATTGTCTTATAGTCATAGCTTGGTATGACTATCTCCTCATCAATTGCAGGGTCTCCATAATGAAGTACCCTTTCTACCTTGGTAGAGCTCAAGCTTAGTGCTGATATTTGCAGTGGTACTGCATCAGTGCTTGGCTATTGTGTTGTTCTAGTAGGAGTCCCTGTAGTAGGCAAATTGACTAATGTTTGGATTGCCTCCATTTCCTTCTCTTGGGGCTCTCCTCCTTGTCTTCTTTAGCTCTGCCTTGGTCAATTATAGTTATTTGAGGAGGTGCACCTTGACTTTGTGTTGTAGAAGCAAAAATATCCTTCTGTCCTGTTTGCTCCTTTTCTTGCTCCTCGGTAGTTGAAGTCATAGAGACTGTAGTGTCAATCTTAGCAGATGTATCTTGTGTTGGTTGCTCTTGTGATTGTCCATTTGTAGCTATTGGAGTTTTTGAAGGTGGTTCGTGTGGATTCACCTTCTCCTTGGTTATCTCAACTATAGCCTTCTATAGTTCCTCCACACTCATCAAAACTAGATTGATGCACAACTGTGATTGCAAAGTAGTTTGGTGAAGGATCTTTCGAAGATCCTCTATATTCAATTGGTTGATGTTCTGACCAGAGGTATCAAAAACATTCTTTACAATTACTATCTCTATGAGTGTGGGTGTTATATGTGGAGGACTAGGTGGTAGCAGTTGTGTGTCTTGCACACTCTATTCTTGTTGCTTCTCTTCAACAGTTGCCATGTCATCCTTTTGTGTTTCCTTTTCCACTATAACTTCTTCCTTTACTTTCTCTCCTTCTTCTTCCTTTTCATTTTCTTCTTCTTCCTCATCATTACTCCTTCCCTCAAAGGGATCTTCTTGTCCTTCCTTGACTTTTTGAAGGCCATAAATCACTTTCCACATGAGAGTGGACTTCTTCACAACATCTTCTATTTTATTCTGCAAAATACTAAAGGCTCTATATTTGGGTACAAATTTTCTCCCATGTTTCTTACTTGCCTTTTTGTGAGGTTAGGCATCACATGAGCCAATGTTGACTCTCTTATTTAATTCTCCATATTTAGGCAATAATGCCATTTATTCTCTATAATTGAATACAGCTCCTTAGGCATAGTATTATCAAGTTCAAGTGGAGTATTCTTGAACTTGGCCATTGTAGTGTAGATTGATTCTTCCACTATGTTTTGCTCCTCTTGTCAACTTATTGAAATCAATGCCTTTAAGCCCTAACAAGCTTGCATTGTCCCTAATATTATCACAAATGTTTTCTAAGTTAGATTTAGTGGTGTGACTTACCACTCTGAATTGTTCATTGCCATCTAACTCTGTCCTTTCCTCATCTGACTCTGGAGGTGCCACATATTTTCTCCTCTTTTTCTCTATTGACCCCTGTGGTAAGTTTAGCTAGGCTTGGCTTGGCCTTCTTTTTGCCTTTAGGTTATGTTGCAGACTGCTTTTGTGCTTTTCTCTTTTTGGGCTTTGCCTTAGCCACTTCTTCTTGTTTAGCACCTTCTTCTTCTTCAGCATCTCCACCCATGTCTTGGGTTAGTGCCAATGGCCCTTGCCCCTATTCCTCCTCCTCCTCCTCCTCCTCCTCCTCCTCTTCTTCTTCTTCTTCTGCCTTCTCCAAATTTTTCTTTGAGCTTTTTCACTAGTTTATCCTTTTTCTTTAGTTTAGAAGTAGTCTTTAGCTCCATATCCACTTTGGATCTGACTACATCATATGTGCCAAAATGTCGGGCACTCTTATCTACTTTTTCTACTAATAATGTTGTAATTATTGCAGATGCTTCATCAATGTTTATCTTATACCCAAGAGGTCTAAGCCATCTTACCTTGGTATGGTTGCTTGAATGTAAGTGTAATCAATATCAACAAGAAAAAAATGTCATTTACATGTTGCTTCACTAATGAAACAGGTATTCTCAATCTTTGTTTCATAGATTTCTTTAAATCTTCAAAATAACTGGTCATTAATGTCTCAAAATTTGCCTCCATTTATTCAATATATTCATTTACCTGGGCTACTATGGACATGTTTGTCTTCTAGCTAACTTTTCCAAAAGATGGGAATTCATTCTGTACATAGAAGAATATACATATCAAAATTGCACCAAATTTGCATTCAGCTCCCTTTGTTCTCCTTATAGCTCCCAAGTTCTCATTGATTTGTTGTAGTTGTAGTTCTGCCAGATCATAGGTATGATCATTTTCAACAAGTTTATAACCAACATCCACTGCAATACATGGTACACTATTGAGTTTGCTAGATTGGTAGAATTTTTGGGATATGACTCTGACAACAAAATCAACAAGAGGATCCTTAATGGTATCTATGGTCATGCCTCTCTTGTTCCACTTGGCTCCTATATTCTTTTCAATTGCTTCTTTGGAATCACTTCTTAGGGTCTTAGGCCATTCTAGGGTTGGATACCCTATTACCCTGTGAACAATCCTTTTTGATATCTTAACTAGGCCATCTTCTAACCACAAGCTACCATCATGAATCCTACTCAACACAATTCTAATCCATTCAGTCTTAAAAATAGTAGGAAACTCTAGGGCTTGGATTAAGCCCTTCTTCTCAGTGATTTGATATTCTTCCTTCAAGGCTCCATTCTCACATAATCTATCATATGCCTCTCTAATCTCCATGTCTCCAATGGCACCTATCTTATAGTTATAACATATCCTAACATCTTGCACCATTACTACCTTAGGAGGATTATGGATAGGGCTCCGATTGGGTCATTCTTATAGGAAACTTCAAGGATAGGTCAAAAATCAGGTTGCTTAACTTCATTTGACACTAATTCAACTTCAAATGACTCTTTTTCTTGGGGTTTCCTAGAGTTGGATGCCATTTGTGCAATCTAGGGTTTCAACGCAAAGAAATTTTGAAACTATGTAGCTCGACACTAGTATAAATACCTTGGATTCGATGAAACTATGTTGAATCTTTGTAGAAATCTGCTCAAATTCTTGGAACACTACTTGGAAATCATTCTGCACTCTTCTTTGTCTTTGCTCTTTGTTTGTGATGGTGAAAAATCGTTCAAAATGCAATCATATACCCTTATTTTATAGCATTTAATGCTTAGTGCATTTACAACTGTCCACTTAGCTTCTTAAGCAATTCTGCTTCACACGACTTCCATTGGTTTTCAAACACTTGACACACATTGGAGTTTCCCTTACTCAGCTTCAATACAAATTTTCCTTTTCTTGGCATCCACTACTAACTTAGTTGCAACTAACCACTCGGCTTCTACTGATTTTGCCAGACAACTCAAAATGTATTAGGATTTTGTCTCGGCATTTGAAGGCAACTTTTCTCACTCGGCAACACTTGTGAAAACTTAAAATTTTAACTTTGCATCTCTATTCATTCTGATCTCTCCTTTTTAGTACTTACTTGTCTTGGAACTAATGTATGATAAACTTTGTATATCAGCTCCATATCCCTTCTTTTGCTTAGTTGGATGAAGTGTGACCACTTGACCTTTTGACTGAAGTGATCCCTTCATTGGATGTGCTACCTCCATCTTTCTTTTTCCAAGTTTTATTCATCTCTCCTCTGACGTGTTCAACATCTACCTTCTCTTTTCCTTTGTTGAACTTTGAGTTAGGTGCCTTTGACCTTGTTGGGAAATTTCTGCTAATGTGTCCAGTATTCAAACAACTAAAGCATGTAGTTTGGCTCAACCATCTGTTGTAGTTTCCTCTGAAATGTATTCTTATGCAATTTTTTGGGATGTGTCCATATTCTTGATTGTAGTGAAAGCTTTGCCTAGTGTTGTAGTCCCAATTGTAGTTATTTCCATAATTATTTGCCCTTGCTGGTTGATTAGGTGTCCACATAGGCTTTGATCTATACTCAAAAGCTCTATGTCCAAACTTCTTACAATTGTAGTAGTGACCTTCAAATCTTGGTGTTTTGATGGTTCTAGTCCTACAGTGATGTGTTTGATTTCCTTGCTTGTTACACTTGTGACAATGACCCATATTTTTAGGTTCATCATGCTGATGAGAATTCTTGCCCCTACACGCATTAGAGGTATGTCCTTTTTTACCATAAAAATGAACCTAAGCATTTTTGCCTTTGTCACTTCTTTCTTCTGCAATCTTGGATGACTCTCCTTTTTCAGTGCTGTTGTATCCTAGTCCTAAAGTGTCATTGTTGGCTCTTGGTGATTTCAGTAGCTATTCAAAGTACTTGATGGCCTCATTAGGTTTGTTGAAGCTCTCTGCAATCTCCTTCTCTCTTTTCAAGTCATTTGTAGTTGTTCATTTTGCATCTTCAATGATGAGATCTTCATGTCCTTGATGTTCAACTCATGATGTGTATTCATCATCTGGCTTAGGGTGTCTAGTTGCATGTTGAAAATTCTTGCAAGATCAATTGACTTTTCCTCCAATCTATTAGCAAGTTTTCTCTTGTCCTCTTCTATCGTAGCCTTCTCTTCAATGGCTCTTTTCTTCTGTTCAATCACTTCACAAAGCATCATGGCTTGTGATTCTTGTTCAATCTTGAGAGTTCTGATCTCTTTTGCTTGAGCTCTATTCTTCTCCAAAAGATATGCTATTACTGCATCAAACTCCTTGGAATCTCCATTTGTAAAAACTTTTGAGGTGTCAATCTCCTTGTACTGTGTATCATTCTCAGCTATGGCAATCTCTCTTCTTCTCTTTAAGGATTTTCTTAGTTCTTCCTTGGCTTCTTCCAAAGAATGCAAAATGAGTTGTATCTCAATTACCTAGTTTTCTATGATCTTCCCAAGTTTGTAGACTTCCATTTCCAAATCTTTTCTCCAAGTTGTAAGGCTTCTTCTTGTGAGAACTCAGCTCTGATACCAATTGTTGGAATTTGCAAGTGGGAAGATTTACTTCTGAGAGGGGGGCGGGGGGGTTGTGGGGTGAATCAAAAGTAATAGTATTTAACCACTTAAAACTTTTAACTGGGATTATTCAGATGCATCTTAACATATCTAACTAAAATGAAATAAAGACATGCATGAAAATAGATAACACAAGATTTTGGTCACCCAAAAACCCTCCAAAATGAGAAGGTAAGACTGGGGTGGGGATGGCACCCACAACTTATCAGTGCAACAATATGTAACTGGTTAAGGTTACAACATTTGACCATCAACAATGGTCTACCCTGTGAAAGGCCTACCCTGTTAAAGGCTTTTCAACCTGTTAAAAGTGACCTGGTTAAAGGATTTACAAACACTCACTTGGAATGTCACCTTGTTAAAGGATTTATCACCTTGTTAACGGTTCTATAAAATAGTTGTTAAGCCAACCTATCTTCATAGGATTTTCATTCTCCTAATACAATGGTTATAAAGTATAGCAGAATGTGTTGACCTGATGACTTACATTCTTCAATTGCTAATTCCAGATCCTTGTTCTACTTAATCTATTTTGATCCTTCCTGATATGATATATCTCTACTCATAGTGTTGATGCTCTGTTCTTGACCAATTAGATTCTACAACATTGTTCTCCCTCTAAGTCCTTACACCCCTTAAAACTTCGCTAGCATTCACTCATGCATTCCTACACGACCTCTTTATCTTCCACTCAACTATAAATTATGGGGTTTCAACTTCCTTATAAAGGTTTTCAAGAATTAGGGTTAAATATGAATCCACAATCAAGATTCATCCATCTTTTCCCTCTCAATTCTTTCCAATTCCTGATTGGTTGCATGCTTTCTCCATTTTTCTAATTGGTTGCATGTTGATTTCATAGGGAATGTAATAGATTCAATCTTATCTATCAGATCCTTTGAGATTCATCTTGAGTTGACTCAAAAATGATTTACATTTCAGTTTGTGAAGGCACAAACTCATATGTTGATTTTGTGTTACTCAACACTTATTGATTGCTGACGCTCAACACATATAGGATTTTTGTCTTGCTCGACTCCTATAGTAACTCTGTCTTGCTTGACACCTATACTTTACTCGGCACCTATAGTGACTCAGCATCACTTGTCACTTAGCACTTGAAACTTGCTCAGCATCTGAAATTCACTCAGCACCTATTGAATTTTTGACTCGACACATATTTTAGCTCGACATCTATATTATACTCAGCATCAATATTAGAAATTGGTTTAGTGTGTTGACACTCAATTGTCACAACTAATCTAAGACCAACATAAAATACACAACTAAAGTTTAAGTTTTGTTTCAGTTCAACTAGTTCAAGTTTCATTTTGATATAGATATACATAATAGTTTAAAGTTCAATTTTTGTTCAACTAGTTAACAACTAGTGGCGCTCCAATATACCCAGAGCTCCTAATGTAGAACTCGAGCTTTGATACTAGATGTAATGCTCTGCCAAGGGATCCAAAAGAATTAACCTAAAGTTTTACTACGTTGGCCAAACATTTTTTTTAAAACGAAAGAATAACATACACATCAAACATAAATTAGCAGAAGCCCTAACATACAATCATAATTAAGAAAACATGACAGATTACATTCCTTAAGGATTCCAAGATTTTGAGTCACATTTAAATTTAATTAATACTAAGTTTAATAAATAACACATCCACATGAAAGAATAATTAGAAGTCCAAAGTCCCTTCAAATAATATACAATTGTTCCGAATGCCACTTGGCAATAAAATTTGGAATGCTCAATCATCCACTATACATGTCATAGGGTATGAAAGGTTAAAAGAATATACATTTATAAAAGTAGGTTACATCATCCCTTTCGGATCCATGAAACAAAGTACAATACAATAAATAAAACCATCCATAATAAAGATATAACTATCTATCATAAAGATACAACCATCCATCATAATACATAGAGATAGGAAGAAAGAAAATGTAGACAAGGTAACTCTAGACATGGTATCAACGAACGAATCTCAATGATAAGAGTAAAATGCACTACCACCCAACTGTGTGGAACCTAAATGGCCCACTCCCACCATGCTAAGGAGATAGTCTCAAGTCCCAAATAGGATAACAATCCAAATATAAAAAATAATCTCTAGTCCAGGAATTCCTAAAAGTAATCTAACTAAAAGGTTCCAAGATGAATCGACATCTAGACCTAGAGGGAAATACAAACACATAGGAAATCTATATTGTTAGTGGGCAAGTGTCATCACACAAATCAATGCTAGGGTTACACGGCTAGTCTTTTAATCCTTCGGCCCCTTAGTGACCCTATGTAGCACTAGTATCCTCTCGTATTGACAAGGAATACTAATGAGTCAACACTACGATTACCTAACTAGTCTTTTAATCCTCTAGCCCCTTACTGACTTTTTGTGGTACTATTAATTCATTTTAACCCATTTAATGAAATGTTATTACCTATTAAACTACTTGCAATGAGTTACCCTGGCAGCCACTTTGGGCCCCGACCCCCATTGCAAGCCACTTTCCAACATAACATACTAGATTACCTACCCTAGACTCATAAAAGCATAAATCAAAGAATCAAAAATTTCACCTCAGCCCTATACAAGTGATTGGAAAGTGTCAAAAGATAACTCACAATAATCACATCAATTCTCTATGAGCAACTGGAAGGCATCGCCCAAATATACTGATTGAAGACTCAAAATGGTTAAGTCAAGCATTGTTGTGACATTCACCTCAACTTCACATAAGAACACTAGAAAGTAATAATGAATAGTAAATACAAACTCATCATAATCATAGAGCATACCAACACATTACCATGGTCGAGTTTGAAAGATCAAAATCAATTCTTCATAACATCATAATCACATAACTCCCAAGCCTCTGGTAGACATCCTAAACTGGTCAACACTCTAGTCAACCCAAACCCAAAAACATAGACAACATACAGAAACAAAGTGTGGGTTTCATAGTTGGTTTGATTTTTTGAAAACATATCATTGAGGTAATTGTAAGGTTTCAGTTTCCATTTTAATGTATATTCCAGGTAGACGAGATTCAAAGTTTACCCTACAAATTAACCCATTCATTTATTTGAATAAAATATAGAGTTACCCCCATATATTTAAAGTCAATTTCCTAAATATAATCAAAGTGTAATTATTTATTTAAATTATTAAAATAATACTTGTTGATTTTAAATAAAATGATTTACAATTTTATCAAAATTATAATTATTTAATAATAATTAAATAAATTTTAAAACTTCACTATTTGTCTTATTAATTATTAAATATTAATAATTAATAACATTAACAATAAATTCATTTAATAATTAGAACTTATTAATTAATAATAAAATTAATATTAAAACTTATCAATAAAATTATTAAATAATAATAATATTTATATATTTTTTAAAACTTATTAATAAATTATTATTCAATAATAATAAAGTATAATAATAAATTTATAATTTAAAAAAACTTTAATATAAAAAACAACGCATTATAAAAGTCATCGACTTTTAGCCTTTACAATTGTCGTGTGGCCTCCTGCTAACACAGGGCCTGCGACAACACTGCTATTGTAGTACCTAAGTATGGCTGCCGACATAATAAAGGAGGGGGGGGGGGGGGGATGTCATGACCCCACCTCCCACTTTTAAATTATTATTATTTTTAAAATTAAAATTTGTTCATTATAGTTTTATTTTATTAAAAAAATTATATAAAATTTTTTAAAAATCAAAACCCTCCTCAATAAAATTTTAAAATATATATTTTTTATAAACATTTGCAATTTTAGTTTGATAAGAAAAATACGATTAACCAATCAAATTTCTAATTAAAATTTTTCTTTTCTTTCAAAATCCCTCCCAATTTAATTTCCAAATTTTAAGACTTCTGAAGGAGTATTGTAATGATATTTTCAATCTTCCTATTCATCATCGAAATCAACATGCATACCAGAACTTTCAAAATTACAAGATTGAAAGATTTGTTGCAAATAAATACAAACAATCAATTCACAGTCACGAAGAAGACAAAATTATTTAAATTTTGTAATTAACTGTGCAAATCAAAACATAAGAATCTACCTGGATTATGATGCTAAAATTGCAATCATCTAAAAGATTTGTGAGGAAAATTTCTTCTTTCAAAACCTTTTCTCTTCCAAAAATTCTCCTTCCAAAATTCACGGTCCTTCCCAAAACTTCGATCCCTTAAAATGAACTCATCAATTGGTTGTAAGGAGTTCTTTCGTAAAATCAGGGCACTAATTGTGCGATTACCCGAGAGGACTCCTTGCTCACCAGACATTAACTCTTTATTATCTTTTCTTTATCTTTTCCATGCATGTTTATTGAATTATAAAATAACTTTATTTAATTTCACTTGACCTCTTTTTTTAATTAATTTATTAAATTTCAATCTCATTTGCATGTTATGCAATCTTTAAACTTTTAATAAATTAATATCTTTTCCATACTTTATTTTTGAAATATTAAGTGATAAAATATTTATTAACTTAAATAATAATAATATTTAGCATTTATTTAAAAATGAACTCTAAATATATTATTATTATATTAAATAAATATTATCACATTCTAAAATTAAACTTGTAACTTTTATCTTTAAATTTTATTATTTTTATTTAATTAATTCTCCAAATTAATTGAATGTAATTAAATATTAAAAAATTATAATAATTTTTCATTAAATTAAATCATTTAATTTGACTTAATTAATAGAAAAATCACCAAAGACTTATAAAACAACATACAAAAATCCATCATAGGAAAACACATACAAGATCAAACTAAATGGTTATAATCCTAAATTAACATTATATGACACATTTAGAAGGTAATCAACTCTAATACTTGTCCTAATTTTATAGGACAAATGGCTTAAAAGTTTAGGATTTGGACTTAATAATTTATCTCCCCTCTCTTACCATTGAGATAATGTGATAGGGTATTCTCATCCTAGCAATTTAGTAAAGTTGATATCCAGTACCTACACTCTGCATAAAATTCATGCATGTACAAACACATATATACTAAGCTAAACAGGCAATGGTGGGAAGTGGTGCATCTTGTAGATCCTGACTAGCAGGTGACTATGACTCCCTTCCTTAACAACATTAGAAACGTCATACATAAAGAAATCACACACACACACACACACACACACATGTAGTATGGGGTAAATATCCATAAGAAAACACATATGATAATCCATCTAACTAATCATCATGAAATAATTGAAAACACTGAATAATCATCATGCATACATGAAGAATGGAGTACCAAGTAATCTCATCATAAATCAACTGAACATGAAACAATATCTGATAATCTCAAAATAATGGTACTACTCATCAAGCATAAAATTGGCCTAAAAGAGTTCAACAATTATAGCAAAAATATAAACTAGGGGAAGGCACTATAGAACATATAATGCTTATTTTCATAGTGAAATGTTAATCCTTGGATTGGGATTAGTCCAATAAAACCCACTAACTAACAAAAATTATAAATTATAAATCATACTATTTTAGTTTTGATTTATTTAAAAATCATTTTATATATTAATAATAATTTATCGTATGTAAGAAAAATACTTATTTTAATATGTTTTTATTATTCCCTAGGTTTATTTTTCATTATAATTTTCTAAATTTGATTCTACATAGGTTGTTTTCATATATTTAACATTTAAATTTGTCATTATTAAAAAATCATTATAAATATTTTTTTTGAAATATATTGTACAATTAGATTTCTTAATATCTACTAATAATTTTATAAAGAGTATCTATACATTGTTATTATTAAATGGTAGAATTTTTAAATGTCTTTATTTTTATATTATATTAATATATTTATTCAAAATTTATAATTTTGTTGACAAAGGCATATATCTTTTTTATGTTAAATTATGTAGAAAATGTTGTATTGATGATTTTAGCATTCAAAGTGTTGCTAAAATTACCACAAAAAGCAAGATTTATTGTTAATACATTCACACTATTACATTATTTTCATTATAGAATGTTTTTTTATATTGATTATAATGGCTTTTTAGATTATTTATTTTTATTATTTGAATAACTGTTTTAAATTTATAGATAAATTTTAATTTTAATTTTAGAAATTAATTATTATTTAAGTTGAAATCATATATATATATATATATATATATATATATATATATATATATATATATATATATATATATATATATATATATATATATATATATATATATATATATATAGTTCTATGTTGTTTTTTGTGTATATGATATTTATATAAAAATCTTTAATATCAATATAACTAATTATTTGAAAAAATAAATACCTTAAAATATGTAAAAAAATTACGTGTCCAATAAGTATCTCCTACTTTGTATAAGAGTAAACATGACTTTTATCAATTTGATGATAATCCATCTAACTAATCATCATGAAATAATTGAAAACACTGAATAATCATCATGCATACATGAAGAATGGAGTACCAAGTAATCTCATCATAAATCAACTGAACATGAAACAATATCTGATAATCTCAAAATAATGGTACTATTCATCAAGCAT
Organism: Cupressus sempervirens; assembly: GCA_028749045.1. Classification (NCBI taxonomy): domain Eukaryota; kingdom Viridiplantae; phylum Streptophyta; class Pinopsida; order Cupressales; family Cupressaceae; genus Cupressus; species Cupressus sempervirens. The sequence goes on from CM053789.1 coordinate 62,361,940, forward strand.
AAAATTGGCCTAAAAGAGTTCAGCAATTATAGCAAAAATATAGACTAGGGGAAGGCATTATAGAACAACTGAAAGGAGAAATTATCTCCACATTTGTGCTATTGTAAGCCCTTAGGGCATGTTTTGAAGTTTATTTTCTCTGTACTGAATGTACTAGCTTATTTTTCAATTAATACAATTTCCCTATTCTGTTGTGTCCATTCTGTTCTTGTATTGTGTCCCTATCAATGGTATCAGAGCAGGAGTTCCTAAGCGTGCGGACAGATCGCCGAACGTGAGGCAGTTTGCACCAGGACCTTGAGTTGGGTGAAGTTTGTAAAGAAGTTCTTGATTGTGTAGACAGAACGCCAACTGTGAGGCAGTTTGCACGAGGTTCTTGTTTTGGACGAGATTTGTCTTCTGAAGACTTGATTATGGAGAAGAGAAAGAAGAAGATGACTTTTGTGATTGGATGGATTCTAAGGATTCCTCGACTTGAGAAATTTAGAGCAAGAAATCAACAATCATTGCTAGTTGATTTGCAGAAGCAAGTGAATGAATTAGAAGTTGAGTTGCAGAAACGAAGAGCATGTCACTAGAAAAGAGATGTTGATAATTCCTTGGATGTGGAAAAGGAATATGATCCAGTGGAAGAGCAAGCGGATGAAGAGAAAATTATTTGAGAACCAGAAGTTGAAGAAGATGAAAGAGAAGAGGAAGAGCATGAAGATAACTAGATTTGTATGCCAAAAGTAGATGAAGGTGATTGGAAGACTAAAACAATGGAGGAAGAGTATAGTGCCTTAGTTGGAGATCAAGCAAGTGGAGTAGTTACGTGCATTGTTGACGACATAAAAGAGGCAAGCGAAGATGAAGATGTCAAACAGGTAAATTCTTATGAATCATGGCATGTTGTCTTTGATATGAGTTTAAAAGATATTAATGATGGTTGACATGAGGATCTTGTTCGTGATGTATGGTATGCAAAGGAAGATTGGTATGGTGTTGCTGGATTTATTACAGGTGTGATTAATTCAACAAGATTGGATGAGGATGAGATTTATACTTGGATAGAATTCATTGCAAAGGAGAAATTTCAGCATCGAATACTTGTTCCAACTATGTGTTGGAGGAAGAGGGAAAAAAAATCTGTCAACAGTGGCTACTTCATTTTGTGAATCCATATTCACAAAAAATTTCCTACCATGGGAGTCGGATGCAGGAGCATCATGCATCAGCACACAAAAAAAAATGTGGAAGATTTGTATGTTGGTTTTCTTCTCCCTATTGAGGTGGAAGCTTGTGGTGAAGATGAAGATGGTTCTATATCTTTCTTTTGACATCAAAGTGTGGGACACACTTTTCTATCTACCAAGGGAGTCTGATGCAAGAGCATCTTGCATGGGAAAATTAAATTATTAGTAAAAAAAAAATTGTGGAGGAGAGAGAAAGTGACGAAAATGGAAGGAAAATAATAAAAAATTGAAAAAAAGGAAAAATGGAGAAAAGAGGAATTTCTATTTTCAAGGTGCATAGGTGGCATAAATAGAAAATAATAAAAATAGTTGTCATTCCATTAATCGAGGTGTGTAGGTGGCATTTTAGAAGTTTGTGGAAAGATCCTTAAATCATGTATTTAATATTTGTTGGGTGCTTAGTTGTATTTGGGTGGGAATTTAATATTTATTTAAAGGTAGTTGTATTTACCTTTTATCCCACATTGGTTGTGTTTGTAATGTCTTGGGTTAGAAGTGCCTATTTAAGCAAGACTTATTATCATTTGTAATCAAGTTGGAGAAATAGAAGCTCTTTGTATGTAATCTCTTGTAAGGAAGTCCGAGAAATAGAAGTTCTTGCGTTGTAAGCTCTTCAAATGTAATCTCTTCTAATGGATTTCAAGTATTAATGGATGCTTTATGAAGCATTTTTGTCATCTCTCTATCTCCATATTGTTGCATTTTTTGTTGTGAGTTGGTACGGGTGGTGTGGCCCGTCATCACAATTGAAAGAGAGAGCACCTTAAATGACATTTTTTCCAAATTTAAAATTGTTGTCCTATTTTTACTTTAAAAGAAGTTGAAATTCAAAATTTCCATCGAACTTTTATTATAAAGGAAGTTGTTTTCCTTGTAATTCTCAGTAGTGGTGCATAAATAAGACAATTACCAACCAAACAAGATTTAAAATGTTTGCCTATTAGTACATGTGTAATTGACTATGGATGTAATGTGTTATAACTTTTGGGGCTCCTCCAATATTAGTATTTAAGGGGGCAAGGTAATAAGAGGGCCACAATTATTGGATCCCCCACCTTGAGAGCAATTACTCATAATCCTTAATTATTTTCTTTGTTTTAATAAAAAAATCTAGAAAATTATTCTAATAGATTAGCTGTTTGGATCTTTTATAACCTTCTAACTATCTATGAAACCTAAATTAATGAATCTCCTAATTTATTCCCTTAAACAAAATTCTATAACATTACATTGTTGATGAAGTAGAGAGATTATAAGCGTAGTCATAACGCCCAATTTTTACTCCATTAAACCCAATTTGACCATGGATTTGACAAAGGCCAAATTGAATTTGATATCAATTCCCCTTCTAATGTTGCCCACATACTTATAAACATATTGTAATGTCCCTTTTCTGATTTTATATGATGTTTCAAGCCTCTAATCAGATCTTTAAGAACAAACAACCAATCTTTCAAAAATCTACCAATTTCTCAATAAACCCCAAATCGGGTATGTCAGAAATAGTGCCAAAAACTTCACAGCTTCACATATTATTAGTAAATCTGAAAGTGGACATTTTTACAAAAATTTCAGCAGCATAACAGCCTACAAAATGACATTTTCATATCTGTATAACATTTACACAACAGCTCCCAAATGGAGGATAAAAACAATGCTCATCGGGCTCCCGAAAACAACATAGAATAGCTCGAAAACACCACAAAAACACTAATAATCTATCACAGAAGTATAATCATGACCAAATACATATATTCAGCTCTATTTTAACATCTAAAAGTCTGAAATATAGCAGCAACCCAAACTGATATGAAATACTCAACTGGAAACACCAAACTCTTACAAAATACACACCCGAAAAACCACAAATCTGCACTGTTCAGCACAAAGAAAAACTCTGCATGAGCATGCACATGGAATGGCTTCAAACTCCCATCCTTAGCCTTCCTAGAAACCTGCAAACTCTTGTTCTTGGGTCTCCTTCTCCACAAGTTTGGTAGCCTCTGAAGAATAACAAAGAAATGAGCAAAAATCAAGTTTTGGAATGAGCCCAAAATGCCTCCAAACCTCTTAAAAGAGGGCATAACCCTAACTCACGTCCAAGAGGGGTTAATAAAACATATTTTAATAATAATTTTCATTTATTAGTCCATTAGCTTCCAAAGATTATCCCCTTTTTCCAAAACTTCACCTTTTTAGGCCTGCCTGCCTTAGCAAAGATTATTATTTTTAATTATTTGAAAAGGGGACATGACAAGTCCTCCCCTTCCAAATATTGCTTGTCCTCAAGCAATGGCTGAACAATAGACCAATCAATCCACCTGGATCCCAAATGTAGTCATGAACTATACTATTGTCAATTAATACAGGCTCCTGCAATATCCTCTGCAATATAACCAAGAGGAATCCATAATCAAACTAACAATTACTGCTCAACCAAACTCCAAAGTCACAACTTCCACAGTCAGAAACCCACGAGACACAAACTCTTAGAACATCAAAACTTGAGTAAACTGGACAAATCAAATTGCCAACATAGTAAATACCATCAATGCATCCCACTGGCCTATACGGAATGTACAATCCAACTCTGCAACAATGGTGAATGCTCCCGAATGAAACTGTACCAAGTATGGAGAATCCACACACTATACAACTCCTGCAGTCAACACAACTCTACAGATCACCCGCCACTATCTCATAACCATAACTCCCATGCACCCCTAATGGTGAAAAGCCATCACAAGATAAACAGCAAGAAATGGAACCCAAACCAAGTTTGTCTGCCATCAACTCCTCAACACAAGGATCAAATGCTAACTGATGTACATACCCTGCAATACAATGCTGATAAAAAAAACCAACCTCAGTCAACAACTCACCACGAACAAGTGATACAACCCATTGTGACTGATCACCAGCTAAGTCAGGAGATGTCATAACCAAAGGAGTAGAATCAATAACAACACCCGCTGAAGAATCACTCCAAAACTCCTGCTCTAAGTCATGTATTATCAAGCTGTCAACTGCAGGACCTATCGCCATGTCGTGCCCATCACAACTCTCATCCCGAGGCATCAAACTATCCCATAAATAATGATAAGCACTAGGAACCAAAGTACATCTCTGTATCATCATCTCATCAACATGGTCATCAAAGGTGAATTGATGAGCATACCTCACAATGTAATGTCGATAGAATGCACCAATCTTAGTCAGTGGCTCAGACTGCAATCCAGATGTAACTAACTGCAATTGATCACTAACCAAGTTGGAACTGACTACTACCTCTGAAGACATCGCCAAGGGAGTAGTATTACTAGTAGGAACCATGCCAACTGTCGACTCACCAACATCACACATGGTCTTTGATACATCATCTTTAGTCTTCATGCCATTAGTACTAGAGGTCACCACCATGTCAGGCATACCACAACAATCTGTTGCAGCACCCAACTCAACTGAACCTAACTCTAGTGGGGACAAACCCGATATGCCAATGTTAGTATTAAGGATGGATGCATCCCCATCTCCACTGTCTTTGAAAATCTTGACCATGGACATCCTCGGATCACCAGACACCATAGCTTGTGACTGTATAGAATCTAGTAAAGACTGTAGTTGCTCTAACTCCATGGTCACCTTAGCCAAATGAAACTGTGACTCCTTGAAAGCCAACTATGTACTCTCAAGAATCTCAAAAGTCACCTCAAACTGCTGAGTAAGCTCACTCACCTCATCTTCCTTGGCCAACAATACATCGTATGCTGTACTGCCCCACTCCATAAGATAATCTCTATCGACTACCAACTACATATAATCCTATCTCAGAATCTAGATAGCCTCCCATAAAGAGTGGAACTCTGTCAAGGAAAGATAACTGCCTCCCTGCTCATCACTAGTAGGAGAACCCCATCCATAAACTGCTAACAACTGACGAGCAGCATCAAAATGCTGGCAAACAGTAGCAATGTCTCACTCACTAACTCTCAACTGATTAGACACATGATGGCACTGGCTAGACTGTCTCCTACAAACCTCCTCTGATGCACTGTCTAAAGGAGTATCCTCAAAGTTACTAGTCTCTAGAGTATTACCATCCATATCCTGTGAATCAACTCCAAAGCTCATATCAACATATGGAGTATCAAAAACTATAGCACTGATATCTAACTCCTCTGTACCAAAAGAAACTGCCAAGGAAACTAAGTCTTCAAAACTACCCACTGCATCCTCCTGGATGTCATCAATGCCAATATGATCCTGGGACTCATCTGTACACACTACCAAATATGAAAGATCATCAACACATTCCAGCAAGTATGGTCGACTAGATATATGAATAAAGCCCAACACCGATGTATAAAAACTAATACCAGCATCGGACAAGCTACTAGCACAAGAAAAGACAACACCGTGCAATCTGCTAATCAAATCTATGATAGCACCCAAACAAACACTGCTACCAAAAAGTGTTAAAGATCTCCAATCAACTGAATCCAAACGCCAATATAACAATCTCAAGTCCATATTCGTAAACTAGAATCAGTTGGTAACTCAAGAAAACTCCTCACCTGAGTAATATGACCAATACCAACTAACTCCACATACCTATCATGATGAGATAATGAAGTCACAATATTGTCTTTGTCCACTTTCAGCCAACTGGACAAATCATGTGAAGTACTACCAGCCTCAACCTCATGTGTCGAAGCATCTAACTGTGTCTGGTACTCTTTCTCAGCAAAGTCATGAATGCTCAATGTCTGCTCATCTCTACCAGGTATCTCACCATCATGCACAACAACATCCTCATAATCATCATCTGAACCCACTACGCTGTAGTCACTACCTGTTGTAACTATACCATCCTGAATACCTGTGACATCACCTTTTGATGACCTGTATACAATTGTCTCAATTTGAGTATCAAGTTGACCATTACTATCAATCTGTGTAATATCCTTTCTCACTACCTCTTGTGGTGGAGTAGAATCTAAGACCTCAGCCTGGCTATAAGCTAGTTTCTCAAACTCCTCATGCAAGTTCTTGGTAATTGCGTCATCTGCCCAGTGAGAAAATCTGCCAAATAGAAATCCAATCAACTTATCCACCTTAGCTGGGTCGGACAACATGTCATTCATTATACGGTGGTGCTCAACCAACTGTTCAGACATGTCATGGCTTATTTTCTTAAGTTTATCTCGAATGTCTAAATAACCATCCTTTCTACTATTCTGACTCTGGATATCAATTGTCCAAGATCGTGTCCTCTGAGACTCTGTACTATACCTGTCCATTCTGGATAAAGTAGAGTGTAACCCCAATAGGTTATAACTTCTTCAAACACCAAAAACTAACATGCAATTGATTAGAAGTAGCATGCAACCATAGATTTTGACATGCAGCTGATTAGAAGCAACATGCAACCACCAAATTCACCAAGAACTAACATGCAAATGATTAGAAGTAGCATGCAACCATAAATTTTGACATGCAACTGATTAAAAGCAACATGCAACCACCAAATTCACCAAGAACTAACATGCAAATGATTAGAAGTAGCATGCAACCATAAAATTTGACATGCAAGATTTGGGTAGTTGTCAAAACTGACATGCAAACTTCTACAAACCCTTAGGGTGGCAAGATCATAGCTCTGATACCACTGTAATGTTCCTTTTCTGATTTTATATGATATTTCAAGCCTCTAATCAGATCTTTAAGATCAAACAACCAATCTTTCAAAAATCCACCAATTTCTCAATAAACCCCAAATCGGGTATGCCGGAAATAGTGTCAAAAACTTCACAGCTTCACATATTATTAGTAAATCTAAAAGTGGACATTTTTATAGAAATTTCAGCAGCATAATAGCCTACAAAATGACATTTTCATATTTGTATAACATTTACACAACAGCTCCCAAACAACATAGAATAGCCCGGAAACACCACAAAAACACTAATAATCTATCACAGAAGTATAATCATGACCAAACACATATATTCAGCTCTATTTTAACATCTAAAAGTCTAAAATACAGCAGCAACCCAAACTAATATGAAATACTCAACCAGAAATACCAAACTCTTACAAAAAACACACTCGAAAAACCACAAATTTGCACTGTTCATCACAAAGGCAAACTCTGCATGAGCATGCACATGGAATGGCTTCAAACTTCCGTCCTTAGCCTTCCTAGAAACCTGCAAACTCCCGTTCTTGGGTCTCCTTCTCCATAGGTTTGGTAGCTTCTGAAGAATAATAAAGAAATGAGCAAAAATCAAGTTCTGGAATGAGCCCAAAATGCCTCCAAACCCCTTAAAAGAGGGCATAACCCTAACTCATGTCCAAGAGGGGTTAATAAAACATATTTTAATAATAATTTTCATTTATTAGTCCATTAGCTTCCAAAGATTATCCCCTTTTTTCGAAACTTCACCTTTTTGGGCTTGCCTGCCTTAGCAAAGATTATTATTTTTAATTATTTGAAAAGGGGACATGACACATGTTTTTGGTCAAGGCTTTGATCCAAGTCTAACACATCGTTATCATCACACACATTCTTATAGAAGCTATCATCAAAACTCAAATGGCCATCCTTGTCGAGAGCCACACACTTTGAATCATCACAACCCACAAAGAGCTTCTATTATGAGATCTTTGGTAATGAGGCCCTTGTCAATGAATTTCTATGTTTGGAGGGTGAGTGAATCTACAAGTGTTAATGATAAAACTAAGTTGCCTTTCTATTGGATGACACATCCCACTTTGGTTCCTTGCTCTAATGCATTCAGAAAAATTGAGAAATAATGACATGTTTGAAAGATTTACATTCAATCACAGTATATATATTCTAAATGAATTAAAAAATAGAAGCTCTCAAGGAAATACGGTTTGTAGGTGTAAAACCCATCCACATGGCGAAAACCACAGAGGGTGACTTGCTAACTGCAATGATACAAACAAGTGATTGCTACAGGGGTAACAATGAGAGCTTCAGAACGGAGCATCAACGTCATATTCGCCAGATATCACCATCTTTGAACATAGTGAATAGTCTTGAAGTAAAACGCAAAGCATGTGATTGTTTTGTAAAGAAATGCGGGTAATTAGAGAACAGTGATTACGGGCATGTGGACAAAATAAATGTATTCTATGGGTAAGCTTTTCAAACTCGGAGTTAAATGCCACTCGTACACGTAAAGCGAAACTGGAGAGAAGAATCATTAGGGGTCCGTTTGATTTTTGGAAGATGACAGGAATTGGCTTTTTCAAAACTCGGTTTTGAAAATTTGTGTGTTTGTTTCAAAATTTGCAAAATGGAATTAGCATTTTGGACTTCCAATTTTACCTCAAAACCAGGTTTTCCAACTTCTTAAAATAGTAGGAATTGAAAATCAAAACTTGGTTTTGTTTTTTAAGGAGTGTAAAAACAATAGATTGGACTACTTTTTGAAATTTGCCTTCAACTCCAAGTTTACACATAAAAATGTGTCTTCACACGCATCTTCCAAGTGAAACAAACGATTTCAGTAAAATCCCAAAAATCGGAATGAAGATATACAAAACCTTGATTTGGCTAAACCAAGGTTTGTAAAAATCTGGATTTTTTAAATTCCACGAACCAAACGGACCCTAGATGATACATAACCTGGGCATTTGAGGTGTTCTTTTCTCATATTCAAAGTATTTGACAAAATGCTTCCTCCCTGCCATGTCAAATGCAAGTATTAAAATATAAGAGAGCATCACAGAATTGAAACAAGTGAAATTGGCAGGTCTATGGCTAAATTTCACAAGGTATACTCTTTCAAATGCGGATGGTTTAAACATCACATACTAAGTTTCATTTCTTAGCTAAAAGTATTTAATAGGCAAAGTTGACTTATTTTTTCCAAGCTTAATTTAGTATGTGATGTTTAAGAATGACCCTCCAAATTCCATAATGAAAACTTTCAAAATAAAACACTTGAATCATGACGAGGAGCGTAGTGGACTTGTGTAAATAAAAAAGACAACCTTGAAAATTGTTGGACCAAGATATATAATATTGTGGAATGTGATCATTGCAAGATTCTGAAAAAACAGAATTAGTTAGAAAGGCTTCGAAAACTTCCATGCTAATGTATTTGGACAGTGATGATTACAAGCTTATCATTTTGGGGAAATGGTGCCTACTAAATGGTAGCTTTGGAGCTTCGTATATATCTGTCAACGTATATTGGTGCACGGATATATCATAAATCACGGTTGCAATTGCTCCCTGAGACTTGCATACAACGTGTGGAATCATAGACAACTATATTGTTTTGCAGAGTGACTAAAATAGATGCAAAGAGTGGATAAGTTAAATTTTCTTATTTCAAAATTGCGTACTTTGATCAAATTTGATTTGGTTAGGATATTGCAAAAGAAATTGTTATAGTTCGAATTTTTGTCTTTCAATTTTTAGGATCTACTTAGATCAAATCGGGCCAAGGAAGTTCAAATTTTATTTGTCTTCCCCAAAATTTCATTTAAGAAGCCAGAAATTCTCTCTGCACCAGAAATCCTGATAAAATTGAAAACACGATTACCTTGTGCTATTATTCATGATGTATTGTTCAAATCGAAGAAAATCAATATGAGACTGATAGTTCTTTTAATAGAAATTCATCAAAATAAGTGGAGTATATGACAGATAATGGATAAACATCTACATTCTGATTTACTATAAATCTTTTCACACATTTATTTGCATACAAAACAATTCAAAAGTTCCTTGTGGAGCGACAGGTCGGTTGATCTCTTAATTTTGATCTGCTCACAGAAACCATTGCAAAGTAGCTTACATCAAGATTCTGTACAAAATATGTCTTATGCAATCAATAATGCCGATGGGGAAAAATGTACATAATCTGCACGATACTAAAAGAACCTCTGCATGACAACTGCTTCCGTCCGTCCAAAATTCAGAAATAATAACGTCCTCATGAATTTTAGTAAGAAAATCATACAAAACAACGGTGCACCCTTTTCTCGGGTGTGCTTGTCTTGTGGATTTTATAGGTTGATTTGGCCTCGCAGATGTTATTAAAATCTTTCTAGAATTACAAGTCGTTAATAAAAACTGAAAACCATGTGAATATATATTATTATATTTATTGTTGTTGGCTATTGGCTATGACAATGGATTATTAGCTATTACAAATAGATTATGGCATCGACTTACACAATATCACTATTAAAATCCTTACATTTACTGAAGGATCTGAAAATAGGGCAGATACAGGGCAAACAGGGCATTCACATTTTAAACACAAAAATATATGAACACAGATAGACACAGCTCTGTTACAGCAGAGATCAAATTCAAATTTTATTATACTGTATCAAAATTAATTACATTACAATCAATTGCTCAGAATCTCTAGAATTTTCTACTCCCTCTACGTTTAAGCAAATTATGCGAGAAGACTTGACTTAATTGTTTACATGAGATTACAGACTTAGCTAAATGAACATAAGTAGGACTGTTGCTTACATACGATTGCTACAGATTAAGTTACAGTTTTAATTGATGATCCTCCTCATTATTTTTTAATCCATGTCTCCGATTTTATGCAAGATAAAGAATAGTCAGGCAATTGATAACCGGGAGAAATTATCCCCTTCCCATATTTACAAGGGCTACACAAATTTGGTAGAGGAAATAACAAAATCACTGGTTTAAAAATGTCCTGGGCAAGTGACCACTATGGTTGTTGACTGCAATGTCCAGCTACCAAGAATCTGTCTTTAGCACAAGGCCTAATTGTTAGGATAACCCTTGTAAGGAAGGACAAGCAAATTGGACGAACATAGAATACTACCCCTGCCTGGTTTTCTCGACACCAATTGGGATTAATCAAGAGGAGCGATGATGCAGCAGGGGTGGGAGGTAGATTAAGTCATTATGGAAGGAGTTTTTGAGAAAACCCTGAAGAGAGATATGACCTCGTGGAACGCAGCAATTGTTGGATATGCATATAAATGTGATTTTATTCAGAACTTACTAACTTTGCCACAAATCCGGCAATACTCTGCCAAGTGCCTCCCAAAGTATTTGCTCTTCCCCTCTCACAACCAATCCTTTCTCCACTTCATCCTCTTCTCCGCACTCTCCCTCGGAGGCTTCATTGTTCAAATAGAAGTCTCGAGCTGAACTGTAATCTGAATATGGTGCAAAGACACCTACCCATGCCCATCTACCCTTTTCAAGTTTGGTCCTTCCAATGCATGCTATATGATCACTGGACTTTGTTTTCCAATGGATAGTCGTCAACATTTTCATTTGTGAAGAAACACAATTTATGATAAAAAAGAGCAATAAGGCATCGCCACTGGAGGAATCATTCTGCACCAATTTTGGCCTGGACGACTTAATTTTGTGGTTTGAAATGGAGTCAACAATCACCAGGTTCGGAGACAGCAAAGAGTCACCAGTGACCGAATTCCGAGACAGCAAGAAGTCTACAAGCGAGGCCGCTTCAGGGACTGTCCGGGCACATATTTTTGTTTCTGCTGGCCACACCTGCAAATTCCATTTACAACATTCAGTCAGTGCCCAAATAGAAAAATTAACTCGAAATTTTTACTCTTGGAAACTATTATTACCTCCATCTTTTGAATACAACGTTCAATAACTGGCCCCTTGTTTGCACTGAGTTCCAGCTTCCACAATTTCTCCAGGCGTTCCAGGCTTTCTATAATCGGTACCTCCAATCTGGTCTCAAAAATTAACTTTCTCAATCCTGTGCAATTTCCTAAACCTTCGATTATCTCAAGTCTGTTACAACCTTTCAGACGAAAGTCTCTGAGAGAAGTTAATCTTGCAAAACTTGACATTTTCCTCAACATTTCACAGTTTCCCATATATATTATCTCCAGGGTACTTGGCAGTCCTTCGATCTCCTCTAAATGATGATTATCAAAAATATCAAGCCTCTCTAAATTTGGACAACAGTCTTCAGAAAATGAAATCTTGCTCACTTCTGTTTCTCTTACGTCTATAGAATTCAGGCTGCTCAATTCAGAAGGTGATGATACTGCCCCGAAGTCCAATTCCTTGATTGGACAATTTGATATACTCAACGATCGGAGATTATTAAGTCGCATAACTGATTCTGGTAGAGTTTCCAGCTTGGGATAATGTGTAATAGAAAGACTGGTCAAGGACGACAAATCTCCAAGAGAATCAGGTAGACATTGCAGCTGAAGACAACAATGAAGTTCAAATCTTTCCAATGAAGACAAATCTCCAAGAGAATCAGGTAGACATTGCAGCTGAAGACAACAATGAAGTTCAAATCTTTCCAATGAAGACAAATCTCCAATAGAATCGGGTAGAAACTTTAACTTCAGACAGCCTCTAATACAAAGTGTTGTCAAAGAAGACAATTTTCCAAGAGACTCGGGTAGGCAATCCAGCTCAGCACAGTCATCTATATAAAGACTAGTCAAAGAAAACAATCTTCCAAGAGATCCTTCACGAGATTCAGATAAGCTTTTTAGTCTAAGACAATTTTTAATAACAAGACTTGTCAAAGAAGACAAATCTCCAATAGAATCGGGTAGAAACTTTAACTTCAGACAGCCTCTAATACAAAATGTTGTCAAAGAAGACAATTTTCCAAGAGACTTGGGTAGGCAATCCAGCTTAGCACAGTCATCTATATAAAGACTAGTCAAGGAAAACAATCCTCCAATAGAATTAGGCAGACTTTCCAACTTATGACAATTTTGAATACTAAGTTTCGTCAAAGAAGACAGATCTCCTAAAGTGTCAGATATATGTCTCAGCTCAAAACAACAACGGATTTTAAGACTGTTCAATGAAGACAATTCTCCAAGAGAGTTAGGTAGGAATCTCAGTTTAGAACAATCTGTGATACAAAGATTAGTCAAAAATGACAATCTTCCAAGTGAGTCAGGTAGCATTTTCAACTCCAGACAATTTTTAATTTGAAGATTTGTCAAGGAACATAAATCTCCAAGAGACTTGGGTAGACATGCTAGCTCTGGACAACAATGAATTTTAAGATTTTTCAATGAGAACAAATTTATAAGGGAGTCAGGTAGACATTTCATACTAGGAAAATTCTTGATATAAAGCTTAGTCAATGAGGGCAGATTTCCAAGAGAGCCGGGTAGGTCTTCCATCTGTGCACAATCCGCAATACAAAGATCGGTCAAGGAAGACAATCCTCCAAGAGAGTCGGGTAGACTTCCCAGCTTATGACAAGTTTGGATAGAAAGATGTGTCAAAGAAGGCAGACGACCTAGAGAATAAGGTAAGCATTGCAGCTTAGGACAACCCATAAATTCAAGATTCTTCAATGAAGACAAATCTCCAAGAGAGTCAGGCAGAAGTTCCAGGTCAGAACAATCTTCAAGCCGAAGGCTCGTCAAGGAAGACAAGCCTCCAAAAGAGGGTGGCAAGCTCGTCAACAAAACATTTACTATTGCCATGTCTCTCAGCCTGCGGAGTTGGCCAATGTTTTCTGGTAGCTCCTTTATGCTGGTATTGCTGAAATAGAACTCTTTCAAGGAAGTCTGATTTGTGATGTGACGAGGCAGCTCATCCAATTTATTGCACCAGCGAAGATCCAAAAACACCAGCTTTTTTATGTTTTGCAGGATGTCGGGCATGAATTTGAGTTGACTGCACCCCCGTAAATCGAGATGTTCCATGAGCTTCAAGTTTTTGAAGGAAACCGGTAACCCCCTCAACTTGATACAACCCTGCAAGCTTAGATGCCGCAGATTGCTCAAATTACCGAAAGTGCTCGGTAAGGATAACAGCATCTTACAATGTTGCAACACCAAGTGTTCTAGCGATCTGAGAAGGCAAAATTCATTTGGGAGATTCCTCAGATTGTAGCCATATCTGATTTCTATCTTTCTCAAATGGCTGAGATGCCTTATTGATTTCGGAAAACCTCGAAGTTCGTGGCAATTAGTAATAAGCAACTGTCGTAACTGCACAGGGGCCTGCAACAAGTTTGCACTCAGAGAAATGTAGATCTTTCAACATTTACAAAATGAATCAAATATAGATTTTAAAAAGCAAAACCGAATGGTACTTACCTGACTGTCGCTCTCCCAGAGCTCTTCTAACTGACGGCAATCAGATTTTGCATATTCTTCTTCTTCGTGCAGTTCTAAAACCCTCAATCTTTTCATTGAAAGTCCAGACAAGAGATTCCGCTGCCCCATTTGAATCCAACGAAGCCAGACCAAGTCTCTTGTTACTTCACCCATTACTGAATTGAAAGAACCTCCCTTAATTACTAAGTACTTCAGTCCAGCAGGAGAGGGTGAGAGCGGCCAATCTCCTCCCGTTGTCTTAACAATTAGTTTCCCGTCCCTGCAGCAAACACCAGACTCATCGTCCTTGCTAGTATCGGTGTCATCTCCTTCCTTTAAAAATAAAAAATAAAAAATAAAATTCAGAAAACAAAACAAAATATAAATATAAAGCTGCGAAATTCTACATACAATTAAAATTTACTACAAGTAGAATAAGCATAAGTCATGGGCAAACAAACCGAAGTAGAAGCCTTCCATTTTATTCGATTTGAGCTCGCCATTATTCCATGAATGGCCATTCTATCCTGCAGACGGAAAAAATACGAAACCAAATAGCTTAAGAATAGAAGAGCTACTGCAACCAGAACAAGATCAATGAAATTATTTTTTTGGCTGTTCAAACACATAAATTTTTAGTAAACTGGTAGATTGTTTAATAGGCATAGCTAACGGGATTTTCTTTTTATACAGACTATTTAATCCTAAAACTTACAAAATTTTGTGGAAACAAATATTGTGTAGCAATAGGTATTGTTTAGATTAGTTCAATATAATAATAATTTTGTTTCTATTAAGGTAATGGAAAAAAATAGTCTTACCTCTTTTTGTTTCTCAGCCTGAATGTTAAACTGGGGGAGAAGACGATAGGGTGATTGTTCTTTGGCAATAGTCCTTCCCAAATCTCTGATGTGGTCATGCATTGTTATTCGATTGTCTTTGTCAAGCTCAACCAAGGTCTTTTGTAAGAGTCTTTCCCAACCATGTAGACCACTCCAGCCCAATCCATCCCACAGATCAATTGCTAAGCTATGCTCTTCTCCAATGAAAAAACATGCAACATCAAGAAACATAGCTCTTTCTTCACTATCAAGATAGTCATAACTTATTTTGAGTATTTTCTCGATATCATTAGGCATTAGTCTTTTGATCTTATGCAACAAAGAGTTCCAATATTCTTTACTGAACTGTTTACAGAGTTGTCCGCCAATTACCTTAAGAGATAAAGGCAATCCATGACAAGCCTTTAAGAACTTTTCAACCAACTCCTCAAACCCATGCAGGGGAGAAGGTTGTATAAAAGCATGCCAACAAAATAATTGTTTGGCATAAGGTGATTCAAGCACCCTCATCTTATATATGGAGGTAATGCCCCAGAGCGTAAGGACATTACATTCCCTTGTTGTAACAATGATGAGGCTACCCTTTTCAAGGCTGTCTTTTACGGGCACCAAAGCATCCAACTGATCCACATCATCCACATCATCCACAACAATTAACACCTTAGCAGATCTCAAACGTTTTGAAAGATATCCCTTACCTTCCTGGATATGGTCAAATTTCACATTTTGATCACCACAATCTTGAAGGATTTTTTTCTGCTTCATATGCAATTCATGTTTGACAGTGGCTTCTCGAACATCAGATACAAAACTGAACCATCCAAATGCAGAAAAATTCTTATTGTATAACTCTTTTGCCAGAGTGGTCTTTCCAGAACCACCCATACCCCAAATTCCAACAATTTGGACACCCTGATCGTCGACAGATTGGAGGGTATTCCTCTCAAAATCTTCCACCATTTCTTCCAGACCTACTGGATGCTTCGCAACTACCAAAGGCACATTCTTTATTTCTTTCGAGATAATCTCCACAAGCTTCCTCCGTAGTTCCATCACATCGCTTTACAAGAACAAAAATAGACATATCTTAGTATTAACAAATCATTATTATTATGCCATGGCAAAGGTAAATATTTGAATAGGGAGAACGAATAAGTGACACTTACCCATTATTTTGTACGATTTGACCAGAGTAAAATGAGACTTGGTGGAGTGCCCTTTTCCAGTCCTCAAGCAATTCTGGGCTGTATCTGGCCTTCAGCGCATGGTCTTTGAAGGCCTGGGCGTATATTCCTTTCTCTGCCCATCTGAGATCAGAAGGATCTACATAGTAGAAGATAGGAACAATTCTTGTGCCAGTTTTGAGCATAAATGCTAGTTCTGCTAAACACCAGGGTGATTCTGCGTACGTCTTGGAAAAAATAGCAATATGAAGCAAAGCGCTGGTCATTGCCGCTTCGATTGTTCGGGGCAAGTAATCGCCAGGTTCCAACTCCGGTGCATCCAGAAACACAGAGAGTGTCATAGCAGTGAGCATATCATAGAGAGCGGTAGCTAAGGTGGATTTTACGTCTGGCCCGCGATGATTGATGAAGATGTCGTAGGAAGGCCTTTTGAATATGGGCTTCGGAGTAGGAGTAGGCGCAGATGGTGCGACTCCATGAAAAGCCCCTGCTGTAAGATCAGTGGTCGAAGTAGATGCAGATGGTTTTTTCATGAGTGTTAAAGGAGGAGAAGATGCAGATGTTGCGAGTTCATCAGAAGCGTCCATACCGCTGGCAGAAGTAGATGCAGATGGTCTTTTCATGATTCTTGAAGGAGCTGGCAGAAGTAGATGCTATGGAATCGAGTTGCAGAGTAAAGCGATGAAGAAAGCTACGGGTTTATGAAATGATAACAGCAGGGTCGCGCGCGAAATCTGTGGCTGTTTTTTTAATGAAAACAAAGCCTTTTTTTAATTTTTCTTAATGAAAACAGATAAATAGCAGCGGCACTGGCTAAATAGCCGAATATTTGCACCGGCTATTTAGCCAGTGCCGTTACCTCCGTGACTCGGCACGTCAGTTTTGCTGGCCCTGCCGCCTATGTCTGCACCGTACTCCAGTCTGCACCGTACTCCGTCCCGTCAGACTTGATCGTTCCAGTTTTGACGGTGACATTATCGCTTGCCGTGCTTCCACACGCCACATGTTTTGGGCTTTTCTTTGTGGTAGGAAGGGACCCCACTTCGATTGCAACGCTCGGACTATTTCTCTCCACCATTTTCATTCAGTGTTGCCAGATTTTTCCATTGTTCAAGTTTAATCAATTTATGCTTTTCTAAACACTCATTTTATTTGAACTATAATATATCTATATATTCAGTTTAATCAATTTCATTTAAGTTATTTAAATTCATTTCGATATCTTATAATTTTCTTGTTGATCAACCTTTCAAGCTTGCATAACATCATAGTCATGATTTTTTCTCTTTAGATGTGATGTGCATTTTGGTTGATGGTAATATTTGGGAGTTACATGACTCACTATTAACTCCAACATGGTAGAAGAGTACCAAATATGTAGCTTCCTATCCAATTTCTAAGAGATCAACACAAATGTGGGATGAGAACTTTTACTCAATGTATTTTTAAGAGATAATTTTTTTTAGGTTTTTCCCATAGTCACAATTTTTTTGAAATGAATTAGATTTTGCAAATAGTGGGAAGATCTAGTCAAATATATTGTTGGAATAGCACAACAAGATCATATTTTCTTATAACTTGAAATTTGTAAACTTGATGTTTGAAATCTAAACTTCTGGCCATCAGATTGAGATTAGAGGGTTAAGTTTTGTTGATTCACTTTGTTCCGTGAAATGTTGCTCAGAGAAGGGTTTTTCAAAATAAAAAGTCAGGTAACTTTAAAGTATGAATAACCTTCAAAGATGCTCAAAAGATACTTCTAGAAAAGTTGGTTGTGAAGATGCGACCTAGACATAAGGAAAGAAAGTGTTATATGCCTAGTGCAAAAAGTGCAAGAATGAAGTGCGCAAGTCATCAAAGGATCACTCCCTAGGATGCAATTCTAAACAGAAGTAAAATGGGCTTACGAAAAAGCTATGTTTCTCTCTCTTCCCCACATATGTTAAGTTATTGAGTATTCATGCATTCTGGATTCTGAAAAGGGCACTTCCCTCATAACTAAAAGCACTTATTTTGTAAAGTGATTTCTAGTAATATGAATTTACTCTAAGTAAAGTAATAAAGCTTCTGGGAAGATGAGCTTTTATGTGAAAGTGAACGAAAAGTTTAAATAGTCATTGATCATGGAATTAAATGCAAATCCTACCATTATAATTGTTGGCCAAACTTAATTTAGTTCATGTAGTACAAATGTTTGAATTCCTATACCTATTTCATTAGAATTGCCTAAAATTAATTTCTTTAAGTATATTAAAATAACTATTTATTGAGAACTGTATCCTATGCAATCATAGCGAATGGAAATCAAAGATGTGAGTTATGATAAGTTAATAAGCTTGGAGAGTGAATTGAAGAATCTTACAAACACACAATTCAAATTTTATGATTTGGGTGATCTTCATAAAAGACTGAATTCTCAATCTATTCACCCAATCACACAGAAGTTAAAAGATAGCAGATTGGTAGAAGCAACTGGTTTTCCAATGGTAGTACATGCACCAGAGCTTGTGAGGGAATGTATTAAGAGATATGACCTAGAAACAATGCAGATTTTGTTCCTCGACCAATCCATCCTCATCTCACTCGGCAAGGCTTTGATGCAGTCTACATTTGGCATACCCATTAAAGAAGAGTACTGTGATATTGACTTTAGCTCTTTTGCATCAATGTTCAATGAAAAGAAGAACCTAAAATGGGAGGACATGCAGAGAACATGGTTCCAAACTCCCCGCTCGAAGAAGAGCAAGATGCCCAAGACTCTTTTCAGGACCAATTTAAAGAGGGAGATCATGGATGTCCTCGCCTTGCTACTCAAACTAAAGGGTAAGGAGGAAATTCTAGAGTTTATTAAGCACCATTTCTTCCTGGTGCAAGCTATATGTGTTGAGGGTATGCAGATTGACTGGGTGCAAATCATCTATCATGAACTTGCCTCATGGTTGAGTTTGGCCAAGGTATTCAAGCAGTTCTATATGTTGTCTTAGATTATCTATGCCTTAGCTACACACCACTTATGGCCCGACCTTCCCAGCATCTAGAATTATGATGAGAATACAAAGGTGTAAGAATTTACCCAAACCTCCAATTGTAGAGATGTTATGAGAAGTACGTGACAGTAAATGATGCCTTCATAATGAGGTTGTGTTAGGAATTACAAGGATACCCTAAAAAGAGATTCTCACTAGAGGCAATTTTGGATATCAATCAATTTGGGCAATAATCATCCAATTTCTAAGTTTCTCATACCTACGGGTAGGTGCCTTTAATGGTTTTCCCAAAAGATTCCCAAGTACCTAGAGGACAAGGAGGTTCTTATCGAATTATGTCGACAAATTCTTGAAGTGAACAACTTATGTTCAAATGTGAAGAAGATTGTCATGATCCCCTTCCCCATAGTGGTTGAACCCTACTCCTGTGCTTCTAGATCCAATGCTTAGAATCTAGTAAAGAGTTTTGAGAGAAAAATCAAACTAGTAGACTATGAGGTAATAAGGCCTCAATATGATCCAGTGAACTTCGTTAGGGACCACTTGAAGTTGGGATATGCCTATAGACACATTCCAAACATCAAAAATTACTAGGCATGATGTCTTCACGAGTACCAGACTTAGGATAAGTTTTGGTCCCAATTGACTATTGGTGAGATTGCATTGTATAATAATTCTATTGATGTTTTTGACCTTGCAGATGATGGCTCCTACATGCATCCCTCATCTTAAGAGAAGATCAAAGGCACTCCTATTGTGTTTACCCTACCCACAGGCCCTATTGTTGACACCATGGAAGTCCTCATGCACATAATCATCAAGAGGACAAAAAAGTGGGTAGAGTGGACCTGAGAAAGGAAGAAGAGGATGGGGAGCACTAGTTCAATGGGTGGAGTATCTTCCGGAGCTGCCCAATCCAATGTAGCAACAACCACTACCTTCAACATTTGTGGGCCTAGCTCAATCAATTGGGTAAGGTGCAGATGAGCCTCCAGATAAAAATGTGTCAATTACTCCTACATGTGGAGATGGCTCTCTCTTAGATACAAAAAAAATTGGGGACAAAGAAGGGGAAAAGGACAAGGAGAAGGAGAAAGAACAAGAAATTTTTTTGGTTGTGCCTCCCTCCCCTATTCAAGTGATCAACCTGGATGGTGACACTAATCCCATGGAAGACCAAGAGCAGGACACATCATAGCAAGGGGACACCTTGGCCCTCTTAGTGACTAAGGTTTTTTCCTTCCTTGCTACTTCTCAAGGCAAGAAAATGCCACCAACTACTAGGAATTTGTTTGATCCTACTGCCCTATAGTCCGCTATCAATGTGCTCTCTATTGAGTCATGTCTCAAGGAGACCATTGATAGGAAGAAGAGAAGGTATAAAGAATCTGTACCATCAAAAGATTTCATTACATAGGCTACCTCTTCTTAGCCAACCTCTAAGAAAATGAAGAAGCAAAGATCAATTGTAGCATTGGCTACCGATCCATCTATTGGCCACATGCTAGTAGAGATTGCAGAGCCATAAAAGGAGGATATATTCCATAAGCTTTCCATGGACAATTTCTAGATCAAAATAGTGGATATTGGTATCCCTATTCATGACTCCATGGTGAACAAATGGAAGTCCACTAATGAGAAAATTGAAGATAGGCTAGAAGAGATGAGAGCGGAAAAGGAGGTCCTAAAGGCTTCAAATAGAGAGTTGATGGAATTCATCAAATCTACACTTGGGAATACATCATCCAACCAATTTGACCCGAATGTAGAGGAGAAAAAGAATCTACTCCTAAAGCTACAACAAGAGAGAAAATTTGGGCAAATTGGTTGTGCGTGGGTAGACTAGATGAAGGCACAAGGTCCCCTACTAATTGAAAATTTGGAAAATCTAGTATTAGATGCTCATAAGCTTCAGGAAGCAAATTCCAATCATCAAACCACCATACAAAAATCAGCAGTTGGGTTGACAGAGCAATTGGCCCTATTGCAAGAAGAGATCAACATGAAGACTAATATTGTTATCTCTCATGGGATCCTGAAGCCAGGCCAAGAGCCATTGTTTCATAAGAAAAAATCTCTAGAGTTTATTGTAGAAAGCTTTGTTCATTCTGTAGGTGAGCTTAAGGATGTGCAAGGTCATTGAGAAACTTTTTGAATATTGTAAGACACTGCATATGGAGTCATATGTATTTGGAAATGGTAAGTTGGTCAATGTCAAGCACATGAAAGAAAAGTTCCTTGCATTTGTTGATGAGGTCGCTAACCCAAAAAATTCTAGATGTATAAAATCTAAGTGATTCAATCTGTTGAGTTGATCATAAGGAGGGCATCAGAGAAGTTCTAGTCCAAGGTTGCCAGAATAGATGAGTTAACATAAATGCATGACTACTGGATGATTCGAGCTAACAATATCATCATCCCAGGTGTTGAGGACTTGGACAAAGTAATTGATGCTATGAAAGCCTACATAGCTAAAGCAATTACTCTTAAAAAGACATGATCATGTTTGTCATTCTTCCAGACTGCTATCTTTTGCTCTCCCTCTTTCTTTTTGTATCCATTTATGGAATTTTGTCAGTCTCTGTAACAAACAATGATTTAGGCTTGTCCTATTTTTAGCGTATTCTGTTCAGAGATGGTCTGCGATGCAATCATCTATTGTAGCTAACCATTTTGAGAAGGCCTATATATGTATTTTTTTGAGAAGTTAATAAGATTTTAAAAAAATTACTTTTGGGAAAACCCCTATAGCTAGGACTACTGTGTGTGACTTTGAGTCCAATTTTAATTTTTTTGTTCATTTAGTTGTAGTGTAGTATTTGGAGTGAACTATCTTTTTTTGACAGTTGAGTGAATGCTAACGAACTTGGTTTTATATCTTTCATTCAATACATTGTATGCCTTACTTTCTTCAGCATAAGTTTTCTTTGTTCTTTCTTCTATATCTTGTAGTTCATATGTGAACTATATTTCATTGTATAAGGAGGTTGGAAATTGGTTGATGAAGTGACTGAGATATAGACAATCTGGGTATTGTCAAAATATCAGTTAAACTTTGTAATCTGGAAATTACCCATTTTGTCATCTTTTCCTTTCTCTCTTACTATTGCACTTGGTTATGCATGTTTCCATTTCTTACATTGAAGTCAGAATATGTTGCATTTAGTGAGTTAGTCCCAAATTTACTCTCGCGTAGGTTGTTTAAAGTGTCGAGCAATCTAACTATTTCGAGTAGGGGAAAGAGTGTAGTTGTCCATTAAAATAGATAATGAAATAGTCATCTTGAAAAAAATTTAGAAGAGGCCTAGCTCTTAAGTCTCTCCACACAACCTACCAAGCCAAACAATTTTTAAAAATATTTTTAGAAGAAAGAAATAATGAGGTTACTCAATAAGCCACCTAAGGGTGGTAAAACTCAAGATCAAAAAATAGGATGAATAACTCATCAATATCTTACATTTATTCTTATAGATCAAGACACTTGAGCTAGATCTAGGTAATAAGAAATATATTCACAAAAACCCAAGGAAAGGAATATATATCTACGATGATGATCATATGTAAACTCATTCGTTATTACAAAAAATGATCAAATTTAAGTGAAAATCAAGGCCTCGTTTGCATTAGTATCAGGAAGGAGGATTGTATACCTCCCTTACACCCATCCTACAATATAGCAACCTTGAACTAATTAGAAGGGATACCCTACTTTCAAAATTCAAACCAACCAAGTGACATATTTGACACTCATAATTGAATGAAGAAAATCCAATTTGATCTTTAAATTTAAAAACTATCCCACCTAGTTATTCGCTCTTTCCTAAGTATGAATAATTGGGAGTGGTGTTTGAAGTGAAATCAACAAAGAAAGCTCTACATGTTTGGGGGAATTATTCATTCAACACACACCCCATTTTAGGAATGTAGTTTTATTATTTTAAGGAGCCTTTAGATCACATAATCACAACACCATGTTTCAATGGCCTCCTAGCCTCCCAAGTTTAAGGGAGTACAAATCACCTTGCATATCAAGATGCATATTTTAATGAGAATTTAAGAACTTCCTCCATTTTATTTAGTAGTTACTTGAATTTGTTTAAAATTTTTGGAGGTTGTTGTCTTGGATTAGTACTATATGATTCCTAAGGCCTCAACTCATTATTTTGTGTAACTCATTCTTGAGTTTTTCACTCTCGTTGACATAAATAAAATAACTAAAATAGGTATTTGATAATTCCTACTTGTTAATAAAGATATGAATGAATGAAGAACCATTTTATCACATGACACAAGTAAGTCCCATGCTCCTAGCTATCATGAATAATGTATCCCAAATTAGTTGTGTGCATTTTTCTTACAATCCCTCAATAAAGATACACAAGAGGAGATCCCAAAAAAATCCCAATAAAATATTACAAAGAGGTTCTTGGGCACTTAAAAAATATATTAGGTGATTATTAATAGTAGACAAAAAGAAATAACAATAATGGGGGACTAGTGACACAAGGAAACATGAAGAACATTTTATTTGTGTCAAATACTTTGTAAAGAAATCTAGATGCTAGTAATGGAGAAGAAAAAAATATGATTATGTAACTTAGCAATGATTTTTCCCAAAGAATCATAATGTTAATTCCATATAAGAATCATTATGTTAATGTCGTGTTTTCCCCTAGATAAGGTTAAATGAGAACCTATACATTGATCATCATTACCCATCCCAAAGACCTTAAGCATACTATCTTAATGGATGCAATGTATTCCATAAAAGAGAGGGAAATAATATGTACCAATTATAAAATACAAGGATGAGACCTATACCAACAGAAAGCTCTTAGAAGTTTTAAATTTCTAATCAAATTTTATATCACAATATCCAATACCCAATTCGAAAGACAATTTAAAAAAGGCTAAAGTTAGTTAATACAAATGACCCTCCTAATTTATTTTTATAAATTCAACTCATATTACATGCAAAAGGAAAGGGATATCCATAAAACAAATTTATGTCACCAACAAGTCCAAGAAACTAATCTTAAATTCCAACTAGTAGAATGTGTAATTTGGTAAAAGGAATAAACTTCAAGTTACAAGAAAATATGACCTTGTTGTGCTATTCCAACAATATATTTGACTAGATCTTCCCACTATTTGCAAAATCTAATTCATTTCAAAAAAATTGTGACTATGGGAAAAACCTTAAAAAATTATCTCTTAAAAATACATTGAGTAAAAGTTCTCATCCCACATTTGTGTTGATCTCTTAGAAATTGGATAGGAAGCTACATATTTGGTACTCTTCTACCATGTTGGAGTTAATAGTGAGTCATGTAACTCCCAAATATTACCATCAACCAAAATGCACATTACATCTAAAGAGAGAAAATCACGACTATGATGTTATGCAAGCTTGAGAGGTTGATCAACAAGAGAATTATAAGATATTGAAATGAATTTAAATAACTTAAATCAAATTGATTAAACTGAATATATAGATATATTATAGTTCAAATAAAATGAATGTTTAGAAAAGCATAAATTGATTAAACTTGGACAATGGAAAAATCTGGCAACACTGAATGAAAATGGTGGAGAGAAATAGTCCGAGCATTGCAATCGAAGTGGGGTCCCTTCCTACCACAAAGAAAAGCCCAAAACATGTGGCGTGTGGAAGCACGACAAGCGATAATGTCACCGTCAAAACTGGAACGATCAAGTCTGACGGAATGGAGTACGGTGCAAACTGGAGTACGGTGCAGACATAGACGACAAGGCATCCAACAAAACTAATGTGCCGAGTCACGGAGGTAACGGCACTGGCTAAATAACCGGTGCAAATATTCAGCTATTTAGCCAGTGCCGTAAAGTGTAGTCATTTCTATGCAAGTAATTTATTTTGTTTCAAATAATAAAGTAGTAGAGAGTAAATATAATAAAACATTATTTTTGTAAATTGATTTTTAATAATAATATTTATTAATTACAAATACATATATATTAAAATATATATTTAAAAAATTTATAATTTGTAATTTAATAATATTATTATTATTATGAATAATATTATTTATTTTATTAAGCAAGAGCCTACAACACAATGGTAAATTGTGAGCCTCTTATCAAAATAATAATTAATAATAATACATAATAATTAATCTTGGCTTTGGCCTCTTACCAATCAAAATAACTTTAGAATAATTAAAATCGATCAAAGTAACTTTAGAATAATAAAATAATTATGACAATATATGAAAAATAAACTATTAATACCAATGATTAATTAAAATAAATGAACTTTAAAATTGTTAAATATATTATTTGAAAAATAAATTTCCCTTGTATCTACATATATTTATTAAAGCTATATAATAATAATATTGAAATTCTAATATAATATTTTAAAACTCTTTAATTATATAATATATTAAGATAGATATAAATTTTAATATTAGAAAATTAATATATGTTTACTTTTTAATATATTTATCGTTTTATTTTTGTTCATATAATAAATAAGAAATTCAAAACAAATAATGATGTTATTATTATTATTATCCTCCTTATTATTTCATTATTTTTTGTAGTACTTTTATAGTAGTAAAAAATCCCAATTTTATTAAAATATGAAAAAATAATGACTAATTCATTATAATGCTTTTATTCTCAAAACAACCATAATAAAATAAATCAACAAATGTTATTTTAATAATCATTTAAAAATATTTTTCTATTTCTAGAATAATTGTGATAATAAAATATAAATAACTTTATTAAACTAGCAAAATGATTCGATCAAATTTTCATATATTAAACATTATCTTATTTTAAAAAATTAAACATTTATAAATCTAAACAAATTCAAAACTTAAAAGATTAATTTATTTTTCTTGAACAATTATATATATATAATGTCAATCGGGTGTGGGCTGGTATCGGGTTTCTAAATCTTCAAGTGCGTTGATTTGTATGGGATTCCTAAACCTTCGCTCATTGGTAACTAGCAGGCCTCATGCTTGGCAGGTCTCAACCCTCCATCAAAAATACAAAAAAATCATATAATATAGTAAAATTGATAAAATTCAAACTTAAATAAAACCCTGGTTTTGAGTCATCAGTTTTTTCAAGTAAACTCCACAAATTTAAAATCATTTCTTATTTTAAACCATTTTTATAAACCGATTTAGAAAAATGAGCAAAAACTTTTCCCCAAATCTAGTACCAACATTTCTGACAGTATGGAGCATAATGCAACGATTTGCATGGTCATGGGCATACCCAGCCATGTCGAACGAACTGGCTGGGTAGCCGTTGCGAAACATGACAACCTGTGCCACAATGTGATTTGACAAAACCTTTATTGCGCAACAGATAACCACATTAATTTTATTTCTTCTCCTTTACTTGATCGGCATCTACAATTTGTACGTTTAGACAATTTACCAACGAAAAGTAACTGCGCGAGTGATGTCCCTGCGTCTATTAAATTCAAATACTGACATTTTATGGCTATCTTCTTATTTTCTTTGGCCGTGTCCTTTCAGTCTATCTTTTGCAGACACATTGAAAGGTATGGACAGATTGAAGTAATTGTCACTTCGCCAGGTCACTGATGTGTTTTTCTCTGTGGTGTGATCCACACAAATCTTATCTCCTCAGGGAAAAACAAAAAGTCCCGACTTTTCTAAGTAGGGTGTACTTTTCTAGGTAGGGTGCATGAATGGGATTTAAATTTTCTTATATAAAAATAAAAGAAAATGTTAAACATGTCATTCTCATTACTGAAGTAAATTGACATAGGCATGTGCCTTGCCTATCAAACTATCTACCTTATAGCAAATTGCGCTACAAGATATAAATCATGGTCCTTACAGCAGCTCACGAAGTCTTAGACCAAAATGGGACAACTTATGCCATAGGGGAGAAACATCTGATTATAAAGTAGGTTTTTTAATATTGTATACTTTTTTCTGTATGTAACAGTTTGTTCACTGTGACGGTGGATTATTGATGATCGATAATGTAATAATGATCTTTGAATACTCTTGAAAGATTACAGGAAATGACGAGAATAGAACAATGGCGTTGTCATACCATCCTATCCGACCTAGATTTTGACGATCACCCGCACTTGTCATATATGTTTCTAATGAGAATGTGGTCAATTTAATCAATTTTTACATTTATGAATGAATAATCGACATGAGTTTACTAATATTATAGAATAAGTTATGTACAAATTTTTATTTGTATATAAAAAATTAAATAATTATCATAAATTAGTGATATATTTAGAAAAATCAAATTAATTAAACAAAATTCTAAATTTAAATTATTTAAAAAATCTAAATTAATATAAATGTATAACAAACAATACAGAAACATTACATTGGATTAGTAATATATGAAAAAATAGAAACATATATATTAATACTTATATTAAATTAAATGATGATCACTAATAATAAAAAATTATATAATTTTTTTAATTCATTCTAATCTATTTCAAATTTAAAATTTAGAAATATTCATATGTATTATTTTAAATATTTAAATATGTTTATAATAAATAAACGAGCAAAGTTTAAATTATTTATTATCATTCATCAAATTCCAACACTCCATTCTATCATGACAACTCTATTTCATTGTAGTTTCATGTGAGACTTAGTTGGGTTTTTATGTGAAAAAATGTTTGTTAAGTATTATGAGCCGCTAATTTTAGTTTATTTAATGTGTTTTTCTTTTTTGGTTTAATTGATAGTTTTAGATAGTTGAGGGCATATTTTTAGTTTTTTCTTTTCTTTGGTTCCTCACTTAATATAATAAAAATTATTGTATTTTAACAGTTTATTTCAAGAAATATGCATTTTTCAATAAAATTCTTAGATTTATTTAAAGGCTATTCTAAAAGATTCTTTTAAAATAAACTCACTTAAGTCAAGAACAAAGTCTAAAAAAATTGATTAAAAAGTCATACTCAAGATAATATATCTAATTACATAAAATAATGTTGAAGAAAACAAAAAATGAAAATAAAAAGAAAAAATCACACTCAAGATAATATATCTAATTATAGGAAAATTGTGTTGAAGACAATGAAAATGAGCAAGGGTAAGGAGAAGGAAACACAAACATGTAAATACAAATTTTTTACATGGAAATACAATGTCAACAAAAAGAAAGGTGAGAATCAAACTCAATACAAATAATTAATTTATATAGTTTATATCAAACCAATGAATGCACTACACTTGAAAAAACTTGGTAGCTGGGACACTAAACTTAGGAGGGCTTGTCTATCACTAAAAGGAATAATTACTTGAAGGCCAAATGTAGGTTTGCACAAGTTGGCAAAAGAGATATTGTCTTCTAGTGGACTCACTAATAAGACGAGCTAAAAAGACATAATATCTTTTTATCAACTATTGCAACAACATTTTCAAACTCGCACACTTGCACCTTTGCACTTTCTCATTTACATCACATTGCTTTTGCATTTGATTCAAAAGTCCAAGTCAACCCATATCTCAACTCAACCATCTACACAATAATATATATCATCGGGCCATATAAATTATAACTAGGTGTACCATGATAGTTATAACCATATCTACACAAATGGTCAAACACCACAGATACTTACACTTAGTCTTCTTACATTTGCATAGACTCTAAAATTTAATTTTTAATGAGATTCTTATATTGAGAAACATTCATTTCTCATATTCAAGCACATATCTTTAGGTATTTTTTTGTTATTTAAAATGGTACATGTTATACTTGTGTTTTGTTTGATCATTATGCATATTGTGAATCGATGTTTTATATTATGTTGCTAATTCAATTTTTAGTTTTATCGAAAAAGTTCATAATATTTCATTGAATGCTTTTGAAAGTAACATAACTTTTCATCCTATCTATATTTATGTTTAAGATAAAACTTGATGACTCATGCCTAGACATTTCCTAGATTTTGACGTAATCATGAGTGTATTTTGATAGAAGAATAGAGCATTAATACTTCAATTAATAATATCTCTTTTAGGTACAAAACATTGACTAATGACATTAAACCTTCTTCTAAAATGTAGGTCACCCCATGAGGATAAATACCATTATAGAACCCTACTAACAATGTGTGTGTGTGTGTGTGTGTGTGTGTGTGTGTGTGTGTGTGTGTGTGTGTGTGTGTGTGTGTGTGGATACTTTTAGCAAAACATGATGAATTGATTAAAAAATCAATTTTTTTCGTCTTTACCTTCTATATATCTAAATGGTATCTCCTTTAGACATGAAAAATTGATGAATCTTGGCAATTCACTCTTTAAAAATATTATCCTTCCTAAATGAGGATACCTTGGAGAAAGATGATGATATTAGTAGTTTTATTTTTATTTTTATCATCTCCCTTTTAGAGCTAAATGAATGGAAGAAAAAGAACCTAACCAAAGTCAATTCCAAACAATTCATATTAATGGTCACACAAAAGAATGCATGAAACCTAAAATTTATATTTATCTTCAATATTTCATACAAGTTGTGAAAGTAGATTGATAAACACACCTTATAAAAGTTATGCAATATGGAATTGCTTTTAGGGATATGTTAATGAATAACTTCAAACAACAAGAATGTGACATATGAAATATTGAGACATGTGATAAAAGAAATATGCATTCTAAAGTATAAAATATGTTTGTAATGAAGTAATTAAGTGATATGAGATAACATTAATCTAGTTAATTGAGCAATATAAGCACATAAGAAATAAAATTTTGAAATAGTTGCTCATATTACTTATTTAAATTTGCAAACACATAGATTCAAATGAAATATAGAGAAATTTAAACATTAGAATTATAGGGTTCACCAAAATGATTGAATTAAGACCTAGCTAACAAAATGTATTTTACTATATATGCATAAGTTATATATTTTGAAAATGATTACAAATATGAATCAACAAAATGCATGTGAATCAAATATATAAAAACAAAAAGTAACCCAAAAATAAGAATGATCAATTTTACTAAAATAATGTGTTGCAAATGATATCATAGCTTTAAAATATAATGTAAGATCTCACACCTCCATTGGATGTATAGTGTTGGAAAATTAACATGCTAAATAACTCATTCATCAGCCTCATAAAAGTAGATGAGCATTGGATAAACCGGATGGCATTACAAGCCATTCATACAAACCTTCTTTAGTTTTGAAGGTTGTCTTCCATTCATCTCCTTCATTTATTTTAATTTGGTGGTAGCCACTTTTTAGGCCTATCTTAGTGAAATATTTTTCTCCCTCTAAACAATCCATTAAGTCTTCAATCCTATTTGTTGGCAACCTATACCTAATAGTGATTCTATTAATTTATCTAGAAACAATAAAAAGTCTCCAAGTTTCTCCTTTCTTGTGTGCTAAAATAGCAGGGAGTGGACATGGGCTGATGCTTTTCCTAATTAGGCCTTGGTTCAGGATTTCATGGATTTGTTTGAAAATTTCCTCACTTTTTTGAGGACTCATCTATAGGTAGCTTTGTTAGGTAGGGTAGCCTTGCCTCCCCATGATATTTTGTAACTCTTATTTTTGATCTATCAATATATAATATAAAATTGTATATTGAAGATGTTGGTTTGGTTTTATTATTTTGTCTTAAATCACTAAAAATTATTTTTTAACTTTTAATGTATACATTTATTAATGTATTTAAAATTATATTAAAAATTAAATTTGGTTTGTTTTGATAATTTTTTTTTTTGGATTGGTAATAGGCCAAAGCCATGATTAATTATTGTGTTATGATTAAGTTTTTTTTATTTTTTAAGCACTCGAGTAGATTTGAACCCAAGACCTCTTAAATAAGAGGCTCACAATATACAATTGTGTTGTAGGCTCTTGCCTTATTGTTTGATAGTTTTTATTAAAAAATGTTTAAATAAAATGGGAGTCAGTCAAGGCTTATTAAAATATTACTTATGCCAATAGAACATAGACAAGAATTTGCAAGCAATGAGGTCAACACAAACATGAAGAGAAAATCCTTTTTGAAAGAGACAAATTAAACTAGAGTAATTAACTAGCAAGAACAAGGATCTAGACCCAAAATAAGATCAACTAATCATTAATAATGGATTTTTCTTGAAAAAAATAAGATCATGTACTAGGGCTAATGCATCCATGAAAGTAAACACCTAAAATTAGCTTTTGAAAATCTTCTTGCAACCTTTTACTCATAAAGGATTGATTCCCAAAAGTTCTAGTGGAATTCAACCAAAACCTTTGAACTTGCTAGAGTATTTGGGGCTTGCTAAGCAATTCTTGAACCTATTGTTCTTCAACATGACATTAAGAAAAAGTTTTTAGAAGCCTTAAAGGAAGAATAAAGAATCCATTATTGGCCAAAACTAATGGCTTTTCAAAGTTGAGGTAAAATTCTATATAGTATTTTGATGATTTTATATTATATAATAAATATTTTTTCATAACTAACTGACCAAAGTCTTGATTATTTATTATTATTTGTAAAATTAATTATTATGTGTTAAGCTTGTGTAGACTCAAACCAAAGACCTCCAAGATGAGAGGCTCATAACTTATAACTGTGTTGCATGCTCCTAGCTTATATTGTAATAAATATTATCTAGAATGTTCAACATGAATTTGTTGGTTAATAGTTTGTCCCTCTTGCTAATCTTGGCTTTACCTTGACTCAAGATGCCCAAAATGTGAGGAACAAATGGGTCAGTGTATATATTCTATCATTGCCCTCTGGATTGATTAGGTATAACTTCCTATGATTTGAGATGATACGCTATGAATATATTTTTATATGATCATAAAATTTTGATATTATGAGCTCTTAACTTGAGATCAGTAAAGAATAATAGGATAACCAAGTTGTTTGTAGGAAAAAATAGCTCAGGCAAAAAGTAGATTTGGGCAACCTATCACATCCAATGGAATGACTGCAATAGACTATCTTGAGATTCCTAACTCTTTCTTCTAATCTAAATGCAGTGTTATTCATTTAAATGCAAGGAGAAATAGAAAAAGAGATGCACATGAGAGAAAATGGAATTTCTTTGACTTCCAAACTTAATGAAATGGAATTCAACAATTTTCTAATAGATTCATACACATCAATCTTTCAAATCCCAATGAAACTATCCAACATAATATGGAATGAATAAGAGAAGAAGCATAATCATATATGAGGAAAGTAAATGGAATCACTTCCACTGCAAACATCAAAATGAAATGGAATCCACCCTATTATCATAGGTACACATACAATTTCCTTTCAATTCTTTATGTAGAAATTAATTTTAAAATGGGTAAAAAACATGACCAGTAAACATAAAGTAAATGGAATTATAGACTCCTTTACCATCAAATTTACCAACCCCCCCTATATCAAATGAAATTACACTTATAGTCTGTTGATATCATCCTCTAACTCTGGTAGACCAACCATCATATAAAAGAACAAAATATAAAATTATCATGATATATGAGCACTTCGTATCTATTCTATTGACAATCCATAATATTCCTGAAAACATCCCATGACCTTTCAACTTCCTACAATTTCACAAATCCTATAGAAATATTTTAATCTTTCATATTCTACTATTCCTCACCAAATTGCATATTTCATATTCTAATGGTCATTGCATTTTTGAATTACCATCATTGATCTCAAATTGATGTTTGAGATTAAAATGTTATGATTTCCTTTAGAACTTCCTCCATGGGTCCCTCTTGGCACTTTGTCACATGGAATAATGGATGAGCGACTTCACATAGTGAGATAGAGACATCCATGGGTCTCTTTGTGAATTGACGTTGATAACAAAAATGATATTAAGTCTCTTGGTTTCATAGCATGGGTCCCTCTTTCCAACTAGGTGCACCATGGCATACATGTGACAAATAGTTGGTGGTACATTATTGCTTTTAAAATCAAACATTGAACACCTTGCTCTATGGCATCTTATGAGTAGACTTTGACTGTACTTCATGGAGTA
Organism: Cupressus sempervirens; assembly: GCA_028749045.1. Classification (NCBI taxonomy): domain Eukaryota; kingdom Viridiplantae; phylum Streptophyta; class Pinopsida; order Cupressales; family Cupressaceae; genus Cupressus; species Cupressus sempervirens. The sequence continues at coordinate 62,395,331 of CM053789.1, forward strand.
TGATGGCCCACTAGACACGTGCCTTCATGTCACTATGTCACATGAATTAACAGATGTACATCCTTTTATAATGATATAGCGACCTTTGTAGATCTTCTTTGATCGGATAGCTGATAATGTACATGACCTACAGTCCTTTTTAAAACTTTTTAACTTGTCAACAAGCTAATGACGAGCAATCTTGTATTAATCTAACATTTTACCTTGGTGATGTGGACAAATAGATGTGTTTAATTTGTTGAATTAATTTCAACTTTGCTCTTCGTCACCTTTAACATTGTTCTTCACCATTTCTGCATTTTTGATTGTTCAATCTACATTGAAATCAATAGATCTTGCTTTTCAACTTGTGCTCATGATATGTATATTAATATTTGGCCTCATTCTTTGATGCCTTTTGCTACATTTTCTCTATATATGCTAGTGATAAAGTACATTTCTTTAGATATAGATATTTGACCATGGAATTTAGAAACTTTCAAAGATGAAGAACTTCTTCTAAACATGAATATTGTATTTCAACATGATTAGGAACAAGAAACATATGAATCTTTAGAACATGTATACCTTCTTTCATCAGGAAAAGCATGAACAAACCCTTACAAAACCCTAATCACCTAGCTTTGGACTGATGCATTGCTCATATGATTCTCGTATTAGGTTAAATCCAAGATATGTTAAGAAGAAAGATCATCCTATAGGCAATCTGAACTCAAAGTCAAGACTTTGACACTTGACTTGATTGAAAACCTAAAGGCAAAATATATGAATAGAAACTTGGGTAACAAAATCCCAATCGGGTTTGATGACCCTTTGGATCTAATGAAAGCTATATAGTCTAATTTTTGAATTGATTTAAAGAACTTATGAGTTATATAGTTCTTTGTTGAATTTATTGCTCTTGAAGTAGGTTCTCAATACTATATGTTATACACTAGGTATTGTACAATGAGTCAATAATTTGAATCAATGATATGATAGCTTTTTTGGCTCATATATATCCCATTGCATGTTACTAAAGGATTGGGTACAAAATAATGCACAATTCATATGAACTACCTTTTAGATGCACACAATTTGAGATGGTCAAACAACACACTAATGAATTGGAAGAAGCATTTAAAACATAGATCAAGGACCTATTAAACAAGAAACATGTCAAAATAATAGAGCAATTTTTTTATATGCTTGAAAATTGATAGTTACTAGTGAACTTGAGAAACTCAACATTTGGTGGACACTCCCCATTCAAAATGAATACAAATTTAATTATTTTAAAAGTTCAAGGAAAAAATCTTGTAGAATCTGAGATGAAGATGTATTTTTGTAGTAATAATTTCTTAGATACGTGAAAAATCACATTTCCCTCCTTAATGGTGAGAATTGTGTTAAACTAGCATGTGAAGTTAAATTAATAGTTAAGGAAATGAAAGATGGAAACTAATTTAATACACATATTACTAGAGAAACTACATGAGAAGAAATCATAGAGATTATAAAAGAGAATTAATTCACTAAGTATCCCTATAAGAAAAATATATATGAAATTGTAATTAATTTTGTAGAAGAACGACCAATTAGTTTAGGAGTATAAAAACACATTCAATGCCATATTTAAAAAAAATTGCATCAAAGATTCAAAGAAACATCACTTTTTGAGATACTGGTGTGTACTTCATATGTCTATCCAAACCTAGAATGACTCCCTAAATATATAAATAGTCTCTATTCACACATACTTCAAAAATTAACAAAAGTTTAAAGTAGAAAGGAAGGAAGGATAAATTGATGAGCAAAAATGACAAAAATAATGTACACTATATATGAAAAGGAAATAGTAGCTATGATTCCTTAGCCAGGTTTTCACAGTAATTGCATTGTAGAAAATTCAATGTGAAAATAAACCATAATAGCTTATGATTCTTCTTAAATTAGAAATATATTAATGATGGTGGGGGGGGGGGCAATGGATTATCAAATCCAAGCCTATGATTTTCTTATAGAATATATAAAATGGGTTAGTAAAAATTTGCCAATGTTCTCTCCTAAATAGCCCACATCAATAATATTACAAGCATCTCAAAGGGTTGGAAATAAGAAATAATAGTAGAATATGTGAAGGTTCCTTGATAAAAAGTAATATTAGAAGGAAATTCAACCAATGAAAAGTTCAAGGTTTGTGATGACATCATTCTTTATTAAGGACCCAACAACTCCAAAGAATCACCTACATGTAAACACCTGTCATAGAAAGAGAGAAGCAAAAATCTACGGAGCTTGGAATTCCTAGATCCACATATGAGACATTCTTGATGAGAGAAAAAGAGATTTCTATATTCAAAATTGAATAAATAAATTGCAAAGAGATCAATCTTTATAAAAGGAGATCAAAACCCTAACAGGTAAAATCTATGTTGCAGGATAATAATTAATAAAATAATTAATTATTATATGTTGAAAGTTTAACTTAATAAACTAGAGATAATAAGTGACTTAATAATTAGATCAAAATGATTTAGTTAATAAGGCAATATCTTATTACTCTAACACCACTACCCCACCCTTGCCCACCCCCTTAAGATAAACTTAGGGAGTAGCTAAAAACCTATAAACCACTACTAAAAAGAAATTTGATTGCTGGCAACAAAGGCTTAATGAGGTACACAATCACAACCAAATCTCTAGAAAGAGGAGAAATAGAGAAAACCATACTCCAAAAAGAGATGGAAATAATACTAAAAAGAACTAGTGAAGGACTTAAGAAGCCTCCAAACTAGGGAATGCCCTAGAAAATAGGAACAAAAGAGATGATCATGAGAAACACCACTGAAGCATGAAGTTGCAAACATTGTCAAATTATTGATTTGATGAACCTCTACTAGATAGAACATCACTAGGTGGAGAAGACTAAGTCTAAAGAGATTATCAATTGAAGATGGAAGGTATCTTCATGGCCTTCAAAAAATAGGAATGAGAGAATGTCTATATGGTAAATGATCCATCACACCAAAATGTATAGATATCCAGCCACAACAATTGCCTAGTACATAGCATCAAATATAGAATACATAGCTCATTCCATCGAACCAAGAAAGAAATAGAACTAATATAACCCCCTATAATGCTGAGAGGTAAGAGATGAACATTGAAACTAAATGCAATATCTCCTATAGAAAGAAGAATTTGGAACATCAAGAGTATAAAAGAAGTGCATACACCTATAATGGTACGTGTCATTGACACATCATTAGGCTAATATCATGGAAGGAACACTCACTTGACAAAGGAAGATGGAAAATATGGCCAACATGAAACTCTCCAAGGCACTTTACAATGTTGTACGAGCATAACAAAACACAAAGATGTGCATGATCCTAAAATGTAATAGAGTGACTACAAAAGGATGCCAACAAAGATCAAAAGAAACATAAGGATGATATAAAATATAGTACAACCCATGAAAAAAAATCTAAAGCAACAAAATTGATCCCCAAACCTCAAACAACCAAGATATCCACCAAAATGCTAAAAAACAAAAAATTGAATGGGATGTGCCTAGAGTAGAATTTGAAAAATAGAATGTCTTAAGATATGTCTTCTAGAGTGCAAAATAGAACCTCTGAATTTAACTACATAAATAGGAAACCAAATAGCATCAAAAGTCCAAATAAACTACACCATCATGATGGGCTCAGAAACAACATTCTGACAATATCTTGTTTGGAAAAAATGGAGTCCAAATGAGAAAGTTACAATAAAAAAACCACACATAGGTCAAAAAGAGTTAGAATGAATAAAAAATTGATGTCATGGGACTCATGCCAAAATGTCTTGAGAAGCATGTCTACTAGTACAAAAAATTACCTTAGGATTTGTACAAAACTACTTGATTTTCATGCAAAAGTGCCTCGAGCTAGATGCCACAAATCTCAATATTTGTGCTAAACATTCTTGATTTGTGTACAAAAATATTGATTAGCATGCAAAACAATCTCAAATTTGTATACCTAAAAGTCATAGAATTTTCACCTTGGGAAATGTACCCAATATGTTAGAGTAATAAAGTATTTTCTTATTAATTAAATCATATTGACTCAATTATTAAGTCACTTTACTTAAGCTAAACTTTGGGCATATAATATTTAATTATTTTATTAATTATTATCATGCAACCTAGGTTTTATCTATTATGATTTTGATCTCCTTTTGTAAGGATTGATCTCTTTGTAATTTATTCATTCATTTTTTATAATACCAATTTCTCTTTTCTCTTATCAAGAAGGTCACATCTATGGATCTAGGAATTCCAACCTCCATAGCTTTTGCTTCTCTCTTTTTGTTACAAGTGTTTGCATGAACGTGATTCTTGGAAGTTGTGAGGTTTATCTTTCATCAACTTTGAAATGGTATTAAAGCTCTAGATTTTAATGCCCCTATTCTATTTATGAGAGGTTTGGCTTGGCTTTCAAATCTATGATTTTTATTTTAAAGGGTTTCATTTTTTAGAGATTTTCTTGGGGGTAGGGAGAGGGAGAGCAAGGGGGGGCGGAGGTGATGGGGTGGTCACCTTTTTTTGGGTGCACTTTGAGATCGAATTGACCTCACCATTGAACTTAAAGCGACCAAAAACCCCTGTTTCCATATAAAATTTATCCAATTTAGACACACTTGGAATTTGAGACAAAAAAGTATTGCTCTCAGATTAGGCATGTTTCCCAAGATGGTGATTTTGTGATTTTTGCACGGGAATTGAGATTTTTTCTCAAAAGTAAGGATTTTTTGGCATTGAAATTGATATTTTTGGCATGCAAATCAAGATTTGTTGGCAAAAAAAGAGCTTTTTTCATGCAAATCAAGATCTTTGGCACGCAACTTGATTTTTTTGGTCTACAAATTGAGACAATTTTAGTATGAAACTAGCAAGCTTCATGAGGTAATTTCTAGTACATTCTCGAGGCATTTTGGCATGGATCCCTAGGTGGTAATTTTAAAATTTTTCCCTATTAGCTCTGCTTTGACCTATATTTGGGTTTTTGGGCATAACTTACTCATTTGGACTCTACTTTTCAGAGACAATATATCATTGGGAGGTTGGTTCTAAGCCCATCATGAGTGCACAATTTATTTGGACTTTTGATGTTGTTTGGTTTCTAATTTATGTAGCCAAAGTTAGAGGTTCTATTTTTCACTTCAGGAGACATATCTTGAGGTATTATATTTCCTAGATTGTTCTCAAGGTACATCCCATTCAATTTTTTGTCTTTTTGCATTTTGGTAAATATCATGGTTATTTCAAGGCCAAAGATTGATTTTGTTTTTTCAGATGATTTTTCATGGGTTATACTATCTTTTGTTTACTTAAGGTAAACTTTTGTTCCGTTAGGGTTTTGATCTCCTTTTATAAGGATGATCTCATTATAATTTATTCATTGGCTTTTGATAATAGAAATTTATGGGTATGTGCAGGATCATGGTGTACCAAACTATGGCCTTAAGTGGCAGTGAAAAATCAGCAAATCAGGGTAACTTGACACATAATTTTGAAGTGGTTATGGACTTTATATCAAATTTTTTTAAGAAAATAATCTATAGGAAATTGAATTTAGTTTCTAAACTACTAGGCCTTATCAAGAGAAAAAAATAATTGATTGGTCAAAAGTTTGAATTTTAATACAGTACTATGAAAATTTCAGGGCAAAAATAAAAAGTAGGTGTATGTCTGACCCCCTTAATCAAAATCAAATGATAATTTTTTTAAATATAATTATAGATATGAAAAGTAGACTCATGCATGGATGTGACACATATTTTTTTGATATTTTTATTCCAAATAAATAATTAAATATGAATTTTCTACCAAAACTTTTTTGGAAAAAAAAGTCCCATGTTTGACCACCTTAACTAATAGAAAATTTTACCAAATTAATTTTTTTCCCCTTATACTAGGCAAAGCATAGAATGTGACGTAACTTTTAGATTTAAAAAATGTTATACCGTTTGAAAGTTATAGCTATTTTTCAATTAGTATGTCAATCAACACTTTACAATAATCTTCATTGATAATTAACTAATAAATACTTATCAAACTCAGAATTTGATAGAAATTAAACTGATGGAATCTCGAGAGCGGTATTAAAAAACCCTTTTTGTTTCATTCAATTTTGATCAAAATAACATTGTCAAACGGCTACTCGAAGTCTAAGTATCACTAAAACCCTCTTCAAACACGTCTTTTGGGTTGACTGGGTAGGCTTGGTAAATACCAAGCCTAATTAGATATCTGATTTCAAATCGGATATCTAATTTCGATGAATTTTGCTGAGAAATTTGAAATCCTAATCCATTTTGGAGGGAAAATTGGGTGTAAGAGTTATAGCTTATGATTTATAACTTATTATATATATATATATATATATATATATATATATATATATATATATATATATATATATATATATATATATATAATAACGTAATGTAAAGATATAAGATATAATCTATTAATATATAATAATATATTATGTTATTCTTATTATAATCTATAAATATATTTTATATTATTATTTAATTTTACTAAATATAATAACATTATATATATATATATATATATATAATATTATTATATTAATATGTATGTTATAAATATATATATATATATAATAATGTAATATTTTCACTAAATATAATATGTATTATATATTATTATATTATATGCTATTATATTAATATTATTATATTAATATGTATGTTATCAATATATCTGTATATTATTAATATATATGAGTCAAAGGGGGTCATAAGTTGACCTATGACCCCCTTTGACCCATTAAATGATGACATATGTCCCTAGGGGTCCTAGGACCCCTAGCGACATATTTGAATCATTCTTATGGGTCGCAGGGGGTCATAGGTTGACCTATGACCCCCTTCGACTCATCACATGATCACATATGTCCCTAGGGGTCCTAGGATTCCTAAGTACATATTAGAATCATTCATATGGGTCAAAGGGGGTCATAGGTTGACCTATGAACCCCTTCAACCCATTACATAACAACATATGTCGCTAGAAGTCCTAAGACCCCTAAGCACATATTAGAATCGTTCATATGGATCAAACCCTATGACCCCTTTCGACCCATTAAATAACGACATATGTCCCTAGGGGTCCTAAGACCCCTAGGGACATTATGTCATCATGTAAAGGGTCAAAGGGGTTCATAGGTAAACCTATGACCCCCTTTGACCCATATGAACAATTCTAATATGTCCCTAGGGGTCCTAGGACGCCTAGAGACATATGTGGTCATGTAATGGGTCGAAGGGGGTCATAGGTACCCATAAGAACGATTCTAATATGTATCTAGGGGTCCTAGGACCCCTAGGGACATATGTCATCATTTAATGGGTCAAAGCGGGTCATAGATCAACCTATGACCCCCTTTGACTCATATATATTAATAATATACATATATCTTAATAACATACATATTAATATAATAATATATATAATAATATAATAATATATATATATATATATATATATATATATATATATATATATAACATACATATAATATAATAATATATAATACATATTATATATATAATATGTTACGTTATTATATACATATATTATATTATTATACATATTAATATAATAATATATAATACATATTATATTTAATGAAAATATTACGTTATTATATATATATTAATAACATACATATTAATATGTATAATAAGAGCAATTCTCATATGTCCCTAGGGGTCCTAGGGACATATGTCATCATGTAATGGGTCAAAGGGGGTCATAGGATCACCCCATGACCCCCTTCGACCCATTAAATGACGACATATTGGTCAAAGGGAGTCATAGGTTGACCTATGACCCCCTTTGACCCACTAAATGATGACATATGTCCCTAGGGGTCCTAGAACCCATAGGGACATATTAGAATGGTTAATATGGGTCAAAGAGGGTCATAGAGTGACCTATGATCCTCTTTGACCCATTAAAAGATGACATATGTCCCTAGGAGTCCTAGGACCCCTAGGGACATATTAGAATTGTTCATATGGGTCAAAGGGGCTCATAGGGTGACCTATGACCCCCTTTGACCCATTAAATGATGACATATGTGCCTAGGGGTCCTAGGACACCTAGGGACATATTAGAATTGTTCATATTGGTCAAAGGTGGTCATAGGTTCACCCTATAACCTCTTTTGACCCATTAAATGATGACATATGTCCCTAGGGGTCCTAAGACCCCTTGTGACATATTAGAATTGTTCATATGGGTCAAAGGGGGTCATAGGGTGACCTATGACCCTCTTTGACCCATTAAATAATGATATATGTTCCTAGGGGTCCTAAGAACCCTAGGGACATATTAGAATTGTTCATATGGGTCAAAGGGGGTCATAGGGTGACCTATGACCCCCTTTGAACCATTAAATGACGACATATGTCCCTAGGGGTCCTAGGACCCTTAGGGACATATTAGAATTGTTCATATGGGTCAAAGGGGGTCATAGGTCACCCTATGACCCCGTTTGATCCATTAAATGATGACAGGACCCCTAGGAATGTATTAGAATTGTTCATATGGATCAAAGGGGGTCATAGGGTGACCTATGACCCCCTTTGACTCATTAAATGATGACATGTGTCCCTAGGGTTCCTAGGACCCCTAAGGATGTATTACAATTGTTCATATGGGTCAAAGGGGGTCATAGGTCACCCATTAAATGATGACATATGTCCCTGAGGGTCCTAGGATCCCTAGGGACATATTAGAATAGTTAATATGGGTCGAAGGGGGCCATAGGGTGACCTATGAACCCTTTTGACCCATTGAATGATGACATATGTCCCTAGGGGTCCTAGGACCCTTAGGGACGTATTAGAATTGTTCATATGGGTCAAAGGGGGTCATAGGGTGACATATGATCTCCTTTGACCCATTAAAGGATGACATATGTCCCTAGGGGTCCTCGGACCCCTAGGGACATATTAGAATTGTTTATATGGGTCAAAGGGGGTCATAGGGTGACCTATGACACCCTTTGACTCATTAAATGATGACATATGTCCCTAGGGATCCTAGGACCCCTAGGGACATATTAGAATAGTTAATATGGGTCAAACCCTATGACCCCCTTTGACCCGTCAAATGATGACATATGTCCCTAGGGGTCCTAGGACCCCTAGGGACATATTAGAATTGTTCATATGAGTCAAAAGGGGTTATAGGTTGACTTATGACACCCTTTGACCCATTAAATGATGATATATGTCTCTAAGTGTCCTAAGACCCCTAGGGACGTATTAGAATCATTCATATGGGTGAAAGGGGGTCATAGGGTGACCTATGACCCCCCACGACCCATTAAATAATGACATATGTCCCTAGGGATCCTAGGAACCCTAGGGACATATTATAATGGTTAATATGAGTCAAAGAGGATCATAGGATGACCTATGACCTCCTTTGATCCATTAAATGACGACATATGTCCCTAGGGGTCCTAGGATCCCTACGAACATATTAGAATGGTTAATATGTGTCAAAGGGGGTCATAGGTACCCCCTTTGACCCATTAAATGATGACATATGTCCCTAGGGGTCCTAGGACCCCTAGGTGCATATTAGAATTGTTCATATGGGTCAAAGGGGGTCATAGATTGACCTATGACCCCCTTTGACCCATTAAATGATGATATATGTCCCTAGGTGTCCTAGGACCCCTAAGGGCTTATTAGAATCATTCATATGGGTCAAAGGGGGTCATAGGCCCCTTTGACCCATTAAATGATGACATAGGTCCCTAGGGGTCCTAGGACCCCTAGGGATGTATTAGAATTGTTCATATCGGTCAAAGGGGGTCATAGGGTGACCTATGACCCCCTTTGACCCATTAAATGATGACATATGTCCCTAGGGGTTCTAGAACCCCTAAGGACATATTAAAATTGTTCATATGGGTCAAAGGGGGTCATAGGGTGACCTATGACCTCCTTTGACTCATTAAATAATGACATATGTCCCTAGGTGTCCTAAGACTCCTAGGGACATATTAGAATTGTTCATATGGGTCAAACATAGTCATAGGTTGACCTATGACCCCTTTTGACCAATTAAATGACGATATATGTCCCTAGGGTTCTTAGGACGCCTAGGGACATATTATAATCGTTCATATCGGTCAAAGGGGGTCATAGGGTGACCTATGACCCCTTTTGACCCATTAAATGATGAGATACGTCCCTAGGGGTCCTAGGACCCCTAGGGATATATGAGAACTGTTGATATTGGTCGAAGGGGTTCATAGGTTCACCCTATGACCCCCTTTGACCCATTAAATGATGATAGATGTCCCTAGGAGTCCTAGGACCCCTAGGGACATATTAGAATTGTAGCATACTATATATATATACTATTAATATGATATTTATATACTATTAGTACTATTGTAGCATAATAATAATAATATTAATATTAATATAAATAAACACTAAATATTAATACTACTATATCTATAGTAATAATAATAAAGCTATTATAGCTATAATAATAATATATATATTAATACTATTATGGCATAGTATTAATATATATATTAATACTATTGTAGCAAAATAATAATAATAATATAAATAAACACTAAATATTAATACTATTATATCTATAGTAATAATAATACTATTATAGGTATAATAATAATATTGATGCTATATATTAATACTATAGTTTTAATAATAATATATATATTAACACTCTTATAGCTCTAATACTATATATTAATATTAATAAACCAAAGTATCTTTTTTACAAGTATGTAAGACATAGTCACAGGTCTTAGTGGTTGGATCAACAATTTAGAATGTGTAAGGAGACTTTTCCCATTGGCACTATTATATTAGTTGTTGATTTTTTTGAGAACTAAACATTGCAACCTCAAAATGAGACACAATCTTTGTACTACAACTCCATTCATATTGCTATTTTTGTTCACATAACATATAGACACACCCCTGATAGTGTGGAAGATAATCGAAAGATTATTAGAGAGTATTATTTTTATATGAGTGATGATAGATCTCACTCTCATGAGTTTGTTCAACATTGTTTCAAAAATTATTTTGATTTCTTGCATGATCATGCAATTTCTATGGATAGACATATCATTTGGTCAGATAACTGTACAAGTCAATTCAAGAATGCTCGAATATTTTATTGGTTGTGTAGGATGCACATAGAGAGAGGGGTGCCTCATATTTGGAGTTTTTTTTAGTCCGGCCATGGAAAAGGGGAACATGATGGAGTAGGGGCCTATGTGAAGAGAGCTCTAGTTAAGGAGCAACTGAAGATTTCAATAGCAGAGCTTCTTGATGCTCGTAGCATTGTTGATTGGTGTAATTTAGCATTATCACAGGGGGGTACTCGTGATTCAGTGGTACGCAGGATCTTTTGGTTGCTTGAGGAAGCATCCACAGTTGATAGATCAGATTGTGCTACAGTGAGAGACTCATAAAAAATGCATTCATTCCGAAGCTCTGATTCTAGTACATGGACCATTTGGATATGATAGCTAGCTTGTTTTTGTCCTAGTTGTTTTCAGTGTGATTGGGATCACTATGAGTCGAGTGAGTGGGTGGACACATGGGCTCCACATTATATTACTCCATTTTCTATCATTCCCTCTATCAAAAATGATGACATGGAAAGTTCACTTGAGCATAACCATCTATCAAATCTACTTCAGCTAGGACATGTCTTTGCATTGGTTGCACCACAGGGGAATGATGAGAAATATGATTATTTGTTAGCATGTTGTGTAAGAGGTAAAAAAAAACTTGCACAACCGATCACAGATGATGATGGACTCACATATCCTACTGGTTCAGTGGTTGTTGCTGGAACATGGCTGCAGACATACATGTTTAGAAGGAATGAAATTCCTGCATTCTAAGACTATCAGAAGCAAAAAGTAATTCTCATATATTTGCATCTTATTATAGCAACAAATGTAAAGTTATTGAAGCATCAAGGAAGACCAAAAGTAAAAGAACTTTTTACTATTGCTAATGTTGATCATGAAGCCCTATTGGAGACCCTAAAATAGAGAGAGGACCCTATTGGAGCACTCGACTAGGTATATTTACTTCTTATGTTAATTTCTTCATAATCATATTTGCATGTGATACAAGGCTATAAGGACAATTTTAAGAGCATTTATAACTATATCAAAGATAATTGCTTGCGAATATCTTATTACAAGTTTGGATTTTTCCTTATTTAACATAAAGCTAACATTATGATTATTAAAACTATTTTTATCAAACTAATCAAATAAGAAAAGTCTAGAAAGTACAGACATGTATGACACTCAAATGGGATTTTCTCATAGTTTAGTTTTTGAGTGAGGACCACATCTTCTAGTCTTAGTCTAAGTTTATAGCTTCACGAAGACCTTTAACTAGATCTAATTCCTAAAATCCAATAAAAGGATAGTATTTCTATAGAGGTCTTGATCAAGTTGCAAAGATTCCAATCTTGTTAATTTTATTGTGAGTTTTATTCCACTATAATGTATGCAGATTCAAATACTCAATGAAACACCAAACATTCAATACTCTCTTGATATAAGGTTATCTCTCATGCTAAGATTTCTAAGTAAGATCATGAAATGATTTTAAGGTTCCTTTAATTATGGATGTTCACTTAGTGAAATAATGTGATTTTCTAGTAATCACTTGGGTGACTTACACTATTGCGTTGAGTACTTTCACTAACTCACCACACAAGGCACTCCTACCATCAACAAGAGGCTAATGATCTAGTTTATATTTGAATTGAGTAAGTGCATCCATAATTCTTTCATCCAACAAAGCTAATACTAAACAACATGAAATGAAATTTAAAGCTAAGTGAGGAAATGAGGATCATTATGCAATAATGGAAATTTGATGCATGACATCTTGGGTTCTTTGGAAATCCTACATTCTAGCAAGGTGGTTGGTGAGTGCTCCCACGGAATCATTCACCCATCCTACCTTATGTAAAAACTTGATCACAACAATTTTCCATGCAATACACAACAATGAAATTAGAGAAAATTTGGCATTTAATTGGCAAGAATTCTCCAACAGCCTTGGTTTATAAATGAGAGGGTTGGGGATTTAAATAGGAGCCCCAATTATAATGAACTAACAAGATTGATTCGAAAACAATGATCTAGATTAATCCATTACAAGCTCTAATTAGGGGAACCAAAAATAGCCAAAAAATAAGCCAGTGAAAAACATTCAATCACCCAAGGACCGAAAGGAAACAAGGAAGCCACCTAGTCATCATTCAACTTATCATCCAAGATGTATACTCCTGTCTTCCTCTCCCTTTTAGCAAAACCAATGAACTTGAACAAAATTTCACTAAGTTCCTCCATTTCAATGCTAAGAAGCCTGTTATGTTGTGACTCTATGACCTCTAACTTCTCCATGTAATCTTTATCTCAATTCCACCTCCTTATTCTTAGGAATTTGTTATCATTCTAGGACTTCTTTCTTTTGGATAGGTGGACTTCATGATGCTTGAGCCCTTGATATTTCCACCTTCATCATTTGGAATTCTTCTTTTTCATCTTCATCTTTGGGTTTGATCCTTGGAGCAATCCCTTGCATGCATTAACATCTTCCATGGCATATTAAATCCATTTCCTTGCACAACTTGATCATCATTGGGGTCACTCCGTTGATGGGAATCTTACCCTTTCATTCTTTTGTGCCCTCAACCTCAAACTTTTCTTTATGTCATTGTTCATGCTCCGAAGCTCACTTTGGTGGTAGATCCTCAAATATTCTTGGTGTACTTGTTTGATCCTTACAAAAAATTGATGTAAATAGAGACAAGTTGATCTCCTTGTAAGATAGTCTTTGTTCTTCAAACATTTAAGTTTTTGACCAAGTGTAAAGTTGACCTACATTAGGACACATGAATGTCTATGAATTGAATCCTTGAACTTGTCCATGGACCTCTTTAAATCCAAACTTGTCCCATGTTTTTTTTCTAGTGAAGGTTTGGTCTTGGGATAATTCCTTCAGCTTGATCCTTGAATTTTCTTTCCTTTGCTCCACTTTCAAAGTGTATTATCTTGAAGTATTTTCCTTTGAACTCAAATGATTTTGACAAGTCCCCTTTCATTGCTTTCCTTGGCCTTGAGATTGAACTCATGTTTCACCTTGCTTCGTTCTCTTCCTTGTGGCTATCCTTGATTTTCCTTAAAGAGGGCAGTGTTTGTGAGTTGATTCATGTTTATGGTGATAAAACATAGATGCCTAAATTTTTAATTAGTCAAAGAAGGTTTGGCATGTGTGATATTGGTGATGCCCTAGGAACAAGGGTTTTGAGAAGGTGAATTAAGGCTTTTGGGGTTAGGGAACCCATAAACTAGTTCTTAGTCCAATAACATTAATGAACTACAGGGAACATTAATGCAAAGCACCTAATCATTTTTCTTTTCTTGATGTAATAAGGTCTAGGGATAGATCTAATGATCTCCCTATGACCATCCACATTTGTAATGGACACAAGACCCTATGGTGCAACTATAAGCCTTGGCCATCAATTGGTCCAATAAAATGGATTTTTGTTAAATTCCATATTTTTTAGGTAAGTCTAGATGTTAAGAACATTATTAAGGTACCTAGGAGTTTGTAGAGTCCATTTGCAATCAAATTTGCAATGAAACTTGTCTTAGTGCAAAAATTGCAAAAATTGCAAAAAGTTGCTTAGCAACTTTTGCAATTTTCTTGACAAATTTTCAAAATCTAACTTCTAATGGCTAGAACTATTCAAATGGTCAATTCCATTAGCTCTGGGTGGGCGGGTGAACCCTAGTAACACCCTTGTTCTGGCCACGCAAACCATCCATCGTCTGCTTCCACCCTGTACCGAGGAGTCCCAAAGGTTCTCTAAGTGTGTTTTGAGGTCGATCTTCCAAGGGTCATAACTCAGAGCTTGTGAGGGCTATCTAGTATCGATGAACTATAAAATGCTACAAGATGGTGATGTTGAGGCCTAAAATAACTTATCTCATTTGTGAGAGATCAAATTCTGTTTGGATTCGGCATAGCGATCTTGCTCGATGCCAAAACTCATAGTGTGCCTCAATTCATAGGTGCACCACAACGTAACTTTGAAACTACTGATCTTGGCATCAAATTGTCAATGCCATTAGCTTTGGGTGGGTGGGTGAACCCTAGTCACACCCTTGTTCCAGCCATGGAGACCATCCATCATCTGTGGCCACCCTGTACCAAGGAGTCTCCAAGGTGCTTTAAGTGCATTTTGAGGTCGATCTTTTGAGGGTCATAACTCAGAGCTCATGAGGGCTATCAATGAACTGTTGAATGCTATAGGATGGTGATGTTGAGGCCTAAAATAACCTATCTCATTTTAGAGAGATCACATTTTGTTTAGATTCGACACAATGATCTCTCTTGATGCCAAAACTTGCAGTGTGCCTCAGTTCATAGGTGCACCACAGCGCAACTTTGAAACCGCTGATCTTGGCATCGAATCGTCAGTGCCATTAGCTCCGAGTGGGTGGGTAAACCCTAGTGACACCCTTGTTCTGGCCACAAAGAGCATCCATCATCCATGGCCACCCTGTACTGAGGAGTCCCCAAGGTTCTCTAAGTGCGTTTTGAGGTTGATCTTCTAAGGGTCATAACTCGGAGCTCGTGAGGGCTATCAATGAACTGTCAAATGTTATAGGATGATGATGTTGAGGCCTAAAATAAATTATCTCATTTTCAAGAGATCACATTTCATTTGGATTTGGCACAACGATCTTTCTCGATGCCAAAACTCGCAGTGTGCCTCAGTTCATAGGTGCACCACAGCGTAACTTTGAAACGCCTGATCTTGGCATCGAATTGTCAGTGCCACTAGATCCGGGTGGCGGGTGAAACCTAGTGACACCCTTGTTTTGGCCACGAAGACCATCCATGATCTATGGCCACCCCATACCGAGGAGTCCCCAAGGTTCTCTAAGTGCATTTTGAGGTTGATCTTCCGAGGGTCATAGCTTGAAGCTTGTGAGGGCTATCGATGAACTGTCAAATGCTATAGGATGATGATGTTGAGGCCTAAAATAACCTATCTCATTTTCAAGAGATCATAGTCCGTTTGGATTCGACACAATGATCTCGCTTGATGCCAAAACTCACAGTGTGTCTCAGTTCATAGTTGCACCACAGTGTAAATTTGAAACCGCTGATCTTGGCATCGAATCGTCAGCGCCATTAGCTCTGGGTGGGTGAGTGAACCTTAGTGACACCCTTGTTTCAGCCATAGAGACCATCCATCATCCGTGACCACCCCATACCGAGGAGTCCCCAAGGTTCTCTAAGTGCATTTTGAGGTCGATCTTTTGAGGGTCATAACTTGGAGCTTGTGAGGGCTATCAATGAACTATCAAATGCTACAAGACAGTGATATTGAGGCCTAAAATAACCTATCTCATTTTTGAGAGATCACATTCTGTTTAGATTCAGTACAACAATCTCGCTCGATGCCAAAACTTGCAGTGTGCCTTAGTTCATAGATGCACCACAGTGTAAATTTGAAACTGTTGATTTTGGCATCAAATCATCAATTCCATTAGCTTTGGGTGGGCGGATTAACCCTAGTGACACCTTTGTTTCAGCCACAAAGACCATCCATTGTTTGCGGCCACCCCATACCAAGGAGTCCCCAAGGTTCTCTAAGTGCATTTTGAGGTCGATCTTCTGAGGGTCATAACTTAGAGCTCATGAGGGCTATCAATGAATTGTTGAATGCTATAGGACAGTGATGTTGAGGCCTAAAATAACCTATCTCATTTTTAAGAGATCACATTCTGTTTGAATTTGGCACAACAATCTCACTTGATGCCAAAACTCGTAGTGTGCCTCAGTTCATAAGTGCACCATAGCGTAAATTTGAAACTGCTGATCTTGGCATCGAATCACTTATGCCATTAGCTCTGAGTGGGTGGGTGAACCCTAGTGACACCCTTGTTCTGGCCATAGAGACCATCCATCGTCCGCGATCACCCTGTACTTAGGAGTCTCCAAGGTTCTCTAAGTGTGTTTTGAGGTCGATCTTCTGAGGGTCATAACTCAAAGCTTGTGAGGGCTATTGATGAATTGTTGAATGCTACAAGATGGTGATGTTGAGGCCTAAAATAACCTATCTCATTTTAGAGAGATCACATTCTGTTTGGATTCGACACAATGATCTCGCCCGATGCCAAAACTCGTAGTGTGCCTCAGTTCATAGGTGCACCATGGCGTAAATTTGAAACCACTGATCTTGGCATCAAATTGTTAGCGCCATTAGCTCCGGGTGGGTGGGTGAACCCTAGTGACACCCTTGTTCCAACCATGAAGACCATCCATCATCCGCGGCCACCTAGTACCAAGGAGTCTCCAAGGTGCTCTAAGTGTATTTCGAGGTCGATCTTTCGAGGTACTTATATGTCTTCTGTTGCTATTATTATTTGTATAAGTAACACATCTTTTTTATGTTATTATAGTTTATGTTTAAAAGACAAAATATATGTTAAAAGCATTTGGTTAGCTCAACCACTCAGAATAAGACTTTTCCAGTGTTAGGGATGTTGAGAATAAATATTGAATTCATATGATATTAATTTTTAAATGGGCTAGTGAATTGACTGATTTTGATCTTGAAGATTTTATGGTTAAATAGGTTTTGAGTTAGAGTAGTGCAAGGATGGTGATTTTTAAGAAGTTTTGTCATCTATATCAGCATTGCCAGAATGCAATAAGTGTTAAATAGACCTTACATTCTTATAAGTCATAAATCTGTAAAAATCACTAATCATTGTATACACTAATATGTTAGCAAGAAACACTAATCTAATGAAAAGACCAAAGCATTAACTAAAAAAATCAATATAACATAAAAGAGAGACTAAAGAGGAACCCCTAATTAGGAATGTGAGCCAAATGAATGGAATCTCCCAATAGGAATTAACTCTTTGCTTGGTAGATGAGTCTAAGTAAAGGATTGGTATATATGCTCAAAGGGCTTCAAGTTTGCTTCAATGGTGGAGATGGATAATGGAAAATTGGTGGCCTTGTGAGCTCTCAATTTGGCATTATAAGAGTATGGTTGATGGCTTTGTTTCTCAAACTAGCATGATAACTTTACTTGATGGATTGTGATTAAAATGGCTTGGGAGGGGATTCAATTTATAGGCTAAGGGATTGGGGGTTTGAGGGCTAAGATGCAAGGATGGGGAAAGGCTTATGGAGGGATCAGATTGCATGAGAGGAGAGCACATGGATTGTTCTTCCTTACACCTAATTAGGGAGTGACACATGTCACAGGGTCATTAGATAGAGGAAAGGGCAAGGATGAGTCAACAAAGGAGGCTCAAGGCCCTAAATGGTCCTCATAAGTGCTTGTAAGAGCATTCATTGGGCTTGTAAGAGTCTTTATGGCTTTGTAAGAGCAATGAAGGCTTGGTGGTTGGGATATTTTGGAGGGAGTTGAGATTGTTGACTTTGGTTTGGCTTAGGAAAGTCTTAAACTTGTTTAGGATTGTGCAAATGATTAGGGGATGGGTTAGGCTTGGGTTTAGGATTAGATTAGTGATGTTAGAGATGTGCAAGTGGATGACATTCATGAGGGTGGGTGAGTTAGTAGCTAAGCTTGGTTAGTATGGGTGGATGGGGTGGATTAGGCTAAAATGGAGGATTAGGGATAGGCTTAGGATGAGGATGAAGACTTTCTAGAAGAGTCTAGAACTTCCTAGGATGAGGATAAATAAAGTTTATTTATCACAAAAGTTTGAGTTGAGGAGATATTTATTAAAATATTTTTAATAAATATGAGGATTAATATTTAATCTTAATTAAATATTTTGAGTTCGAATTAGGGTAAGGAAATGATGGGATTAGCCTTTAATCGAAATTAAAGAAGGATTAGAAGATTTTGGAAGAGGTTAGTGGTCTTAAAAAAATTGGTCAAGTTTTGGGCCAAAAAAAAAAATGATTTATTTTGGGATTTTTGGTCAATTTATTAATTAAATAATTAATAAATAAGGAAATAATGTTTAAATAATATTTAAACATTTTTGGGAGGGATTCCTTAATTAAATATTTTAAATTAAGATAAAGGGATTTAATGGCACAAAAATAAATAAATAAATTAAATAATTAATTAATTAATAAATGATGATGTCATCAGGGATTTTTTCAGAAAATAAAAATACTTTATTTTTTAAAAGATTTTTAGGTGTCTACACTCATATAATATGAATCAATAATAAGAACTTGAACTGTAATATATCGTTTATTACTAATGAACATATCAAAATAGACCAGCATATCCATAGACAAAGTACTCAAATATATATCAAAATACATAGATCCATATACAAAATGTGGCTGATCATGCCATTAGAATGTGTATAATATCAATGTTTCTATATACAATGTGGCATATGCCATCTCATAATGTCTCATGATGCATCCTACGACAACTATACTATCCTAGGGTGCTGGTGGATGATCAAAATGCAGCCTCTTCGTTGCACTAGGTGGATCAGATGCCTCTTACATAAACAAAAATGGAGAACCCAAAGTTAGACTACTAAACTTATATGATTCTTTGTATCTAACATTGAATTACTCAAATGCATAATGATCTTTTTTGTAATGAAGATTTATACTATCAAAATTTCATAATAAATACCTCTCTCATTGACCTTCTGCGCTAGTCAGGAGTCCTCTCATATGCCCTCAACAATGCTTCTACCTCTCTGATTGTGGGCTGTATATGTTCAAATATGTTTGTTAGATGAATCTACAATTTAAACTATAACATTATAATTCATAGCTTGCTAAATTTATAACATATTTAATCATAAATTCAAACTGCAACTTACTATTGTAGGCTTTTCCTCAGGAGAGAGTGCCCGCATAATCAAATCTACATAACTCTCCCATCGGACCTCATGTGCACTAGGAGTCTCCTATGAGATACAAAATAGTAGTTGTTAATATCATGAAAATCAATTTTGAATTTATTAATAAAGATAAGTATAATAAAAAATAAATGATACTTATACATACAATGAGGCTCTCAGTGTGAATGGAAATCCCTGATGGTCTACGATACGAAATCTGTACATGCTCATCGCTAGTAGCCATGCCCTATATACAATAAAGAATGTAATTAAATGGGATTACCACAAACATGTTACAAGAATGCATCGATATTTAATCAAATAGAAAGCACCTAATTACCTTTCCTTTGTCAATGCATGCTGGCTCACCCTTCGCACTTTGTCCCCCCAGGACAGCTACTACCTGCATGATAAAAGAAAGTTTAGCAACCATATATGCTACAATATCAAATAGAAAAAAAAAATGTGAACACAACACAATGTACCGTAGATGTCTCAAGGCCAAATGAAATGGCCGAGAGTGTGGCATCATCAATCTATCTGAGCTCCTCCTCAGTCATCAACTAAACATGAATGAAGATCACATACATATAAAAGTCAATATGGCTTAAAAATTAAAATTACTCTATTATAAAAATTAACTTTAAATCACATATGTCATAACAAAAAAATGTATACACGTATCGACACTGAAGGAGTCCATGCCTCTGCATTCCCCTCCTCTCTCGCATCGAGGTCTGTAGCCTCTGCACGTGTGTCTAGTGTATCCTCATCTAATACAAAATGATACTCAAGAAGATCACCTATGGGACCTAGGAAAATACTCTTGCATGTAATGCAAGTGTGAGGCACACAAACGTGTGATGAGCTAGATGATGATGAACTGGCACTAGCATAATCAACACAAGGAGGCAGGACTAACCTAGCCTAAGATATCATGAGGCTACTCAGCCTATGAATGGCTCTGATGGTCTGAGAGCTAGTCTTTGTCATACTATTTGGATGGTGCACTCAAGGAGGAGGGGAGATATCAGTGGGGGGGACAAAAGTACCAGCTTTCTTCCGCTAGGAAGAGGGTCTATCCTGAGGAGCTCCTAGTCCTAAGCCCATGTTGGGCTTCATGCTCCAATAGTTCACTTTAATTTTCAACACAAATTCTGCATATAATTTTTTAAGGAAATAAAATGGTATGTCTAAATTGCCATATGGAGGGATATCAAAGACCGTCCACCAATGATCCCAAAATTTTGCATGTATGGCATCATTTGTGCACCATTTAATGGATAATTTGGATTTTTTTGGGTCGACTCCTAAACCTATTTTCAGGTTCACAAAAAAGCTAACCAAATCTTCTTTGGTTATGTTGAGAACCACAACCTCATCATAGTCCAAACCATCATCAAACATCACGTGCATTTCATCATGCCAACGAAGAGCGAATTTTTTTTGGTTTGTAAGGGTTTCAATGTTATCCACTATGGTGTTTAATGTGGATAACATTGGAGCCAATGCGGGTATATTATTATATGTCCTATGCAAACCTCTCAACTCGGTGAGGTTTTCATTTATTAAATCCTCAATTCAAGAAGGGTTTTGAGGGGGTAGAGGATCATTTGGTGGACAATTTTATGAGGGTACTAGATCATTTGGTGGGGGGTTATGAGGAATATTATTTCCTGCCTCATTGTCATCATTCTGATTAGCCATTCTTATTGAATTGCAAAACGTAATATATATTAAAAAAAACCTTAATTTTAACCATTTTTTTCAAAAAAACCTAGATTCAACTAAAACAAACAAAATTATGCAAAAATCTATTGAATTTAGATTAAAAATAAGTGGGAAAAAAAACCCTACTTGGATATTCGATATCCAATATTGTATCTGATATCCGGTCGATCTTGCAAATTGGCCCCTCGAAATGCTAAAAAATAATGCCCGAGGGTCTGCATTTTTTTTTTATGTATGTAGTAGATATCGGATATCCAATATTATATCGGATATCTGATATGTAGCGACATATTATATATATTATATATAACATATTACATTATATTATATTTTATATTATATTATATTATATTATAATTATATTATTATAATATAATAATATTATTATATTATTATAATATAATAATATTATTATATTATATTATTATATATTATATTATAATATATTACTTTATTATTATTATATTTTTTATATTTTTTATTATATTTTATATATATTATATTACATTAATATATATTTTTTCTCATCAATAATGTCACATTTCTGGATCTAGGAATTCCAACCTCCATAGCTTTTGCTTCTCTCTTTCTATAATAGGTGTTTACATGTAGCTAAATCTTGGAAGCTATGGGGCTAATGTGTCATCAACTTCAATAGGAATAGTACTCATAAATCAAAACAAAGAGAAATTTTCTAAAAGAATATCATGATAGCTCTGTTTAAAAGTAAAGTCCACCAAGATAACCGAGAGGTGGGTGGGGGCAAGTCAATTAATTAGCCAACTATTATAATATTTATCAAGCTTATTCATATGTAACCATATGAGCAATATAAGGAGCAACCATAAGAAGATATGCATACACAATAACACCAAATATGTTAACTAGGGAAACCCTTGATCGGAGGGAAAACCCCAGTGGGAATAATACCCACAAAATGATATACTAATTTATATAAGTTTATTGTAAGAGGATAGACCCTGTTAGGAGTCAATGAAATAAATTCAGTACATATAAGTCTTTGGTAGAAGACTTTAAATATCTCTTAGAAGATTCCAACCCTATTAGGAGTTGTACCAATTGTGTTAGGAGTTGTAGAAGGCAAAAGAACCCACTAACCAAATAGCTTCAAGGGAAAGACCACCAAACTCACTATCCAAATTACCTATGTAGAATAATAGAACCTATAGAAACTTGAACTCCATCTTTGTCCTCTTACTGTGCTATAACCACACTCAACAATCTTTTGATCTCAATACCAAATCACCAAACTTCTTATCTAATCCCTTAGATCACTTACTCGCATATATGATCTTAGTCATTATTAACCATGAGAAAATCATATTTCATTTATTCCAAGTCCTCAAAAAATTCATTGAGTCGACCTTGATGCTTTCCCAATTAATTATAATATTACCTCATGAAATTAAATATTTATTTTCATAATTACACAACATTGTTGGCTCACAATCATCACAAATTTTCACATGTGTCACCTTGACCTTTGTGTACTTACTGACATTGCCAACTCAATGTCTTCTATAATTTTCTAACATCACATATCCTAATTCTATCCCTATTAGGAGATATAATACATTTAGTAGAAATTGTACTCTACTAACTCTATCTGTATTCTATCCTCAATAAATCTCAAATAACTATCACCAGTCCTTGATTTTCTATACATGCTCTTAACTGAATAACTGGGACATACTATAGGACATGTCTGCAACTATACATATTCTCATCTTCAATACACTAACCTTTTAGTCAGGTTCTCTATTTTCATCTGTTATTCTTCACACAATAATTAGTATGTTGACACCAATGACAAATATTGCCATGAATGCAACATGTCAAATTCTACAACTACTTGAGCGATGCTTATAATAGTCCCCCAAAGGAGTTTCATTAGAATTCATGCTAACAATCTCCATTTTTGGAATTTATGGAAACATAGATGAAAAACATCTAAGTTCCAAGAATACCAAAAAATATTGCTACTGCTGCTTCTCTCTTATCTTTTCAAATCCTCTTCATCAATCAAATTTGGAACTCACAACTTTGCATCAATGTTCCCTCATTCTTACATGGATGGTCATCAATTGTTCACAATTCTCCCTTATTGTTGTACCTCTATGTGTTTTTCTCCATTGACATCAATCTTTCTCTTTTTACATCTCCCCCATGTAGACACCTAAATTTGATTACACCGCTTTGGTAATCCTATTTAACTATCTCTAAAGGCATCATTAATTAAATTCCTATTTAATTAATCCTTTTCCATCCCCTAGCTGATTAATCCTATTAAATAATCTCTAGTCCTAATTGATAAATCAAATAACTTATCATTTATCAATTAAATCCTATTCTTCTATCTAATTCCAAAATCCCCATTTATTAAATAAATCAATTTGATAAATAAAAATCTCAAATCTAATAACCTCTAACCTATCCCTAATCTCCCTTTTAGCCTAATCCACCCCATCCACCCATACTAACCTAGCTTAGTCACTAACTCACCCACCCTCATGAATGCCATCCACTTGCATATCTCTAACAAGCCTAATCTAATCCTAAATCACCTCTAATCCCCCCCTAACCTTGTCATATTCCCTAAGTAAGTTTAAGACTTTCCTAAGCCAAGTGAGGTCAACAATCTCAACTCCCTCCAAAATATCCCAACCACCAAGCCATAAAAACTCTTACAAGCCCATTCATTGCTCTTACAAGCCATTTATGAGGGTCTTTAAGGCCTTGAGCCTCCTTTATTGATTCATCCATCCCCTTTCCTCCATCCACTCACCCTATGACATGTGTCACTTCCTGGTTGATGCTAAACAAGCACAATCCATGTGCTCCCCTTTGAGTGCATCCTAGCCCTCCTTAAGCTTTCATCTCTCCTTACATCTTAGCCCTCAATCCCTCAAGCCCTTAGCCTATAAATTGAATCCCCTCCTAAGCCATATAATCACAATCCTTGAGCTAAAGTTATAATGCTCTTTTGAGAAGCCAAATCCATGCTTTTACATACATCCACACCAATTTGTCATTACCCATCCATCTCCATTGAAGCTAGTTTTGAGAAGCCTTGAGCATACATATCAATCATTTACATAGAATCATCTACCAAGCAAAGAGCTAATTCCTATTGGGAGAGTCAATTTATTTGGCTTACATTCCTAATTAGGGGTTCCTCTTTTGTCTATCTTATATGTTATATTAGTTTTTGTTAGTTAATGCTTTGTTCTTTTAATAAATTAGTGTTTCTTGCTAACATATTAGTGTATACATTTTGGCACGCCCAATGGGACCCCACTATGGGTCATTTAATCATCCATTTCTATCTATATGTTGTTTTTTATAATAATCTAATGTTTCTTGTTGTTTGAGTGAGTTGTAGGGTGTTTCACTTATTTTTGCAAGTTGAAGGGTGCACTTGGGAAGAAGACATATCCTCTAAAATTCGAAAATACCAAAAAAATCAAAAATTTCTAAAAAAATCCATGCATTTTAGTTCTATTCGCGCAATGTTGTCTCCACAGACTAGCGTCTGTGCCTGCAAATTGTCGTCTCCCCCAGATACTCTGTCGTCTCTGCAACCAAACTGTCGTCTCCGTAGTTTGGCATCTTCGCCTGGTCTCCTGTCGTCTGTACCACCACCAAACTATCGTCTTTGCAACCCAAACTGTCGTCTCCACCGCCGCCTCACCTTTTCTATCGTCTCCGCCATCGCAAAACCTCAACTATCGTCTCCACAACCTAAACTGTCATCTTCGCAGATCAGTGTCTTTGCCTGCTTTCCGATTGTCTGCGCTGCCAAACTGAACTATCATCTCCACCTCTTTCTCTGTCATCTCTGCAGATTGGCGTCTCCACAGTTCAGCATCTCCACAGTTTAGCATCTCTGTTTCTACATTTTTTATTTTTTATTTTTAAAAAAGAAGAGTATAAATCAAATTTTAACTTTTGGTGGTTCTATAGAGTAGAGGCTTTTTAAAACATTTTTACGCTTAGGAAAAAGAACAAAAAAAGTTAAATTTTTTTTCCCATAGTTAAGCTCCCATTTTGGGAATTTTTGGGTGACTAATCAAATTACTTTTTTGTAGCATTGCAGGTTGGAGCGACAAACCTAATCATGTTTTTTACAGGTTTTTCTTAGAATAAACTTGTACGTTTAAACACATCTTTCATTGAATGAATGTTGCTCAAACATAATCTTGAATGCCATAGATTAAAATCAATCTTTCTTAGAATGCATGCTTAAAAATAACAAACTCAATCTTGAATGCAAAGGATCAATTAACCATTGCAATATCTCACACTTCATTTGGGCATAAAAATTGAACAAATCTTGACATGGAGGGCCTTCGGGCACGCATTTGAAATCGAGTTTTACACACATCTTTATTTTAGGCTTAAAACAAAACTCACACTCAATCTTGAATGCCTTAAAGAAAATAAATCAATACTTGACGTGAAGGGCCTCCGGGCGCGCGATTTTGCTTTTTTTGACCCTAAATCTTCTTGGTGTATTCATTCTTCAATCGTTTTTACTTTTGTTAATGCTTCAAGTTGGAATTGAACTTTGGCATCTTAAACATGTGTGTTTGCAAGGTCTAGCATAGAATAATCTAAGCGTTAGTGGAAAAAGAACCGTGTATCTCTTTGACCTCTTTTTAGCTTTTTAGGAGGCCTGCTTGGAGATTTCATCACCCCTTGGGACGACCTCAACTCCAGCGCTCCGGTGGAGTATAAAGATTGGGAGATGAATCCAAAGACACCTCTTTTGGAATCAAGATTTTCTCACTCGGGCTAAGCCTCAAGGAACTTTATACCCTTGAGAAGTGAAAGAGGAGAAGTGGGTTACCGCTCCTCTCATCCATGTGACATTGTTTTGGTTTCATCTATGGATTTGGGCCTCACGTACCTTGCATATATCGAGGACTCGCTAGCTAAACCAAATTTCATCCTTGAAGAAAGCTTCCTAGGATGTTGGTGTGTTTGACGTGCTTTCTCCAAACTTTTTTTTGCTTGTTTGTTCATAGCTTTTGAATGAATATTTGCCAACTTTGGTCAAAATCCCAGAAAAATAGAAATCTCCCAGCTCAAGGCATACTTAGCATAGTCACTGCCTCATCAGAAGATCATCCAAGCTCCCTTAGTTCTTTGCCTAAGAACAATCCCAAATCCAAAGTCCATCCAAATCATCCCCCTAGCCAGCTAGCAACCCAATCCAAAATCACCCAAGCCTTCAAAAGTTGTTGTCACTCTGCCAGAGTTTGCTATCCAATCAATCCTACCAACCAACCACTTTCCCCAAGGTTATTCCTTTGACAGAGCTTTGTCTAGGGTAATCTAACTTTGTCACTTGTATCCCTCATCACCTTGAGCTAAAGGTTGGGATCCACAAGTGGTCAATCTCGTGTCATGCCCATAGGATCATTAGTCTATCCTCAAGTTGACACCAAAGCCACCAAATCCAGCACATAGGAAAGCAAAACTCTCACTTTTTGATAGCATACCCTTGAAGTCTTCCATCCACAGGAAAGCCAAAAATCTCCAGCCAATCCTCCTTAGGTCTGTCATGCAGCTTTGACTCTCCCTAGGAAATCTTTCATCAGCCAATCCAAAATTTGAGCTTAATCCAAACCCAACCATGAGCTTCTGTGTTCATCCATATGCAAGACCCCATCCCCATCAAACTCATCGTCAAAGCATGAAGTACCAATCCTATCATGATGTGTTTGGTCGCATTATCCTTGCTCCCGCCACCTCCTATTCCAATGATGATGAAAATCTTGTTGACTATGATGAGTATATTGAAAGCCTTAGAAACATTCCCCTAACCATCCCCCAAAATCCATGCATTATTCCAAACTATCTAGTCATGCCATCTAATATCCCAGCTTCTCCTCCATTACCCAAACAACCAAGCTTCCAATCTACCACCCCCATCACACGAGCTACTCCTATCAATCCACCACCTCCACCTACGACACACGAGTCTCCAAGGAATCTTCTAGAGGAAATACAAGAAAATCCATCTCCTCCAACTGATGAGTCAGGTCATGTAATCCAGCCATGTGAGATAGCTAGCGATGAAGCCTCCCCATCTCCCACATCTATAATATCACCTCCATCTCCCATAGCTATCATCCCTATACCATCCATCAAATTGTTTAAAATCCTTCCACTTCCCGCAAACATCAAAATCCCACCACCTGTCAAATCCCTCCAAATCCTATCCACATCACCTCCAAGCATTTCCCAAATCTCCCGTGATGACCCTTATGCATCTATCTTCTACTCACCCATCTCCACTACCGAATCTCCCATCTATCCATCCACTACATTTGAAGAATCTATCCCTTCATCTCCTATTGCACCATCCAATCCAATCCAATCCTATCAAGATCTTGTCCAAAAGCATGTTGACATCCCCCAAAGCACAAAAGAAGATACCATAATTTCATGTCTCCCATTCATAGTGCAGTTGCCATCCCCTCCATCTCCAAAACCTCAAGCCATATCTCCTCCACTACAAGATATCTTGTCATGCCACTAGCTAAATCAAGATCCTATCCTTCCATCTCCTTCGCTCCATGCTTCCATCTTACCACCTATCCAAGCTATTCCACCATCTATAATCTACCCTCTTGGTTCACTTACATTCATCCATGGTGGCCCCCTCTTAGCAGAAGAATTAAGAACAATATCTCCCCGTTGCAATACACCTAATGAAGCACTTCTACCATTTTTTGCAAGCAAAAAGTTTTTTCAGCTCATTCAAATGCTCAATCAATGGCATTATCAAGGTCAAGGTTTAGGACCACAAGAGCAAGGAATTAGAAAGCCTATTATTGCACAAAAAAATCTATGATTTCATGGTCTTGGATATGTATCCAGAGGCTCATCATCTAAAGGTGTTGGTATACCACACCCCCAAACCAAGCCTATCTCCAAGCCCACCATGCCAACCTCCCATCACTCCTTCGAGAAATCTTATGTCATCCCCCCTCCACCATCTTTGCAACCCAAAACAACCTACCATATCCCCCCTTCATCCGCTAAATCCATTTTGGGTCCCTATGTACCAAAATCTACAATCCTCCATCCTCCTATCAGTCATCATAAAAATCCTATTCCATCCATTCCTACGCAAGCTCAACAAAGGCACATATCAGGGCACATCATCCATCCTCATCCCCCTACATGCTCCTCCATATCCTCTCCATCTCACAAAGCTTCTCATAACCATCTTCCCAAAGCTTGCCACAACAATGTGAATGCCAACTTCAAAATGCATAAAGCTAAAAATCCACATCCTAGGCAATCATATGTCTATACTAAAAGACATACTCCAAAAAGGAAAAATCCAATCAAAGAATGCAAAACAAAGCAAAAGCCTATGAAAAGAAAATCCAAAACCATGTGGATCCCAAAGAAAAAAGTTGAAATCCAATGCATAATGGCATCCACCATTGCTAATCCCCCATCTAGTGACTCATGTCCCCCATCTCCTAACTCCATCTTGGGTGCCTATATCCCCAAGCGCGCTTCCACAAATCCTCCATCAAGCCCACATCTACCATCTATCCCCCATCTGCTCTTTCCACACCCATCCCAACATGTGCCAATGTTGATCTTGCAAGCATCCCCATCTCATGCTCCTTTCCAGCCTTTCCATCCCTCCATCTCCTACCATCAATCCCATCTAATCCAATTTATTGCCTAAATCACACATCTGGTGTACCAATAGCTAGCAACAAAATTGAACATTCCAACAGCCACTGAAAAATGCCAAAAAAGCAAAAAAATAGCCGAAGAAAGCCAAAATCATTCCAACTAAGTCCAAAGTCAAAAAAGTAAAGAAAAATAAAGCGTCCACTAGTGAAAACTTGGCAATTCAAGCGCCTTGGACAAGTACCATGATGAAAACTTGGCAAACAAGCATCATGCGTAATCCAGCCATCCCCAGCTTAGCCTATCATCCTCATGCTTTTGGTCACATCTTGCCATCCAGCTCTGTCTTCCAATTTATCCACCTATCTTCCATCCTCCAACTTTTATCTATCACTATCCACTTATCTTCTGCAACCTCACCCCATCATCCCAGCTATCATCTGTCTCCCTAGCACCTTCAACTTTTCCATCCTAGCTTCAATCCTATCACATCCATTGTAAGACCTCCTTCCACATGTCATCTTCTGACTAGGGGCACTATATTCCTTGGAGATCTTGTCTTGTCCATCCTCCCTTGTCATTGGTATCTAGCTCTAGGCTATCCTCATGCAAACCCAATGTCAATCCACTCTATAGCTACCCGCTCTAGCACCATCTATTAGCTACCACCAACCTTAGCATTGTCCCCATCCTTGGTCGCACATCTATCATCGTCATTGGATGCATCCTGCCAAATCCATATCTTCCACTATCACCTCATCCTTAGCTTCTGCATCTTACACAAAATTGAGCCATCCCGCTATCCTCTCATCTTGAGCTATTATCCATCTATATCATACCTATCATTGGTCTATTAGCTTGTACCATATCTTGATTAGCCCGCTTGTAACATAGCTTGGTCTGTTAGCTTGTACATCCTCTTTAGCTTAGTACCATTGTATCTATCCAGCTTTCATGTCAATTCATCCTTGATTAGCATCTTGCACACATCGCACAATCTTGGTTAGCTATTCCAATGCATCCTTTAGCTAGTTTTCCTATCACCAAAGTGTTATCCTTCTTAGTTTAGCTTGCCAGATGCATCACCCATCTAGATCCATCAGCTTAGGTACTCTCTGATAGATCCTTGTAGGATATAGCTTTCCTCATGTCTAATCTTGGTCCGTTAGTACCTCATCCTACCCATCTCGTTGGAAAATGGTTCTCTTTTGAATTTTCACTTTTTTTTTGGTTTGGAATCTTCCCTTTTGGGTCTTAAAATATCTTTTCCAAGCAATCCTTTTGTTCCCTCCTCAAGGTTGCCATGATCTTCCATATCATGGTATACTATGAATGGGGCAATTTGAGCATAAGGTCTTGATCAGGTCTTTTATTTATTTTTCTTTTCTGCTTGTGGGTTACCCAGTGTCAGTTCCATGCTGCTTCCTCTAGGAATTATGTGTGATGCTGGGGCAATCCTTGCGTATTTGTTTTGAGTCAGTCCATCAGTCCTCTAGACAGTTGGTGAAAAGGCCTTGATGTTCTTGGTAACCTTGGCAATTAACCAACAGTCCTATAGCAAATCTAGTGCTCAACTACATGGTGGTACTTCTTTTTGAAGTATCCCCCTGCTCAAAAAGCTTCAATGGATTCCCTTCATCTCCATTATCCTCCCTCCATATCTAGCATCTATCTCTCCTACCCCAACTTATGCATCAGTATCTCTTTGAATCAATCTTCACTTTTAGCTTTAGGGATCCACAATCCTAGTCTTAGGGATCTACCAATAAAATCAATCCACCAAGCCTCATCTTTCGAGATCCATAATCCTAGTCCTAGGGATCTCTGAAACCCATCTTCCACCAATCTGACTCTTTGAAATCCTGTTGCATCAACTTTGTAATCCCATCATCCCTCTCCCTATCCTAGATTCCTTTTGATAGTGCTTTGCTCCTTCATCCTCCCTCTCCCTTGGAGTCTTAAGCTTTCTTCCTCTTGTGCCTCTGATTCTCCTTTATCATTCTCCCATAGTGAGAGTTTGAGCTAATTTAGCCTCTTCTCTTTGCCAATCTGTGTCTTTGCTCATCTTGAATTCTTATCCTTTTTAAGAAGCTATCGAGCCTCATTTCTCTCCCCGCCGCCTTCTTGAGGGGGCATCATCTAAGTCTAGTCTCTCCTCTTCTTATCTGAGACTAGGGAAACCTTGTTGCTAAAAAATCTTCCTCACATCATCTTCATTCAAACTTCTTTGAAATAGTGTTGTCTCAACACTATGTCAAAGAGGGGAAAAATGTAAACACCTAAATTTGATTATAACGCTTTGGTAATCCTATTTAGCTATCTCTAAAGGCATCATTAATTAAATTCCTATTTAATTAATCCTTTGCCATCCCCTAGCTGATTAATCCTATTAAATCATCTATAGTCCTAATTGATAAATCAAATAACTTATCATTTATCAATTAAATCCTATTCTTCTATCTAATTCCAAAATTTCCATTTATTAAATAAATCTATTTGATAAATAAAACCCTCAAATCTAATAACCCCTAACCTATCCCTAATCTCCCTTTTAGCCTAATCCACCCCATCCACCCATACCTACCTAGCTTAGTCACTAACTCACCCATCCTCATGAATGCCATCCACTTGCATATCTCTAACAAGCCTAATCTAATCCTAAATCACCTCTAATCCCCCCCTAACCTTGTCACATTCCCTAAGTAAGCTTAAGACTTTCCTAAGCCAAGCAAGGTCAACAATCTCAACTCCCTCCAAAATATCCCAACCACCAAGCCATAAAGACTCTTACAAGCCCATTCATTGCTCTTACAAGCCATTTATGAGGGTCTTTAAGGCCTTGAGCCTCCTTTGTTGACTCATCCATCCCCTTTCCTCCATCCACTCACCTTGTGACGTGTCACTCCCTGATTGGTGCTAAACAAGCACAATCCATGTGCTCCCCTTTGAGTGCATCCTAGCCCTCCTTAAGCTTTCATCTCTCCTTGCATCTTAGCCCTCAATCCCTCAAGCCCTTAGCCTATAAATTGAATCCCCTCCTAAGCCATATAATCACAATCCTTGAGCTAAAGTTATAATGCCCTTTTGAGAAGCCAAATCCATGCTTTTACATACATCCACACCAATTTGTCATTACCCATCCATCTCCATTGAAGCTAGTTTTGAGAAGCCTTGAGCATACATATCTAACATTTAAATAGACTCATCTACCAAGCAAAGAGCTAATTCCTATTGGGAGAGTCCATTTATTTGGCTCACATTCATAATTAGGGGTTCCTCTTTTGTCTATCTTATATGTTATATTAGTTTTTGTTAGTTAATTCTTTGTTCTTTTAATAGATTAGTGTTTCTTGCTAACATATTAGTGTATACACTTGATACTATCAGTGCATAGGGATGTTTCAAATGGATCCTTCTCCCCCATTCTTATGTACTCATTTTTCCTAATTCTATATACTCATCTCTCCAACATAGGGATTCTCTCTCCATAGTATAAATATCAAGATATTTTTTTATGTACTCATCTCCCTCATTGACATCAATGAAAAAAGTATCATTATGTCAATTTTAATCTTTAATGTCTTCAACCAACTCAAGTTTCCAAAGACATTATTCCATACAATCTATCAAGAGTATGGTGTAGTTTAAGGCTAGAGAACCTCTATAGGAAATTTCCTAGTGCCCCCATCAATAACCACATGATAGAATAATAATGACAAGAAAGAGATTTAGATCCAAAATAATTCCAATTATCTTAATAGAATTATAAGATTTACATCCAACATGCCTAACTATAAGGCCTTCTGGGTTATGACTAAATACATAAGTAATTACAATAGTAATCCTACAAGATCTTGTAAGATCCAAACCTTAGCTAGCCTAGATCCAAAATGGTAAAAACCCCAAGAAGAATCTAAACTTTTTCTCAAGAGCCACAAAGAAACCTTCTTTTTTTTCAAATCATAACTACGTACTAGCTCTACTAACAAAATTCGTTCCTCTCAGCTACTCCTCTCTAGCTGACTTCCTCCAAGATAAAGTCCAACATTGAGCATGGAATCCATCATGGATGAAGTCAGCTAGAGAGGAGTAGCTAAGAGGAGTGAAGTTTTTTAGTAGAGCAAGTAGTTGTAGCTTGGAAATAAGAAGGTTTCTTGCTAGCCTGCAAGAAAAAGTTTAGATTCTTATTAGGGTTTCTACTAGATTGTGGATTTGGGCTAGATAAAGTTTAAATCTTGTGAGACCTTGTAGAATAACTATTATAATTTCTTGTGTATTTGGTCATCACCTAGAAGGATTTGCAACTGGGAATGTTGGACGTAAATTTTATGATTCTATGATAAGAATTGGAATTATTTTAGATCTAAATATCTTTCTTATCATTATTCTTCCATTGTGAGGTTATTTGTTGGGATCTAGGACATCTCTTTTAGGGATTCTTTTGCCTTATACTACATCAAGTGTTATCAAAGAGAAATTTGATCTTGTGGTGGATTATTTTTCTTCTTTTCTACCCCACAATAAAGATATCTAGGACTCCACAAAAAATATTCACCACAAGATCAAATTCTTCTCTGATAACACTTGATGTAGTGCAAGGCATAAGAATCCTTGAAGGATATGTCTTATCCCTAGAAAATAACCACATACTAGAAGAATAACAATAAAAAAGATATTTTGATCCAAAACAATGCCAATTCTCATAATAGAATCATAAGATTTACATCGAACATGCCTGATTCCAAGGCCTTCCAAATTACGGCCAAATACATAAGAAATTACAATAGTACTTCTTCAATATCTCCCAAGATCCGAACTCTAGCTAGCTTAGATCTAGAATCTAGTAGAAAATCCCAAGAATAATCTAAGCTTGTGCTCCTAAGCCACCAAGTAACCATCTTGTTTCCAAAGCTGCAACTACTAGCTCTGCTACCAAAATTTTCTCTTCTCAGGTACTCCTCTCTATCTAACTTCCTCCATACTGAATCCCATGCTTCATGTTGGATCCTTGCTCCATCTAGAATGAATGATGACAAGAAAAGACCCTCTACTTATACCAAACCAAGCTACATGTTGGCTTAGCAAGTTACATCCCTTACATTAAATAAACTCTCAACCCACAAGTTACATTTATTTTATTTTTAAATTTTTTAAATTAATTTTTTGCTATTAATTTTTTTTCCTTTTTTTTTCCCTTCAATTTTTCCATTTTCTCTCTCCTCCACTTTTTTTAATCACATCCCCTTTTATTTTGTGATGCATGATGCTCATGCATCAAACTCTCCATGTAGATGGAAAAGTATGTCCCATAATTTGATGCTAAAAGAAATTTCTCTAACCAACTTCATCTTCACCAAAGGTTTCCAAAACATTCTAGATAGAAGAACAAATCTAAAAATCAACCATCTATGCTTCATCCGCTCAAACATCACAATTGAACAAATCTTAGTAACTCAATCGACATGGTCACCCCCATGAACAAATTGAACATTATGCTTCATTAACAATCCTATAACTAATCACAACTAGCAACATTAATATCCTCAAATATGAGATCCATGTCAACAACATGTAATCTCAAATCCATAATAAGAGCAACATGTAAATCCTTGACCATATCAACCATACAAAAATTAGGAACATATAGATCTACAATATTATGTAGATCCTCAACCACATTAGCAACTAGTGAATCCACCCCAAAAACAACTAACTCTATATTAGTAGTGACACCTATATTAGTAATAACTAGTACATCCTCAATCATCTTAGCAACAACATATGAATGCATATCCATATTAGCAATCATATATAAATTTTTATCCATATGTAAATCCTCATCAATCTCATTACTTACAATAAGATTCTCTATAGTTTCCATGTTAGATTTATCTAGCTGATCATGAAAATAAATATGTATTCTTTCCAATCTCAACAAGGTTAGGAACTTCTTCGACAAGCTTAGGCATCTTAGCAACAATCACAAGTTACTTTGTAGGTTTTATATCAAACTCTACAAAATGATAAAAAGAAAAAAAAACAACCACACATACATCTTTATCATGAGTGAAGTTATCTTTTACCTTTTTTCTCAACAAAGACTTTTCTTCTTCTCTAAACAATATTCTTAACTAAAAAAATCACTCTCTTCCAAATCAATAGACTCCAACTCCAATTCCAAAAATCTTCCTTTCCACTATATCATGAAGATCTATACAATCATCCTAGGGTCCAATCTCCTCAGAGGAATCTTCCAAGATCTTCACAAAACCTCAACAAATAATGATCAATAAAATCCAATCTTTACTCAACAAGATCAACATTTCATCTTCATAGTAATATATTTATATCAAAATCCATTTGTGAGTCCTCTAGAATTGTAAATCAAAACCAAAATCTTCTACTTCACAATAAATACATCTATGACTCTAGAAGGAAAAATTCACCACAAGATTGAACTCTATTCTAATACCACTTGGTGTAGTACAAGGCAAGAGAATCCCCAAAGTAGATGTCCTAGCCTCTAGAAAATAACCACACAATGGAAGAATAATAATAAAATAGATATTTTGATCCAAAATAATCCCAATTCTCATAATAGAATCATAAGGCTTACATCTAACATGCTTGGCTATAAGGCGTTGTAGGTTATGACCAAATACATAAGCCATTACAATAGTAATTTTGCAAGATCTAAACCCTAGCTAGCCTAGATCTATAATCTAATAGAAGACCCCAAGGAGAATCTAAACTTTTGATTACAAGCCACCAAGAAACCTTCTTATTTTACAAGTTGTAGCTACTAGCTCTCCTAATAAATTTCACTCTTACCAACTACTCCTCTCTAGTTAACTTTCTCCATGCTTAATCCCGTGCTCCATGTTGGATCCCTGCTTCAAGTTGGATGAATAATGATAACAAAAGACCCTCTAATTATAATAAACCAAGCCACATGTTGGCTTAACAAGTTACATTAAATAAACCCTCAAGCTACAAGTTACATTTATTTTAAATTTTTAAATTTTTAAAAAATCATTCCCCCTTTTATTTTTTCATGCAAGATGCTCCTGCATCAAAGTCCTTAATGACTTTTCTCAACCAAGAATATCCCCCCACACAAGAAGCATCAACCTTCAATCCAAATAAATAATAGTGCTTTTTACCACTAGATTGATGTAATAACTACATCTTTTATCTTGAGATAGGTAGGGGTATAACCCCAAGCATACCATTTAAATACTCAAATTTATCCTTAGGAAAAGGATTTGTAAAATTATCTTCACTCTTTTCCTTTGTACTAACGTACTGTAATCTAATTTATTTTTCTACAAATTTGTCTCTCAATACATGATATATAATAGATATATTCTTAGTCTTAGAATGCAATACATGATTCTTATACATAGTTAGTCTATGTGTGTTATCACAATTCATGATACTAGGTTCTAAAAATTTAATTCTAATATCTTTCAACATCTATTTCATCCACATAATCTAATTACAATTGTTTCCTACTGCTACATACTCTTTTTTAATTAGACTTTGTGAAATGAATTTGTGTTTCTTGCTTAGCCAAAAAACCAATCTTCCTCAAAGAAAAATGCTCCACCACTAGTGTTCTTTCTATCATTCATACTGCCTACATAGTCAATATCAATATATGTATATAAAGTAAAATCATCATGACTATCTTATAGCCCATTTCAATGGCAATACATGGTACATTGTTGAACCTGCTTGATTGATATAATTTATGTGATATTATCCTCACCACAAATTCAATTAGGGGATATAAAATAGTATCAATTGTCATCCCTTGTTAGTTCCACACTGCCTCTGTATTCTTCTCAATGAATTCTTTAGATTCACTTCTCATTACTTTAGGTTAGTCAAGCATTGAAAATCCTATTATTCTATATAAAATTTTCTTGGTAATCTTCACCAGTCCATTATCCAACCATATAGAATTATCATGAATTCTACTCAATACTATCTTAATCCATTCAATCTTCAAAACATTTGGGAAATCTAGGGTACAGATCAAGCCTTTCCTCTTTATGATTTTGAATTCATCCTTCACTAGTCCATTTCAACATAATTTTCCATAGGTTTCCCTAATTTCCACATCTCCTATGCTACCAACCTTACATTTATAGTAGTATCTTACATCTTGAATCATAAAAAATCTCAGTGGTATCCTTGACAATGCACCAGATGGATCTTGCTTGTAAGTGATATTAGGTATATCTCTAAAGTTTTGTTGTCTGATATCATCACTTACCAATTGTAAATCCAAAACTTCTTTACCCTCTTTAACCTTAGCAACTAAAGACCTAGATGACATAATGTAAACTAGGGTTTGCAAAAATTCAAATTGCCTAGCTCAGAAATGATAAATACCTTTGTGAATCTATTGTGATGGTGTCAAGCGACTGTTGAATTTAACTTGCAAAAACTAGTATAACCTCTTTCAATTTCACCTTTTTATCTTCATGCTCTTCTTCAAATTCAAATGATGTCAAATTAGTAGAAATTTATCATATAGACCTCAAAACCTTGCATTTAATGCTTAGTGCTTAAACAAGCTTAGCTTCAATAAAGATTTGACTCACTTAGCTTCCATGAAGTTTCCTTTCCACTTGGCAACTAGTATGAGCTTGATCAACACTAACATCTTTGATAACTTGACATCAACTTACATTTCACCTGACAACTATAGTGAAACTTTTCATGCTCAGCAGTAACATGAAAACTAGCAAAACTTAAAAATTTCTTCTAGATTTTTAACAATACCTTGCATCTTTATTCATGCATATGTAATATTTTCATAACTAAATCCTTGAAACTAATGTATAGTACATCTTTTAGATATTAGTTTCAGATAGCTGTTGATTTCTTAATTGGAGGAAGTGTAATCACCTCACCCATTGGGTGAAGTGATCCCTTCTGAACTTGATGTGCTACAATCTTCCTTTCTCTTCCATGTCTTTTTCATTTCATCCTTGACATTTTCAAAATCTAACTTTCCTTTTCCTTTGTTGAACTCACCTTTTGGTGCCTTTAACCTTATTGGACAATTTATGCTTATGTGACTAGTTTTCAAATAGTTAGAACATGTGGTTTGACTCAACCATCTACTATAGTCACTTCTAAAATGTGTTTTTAGGAAAATTTCAGAAATATGTCCATACTCTTGACAATAGTGACAACTATACCTTGTATTATAATCCTGATTATAAGAGTTTCCATTGTGGTTTACCTTTGTCTATTTGTTTGATGATCATTTAGGCTTGGATCTACAAATGTATGCTCTATGTCCATAGTTTTGATAGTTATAATAGTATCCTTCAAATCTTAATGTGCATGTGGTCTTGGTTCTCCATTCATGTGCTTAATGTCCTTATTTTTTTCATTTATGGCAATGACCCATGAACTTTTTCTTAGGATTTTAATTTACAATCTTGCTTAGAAAAACATTAGCAATATGACCTATCTTATCACAATTATGACAAGTAGGTTTGGAGTTCTTACCTTTGTTACTTCTTTCTTCACCACTTTTGGATGATTCTCCTTTTTTAGTACTAGTGTATCCGAATCTAGAGGTATCACTATTGGATCTAGGGGATCTCACCAATTGTTAAAAGTACTTGGTGGCTTTACTAGGTTTGTTCAAACCATCATCACTCTTTTTCTCTTTTCAGATCATTTCTCAGTTGTCCATTCTAGAACTTCAGTGTTGTGATCTCAATATCCTTTGCATTCAGTTCATGATTTGCAATCATCATTTGACCCAAAGTTTTGAATTGTAGGTTAGAAATCCTAGTTACCTCTAATGTTTTCTCTTCCAGTTTGTTGGTCAAAATCCTTTTTTCATCTTCAATCATGACTTTTTCCTCTTCAAATTTCTTTTTTTCTCGATCACCTAACATAGAAATACTGATTGGACTTCTTGATCTCTCTTTAGATTTATGAGTTTTTCAGTTAGGATTCCATTCTTTTCCATTAGATCTACAACTACTACATCAAATTCATTTGTGTTTCCATAAACAAACAATTTAGTAGTGTCAATCTCTTGGTATTGTGTTTCATTCTCTTCAATAGAAATTTCCTTCCTTCTCTTTAGTGATATCTTCAAATTTTCTTTTGCTTCATTCAGCTGATGTAAGGCAAGTTATATTTCAATATTCTAATTCTCAATAGTTTTTCCCAAATTGTAGACTTCCAGCTCCATGATCTTTCCTCAAATATGCAAAGATTTACTTTAAGAGAACTTAGCTTTGATACCAATTGTTGGAAATACAATATGGAAGCAAACTCTAGGGGGGGAGGGGGGGTGTTGGTGGTGAATTATCATTTAAAACTTTCAACCTCAACAATGTAGTAAAAGGTAGGAGAATCCCCAAAGGAGATGTCCTAGCCCCCAACAAATAACCACACAGTAGAAACAAAAAAAACAATGCAAGATTTCAAGCCAAGTCATAATAATTTATTCATAGATATAATTGATTACATGCAATGTGTCAGGTTGTAAGGCCTTCCTGGTTATGGCCAAATATAAAAAAAGTAATAGTTTTGCAAGATCCCTCAAGATTAAATCCAACACTAGCTAGTCCATATCTACACTCTCATAGAAACCCCCAAGATCTCAACTTGTGCTTGCAAGACACCAAGCAATATCCTTGTTTCCAAAGCCTTAGCTACTAGCTTTTCTCAAAATTCGCTCCTCTACCATCTCCTCTTCTCCAAGATGGATGAATAATAACTAAAGACTTCACCAAAACCCTTATTTATACCCATCTAAGACACAAGTCAGCCTATAATTCTAAAAACTTACTAAAACCAACATTAAATGCTTGAAGAGCTAGAAGTCAGCCCCCAACAAAAATTAAATGCCAAATGCATTTAAATGCTTACAATAATTATTAAATACATCAAAATTAACTACCCAAGACCCAAAAAGGTCCACTCAACCCCACCAAATCCCTTAATCATGTAGGATAGCCAACCACCCTAGGATGCTCCTACATTAGACTCCCTAGGTGCAAAAAGATGTTCTTAGTAGCTAGAATAACATCCTCTGGGATTGAACACATAAATCCCAAACTGGTTCTTCACATGAATGTCCTCCAAGTCTTTAAAATGTACATTCTTTCCCTTGCTCTTCTTCTATTTCTTCACCTCCATCCTCGGTGTCCCTCAAGTTTACTGTCCACACTAATTTTTAACCCTTTCAGTATCTGCCAACTCAACTAGACTACCAATACTAAGTTTCCTTCTACTAACCTCTTCATTCTATAAAGGAATCAAGGAATGCTTCCTGCCACCTTTCTCAATTGTAAACACATTCTTGACACAATCATGCATAGGTTTGCAATCATACTGCCAAGTTCTACCAAGAAATACTTGAAAATTGGTCATGTCCACAATATCACATAACACTTGATCCCTATATTGCCTAGTCTTGAAATCAAGAAAACACTGCTCCTTCACTTCCAAATGATGCTCACCTTGTAACTAGCCAATTCTATAAGAATAAGTATGTCTCAGCCTCTTCAAACCAAGTTTCTAAACCATCTCCTTAGTAACAAGGTTATCTGTACAACCACCATCTACAATCACCTTGTAGACTTTACCACCAGACTTACAATGGGTTCTAAAAAACTAGTTCTCTAACAAGAATCTAGTGTCTTTTCACCAACCAATACTCTCTAAGCTTGAAAACTCTCTCCTTTCTTAGGTCCATGGTTTTCAACCTCATTCACAATAGCAGTTGTCCTACTAATTAGACATTCAAAAGATCTATGCCCTTCTTGACCACACTTGAAACAATTACCTCTAAACCCACCTCCTCCTATCCTTCTTTTCTATTCAATAGGTTTTGGTTCTCATTCTGCATTCAGTTTAACTTTCTCCAAAATATCTTGCTTCTCCTTCCCTCAAGATTTAACTTCAATTGAGATTTAGCTCTAGCAAACTGTCCAACCCTATTTCCCATAAGTCTCTCCACACAATCAATTTTGGCCTCACCACTCAATCCAAAAAATTCAAAGTCTTCAACAACTTCCTCATAACCATCTTTAGTACCCATATGCTGAGGTACACCACCTATAGAACTTATGATCTCACTGATCATATTACTCTTTGTCAATGCCATCTTAGACCTAAAAGGGGACTTAACCTCGTCTATTTCAAATCTAAAATTTTCTCTAACTTTCTCAAAGATCCTTTATTCCAAAAAAACACTAAGA
The DNA here is from genome assembly GCA_028749045.1 of Cupressus sempervirens. Taxonomy (NCBI): domain Eukaryota; kingdom Viridiplantae; phylum Streptophyta; class Pinopsida; order Cupressales; family Cupressaceae; genus Cupressus; species Cupressus sempervirens. The sequence goes on from CM053789.1 coordinate 62,436,987, forward strand.
TCATCAATAGCCCTAGGGCCCAATCTTCTCAGAAGCATCTTCCAATATTTTTGCAAACCCTAATAAATCCACACACAAAACCTTAATACAAACTACCTCAACTTTGGCACTCAGTCTACACGTTCAAGAATAGCCTTCTCTTTGATACCATCTACTGTAGTACAAGGTAGGAGAATCCCCAAAGGAAATGTCCTATCCCCTAAAAAAAACCACATAGTGAAAATAGAAACATTAATGCTGAAGCCAAGTCACAAATATTCATAGATATAATTTATTACATGCAATGTACTAGGTTGTAAGGCCTTCTTAGTTAAAACCAAATAAAAGCAAGTAATAGTTATGCAAGATCCCTCAAGATCCAATCCAACCCTAGCTAGTCTAGATCCACACTCTAGTAGAAACTCCCAAGATCTCAACTTGTGCTCGTAAGCCACTAAGTAATCTCCTTGTTTCCCAAGCCTCAACTACTATCCTTTCTCAATTTTTTCTCCTCTACCACCTCCTCTTCTCCAAGATGGATGAATAGTGACTACATACCTCACCACAACTCTTAATTATACCAATCTAAGCCACATGTTGGCCCAGATTGCTAAAAATAAACTAAACTCAACATTAAATGTTGAAGAGCCACAAGTTGTCCCCCAACAGAAATTAAATGCAAAATGACTTTAAAGGCCTACAATAATTATTAAATACATCAAAATTAACTATTCAAGACCCAAATAGGTCAACTCAACCCAACCTAATATCTTAATCATGTAGGAAAGCCAACAACCCCAGGATGCTCCCACATCACTCTACAACTATTCACCATACTGATGTTAGATCACCTCTAAACTGATGTGTACTTGATCCTTTCTAATCAAATGTATTTTTGATGTCCTCTAATTCCCGTTAAGACTATTATGTTAAGAGATTTAATTGATCCACCTGTTAGAATGTCTTAGCAATGATCCTTTGGTTAGCACTCTATTTTTTGATGTTAGATCACCTTTATTCTAATGTGTACTTTATCCTTTTTGATCAGATGTATCTCTGTTGTCCTTTGATTCCTTTCCTCTATTCTCCTTTAATTAATTCTACAATGTAACTCAATTCATAACACCTTAATCACCTTTAATGCTCTATTTGTGCATACAAACTCTTTTCAATTCTCCTTAGCATTCCTTAGAAAGTTTAGTGTTTACCTTCCTTAAGAAGACCTAGGTGACTTAGGGTTAGGTATGAATCAATGGTAGGGATTCACCCATATTACACTTAAACCTTATCTTTTTCTAATTGGATGCATGTAATGCATAGGGATTTACAATTCATCCTTATCAAAAAAATCATAAATCATTCCTCAAGTCAGCCCAAAAATGGTTTACATAGAAGTTTGTGCCATTACAAACAACTATGTCAAAACTATGTAACTCGACACTTGAAGTCTTTGATGCTCAGGATCAACCACAACTTCAATGTTGTAACTTAGCCTTTGAATGACTCAGCATCCACTGATCACTCGGCATCTAGATAGATCAACACATATTATCTACTTGGCACTTGAGTGACTTAGTACTTACTAGTTACTTAGCTCACACTAAATATTTGTCACTCGATATATACTATCTGACAACTTATGCTTGACATGTATTACTTGTTCGACATGAACTAAGTAAATAACTTAATTATATACTCACTCATACAACAAAACCAATATGAGATTAACATCTTTTGTTCTTCTCAATTCATTCAATTGTTTCATTCATGGTAGTTGTCCAATCTTCATTCTCGAAAGCATATTTCTTCATTCTTGGTTAAAACTCACACAATAGACATGTATTACCTCTCAATACTTTTCTTTTCATAGCTTCTAAATTTTTGTCTCCAATGATTTTATCTAGATTATGATGTCTTCTTACATACTTTATAAATGAGGGCTAGGTCTTATCACTACTTGAGGTAGGGTATGTGCAAGATCATAGTAGGCCAAGCTATACCCTTAAGTGGCAATCTAAAATCACTAAATCTAGTTTATATAAACTTGACATGAAATTTTGAGCTAGTTATAAAAATTATATTAAAATATTGTAAGAATAGAATCTATAGGTAATTGAATGTAGTTTCTAAACTGCTAGGTCTTATTTGAAAATAATTTAATCTGCTAGGTCAAAGTTTTATATTTTAATGTTGTAGTACAAAATTTTTAGGACAAAAATAAGAAGTAGTTGTATGTCTGACCACCTTAATCACAATCATATAATAATAATTTTTTTTTATAGGATTCTAGATATAAGAACTAGACTCATGCCCAAATATGATGCATATTTTTGGATATTTTGTTCCAAAATAATAATTAATTATGATTTTTGGTACAATTTTTTCAGGAAAAAAGGGCTTCTATTTGATGACCTTAATTAATTCAAAACATTACCAAATTTTTATTTTTTTAAAATTATATTAACCAAAGCATAGAATGTGACATCTTTTGAATTTCAAAAACTTTTGATAGTTTGAAAGTTATAGCCATTTTTCAATCAGGATGTAAATCAACACTTTGCAGATATCTTCATTTAAAAATAAGTAATAATTACTTATTAATCTCATAATTTGACATACATTATATCATTGAAGAGATGAGAATATTTTCAAGAAATCATTTTAAAATAAATTTGGTCATGTTAAAAGTTTTTAGGTACATCCTCTAAGTCTGGAAGTCACCTTAATGGGGATAAATCACAATTTTGAGAGTTGATCAAGGAGGCTTAGTTATTACCAATCCTAATGAGGTATACGATATTAAATTAGATACCTAATATAAGATCGAGTACCTGATATGGGATCGAATATATGATATTTCCCACTTAAATATACAAAATAATCAAATTAAAAATGGAGGGTAAGGATTAAATGTTGAGGCAGGGTCCTCACTATCCCTTCCATGATCCATATGAGGTGTTTTAACTAAATTAAAAATTACATTTTTAACCATGTTATAATAGATTATATTATACTATTATATATTCTATTACATTACATTATATTATATTGTAATATAAAATAAATAATATGATACAATATATTTCCCTAGGGGACCTAGGACCCTTAGGGACATATTGTAATTGATTGTATGGGTTTAGGGTTTAGGACATATGTTATATTGATAATATTGGTCGAAAGGGGTCATAGGTGTATCTATGACTCCCTTTTGACACATTCAATGACAACATAGGTTCTCGATGTCTTAGGAACCCTAGAGACATATGTTGTATTGATTGCATGGATGGAAAGGGTTCATAAGTTCACCTAGGACCTCTTTCAACCCATTCCCTAACAACATATGTCCCTAAGGTCCTAGGACCCCTAGGGAGAAATGTTGAATTGATTGTATGGGTGGAAAGGGGTCATGGGTGAACCTATGACCCCTTTCAATGGATTCATTGACAACATATATCCATGGGGTCCTTAGACACCTAGGGGCATATGTTATATTCATTATATGGATCAAAAGGGGACATAGGTTCACTTATGACCCTTTGAGCATATACAATCAATACAACATATGTCCCTAGGGTTCTTAGGACCCCTATGCACATATGTTATCATTGAATGGGTCAAAAGGGGTCATAGGTTCACCTATGACCCTTTTTGATTCATTTACTGACAACATATGTCCCTAAGGTCATAAGAACCCTAAGGACATGTTATATTTGGTTCTATCTTCATGTATGGATCGAAAGTGTTCATATGTGAACCTATGACCCTTTTTAACACATTTGATGACAACATATGTCCTCAGATTTCTAGGAACCCTAGGGACATATGTTGTATTTATTGTATGTTCATGTATTGGTTGGAAGGGGTCATAGTTCCACCTATGATCCCTATCAACAGATTCATTGAGAACATATGTCCTTGAGGTCCTAAGACCTCTAGGACCATATGTTATATTGATCATATATTCATGTATAGGTTGAAAGTGGTCATAGGTTCACTGATGACCCCTTTCAATGCATTTGATGACAACATATGTCTTCCGGGTCCTAGAATACCAAGGGATGTATCTTGTATTGATCATATCTTTATGTATGGGTTGAAAAGGGCCATAGGTTCACCTATGACCCTATTTAACGCATTTTCTGCCAACATATGTCCCTAGGATTCTGGGACCCTTAGTGAAAAAAATTTGTATTGATTGTATGGGTTGAAAGGGGGCATATGTTTACCTATGACCCCTTTTGGCACATTTGTTGCCAACATATATCCTAGGACCCATAAAGACATATGTTGCATTGATTTTAAGTTCACGTATGTGTCAAAAGGGGTCATAGGTGAACCTATGACCCTTTTCAACACATGATGAAAATATATGTATCCAAAGTCCTAAGACCCCTATGGACATATGTTGTATTGATTTCATATTCACGTATGGGTTAAAAGGGGTGATAGGTTCACCTATGACCCCTTTAAATGCACTTGCTGACAACATATGTCCTTAAGTTCTTGGGACTTCTAGGGAGGTATATTATATTGATTGTATACATTGAGATGGGCCATAGGCTCACCTATGACCCCTTTTGACACATTTTTTTGACAATGTATGTCCCTAGGTCCTCGAGCCGCTAGGGACATGTGTTGTCAGGGAATGTGTCGAAAGGGGTTGTAGGGTCACCTATGACCCTTATCAACTCATTCAATGACAAGATATGTCCCTAAGGTCCTAGGAACCCTAGGGACATATGTTTTGTTGATTGTATGAGTCAAAAGGGGCCATAGGTAAACCTATGACCCATTTCAATGGATTCATTGACAACATCTATTTATGGGGTCATGGGAGCCCTAGGGACATATTTTTTATTCATTGTATGGATCAAAAGGGGACATAGGTTCACTTATGACCCCTTTGAACACATACAATAAATACAACATATGTCCCTAGGTTTCTTAGGACCCCTATGCACATATATTGTCATTGAATGGGTCGAATAGAGTTATAGGTTCACCTATGACCCCTTTTGATGCAGTCACTAAGAACATATGTCCCCAAGGTCTTAGGACCCCTAAGGACATATGTTGTATTGGTCATATGGTGAAGCTATGACCCCTTTTGACACATTTGATGACAACATATGTCCTCGAGATCCTAGGAACCCTAGGGACATATGTTTTTTCAATTGTATGTTCACATATTGGTTGAAAGGGGTCATAGTTTCACCTATGATGCCTTTCAACACATTCATTGAAAACATATGTATTTGGGCACCTGGGACCCTGAGTGGCATATGTTATATTGATTTTATGGGTTGAAAGAGTCCATAGGATTACTTATGACCCCTTTTGATGCATTTTTTGATAGCATAAGTCCCTTATGTTGTATTGGTCATAAATATTGAACCATGATCTTAAACATGAATACCTTATTTCTTAACCATAATCCTAAATGCTAAACTTTTATTCAAAATATTAAACCCTAAATTATCTAATCTATATTTTAAATAATAACCCTAAATAGAAAATCTAAGTGTAAATGCCAACACCTAATTCAAAATGTTAAGTTGTAAATATAAATATTTAAATATAATAATTAATCTTGAATGTTAAACCCTACTCTAAAAAACTATATCTTGATTATATATATTGAAGACAAAGCCCAAAACTCTAAACCTTAATCCTAAAAACCAATCCCTAATCTTAATATTATTTTAAAACCCTAATCTTAAATTTTATAATATAACCCTAAATCCTAACCCTAAACATAATAGTAACTATGATGTGAACATGTATCCTAATCTAAAAATGAAATATATAACCCTATATTATAATCTTAAATGATAAAATATAACTGTAAATATTAAACTATAATCCTAAAGAAAAATGAGGACCTTTAGTCAAAACACCTCGCATGGACCATAGAGGGGGTAATGTGGACCATTCATCAACCTTCAATCTCAACCCACCATTTTCTCCATTTTCCTTTTGATTTTGAAATACATTTCATAGGAAATATTGGGTACCCAATATTTTAATAGTGAACTTTTTAAAAAGTTGACTGTGGTCCCATTACCCAAGACATGCAAAAAAAATCACTTTTTCAATGTTTTTGAGGGTTTTGCATGCAAGAAACAAAATTTGGGGCCCATACTTTTAAAAAGTGCTCCAATCATTTGATTTTGTGTCTTGAGTGTATTGACACAATAGGAATTAGTAGTAGGCAAAAGTCTAAATGAAAAAGGAAGGTGAAAAATGGAAAAATCAAAGAATATAGGGACAAAGATAGAGAACAACATCATAGAAAGAGTCAAGGTATGTTAAATGTCGAAAAGGCCAAGCTTGTAACAATAATTTCTAGTGAAGATGATATTGAATTTGGTAATATGAATCAACTTCATGATGTGAATGACAATTTATTAATCAAAGAGGAAAATGTAGAGCTTTAGAGGGAAAATATAACAATCGAGAATGATAGTGATAATGTTGCAAATGAACCTTACCTATCTCCTTGTTATAATCAAAATGAGGTTCCTTGCAATGAAGAGAGACAAACATTTGACCCTAAACCTGGTGGAACACCAAAAGGGTTATTATAGATTGATGAGGACATTTTGAGCACATTGGAAGGGAAAAGATCACATAGAATAGTTTAGTTGTGGGCTTCAAGACTACATGAACAATTTTTTGGCAACAAGAAATTGGTGGATAAATGTAAATTTTTTGTGCAATTATTAAGGATGCAAAAATTAAGAACTATGTTATCAAAAATTAAAATTCATGTGAATAAGAAAATTGATAGAAATGTCATTATTATGAAGAATCTTTTTAGTGCTCTCAATAGCGTAGGAAAACAGAGAAGTGAAAACGACAAGACAACTATGTGTAGGGTTATTAAAACTTCCTTGGTAAGTCATTATTGGAGAAAAGAGATATTTATTAGACAAACTTGTGTTGACTTAAACATAAGTCATACAACTTTTAATATAGAACTTAAAAGAAGAGAGAGTCTTGTCAATCCTCCTCAAACTAATACATAGTCTTATTGTGGGAGACTTTCACATTTTGATAAGAAACTAAGAGAGGGTGTGAAGGAAAAAATTGTATAATTTTGGCACTCTAGCTCAATAGTGTCACCAAATACGAAGGATTTTTTGAAGTTGAGAATTGGCAACAAAGAATGTACCCCACATCCAAAACATTATTTGGAGGCAAGTCAAGAAATTTTGTTCAAATAGTTTTGTGAGACTAATCCACCATTAAGTATACCACAAAGGGATTTTGAATCAATGAAGCCATTTTATTGTGTGCCTCTTAATATTTGAAATACATGTTGCAAAAATCATGTGGAGTTTTCTATGAACCATGAAGTATTATGTTCTATCTGTTATGCTTTGCGTACTACTAAAATATTGGAAATTTGTGGTGCCACTTGTCTTCCAAAATCATCAAGATCATTACTAGATGAATTATTATGTCTTAGTTATGATGGTTGTTTATTTTATAGAAATGATTGCTTGAATGAGAAGTTCTTACAATGTGGTAGTTTAACACAAAATTTGACATGTTTACATGAGGGGTGCAAAGAAGATATTGGAAAAACATTAGTTTCAAAGAAGGTTTATGAAATAGTAAAATATACATTAAAGAATAGAGGTCAAGGTTCTAGATGTGAGTTGGTTGAAGGCGTTGGCCTAATTTTTCACCATTTCTATTGTGTGCATTCAGTAGTGAAAAGCCCTAATTTTGTGCCTTAAATTTTTTTGAAATTAGGTAAAACCCTGGGTAAAATTTATGAAAAACCCTAGTGCCTTATTTTATTTTACACTAGCCTTTGAAAAACTTTAAGAGTCCTTTTTCAAAATTTGTTTAAGGCATATCACTTTTACCCTAGGGGTGGGCTAACATAATAAAGACTTCATTAAAATCTTTCTTAAACCTTTATTGACTATGTTTTGCTGAAATATTTTATTGAGAAATATCCTATGTAACACCGATTTGTGTGACCGTCAATCTTGGTTAGATCAATAGGTATTGCATTCTTGCAATGTTAAGATGCAAGGTTTTTAAACAATGTGGGCATGCACCTTAATGACACGTAACCCTTGTTTGTTTAAAATCTCAGTGTGCTGCAACGATTGTGACATGTTAGAAATTGTCTAAACCTTTTTGTAGACTTGTCAGTACCTTTCATACACATTATGAAATTCTTGCAATGTCATTGATTGATCTATTGATGAAGGTATCACTTTATGACCAAGATTCATTGACCACTGATCTTGTTTAGATCAAGGGTTGGCTCTTTCTTACACTCTAGAGATGCATGTGAATTAAATAATGCAGGGAAGCGCAAACAAGATATGTAGCACAATCTGACAACATCGGCCCATTGTTTCCAAGGATAATATTGAGGTGCATTCCATGGAATTTGTCAGGTGAGTTGGACTAGAGGGTAGTATTCTATTCATTAGTTTGGCTGATGTGGTGTTTTTAAGATGCAAAATTTTATGACCATTGATCTATGTGAAATCAAAGGCTAGCGCATGACAACATTTTTGAGTTGCACGAGAAATAAATAAAGTGGGCAAGAGGTAATTCACCACATAGCAAGGTGGGACCAAGATTGTAGGGTGTGTGTTGCAGTGTGCCAAGTTGTAAAGCAATTTCTGATATGTACTGCTAGTTGTGCCAATAAAGAGGTTTGTCTGTCAAATAGAATAGAAGTTTTATCAACCATAGATCTTTCAAAGATCAAAGGCTAGCACTTTTCCACATTAACAAGATACTCAAAAAATAAGAAATGTTGTTATGCGCCTTTGTGCCACCTGTCACAATGGGGCCAAGATTAGGGGAGAATGTTGAGTCATGCCATTTTGTATGACACATGTGCCTAGCTAGAAGTACTTGTGCTATGGGTGTAGAAATTCTAGGAATTAATGCAGTAGTTAGATTTTTCAGAGCACGAGGGATAAGAAGAGTTATTTTATTGGTCAAAATGCATGATGTGATCATAATAGATAAAGTTTTACCTACCATCAATCTTGATCAAATCGATGAAGGATGCTTGCCCACATTAGGAACTTGAAAGAAATTTAAGAAAAGCGGGTATGTGCCATGTGGACATGTGTCTGTGGTGATGTCAGCTCCCCTATCTTAGAGTGTTAAAAGATTTGACTTGTGTCATCACTGATATTTCCAAGATCAATGGTTGGCATAAGGGTTGGTGCAAGCTTGCTTTATGAAGATGCTCGTTGGATAAGGAAAATGGGGATGTACCAGCTTGACACATGGTAAAAATGACATCGAGCACTCACTTGTCTAGAAGATGATATGGGACTTGCTTACATGGAAATTTGTCAAAAAGTACTCATATGGAGAAATTTTATTGGTCATTACAACTTACTCAACATAATCAAAGAAATATAATTAGTGATTATTGATTTAATCAAGATCAAGGGTGAGCACTTAACCGCATTTTTAAGTTGCATGAGAGATAAGAAATGTGAGCATGCACTAACATAACATGTGGCATAAGGAGGCCAACTGTTACCAAAGTGGATATGATATGCCAAGTTGGAATATTTAATGAGCCAGTTGTATTTCACTATTTGCTTGCTACCATAAAAAGGTGTTGTTTCTCTTGATTGTTGATCTGGAAGAAGATCAATAGCTAGCACATCCCTGCATTTTCAAGATGTGAGAAACTTAAGCAATGCAAGGAAGTCCCTGATTGACACGTGGCCAAGATTTTTAAAGTGGTAAATAAAGTCTATTTTTCAAATTAACTGTTAGATCTACCAAAATCAACAAATTAAATTCAAATCTAGGCAACATGCAAATAACAACTAATGAAATTAATTCTATGTAGAGTTCATTCGTGTGATCTCAATGCATGAATAAAATTCATGATTTTTATCATTATTAAATCACCAAAGCAAGAAGAATTATCAGAGCACAAAAAGTTTCTAGAGCTAAGACACAACATTTTTATCTAGTGATCTAGTGAGTTTCAACAAAAATTACACAGAGAAGAAGTGAAAATTTTAGCGAGTAAGTACTCTATGACTCCTCAAAATGAAGCATCTATTCTTATATAATTCTTAGGTTTTTCTCAAAATGCCTCCATGAAAAGATTTTGTGGGACAAACTAATTATCTAAAATGCTCTATGCTTGATGATTTTTTGGAACAATTCCCTTTATCCATACATGAAATAACTAAGGGTAGGGAGCTCATTCTAAAACACCCAAGGTAAGCTATAGCAGAGGGTTTCTATGATAAGGAAATTGGGTAAGACATGCTCGGGTATCTATGGGAGGTCCATAATTATTTAAAAAGTGGTTCTCAGAAAGGAAATTAGATACCCCGATGAGCAATGCTTGGAAATTTGACATTGGAAAGTTACCAGTCCCTACAGTTTTCTTTGATAGTGACCTATTGGCTGATCTAGATAAAAAGTATGATCCTATTATGGGTTGGGTTAAGAATCATGCTAGGGTAAATTTTTTTAAAGTTTTTCTTGAATTAATTAGAGAGGTTTTCAATGTAAATGCTAACCATGCTATACATGAAAAAATTGACATGGATGACCTTCAAGCATGTCTAGGTAAGACATGCTTAGGTATGTATGCGAGGTCTAGAATTATTTAAAAAGTGGTTCTCATAAAGGAAATTAGATACCCCGACAAGCAATGTTTGGGAATTTGACATTGGAAAGTTAACAGTCCCTGCAGTTTTCTTTGATAGTGACCTATTGGCTGACCTAAATAAAAAGTATGATCCTATTATGGGTTGGGTTAAGAACCATGCTAGGGTAAATATTTTTAAACTTTTTCTTGAATTAATTAGATAGGTTTTCAATGTAAACCCTAACCATGCTATACATGAAAAAATTGACATTGATGACCTTCAAGAAAGGTATGATTCCCAAAGGATATACTTGAGAATAGGGCCATTGAAAGAGCATGCTAACAAGATTGGAACATTGTCTATAATCACTGCTAGTACACTCGAGCCATTAATGAGAAGACATTTTAATCTAAGGGCTCAAGAATTATATTTTTCTCTTTATAGGATTTTTGGAATGGATGAAGTAGAGCAAATCCTAGGCTCCATTGTTCTCATTATGGCTCAAACTCTTCAATTTGGGATGAGCTCCATTCTTGATTTTGCTACTTTCCTTGCACAAGAAATTCACAATGGTTTGGTGGGAATAGCATGGGGGACAATAGACAAACCATTCTTTTGGGATTTTTTGCTCATTTATGAATGCTTGTATAAGGGATTTACCTTCTTCTACAAGGGTATGGAGCTGGAAACAACCAGGGATGGAGAGAGGAATCCAGTTTAGTTATGGAGTGTTGATATGACCTTAATAGCTAGAGATGCCAGTTTTGTAAGGTTTGATAGATATTTTGCATTAAATCTTAGATTTCTTTTGAGAGGAGACAACCCTAGGATTTTGCAAGTACTGTTAGAATTGGTCAAGCACAAGGACCATGCAAAAGGGCTATTGGTTAGTCTTAATTGGGGGAATGTAATCCCCTCTAATGTTTCAATAGTAATAAGAGTATATGGTTTCTTGAGAAAGCCTCATGTGCTACCATTTCATGTGCTTCTAAAAATAGGGATAGCAAAGTTGTTATAGCAGATAGGCACTGTTGATGAAAGAGATTTTCCAAAGAAGGGTACTTGCTTTCCAGTTGTTACTATAGCGCATGATTTTGTCTTTGTGAGGAAAGGGTGGAAGCACCTCGGTTTATTCCTAGATAGATACAACATGGTAGAGTGCCATGCCAAATTTATTGACCCTAAAGGATTTTATGATCTCTTAAGGGAGAGAACAAAAGCTGCCCACATGGTGCAACAGGCATATTTTCTTGAGGATGTTATTAGGAATGTTTTTTCTTTACAAGAGTAGGAATTGAGAAAAGAAAAATGGATAGTATTTAGTAAGACTCTAGAATTTATTAATGCTTTTGACTCTAATTATGATTCATTGAAAGATAAAATATATTGGGGAGCCAAGAAGAAAGCATTGATGAATAATTTTGTTGTGATAATACAAACCATAAATGAGACGAAGGCCATATATGCCAAGACCTATCTAGATAAGGTTGCAAAAGTGTAGAGGAGGATAAATAACAGAAATATAGTGGCTCTTGGTCAATACACCTTGTAGAAAAGGGAAGGTTATGTAATGGTGCAAAATGTGCAATAGGATCCCCTTTAGTAGAGACCAAGGCTAGAAAGTCCATCTGCAGCCAGTGCCCCAAAGAGGCAAAAGTTGGAGCAAGGGTCCTCCTCTCATGTAGAAAAATACTCGCCAAGTTAGTTCCCAATCTAAATAGATGATGAAGTATCTTTAAGGGAGCATCTTAGAAAAAGAGGTGTAGAGGGGGATGTAATTGTTACTTCCACAGATTTGGAGATTGGGGAAGCTCAAGAACCTCCTGCACCTTCCTTAGATCTCACTATTGTTGACTACCAAGGTAAGGAGATAGATCCTATAGTTGCCCAAGCCTCTGAGAGATTTATTAATGATGAGAATTTTCTAAAATCCAGAGCTTTTGCACTATTTTTGTGCAAGTTAAATATAGGAAATTTTGAAGGGACATGTGAAAAGATAAAGGTAAAGCAACATGACAAACCAAACTCCGTTATCAAGGAAGAAGTAAAATCTAAGTTTTTGAATGATTTTTCTCAATTTGCACTTGAGGTCGAAAGACAAATAATTAAATAGTCAAGAGTCCTTATTTTACTAGAGTGGGATATAGTTAATGCCATGATTTTTGATTTAATAAGGAAAGAAAAGGATGTGTAGTATAAGACTGAAGAAGAGGTATTATAGGCTCATAGAGGAGTCAAGTTTAGTCATGAAAATCAAGCCCTATTTATTTGGTCTATTGAAAAAAGGGACAAGACTAGAATGCATGACATTTCTACTATAGATCATGCTGGTGCATTAATAGTATGCACAACTGGTGAGGTTGGCAATAAGAAAATAATTGGAATGGGTTCAGAAATGCTAAAATTTGGTAGTGTGGTGTCTAGCCAAGAAGAGGATAAGTTTACACAACTCAATGCTAGATTTGAAGAAGTTTTCAAAGCATATGAGGATAGGGGTGTGCAAATATAGTCATTAGAAAACCAAGTAGCTCAAATGGAGAAGCAATTAGGGAAATGTAAAGTGGGAGAATCTAGTAGACCCAGAATTGCATACCCCCCATGGCCACCTATTGAGCCCTTTAAGTCAACTCAAATTGTTGATGTACCATACATCCTAGAAAGTCCTCAGTTTTACACTATAGTGGATTTTGTAGAGGAGAAGAATAAGTTGTATGCATTGCATGTATGATTAAATAATCAATATGAAGAAAAGTTGAAACAAGGTATAATGCATTTAGTGGATAGAATAGAATGGTCAACATTTTTTGATCAATTGGCAAGGATTGTAGATATTAGGGATGAATTGAAGAAAGATGAAGTCAAATTTAGGCCCCTTGTATAGAAATGGACAGAAAGGAACAATGATATCACTACTATGTGTATATTTGTCATCCAGCTGCCTTGTCATCAAATAGAAAAGATCTTTGACTTGTTAAATAAATTGCAAGGTTTTGATGACAAACAAGATTCTTTTCAAAAAAGATTAATTATTTGTTTTTCCAAGTATATTGTAGGAAAATTTGATTTATTTCCTTATACTTTAAAGACTATTGATAAAGTGATGGAAAAGGAAGAGTGGAAGATAGAGTTGGACGAGACCTTTTGTGAAAGGATGAATAAAATCATTAATGAAATTGGCTACTTTTTATGGGAAATGACCAATTAGGAGTTGGTAAAGGTACAATTATTCTATAGTGCCACAAGGAAAGATCTTGTTGATAGAGAGGCAATCAGAAATTCTTTAATAATCATACAAAGAGAGATTCTAAATTTTGATTGGCCAGATGACACTACCTAAAATGAGTGGAAAGATAAATTCATGTCTATAGAGAAGATGGTAAAAGTTGACAAGGCAGAAGATGATGCTAAAGTAAATCTTATCTTTATAGTTTTTGATGAAGGTAAGGAGAATCCTCAGGTTAAAGTAAGCTTGTAGGTAACTAGAGATGACTCATCACTTTCAAGCTTGATAGCCACATACTCTGAGGATTCAGAATAATCAAAGAATTAGATCATATTACTCTTGTCTTTCCAAATGGTGTAACAGAAAGGGACCCACAAAAGAATGTTTGATGTATTAATCTTTCTGTTATTCATAGTTTTGTCTTTTTGTGATAGGTGTATGTAAATATCTCTTGTAAAGGACACTTGTTAGTTCTCTATGCCTGAAGCTTGTTGCATCTCACATTATATAAGTGAGATTCCAGGGCTAGAGAATGGTCTAATTTTTAATGCATTTTAGTATTACACTTTGGATGTTTTTGGTCCAGTCATGGAGCAACTTTATGATATTTCTTTTCTGCATATTTTCTAAGAACACATAAATATATAATGATCTTTTTGTCTCTCTCTAAATTCATTCTAAGTTTCTGCAATTGTATACGATATTTATAGAAATTAATATAGATTTTGAGTTGTTCCCATATCAGTTCTTTTAGAATTTTGTCTCCTTTATTGTTACCTGGTTATTGTGAGATTATGGGAGTAAAGCTTATGCAATTGAATGCAATTGATTTAGGTTGTATGTCAGTTAATTATTGCTATTAATTCAATGAATTAAGTAAAAGCTATGATGAATTTGATGAGATTGCTGTGGTAATAAAAAGGATGTTTGTAAGGATGAACTCAAGTTAGAATTGTTGATAACATTTTTTATAAGGCAACAAATCAGATTCATAAATTTATCTTCTTCTCAAAAGGAAACATTTGTTATAAGGCAACAAATCAGATCCATAAATTTAGAATTGGTCAGGCCCAAGGAGCTTGCAAAAGGGCTATTGGTTAGTCATAATTGGGGGGAAGTGATCCCCTATAATGTTTCAATAGTAATAAGAGTATATGGCTTCTTGGGAAAGCCTCATGTGCTACCATTTCACATGCCTCTTAAAATAGGGATAGCAGAGTCGTTATGGAAGATAGGCACTATTGATGAAAGAGATTTGCCAAACAAGGGTACTTTCTTTCTAGTTGTTGCTGTAGTGCATGATTTTGTCTTTGCGAGGAAAGGGTGGAAGCACCTCAATTTATTCTTGGATAGATACAACATGGTAGAGTGCCATGCCAGATTTATTGACCCTAAAGGATTTTATGATCTCTTAAGGTAGAGGACAAAAATTGCTTGCATGGTGCAACAGGTATATTTTCCTGAGGATATTATTATGAATGTTTTTTCTTTACAAGAGTAAGAATTGAGAAAAAAAAAAAAAAGGATAGTATTTAGTATGACTCTAGAATTCATTAATGCTTTTGACACCAATTATAATCCATTGAAAGATAAAAAATATTGGGGAGCCAAGATGCAAGCATTGATGAATAATTTTGCTATGATAATACAAACCGTGAATGAGAAGAAGGTTGTATATGCCAAGACCTATCAAGACAGGGTTACAGAGGTGCAAAGGAAGATAAACAAGAGAAATATAGTGGCTCTTGGTTAGTACACCTTGCAGAAAGGGGTAGTATATGTAATGGTGCAAAATGTGCAACAGGCTCCCCTTCAATAGAGACCAAGGTAGATAGTACATCTGTAGCCAGTGCCCCAAAGAGGCAAAAGTTGGAGCAAGGGTCCTCCTCTCATGTAGAACAATATGCCCCAAGTTAGTCCCCTATTCAAATATATGATGAAGCATCTTTAATGGAGTAGTCTAGAAGAAGAGGTATAGAGGGGGATGTAATTGTTACTTCAACAAATTTGGAGATTGGGTAACCATAAGAACTCCTGCACCTTCCTTAGATCTCACTGTTGCTTACTATCAAGGTATGGAGATGGATCCTATAGTTGTCCAAGCCTCTGAGAGATTTATTAATGATGATAATTTTTTGTAATCTAGAGCTTTTGCACAATTTTTGTGGAGGTTAAATATAAGAAATTTTGAACAGACATGTGAAAAGATAAAGGCAGAGCAATTTGACAAATTAGACTCCGTTATCAAGGAAGAAGTAAAATCTAAGTTTTTGAATTATTTTTCTCAATTTACACTTGAGGCTAGAAGGAAAATAATTAAACAATTAGGAGTCCTCATTTTACCAAAGTGGGATATAGTTAATTCCATGGTTTTTGATTTAACAAGGAAAGAAAAGGATGTGCAATATAACACTGAAGAAGAGGTATTACAAGCTCATAGAGGAGTCAAGTTCAGTGATGACCACCAAGCCTTGTTTATTTGGTCTATTGAGAAAAGGGACAAGACCAGAATGCAAGAAATTTCTACTGCAGAGCATACTGGTGCATTAACAATATTTACGGCTGGTGAGGTTGGCAGTAAGAAAATAATTGGAATAACTTCAAAAATGTTGAAGTTTGGTAGTGTGGTGTTTGCTTAAGAAGAGGATAAGTTTACACAACTCAATGCTAGATTTTAAGAAGTTTGTAAAGCATATGAGGACATGGGTATGAAAATATAGTCATTTGGAAACCAAGTAGCTCAAATGGAGAAGCAACTAGAGAACAAAAAGTGGGAGAATCTAGTAGACCGAGAATTGCATACCCCCCACAACCACCTATTGAACCCTTGAAGTCAACTCCAATTATTGAGGTACTAGACACCCCGAAAAGGCCTCAGTTCTACACTATAGAGGATTTTGAAGAGGAGAAGAATAAGTTGTATGCATTGCATGTAGAATTAAGTAATCAATATGAAGAAAAGTTGAGGTAGGGTTTAATGTATTTCATGGATAGAATAGAATGGCCAACATTTTTTGATCAATTGGCAAGGATTGTAGTATTAGGGATAAATTGAAGAGAGATGAAGTCAAATTTAGACCCCTTGTACAAAAATGGATAGAAAGGAATAATGATATCATTGCTATGTGTATATCTATCATCCAGCTACCTTGTCATCAAATAGAAAAGATCTTTGACTTGTTAAATAAATTGCAAGATTTTGATGACAAACAAGATTCTTTTCAAAAAATATTAATTATTTGTTTTTTCAAGTATATTGTAGGAAAATTTGATTTATTTCCTTATGATTTAAAGACTATTGATAAAGTGAAGGAAAAGGAAGAGTGGAAGAGGGAGTTTGATGAGATTTTTTGTGAAAGGATGAATAAAATAATTAATGAAATTGGTCACTTGTTATGGGCAATGACCAATGAGGAGTTGGTAAAGGTACATTTATTCTATAGTGTTATTAGGAAAGATCTTGTTGATATAGAGGCAATTGCAAATTCTTTAATAACTATACAAAGAGAGGTTCTAAGTTTTGATTGGCTAGATGACATTTCCTACAATGAGTGGAAAGATAAAATCATTTCTATAGAGAAGATGGTAGAAGGTGATGAGGTAGAAGATGATGATGAAGTAAATGTTATCTTTATAGTTGATGATGAAGACAAGGAGAATCATCAGGCCAACGTAAGTTTGCAGGTAACTCGAGATGCCTCACCACGTTCAAGCTTAATAGCCACTTACTCTAAGGATTCATAATAATCAAAGAATTAGATCATAGTACTCTTTTCTTTTCAAATGGTGTAATAGAAAGGGACCCACAAAATAATGTTTGATGTATAAATCTTTCTATTATTCATAGTTTTGTCTTTTTGTGATAGGTGTATGTAAATATCTCTTGTAAAGGAAAACTATTAGTTCTCTATGCCTGAAGCTTGTTGCATCTCACATTATATAAGTGAGATTACAGGGCTAGAGAATGTTCTAATTTCTAATGCATTTTGGTATTATAGTTAGGATGTTTTCAGTCCAGTCATCGACCAACTCTATGATATTTCTTTTCTGCATAATTTATGAGAACACATCAATATATAATGATATTTGTGTCTCTTTCTAAAGTCATTCTAAGTTTCTACAATTTTATACAATATTCAAAGAAATTAATACAAATTTTCAGCTGTCCCCATATCAGTTCTTTTTGAATTTTGTCTCCTTTATTGTTACTTGGTTATTGTGAGATTGTGTGAATAAAGCTTATGCAATTGAATGCAATTCATTTAGGTTGTATGTCAATTCATTATTGCTATTAATTCAATGAATTAAGTAAAGTATCTAATGAATTTGATAAGATTACTATGGCAATAAAAAGGATTTCTGTAAGGATGAATTCAGGTGAGAATTGTTGATAACATTTGTTGTAAGGCAACAAATCAGATCCATCAATTTGCAGTAGCCTCTGAATCCCAATGGAATAGGAACTAATGTAATTTATCTTTTCTGTAGATGGATATATCATAGATGAGTATCAAGTCTAAAATCACAATCAATTCTATTTTCTTTTCATGAAGATTTTCAAAGATGGTCGATATGTGTTTGCATGAAGTATTCTAGCCTTAGTCAGCTACTATTGTTGAGAATATTTGCAAATCAACAGAAGAATTTATGACCAAATTTTCTATATGGGATGTATTTTGTTTAAAATGTCAAAATTAGGTATGTGTTTGAGGATTGAGGATGAGAATTAGAATGAAACTAAGATAGTTCTCATACAACAACAATCAAATTGAATCATCTCTTAGGTATACCCACCTTGGTCCTACAGACCCTAAAGAGTAGAAAGCCAATAGTCATTTTGTTGAAGTTGGTTCCAACTAGTTTACATACATAATTGTTGATAGGAAATAGCTAACCCTTAGATTGTGTAAGTATTATCAATTTGGTATTGAAAATTTGGTTGTTCAATATTTTAAAACCTCAACAAAATGGTGACTCTGCTAGGGAGTTGTACAATTTATCTGTGAAAAGTACTGCAAGTATCTTTGGTCATGTTGTGCATGTGATTGTTAGTCCTTGTCCATACTTTGTTTGGGAAGGGTGGATTTATTTTTATTGACCAATCTTACTAATCTTTACCAGAAGGGAAACCTTATACCACATATGCATACTGATGTATACAACCTTTTCATGTGTCTTATCTTATAAGCCAGAGTTGTAGTCTTGTGATATTTCTGTTTGGTTCTATTGTGTATTCATATAGGATATACCATCTTTTGCCCTTTCCTTAAAGCCAGGAGATTTTTTGTTGTTACTTTTCCCTAAGAATAGGGTGGCAACTGTAATACCCCAAAATTGGCTTATTGCCATTATACCAATTCTGGTTTATTTTTGATAATTTCTAAGTCCTATTCTAATAGGCGATTCTCATTATGCTATTCGCTACTTGACTTAATTGTCAGATGCAAAAAAAAACCCTAATTTGCATTCATCATATTTCTTATTTAATTCCTATAATACATACTCATATTAGTCGCATTAAACCTACTTGATTTAATTATAATTTAATTATTAAAGTATTTATACTTTAATTAAATTAAATTATATCCTAAGGCTAATGTACTATGGAATTAAATTTATTTAATTTAATAAATACGCCTATCTTAATTAATTAAATGTAATTATTTAATTAAATGGGAAAGGTATTTTTAATTAATTAAAAGAAATTATTTAATTAAATGGAGTACTTACTTCTAATTAATTAAACAAAGTTATTTAATTAAATGGGAAGTCATTCCTAATTAATTAAATGAAGTTATTTAATTAAACAAAAAGTGTCTCTAATTAATTAAAGGTTATTTAATTAAATAGAAAAAGTAATTATGAGAGCATATCTCATTTTATTAAATTAAATATCTCAACAAAATCTCTCTTCAGTTCAAAAAGGGGAATTTCCAGTTCACTATTGATCAAAAATGAGTTAAAACAGTTAACTCCTTTTTCTACTCAAATTAAAATAGTTAACTCCTTATTTCACTCAAATTAAATCTTTTAACTCCCTTTAATTTGGGAATCTCCTTTTTTGACTGAACCTCATCTTCAATCCTGATCGTTGATCCCAATCGATCTCGACCGTTGATGGATTCCAGGAAAGTCTATTTAAGAGACCCTCATCTCTTCATTTTGGGAGGATGAATTTGAAGAATTTGCATCGAATTGCTGCAGGAATTCATACTCACATTTGCTCATACTTTTTTACATACATCTTGCATTCTTAGTTTAAATTCATTTAGCTTAATATGCATATGATTAATCTAGTTTTCCTTTACTTGTTCTTAGATTAATCTGCACAATCATCTAGATTAATTTCATTTCTTAAATCCTTCGTTCTTAGAGGGTCTGGTTGTCTGCACCTTGATTCTGAGGATATTAACAGGAAAAATCCCTTTAGATAGAGGGCAACAGGTCACTTTGCAGGGTAGATCTTGGATGAACAATCTCATGTTCATTTCGGGATAAATTCGCAAATAAAGACCGTGTTGAAGTGTGTGTGTTAGCATAGGCCACATTTTCACATATACATTTCTGGTGCCCACGTGGGGCAAGAAAATCAATTTTTCTGGCCTCTTTTTGTATTTTTTTAAATCATTTTTTTATTCTCTATCCGTACTGTTCCGTATAGATTTGAGAATCTTCGCACGAGACCAGTTTCTTCGCGCGAGCTGAATTCAATTTCGCGCGGGCTGTAAAACTTCTTCGCGTGGACTGCCAAAATTTTGCGCAAAACTCTGCTGACAGAGGCATTTCTTTTTTACATTGATTTGCGTGTTTTCTAATTTTTTCTACTGACTGTTTGCAATTTCTAGTGTTTCTGTGTTTTCTGATTATTTTGAACAGCATAGTAGCGATTTGCAGGACAATGGGAAAAGCGTGATAAAATTGCCAAAAATAGGTAAAATCTACTAAGCGCGTTGCGAGGATCACCAGGTAATCTTCCTCAGCTAATAAAACTTCATTTGGGGCTAAAACAAACATCTCTTGTGTCAAGCTTGTGTGTGTATTTTATTTCATGTTTTCATTTTACAACACATGCATAATTTGATACTAGGTTGTGATCTCTATTAGTTTCATTTAGCAGGCTTAGTCTTTAAGTGATAGATCTAATTAGCTATCTTGGGTTATTGGACTTGCTAATCTGTCGACCCCTCGTTCCACCCTATGGTTGCAAGCTCAACACCATGTTAAATAGGGGAGGGGTCTACAGGACATAAGCGTTAAAGGCTCCACAAGGCAACCCTTTTGTGATTTCTAGAACTCACTAATTTCTGAGTTGTGGACTTGTTTTGACTTGTGTGAGAGGTTAAATGTTCCACATCTTTGGACTCACCTCACATTAGTTAAAGCGTTAAGTGTACCACCTTGTGCTTTTTTTGATTACTTTTAGATAGATTTGTTTTCAAGAGTTAACATCTGTACACACATAGTAATTAAGCCCCCATGAACACTATTCGTGGATCTTGAGGGAGTGGGTTCCTAGTGAAACTCCTCTCTAAGACGGATTCCTTATGGGTGGGGAGGATACTTTGAGCATCTTGTAGATAGATGAATCTTCGACTTGTTGATTAAGGCATCCTTTCTCTGGAGAGGTTGATAGATCGCAGGAAGATGATATCATAGACCTTTAAGAGATAATCTTAGTTTAGCATGTCAGATTAATCTGGTTGTTTTGATTGGGCCAAAGGTGAAAAGGTGTCAAAACCTTGAATCTAGAAGCTAAGTCCCCTTGTGGTATACTATTGTGAGTCGGTCACCTTTAGAGAGGGTTAACCGTAGTAGACAATCCCTCTACAGGGAAAACTGTGTTGACGGAACCTCAAGCGGTAATAACCATTTTTGCAATGGTAGTGACAACCGCTATATAAATGTCCTTGTGGAAGAAATCTCCACGGGTGTGGTTCATTGTGGGTTGTCAGATCTCCCTAGCAGCTCTTGAAGATTAAGTTCTCAGACTGTGTCAAAACTTCAGTGCGCCGGGATTGGAGGTCACCCCTGTGAGCCATAAAAGTTGTAGAGTCAAGCCATTACTAAATACCTTAGAGAAGCCAACTTTTTTTTTTTTTAGTAATGTGTGCAATGATTGCAAAGCTCTTTGAAAACGTACACAAAATAGCTCTCTTAAGGATTAGCACATACTAAGTCACTTGATTGTTCATGCGCAAGGTTGCTTTTGCCCTTGCTCATTGTTTTCAAATGTGCTTAAAATCACTTGCTTGCTATTTTACGTGCCTGTTTATTTGCCTGGTTATTGGAATGATAAAATTTTTTGTTAAAATCAGTTGTTGTTGTGAAATTTGTCTGTCCTTTCGTGCGAAATCATTTTGGTTCCACGTGAAATCATTTTTCCCTCGTGCGAAGCCATTTTGTCCTCGCACAAAATTAAAACTCTATTGCGCATCTTTGCGCGAGCCAAAAAATATTCTCGCACAAAATTAAACACTATTACTAATCTTCGCGTGAGACAGAAACGTCTTCGCGTGACCTATAAAACTTCTTCACGCCGGTCGCAAAAGTTTTTCGTGCAAGACTTTGTATCAGCATCAACAATCTGGGTCTGTTCTAGCTATCTGTGGCCTACACGCTATCCTTTTCTACGTCCATTTATCACTCTTTGTTTGCAAAACAGTCCTGAAATAGTGACACTTCGCTTAACTAAAAACTTGTGTCTTATACCTTGACTAGTCTCGTCTCGTAAATAATTTTGGTCCTCGTCTTAATGCTTGTCATACTTTGTGCCGCAGTGGTCATAATCTCTGGCTGTTCTAGCCTTTAAATCAGACCATTTGTGCCTTAGTGAACAAAATTCTTGCTACTATCTTGTCCTTTTTGAGACTTAGTCTTAGTATAATCCTTGTCCAGGTTCTAGCTTCTTGTCCTTGCCTATGACTGTCACAACCAGAAGCGACAACATGTTTTATCCTGATAACATTAGACGTGGTCATGCTAGGGGTCATAATTGCGACAGAGGTAGCTTACCTTTCGCTATGCAATCTATATCCAGTTTGGCTAGTGAGGCATCTTCACGGTCTTCCTCACCTGAAAGGTCGTCTCAAGTTCAACGAACATCTTCCAATTTGCAACAAATTAGGAATCCTTTTTACCAAAAGGATACTGAGATAGGTAGGAGTCCTACATTCTCAAACACAATGTATGATCCTTTCTCCATGGACAACATACGAAAACCGAACAAGTTCTCTATAATGACTAATCATGAACCTGAACGGGGTAGTCATAGTCGATATCAAGAACAACCTAGGGATGATAAGGAGAGAGAGAAAGAAGATGACATTGATGAAGAACAAGAAGAGGTGGAAATCCTTCCTGAACACCTGGCAAGATGTCGAAAAGACAAAAAATTTCAGAAGGTCATGGGAATCTTACTCCACAAAGAGAAAGAAAAGTACTTTCTCAAACTCGCCCAAGAGGGAGCTAAATTGCCCACACATTTTAATGTGGAGACCATTATCACACGTGAAGAAGAAACTGAGACCACTAAACTCCAAAAACAATTGAAAATTATGCAAGACCAATTGGCTCAGATGATGCATGAAAAAGAGAAACCCAAAAAGACATATACATTGGACGCTCTTTGCTCATTCCCATTTGACAAAAGTATAAACATGCCGCCTTTTCCATGAGGTGTAGAATTGCCCAGATATGACAAGTACTTTGGTACTACTGATCCCCAAGATCACTTGCGAGAATTTGGTGCTTTATCTATGGAGTTTATACACAATCAAACGTACCTCATGCGTCTATTCCCTAGAAGTCTAGGTGGTCAAGCCTTGGAGTGGTTCTCACATTTGCCTCCTGGTATCAAGATGTTTGACAAAATTGCTAACTCATTTGTTCAGCAATATTCTCATAACATTCAACATCCTGTAAATATTCAAGATTTATGCAACCTTAAACAGAAGGTTGGTGAGCCTTTTCTCACTTTCCTCCAATGGTGGAGACAACTTTACACTAAGTATTCCCGTAAAATCCCAGAAACAGAGAAGCTCGACATTTTCACTGATAACCTCTTACCTGATTTCGGGTATAGAGTCCAACTACAAGGTCCACATACCTTTGAAGACATGATTACACAGGCTATCCGTATCGAAGAATTTATGGTTAAGAAAGGTGAACTCACTCTTCAGAGAGACACCAAACAAGGTTCCACTTCCAACAGGGATAAAGCCAAACATGTCAACAAGAACCGAGAAATTGTACATGATGGGGTTGTTGATAATGTTACACCTAAACCTGCTAAAGCAGCATTTAATCTTACAAATTGCTTCAAAGCGGCCAAAAGTGCTGAGAAGCCCCCTCCTAACAATAAGGCGTCTGGAAACAAACCGAGAAACTCATGGGCTGCACGACCCAAGCGAGAGTATATGCCTTTAGGAGAACCTTTGGATGTAGTTTACAAAACATTGCTACAACACAAGCTTATTTCACCAATGGATAACCCGCGTCCCTATGATCCACAGCCATGTCCACCATGGTGGAATGAGACCTCATTTTGTGAGTATCACCAAAACAAGGGACACAAGACTAGCAACTATATAAACTAGCACCATAAAGTCCAGGACATGATTGATGCTAGTGAACTTGTGGTAGATAGACATAACAAAAACTCGGACCACAAGGCATTCAAAGAGCCTTTCCCAGCTTATGAAAAAGGAGAAACTTCAAAACTAGAACCCTACAATAAGGTCAAGTACACATATTCCAATGATGACAATATCATTCATATGGTTGAACCTATAGATTCTGAATACTACGACATTATTACCATAAAGGGGAAGCAAGATAATGACAAACCCAAGACACCATTTGTCTTGAAAGGCCCTATTCCCAATAAGATGGATAATGCATCTTCACAACACTGTGCTAACGTTGTTACTCGCTCTCATGCAAAGTTGGTGCTCAAAGGCCCAACACCTCCTACTTTAAATCTTGAACAACATAAAGACAAAGCCCTTGCTGGTCCATCCGGTAAAGGTACAAAACACACAACAAATTTGACTGCAACCAGTTATAGTGTTCTTGATCAGTTAAAATGAACTAATGCTTAGATTTCCATCTTCGAGCTGCTTAAAATTTTGCCTTCTCACAGGAAAATTCTAGAAAAAGCCCTCACTGAGGCAAGCGTTCCTCAAGATCTTGATCTTGAGCAATTCCAATCCATGGTAGGTCACTTGACCTCACCTCATCTTATGACCTTCTCCGAGGAGGATGAAAACTCACTGAATCACCCACACAATCAGCCTCTACACATTGAGGTTATGATCAACCAGACATGTGTTCGTCGGGTACTCATTGACAATGGTGCTGGCCGAAATATTGTCTCTGTTGCTCTGCTTAGACAACTGGATTATTCTGAGGACTCTGTTGATCCTCAAAGAAAGATCACTATTAAAGCGTACGATGAAGTAGAACGAAAGTCATTGGGTCTTGTGACTTTACCAATTCGTGTCGGTCCTTTCGAAAGGGATGTCATCTGTCAAGTGCTTGATATTCCCTTAGCCTACAACATTCTATTGGGAGGGCCATGGATACATGAGATGCGCGTTGTACCATCCACATACCACCAATGCATTAAATTCCCATTTCATGGCTCTGAAGTTACTATTCCTACCACTACTAGCTATACCTGTAATATGCTTAAAGCTGCTGATTCTTTCATTCTTGCTAATTGCAAATCTACCGATTGTCACGCCAATAAACTAAAACAAATTGAGCAGTCATTTAAACTGAAAGAAACTGGTATGGGAGAGTACCACATGGAACCAGTGCTGTCATTAACATCTCTTCCAGAGTCCCCTCGACATTTTGGGAGACCCTCAGAAGCAAAGAAGCCATTTGTCCTGACATCTTAGACCAAGTTTAATGGCTCTTTTGTCAAAGCTACAGTCCCCTTAGAAGATGAAAGTGAAAATAGAGGCATTGCTACATGTCTTTACAAAGAAGAGTCTCCAGTAGACCTAACAGAACAAGCTCAAGAAATTACTCCTAAGAAGTATGGACCTCGTCTTAAGCTTATGAAGCATTTTGGCTACAAGGGAACTGGCCCTATTGGGTGCAATAACAATGGTTTAATAGATCCTATCAAAGCAACAACTAGCCTAGGGTTCAAGAAGGTCCCTTTCCATTTGGGATCCAATAAATTCATACCAGTACCTAAGAGTTCATCTGAAAATGAGTCACAATCTGAGTCAGGTACTCGAGAGGAAGAATCTGATGATGAGGATTCTTATCCTCATCCTATTCCTTATGATCTTGCTAAATTCTTTGCTGAGGCAGATGACTTTGTGCCACGTGTTAGCACTATGGACGATACTAGTGATTCTTCTGAGGACAATGCTGAGCAACTCAAATATCATTCAGAAAAGGGAGAATCTAGTCAGTCATGCCATATTGAGTATTTTTGTAAGAATCCAGAGGCCGAAGGAGAGTATGTCCCTATCACTGTTGGGGAGTTCTATAGTCTCTCACCATGTAGCACCGATTCTCATGAATATGAGTTTGACAATCTTTCAGAAGCAACTACTGATAAAGACATTGACCAAGTGCATGTCTATGAAAATCAAATCGAAGTGGGTGAAACGTCTAGGGTAAGGTCACAGGGGTCTGATCCAACTAGTGTCCTAGAGTTGTCAATTACTAACGTTCGTACTCCAAGGCATTTGAATACACCTATGGAAGAGGTCGTTGTAGGTCTCGAATTGCTGGTCCACGCACTTAATGACTATACTGTGAACGCCATTGAACCAGTCACTACTCTCTCACTCGCACATCCTGAGCTTATAGACTAGAAGCCCAATACATCTAATGAAGTCCCCACATTCCAGAATGACTATGCTTTTGCCTGTTACTTAAACGCTATTGAACCTTTAACGTCTTCCACCAATGAGCAGAGTGTCAACATGACTGAGGTCGACATCAAATATCTCAGTCACATAATTAAAAAAAAAAATGCAAGAGGTCTGATGGTGAAAACCACATTGTGGCAGTGTCGGATCCAAAAAAAGTAAAAACAAGTGATGTATACAAGGGTGAAAACCTCTCTGAGGTGCCCGCAGATGAGATATTTGATGTCCTTCCCAGTCACTTTGAGGAGAGATCATCAGTGTTAATAGAGCCAACACAGCTAATTAACCTGGGTACAGAAGAACATCCTCATGTGATACATCTAGCACAGTCACTATCACCTGAAGAAAAGGAACAATTCATTACCTTTTTCAAGAAAAAGAAAATAAATTTTGCCTGGACATATTCTGAAATGCCAGGATTGGATCCTGATCTTATCATGCACTACTTGTCCATAGCACCAGGCATCAAACCAGTTAAACAAAAGCTTTGAAAAATGCATCCTCATGTTGCATTGCTCGTCAAAGCCGAATTAGAGAAACTTCTGAAGGCCGATTTCATTCATGCCATTGATTACGCTGAATGGATATCCAATATTGTTCATGTGTCTAAGCATGATAAATCTATCAGAGTTTGTATAGACTTTCGAGATCTTAACTTGGCATGTCCTAAAGATGACTTTTTGCTCCCTAATATTGATATGATTGTGGACATGATGGCTGGTTATGAGATGTATTCACTTATGGATGGTTTTTCTAGATACAATCAGATAAAAATTGCACCAGAAGACCAAGAGAAAATGGCTTTCACATGTGCATGGGGAACTTTTTGTTGGAATGTGATGCCATTTGGTTTAAAGAATGCTGGAGCTACATATTAGCGGGCTGTTACTACAATCTTCCATGACATGATGCATAGAACTATGGAGGACTATGTTGATGATACCTTGGTCAAAAGCGCTAAATGCAATACTCATTTGCATGATCTAGGACCAATCCTAGATCATATGGAAAAGTTTAGTCTTCGGCTCAATCCTAAGAAATACGCATTTGGTGTTACATCAGGAAAATTGTTAGGATATATTGTTTCTGTAAAGGGAATTGAAGTAGATCTAGAAAAAGTAAAAGCAATAATGGAGATACCACCACCTCGAAACATCAGTCAGATGAGAGGACTACAGGGAAGGCTTCAATCTATTCGCAAGTTCATTTCACAATTGGCGGATAAATCAAAACCATTCACAAAGACCTTACATAAGGGTGTGAAATTCAATTGGAACAAGGATTGTGAGCAAAGCTTAACACAGATCAAACAATATCTTGTCAATCCACCAATCCTGATGCCTCCTATGCATGGGAAGCCTTTTCTTTTATACATTTCAGCCACTGAAACATCTTTGAGAATCCTGTTGGCTCAAGAGGACAATGACAACAAAGAAAGAGCAATTTATTATTTGAGCCAGACATTGGTCTCTTATGAGAAAAACTAAAACATTATTGAGAAAGCTTTCTTGGTAGTTGTCTTTGCCTCTCAAAAGTTGAGACACTACATGCTTGCTCACACTACATGGCTTGTGGCTAAAATAGACCCATTAAAGTACTTACTTAGTAAGGCAGCCCTTACAGGAAGATTAGCTAAATGGGTCATGATACTAAGTGAGTTTGACATCCAATATGTTGAACGCAAAGCTATAAAGGGACAGGCAATTGTAGACCAGATGGCCGAGGCACCCATACAGAGTCTTCTACCAATTAACATTGATTTCCCAGATGAGTCCATTCTAACACTCACTCACCATACATGGGTGATGTTCTTCGATGGTTCCTTTACACAACAAGGATCAGGTGCTGGATTACTATTCATTACACCACAGAGATACTCATTGCCCAAAGCGTACAAGATTTTGTTTCCTTGTACAAATAACATTGCTGAATATGAAGCTTTGATCAATGGTATGAAAATTGCAGCTGAATGGAGAGTAGATCAGTTGGACGTCTTTGGTGACTCTCAGCTTGTTATCAACCAAGTAAATGATGTGTATCAAACAAAGGATGAGAAACTGATTCCTTATAAATGCATGGTTGATGACTTGACAAATTATTTTGTCCATATCACCTTCCAACAAGTTCCATGCATAGATAATAAAGCAGCTGACACCATGGCCACTCTGGCCTCCCTTCTACAAATGCCAGAAAATGATCTACGACACGAGTTCTTGGTGGAAGCGTTACACTACCCAGCCAATGATACACCTGATTCCAAGATGATCTGTTCTATTATAGGACAGGAATCATCCCGCTACCATCACATCTATTCCTACCTTCGCAACCAAA
The DNA here is from genome assembly GCA_028749045.1 of Cupressus sempervirens. Classification (NCBI taxonomy): domain Eukaryota; kingdom Viridiplantae; phylum Streptophyta; class Pinopsida; order Cupressales; family Cupressaceae; genus Cupressus; species Cupressus sempervirens. The sequence continues at coordinate 62,466,032 of CM053789.1, forward strand.
CCATTCCATACGGTCTAACCCAGAATGAGAAATGTTACCTAATTTGTAACGCTTCACATTATGTCATTATTGCTGACAATATGTATAGGAGATGTCTTGACGGAACACTCCTTAGGTGTTTAGAACCTGACAAGTCCAAACATGCACTAAATGACATTTACGAAGGCATTTGCAGATCTCATTCCAATGGCCTGACACTAGCTCGCAAACTCCTTCGTGCTAGTTACTACTAGCCTAAAATGGAGCAAGAAGCTATTAAGTATGCTAGGTCCTGCAAGCAGTGTCAACTACACAGGAATCTCATTCACGCTCCAGCTAGAGAGCTGATTCCCTCTACTACAACATGGCCATTTCAACAATGGGCCTTTGACTTGGTCGGGCAGATTCATCCAACCTCTTCTAATGGACATAAGTTCATTATTACTGCTATAGATTATTTCACGAAATGGGTAGAGGCAGTCCCTCTCACAATTGCTGATGGCAAAACTGTAGCCTTTTTATCACAAATTACATCATATGTAGATATGGTGTACCATCCTCAATCATCACTGATAATGGAGGAAAATTCAAAAATAAAGACCTTAAGGAACTATGTAAGAAATTCAAGATTACACAACATTGGTCTTCCATTTATTACCCCCAGGGTAATGGTCAAGCTGAGGCATCCAATAAGGCAATCCTCAAAATTCTTCATCGCACAGTTAGTAAATCAGGGAGAGATTGGCATCTCCAGATCAATCCAGCTCTGTGGGCATATAGAACAAGCATTAGAACTCCAACGGGCACAACTCCCTTTGCGTTGGTGTATGGGGCAGATGCTGTACTTCTGATAGAGGTTGAGATTCCTACCTTGAGGATCTCTATGAAGGGTCTTATCACTGATGATGACTATAGGATAGCTCAGCTTGAAGAGCTTGTGTTACTAGATGAACGACGATGAGTGGCATGTGATCATCTACAAGCATATCAACAAAGAATGGCACGAAGCTACAATCGAAAAATCAGGCCACGTGATTTCCAGCTGGGTGACCTCGTTCTAAGAGAGAACCCTAAGAATCAACAACAACGAATGCAAAAGGGAAAGTTTGAACCAAACTGGCTAGGTCCTTATATCATTACTGCAGTATATGGATCTGGCGCCTATCAACTTTCTACAACCAAAGGAGAAGTGCTTAAAGAGCCCATCAACACTCTCCACCTAAAGCGGTTTTACAGTTGATTTAATCTCAACAAGTTCTCTGTACATATCTAAATTCTTGAAAAATATCTAAAAATTGAAAAAGTCCTCAAAAAAATTGTATAAAAAAAAAAGAAGAAAAAAAAGAAAAAAAATGAGAATCCTGCCAAGAAGGTGAAAACCTGGTAAATAGGCGCTTCTTGTTCCCAATACTCCATCTTACAGCGCATCTCCTGGCTATTTTGTATAGTCACTTTCATGCTTTCGCATTCTTGCTTTTCATGCTCATGTATCCATGGATTGGGTCTTGTCATAGCTCGAGGGCATTCCCCCCTTAGTATCACTTTTTTTGAGATTCTCCTCATAGAATCTCCTTCGTGATAGTGACCAGTGATTCTCACTACGTCTGCCTATTGTCACAAGTGTCACTTTTTTGAGATTCTCCTCATAGAATCTCCTTCGTGACAGTCACCAGTGATTCTCACTGCATCTGCCTACTGTCACAAGTGTCTTTTTTTCGAGATTCTCCTCATAGAATCTCTTTCACAATAGCCACCAGTGATTCTCATTGTGTCTTCCTACTGTTGCTAAGTTCATGTCTTTAGATTCCTTTATGGAAGATCTCTCTTGCGTCAGTCACCAGTCATCCTGGCTGTGTCTGTCTACTGTCTCTCAGTCCTTTTTAGGTTCTTGATCAAGAAGATTCCTCTTTGACCTCAGTCACTAGTTGTTCTGACTGCGTCTGCCTACTGTCGTCACCCTACTGAAGAAATTTCTTTCAAAATTTTTTTGGACATTGACACTTGACATCAATCTTGAAAACACTGAATTCAAAAATGATATCTTGTTTGGATATGCTGAGCTTTTCTTTTGTTAGCTTTGTTTTTGCTTTATCATATCTCCTCGAGCAACTCAATGATGTCATTTTTGACTGGAGAAGTAATGATTGGGGGCATGATCTTTTTCTTTGCTTTCTGTTTGCGGTTTAGTTCCAATAAGTTGATATATTCCTATAAGAGGGGTGTCCACTATAAGAGCCTCCATCTTGTATTGGATGGCCATGTGTACCTCGAATCCTTTTATATGAATATACCAATGATGTTGGTTCTTCTCCTTGTTTGTTGGAGTAAACTCTTTATGCTATAGTACATACTAATACTCATCCTATTAAGTGAACATATGGGTCACTGCGAGTATATCTAGTGCACTTCTGTCTCAGGTTACGAACGTAAGGGTCGTTGCGGACAAAATAAATACTGAGTACTTAGCATAAGAGGAATCTCCCACGTGTTTGGTGTGCCTGTCATGCAAGAAACATTTAGGTCATCCTAGCGTTTATGCTCTGATGCTTATGTTAACTTGCTACATTAACAGGGACAAATGTTCTGGTCATTCTGGCTTCTTGTGCCTCGAATGCTTACATTTAATCCTGACATCCCAATAATATATGTTATATTCATATTTCCATGATTGCAATGTCAGTGGGAATTGTATAACATACGAGCTTCATTTTATATCCAGTGATGATTAAATATCGAGACTTGGTAACCAGACCTAGGGTTGCATTTAACATAGTCTTGCATCACAAACTCTATTTGCATTAGCACGTAATTCGATGGTAATTCTGTTCATACTCCACATGCATCAGATTCTTCCAAGGCTGCACAAGCGTTTGATTCATCGATTCATGCTCCTCAATAGACTACCTGTGACTGTCAAACAAAAATGCACAATACTACATAAGATGTTAGTCCATACATATGCGTTCTATCTAATGTACAACATACATCTCATGTATATCAAATCACAACAAAAATAGACAATGACATGTACATAGGAATACTTGGCTCAAAATTTTGTATATATATATATGAAAGAATGAGTCAGTACAAAAATGGGTGCTACTCTAGCGCAATCGATCAAAAATGATACATGTGGTGCTGGCACACTAGTCGATACATAGCCAGGGATCAAAATAAAAAATCAAGCATAGAGCGTCTAACTCTGTCCTGAACCCTCGCCTCCAGGAGGAGCAGGGGTAGTAGGTGGCAGAGGTGGTGGTGGCATATCCAGCCTAATAGGAGGTCGTTCATCTCCAGACTCTCATGCATACTAAGAATACCGCTGCACCTGGAGCATCTCATCTGGTACCGCGCTGGTGTATGCAGCATAGTAATACGTTGCCCGAGCAGACTAGAAGTGGATCTCATCTTGTGCTAGCTCCAGCCTTCGCTCTGCAGTCTCTACATGCTCTCTCTGACTATCTGTCTCTCGCTGTCGCTCTACTAGCTACGCATCCTTGACTGCCAACGCAATCTGCAACTCTCCCAACTGTCTGGAGGCTGCACGAATCCGCTCTCGATACTGCTGTACTGCATCTTGTACCCCAGCTGCCGGCTGATCTAGCATATCCTCATCGACCATCTTTGGTAGAGGTACCTGTGGCTGTGGAGGCACCTATTGCTATGGGACCTCCTGCTGAGGGACCTACTCCTCTGTCCTTTGCCTCCTCCGCTGACTATGTCCTGCCCCACTACCCTCGGCACCTGGATCTGATCCCATCTGACGTGGGGGAATCTGTATCTGCTGTACTCGGTGCTGGACCTATTGTGCCACCTATGGCTGTGCTTGCTACTGCTGGGGCACTTGTCCCTATCCCTATACCTACCCTACTATCCTCATTAGATCTGTAAAACATGGGTATGGATGACTGATCAAAAATGCCTGGTATGCAAGCGTCATCTTGACATCTGCTATCGCCGGTAGGTAGTCCCACTGAACTGCAGCTAAGCTATAGATGTCTATCATGGATCATCCTGGATCCATCCGTGGAGGCCATCCTCGCTCAATATCCTTCTGCACCCTAGCATAGGCACAATACTCTGCTGAAATGTCCTGTGGTCGACCGTACTGCCACCACACTCATGAGATCACAAATCTCTCTATGACTGATGTCGTCCTCCCTGCCAGCTGTCAAGAACTAAACATCCAGGGTAGCTCTCTCAGGGCATCATCCCAGTCCTCTGTCTCTCTCCAAGGTCACCATATAATAGACACCAGGTCATCAAGATGTGTCTGCCAGTGCTCAGTCTTACCCAGGTGGGCCTGGGTAATATGCCCTCGATATCTGCAGATGTATAGTTCCATGGGCTCCCGAGAATCCTCAAAAATCGGCCTACATATAGGGAGATGCTCCTAGGCCCAGATCTGTTGAACATAAACACCCGCTGCCATGGTCTTCTTCTCAAGGAAGATGACCTCATGCATCTTGTGAAAAAGATTGGCCAACACGCACTGACCCCACCCAAAGATCTCTAGTGCCTCTAGCATCCTACGAAGCATAACACCCCATCCACTCTCCAACCCATGCTGTCCCCTGTCAGGACATAAGAAGCAGCTCAAGAAAATGCCCAGCACGGATGCCAACCTGTGGGTGGGTCCATAGGTATGCATCAACTCATCCCAGCTAATGGCTCTACCTCTCGGTAGCTCTCTCTCGAAAATAATGGAAAGTGCCTCTGTCCCTAATCGAGGCACTATATCATAGACAACCCGGGCACTATGAAATGGGATCCTCAGTATCCTCCATATACCCTCTGGGGTAATCGTCATGTCACCCATCGGCAAATGAAATGTGTTCGTCTCCGAATGGAAACTCTCTACCAAAGCAGTCAGTAAACCGTGATTCACCATCATGGCTAGAATTTGGCATAATGAAGACAAACCCAATCAGGCAATGTGTGCCTGATCTATGTTATCCAAACTGCGCAATAACTCTCCATACGGCGGATAATGAGATCTAAATGACACGTCTCTAAAAACCTACTGCACGCACAACAAAAAAACAACAAACAAACGATCAGTATCAAGTCAAAATGACGCATCAAAACAAAATGAAGTGCAATTTCTAAGTGCGAAAATCCAAAAACTATCATAGAATTTCGTGTGAGAGTCATAAAGTCTCGCGCAAAGAAATACAGTTTCACGCAAAGAAATACAGTTTTGCGTGAAGAAGTTCTTTCTTCGCACGAAGAATCTATACTTTGCACGAAAAAATATCTTCTCATGCAAAAAAAGAGGTCCTCACGTGAAACACGAATTGCCTTGCATGAAGAATCTCTGCTTTCATGTGAAACCAAACTCGCCTCGCGCGAAGATCCTCAGCCCGTACACGAAGAAACAACGCATCCTATTTCTTCGCGTGAAGAAAGAATATCTTCGTGCAAGAATAGATCGGTCTCACGCGAAGAAAGATTTCAAAACCTAAAACATGCTAAAAATGTGCATAAATGAACTTGAAATGCGTGAAAATGAAAGTACAAAGATGGGAAATCGATGACTCACCGGTGGTCCGTAGTCTGTTGGCCGGCTGTGTCGTCTAGATTGCTCAAAATGATGATATCTCATGTTCACTACCATGTCTCTATCAGAGCTCAAAATCACTACAAGACAAAGGCACAAATGAATTGAAAATGACCTTTCGAGCCCTTATATAGGTGTTGACCAAATTTTTCAAAGTGCTTAGATTTGCTCAAAAATCGCACCCTTGGCTAATTGGACCATTCTGGATCCATTTTCGGGATCAAATTTGAAATCTAACACACCTAAGAGTCTCAAAAATGTGTTTTAAAATTTTGGAGACCAACATGATCGAATGCTTGTGTAGCCCAAATCTTTCTGATACTTTATGATTCTTGGGATCCTTTCAACTTTACATTCTCCATATTTTCAAAAATTCATTTTGAAAATAGTCAACTTAAGTCAACTGTGGTTGTATCTAGGCAACTTTTTGTCAAACTTAGTCTTTGTGACTTCGCAATCATTTCAACCCAATATTTAGATTGTTCTGATCTCTTTTAAATTTTGTTGAATCTCAAATTTAATATTCTGCTTCAAATCATATTTCTGGTGTGTCATTTTTCGATTTCGTTCCCAAGGGGGCAGGATGATTACATCATTGGATACTTATTGCTCGGGGCATCTTGTTCCTATCTCATGTCTTCATCACTTGGGGCATCTTGTTCCCTTCTATTTAGCATCTTTGCCATCTATCTTATCTTTTCATCAACTGATCAATCTTATAACAACTCTGCTCAAGAGTTTGATGGACAGGTATTGGGACAATCTAAACCCCAACTCCTGAGGATCAAGCCTCATTCTGGGGATGATTCTATGACTCATGATTGGACTTTGTTATCTTTTAATCAATCTCAGGTATCTAGGTGTTCTATCTGGATCCTTGAAGGATAAGCTTCGTTCTGGAGATAATCTTCTAAATGCTTTCAATTTCAAGTATCTAGGTGTTCTATCTGGATCCTTGAAGATTAAGCTCTGTTCTGGAGATAGTCTTCTAAATGCTTTATTACTTTTGGGTATCTAGGTGTTTTACCTGGATCCTTAAAGGTTAAACTTCATTCTGAAGAAACCTTTTAAATGCTTATCAAATTTAGGTATCTAGACATTCTGCTTAGATCCTTAAAGATGACGCTTCGTTCTAGAGGTAGTCTTTTAAATGCTATCAATCTTAGGTATCTAAGTGCTCTGCTTGGATTGCTTAGGATTAGGCTCTGTTCTAGAGATGGTCCTTAAAAGCTTATCAATTGGTCTCCATGTCATCACCTTCAGAACCAATCTCATGTTCGCATCATGCTTTCTGATTGTCTTTGAATTAAACGTGCTGCTTGCACATTCATTCAAAGAGGGGCAAAATGTAATACCCCAAAATTGGCTTATTGCCATTATACCAATTCTGGTCTATTTCTGATAATTTCTAAGTCCTATTCTAATAGGCGATTCTCATTCTGCTGTTCGCTACTTGACTTAATTGTCAGATGCAGAAAAAAACCCTAATTTGAATTCATCATATTTCTTATTTAATTCCTATAATATGTACTCATATTAGTCGCATTAAACCTACTTGATTTAATTATAATTTAATTATTAAAGTATTTATACTTTAATTAAATTAAATTATATCCTAAGGCTAATGTACTATGGAATTAAATTTATTTAATTTAAATAAATATGCCTATCTTAATTAATTAAATGTAATTATTTAATTAAATGGGAAAGGTATTTTTAATTAATTAAAAGAAATTATTTAATTAAATGGAGTACTTACTTCTAATTAATTAAACAAAGTTATTTAATTAAATGGGAAGTCATTCCTAATTAATTAAATGAAGTTATTTAATTAAACAAAAAGTGTCTCTAATTAATTAAAGGTTATTTAATTAAATAGAAAAAGTAATTATGAGAGCATATCTCATTTTATTAAATTAAATATCTCAACAAAATCTCTCTTCAGTTCAAAAAGGGGAATTTCCAGTTCACTATTGATCAAAAATGAGTTAAAACAATTAACTCCTTTTTCTACTCAAATTAAAATAGTTAACTCCTTATTTCACTCAAATTAAATCTGTTAACTCCCTTTAATCTGGGAATCTCCTTTTTTGACTGAACCTCATCTTCAATCCTGACTGTTGATCCCAATCAATCTCGACCGTTGATGGATTCCAGGAAAGTCTATTTAAGAGACCCTCATCTCTTCATTTTGGGAAGATGAATTTGGAGAATTTGCATCGAATTACTGTAGGAATTCATACTCACATTTGCTCATACTTTTCTACATACATCTTGCATTCTTAGTTTAAATTCATTTAGCTTAATATGCATATGATTAATCTAGTTTTCCTTTACTTGTTCTTAGATTAATCTGCACAATCATCTAGATTAATTTCATTTCTTAAATCCTTCGTTCTTAGAGGGTCTGGTTGTCTGCACCTTGATTCTGAGGATATTAACAGGCAAAATCCCTTTAGATAGAAGGCAACAGGTCACTTTGCAGGGCAGATCTTGGATGAACAATCTCATGTTCATTTCGGGATAAATTCGCAAATAAAGACCGTGTTAAAGTGTGTGTGTTAGCATAGGCCGCATTTTCACATATATAGCAACTCAGTCAAGGTTTTGAAAGCTAGTGCTGATTTTATAAATAATGAGTATGGTTGATGAAAGGAAAAATGCAAGAGCTTATAGAAGAGCTAATCCTGATGTACCCATGTATACTGACTTACCTTAGGGTGGTATGAAGAATTTGAATAGAGAGAAGGTAGACCCAAACCCTACTTTGAAACCAAGAGGTAGTATATCAATTAATTCTCAATACTAGCTAATTGCAAGGAGGGAATCTTCTTCACTTAGCTCTAAATTAGAGAACACAAGACTCTTAGGAGGAATTTTTAGTACCCCCTTACCAGATGAAAGAACATATCAAGATAAATATATGTCACCAGTAGGGAATATATCTCCTAGACTAGATCTGATAGCTGAAATGAATCAAAGTTTAGGACTCAATAGCTCATTTGGAGATCCTTTGAACTCCAAGGCCACCTCATACATGAAACCTAACCTAATAGATCTGGAACACCCATGTTGATTTAGAAGCTACTTCTATAGATCCCAAAGAATTAAAGTTAGAGATAGGAGTTCTAAAGAAATGGATTACTGAGGAAGAAGCTAAGCGTATCTATCTGGAGAAAGAAAAAGAGAAAGCTACCTTAGATGCTATTGTTGAAAGAGATAATCTATTCAAAAGGATGGCTACTTTAAAAGAACAGAATAAGAAGCTAATAAAGAGGACCTCAGTCCTCCATCCTGATGAAGATCTAAGGTTCTAAAACAAGGAAAACTCCTAAGCTAGAAGCAAGAACTTGTCATCAATCAAGTTCAAGCTTATAAGCTTGTTCAATTGGACCCTATAGAACCTATTGTGAAAGTTACTGATAAGGGTCAATACAAAGCTATAGGAGTCCAAATAAATGAACCACAAGTATTACCAAGAAAATCCACAAACCCTCCCATGTCAAAATTGGATCTAGAATTGGAGAAGGCTAGGAAGGAGAAAGAAGATCTTGCAAAAGAACTTGAAAAAGTTGAGAATGAAGCCCAAGCCATAGAAACTATGAGGAAAATCTAGTTCATAAAGTCTAATTCTACTTTGGCATCATGGCCAAATTTTTCTATCCCATCTGCAACTCCTGTTCTAGTTTTTGCTCCATTAATCTCAATGCAGGCAACATCTCACATTGCTCTAGCCTTATCGTCCACTATTAGTACTCAAATTACTCTAGGTCAACCTCAAAAATCTCAAATTATTGCTCTTAACCAAGTTAATGTACCAAGCACCACAAATTTTCTTGGTTTTTAGAAGAAACCTATCTACATGAAAACATAGACAAATGTCATTTGTAGGTATTCCTGGTGCCCCATACCCTATATCTTTTGACTTGAGAGACAAAGTTGTCAAGTTATCTAGGAATAATGTTGTTACTGGTGAAGAGCATTTATGATTTTTTATACACATGCTAAATGAATTTGAGGTTAAACATGAGGATGTAGTGGTGAAGTTGTTTGTTCATTCCTTAACTAAAGATGCAAGGGATTGGTTCAGAAGATTACTTGACAACAATATTAGTTAATGGAGTGATTTGGAGAGTCTATTTAAGGAACAATATGGAGATAACACTAGTGTTAGGTTTATGTTGAATAATTTTAACAACATCAAGAAGAACCCTAATGAATCCACCTTTGATTTCAATGTAAGATTTGAAAAAGGTATGTATGAGTTATTTTAGGTTATGAGACAGAATGAGGATGTTTGTCTTACAACCTATTTCAATGCTTTTGATAGAAAAATGGCTTACCAATTAAGGGATAAGGATCCTAAAACATTGAGAGATTCTTATAAGATTGCAATGAATATTGAAAACAATAGAAAGGTATCTAGTAAGCTAGGCAGGAGAGATCATAAAAAATTGTTTAATCCTAAGACTAACAACAAAAAGGATGCTGATAAAATTATTTTTGAAAAGAGAATCGAAGAACCAACAATAGGTCAGGTAATGGACTTATTGAAAAAGATGAACCCAACTACTTTCAATAAATACAAGCCAAATGTTGGTGAAAAACCCCTATGAATAATAGTAATTTCAATGGACAACCTAGAATGTAGAACTATCCTTAAACCATTCAATGGAAGGATGGTAAGCCAATCCCTCACCAAGCCCAAAATGTGAAAGACAAAGGTACACTAGATTCTTTACATAAAAGCTCTATTAATATGAATGATGATGTACCATGGTGTATAATTTTTTAGTCACCTCACTCCTTAGAATATTGTGCTATTGCTTAGTCCTTTGCTTCAGACCATAGTGCACAAAATGATGAAGAGGAAGAAGAGAAAAGACATGATGATGTAAGTTGTAATATGGTGAGGATGTGCAATGAGAATCTAGATTCTAATTTAGAAGAAATGGAGAGTGATCTTGAAGACAAGAAAATTTCTTATCAGTTACATCATCAACAAGTGTTTTCAAATAATGAAGGGTATGATGAAGATCAGGTATGTAATATGTCTTCTGAAGTTAGTCATGTGAACTTGAGAATGCCTTCGAAAGAGGAAATTTATAGGATCACTATAGAGATGATTTCCCAAGTACATAGTAATTACAATCTAAGAAATCAAACAAGCAACAATGATGTTGGAAAACCATTTGGTATCTTCACAAAAGATATTACACAAGATGAAAGATGAAGATAAGAAGGCTAATGTAGAGACAATTAAGATTAAAGACATCAAAGCAAAAAAATGGGAAACCAAGAAGAAAGTTTAGTTCCAAACAAATGAAATTGTTGTTGGCTCCTGATTTAATAGTTTTGAAAATGATCAAGAAACCAGACATATGCATCTAAGGCTAGCAAGTTCCTATGATGGATACACTTGACTGCAGTCTTGGGCCAACTATAAGGCATAACTCCTTCTTCACTTCAGGCTCTGCTAGACCTAGGTGGGTAGACCTCAGATTCAATTGATATTGTACCAATGCAAAAAAATATCCCTAAATCTATTAAGCAGATGAAAACCCCTTATATCTCCTTAAGCCTTATGCAGTAACAAAGGAGTGTAGTAGCTAATTACAACTCTATGAAATGCACAAGCTGATTGAGGGTTAAAATTTGATAGCTCTTCAACATAAAAGGGTAAAACACATTTGATTAATAATATTAAATTCAAAAAAACCTAAGATATGCAACAATAAGACCTAATGATCCTATAAACCAATCAGTGCCTTAACCATTGGGCAAATCTATGAATCAAAAGCACACATATGGATATCTAATACTTATGTATATATTCAGATATATGATCTATCTATTTACCTTATAAATAAACATCTATGGTCAATCCAAACCTCATTCTTACATGATATCCTTCTCAATAAACCTGCAACCCTATTGATTTACTGAAGCATTTACATAACCCCTTGAGTTGCAAGCAAACTACGATCTAGGCTCTTTGTTCAAAGATCATAAAACATTGAAGCTCACTGAGACTGGAGATAAGATTCAAGGTGAAACTCAACGTATTTTTCTTTGTATTAATTTCTTTGAAACAATAAAACCATATACATGAAATGAAAACATGAAACCACCTAACAGATTTCAACTATCTATATTATCCTTCCTAATGCTATTCATATTAGAGAATTATGCTGAAAGAATGGTGTCACAATCATGGGAACACATCAAAAACTAAAACCAAAATTTGGTATCACAACAGTGAGTGGTTTTTTCTCCAAAAATTGGAACCTATAAAAAGAGAAAGAAAAAGATAGATATAGGAAGAAGAAAATCTCGGATCTGATCAGGAGATGACAAGTGTCCCTTAGAATTCCATCCCAAGAAGTAGAAAAAGCCTCTCTCTAATCTCTCTCTTCAACTTCCAGAATCAAATCCCTTCATTTACCTCTCAAAGGCCTTCAACATCTCAGAAATCTGATAATGAAAGGATGTATCTGATTTTTTATGTAAAAATGAACTCAATGTAAAAGTGAAAAATCAGTTAACTAGCCTTTAGAATGTAAGATAATCTTTTCCAACTTATTTTAACCACATTCAAGCTCCAAAATGTCTTCAAATCTACCTTGTAACCAACTCTAATGATTAATAATCAAATTTGCATGTTCTGTGGCCAATGCCCCAAAAAACACAAAATGATCTATAACATAAACCGGTGAAGATCTATGCACAAACTAACTTCATAAATAGAAAATTTAGTTTGTTCCAGTTCCAATGGTATATTGGAGCACCAATTTCAATTAAAAATTTCTCTTGTTATGGCCTTCTGAAGATTGAAACTTTGACATGGCTTTGCACAAATAAAAGAATGAAAATGAAAAATTTGAAATATCCTATAGTTTGAACTATAGAAATTTGACACTTCAAATCAAATTTTTCATAATGGCATGAATGTGCAGGGATATTTTTAATTTTGGAACTCCTTTTCCTCCTTGGGCCCACTAGGTGCCACCAAGGCTATCACATGGTATCTCCTAATTGGCTACCTAGTTGCTCTGTCATCACTCAGTCACTGTCCAGTCAACACCTACCTTGTCATTGCCACCTCATTGCCACATGGCATTCCATTATTGGTCAAAACTCACATCTACCTGATCAATGCTATCGAGACCCAATACCACGTGTCATCACCACATCAACCCTCACCATGTCGCTATAGTTAACCATCGTGCATCTTCCTATGGTGAGATAGCAACATCCACACAATTTGCCATGTGTTATGATCTTGTGCACTTGAGATATCCACTGCCACATCATAGTCTACCTCAAAACTCATGCAATGTGGTACTTTGGGATTGGTCACTGATACCTGAGCGGGACCCACATTGGAGCTATGCTAGATTTTGAGGTTTTCTAGCAAGTCGCTATGTCGCTAGCTGAAAATCCTAGATTTTTCTACTAGCGAGGTAGCGAGGCAACAAATTTTGGAGTTTTTTGATCTTGGCTATGCATGCTGATGTCATCATTTCATTTTCATATTTTTCCATTCAAAATTTTCTCTTTGACAACATTCATCTGTCATCATCTGGGACCCACCTACCACATGCCATAGTTTTGCCTTTCAAAATGCCCTTTCTTTAATGCACTTTACTTTCTCTATGAAAAGGTATTTAAAGACTTGAAAAGTTTGACCCGTAGTGAATGTGGGATATTTGTGTTAAATTGTTTCTATGCTAAGGCTTCCTCTGTATCTAGCAACTTTTGACATCACTTCTCCTTCATCAGTGGCTTCCACCACTAAAAACATGGATGCTCTGCTATACTATTTGACTTGGACTTTGTTATGCTCTCTTGAATTGCCGCAACTTCTTTGCTCTTTGCAAGGAAGTTTTCTCAACTTTATCTACAGACTTCTAGTTCAAAGACTACGTAGGTCTACTATGACCCTCATATTTTAGCATGTACCTCTATGGTGATGGGCTCTTGACTTCTTTGAATGCATGGGAAAGTTTCTCTGGCTCATAAGCATCTTCATTTTAAAGCATTAATTGTACTTTAATATGCGGGTGTAGTCTCTGAGTGTTGGTTCCCTTTTAACATGTGAGCGGCTCCTTTATTTGAGAGGCATGGGCCTTTACAATGTTCTCCTCTTGATTGGGTCTACTCTGTTCTAGATTGTAATCCCTACCATCATGGGTGCTCTGTCCCAATCCATGGACTTCCTCCAGTAGTTTTTCCTTTTCATGTGGGTGACTTCTTTATTCATGCATGGAGCATTTGCTACTTGTGTCTTTGACTTATCAAATTGAATTTCTAACTAGTTCTTTGGATATTGATTCCTCAACTTAGAAATAAGAGCACCAGCTAGTGTCCTTTGGTTTATTAGGAGGGAAGGGCTATTAGGATTATGCTCCAAGGGGATGCTTCTGGAGTTGATGATGGTGTCTGCTCAACTGCTTCCCGGATTGGCAAAGTGTCTATGTCATTGAAATATTTTATATCATACAACAACATCGTGGAATTCATATCTTTGCAATTACATGAAGAGGTCTATTATTTCTTTACTTATATAATAAGATACTCTTTGGTTGATTAGATTTATAATCTTGGTTCAAGTAAACAATTTTAATGCCTCTTCCATCTCCTGTGGCCTTTTCAATGTTGAATGGTTTCTTTTTATGTGGTATTCCTTTGCCCCAAGCATGCTACCTCTTCCATTGTGGGGTCAACGTCTACTCCATAGATGCTATCTTATTTGAATTTAGCCTTTATGTGATTTGGGTAACAATTAAACCTCTTTTCATTGGTAATCCCCATTTCTATCTCCAACCACCATTTTTATAATCATGTTTTTGCGCCTATATGTTCTTTTCTTCTTTGAAATGGGATTCAACCATTTATTACATTATTTCATTTCAATCTTCCAAACTTATTTGAAAAATATTCTGTTTGGGTAACTGAGTCCAAAGTTAGGGCTTGTGAGTAATTCTCCCCTTATATATATATATCGTTCTTTCTGTCATGGCTTTTGAAACCCAGTTTAAAATGGAAAAAAACATAAAAATCTGACTTCCCATCTATCTCTTAGTGAAAATTTGATGTAAACATTGGGCCTAGCTTATCTTTTTCCAATAAATGGTTAATACCTTATATCTCACTACGAACCCAATCAATCTTGATAGAATTAGTTGGGTCCCAAAGTGGGTCTGGCTAAAAAATTTTCATTTCCAAACAACTAAATCTTATAACTGATCCATTCATCATCTGATAGTGATCAAAACCAAATTCCACCAATGGTTAATCAATTTAAACTCATTTTACCATAGATAAGAAAACTATGAATTTCATGTTAGGGTGTCCATTGACTAGCCTTAAAAATTGACCCAAACCTCTAACCAGGCTCTAAAAACTGGCACATTGAATCTCTATTCCGCATTCTTGCACCCTATCGAATCTCGTGTCATGATGAATTTGAGGTCAAAATGTATTTTTTGTCAAAGTTGACCTTTCAGAACTTCCTCCAAGGAAACATGTCAGAAAACACTAAATTGGGTTTAGAATCAGCTTTAGAAACTGGGTAAACTGACACTTGGGAAGACAAAAATTGGGGCATCAGTTCTTTGTCATGAGGACATTATGAATCTAGGATTTGGGCTCATTAAAAATAAATAGACGTGAATGGTGAGTGATCAAAGTGGGCTACTTGGATTTTGCAGATTGAAACAATAGCAAGAAATTGATTTTTACAAATGGAATGAACCCGAAAAAGTGTGCAAATGGATTTGTCATGACTTGAAAATCAACACATTTAAAGTATTTTTAGAGGAAAACATAGTGGTACAATCCATTTGACCTTACCAATCACAAATTTTGAGATATAACATCACGAACAAGGGTTCCAACAAATCTGCAAATGTTGACACCAGTAAAACTTTAGAAATTGCATTTGCAATCGCGTTTGAAAATTGATCAAACGGATTCTTCATAAGTTGAAACTTGAAACATAACAAGTATTTGACATCTATAATGCAATGAAAAAGGAATTTCAACATTTTAGTCAACTGGGTCATAGTTATAACTCATGAAAGAAGGCTTCCCATAATCATGCACAACTGCAGAAATGCACAAAATAGTAAACTACCAACTTTGAGTGGTTCAAAACCTAGTCAAACAAATTTGAAATGACTCAGAATCTAAAACATAGGTTCTTAGGTATGAACACTATAAAATCCAAAAGTGGCGGGTAATGAAACATTCTTGGGTGCGAGATATTCAATTACAAACATAGCCTTCTATAGCTATTTGACACAGGGTAAAATGCAGATTTAACAATTGCTCAAAACAGGATCTCACGAAATAGCTCGAAATTGAAATTTAACATCATGGAACATGTAGACACACTAAATGAAAGGTGTTAGAAACATTAAAAAACTCATGGAGTTCAAAATTATAGACGGGTACATAGGCATTTAAAAGCACTTATAGGGCTCAAATTTCTCAATGGTACTCAAAATTGACCATGCAATTTTTAGTCCCAACAACTGTAAAAGCAATTGTTCAAGAAAAGGGATTAGGGTCTGATACTACTAAACAAATGATAGAACCTAGTATGTAAAAGGCTCTTACTCCAGGTGTGATTATGAAACCCATTATATTTGATCATGTTGACATGATATCCATGCTATCCTAAATTACTGTGGAAGTGCCATTATTTGAATATTTTAGAATTGAAGAACATAAGAGAAAAGCCTTGTCATGGTTAGAACCAATAGAAGATAATAACAACAACGTAAAACAAAATGTCATTCAACAGATCCCATTGGTAATAGAAAATAGTGGTATTATGTCTCAAATTCCCCAAATGTTCTTAGATGATTCATTAGTAGAATATATAAAAGATATTGACCCATTCTTTCTCAACCTATTTATAAAAGGGAAAACCCTAAAGAATTGCATGATAGATTTAGGAGCTTCTAACACAATTATGCCATTCAAAGTTATGGAAGCTCTAGGGTTAAAAGTAGACACTAAGCAAGGTAGATGTAGGGGCATGGATGCTAGAGAAGCTTTAGTTATAGGTACCATAAATGCTCTACCATTTAAGTTAGCTGCATACCTTGAGGTATAATTGACCATTTCAGTCATTGTAGTGCATATTCCTCCACATTATGGGATGTTGTTCTCTAGAAAGTGGAGTGTTGCTATGAGGGGTAGCCTATAATGTGATCTAACCTATGCAACTTTTCACATATGAGATAAAGTTGTTAAGGTAAATAGGGAGCCAAGGGTCAATCATATCTTAGGGGAAGAAATTGATAAAGATGCCACTTTCTTTTTAGATACTAGTGTGAATGCACTCAAAACTGAGTTGATCATCCAAGAAGTTGAAAAATTACCTACTGTGATTGAGCATGAGGTTGAATTTTGTTTGGATTCTCCATTATTATGGACCATGTTCTTTGATGGGGTCTATTCTAAAGAAGGTTCAAGGGCAGGGGTAGTTTTTGTTTCTCAGAAAAAGAATACTTTTAGATACCCCTTCACCCTAAATTTCTTGTGCACCAATAACATAGCTGAATATGAAGCCTTGCTATTAGGATTGAAGGTTGTCTCTCATCATGGAATTAAGAAGTTGCATATCACAGGTGATTTTGAATTGGTCATCTCATAGATAAAAGGGACATATGCATCTAAAAACAAGAGATTAAAGAAGTATAGAAATGTTTTTTGTGATTAGATAGAATTCTTTGATGCATTTGGTATTTCATGGAGAGATAGAACTCAGAATAGGATGGCTGATTTGTTAGTAAATGTAGCAATTAAGCCACAAGAAGTGTCACTTGTAGGAATCTCACAGATTGAGATTCAAAATAGACCCTCAATACCTAATAATATTCAACATTGGCAAGGATTTGAAGATGACAAAAACATTATCAATTTCTTGTTGAATGAAGATAAATACTATGGTTTGGAATTGGACTACAGTGATTTGGTTGAAACTATAGATGGGAAGGAAACAATCTTTGGTTAAGAGGTCATACAATTAAAGACTAATAAAGTACCTAAGGGTCTAGTTATTTTGGAGAACATGTTTGATAACCAAGATAGGGCAAGGCCTAGGGCCAAAGATTGTAAACCTCAAGAGCTAGAAGAGATAAACTTGGGTAGTAATGATGTCCCAAAGAAAGTCTATATTGGTCAAAATTTATCAGCTAAAATTAGGAAGCTTTTGATTGACCTATTGAGAAAATATAGACATGTTTTTACATGGTCATGTGATGACCTAAAAGCTTATAGAAAAGATCTTTTTCAACATGTCATACCATTGAAAGATGATGTAAAACCTTTTAGGAAAAAACAAAGATCGGTCAATTCCACCATAGCCCTTAAAATGCAAGAGGAATTAGTGAAGTTAAGGGATGGGGGAATAATTAGACCTATTAGACATTCCACTTGGGTCTCAAATTTAATACCTGTTAGAAAAAAGAATGGAGACATTAGAGTGTGTATATTTCATAAACTTGAATATTGCTTCTTTAAAAGATAATTATGGATTGCCAAACATGGAAGCTATGTTACAACAAGTAACTGGGTCTGAACTCATGTCTATGATGGATGGATTTTCAGGGTATAATCAAGTCCTAGTGAGAGAAGAAGAGTAGTTTAAGACAACATTTACAACTCCTTGGGGAACCTATGTATATATATGAATGCCATTTGGATTAATAAATGTTGGTGATACTTTCCAAAGAGCCATGGATGTGGCTTTCCATGAGTACATAAACAAATTTATGCTTGTATATCAAGATGATTTCACAGCTTATTCTGAAAGGGCTGAAGATCACTGAAAGCATTTAGAGAATTTTTTTACTAAAATATTTAAATATGGAATGTCATTAAATCCTAAGAAGTGTACTTTTGGGGTAACCGAAGGTAAGATATTGGGACATATAGTGTCAAAAGATGAAGTGAAGATAGACCCTAAAAGGGTAGTAGCCATTGATAAGGTCACTAAGCCAAAGAGTGTGAAAGGAATTCAATCTTTCTTTGGGCAAGTTAATTTTTTAAGGAGATTTTTTACAAATTTTGCTGAGATCAGTAGACTGATCTCAAAAATGCTCAAGAAAGGAGCCATTATAAATTGGAATGGTGAACCTTCACAAGCATTTTAAGATATTAAAAATTCCATAAAAAATGCTCCAATTATGAGAACTCTAGACTACACAAAGCCAATCCACATATTTTCTTTTGCATCCTTCCACACCATAGCTGCAGTTTTGTTGCAAAAGAACGAGGAAGGGTATGAACAACCTATTGCCTTTTTCAATAATTAATTACAACCATCTAAATTAAAGTATGAGATGAATGAAAAACAAGCATATGCCCCGGTAAAGGCTATTAAAGCTTTTAGATGCTACTTGGTAGGTCCTATTGTCACTACTTTTGTGCCTAGTGCTACTGTGAAAGACATATTCTCTCAACAAGAAGTGTTAGGAAGAAGATGTAGGTGGTCAAGGTTTAGCTCAACTCATGGCTCAATCCAATTTGTATGCTAATCAAATTAATATGATGAAAGATGACCTCAGATCTAATTTATGTGACATGGATCATTGTGAGTGGTATGCTGATGTTATTCATTATCTACAATATATGGAAGCTCCATCTCACTTAACTAAAAACAAGAAGAGAAGCATTAAATTACAAGCCATCAGGTACATAATTGTCAAGGGCAGTTTGTGGTGGAGAAATTTTGAGAGAATATTACTGAAATGTGTTGATCATGAAAAGGCTAAAGAAATCCTTAGTGAAATGCATGTTGGAGTTTGTGGAGGACATTATATGGCTAAGACTACTGCACACAAGGTAATGAGACTAGATTTTGGTGGCCATCCCTTTTTAAAGATGCTCAAATCATGGTTAGGAAATGTGACTCTTGTCAAAGGTTTGCTAGGAAATTGAAATTCTCAGATAGTACCCCATTAAAGCCAGTTGAGGTTCAAGCACCATTTTAGTAATGGGGTATGGATTTCATAGGTGAGATTTCTCCTAAATCTAGTACTGACTATTATCAGATTTTAGTTGCTACTGATTATTTTACAAAGTGGGTAGAATCTATTCCCACAAGAAATGGAATAAGTAAAGTTGTTAACAATTTCCTACTAAATAATGTTATTTCTAGATTTGGTTGCCCTTAGAAAATTGCAACAGATAATGCAATATGCTTTAGGTTTGAGGAATTTATAAAGTTTTGTGACAAATATGGAATTACCAGGTCAACATCTTCCCCATATCATCCACAAGGAAACGGACAGGCTGTATCCACAAATAAAAGCTTGTTAAAAGTCATTAAGAGGACTTTGGATAATAACAAGAAGATATGGGATTCCAAGTTGCAACTTGCAATACGGGCTAATAGAGTGACTATGAAAAAAGCCATTGGAGTGGTTCCCCTTGATCTAGTATATGGAATTTAGGAAAGAATGCTTCAAAATAATCTAGTAGGACTCTACAATTACATTCAGATGTATGATGAAGATACTATAGATGATATGGAAGAAAGGATGGATGAACTTGTAGGGTTAATAGAAACTAGAAGAGAAGCATCTCTCAGGAATTAAAAGTTGCAATTATAGGTTAAAGCATTATATGAAAAAAGGAAAGTAAGCAAGAAATTTGAAGATGGAGATTTAATCCTCATGTGGAATGTTAGAATTGAGGATAAAGGAAAACATTAAAAATTTGATCCCATATGGTTAGATCCCTATTTGATTGAAAACACATGGTGAGAGGATTCATATATTCTCAAGGATTTGTCAGACAATATTCTAGAATTGCCAGTTCATCGATAGTTCTTGAAAATATATTTTTTCTGAAATACTTGTTTTCCATGAACAGTACTTTTAGGGTGTTTTTGTCATTGTATATTGTGTATATTTTGTAAATCCTTGTAAATTTTCTCTGTTCAGTCTAGTTCCTTGTTTCTATTGTTTTTTTTTGTGCTCTCTGAAGAAGTTTTCATAGATGTATCAAGTATGTGGTCTGCTCTACCATAGATTCTCAATTCTTGCATAGACTTAGGTAGTTTATCATCCCTAGACACAACCACTATTGGCCTAATTTTTCACCATTTCTATTCCGTGCATTCAACAGTGAAAAGCCCTAATTTTGTGCCTTCAATTTTTTTGAAATTAGGTAGAACCCTAGGTAAAATTTATGAAAAACCCGAGTGCCTTATATTATTTTACCCTAGCCTTTGAAAAAATTTAAGAGCCCTTTTTCAAAATTTGTTAAGGTATATCACTTTTACCCTAAGGGTGGGCTGATGAAATAAAGACTTCATTAAAATCTTTCTTAAACCTTTATTGACCATGTTTTGCTTGTATATTGCTTGATTATTTTATTGAGAAATATCCTGTGTAACACCAATTTGTGTGACCATCGATCTTGGTTAGATCAATGTGTATCACATTCCCACAATGTTAAGATGCAAGGTTTTAAAAAAATGTAGGCATGCACCTTGATTGCACATAACCCTTGTTTGTTTAAAATCTTAGTGTGCTGCAAAGATTGTGAAACATCAAAAATTGTCAAAACCTTTTTGCAGACTTTTTAGTACCTTTCATGCACATTCTAAAATTCCTACGATGTCATTGGTTGATCTATTGATGAAGGTATCACTTTATGACCAAGATTCATCAACTGTTGATCTTGTTTAGATCAAGGTCTAGTGCTTTCCTGCAATCTATAGTTGCACGAGAATTAAATAATGTGGGAAAGTGCGAATAGGACATGTAGCACAATTTGAGAACATGGGCCCACCTTTTCCAAGGATAATATTGAGGTGTCTTCCATGGAAGTTATAAGGTGAGTTGGGCTAGAGGGCAGTATTCTATTCATCAATTTGGCTGATGTGGTGTTTTTAAGATGCGAGATTTTATGACCATTGATCTATGTGAAATCAAATTCTAGTACATGCCCGCATTTTTGAGTTGCATGAGAAATAAATAAAGTAGGCAAGCGGTAATTCAACATGTAGCAAGGTGGGACTGAGATTGTAGGGTGTGTGTTGTGGTGTGTTAAGCTATA
This sequence comes from Cupressus sempervirens, assembly GCA_028749045.1. Lineage (NCBI taxonomy): Eukaryota > Viridiplantae > Streptophyta > Pinopsida > Cupressales > Cupressaceae > Cupressus > Cupressus sempervirens. Next base: position 62,487,654 of record CM053789.1, read on the forward strand.
AAGCAATTACTGATATGTACTACCAATTGTTCCAATAAAGAGTTTGTCAGTCAAATAGAATAGAAGTTTTATCAATCATAGATCTTTCAAAGATTAGAGGCTAGCGCTATGCCGCATTAAAAGTTGCATGAAAAATAAGAAATGTGGGTATGCTTCTTTGTGTTGCATGTCACAGTGGGGCTAAGATTAGGGGAGAATGCTGAGTCACACCATGCTATATGAAACATGTGCATAGCTAGAAGTACTTGTGCTATGGGTGCCAAAATTCTAGCAATTAATGTAGTAGTTAGATTTGTCAGAGCACATGGGCTAAGAAGAGTTATTTTATTGGTCAAAATGCATGATGTTACCATAAAAGAAAAAGTTTTACCTGCCATCAATCTTTGATCATATGGATGAAGGGTAATTGCCTGCATTAGGAACTTGAAATAAATTTTAGCAAAGCAAGTATGTGCCATGTAGACATTTGTCTATGGTGATGTTAGTGCCGCCATCTTAGAGTGTTAAAAGATTTGAGTTATGTCACCATTGATCTTTCCAAGATCAACGGCTGGCACAAGCCCACTTTATGAAGATGCTCATTGCATAAGGAAAGCGGGGATGCATCAACTTGACACGTGGTAAAAATGATGTCAAGCACTCACTTGCCAAATGTAATGCCCCGCCAAGGGATCCAAAGAATTAACCTATAATTTCACTAAGTTTAGTAGCATTTTTTTTTTTATGAAAGTAAATACCACATATAACTTATGCACAAAATAGAAGCAATAGCAATGTCCATCTGAAAGTAAACATAACATACACAATTGGTTACATTCTTTAAAATCCCTTAACGTTGAATTACATACATGAATCCATCTAGTATAACATCCACATGAAATAACAATGATAAGTCCAATGTTTATACATTACATTTCAAATGATCATTCATCCTCTATACATGTCACAAGGTATGAAAAGTTCAAAGATTATACATATGTAGAATAAGGTACATCATCCTACACAAATCCATGATACATCAAAGTAAAGATAATCACATGATATACATCATCATAGAAGATATATACATCCATCATAAAGATCAAACATAATAAACTAAGTGCACAGTTCCTCCCAACCATTAATAGCATCATTAGACCATCGTGGATCCTAGCCATCCCTCCGTGTGTAACATCCCAAATCATCGAAAAGATCATCGGTATTAACATAGTAGGAATGTCAGTCCTAACAACATCATATGTAGAAAGTAATCTAACATAAGATAACAACATCTAACATATGCTAACCATCAATGAAAGGATACATATCCACCATCACGAAAGATGCATCAACCACGATGTCTTAATGAATCTCAAATGATAAGAGTGGAAAATACACTACCACCCGACTGCGTGGTACCTAAGTGGTCCACTCCCACCATGCTGAGGACATAATCTCAAGTCCTAAATAGGCTATCCATAAAACATAGCACAAATCTCTATAAGTCCAGGAATCCTAAAAATATACTAACTCAAAGGTTCTAGACACAAAATCCGACATCTAATCTCTAGAGGCACACAATGACATGTAGGAACCTACTATGCAAGTGGGAAAGTGTCATCACAATTATCACATACAAGTTACCCTGGCAGTTAGCTAAACTCCACAGATCCATATTGATCTCATGTGGCCACTAGTATCCTCTCATACTGACAAGGCATACTACGGAATGCAAGGTCGCAACCATACATTCTCACTACTCCCATCCTAGCCTGTACAAGCACTCAAGGCATGGGCGAGAACAAAACACTTATCTTTTTAGGTTCATTCAGTTAGTATTAGGTGTGAATGTTATCACTTATTAATCCAACTTACAATGAGTTACCCTGGTAGCCTCTTAGGGCCTCGGCTCCCATTGCAAGCCACTTCTCATCACTACATGCAGATATCCTACCCTAATGCTCAGGGAATCATAAATCTCAAAATCACAAAATATAATCCATAGTAAAATCATCAAATATGCATAAAAGCATCAAAGCTCCATGAGCAAATATCCATAGAAAATCATGAACACAACAGCTCTCTATTGGCAACTGAAGTATAACTGATAATCACGTACCCAATGGTTCTGAATAACCAAAATATATCTCAATCATACTGATCGAAAACTCCAAAAATGGTGGCGTCAAACATGTCACAACATGACATCATCAAGAATAAATCCACATTTCAGTCCCATCATGGCGACTAGAAAATAATCAAAGGTAACTGATCGATGACCAAAATAATGGTTAAGTCAAGTGTCTCACACATAAGAATCTCAACTATAACAATCAGTAATCACATCCAATACATAGAGCATTCCATCACATAACCATGGTTGGGTTTATAAAGATCGAGATTAAAACATCATCATGACATCACAATCACATAACTTCCAAGCCTCTGGTAGACGTCCTATAACTAGTCAACACTAGTCAACCCAAAACCCAAAACAATAGCATAAAGAATACACAATGCAAACACATGTTTTGGTTTTGCTAAAATCACATACTTGAATTTAAATGCAAAAGTCTCGGTTTACGTTTCCAAGTTTAGAGAAAGAATTTGAAGAACATTTATATGTTTTGAATGAATACAAATCCATTTCTCAATTGTAATCTTAATCCAAATGTCCCCCACCAATCTAACCATCAAATTTAATATATTTAATTAAACAATTAATTTAAACCATGAGCCCTTGATATAAATCAATTATCAATTATAAAACAAATTATTAATAACCACATTTACATATTATATACATACTTATATATATATATATTTATATTAAAATATATACATATAAATACATATATGAATATATAAATTATTTTACTATTAAACAAAATCAAAATTAACAAATTCGATTAATGCCAAAAATTTTAAAAATTAAAATCGAATATGGCAAATGTTTTAACACATATCTATATAACATAACTGCCGGTACGCAGGACCCTACAGTCACATGGCCTGTGACGTCAGTGGTACCGCGTACCATTGCCATCACAGTACCTGATGAAGGTACTGCTCAGATACCACTGACGAAGGGCCACACCACCTAAGCTAGTCCAGATCCACACTCTGGTAGAAACCTCTGAGATCTCAACTTATGCTCGCAAGCCACCAAGAAACCTCCTTGTTCCTAAACCGCAGTCACTAGCTCTTCTCCAACCTAATCCAAGATCCAAGTGTAAACTGCCTCACATTCGGCACTCTGTCTACACACTCACAACTCCATCACAATCCTACTATAAACTGCCTCACATTCGGCACTCTGTTTACAGACTCAGGAAAACTCACTCTTTACTCTTCACTTCCTTCTTCTCTTTCACACCTTGAAGCCTTCCAAGCTTTCCAAGCTTCACCTTCCACAACTTTCACCTTTCCAAGCTTTCCTTTCAAAGCTTTCACCTTTCCAAGCTACTCCTTGACCTTCTACTTCCCAAGCTACTACTTGAGCTTCTCCTTCTCAAGCTTCTCCTTGAGCTTGATTAGAAATGCTCTTATGCCTTGCTTAAATAGGCACTTACCACCCCATGCATGACTTATCCACAAGCTTCTATAATTCCTCCACAACCTTCTACAACTTCCACAACCTTCTACAATATCCACAACTTTCTACAATATTCATAACTTTCTAGAATTCTACCCACACACCTCGATAAATGGAATGACAACCATTTTTATTTTTTTATTTTTCTATTATGCCACCTATGCACCTCGAAAATAAAAATCTTCTTTTCCTTTCTTTTCTCCTTTTTCCCCCTTTTTTTCTATTATTTTTCCTCTAATTTTTGTCACTTTCTCTCTCCTCTAGTTTTTTTTTTTTTTTTTTCAATTTTTTTTCAATTTGTTTTTTCCCAATAATTTTCTCATGCAAGATGCTCTTGCATCAGACTCCCCTGGTAGATAGAAAAGTGTGTCCCACAGTTTGATGCCAAAAGAAAGAGCTACCACCATCTTCATCTTCACCAAAGGTTTTCACCTCAATAGGGACAACAAAACCACCATGCAAATCCTCCACATATGCATCACTCTATCAAACACTAGAATCTCAACCATCCAATCAGCATGCTCACTCCCAGGAACAAACTGAACATAATTCTTCATCAACAAACCCTCATTCACATTAGCAACTAGTGAATCCACACCAGTAGCAACAAACCCCACATCAGCCACAAAAAACTCCATATCAACACCAACATGTAGATCTCCATCAATATATGCCAAACTCTCAACACCAGCAACCTCATTGCTCACAACAAGATGCTCTGCAATACATAACTCACCTCCAACAACAACTGGATCATCCACGACCAAGTGCTCTGCAACATACAAGTCACCACCAACATCAACTAGATCATCCACAACCAAATGCTCTACAGCCTCCATGTCAAACTCAACCAATTGATCTTGAAAACCAACCTCTGTCCCAACATCAACAAGGTTAGGAATATCCTTAGCAATGACCTCTGTTTGCTCTACAGGTCCTGCATCAAGCTCCACAAACTGATCAGCAAAACCAACCTTTTCCACCTTGACCTTCTTAGCTTGATCAGCCAATCTAGCATCCAACCGAACAAACATCTTAGAAAAATTTCTCTCCACTATATCATGAATTTTAGCAATCATCTTAGGGTCCAATCCTCTTGGAGCCATCTTCCAAGATCTTCGTAAACCCTTTGCAACAAATCCTTCCTATGCTCCTTGTGACAACCAAATTGTTTGCAAGTCAGATCGCAACCTGCCACCTCGAACGAACAATCAGGAACCACATCACAAGTCTAGGACAACGGATTTGCAATCCACCAGCTCTCTACAATCATGCATCCATCGATCAATCTGCATGTCCTCCCAAGGCCCTGGTGTAAACTGCCTCAACTTCGGCGATCTATCTACACGCTCAGGAACTCCCACTCTAATAAACTTCACCCAACCAAGGTCCTGGTACAAACTGCCTCACACTTCGATGATTTGGTTGTACACTCAGGAACTCCTGATCTGATAAACTTCACACAACCAAGGTCCTGGTACAAACTGCCTCACACTTTGGTGATTTTCTTGTACACTTAGGAACTCCTGCTCTGATACGACTTGATGAAGGTATTGCTCTGATACCACTGACGAAGGGCCACACCAGCTAAGCTAGTCTAGATCCACACTCTGGTAGAAACCTCTGAGATCTCAACTTATGCTTGTAAGCCACCAAGCAACCTCCTTGTTTCTAAACTGCAATCACTAGCTCTTCTCCAACCTAATCCAAGATCCAAGTGTAAACTGCCTCACATTCGGTGCTCTGTCTACACACTCACAACTCCATCACAATCCTGCTGTAAACTACCTCACATTCGACACTCTGTTTACAGACTTAGGAAAACTCACTCTTCACTCTTCACTTCCTTCTTCTCTTTCACACCTTGAAGCCTTCCAAGCTTTCCAAGCTTCACCTTCCACAACTTTCACCTTTCCAAGCTTTCCTTCCAAAGGTTTCACCTTTCCAAGCTACTCCTTGAGCTTCTACTTCCCAAGCTACTCCTTGAGCTTCTCTTTCTCAAGCTTCTCCTTGAGATTGATTAGAAATGCTCATATGCCTTGCTTAAATAGGCACTTACCACCCCATGCATGACTTATCCACAAGCTTCTAGAATTCCTCCACAACCTTCTACAACTTCCACAACCTTCTACAATATCCACAACTTTCTACAATATTCATAACTTTCTAGAATTCTACCCACACACCTCGATAAATGGAATGACAACCATTTTTATTTTTTTATTTTTTCTATTATGCCAGCTATGCACCTCGAAAATGAAAATCCTCTTTTCCTTTCTTTTCTCCTTTTTCCCCTTTTAAAATTTTTTTAAAATGATTTTTCCTCTAATTTTCGTTACTTTCTCTCTCCTCCAGTTTTTTTTTTTTTCAATTTTTTTTCAATTTTTTTTTTCCTAATAATTTTCTCATTCAAGATGCTCCTGCATCAGTGTCCTTCGGTAGATAGAAAAGTGTGTCCCACACTTTGATGCCAAAAGAAAGAGCTACCACCATCTTCATCTTCACCAAAGGTTTCCACCTCAACAGGGACAACAAAACCACCATGCAAATCCTCCACATATGCATCACTCTATCAAACACTAGAATCTCAACCATCCAATCAGCATGCTCACTCCCAAGAACAAACTGAACATAATTCTTCATCAACAAACCCTCATTCACATTAGCAACTAGTGAATCCACACACCAGTAGCAACAAACCTTGCATCAGCCACAACAAACTCCATATCAACACCAGCATGTATATCTCCATCAATACATGCCAAACTCTCAACACTAGCAACCTCATTTCTCACAACAAGATGCTCTGCAATACATAACTCACCTCGAACAACAACTGGATCATCCACGACCAAGTGCTCTGCAACATACAAGTCACCACCAACATCAACTAGATCATCCACGACCAAATGCTCTACAGTCTCCATGTCAAACTCAACCAATTGATCTTGAAAACCAACCTCTGTCCCAACATCAACAAGGTTAGGAATATCCTTAGCAATGACCTCTATTTGCTCTATAGGTCCTGCATCAGGCTCCACAAACTGATCAGCAAAACCAACCTTTTCCACCTTGACCTTCTTAGCTTGATCAACCAATCTAGCATCCAACTGAGCAAACATCTTAGAAAAATTCCTCTCCACTATATCATGGATTTTCACAATCATCTTAGGGTTCAATACTCTTGGAGCCATCTTCCAAGATCTTTGTAAACCCTCTGCAACAAACCCTTCCTACGCTCCTTGTGACAACCAAATTGTTTGCAAGTTAAATCACAACTTGCCACCTTGCACGAACAATCAGGAACCACAAGACAAGTCTAGGACAACGGATTTGCAATCCACTAGCTCTCTACGATCATGCATCCATCGATCAATCTGCATGTCCTCCCAAGGTCCTGGTGTAAATTGCCTCAACTTTGGTGATCTATCTACATGCTCAATAAATCCCACTCTAATAAACTTCACCCAACCAAGGTCCTAGTACAAACTGCCTCACACTTCAGTGATCTGCTTGTACACTCAAGAACTCCTGCTCTGATAAACTTCACCCAACCAAGGTCTTGGTACAAACTACCTCACACTTTGGTGATTTGCTTGTACATTCAGGAACTCCTACTTTGATACCACTTGATGAAGGTACTGCTCTGATACCACTGACAAAGGGCCACACCACTTAAGCTAGTCCAGATCCACACTCTGGTAGAAACCTCTGAGATCTCAACTTATGCTTGCAAGCCACCAAGCAACCTCCTTGTTTCTAAACCACAGTCATGAGCTCTTCTCCAACCTAATCCAAGATCCAAGTGTAAACTGCCTCACATTTGACACTCTGTCTACACACTCACAACTCCATCACAATCCTATTGTAAACTGCCTCACATTTGGTGCTCTGTTTACAGACTCATGAAAACTCACTCTTCACTCTTCACTTCCTTCTTCTCTTTCATACCTTGAAGCCTTATAAGCTTTCCAAGCTTCACCTTCCACAACTTTCACCTTTCCAAGCTTTCCTTCCAAAGGTTTCACCTTTCCAAGCTACTCCTTGAGCTTCTACTTCCCAAGCTACTCCTTGAGCTTCTCCTTCTCAAGCTTCTCCTTGAGCTTGATTAGAAATGCTCATATGCCTTGCTTAAATAGGCACTTACCACCCCATGCATGACTTATCCACAAGCTTCTAGAATTCCTCCACAACCTTCTACATCTTCCACAACCTTCTACAATATCCACAACTTTCTACAATATTCATAACTTTCTAGAATTCTACCCACACACCTCGATAAATGGAATGACAACCATTTTTATTTTTTTATTTTTTCTATTGTGCCAGCTATGCACCTCAAAAATAAAAATCCTCTTTTCCTTTCTTTTCTCCTTTTTCCCCTTTTTAAAAAATTATTATTATTATTTTTCCTCTAATTTTCGTCACTTTCTCTCTCCAGTTTTTTTTTTTTCAATTTTTTTTCTCAATAATTTTCTCATGCAAGATGCTCCTGCATTAGTACCTGCGACGGCGGTACCCACAACCCCAGTGGGGGTGCGGGTCTTGTCCCCCCCCCAACTCAATGTATAAAATGTTTATAATTTTCTTTAAAATCGCTTACGCGATTCCCATTTGCAATTTGGTTTAAAACATTTCTTAAAACGTTTTCGCCCACGAGTATGCTATCCAATTTTTTAACAAATGCATATATATATATATACATATACCTTTATATATATACATATACATATGTATGTATATATATATATATAAATATATATAGAATTAAAAATATCATAGTATATGAACATACATACATACATACATACATACATACATACATACATACATATATAAGCAAATTGACAATATATGAATACAAACTTCAATTTTCAGAATTCTTCCATAGACCTTTGATCTCCAAAATTTCCAATAATTAATCTAATGGGTTTGATTATGAATTTCAACCCTAGCCCCATGTTCTTTTCAGATCTATGCATATAAAATTCTCAAATAAATTAATCTACCCATATTGAGAATGCATACAAATAAAAATATGAAATTTCTCAGAAAACATATGGAAGACACGAAGAAGACAGGGAATGCATGATGCGAAAATAGCATAAGAAGAATTACAAGAATCTACTCGGATTTTGATGCTAATTCACTCTTCCTCAGAAAACTTGCAGAGCAAGCTCCTCCCTTCTTCAGAGTTCTCGAGTCCTCCAATGCTCCAATTGCACACCCAATGCTAACTCTAAGCTTCTAAGAATGCCTGAATATAAAGAACTCTCAAGAAACATCTAAAATGCCTCTAGAAACAGCTAGAAGGTGTAACCAACTAAGCATGGGTCTTTTCCAACCTTTTTGATGAGCCATAGGGTTGTAGATACCATATGCTTAATTGATGCACTAACCTCCGTGTTGTTGACACATGAGAAATAGAAAAGTGCGTTAATTCCCATGCAAGCTTATAACTCCAATTCACTTTTATATACTTTTCTATTTAAATATTTATAACTTTCATTTTAATTTTTATAACTTTTATTATTATTATTTATTTATTACTTTATTATTATTTTATTATTATCATTAATTTTAATTTTCTAATTTTCTTTTATTTAATTCTTTTTCCTCAATTATTCTCATTTAATTAATTATAATCAAAATATCAAAGACCATGATATTTTATATTAATTTTCTCAAATAATTAATTTATTAATTAAATCTATTTATTAAGACTTAATTAATAGAAAATTCACCATAGACCTCCAAGATAAAATATGATAACCCATCATGGAGCAATCACACAAAATTAGTCTAAAGGATTAAAAATCATGAATTATGTCATCCGACACATTCAGTGGGTAAAATATCCAAATACTTGTCCTACCTCACTAGGACAATTGGCTTAAGGGTTTGGGATTTGGACTTGAGAATTTATCTCCCTTCTCTTATCATTGAGATAGTATAATAGGGTACGCTCATCCTGGCAATTCAGCGAAGTTGATACCCGGTAGCTACAACCTGTAGAAAAACCATGTATGTACATACAATATATAATGCTAAGCTAAATAGACAATAGCAGGAAGTGGTGCATCGTGTAGATCCCGACTAAGCAGGTGACTATGACTCCCTTCCTTAACCACATCAAAAATGCCATACAATAAGAAAACACACACACCATACACATGCAAGTATGGGGTAAGTATCCATAATAAAACACATGAGATAATAAACCATCTAACTAATCATCAACAATATCTGAAAACAATATAATGATCGTCATGTATGCATGAAATGCAAAGTCTAAATGATCTCTTCATATATCAACTGAATCCATAACATAATGTCTGATAGTCTCAAAACAATACCACTAAACCATCAACATAAACTAGTCCATCAAAGTCTGATAATAATAGCAACAATATGTCCAGAAAAGATGTGAACGAGGGTAGGTACTACACCAAAAATATGATATGGGACTTGCTTACATCGATATTTGTTAGAAGGTACTTAGATGGAGCAATTTTATTGGTCAGTAAAGCTTACTCAATATAATCAAAGAAAGATAATCAGTGATTGTTGATTCAATCAAGACCAAGGGTAAGCACATACCCACATTTTTGAGTTGCACGAGAGATAAGAAATGTGGGCATGTGCTAATGTGACATGTGGCATAAGGGGCCCAGCTATTACCAAAGAAGATATTGTATGCGAGGTTGGAATATTTAATGAGCTAGTTGTATTTCACTATTTACTTGCTGCCATAAAAAGCTGTTGTTTCTTTCAATCGTTGATCTGGAAGAAGATCAATGGTCGACGCATCCCCACATTTTTAAGATGTGAGAAACTTAAGCAATATGAGGATGAGCCTGATTGACATGTGAACAAGTTTTTTAAAGCGGTAAAGGAAGTCTATTTTTTGAATTAAGACCATTAGATCTACCAAAATCAATGAATGAGATTCAAATCTGGGCAAAATGCAAATAACGGCTACTAAAATTATTTCTGCGAAGAGTTCATTCATGTGGTCTCAGTGCATGAATAAAATTCATGATTTTTATAATTATTGAATCACCATAGAAAGAAGAATTATTAGAGCATACAAATTTTCCAGAGCTAGGGCATATAAATTTTATCTAGTGATCCAGTGAGTTGCAGCAAAAATTACACAGAGAAGAAGTGCAAATTCTAGTGGGTAAGTACTCTGTGGCTCCTCAAAATCAAGCATTTTCTGTTATATAATTCTTAGGGTTTTCTCAAAATGCCTCCATGAAAAGAATTTATTGGATAGCTTGATTATCTAAAACAATCTGTGCATGATGATTTTTTGGAACAATTCCCTTTATCTATACATGAAATAACTAAGGGGATGGAGCTCATTTAGAAACACCCTAGGGAGGGTGTAGTGAAGGGTTTCTATGACAAGGAAAATTAGGTAAGGATGTCTGGGTATCTATGGGAGTTCTAGAATTGTTTGAAAAGTGGTTCTTAGAAAGGAAATTAGATACCTCCATGAGCAATGTCTGGGAATTTGACATAGGAAAGTTAACAGTCCTTGTAGTTTTCTTTGATAGAGACCTATTGGTTGACCTAGCTAAAAAGTATGATCCATTATGGGTTGGGTTAAGAACCATGTTAGGGTAAATAGAGAGGTTTTCAGTGTAAACCCTAACCATGCTATACATGAAAAAATTGACATCGATGACCTTCAAGCAAGGTATGATGCCGAAAGAATATACTTGAGAACAAAGCCATTGTGAGAGCATGTTAACAAGATTGGAACATTGTCTATAATCATTGCCAATACACCTAAGCCATTAATGAGAAGACATTTTAATCTAAGGGATAAAGCATTATATTTTTCTCTTTGTAGGATTTTTGGAATGGATGAAGTAGAGCAAATCACAAGCTCCATTGTTCTCATTATGGCTCAGACTCCTCAACTTGGGATGAGCACTATTCTTGATTTTGGTACTTTCCATGCACAAGAAATTCATAATGGTTTGGTGGGAATAGGATGGGGGATAGTAGACAAACCATTCTACTAGCATTCGTTGCTCATGTATGTATGTTTGTATAAGGGATTTACCTTCTTCTCCTAGGGTATGGATCTAGAAACAACTAGGGATGGAGAGAGGAGTCTAGTTTAGTTATGGAGTGTGGATATGACCTCAAAAGCTAGAGATGCCAGTTTTGTAAGGTTTGATAGATATTTTGCATCAAAGCATAGATTTCTTTTGAGAGGAGATAGCCCTAAGATTCCACAAGCACTATTAGAATTGGTTAGGCCCAAGGATCATGCAAAAGGGCTATTGGTTAGTCATAATTGGGGGGATGTAATCCCCTATAATGTTTCAATAGTAATAAGAGTATATGGCTTCTTGGGAAAGCCTCATGTGCTACCATATCATGTGCCTCTAAAAATAGGGATAGCAGAGTTGTTATGATAGATAGGCAGTATTGATGAAAGAGATTTTCCAAAGAAGGGTACTTTCTTTCCAGTTGTTACCGTTGTGCATAATTTTGTCTTTGTGAGGAAAGGGTGGAAGCACCTAAATTTATTCTTAGAAAGATACAACATGGCAAAGTCCCATGCTAGATTTATTGACCTTGGAGGATTTTATGATCTCTAAATTGAGAGGACAATGGCTGCCCGCATGGTGCAACAGGTATATTTTCCTAAGCATGTTATTAGGAATTTTTTTCTTTACAAGAGTAGGAATTCAGAAAAGAAAAATGGATAGTATTTAGTAAGACTCTAGAATTCATTAATGCTTTTGACTCTAATTGTAATCCATTGAAAGATAAAAAATATTGGGGAGCCAAAATGCAAGCATTGATGAATAATTTTGTTGTGATAATACAAATCATGAATGAGAAAAGGCCATATATTCCAAGACCTATCTAGATAGGGCTATAGAGGTGCAGAGGAGGATAATCAATAGAAATATAGTGGCTCCTAGTCAGTACACCTTGTAGAAAAGGGCAGGTTATGTAATGGTGCAAAATGTGCAACAGGCTCCCCTTCAACAGAGACCAAGGCCAAAAAGTCCATCTATAGCCAGTGCCCCAAAGAGGAAAAAGTTGGATCAAGGGTCCTCCTCTCATGTAGAAAAATACTCCCTAAGTTATTCCCCAATCCAAATAGATGATGAAGCATCTTTAAGGGAGCAGCTTAGAAAAATAGGTGTAGAGGGGGATGTAATTGTTACTTTCATAGATTTGGAGATTGGGGAACCATATGAACCTCCTACACCTTCCTTGGATCTCACTATTGCTGAATACCAAGGTAAGGAGATAGATCATATAGTTCCCCAAGCCTATGAGAGATTCATTAATGATGAGAATTTTGTGAAATCTAGAGCTTTTGCATAATTTTTGTGGAGGTTAAATGTAGAAAATTTTGAAAGGACATGTGAAAAGATAAAGGTAGAGCAACTTGACAAATTGGACTCTATTTTTAAGGAAGAAGTAAAATATAAGTTTTTGAATGATTTTTCTCAATTTACACCTGAGGAAAGAAGGAAAATAATTAAATAGTTGGGAGTCCTAATTTTACCAGAGTGGTATATAGTTAATGCCATGGTTTTTGATTCAATAAGGAAAGAAAAGGATGTCCAGTATAACATTGAAGAAGAGGTATTATAGGCCCATAGAGGATTCAAGTTTAGTGATGACCACCAAGTGCTGGTTATTTGGTCTATTGCGAAAAGGGACAAGACTAGAATGCAAGAAATTTCTACTACAAAGCATACTGTGCATTAATAGTATTTAGGGCTGGTGAGGTTGGCAATAAGAAAATAATTGGAATGGTTTTAAAAATGCTGAAATTTGGTAGTATGTTGTCTCATTAGGAAGAGGATAAGTTTACACAACTCAATGCTAGATTTGAAGAAGTTTTGAAAGCTTATAAGGATAGGGGTATGCAAATATAGTCATTAGAAAACCAAGTAGCTCAAATGGAGAAGCAACTATAGAAAAGAAAAGTGGGAGAATCTAGTAGACCCAAAATTGCATACCACTTGTTGAATTATTTAAGTCAACTCCAATTATTGAAGTACGAGACACCCGAAAAGGCCTCAGTTCTATACTGTAGAGGATTTTGAAGTGGAGAAGAATAAGTTGAGGTAGGGTGTAATGTATTTAGTGGATAGAATAGAATGGCCAACATTTTTTGATCAATTGGAAAGGATTGTATCTATTAGGGATGAATTGAAGAGAGATGAAGTAAAATTTAGACCCCTTGTACAGAAATAGATGGAAAGGAATAATGATATCATTACTATGTGTATATCTGTCATCTAGCTGCCTTGTCATCAAATAGAAAAGATCTTTGACTTGTTAAATAAATTGCAAGGTTTTGATGACAAACAAGATTCTTTTCAAAAAAGATTAATTTTTTTTTCCAAGTATATTGTAGGAAAATTCGATTAATTTCCTTGTGCTTTAAAGACTATTGATAAAGTGAAGGAAAGGGAAGAGTAAAAGAGGGAGTTCGATGAGATTTGTTGTGAAAGGATGAATAAAATCATTAATGGAATTGGTCCCTTGTTATGGGTAATGACCAATGAGGAGCTCGTAAAGATACAATTATTCTATAGTGCTATCAGGAAAGATCTTGTTGATATAGAGGCAATTGCAAATTCTTTAATAACTGTACAAAAAGAGGTTCTAAATTTTTATTAGCCAGATGACATTGCCTACAATGAGTGGAAACATAAATTCATGTCTATAGAGAAGATGATAGAAGGTGACAAGGTAGAAGATGATGTTGAAGTATATGTTATCTTTACAATTGATGATGAAGACAAGGAGAATCCTCAGGTTAAAGTAAGTTTGTAGGTAACTAGACATGACTCATCACTTTCAAGCTTGATAGCCACTTACTCTGAGGATTTAGAATAATCAAAGAATTATATCATAGTACACTTGTCTTTCCAAACAGTGTAATAGAAAGGGACCCACAAAAGAATGTTTGATGTATAAATCTTTCTGTTATTCATAGTTTTGTCTTTTTGTGATAGGTGTATGTAAATATCTCTTGTAAAGGACACCTATCAATTCTCTATACCTAAATCTTGTTGCATCTTACATTATATATATGAGATTCCAGTGCTAGAGTATGGTCTGATCTCTAATGCATTTTAGTATTACACTTAGGATGTTTTCGGTCTAGTCAGTAGGCAACTTTATGATATATCTTTTCTGCATATTTTATGAGAATGCATCAATATAGAATGATATTTCTTTCTCTTTCTAAAGTCATTCTAAGTTTTTGCAATTGTATATAATATTCAAAAAAATTAATGCAAATTTTCAGTTGTCCCCATATTAGTTCTTTCTTAATTTTGTCTGCTTCATTGTTACCTAGTTATTGTGAGATTGTGTGAGTAAAGCTTATGCAATTGAATGCAATTCATTTAGCTTGTATGCCAGTTCATTATTGCTATTAAATCAATGAATTAAGTAAAATCTCTAATAAATTTGATGAGATTGCTATGGTAATCAAAATGATGTCTGTAAGGATGAACTCAAGTGAGAATTTCTAATCACATTTGTTGTAAGGCAACAAATCAAATCCATAAATTTGTAGTAGACTCTAATCCCAATGGAATAGGCATTGATCTAATTTATTTGGTCTATAGTTTGATATATCATAGATGAGTATCAAGTCTAAAATCACAATCAATTCTATTTTCTTTTCATGAAGATTTTCAAAGATGGTCAATAATTGTTTGCATGAAATGTTTTAGCCTTAGTCAACTACTATTGCTAAGAATATTTGCAAATCTATAGAAGAATTTATGACCAAATTTTCTATATGGGATGTATTTTGTTTAAAATGTCAAAATTAGGTATGTGTTTGAGGATTGAGGATGAGAATCAAAATGAAACTAAGATAGTTCTCATACAACAATAGTCAAATTGAATCATCCCTTAGGTATACCCATGTTGGTCCTGTAGAGCCTAAAGAGTAGAAAACCAATAGTGGTTTTGTTTAATTTAGTTCCAACTGGTTTACATACATAATTGTTGACATGAAATAGCTAACCCTTAGATTGTGTAAGTATTATCAGTTTGGTATTGAACATTTTTTTGTTTAGTAGTTTAAAACCCCAACAGAAGGAAAACGAGAGTGGCTGATTTTATTTCAGATTTGAAGGAAATTTTTTTTTTTATAAGTATGCAATGTATAGTTGTAGGTCTTAGTGGTTTGATCAAAAATTTAGAATGTGTAAGGATACTTTCCTGATTGGCACTATTATAAAAGTTGTTGACTTTCTAGAGAACTATACTTTACAACCCCAAAATGAGACATAATCTAACTATTACAACTCCATTCAAATTGCTATTTTTGTCCACATAACATATAGACATGCCCTTGGTAGTGTGGAAGGTAGCCAAAAGATAATACGAGAATACAAATTTTATACTAGCGATGATAGATCTCATTCTCATGAGTTTGTCCAACATTCTTTTGATAATTATTTTTAGTTCTTACAAGAACATTGTATGTCTATGGATAAACATCTCCTTTGGTCAGATAATTGCATAGGTCAATTCAATAATGCTCACATATTTTCTTGGTTGTGTAGAATTCATGTAAAGATGAATGTACCTCATATTTGGAGTTTTTTTTTATTCTAGACATGGGAAAGTGGGGCATGATAGAGTGGGGGCATGTATGAAGAGAGTTATAGTGAAGGAGAAATTGAAGATTTCAAAAGCATAATTTCTTGATGCTCATACCATAGCTGATTGGTGTACTTCTACATTATCATAGGGGGGACTATTGATTAAGTAGTGTGTAGGTTATTTTTCTTGGTTTAGGGAGGATCCTTAGGTGATAGATTGGATTATTCTATAGTCAGAGACTTTTTAAAGATGTTTTCATTTCACAGCTCTGATTGTAGTACATAGACTATTTAGACATGACAACTAGCTTGCTTTTGTCCTAGTTCTTTTAGTATGAGTAAAGTGAGTGGGTGGATACATGGAATCCACATTATCTTACTCCATTCTCTCTCGTGGCCTTTAGGACATGGACACTCCTATTGACCATAACCATCTATCAAATCTTCTTTAGCGAAGACAAGTCTTTACATTGGTTGCACACCACAAGGCAATGATGAAAAATGTGATTATTGGTTAGCACATTGTGTAAGAGGTAAAAAAAGCCTTGCACAATCAATTATAGATGATGATGGATTTTCATATCCTACTATTCAGTTGTTATTGCTAGAACATGGCTATGAAAATACATGCTTAGAAATAATGGAATTCCTACATTGAAGACTATGAGAAGCACAAAAAAATTCTCATATATTCCCATCTTATTATAGCAGTGGATGTGAATTTGTTGAAGCATCAAGAAAGACGAAAAGTAAAAGAGCTTTTTACTATTAGTAATGCTAATCATAAAGCCCCATTGGAAAGCCTCAAATATAGAGATGACCTTTTGGGAACACTTCACTAGGTAATACTAACTCACAAAAAGGTTTCATATGTTAATTATATTCTTTAAATTTAGTTTCATACGTGAATTAGATTCTTGTACTTCTTAGAATTCTTTTAGAATAACTAAGAGTTGGGGGCGGGGAGGGTCATCAGTTATTTAATGTCCAATATGTCCAATTCAAACTTTTTCACTTATCTATAGTAGGCCCATTCACACTACCATTCATCCAAGCTTATACCTTTATCTTAGTAAATTCCTATAAATCAACATGCAGTAATGATACACATCGAATCAATAGATAACACAAAGATTTATGCAGAAACCCAATTCGGGAAAACCACCAGTAACATGCTACCTTCTTTTTCACCCTTTTGAAGTGATGCCCTATTTAAGGCCTACCCTATTAGAGGCTACAACACATTGTTAGATGTGACCCTGTCACATATTTCAAAACCCTGTTAGGAGTGTGCCTAGTTAAAGGACTTTAGAACATTCAACTTCGAATGTCACCCTATTAAATAATTTATAAAAGGTTATTAGGCCCACCTAATTCCATAAGACTTTCAATCACCTTTCTCAAAGGCTCTTCCACCTACCTATTAAGCTAACCTATCAATATAGGATTTCTAATATCTAATACAATTGCTAAAGTATTAGAAAGCTTTGACCTAATATAATTTGTAACTCAACCTTGCAGATTTCATATCACACTTCAGCTTGTCTACCTTGCTTGGCTTCCTTTGGAGCTCTGACAGCTTATCCACCCTTACAAGTTTTGTCTCCTTGAGTCTTCTACTCATTATGCCAATGCAATCATCTCCTTCTGGTAACTTGATCAAATCACAATCTTTGTGTTCTATTCTTCCTCACTATGTCTATTTCTTGATGATGCAGAGCCACACCTTTGAAAACTCTGAAGAAAAAACTCACTCAACTATGTTGCTTCAAGGGGCATCTACAACCTTTAGGATCACACATTAAAATCAGATTCAATAAACAAAACTTTGAAAATAAATCCCCCAAAATATCTTCTTGCTGCCTCCTAGATAGACCCACACTCAGACATGAATAACTTCTAAACCAGATAAGATTTACTCAATCCAAATACTGATATTTTGCATAACTAGATTTTAAACAACATATAAAAATTTGAGAGAAATTCAACAGTTCAAACTTGAGATATTGACCACGCATCAGAGTACATTTTTCTGCAAAACATTGCTTCTTGCTGTCTCTAGATAGACCTGTGAATAGACATGTATAACTTTTGAACCAACAAATATTTTCTCAATCCAACCATTGATATTTGGCATAACTAAGTTTCAAAAACCCTTTAAAAATTTGACAGAAATCCAATGGCTCAAACTTGAGATATTGACCCTGCATCAGAGTACATTTTTTCTGCAAAACATTGCTTCTTGCTGTCTCTAGATAGACCTGCACTCAGACATGAATAACTTTTGAATAACATCAAAAATTGATCGCTCTGGTGAAGATGGGCATCATTAGGCCTATAACAACATATCCAAAGCTCATGAAAATCCAACGGTGCATTTTGGAGATATTACCCACGCACTGAGACTAATTTGTGCAAACATACTGAATTCAACCCAAAACTAACACTCGTCTCTTTCCCTTTTCTTCCTCTCTAAAAATTGACTCCCTATATAAGGAATATGAAACGTCCCTATCCAGGAATAGGAGACTATTTCAAAAATTATGAATATTCCTGCTGCCAACTATCTTTCATTTTTCAGGATATGATTGGATTCTTAAATCATTGCACACTACTAACTCCACCAAAAAAAAACACACATGGTCCTAAGTGGCTATAATTGGAGAGTTTATCATTTCACTCCTCCATTTATGCCACCACATCATAGGACATTATTACAACATTTAAATTTAAAACACACACAAAACGTAAAACATTACTTATCATATTTTTCGCTTTGCTACTGCAGCATACTCCCCTGTAGAATGAATCTCAAGTCCCTTTGAGATGATGTGTTGTAGAAATGAATCTCATTCTTCTTTCTAACTTTCCAATTTCTTTGAACTAGGATGAGCATATCTACAAGAAAAACAAAGATAATATCCAACTTCTCCACATTGTAGCTTTGATTCTTTAATGCTGTAAATGTCACAGAAAATTCTCTAGCATGATTCACTATACATGAAATCTGCAGCCCTGCATAAACATTATTAGAAGAAAACATATCATCAGCATTAAGATTATTTGAGTTCTCTTTTTGAATATGAGCTTCCTTATACACCATGTAATGTGCATCATATCTATCTTCATCAATAGTAACCATAAACTTATCTGCTTCTTGACTATCAACCAGTTTCACATCTTGAATCTTAAGAATCGTATTTATCTCTTCTTCCTTTATTAAACATTTATCATCATCTTGATCTTCTGTAGTAATCCCACTTTCAAATATCTCTTTCTTATTACAACTTTTCTCAAGAACAATAACAGTATTGCACTCTTTCCTTTCTTCTTCAAGCTGAGTTTCTATACTACCGCCATGCCTTTTCCATTCTCCCACAATGGCTACAATTTTTTCCCATAAATCAAATTCTTCTTTAGAACTTGCTGTTACACATTCCTTAGCTTCATCTTCATGCCATCCCTCTTGACATTTTTCTTCATTATGCATATTTAAGGCTTCATCAGTTGCCTCCAAAATCTTTTCCATAGGAGTACCTTCCAACATTGTACTCTTCTCTATTTTCAAAGGACATGTTACTATTCCAACCACAGATTGTTTGCATTCAAATCCAATAGGGCTTGTCTTGTTACTGCTCTCGTCAAGAGATACTTGCTGCGCTTCTTTCAACTTAGCTTTATTCTCTTTCAACTTAGCATCATTCTCCTCAAGTCTCCTTCTCAAATTGTCTATCTCCTCTTCTATCTTGCTTAGCTCTTCTCTTTGTTTTCTCTTTTCTTCTTTCTCTCTTTTCTTCTTTTCCTCTATCTCCTTCTGTTTAGAATCCTTTCTCTACCGATACCTTCTAAAAAGATACAATAAAGTTACTTCTTCTTGTCCCATCATTCCTTAGCTAGTTTATTTTCTTCTTATCTAGTCTCCTAGACTTCTTCTCAGACTATTTCTCTCAATCTTTCACAATCACACAAACATATACACAACTACTTTTTCCCAAACCTTTTGCTGAGCTCTGATACCAAAAATGATGCAGAGCCACACTTTGGAAAACTCAGGAGGAATCAGTCACTCAACTGAGTTACTTCAAGGGGCATCTACAACCTTCAGGATCACACACTTAAATCAGATTCAATAAACAAAACTTTGAAAATAAATCCCCCAAAATATCTTCTTGCTACCTCCTAGATAGACTTGCACTCATACATGAATAACTTCTAAACCAGATAAGATTTACTCAATCGAACCATTGATATTTTGTATAACTATATTTTAAACAACATATAAAAATTTGAGAGAAATCCAATGGTTCAAACTTGAGATATTGGCCACGCATTAGAGTACATTTTTCTGCAAAACATTGCTTCTTGCTGTCTCTAGATAGACCTGTGAATAGACATGTATAACTTTTGAACTAGATAATATTTTCTCAATCCAAACATTAATATTTGGCATAACTAAGTTTCAAACAACCTCTAAAAATTTGAGAGAAATCCAACGGCTCAAACTTGAGATATTGAACTCGCATCAGAGTACATTTTTTCTGCAAAACATTGCTTCTTGCTGTCTTTAGATAGACCTGCACTCAGACATGAATAACTTTTGAATCAAATCAAAACTCTTCGATCGCTCTAGTGAAGATGGGAATCATTAGGCCTATAATAACATATCCAAAGCTCATGAAAATCCAACAGTGCATTTTGGAGATATTACCCACGCACTGAGACTAATTTCTGCAAACATACCGAATTCGACTCAAAACTAACACTTGTCTCTTTCCCTTTTCTTCCTCTCTAAAAATTGACTCCCTATATAAGGAATATGAAACGTCCCTATCCAAGAATATGAGACTGTTTCAAAAATTATGAATATTCCTGCTGCCAACTATCTGTCATTTTTCAGGATATGATTGGATTCTTAAATCATTGCACACTACTAACTCCACTAAAACAAACACACATGGTCCTAAGTGGCTATAATTGGAGAGTTTATCATTTCACTCCTCCATTTATGCCACCACATCATAGGACATTATTACAACATTTAAATTTAAAACACACACAAAATGTAAAACATTACTTATCATATTTTCCGCTCTGCTACTGCAGCACTTGACACTTGACACTTGCCAATTCTTAGCCCACTCTTGGCTTGGTTTAACCACCATTAACCACTCTTGGCCACACTTCAATCTCTGACCTGTAACTCCTTATAAAGAAATCATGTAGCTCTTTTCCCACTCAATTCTTCTCATGCATAACTTGAATTGACTTTGGAAATGTAAGATATATCTTTCACTCCAATTTGTTTCTTCTAGAAACTTCATGATAAATCTATTTGTGTTTGCCTAAAAAAAGTTAACATAAAACTCTGTGACACCAGCTCATCATCCTTATCATCCCCCTGGACCACAAAATTCAATGTAACAACTTTATCATCTCTGATCTAGTGAGTCTTTGACTTTTCAAATAATGCAACAACTTAGCACTATTGAGATACCAATGCTTGACACATATTGTGTTACTCGACATCAACTATGTTTTTATTGATGCTCGGCTCCTAAAAAATTTTGCTCGGCATCCACTGAGCTTTATTGATGCTCAACACTTGAAGAATTTTACTCAAAACACACTAGAATTAACATTTGCTTAGTTTTAACTAAAAATTTGCATGGTTTGAACTAGCTTTCTAGACACTCACTAATGAACTTAGTTAATCTTTGCAGTCAACCTTGTTACAACTTATCCTTCTAATGTATCTAAGTGTGTCCAACCTCTATACCTTAGAATATGTAATTTAGACTATTTCATCAATGTCTTAGCTGATCCTTATACTTCATTGCAACAACATAACCCATCCTTTTCCTTAGGTACTTTTGTTACCTCTTATTGATTAACTCCTCCTTGTTGATCAACTAAGTGATAGTACTTGGATCATATAAGAAGTTGTCATTTTAGCAAATAGAAGGTTTGACATCAATGAAAAAAAGAAGACTAAAAACATTCTTTATCAGTTCCATCATTCTTCAACAATGATCTTTTCAATCATTTTCCAACAATCTCCCTCTTTGGCATTGATGGCAAACCAAACTAATTAGTTAATCAAGCTGATCAACTTAGTTACTATCATACTTGTATGCCAAAAAGAAAATTTGTTGTCATTCCATATCTCCCTCATTTGCTGATACAAACTAATTCCTTTGATTTGCTTCTCCCTCTTAGTTGCTAATTCCTTTTCTCTTTTCCTCTATATGTTTGATCCTCTATTTTTCCTTCAGATGAAACTATTTCTACTATTTTTCCCTCTGATCTAGTTTCTCATATCTACTATTATAACTCCCTCTTTGGTAATAGTTCTTGATCAGTTTCATCTCTCCCTCTGATCTTCTATTGACGAGTTTCTATGCAATGTCCCTCTTTGAAGACAATGCCAATGATGTAGCATCTATGATTATGCTTGATGTAGACTTTGCATCTTCCAATCTTCTCCCTTTGTCACTATGCTTGTGACTGATTTGGGACTTCAACTATTTAGTAGCCTCTGCATCAACTTCTAATAATTTAGCAATCAACTCCTTTTGATGCAGGGCAATTTTATTGTTATTCAAATAGCCTAGGTTAGGGGCTTTACCCCTAACTTACCTCTAAGATACTCATAAAAATCTTTAGGTAGTGGTTTAGTGAAGATATCAACAATCTATTCCTTTGTGTGAATGTATTCCATTTTCACTCGCTTATCTTCTATGAGTTATCTGACATAGTGATACTTGATTGCAATGTGCTTGGTTTGTCCATGCATTACAAGGTTCTTGGATATGTTTATGGCAATTGTGTTATCACAATATAGTATCACTGGCTTTTTTATCTCTTCCTTCATTCCTTTCAATAGATTTTTAAGCCACACAATGTTTGTGCAATTAATGGATATTGCTACATAGTCTACTTCTACTGTGGACTATGAGGTATATGTTTGTTTCTTGGTAGTCCTAGTAACTAGTCTCTTTCCTAATGAGAGTACTCCTCCACTGGTGCTTTTCCTATCATCAATGTTTGCTCTCCAATTTGCATCAGTGTAGGAATTCAACTCAAACTTATCACTCCTCTTGTAGTAAAAACCAAAATAATTTGTCCCTTTAAGATATCTCATTATCCTTTTCATTGCTATGAGATGATTTTCTCTAGGATTAGTGGAAAAACTTGCTACTATCCCAACTGCTAATGCAATATCTAGTCTGTTATGTACAAAATATTGCAACTTTCCAATCATGGACCTATACATTGTCTGGTTGACTTCAATAGACTCATCATTCTTGGATAGCTTGTGTTCTATTGCCATTGATGTGCTTATGATATACTTTGATTGGGTCACAAATATACCATGCTTCCGTTGATGCACTTGTAATCCAACAAAGAACTTTATTTCTCCAAACATTTCTTGAATTCATGCTTCATCTTGTCAGACAAATCTTTACTTAGTTCTTCTTTTCCTCCAAAAATTATATCATCCACAAATATTTTTGATATGAGGATATCCTTACCTTCTTTTGATTTGATGTAAATGTTGTTTTTTTCATCTATTCTTTCAAAGACTATCTTCACCAAATACTTGTGAAGTTTCTCATACCAAGCTCTAGGAGCTTGCTTCAACCCATATAGAGCTTTATGCAGCTTGAAAAACTTATCTTTGTTACTTTCATCAAAAAAACTTCTAGTTGCTCTATGTAGACTTCCTCCTCTAGTATACCATTCAAAAATGTAGAATTTACATCCATTTGGTAGACTTTGAAACCTTTATAGGCAGCATATGCAAATAAGGTCCTCACTCCTTCCATTCTTGTAACAAGGGAAAATGCCTCCCCATAGTCTACTCCTTCCTTTTATGCATACCCTTTGCAAACTAATCTTTCTTTGTTTCTTGTGATCTCACCATTCTCATCTAACTTATTTCCAAAAACCCACTTGGTTCCAATCACATTCTCATCTATTGGTCTTGGAACTAAAGTCCAAGTCTTGTTTTTCTCAATTTTCTCTATCTCTTCTTTTATTGCATTGTACAAGTCATCATCTTGTATAGCTTTACTCACTATGCTAGGTTCAACTTTCCAAGTAGACATGTCTCACTTCTAAATCTATTCCTTGTCATTGATCCAACCTTTTTATCACCAATGATCTATTTTTTAGGATGGTGTCTTCTCACATACTTGGCTAACCTAGGCTTAGTTCTTGTTTCTCTATTTGGCCTCTCAACATGAGAATCACTATACACATCTCTATTAGGTAACTCTTCATCTCTTTCATGTGTGTTGATCTCAAAATTTGAATGCACATTTCGTACATTCTACAGCTTAGCATCTGAATGCAACTGGACATTTACTAGCTATGACTCAATAGATACTAAAGTTTTCTACTAACTTCCAATTTGATTTGCAACATCTCCTTCATCAATGATTTCTTATAGAAGTATACAAAGGACTTGTATTCTTCTCATTTCTTGGTGCATTCATCATTTTGAACTTCTACAAGCTCATCAAAGTTCACATTTGCACTTTCCTCAACTTTTTTAATGTTAATATTTAAACACTTATAAGCTTTGCTTCTAGTGGGATAACCAAGAAATATCCCTTCATCACTTTTGGCATCAAATTTACCATTCCTAGACTACTTAAGTATATAGAACTTACATCCAAATACTTTGAAATATTTAACATTAGGTGAGTGACCATAACATAGCTCAAAAGGTGTTGCATGAGTACCTTTCTTGATTTGAACTCTATTGAGGGTGTAGACTATTGTATTTACAACTTCTCTCCAATACTTGAGTGCAACATTCTTTTCCATCATCAAAGTTCTAGCACAGTCAATCACTGATCTGTTTCTCCTTTCTACTATACCATTCTATGGTGGAGTCCTAGGTGCTGATGTCTACCTTTTGATTCCTTTGTCATTGCAGAACTCTTCAAATTCTTTTGATGTGAATTCACCTCCTCTGTCAGATCTTAGGCATTTCAATCTCTTTCCTATCTCCTTCTCAAATCTAGCTAGATACCACCTAAACATTTGGAATGCATCAAACTTTTCTTTAAGGAACATGGCAGTCATCATTCTTGAGTAGTCATCCACAAATAGCATGATGTACCTATCTCCTTTGTATCTTTGCACATCAGTTGGACTACACAAGTCAGTATGAACTAACTCTAATGCTTCATTGGAAGTATAGGTCTTACTTTGGAAGCTAGACTTTGCCATCTTCCCTAGTTAACAATGTTTGCAAATTATGTTGTCAGGGTTCTTTAATTTTGGCAATCCCCTGACTTCCTTCATTTTGTTGATGTTGATAAAATTGTCAAAATTTACATGACATAACCTCTTATGCCACAACCACACATCATCAAGTTGTACAACAAAACAAAAAGCACCTTTCAAATTTAGATAAAATAAATTGCTCCTAGTTTGGTCACCTTTTTCTATCAGACTTCCATGACAATCATAGATCTTGGCAATTCTATTTTCAAACTCTACTTTGCATCTTATGTTGCCTAACTATGATACACTTAGTATATTATAATTCAAGCCTTCAACATAATATGCATTTTCATGTGATATCTTCTCTATAATTTTAATGCTACATTTTCCTTTGATTAGACATGGAACATCATTTCCAAATCTAACACTATTGCCATCATATTCAATAAAGGTAATGAACTTACTTTTGTCTCCTATCATGTGATGAGAGCATCCACTATCTATGATCCACTTGTCATTTTTGTTTATGCAGGTTACCAAGGTTGTTGCTTCATCTTCATCTAATTCATCCTTCATGGCTACATAGACTACTTCATCATCATTCTCATTAGAATCTTCTTCAACAATGTAGAATCTCTTGCCTTTGTCCTTGTAGTCTTTGTTACCTTCTTCTCTCTTATTCTTGTACTTTTTTCCTTCTTTGTGATTCTTCTTCTATGTACACCTTGCTGCAATATGACCAACTTCATTGCAATTGAAATAGATAGTAGGCAGCTTACCTTTGAATTTACCTTTGCCTCTATGAGATCTTCTAGCCAGTAGCTCTTCCAATTGCTCCTAGTCTTCTTCATTAGTGCTACTATCACTGGATACATGGTTCCCTTTTGCATTCTTCTTCTTTGATGTCACTTCCTTAGTGTCTTTCAATGTTAGGTTCGCCTTGAAAGTAGATTCAAGGTTCTGTGGTCTATAGTTATGAATGCAGTGAGCTTTCCAATTATTCCTTCAAAGGTTAGTGTATTTCCTTGTACACACCTTAGCTCTTGGATGGCTAAGACTCTAATAGCATAGATTGGGAGTAGAGTTCTCAAGTGTTTGCTGGTAATAGTTTTCTCTTCTAACTAGCCACCCAAAATTCTTATTGCATTGACTACTTTCAATCTCACTCCATATTGAGTAGCATTCTCTCCTTCCTCCTTCTTTATGTCATCAAAATTTCCTCTTAGGCTTTCTCTTTTAGCTCTTTGAACATTATGATCTCCTCCATAGATATCTAATAAGGCTTTCCACATCTTGAATGTAGTATCACATCCTTTGATGTCATCATATTTAGCATAGCTGAGTGTAGAGGCAATTTCCAACATTTCTTGATTGTGCTCCTTCATTTTGTTCAAATCATCTATAGAGAGGTGTCTTACAGGGTCTACACTATAATTGAGTTTTTGCATAATTACCCATTGATCCAAGGTGCAATTTCATCAAACTTTTCCATGCTACAAAGTTGTCTCTATTGAGCTTGGGAGCATCTCTCTATTGAGGTGAATTAATTATTCAAGTTCCAATATGTCCAATTCAAACCTTTTCAGTTATCTATAGTAGGCCCATTCACACTACCAGTCATCCAAGCTTATACCTTTATCCTAGAAAATTACTGTAAATCAACAAAATGTAGTAATGAAACACATGGAATGAACACATAACATAGAGATTTACGTACAAAACCAATTTGGGAAAATGACCAGTAACGTGCTACCTTCTTTTTCACCCTTCTAAAGTGATGCCCTATTAAAGGCTTGTCCTGTTAAAGGCTACAACACATTGTTAGATGTGACCTTGCCAAAGGATTTCAACACCCTCTTAGCAGTGTTCCTGGTTAAAGGACTTTAGAACATTCAACTTGGAATGTAACCTTGTTAAAGGATTCACAAAAGGCTATTAGACCCACCTAATTCCATAGGACTTTCAATCACCTTTCTCAAAGGCTCTCCCACCTAGCTATTAAGCTAACCTATCAATATAGGATTTTCAATATCTAATACAATTGCTAGAGAGTATTAGAAAGCTTTGACCTAATGTAATTTGCAACTCAACCTTGTAGATTTTAGATCACACTTTAGCTCTTCAACCTTGCTTGGCTTCCTTTGAAGCTCTAATAGCTTGTCCACCCTTACAAGTTCTGTCTCCTTGAGTCTTCTACTTGTTATGCCAATGCAATCATCTCCTTGTGGTCACTTGATCAAATTAGAGTCTCTATGCTCTATTCTTCCTCACTAAGTATATTTCTTGACACTTCACACTTGCCAATTCTCAACCCACTCTTGGCTTGGCTTAACCACCATTAACCACTCTTTGCCACACTTCGATCTCTAACCTATGAATCCTTATAAAGAAGTCCTTTAGTTCTTTTCTAGCTCAATTCTTCCCACTCATAACTTTAATTGACTTTGGAAAGATAAGATATATCTTTCTCTCCAATTTGTCTCTTCTAGAAACTTCATGATAAATCCATTTGTATTCGCCTAAAAATAGTTAACATAAAACTCTGTGACACTAGCTCATCATCCTTATCATCCACCTAGTTCAAAAAATTCAATGTAACAACTGTATCATCTCTGATCTAGTGAATCTTTGACTTTTCAAATAATGCGGCAACTCCGCCCTATTGAAATATTGGTGTTCAACACATACTATGTTACTCAACATCAACTACATTTTTATTGATGCTTGGCACCTGAACAATTTTTCTTGGCATCTGCTAACCTTTAATAATGCTCAACACTTGAATACTTTTACTTGACACACACTAGAATTAACATTTTCTTGGCTTGAACTAGCTTGCTTGGCACTCACTACGGAACTTAGTTAAGCTTTGTAGTCAACCATGTTACAACTTATCCTTCTAATGTATCTAAGTGTGTCCAACCTCTGTACCTTAGAATATGTCATCCGTACACTATTTCATCAATGGATTAGCTGATCCTTATACTTCATTACAACAACATAAATCAACCTTTTCCTTAGGTACTTTTGTTACTTCTTATTGATTAACTCCTTGTTAATCAACTAAGTGATAGTACTTGGATCATATAAGCAATTGTCATTCCAACAAATAGTAGGTTTGACATCAATGAAAAAAAATGATTGAAAATATTCTTTATCAGTTCCATCATTCTTCAACAATGATCTTTTCATTCATTTTCCAACAATACTTATACTTAATATTAAAGGCACAGATTACTAACATTTTCTATGATATTGAATTGTAGGTGTCTTCAACTGTAGTAGTGCATAAAGATAGAAACAATTTTAAGGAGAAGAATGAGTCAGTTCTATGATAGTTTAGTCTCTATGATTTTTGGTTGTTGTGTACATGAAATATGGTTCTATCAATGATATACAAAAGGAATTTAGTATTCACAATGAAATGTGCATTGCATACCTTTTGTTCCATATACATAATTTATTATGGAAAAGATATATTCACATTTATATCATTCAATTGTAATTATGATAAAATACTTGAAATACTAGAAATATGAACTCATTGAGTTATTATATATTTTCATAAGGTTCACTAATTTTTGGTTTTATATTAAATAGATTAATGGTAAATTCATTTGTAATTGTTCCAATCATGGAGAACCTAAGATGCTCTAAATGTATTTGGAGATTGATCTTCCAAGGGACGCAACTCAAAGCTTATGGGGACTATTGGTGAAACATTGAATGCTAAAGGGAGCTGATGTCAAGGTCTACAATAACCTCTCTTAGTTTAGAGAGATCTAATTCGGTTTGGATTTGGCATAGTGATCTTGTCCGATGTCAAAACTTGCAGTGTGTCTTAGTGCATTGGTGCATCACTACGTAACTTTAAAAAAGATGATACTAGCATGGAACCATTAGCTTTGTTAGCTCCAAATGGGTAGGTAAACCCTAGTGACACTATTGTTCCAACCACAAAGATCATACAATATTTGTGGCCACCTTGTACTGAAGTGTCTTTAAGATGCTCTAAGTGTGTTTGGAGATCAATCTTTTGAGGGTTGTAACTTAGAGCTTGTGGGGGCTATCCATGAAATGTAAAATGCTATAAGTTAGTGATGTTGAGGTCTAAAATATCCTCTCTTATTTTGGAGAGATCAAATCAGGTTTGGGTTTGGCATAGAGATATTTCTTGGTGCCAAAAATTGTAGTGCGCCTGAGTTCATTGGTGCATCACTATGTAGCTTTGAAACTGCTAATCCTAGCATTGAATCATTAGCTTGATTAGCTCAATGTGTAAGTGAACCCTAGTGACATTTTTTTTACTAAGGAGAGCCTAAAATGTTTGCGTCCACACCATAGTGAAGTATCTCTAAGATGCTTTAAGTACATTTAGAGATTGACCTTCCAAGGGTCATAACTCTGAGCTCATGGGGGCTATTTGTGAAACTTAAAATGCTATAAAACAATGATGCTGAGGTATATAATAACCTCTCCCATTTCAAAGAGATCACTATTGGATAAAATTATCCAATTGTGTGTTGTCTTTGATGTTACACAAATGTCATACCAGTTATCTATCAACATCTATCGAAGCTTAGCCGGTTTGCAAAAGAAGATTTACAGTGTCTACCGAGCATTCCCAAACTTTACCTTGTGTAGATAGTGTCTATCAAGCTCACTTAGTCATTGAAAGAAAATGTGGTAGAAGATAGTTCTTATCGAGCTCTCAAGGTTAGCGAAGGAAAAGTCAGTGCTTGTCGAGTTCACTCGACAACCAAAAGATTTTGCAATATTTGTAATGTTAACTAAGCCTCAGACGGTTAGCTCAAGAAATTATTTTTTGGAACAATGTTTACTAAGTAGGGTCAACCAGTGAAGGATTTTGTTAATTTATGGTTTAAGGCTTAAATATTTTAAGTATTATTTCCAACTGACTATGGTAATGATTATAGGTGATTGTAACTTGTAATTGAGCTAACTTGATAATTTGAATGGTATATATGAAAGTTCAAGTTGCAAATTTTGAGAGAGAAGTGGATTGGATATGATATGAATGTGAAAGTGAACTAATTATTTGTGAGAGAAAACTTTGAAGGATGGTCAGATATCCTTGAGGAGCAGCAAAGCTATATTCAATCAAAGAGGATCTAATGGTGCAGAATCGAGATCCGTAATCAACAATTTTAGTTGCATCTTATTTAAGATCATTTTCTTTGTAGGGTAATGTGAGCTTTGTTAAGTTCCTTTATTACTTCCTCTTTCTTATATCTCCCCCTTTTGATATTTAGGTATCTCTACTTATCTATATGAGTACTTATATCTCCCTATATTTCTTTTTAGATACTTATATCTTCCTCTTTGACAATAATGTCAAATACTTGTCATCTATTTTTGTAGATATATAATCAATTCTAGTTTCTTTCTTTGTCATCTTTCATGTGACTATAAATATTTTAATTCAAATCCTTCATTACTTTATTCAGCTCCTAAAGTAATATCCTGTACATCAAGTTTTTAAAATAAAACATTTAGCTTAGTTGATTTAGAGCACTGCTTATGATTCTTAAGTAGCTTTGGATAGAAGTATCACACCTAGTTTACCTCTAATATATTCATGTGCACCCTTAGTTTAAGCTTTTGTGAATATATCATCTATCTATTCTTTTGTATTCACATATTCCATCCTTACTTCTTTGTCTTGAAATAACTCTCTCAAGTAATAATACTTGATTGTAGTGTGCTTAGTTTTTGTGTGCATCACAGGGTTTTTTGATATGTTTACAACACTTGTATTATCACAATAAAGTACTTTAGGTTCATTGATTTCTTCATAATTTTGAGTAATTGTTTGATCCATAGCACATTTTTACAATTTACTATAAAATCCACATATTCAACTTCAATAGTAGATTGAGATATGCAATTTTGTTTCTTGCTAGTCCATGTGAATTACCTCTTTCATAAGAAAAATGCTCCAATGCTTGTTCTCTTTCTGTCATTAATGTCCAACCCAATCCATCTATATAGGTTCTCAACTCAAATTTATCATTTTTCTTATACTATAGACCATAGTCTTCTATTCCTTTTAAATATCTCATAATTCTCTTAACATCCATCAAATGATTCTCCTTAGGATTTGCATAGAATCTTGTAACAGTCCCAATAGATAATGCAGTCTTAGGTCTACTATGTACTACATATTACAATTTTCCAATCATAGACCTATACAATGTTTGATTCACATTAGCTAAATCATCATTCTTTGACAGTTAGTAATGTGACAACCAATCTTTCTCTTAAACCCTAATCTCTTTAGGGTCTCCACTAAATTACTTACTTGAAAAAATAGGGTTCCTATCACACCCTATGCCTTTGAGGATTCTATCAAAGTTATCCTACTCTTTCAAGTGGTGCACATCAATTGGTTAGTACAACCTTGTTGATAACTTCATAAATACTCAAATATAACCCCAATGCTGATCCAATCTCCCATATGATGAAATAGATACCTAGATATGTCTTACATCACTCATCAACATACCAAACCCAAAACAAGTGTAGATCCCTATTCAAGATGCTATCCATAGCTCAATTTGTACTCAGTTGCTTGGAAAAATGGCTACAAGAATTAGCACTCCAAACACACTAAAATTGAGATATTTTAAAAAATCCATTAACAATGGCCAAAAAAATCACCTTTCTAGATAACCTTTTTGGTGTACTTTAATATTCTGTAATTCTTAAGCTGCCAACTTGTCCATAAAACCCAAGCACAACTTTAGGCTTAATTTGAGGGTTTCAAGGGTTTTCTTGTTGTTTCGATTTTGAATCTCCTAAAGGTCCTTATCAAGAATCCTCCTCTATAGTGGACTTATCTCTCACCATATACTTACTCTCCACATTCTTGGATTGAAGAATCAATCCTTTCAATCAACTCCAAATGCACTTTTTTACAATTGTGATCCCTAACTAAACATGGTTTTCTTGCCTAGGGAATTACACTAAAAATGATTTTTGTGCTTCACATGGTCTCTCCTTTACTATAAATAATGTTCAAGAAATCTAGATCCAAGTCCCAAATTTCCATACATTTCATATGATGGGAAATGGCCCTAAGAACCCATTCTCTGCTAGCTGCCCTGTTCAGAACAACATACTGCTAACTCACAAAATAATTTATTTGAACACACAAAACTCTCTAAAACAACACAAAAATTAAAAAAATAAATGAAGTACAATCTCTACTAACACTTCCAACCCATAAAACCCTAAATGTAATCTGTACAAAGCAATGAAGCACTCAAAATAGTGAAACTATTGTATATTTGGAATTTCTGATTTCAATCCATACACTATCCTTTCTAATACTTCCAACTTCTTGAAAAGGTTGTGTTTGGCCTTATATAGGATTTGTGTGTAAATTTACAACTAATTTAAGTGTTTTAAGTGATCTCGAGAAGAAGTTTCTCTTTTTGCATAAAAGTTACAAAAGTCGTCAATGATAACTTTGCAAGAAATAAGTAATTGTTGCAATTTCACAAATTATCTACCAAAAATTTCTCTACTTGCTACCAAAATTTATAGAAGTCCTAAGATGGATCCAAAACAACTAATAAGGACTCTAAAAAACTTTTTTTTCCTATTTGGCCCTCAAAACCCAAAAATTCCTTATTGAGCCAAATGAGCACCTTTTGAGCAATTAGGAGCAATTGTGTATTGTGGGACTCTTCAAACATATTTAACCTCACCTCAGGACCAATTTGATCCTATTACTACTTTAGTTATTTGGATACCATCAATAAAATCCAAAATTAACAAAGAATCCCTATCTCTACCCTTTAGCCTACCTAGGTGCTTCTGCACCATACTCCACCCCTCCAAAAAATAAGTCACACCTAATGACAACATGTTTAAGGGTATTCCAACATTCTTGAACTCTATTTCAAGAACCCAAGTGTCTTCTAAATTTGTATTGCCCTACCATTGAATGAGATGTTCCATATACACCTTGTGCCTTGTAAAATTCTTCACCCTTGAGTCTAACACTTTCTTTGCTTCCAACTTGCTAGTATTAGGTGCCCTACTAGGTTCAAGGTCATCATGAACATTTGGACTGATCTGAGGTAAGGTACCTTTGTATGCCACCAAGTCTCGCACATTGAAAATAGGGGATATGCCTAAATCTGATGATAAATCTACCTTATAAGCATTTGTTCCATAATTTTCCAAGCTCTTGCAAGGGCCTACTCTGTTGTGTAATCACCTAAAAATGGTCATGTAGACTATTAGCCCCATTTTCAACATTTTGGCTAAATTAATTTAATCATTTATCTAGACCAAATTTCTAATAATCAATTTATTTGATTATAACCTATCGTTTGACTATGCTATCCTAAGTTCATTATTTGATTAAAAGAACATGTCCCCTTTTAATTAAATAAAACACCCCATTCTTCTAACCCACTTAAAGTGCACACATAAAGTCCCTTTTCTATTTTACAATTAAAAGAAAAGGCTTGTGAGACTTTTGTCTTATATGACAAGTCAACTTATATTCTATTGGTTGACTTGTGTGTGCACATGGATCACTCCTATTTTTGAATTCAACCGTTGATCATCCACCATCTTCATCTTGATCTCCACCGTCCGTACATCTTTAAAAGGGAGAGATCTTTCCCCCTCAATCCATCCTCATTTTAAATATTGTCATGCTGCAGGTTTTCTAATAGGTTTCTTTGGAGCTTTGTGGAGAACTTCTCACTTCTTGTCTCATTCTCTCATTCCATCATATTAGTCTTAAGATCATATTGCATGTTAGTGTAGTTTTTTCTTTGCAAATAATCTCTCACATAGCTTAATATTTGGATTGTAACACTCTCATACATGCTTAGAATAGCTGCATTTTTCATATTCATTCTAGTTTAATCTTTAGTTGCATTGCATTCTTGAGGAACTCCTTGGGACATTTGCATTCTTGCATCTTGTCTTTGGAACCTCCCATTGCATGGTTTACTAGCAAGAAGAGTATCTCTAAGGCTCATCTAAGAGCTTTTTTATTCTTGAAATATACTCTCTTGTACTCCGTGGATAGGGAGCTCTAAGCCGGCATCCAAACATTCCGAACTCATGGAATCGTTTGGATAGAATGGTTTAGAGTGGGACACTTTCGAGTGTACATTTTTGGCGCTCACCGTGGGGCTTGAATTAAGTTTTTAGCTTCATTTTCTTTTATTTTTCATCTCTAGTTTTTTACAGCAGCATATTGGATCTAATCAAATACTTTTGTAGAATTATCACTTTGGTTTTAAGGCCAACCCATAAGTAGATTGGTTTGAAGGCCAAAAACTTAGTTGGTTTAAAAATTTGATCATATCTTTTAAGCCGCTTGGAGTTTGGTTCTAAATTTTTTTTTTTACGCTGGGTATATGCTCAAAATGTCCCAGTCTGATTTTCAGAGCATTTTGACATAATTTTTGGGAGTTATGAGTTTTTCTTTTTTTTTCATAAAAGGCCATTTCTGATCGCAAATCAGCATATTTTTTTAGAAAAACTTATATTTTTAGAAATTTTTTTGAATTCTAATGGGGGTTCTTTCTTTGTGTTTTGAATTTTGAGTTCGTATTAAGGATAAAAAATTCAATTTGATAAATTTGTCCTATTTTGACAAAATTGATCTCTAAGGAGCAAATGAAGAGATTTTTTTGAATTTTTTGCATTTTTGGAAAGCTCTCTGATTTTTAATAGGGGTCTCTTCTTTTTATTTTTATTTTTTGATAAGAAATCATAGCAAACAAGTCCAATCTTGTTGACTAGGTCAAAATTAAAGAGTAAAAATGAGAGCATTTGTGATTAACTTGCACTTTCTTTGCATGCACTTGGTTGGAAGATAAATTGGATTTTTGAGGTAAATCACCACTTTTTATTGCATATTTTTTAGGTTATTTCACACTAACTTTTGGTGCTAACAAGTTGTGATTACAGGTTGCCATCCTTATGAAAAAAAAAAATTTGAAACATTGCATAAAAAGAACGCATGTCAAAGCTTTAAATGCACAAGGGTTACTAACGATTGTTTGCAGGGCTGCCCAATGCATAAAAACCCAATTTTTCTTGTTCTTTACTTTTACATGAGCGACACATACTAGTTGTTTATTTTTAGGCACATTAAAACTTATAATTGGGATCTTTTGGTGATAGGAGAGTATGCTCTTTACCCTTGTGGTGAATCAGAAATCTTGACTTACCATTTGGTTTCAAGAGTAAGAGGAAACTAAATCTTCTTGGCATGTTTTGGAAAAAATCATTGGAATAGGAGAGTATGCTCTTCACCCTTGTGGTGAATCAGAAATCTTGACTTCCAAAAGTTGATCCACTCTTTGTGTAGTTAGAATCCTTTAGAGGGCCTACTCTCGGACAACCTGAGAGGAATGACCCAAGTGGGGACAAGCAAATTACCTGGCTCTTCCAACCCACTATAAACTCAAGGCTATCAAGGACACAAAACTTTGGTAGACGTAGTGTTTATCTTTGCCTAGTGTGATCGCTTATGGGATTTCGACCATAGGGAGTTCACTAGGCAAGAATGCTTAAGGTGCTCTTGTGATCGTGAGATCGGTTACTCATCGCAAGGTGAGGTGTCCCGTAATTGGGAACAAGAGGAACACTATGAACAGATGCCCTATCTAAACACCTTAAGTTAGTAACTACCCTTTTTTAGCCGCTCAACTTCTTGGTGCAAGGATTGATCCTAGTGGACTACCCGGATCACCCCAAGATTTTACACTCACCATATGTGTTCCCTTGGTTGTGCTTATGGCACTTCCATGAAAAAACCAATATCTCTTGTGGGCAACCACTTGGTGTGAGGCAAAGGAGCATCAAGTGTGGGCCAAGTTGTTGAGTAAAGAACCATGTCCTTTAGGTAGATATTGCTTGATGTGTTCTCGAATGTGCTAGACCTGTGGAAATCTTTGGAACATACAAATGACGATAATTCTAGGGAATTCTTTTGAGACCTCACATATGCTTGTATCATGTAAGGTTTCTTTGTCCCTTGCTTGATTGTTTGAAGAATACTCCATGTGTCACTATCTTGCTTGGAAAGAAATTGCTTTTGAACATCAAACTTGCTATGTTATCAATTATTGTCAAACTTTGTCAACCAAGTCAAAGCATCAAGTCTTAACATTTTTCTTGTGTTGCTTGCTAAGGGGAGTCTCATCATTTGACTTTGATTTTCTATGTCTCTAGTTCTGGAACATGCTTAAAGTGGCTCTTTGGTCTTAGTGCTCTTGGTCTTTTTGTCTTCATGGTCTATGTGTGCTTGCTAGTTATCCTTTTGCTGAAATGGTTTCCTTGATTTCTTGACTACACTCTTGGGTTGGAAAGTTGTTCACTTGTCACCATGGTTGCTCTATTTATTTGGCTATTTGGGCATCTTGCCTAGCTATTGACTTGAGTCATTCATGTCGTAAGTTTTTTGGACATATTGTTTGACAAGTCGCTTTAATCTCTCTCTAATATCTTGGCAAGTGAACACTCTACCTCCTATAGTTTCAACATCAAGTTATCCTCTAGGCTCTTTTATGCTTGGCTTTGCATCTAAAACTATGGGATCTAAACCTTGTGCTACCAAACTTCAACAAAATCTAAATGATCATGATATCCTCCATGTCACTAAAGAGTTTCAAGACCTATATGTGCAATACAAAGAACTAGAAGCGACAAATGATCTTTCTTACCTTCATCTCTCTAAATGCATGATGGAAATGAAGTCTAAACTTGAGAAAAGGTTAGGGGAGAAGATTGCATCATTACATGAATCTTCCTTAAGGTCTTTACATGCATGTGAGTCACCTTCTTTGAGGTCATCCTCTTCTTCTAGGTCTACATGCTCTACTTCAAGACATCAAATGTCTTCATCTTCTAGATCTAAAGACCTCTTTAGAGGACAAGCAAGTGATACCTCCTTTGAGCCTATGCTGAAATTTCATGATGGACCTATCTTTGACCAAGATAATGATGAAGATATGGATGCATACCATTCACTTGAGAAACAACAAAAGGACTCTAGACATACTTCTAATAGAACTTTTGCTCCCTTGGAAGATTCTTATGATGACACTTTGAAAAAACTTCTTGTTAATAAGATCATCATGTTACCTAAGTCTAGCTCATATGGAAACCCATTCTTGGATATCTATTGTGCTTATCATCAACATAATGAGCATAGTACTTCAGATTGTAGTGAGCTAAAACATAAAATCCAAGATCTCATTGATGATGAGATTGTTGATCTTGATACCTCTAATGATTCATGTGATGAGGATACTTTTCATGAGCAAGATTACATTAATGAACTTATGTCTAGTAGCAGCTCTATTACATCTTCCACTTCTTCCAACACTCGTGCATATCCCAACACGTCAAAGCTTTCCAACATGCCTCCATCAAATAAAGAACCTAATGCTTTCCACATTGACTACGTGTATCCTCAAGGGCTACCTCTAAAAGAAACCCAAGCTAACCTTCACTTCGCTGCAAACCTTTTCCATGCTACTAATCCTAAACATCCTCAACCTTCATGCACTGCTATGCCTAATCCAAGCACTAATCCATTCACTCTTCATTCTCCCTTGTCCTTAGAAGTGGTTCCATGTCAAGAGGACTCTAAAAAAGAAAAAGCTATAAATGTCAAGAAAGATCAAGATCAAGCACCCTTTCATCTCCTTCAAAATTTCACCCCTCCATATCCTATATCTTGTCCACCCCCCAAGTATGATGAAGATACTACTTCCATTATCTTCCTTGAGCTTACTGAAAATTATGAGAAAAGTTCTCTTCATATGCTATCCAAAGCTACTTGTCAAGATCAAAGCATCCCCTCATGTTCTAC
This sequence comes from Cupressus sempervirens, assembly GCA_028749045.1. Taxonomy (NCBI): domain Eukaryota; kingdom Viridiplantae; phylum Streptophyta; class Pinopsida; order Cupressales; family Cupressaceae; genus Cupressus; species Cupressus sempervirens. The sequence continues at coordinate 62,525,968 of CM053789.1, forward strand.
TTCTCCACATCTACTTCAAAATTGTGCTCAAGCTTCAAGTGCTTCTATTAAAAATGTTGTTCCTATCAAAGGTACTCATGAGTCTATTGATGGCTCTGACCATGTTGCTCATTCTAAAGATGTTGATATCCCTTTTCACTATCCGTTTGCATCTCCTAAGTCTATCCTTGGTCCTTATCCATCAAAGCTAAAGCATTCAAACCTTCCATCTATATTGGGACCTTATGTTCCTTCATCTCCTTCACTTTCCACTCCTAGCTCTACCATCATACCTCAAGATCAACAAAGACTCTCATCCTTGATGAATTATCACCCATCTATCCACCTAAACCAGTCATATCATCCTTATTCATCCACAAATCTCAAGTCCTTTGGAAGTGAGAATAAACATAAGAATCCATTGAAAAAGAAAGATCACTATGTCCCATCTAATCGACATGTGAATGCTAAGAAGGAAAATGCACAAAAGAGACTACAAATATCCACTATTAAAAAAGCTAAATCAAAGAAAATATGGGTTCCTAAACCCATTATTGAAGAAATGTGTTTTGAAGTATCCAAAGGAAAATCTAAAGCTATATGGATTCCCAAGTCTCTTTTAAAAGACTTGAATATTGAAAATACTTCAAAGTTGACATTCAAGCTTCCAAAGGCTTCCATTCCATCTTCTTCCAAAAATCTTCCTAAAAATATTCCAAAGACTTCAACTCCACTTTTTTACAAATCTCTTCTACCACCTCATACATCTAAATCTCAAGCTACTTCATCCATGATTCCTCCATCATTCCAATACCCTTCAAGGTGTGTGTCAATGTTGATCTTGTCCAATATTTTAGCTACCCACATGAAATCCTCTAAAGCTTACACCTCCTTTCTATACATGAACTCTTATCCTCCATATATTCTTCCTACTACCATTTCTCTTTCATCACCCTATCAACATCTTTGAGCATACCTTTCTATGGTCTTGTCTTATCATGACTTATCTTTCCTATAGAAGCACTATCAACATTCAAAAAGCTTGAGCTCTTTCTAAAAATTTTTTTTCAAAAAAAAGAAGAAAAAATAGAAAAAATGAAAAAAAAAATGAAAATGTGCCTTGGTGAAAACTAGTTCTTGTGGCACCTTGGTAGCAAAAATAAAGAGAAATAAATTTATCCTATGGTCAAAACTACTTCTTGTGGCACCTTGGATAAGTACCATGATGAAAACCTGGCAAATAGGCATCATGTGTAATTCTTCCATCATCCATGTATCCCCTCTTCTCTCTTTGATCTTGAAAATGTTGAGCTATCTTTGCATATTGGCTATCTTATCCACCAAATTTTCTATTGTGCTCTCCCATTCACTCATAGCCTCTATCTTGAGCTTTATTCTTATTGCTCTATCCCATTGCTATACTATCTAGTTGACCCCTTGGTCTTGATCAAAATAAATGAAACATGGTTCTCATAGGTCTGTTGACATGGCTACTCATTTGGACTACACACTTCATGCTATCTCACTTGTTGGCTTCATTGCTTATCCTACATGCTATCTTGCTCATTACTTCTATTGCTTATGCAAAACATGCTTTATATGACTATTTCACCTCTTTCCCTAGCTTGGGTACTCTTGAGGAGTAAGTCCTTGAGGATCACTTTCACTTGCTTCACATTCCTTTCTTATACATTATTGCTTATCCACTGGCTTGTTGCTCCATCATGTCCTATACCTTCCTAGCCATTGGGAGAAAATGATGTGATCTTTCTTGAGAACTAGTGATCTCTAAATTATTCTAAAAAATCCAAAAAATCATATATGATGCTCAAAAAATTCTTAAAAATCAAAAAATGTCCTGAAAAAATAATCATCTTAGTGAAAACCTAGCAATAGGTGCTTTAATGTATCACACAAAAAAAAAAAAAAAAAAAATCGCTAATGCACAAGAATACCTCAATAGGCTAAGTAGCTATGCCCCCAAGATGAGGACAAGAAACAATTCCAAGCTAGGAAATGTGTAGCAAAGTGGATGATTGAGATTGATAGACATAGGTGCAAGGGTTTCAAGTAGCGCCTGTTTCCAGGTTTTCACCACTTGACAAATTTTTTTAAAGACTTTTTTCAATTTTTAGGATTTTTTTCAGGATCATATGAAACGATCCAAAATGGTCACATCCTGGAAAAGCTCCTGCACTCGCACTCGCCCCTCTGTCGGGGTCGTATCATAGTACACCTGTACCATCATAAAAAATTAACATCAGTACACCTGGCATCCAACATTGAAATGGCTAAATCAACAAACTACTAACCAAGTAACTTACGGCTTGCCATGGCATGGCACTCGCAGAATGCGATATACATCCTCCAAAGTAATCGACGCCTCACCGGTCGGTAAGTGAAAGGTGTTGTGCTCGCTATGCCACCTCTCTGCCAGCATAGACAACAAACCGTGGTTTGCCCGAATATGGGGCATCCGTATAACCCAGCGCAAGCCCATAGCCACTACCGCAGTCTGCTCCTCATCGCTCAAATGCTGCACAACGCGTAAACCAACCACCCTGGGAGCTCTAATCTGTAATGCTGGGAATACCTCCTGTCCAGGTAAAACAAGCAATCATCAGTAATAGTCACATGACGGAAAAAAAAAAAGCATTCAGAAAAACAACAAAACTATCTATACGACATTTTTTTCAAAAAAAGTACGACACTTTTTTTTGAAACAGTGTTGCGCGACACTATTTTAAATAATAGTGCGACACTTTTTTCTGAAATAGTGTTGTGCGACACTTTTTTCATTAGCAGTGCGACATTTTTACATGGTGCGACACTTCGCACCATGTCGTGCGACATTTGGGTGTCCCTCGAGCGACACATTTTCCTAAGCAGTGCGACATTTTTTTTGAAAAAAGTATCGTGCGATAATACTTCTGAAGCCGTGCAATACTTTAAAAAGTATCGCCCGAATTTTTTGCAAAAAAGCTTGAAAACGTGCGAAAAACTCACAAAAAGCTCGAAAAAGCAACAAAAAGATAGTCACTTACCGACGCCCCATATCGCTCTGGCCGGTTGTGCAACCAGTTGCACTCGAAATGATGTCGATGAAGAGGAATGTTCACCTGAGCCATGATGCTATGTGGACCACACAAAATCTCTCAAATCACAAAAAGACAAATGAATAGTGAAAATGGCACTTGGACCCCTTTTATAGCTTCCAACCTCATTTTGACCTAATTTTTTTACTTCTCGAAATTGTGTGAAAATTGCACCCCTAGCTAATTTCGATGTCCTGGATCCATTTTCGGGATCGAAATCAAAATCTGAGTTCATCTTGATGGTCAAAATTGTCTTTTAAATTCCTACCTTCTTTTGAGCAGTTAGCTGACCATTTGAGGTCTAATCTTTAAATCATCACTGGGGCATTTTATTAGTTTCTTATAGTCATTCTTGGGTTCTAATCATTTATCTGTCATCTTGGACATTGCTTTATTCTATTTTTCTCATGTCTAGCAAGTTTTTGCATCCCCTTACCTCATTTCAATTTCGATCTCGAGGGGGCAGAAATACTCTATTGCTGATTGTTACAACTATCTATTTCTTAGGAGCATTTGTTTGACCTTATCACTTGCTCTCAACCTATTCGCTTTGCTAGGTGTTAAAATTCTTTTTGGATCTTAACATCATCTTCCTAATGTTCAGTACTATCGCTATCACGCTGTGCATTTAGGACTTGCTATCTATTTTTGCATTTCATTTTTTGGAATTAGATATCTATATCTACCACTGCCTACTTGGCTTTCTATTTTCTTTGACATAATGTGTTCCCAGATCGATCACACATTAGTCAAAGAGGGGCACATGTAATCACCTAAAAATGGTCATCTAGACTATTAGCTCCCTTTTCAACATTTTAGCTAAATTAATTTAATCATTTATCTAGACCAAATTGCTAATAATCAATTTATTTGATTATAACCTATAGTTTGACTATGCTATCCTAAGTTCATTATTTGATTAAAAGAACATGTCCCCTTTTAATTAAATAAAACACCCCATTCTTCTAACCCACTTAAAGTGCACACATAAAGTCCCTTTTCTATTTTACAATTAAAAGAAAAGGCTTGTGAGACTTTTGTCTTATATGACAAGTCAACTTATATTCTATTGGTTGACTTGTGTGTGCACATGGATCACTCCTATTTTCAAATTCAACCGTTGATCATCCACCATCTTCATCTTGATCTCCACTATCCGTACATCTTTAAAAGGGAGAGAGCTTTCCCCCTCAATCCATCCTCATTTTAAATATTGTCATGCTACAAGTTTTCTAACAGGTTTCTTTGGAGCTTTGTGGAGAACTTCTCACTTCTTGTCTCATTCTCTCATTCCATCATATTAGTCTTAAGATCATATTGCATGTTAGTGTAGTTTTTTCTTTGCAAATAATCTCTCACATAGCTTAATATTTGGATTGTAACACTCTCATCCATGCTTAGAATAGCTACATTTTTCATATTCATTCTAGTTTAATCTTTAGTTGCATTGCATTCTTGAGGAACTCCTTGGGACATTTGCATTCTTGCATCTTGTCTTTGGAACCTCCCATTGCATGGTTTAGTAGCAAGAAGAGTATCTCTAAGGATCATCTAAGAGCTTTTTTATTCTTGAAATATACTCTCTTGCACTCCGTGGATAGGGAGCTCTAAGCCGGCATCCAAGCATTCCGAACTCATGGAATCGTTTGGATAGAATGGTTTAGAGTGGGACACTTTTGAGTGTACATGTTGATCCGTAGCTTGGTAGATACCCTTTTTGGAGTCTTTATTTATTCAAATGGACCATACCATAGTCACCAATAGAAAACTAAATGTCTGTCCTCTTTTCATCCACTTTGGCCTTGAGTTTTTTAGTGTTATCTAGGATGGTTTTCTTGAGTTGCTCTTGAATATCCTTCACAGTTTGAATAAAGTCTTTAGCTTGACCAGTTCTCTGATCCATATCACCAAGATTCCTCAATTCAGATATACCCCTTAGATGCATTCCATAAACTATCTCAAAGAACTCTTTCTAGTGTTCCTATTCTTACTACCGTTATAGTCATACTCTTCTTGTGAAATGATAACATCCCAATCTTGACCATATTCCCTAGTTAGGGACCTTAGAAGGTTCCCTAAGGTCCTATTGACACTTCACTTTTGGGATGGTAAAATGGACCAAATGACTTGTTTGTACCAAGCTCCTTTCACAAGGTTTCCAAAAACTTTCTCATGAACTTAACATCCCTATCTAATACAATGCTTAATGGGAGTCCATGAATCCATACAACCTCAATGAAAAATAGATGGCTAGTGTGACTTGCATCATTAGTTGTCCTACATGGAATAAAATGCCTCATGTTGTTGAATCTATCAACAACAACATTAAAAATATCATATCCTTGTTTGGTTTTTTGTACCATACTTACACAATCCCATGACCTATTTGCAATTGGTAAAGTTTGCTATAGACCTACATTTTTGATTCCTCCTTTGGCTTTCATGTACACCATGAATTGCTCCACATACTTGGTTACATCCCTTGCTAATTTTGGCCAATAATATAACCTTTGGGTTAGTTCTATGGTTCTGATAAGAAAAAAATGACCACTTAGGCTATCATTATATTTCTCCTGTATTAGGTTCTCTCTCATGGAACCCATTGGTACACACAACTGATTACCCTTGAATATAAAACCATTTTGAAAGGTATGTTCGAAAGATTTTCTATGAAAATGACTCTCAAAATCACTGCATACCTTTTAAGGTTATGCAAAGTCCTCATGTTCTTTGTAAAGATTCTAAAAACTCTCTATTCCAATGCTTTGCAGCTGAATCTCTTGGATTGTCATAATCCTCCTACTTAGTGCATCTTCCACTTTATTCAATTGCCCCTTTTTATGCTTGATAGTGAAGGTAAAGGTCCACAAATACTCCATCCACTTGAAATGTCTATTTCTAAGCTTATCTTGTGTGTTGATGTAGCTAAGATCTTGATTAACTAGAAAAACAATAAATTCTTTGGGAAACAAATAATGTATCCACTTCCTAAATCCACTTCCTAAATCCACTTCCTAAGACACTAAACTAGGGCATAGATCTCTTAGCCATAAGAAAAATACTTCTTTTTGGCCTCATTAAACTTCTTAATATAAAAAGTCATTGGTCTACCTTCTTGACTCAAAGCACCACCTACTATTAAGCCACTTGCATCATATTCTAAGGTGAACAATATTTCAAAACTATGGAATTATAGGATAGTTTTAGTAGCTACTTGTTTCTTCAAGATTTAAAATGATTTTTCAGCTTCTAGAGTCAACTTAAACATAGACTTGACTCCAAATTTTATAGTATCCAACATAGGTGCACAAATGCCACTAAAATTGCTAATGAATTTCCTGTAGAATTGAGACAAACCATGGAAACTTCTTACCTCAGTAGATGTGGTAGGTGTTGGCCAATCTAGTATAGCAATAACCTTCTCCTTGTGCATCTTTAATGTCCCTTGAAACATGAAAAATCTGAGGTACACATGTTCTTCTTTGAAGAAGTCAAACTTCTTCTCATTAAGCCTCTTCAAAAATACCTTAACATGACTGATATGCTCTTCTCTAGTCTAGCTAAAGATAGGTATATCATCTAGATACACCACTAAAAATCTTCCTAGGAAGTCCTTAAATACTTCATTCATGAGCCTCATGAATGTTCTAGGAGCATTGGAGAAACCAAAGTTCCATCACAAGTCATTCATAAAGACCATAAGTAGTGTTAAATGTTGTTTTCCATTCATCTCTCTCCTTTATTTTGATTTGGTAATAACCACTCGTCAAGTCCAACTTAGTGAAATATTTGGCTCATCCAAGGAAATCCACGAGATCATCAATCCTAGGTATGGGAAACCTATATTTGATTGTGATACCATTTATTGCTCTTGATTCTGTACATAATCTCCATTTTCCTCCTTTCGTAGATGTGAACACAACACAAACTTCACATGGGCTTATGCTCTTTTGTATCAAGCCTTGATCCATAAATTATTGGATTTGTCTTGCCACTTCTAAGTTCTAATCTGGAGTCAAATTCTTCTTTATTAGGTAAGGAATAACCTAGAACAAAGTTAATTTGATGACTAAAAAATATCCTAGGAGGTAGAGTAGCTAGAATACCATCACTCACTATGTCCTTATACTTTTCAAGAAATGTTTTGACTCCAATTGATAAGGGTTCATTAGTTGCATTCTCCTTTTCTTTAGACTTCAATGCTACTACAAAACATTAACATTTCTCATCCTTCAGGTCTTTATATCCCACTGTAAAACAATACATTGGGCAATTTTGGTTGTACTTCCTCCCCTTCCAATAAGGACTAAATGTTAAAGGTCATTCCTCCCTTCATAAAAGTTATTCATTTTCCCTACCATCATATATCACTTCCCTATAAAATTTTGAAGGCCTACATAAAAATGGATGACAAGAATCCATAGGCAAAACATAATACAACAATTTGTCCTTATATCCTACTATGGAGAATTCCACCTAGGCTTGTTCATTCCCCAAGATGCTTTGTCCCTTGTTGAACCAAGTAACCTTGTAAGGGTTTTCATGAGGTATCTTCTAAAATTTCAACTTAGTAACAATGTCCTTTGATATTCAATTATTAGTAGAACTAGAATCTACTACCACTTTGGATACTTTTCCTAAGATTTTGCATTTTTTCCTAAACAATGCCCTACTATGTTTAGGTTCATCAGGAGTTGGTTTCTTGATCAAAAATCTCCTAAAGATTAGGTTTTCACCTTTCTAGATTCAATGTTAACCACATCAGATTCTTTTCTATAGTCTTTTTGCACATATTCCATTCTTTTATCTTGGTTTCAGGAAGAAGGCTTCTCTAGGCATCTGTAGGCTAGATGAACCAAGTGACCACAATTGTAACATTTTATACCTACAGAGTATAAATTGGAACTACCTAATCCTCTCCCTCTATTTGATCTTCCTTGCTTTCTTCACCTTCTATTATAACTACCTCTTGAAGAGTTGTCACTAGTTTTCTTTGAGAATTTTCTCTCTCCTTGATTCTTTTGCTCACTACCTCTACCCTGGTAGCCTCCCTTTTGTCCTCTTTTGATTTTTTCCCTTGCCTCTATCCTTGAAGTTAAAATATCATTTCCTTTTGTTCATTTCTTCCATCTTTAAGGCTAGTTGATGACATCTCTAAACTATGGTAGGTTCCAATAAACTAAGCTCTTCCTCGATGTTCCACTTCAAACCACCTAGATATCTCGCCACTTTGATTAGCTCATTCTATTACTATTTGGATCTCAGACATAACCTCTGAAATTCTTTAGTATAAGAGGTCACATCTAGTTCTTTTTTATTTTTTCCTTTCTTTCTCTTGTGGAGATGGATTTAAAAGTCTTCAGGAAAGAAGTTCTCCTTCACATTAGTGACCATAGCCTTCCAATTTTCTATAGAAGTCTTACCCATGTTGATTCTTTCATCTTGTACATATTTTTCAACCATGTTAGAGATGAACCTCTAAGCCTTGACTTAGAAAATTTAACCTTTTGTGCCTCTTATACCCCTCACATTCAAAATGGTTCTCCATTTCATCCATCCATTCCACAACTATGTTTCTATACATCTTTCCACTAAAAAGTGGCACACCATCCAATGCTTTTCCTCCTAGGGCTTTGATAGTCTTCAAGAAGGCTTATATATTCAAGATAGAGTGAGGTTCAGGGACTACATCCTCCTCTACTATCTCTTTACCATTCTAAATTTCTTCTTCTTCTTTCATTAACTTTCTTGTCTAGTTCTGCATTTGTCACCATGTTGGTTTCACTAATTGACTCTCTAGTAGTTGCAGATATCTACCAATTTTTCTCAAGTCTTTTTCTCTAATACCACTCTAATGTGATAACCAATCTTACTTTCAAATACCAAACTCTTCAGAGTCCCCACTAGGTCATTTATTTGACCAAATAAGGTTACTATAACACCCTATGCCTCTGAGGATTCTATCAAAGAGATCCTACTCCTTCAACTTGTGCACATCAATTGGTTAGTACAAGCTTGCTCATAACTCACAAATACACAAATATAACCCCAATGTAGATACAATCTCCCATATGATGAAATGGATATCTAGGCCAGCCTTAGGTAACTCAATAACATACCAAAACCAAAACAAGTGCAAAACCCTATTTGAGTTGCTATCCACAAGTCAATTTGTACTTAATTGCTTGGGAAAAGGGTAGAAGAATTAGCCCTCCAAACACACTAAAATTGAGATATGTTAAAAAAAATCCTTTAACAATTTCCAAAAAAAATCACCTTTTTGGATACCCTTTTTTAGCATACTTTAATATTTTCTAACTCTTAAGCCCCCAACTTGTCTTTACAAACTAGGCACAATTTTAGGCTTAATTTGAGGGTTTCCAAGGTTTTGGTGTTGTCCAAGTTTTAAAATTCCTAAAATTTCTTATCAAGACTCCTTCTCTAGCTTGGAGTTACCTCTCACCATCTACTTACTTGTCATGTTCTTGGATTGAAGAGTCAGACGTTTCAATCCACTCCAAATGCTCTTTTTTAGATTGGTGATCCCTAACCATATATGGCTTGTTTTCCCAGGGAATAACACTAAATTTTTTTCTATGCTTCGCATGGGCTCTCTTTTTCTATACACAATTTTTAAGGAGTCTAGTTCCAAGTACCAAAGGGATGTATAGTTCATAGGATAGAAGATAGCTCTAAGAGCCCATTTTATGCTAGCTACCTTGTTGAAAACAACAAGCGACTAATTGAAAAAATTATTTATTTGAACAAAAAAATTCTATAAAACCAAAAAGAAAATAAAAATTAAATAATGATAATCTCCAACAACACTTCCAACCCAAAAAAATCTGAATCTAATCTATACAAAGAATCGAAACACTCAAAACAAAGAAACTGATGTGTATTTGGAATTACTTATTTCAATCCATACATTATCCTTTCTAATACTTCTAACCTCTTGAAAAGGTTGATTTTGGCATTATATAGGATTTTAATGTACATTTCCAAATAATTTATATGGTTGAAGGGCTCCCAAAAAGAAGTTTCTCTTTTTGCAGAAAACTTGTAAAAGTTGTCAATGACAACTTTGCAAGAAATAAGCAATTTTGTGCAATTTTGCATATTGTCTACCCAAAATTTCTCTAGTTGATACCAAAATTTTAAAAACACATAATATGGATCCAAAAAACCTAATAAATACCCTTAAACACTTTCTTTCCCTATTTTTCCCTCAAAACCCAAAAATACCCTATTGAGCTAAATGAGCACTTTTTAAGCAATTAGGAGCAACAATGTATTGTGGGACACTTCAAACCTATTTAACCTCATCTTAGGAACAAGATTATCCTATTATTACTCTAGTGATGTGGCTAGCATCACTACAAGCCAAAATTAACAAAGAATCCCTAGGTCTACCCTTTAGTCTACCCTAGTGCTCTTGCACTAGTTTGTGTCCTGGCACCACAGGTATGCTAACTGGTTTTGAATATTTCAATCCAAAAGTTTTCAATATTTATTTCACATAATTAGACCAAGGGATGTATATACCATATTTTCATCTAATATAGTTGAAAATCAAAAAAGAACTTAATCTCTCCAAACATAGATATCTCAAATTCTTTCTATATTTTATTTGCAAATTCCTCACATAATGCATCTTGACCTCCAAATATGATATCATCAACCAAAATTGCAGCTAGTAAAGTACCTTTACCTCCTTCTATCTTCAAGCATATATTATTTTTATCATGAGTGTTCTTAAAACCAATCTTCATAAGATAATTGTGAAGCCTTTCATACCATGCTCTTGGTGTTGGAAATAATCAAGACTTGCTAAGTTACTGAGAGGGGAGGGGTGAATTAGTAACTTTAAAAATTTTCATTAATCCAACACATAATAATGTAAATAATTCACCATAGATTCATCTACTTTACTGCATGCATAAAAAATGAAAGATAAACAATCATAACACATCGAACACAAAATTTTGGTGAACTAGAAACCTTCCAAGTAGAAAGTAAAACTGGGGTAGGGATGGTACCCACAAAACTTCACTAATATAGCATAAAGTTGGCTAGTTAAGGCTTACATAGACCACTTTTGGTGATCTACCTTGTTAGGAGCAAATAGGACTACTATGTCCAGCTTGTTAGAGGATTTACAAACATGCAATGAAGTATGCACTCTATTAGAAGATTTATAAAAGGACAATTAAGTATACCTTGTTAAAGGATTTAGGACTAATTCACCTATTAGGATGAAGTAGGGGATCTCACTTTGAACTGATTATTGATTAGATCCTTTAAGCATTGGTCACCTCATGTGATAGATAAATCTTTTTTGCTCCTATATTGACCTCGCTGAATTCCTTGTACTACTATTGATACACTTTCACATGCAATCCTTCACTTATCCATTACATTGATTACTCCATAATATTAAAATGGTATGATAAAATACATCACACACACACACACACACACACACACACACACACACACACACACACGCACACACACACACACACACACACATACACACACACACACACACACACGCACACACACGCACGCACACACATAGATATATACCATTACAATTCATACAACTATAATGTCAGCCAAAATGTAAGTGACCAAAACATTACTAAGTCAGCCCAATAGAGGATAACTCAAGTTGTACAAGCTAACTTAATGACCTTCTGATACTTGGTATCCATTGCATTACTTGGCATCATAATGCACTCAATAGAAGTGAAGGTTCAATCCATACTAATCACATGATGTAGCTTCAACCATGGTGACCATTGGTGATTTGGTAGATATGGTGTCACTTGGTAGATACTAGATGATGTATCTACCTTGCTGCACTTAGTAAACATTACTTCTTCCATCACTTAGTTTACACTGAATTTTCATCACATAGACTAACTACTCACTAGACACTAAGAAGCCTTGCAATAAATGCTAAACTTTACATTGTCTCTATTCACTCGATAGCCTCTAAAATGCTCAGTGTAAACTATGAAACTTGGTTAACACTAGAATGCTTGGTAAATATTGGAAACTGAATGATGAGCTTAAAATCTTCACAGAATTGAATAAGTGTTGTCACTAATGGAAAATATAACTTAATGCCAATAATATCTCCCTTTTTCATTAGTGACAAAACACTTATAAGCCAAAACTTATGTACACAAATTGACATACTGATTTTGATTTTTCAAAATTGATCTTTGTAAAGCTATTGTATATACATCTCTACATATATCTCCTTTATAAGACATAATGTATATGCATATGCACATAGTCATCTCATGTATTCTATACACATATCTACCTTGTCTATCTCTCTCCCCCTTTCACTATACTATCTCCCTCTTTGTATTATGCTAACTCCCCCTTTTTGACAACAATGCCGAAGGGCTATACAAGCTATTTACATAGTAACACCAAAATGAGAGAGAAAATCAACATGTACCTTTAGAATAAGTGCAAGTGTCTTATCACAATTCTCTTGAAAAGTTTGGATTATGTGCAGAGCTTGCTGAACTTCTGTTGATAGTTGTATCATGTGATCTCCCACTGAGAAGTTTTTTTGCTAGACCAATGATTTGGAATGTCCAATGTGCTTTTGCATTGTGTCTATAATTGGCAAGATCATGTTTTGGATATATATCAGTATAGATCTTATCCTTGCCTCTTCTCTGAGAAGTTCTACTTGCATTTCAACAAGAAAATTCACCTTGATGTGATGTGATGAGCTTGAGGAAGGGTCAAAATGCAACCTTTGTGCACTGGTATGCATATCCACATCAATTTTATTCAACTTCTCCTTAACTTCTTTAGTAAAGATGGAAACATCACATAGCTTTGCAAAAAGTGATGTCACATTTGTAAAAGAGTTCTCAATATTTTCCAAAATTGTAGATAATTCTACCTACTTTATTGTAATATGTTGAGCAATGTGCTCAACCACCTTATTGTCAAACTTCCTTTCAACCTTCTCAATAAGTTTCTCCTACCTGGTAGAATCCTCATTGAATTTATGTACAACCTCCTCTAATTGTAGCAAAATTTGTTGGGTGGAATCCACTTCAACACCTATAGCCTTAGTAATAATATTTTTAGCATTTTCAATGATCTGGTATTCCCTATCCCTTTCTAACCTTAACTACTTTTGCCTAGCCTTCTTTTCATAAAGTTGACTAGCTAGTCTCATTTCCTCAACTGTGGCAGTGTCATAGTCTATCTCAGGTATCTCTATCTTAGTATCTAGATCAATATCTTCTTCAATTTCCTTTCTAGTAATCAAAAGATTTAAAGGTTGCTTGTGTTCTACTTCTAGGATTACAAACTTAATCTTAGGAATTGAGACAATTGTTGAGATAGAGGGGCTAGTAGTGAAAAATTGAATAGGAATTATTGAAGAAATGCTGAGAGGAGTACTAACCAAATCCAAAATTGAAACATTCCCCAAAATTTTTGTAGCACTTGGTAGAATACTCATAGCAGTATCTATAGTAGAAGAACTGACTAGAATAGAAGTGGATGCAGTCAATGCTGAAGTAAACAAAATTGTAGAACTATGTGAAGCACTTACTATACAAGTTGATGAAGTGACTGAATTGGCTAACTCAGTAGCTGAAGAAGTTTCCTGCAACTTGATAGATGAAATGTTTGACACTTCCATTGAAGTAACCTAGAGCTAGGAGGTAGCAAGTGATGATTAAGTTGTTGATATAGCTGATGTGGTCACAATCATGCTTGCTGAAGCTAACTTCACAAAAGATATGGTAGTCTTTGGTGGAGAGTGAGGAAGGGATGAAATTACCTCTATTGCAATCCTCATAGGATCTTCTTCCTATTTTTCCTCATCCTTAACTTATTCCTCCTTTTCTTCTTCCCTCTCCTTCATTAAATCTTTCATATCATTAGCCATGATTGTGACTTCATCATCCTCTTCATGATCACTATCATCATCCTTGATCTCAACTAGATCTATGTCTGGCTTATTGAGATGATAAACATCTCTCCAAACATCAGTAGCTTTCTTAATAACTAATTCAACATTTTTCATTAGTATAAGGCATGTATTTAATTTAAGGATAATTTTGCTCTCATGTTCCTTCAATGCCTTTTTCACCTCTACCTCTATCAGACTAGGTACCAACTCTTTTAGATTGTTTTCAAATTTATCTTTGATAGTTTGGGCTATGTTATCCCATCTTACTCTAATTTTTTCAAGGAGTTATACTAGCACTTGTGATGCAAATTGTTCTAGAGAGTATTTCCATATTCCCAACTTCTCCATTACCAAGTCTTCAATCTCTTTTTTCTCTATAGGATTCTGAGTCTCATACTTGAGTGCTTTGAACTTATTTATGCCTACTCCAGCCCTTAACTATTTTAGCCTTTCTTCATATTTGGGTGGAGGTTAATAAAATTGAACTTCACTTTCATCCTTTGCACCTTTCTTTCTGAATCTCCTGGTGAATACAACTATAGTGGGCTTTGGAGGTTTAGTGATGATCACCTTACCTTTGTTTCTAACTGGCTCCACTTCTTTCTCTGATTCTTCATTTGCATCTTTATGATCTTCTTCATCTTTTCCCTTTCCCTTAGGAATCATTAGAGGTCCTTCTACAATTTTCAACTTAGCTAGCCTCTTCTTACCTCTACTAAGAGCTTGAGGGATTTTGATACTTAGTTCTATTTTTCTCTTAGCTTCTTTGTATGTCCTAAATATAGGAAGCTTAAGGATGAACTAGCTCATTTACTAGGGCCTCAATGATGTCCTTGGTTTCATCAATCTTGACCTCATATGGGAGGTTTTACCCATGCCACCCTTGGCCTGACTACCTGTATGTATACTCTATCACAATCCACCATAAAACAAACATCATCTTTGTATTCTTCTACAAGCTTGGATGGAATCTTGAATCAATTGTTCCTTTTCTCCTTGAACACTTCAAAGTAATTATCCATTACCCTCTTGAATTTCTCACCCATCTTTGCTATAAATTCATTGATTTGGTAAATGATTGGGGTATCCTTCCTTCATACAACAACACCTTTGGATGGATATAATTTCTGCCCATAGAAGAAAAGACATGTCAACAATGATCCAAATTTGTAGGGGTTATTCTTGTATGTCCAAATGATATCCATGTTCTTGTTCAATTGCTTCAACAACAAACCTGAAAGGTCAAAACCATCATTTTTCTTCACAACCTTATAGGCCAAATGTAGAGCTTCACATGGAACACTGTTTAACTGACTAGAGCTATAGATTTTGTGTGCAATGATATGGATGCCAAATCTGAGCTCTACATCAGTGATATTTGTTGATTTTCAACCCACTATCATCCCACTCACTTAGGGATTTGTTTTGCAACTCTTCCTGACCTAGGGTTTTAGTGGATTTAGCTTTGCTCAACATGGGAAGACCCCTAATCTCATGAATCATTTTCTTGGTGATCAATATGGGTTGTTCTAACTGCAATTGGCCATTATGCACTTGGTTGAGTATATACCTTATATATTTAACTTGAAAATTTCTTGGTAAATGTGGAATGTGGGTCAACCCTTTTGTTTCTAAGTCTTTGTGCTTGGGTTTTAATCAACCATCTACACACATCTTAGCTAGGGAATTTTCCATTTCAAGTGTTCCTTGTTCTTTCATAGTACATTTAAAGTGAGTGTGGATATCATTTATCAAGGGTACCTTGGGAGGGATTTGAGACTGATCTCCATGTGGATCAAGAGACTTTGCAATGGCTGGAATAAGTTTGAAATTTGGTGTTTTCCACTCTACACCCTTGACCAGCATCTCAAAACTCTTCTCCACTTTACTGCTGCTACCACTTGTTGATGCCATCATTGCTTAGTGAGTGAGTAGATTCCTTGATGATCTCATTGCAAACTTTCTCAAAAACCCTTTGAAGCTCTTCAAATCACCTTGCTCTATGAATGCTATAATCGCGATGAAGAATAAGATCAAATTGTGCCCTTTCTATTGAGAAATTTATAATAATGCTCGACATCATAATTACACAGTGCGTGATAGACTATCATCCCCTAACCAAGCTTGGAAAATGAATTCAACTTGGTGAACAAACCAAACTTCATTACTCCTGACCTTGCTCAGTAGAGTCAAAAACCAACCTCTCTCAGTGGAGTCTAATCTAACTCGATGAAAGTTGAATTTTTGTGATCCCTATATATCTAAAATACTAATTGGATATTTGCTTCCTTTCATTTATTGGAACTACTTATGATATTGTCTTGTGAATATAGTTCCAGTCCTTCCTTAAGAATTTAGTTTGAGATGATGGAGTCACCCACTTCTTGAGTGACTTCACTGCAATGATTTGAATTTGTTTTCTCGGTAGATTTAGGAATCCATTGCTACCTCATTTGTTTCCTAATGTTGTGTACTCTTGCTTTCTTTTCATCCTCAACTTTGCCTATATTCATGTAGTTTTTAGCTATGTGATTGAGTTTAGTGCATGTATAGCATCTTATGGTAGTATCCTTCTTTCTTAGGTGATGCTTTGCATAAATTATGCCAATGTGTCCATATTCTCCACAATAATGACATCTGCACCAAGTATTGTAGTCCCAACCAAATATTTCCTTTACAAGTTGTTCAACTGGATTGAATGGTTTTGATCTGCATTCAGATGCCTTGTGACCTTTCCTTTTGCATTTGTGACATTTACCTTCAAATTTTGGTTTCTCCTCGCATTCATTAGCCTTATGACCATGCTGATTATAGTTGTAGCACTTTTCTTTGAATTTTGCCTTTCAATTGCTCCAACACTTGTTTGATGTGTGACCTAACTTTGCACAATGATTGGATGTAGGTTTTTGATTTCTTTTGGAACCTTGTTTGGAACATTCACCTTCTTTTTCATATCTAATTCCTACTTTACCATTTTGCCTATGATGATTTTTCTCATATTGCTAATTCATTTGATTCATGTCTGCTTGAGATTACATCATTCTCTCATTGACTTGTTTTTTAATGTTTAGATCATTCTTCAATCTTTCATTGATTTTCTTTTTAGATCTTAGCTCATTCCTTGTTATTTCATTTATTTGTCTTTCAAAATTTAGATCATTCCTTATTCTTTCATTTTTTACTTTGAGAATCCTGATTTCTTTATTTTCTTCAGTGATTTGATTAATAAGGTCTTCATGTTGAGTGGATTGATTTTGATCATCAGTGTTTCTTGCCTCCAAGTCTTCTTTTTCCTTGTTTCTTTGTCCCAAAATATCACATAGCCTGATTGATTGAATTTCTTGTTCTCTTTTGAGTTTCCTTACCTCTTCTTGCAGTGATCCATTCTTTTCTAGGAGTTCTTTGATTTCATTGTTTGATTCATTTGAACTGCTTGAAAGAAAAAAATCTTCAATCTTTTTTTCATCATGATTGAGGTCATTCATTTGATTTGTAAGTTCCTTCCTTCTTTTTAGGGATTGGGAAAGATGCTCCTTTGCTTCTTTGAGTTGAACTATGGCCATCTCTAGATCTAGCTTCTCATTTTCAATTGCTTTGTCAAGTCTAAATATCTCCATTTTCCTTTGATCTTTGTTCAAGCTATTAAACTTTTATCTTGAGAACCACAATGCTTTGATACCAATTGTTGGAAATAATCAAGACTTGCTAAGTTATTGAGAGGTGAGGGGTGAATCAGTAACTTCAAAACTTTTCATTAATCCAACACATAACAATATAAATCATTCACCATAGATTCATCTACTTTACTACATGCATAAGAATTGAAAGATAAATAATCATAATGCATAGAACATAGAATTTTTGTCACCCAAAAGCCTTCCAAGTAGAAAGTAAAACTGGGGTGGGGATGGTACCCACAAAACTTCACTACTATAGAATAAAGTTGGTCAGTTAAGGCTTACATCGACCACTTATGGTGATATGCCCTGTTAGGAGCAAATAGGACTACTAGGTCCACCTTGTTAGGGGATTTACAAACATATAATGAAGTATGCACTCTGTTAGGAGATTTATACAAAGACTATTAAGTCTACCTTGTTAAAATATTTAGGACTGATTCACCTATTAGGATGAAGTAGGCAATCTCACTTGCAACTAATTGATGATTGGACCCTTTAAGAACTGATCACCACACGTGATAGATAAATCTTTTTTGCTCTTGTATTGACCTTGTTGAATTCCTTGTACTGCTGCTGATACACTTTCACATGTAATCCTTCACTTATTCATTACATTGATTACTCCATAATATTACAATGGTATGATACAATACATCACACACACACACATGGACGCGCGTGCAAGCACGCACACACACACACACACACACACACACACACACACACACACACATGAACACCATTACAATTCATATAGCTACAAAGTTTGCCAAAATACAAGTGAAAAAAACATTACTAAGTTGACCCAATAGAGGATAACTCACGTTTTTCAAGCTGACTTGCTGACCTTCTGATACTCGATGTCCACTGCATTACTTGTTATTGTTATGCAGTCCGTAGAAGTGAAGGTTTGGTCCATACTACTCACACGACATAGCTTCAACCTTGGTGACCATTGGTGACTCAGTAGATATGGTGTCACTCGATAGATATTGGATGATGTGTTTACCTTGCTCTACTCAGTAAACATTAATTTTCCCATCACTTAGTTTAAACTAACATTTTATCACATAGACTAACTTCTTGGTAGACATTGAGAAGCTTGATAATAACTTCTGAACTTAACATTGTCTCTATTCACTCGGTAGCCTCTAAATAAACTGCAAAACTTGGTTAACATTGGAATGCTTGGTAGATAGTAGAAACTGAATGATGAGCTTAGTATCTTCATAGAACTAAATAAGTGTTGTCACTAATGGAAAATATAACTTAATTCCAATACTTGGTGCTTTCTCTAAACCATATAAAGCTTTATGTAGTCTACATACCATGTTCTTATTGTTAGCATCAACGAATCCTTTAGCATGTTCTCTAAAAACCTCTTCTTCTGATATAGAATGTAGTTGACTTCACATCCATTTGATAAAATTTGAAACCTTTGTATGCAGAGTTCTTACTCAATCCAATCTTATAGCAAGGGAAATTTTTTCTCCATATTCTATTCCTTCTTCTTGTGCAAACCCTTTGCAAGCTAATCTTTCCTTATTCTTTATGAATTCACCATTTTTATCTAGCTTGTTTTTATACACCCGCTTGGTCTCAAACACATTCTTGCCCTTTGGTCTAGGAACTAGAGTTCATGTCTTGTTCTTCTCAATCTGATCAATCTCTTCTTTCATGGTTTTACTCCAGTCCTCATTTTCTAAGACATCTTTCACTACCTTAGGCTCATGCATGCACAACAAACATGTATCACTTCTCAAATTGTTTCTTGTCATTGGTCTAGTATCTTTATCTCCAATAATTTTTTCAATAGGGTGATTTCTTTTGACATACTTTGACAATCTTTGTTCTTATCTTTTTTCCTCATTGGTTCTATCAACTTCATAATCACTATGTACTTCTCTATTAGGTAACTCAACATCTCTTTCATGTACACTTATCTCAGAGTTAGAATGTGTCTCCACTTCTATCTACAACTCAGATCCTAACTATAACTTAGTTCCTAAATGCAACTCAACATTCATTGTATGTTACTAGATAGCCAAAAAATCTTGTTGTTCATTTACAGCTTGGTTTACAATATCTTCATCAGCAAGCATACCTTCATAAAATTATACAAATTATTTTTACTCTTCAAGTTCCTTCATAGGTTTACCTTCATGTACCTCTGTGTATTCATCAAACTTTAGATGTGCAATTTCCACATCTTTGTTAGTGTTAGTGTTTAACTACTTATAAGCTTTACTTCTTGTTGAATAGCCAAGGAAAATACCTTCTTCACTATTAGTATCTAATTTAGCATTCCTAAAATACTTAAGAATGTAACACTTTCTTCCAAATACCTTAAAATAGTTTACATTGGTTGAGTGTCCAAACAATAACTCAAAAGGTGTTCAATGAGTACCTTTCTTGACTTGTACACCATTCAAGGTGTAGACAAATGTGCTTACAACTTCTCTCCAATATTTTAGTACAAAATTTTTCTTCATCATTAGTGTTCTAGCATAGTCAATTACAAATTTGTTCCTCCTTTCAGGAATTTCATTTTGTAGAGGGTTTCTAGGTGCAGAAGTATGTATTTTGATTCCTCTATCATTATAGAACATCTCAAACTCATTTGATGTAAATTCTCCACCTCTACCAAATCTCAGACATTTCAAGCTTTTGCATGTCCCCTTTTCAACTTTAGCTAAGTAGCAATTAAACATTTGGAAAGAATCAGATTTCTATTTCAGAAACACAACTATCATCATCCTAGAATAGTCATCAACAAATAATATAATGTACTTGTCACCTTTGTAGATTTACACATCAATTGGTCCATATAAATTAGTATGAACAATTTCTATAATTTCTTTACAGGTGTAAGCCTTACTTTTAAAACTAAATTTTTTCATCTTGCCCTGCTGACATTGTTTGCAAATCATAGTGTTAGGTTTCTTTATTTTAAGAAAATATCTAACTCTTTTGATGTTATTGATACTCACTAATTTATCAAAGTTAAGATGACATAACCTCTTGTGCCATAGCCACACATCATCAAATTCTACCACAACACAAGTAGCATCATTCATATTAAGATAAAATAGATTACCTCTAGTTTGATCACCTTTCCCAATTAGTTTCTTGTCATTATCATAGATCTTTGCTATCATGTTCTCAAACTCAACTTTGCAACCTAAACTATTTAGTTGTGACACACTCAACAAGTTATAGTTATGTCCTTCCACATAATATAGATTGTCACACATGATCTTTTCTGTGAGTTTGATTGATCTTTTTTCTTTCATCAAATAGGATGCAGCATTACCAAACCTTATGTTGGTTTGTTTTTTTTCAAAATAAAAAATCAGAATTTAGTCAAAATTGTAGCCCTGATTTTGAGAATTTTTGAGAAATTCATGCCCTACAAGCACTTTTAAATGCATTTGTAGTTGTACCTTTGAGCCCCATGAGGTTTCTAATGCTTCTACCACCTTTCATTCAATATGTCTATGCATTCTATGAAGTTAAATTGATATTCCAAGCTATTTTGTGAAATTCCATTTTGAGCATTTGTCAAAATCTACATTTTCATCTAATTGTCAAACAACAATAGGAGGTTGTGTCTACAACTAAATATCTTGCACCCAGTAAAGTTTCATAACTCACCACTTTGGAAGTGTTTAGTGTCCACATCTGAGAGCCTATATTTCATATTTTGAGTTGTTTCAAATCCATTTGACTAGGTTTCAAACCCCTCAAAGTTGGTCATTTACTATTTTCGTGCTGATGCACACTGCACACAATTCTAGGAAGCCTTGTTTGACCTGTAATAACCTTGACCCAGTTGAAAAAAATGGTGAAATTCCTATTGCATTTCATTTTAGGGGTTATAGACTTGTTATGTTTCAAGTTTGAGCTTATGAAGAATCTGTTTGATTAGTTTTGAAATGCAATTTCTAGCTTTTTATTGGTGTCAGTATTTGCAGATTTGTCAATACCCTATTCATGATGTCATAACTCAAAATCCATGATAGGTGAGATTGAATAGATTGTATCACTGTGTTTTCCTCCAAAAATACTTTAAGTGTGCCAATTTTCACATCTTGACGAATCCATATGCACACTTTTTCAGGTTCATTCCATTTCTAAAAATTGCTTTTCTGCCATTGTTTCCAGTCATCAAAATTCAAGTAGCTCACTTTGACTGCTTTCCAATTGGGCCCAATAATTTGTCATGAGCCCAAATCACAAATTTATACTCTCCTCATAATAGTCAACCAATGTCCTAGTTTTCATTTTCCCAAGTGTCAGTTTGCCTAGTTTTTAAAGCCAAATCAGAACCCAATTTATTGTTTTTTGACATGTCTTCTTGCAAACAATTCTAAGAGGTCAAATTTGATGGTAAATATCTTTTGACCCTAAATTCGTCATGAGATGAGATTTGATAGGGTGAAAGTGTGCAGAACAAAGAGTCAGTCTACCAATTTTTAGAATTCGGTCAGATGTTTGGGTTTGTTTTTAAGGCCAGTCAAAGGACCTCTTGACATGAAATTCATAGTTTGTAGATAAGTGATAAAATGAGCTTTAATTGATGGTTCAATGATTGAACTGTTGGAAATGAGAATAGAGTAACTGAGAGGGGGAGGGGGTGAATCAGTTACTTCAAAAACTTTTCACAGTCCCTAAGATGTCTGAAGATACCCTTGATCTGATTAATATAAAATGCTAAAACTTGATAATGTAGCAAATGATAAATATTAAGAACACAAGAGACACCAGTTTTAACATGGAAACCAATATTTTAAAAACCACCATGTAACTAGTTACTATTTTTTACTCTTATGAAGTGAGTCTTGTTAAGAGCCAACCCTGTCAAAGGTTACAAAAACACACTATTAGGTATGACCCTATTAAAGGATTTAATCACCCTGCTAGGAGTGGCCTTGTCAAAGGTCTTTAGAACAATTCAACTGAACTGTCACCTTGTTAGAGGATTTACAATAAGGTTGTTAAACCCACTCTATTAAGAGATTTGAAATCACTGCTACAATTGTTAGAAAGTAACAATGAATAATCTGAATATAATGCAACTTAGCTTTGTAGCTCCACAAGGATATCTGATCCTTGAAAAATTCACTTGCACCTTCACAATTTGCACATACATCTTATCCACACATGCACATTTGAATTCACAACTTGATCCTTCATATATACCTTTTTGATTATCAAGTCAGCCTTAAATACAAGTTAAAATTATTAATACTTATACCATGAGTCAGCTACATTCATCACATAAATCAATTAGCCTTAATTCTACAATCTTCAAAAATCCTTCGCTAACCAACCCAGCTCGGTAAACACTGTACCATAATGATCTTCTGTGTTAACCAAGTGAGGCTTGGTAAACACTGTGAACTGTGCAAAAATCCTTTAGACATTGAGTGAACACGGTAAACACTAACTTTCCTTTGCTTACCTTCCCAGCCTGGTAAACACTAACTTTTCTTCACTTACCTTCCCATCTCGGTAAACACTAACTTCTGTCATAGTTTCCTTCGATCATCGAGTGAGCTCGGTAAGCACTAAACTTCCTTTGTTAACCAAGTTAGCTTAGTAGAAGCTAACTTTACAGTGTAATATATAGCAATGCTCGGTAGAATCTGTCTGATGATTGATATGGCATTTGTGTAACATCAAAGACAACACTCAATTAACCAATTGTATCCAACAATCTCCCTCTTTGGTGTTGATGGCAACACAACATGTCATAGTAGAACGAAATTTGAAAACAAGTCTTTCTCTTATAGTGCAGCACAATATGTCAACATAATACTTCTCCCTCTTAGATAGAAACTTCTCCCTCTTTCAGTAATCTCCCTCTGTGAAGGAATTATATAACAGAAAGATATGACAGTTTTACTCTCTCTTTACAAATGCTTACAAATTTTAGAATAGATATTACAGTTTTACTCTCCCTCTTTGAAAACACATGCCAAAGACAATACAACATAGTAAAAGCTCTTCTCGTATGCCAAAAGTACTCTCAACTGAATTACAATGTACCTTATGTACAGATTCATATGCAATGACTTCAATACTCTGCTACGTCAACTGATAGATTTTCAACTTGTCATAGGTTGATGCATCACTAAAAATTTATTTTAGTGAACTTTAGATAGGGGAATGACCCCTAACTTACCTCTAAGATACAGGAATGCATCCTTAGGTAATGGATTTGTGAATAGGTCAGCAATTTGTTCCTTTGTATGCACATATTCCAGTCTGATCTCCTTGTCCTGCACCAATTCTCTGACAAAATGATATTTTATTGCTATGTTCTTGGTCTTGGGATGCATCACTAGATTCTTAGATATATTGATTGCACTAGTATTATCAAAAAACATAACAACAGGTTCTTTGATTTCCATCTTCATGCCTTCCAACAACTATTTGAACCAAATAATATTAGAACAGTTTACTGCTGCAGCAACATACTCTGCTTCTGCTATAGATTGGGATGTGCAATTTTTCTTTTTACTTGTCCAAGAAACCAACCTCTTTCCAAGAAAGATTGCTCCTACACTTGTACTTTTTCTGTCATCAAGGTTTCCTGCCCAATCAGCATCAGTAAACACTTTCAAATCCAGATTACCTCCAAATTTATACCATAAACCATAATCCTTTGTTCCTTTCAGATATCTCATGATTATTTTGATTGCCATCATGTGATTTTCTCTTGGTTTAGCTGAGAATCTTGCAACAATACCAACTGCAATGGCAATATCTAGTCTAGTATGAACTACATACTACAACTTTCCAATCATAGATCTATACAATTTTTGATCAACTTCTTTTGATTCATCTTCCTTGGTAAGTTTCAATCCAGTACACATGGGAGTCCCAACTGGCTTACAATCTTCCATACCAAACTTTTTCAGTATTTCTTTGATGTATTTTGACTGAGTAATGTAGATACCATTGTTATTCTACTGAATCTGAAGACCAACAAAGAATTTGATTTCACCAAACATAGACATTTGAAATTCCTTATTCATTTGTTCTAAAAATTCTTTGCAAAGATCATCATTTCCTGTAAAAATAGTATCATCTACAAATATTTCTATCAAGACAATTTTTTTATCTGGTCCTTTCTTGATATACAAGCTACTGTTATCATTAGTTCTTTGAAAACCAATCTAAATAAGATAGTTATGCAATCTTTCATACCATGCTCTAGGGACTTGTTTTAGACCATACAATGCTTTATGTAATTTGCAGACCATGTCCTTCTTCTCTGAATCAACAAAACCTTTAGGTTGTTCGATATAAACCTCTTCATTAAGTATACCATTAAGAAATACAGATTTTACATCCATTTGATAGACCTTGAATCCTTTGTGAGCAGCATATGCAAGTAAGGTTCTAACTCCTTCCAATCTTTCAATAGGAGCAAAAGTTTCTCCATAGTCTATTCCTTCTTCTTGAGCATATCCTTTGCATACTAGTCAAGCTTTTTTTCTTGATACCTCACCATTTTCATTCAACTTATTCCTAAATACCCACTTAGTTCCAATTATATTTTTATTTTTAGGCCTGGGTACAAGAGTCCATGTCTTGTTCTTTTCTATTTGCTCTATCTCTTCATTCATGGCCTTAATCCAACTATCATTTCCCAATGCATCTTTGACATTTCTAGGTTCAAAATCAGCAAGTAAACAAGTACTTTTCAACTTACTTCTTGTCATGGTTCCTTCAGATTTGTTTCCAATGATCTGATCTACTGAATGATGTCTCCTGACATATCTTGCTAATACAGGTTCCTTTCCTTTTGAATAGATTTCATTATTGTCTTTTTGCACTTCAACTTCAGTTTCTATTTGTTCTAGCTCGGTAGACATTGGTTCGGGTCCTTCAGACTCAGTAGGAACTTGCTTGGTAGCATCTAAAAGTAACTCGGTATGCTTTGGCTCGATTTGAACTTCCTGTAACTCGGTTACAAATGACTCGAGAGTAGAAGATTCCTGATTTACTGATGTAACTGGGACTGTATCAAGTTCAATGTAAATAAATCTTCTATAATCCTCTGGTTCCTTTTTTCTTTCTTCTTCAGTCTTTTCTGCAAACTCATCAACTTTCACATGTGCACTTTCTATGACTTTGTGAGTAGACAAGTTCGAACATCTATATGCCTTACTCTTGCATGAATATCCAAAGAATATACCTTCATCACCTTTTTCATCAAATTTTCCTTTTCTAGATTCTTTCAAAATGTAACATTTACTTCCAAATACTTTTAGGTAACTTACATTAGGTTTGTAGCCATACCATAACTCATATGGAGTTTTGAATGAGTCCTTCTTCAGCTGTACTCAGTTTAAGGTATGAATTGCAGTGTTGATAGCTTCATAGCAATGCTCTTTTCAATCATTAAGGTTCTTGCACAATCCATGATAGATCTGTTCCTCCTTTCAGCTATTCCATTTAGTTGGGGTGTTCTAGGGGCTGATACCTATCTTTTGATTCCTCTTTCAATGCAAAAGTTATTGAATTCATGTGAAATGAATTCTCCACCTCTGTCTGACCTCAAGCATTTCAATCTTTTCCCTGTTTCCTTTTCTACTCTAGCCAAATACCATTTGAATTTTTCAAATGCTTCTAATTTATTTCTTAGATACATGACTGTCATCATTCTTGAGTAATCATCAACAAAAAGAATGAAGAATTTTTCTCCAGTATAACTTTCAATTCCAATGGGCCCACATAGATCAGTATGCACAATTTCTAATATATCTTCAGACTGATTGTTTTTTCTTTTAACAGTAGTCTTTCCCATCTTTCCAATCTAACAATTTTTGCATAGACTGACCTCAGGTTTCTTTATGTTAGGAATGCCTCTTACCTTTTTGAATTTTCTTATTTTTACCAAATTATCAAAATTTACATGACACAATCTTTTATGCCACAACCAACTTTCTTCAACTTGAGCAATGAAACATGAACATTCACCTAGTTCAAGATAGAACAAGTTACCTTTAGTTTGAGTACCTGATCCAATCAACTTTCCTTTGCCATCCAGCAGTCTTGCTTTACCATGCATGAATTCTAATTTGAATCCATTATTGAGTAGCTGTGCCACACTTAACAAATTATGCTTTAGTCCTTCTACCCAATAGACATTATCACATATAAGGTCCTTGGTTAGAGAGATTCTTAGTTTTGTCACTAGTCATGTGATGAGAACAACCACTACCTATGATCCATGTATCATTTTTTCTCATATAAGAAATGAGTGCCATTTCCTCATCATTATCAAATTCATCTTTCACAGCAATGTAGACAATCTCATCTTCTTCTTCATCATTAGAGTCATTAGAATCTTTAGCCATAAAACATGTTTTCTTACCTTTGTCCTTGAATGATTTGAAATCTTTCTTGCCATTCCATCTGTGTTCTTTCTTCTCATCTTTATTCTGCTTGTTTGGACACCTAGTAGCAATATGACCAACTTCTTCACATGAAAAATAGATTAGGGGAACTTTACCTTTGTATTTTCCTCTACCTCTAGAATATTTCCTTGCTAGGAGGGCTTCAATTACTTCAAGATCACTGTCTGAACTTTGGTCTGATTCATCTTCACTTTCTGACTAAGATTCTTTTTTCTTTTTGCCTTTCTCCTTGAGTGAAAGCTTGGCTTCAAATGCTAATTCAATGTTCTTGGAAGCTGGAACATAGTTATCAAAGTTGTCCAGTTCAAATGCAGTCAATCTTCCAACTATAGCCTCTAGATTTATCTTATGATTTGCTTCACATCTTCTTTCTTGAATTGCAAAAACTATGATTGCATAGATGGGAAGTAGAGTTCTGAGAACTTTACTTATAACCGTCTCTTCCTTGATATCTCCTCCAGATGCTTTGATTGCACTGACACATGCTTTGACTCTTTCAACATATTTTGCAATGTTTTCATCCTCTCTCATCCTCATTTGATCAAATTGTCCTCTCAGACTTTCTACTTTGGCTCTTCTAACATTATCATCTCTTTCATAGATTTCTTTCAGCTTTTCCCACATTTCAAAAGTAGATTCACAATCCTTGATATCATCAAATTCTTCATAACTCAGAGCAGATGCTATATCTACCATCATAATGTTGTGAGTCTTCTTTTCAGCAATGTCATTGATAGGTAGTGTGCCAGCTGGTTTTGCAAAATTTTCATCAAGGTACTTCAGTCCTATATCACCAATGTATGCTAGGTGAAGTCTCATCAGTCCTTGCCATGCTGAGAAGTTATTCCTGTTAAGCCTTGGAATTTCCCTCTTGTAAGAAATTTTGATCTTTAGCTTAGATCCTTGAAATCTTTCCTGCAAGCACCAGAAGCTCTAATACCAATTGTTGGAAATGAGAATAGAGTAACTGAGAGGGGGAGGGGGTGAATCAGTTACTTCAAAAACTTTTCACAGTCCCTAAGATGTCTGAATATACCCTTGATCTGATTAATATAAAATGATAAAACTTGATAATGCAGCAAATGATAAATATTAAGAACACAAGAGACACCAGTTTTAACGTGGAAACCCAATATGGGAAAAACCACCATGTAACTAGTTACTATTTTTCACTCTTCTGAAGTGAGCCTTGTTAAGAGCCAACCCTGTTAAAGGTTACAAAAACACACTGTTAGGTGTGACCCTGTTAAAGGATTTAATCACCCTGCTAGGAGTGGCCTCGTCAAAGGTCTTTAGAACAATTCAACTGAACTGTCACCTTGTTAGAGGATTTACAATAAGGCTGTTAAACCCACTCTATTAAGAGATTTGAAATCACTACTACAATTGTTAGAAAGTAACAATGAATGATCTGAATATAATGCAACTTATCTTTGCTGATACAAATCTCTGTTCTGCTTCACTAGATCCTCTCTGATCACATAAAAGCTTTGTAGCTCCACAAGGATATCTGATCCTTCAAAAATTCGCTTGCACCTTCACAATTCACACATACATCTTATCCACACATGCACACTTGAATTCGCAACTTGATCCTTCATATATACCTTTCTGATTATCAAGTCGACCTTAAATACAAGTTAAAATTATTAATAATTATATCGTGAGTCGGCTACATTCATCACATAAATCAATTAGCCTTAATTCCACAATCTTCAAAAATCCTTCACTAACCAACCCAACTCAGTAAATACTGTACCATAATGATCTTTAGTGTTAACCAAGTGAGGCTTGGTAAACACTGCGAACTGTGCGAAAATCCTTCAGACACCGAGTGAACTCAGTAAACACTGACTTTCCTTCGCTTACCTTCCCAGCCCAATAAACACTAACTTTTCTTCGCTTACCTTCCCATCTCGGTAAACACTAACTTTTGTCACAGTTTCCTTCGATCACCAAGTGAGCTCGATAAGCACTGAACTTCCTTCATTAACCAAGTTAGCTCGGTAGAAGCTAACTTTACAATGTAATGTACAACAACGCTTAGTAGACTCTGTTTGATGACTGATATGACATTTGTGTAACATTAAAGACAACACTCAATTAACCAATTGTATCCAACATGAACCTGATTTTAGTCAATTTGAGATGATTGGTATATTAGTTTGAGATGTTCAGTTGTTCGAAAATAAAATTTTTTTTAGCCGCACCCACTTGAGAGCCTGACAAATTTCTGCTAGATTGATAAGATGAGGATTAAATTGCTTAATAATGAATTCTAAGGAAATGAGGGATACTTGGTGGTGTAATTAATCTAATAAGTGCTTAATCGAAGGCCCATAGAGAACAATGTTTAGGCTAGTGCAGGTACTATTGAGGAAGTATAGGAAGGCTTGGTTTGGTTTAAGGACATAGGGCATCATGGAGCAGGAGAGTTTTTCCGTTGTGGCCAGATCATAATAACATTTTTGGGTAGGGCTTCAATATTTGTAACTCAGGTTAACCAAGGCAAGGTAAATTGAAGGTAGTATTAGCTTTGTTTAGTATAACAAGCACGAGCACTCCTACAACTTTTAGTAACATTACAAGAGAGAAAATGAGTGCAACTTCTAGTAAAATTATAAATTTTCCTCTATACCCACTTTTGCTTCTAGTTCTCTGAAGGACATAAACAAGAGGTAGACTTTCAGACCACAAAAGAAAGGATGGGGCACCTAATGGCCAAACCTTTTGCAAAAGCATGTACCATCTAGTTCAAACAATAGAGAAAAAAAAGATTCTAAGATTTTCTATGGCAATGATTCATATTATATGTTCTTAAGGCTATGTTAGACATTGTATGAGTGAATTCTTTTAGTAAAGGCCAAATCCTCCATGTGTCACACAATGATGAGGCAGGAGTCCAATCTTCTTCCTCTTCCATTTTTGAGATAATGGTAGCCAAAAGTCAAAAGAAGCTATTGCCACTGCTCAATTGCAATCAAATTCTAAGAAAATTATATGAATGGAAATGAAAAAATCACTAGCAAGAGCCAAGTGCACATGTAAGATTTATGAAGAGAGAGTTGTAGATGCTAAGGCAAATGGAATGCCTTTTCCAAAGCTAGAAGATCTTATTGTTGAAGAGTCCTAGTTGGATGCACTTCGAAGTGAATTTCAAAAATCATACATGTAAAATCTTTTAGAAATTGTGAGACAAGAATCTAGAGGAAGTATTTCTATTTATCCACCTCCTGCTCTTGTATTCAATGCCCTAAACTCATGCCTATTTGACAAAAAGAAGGTTGTCATTATTAGTCAAGATCCTTACAATGGTCCAAGCCAAGC
Organism: Cupressus sempervirens; assembly: GCA_028749045.1. Lineage (NCBI taxonomy): Eukaryota > Viridiplantae > Streptophyta > Pinopsida > Cupressales > Cupressaceae > Cupressus > Cupressus sempervirens. Next base: position 62,556,446 of record CM053789.1, read on the forward strand.
AATGGGGCTTTGCTTCTCTGTTCCAAATGGTATCAAAATGCCTCCAAGCTTAGTAAATATATTTAAAGAGATCCAACTCTTCACATGGAAACTTGGAGAGGTGGATTGTGCGGTGTTCTTTTTCTCAAGACTATGCTCACTGTGCAAGCACATCAAGCAAACCCACCCTTTTTAAAAAAGAGCTCACACCAATAAATAAGGCAGTGAGCAATAGAGAAGCTGCTAGCTAAATCCATAAAGAACTTGTGGCAAGAAAGGAGCACATGCATAAGAAATGAAGGTGCCACAGTTTTAAGAAGAGCAGCCATCAACTAAGAAATAAAAGGCACCCTATGGCATTAACAAAGAAGCATCTACAACAATTAAGAATCCACATGATGAAAAAGGATGTAGCTGCTAGTTAAATGTATTTTGAATATGCTCATATAAAAATCTACGCATAATGAGGTAGTGGTGAAAGTAAAAAAGGTAGAGTTTTCAAAAGATAACTGTGGCAAGGGACTAAGGAAGGCCCAAGAGAAGGGAAAAGGGCAATCCACACCTATTGTTGACATAATTGAAGGAATAGTCACAAGTTCAAAGGGGAATGCCTAAGTGGAGGAGGTCCACATTTTAGTAGTAATTGCACTTTATTTAGCTCCATGTGAAGTGCAGAAGCCTTTGGATGACATGCAAATGGTATTATTTCCTTGAAATGTCATGAATCCATCCCTTTGCAAGTTGAAGAAAATAAGAAATTTTAGTTTAACTAAAAATTGGTCTTCAAAATGAGAGTTAGCAACTTAAAGAGGTGCAGATTTAATGGCATATAATGTCGTGGGATAATGGTAAACATTCCTTTATAAAGGCACACACTATCAAGAAGTGATAGCATAGAATAGGGCATGGTTTCTTTTTAAAGTCATTTATCCCACAATCTTTGTGGGTAGGTCATTTATTAGTTTAAATACAATTCCTAACAATAAGCTTGGTATCTTGAAGATAAAGGCCTTTGGAAGCTGCTTGATGCAAGGTGGGGCCTAATGATGAAAGTTGGAAGATGATGTCAACATAATTTTGAACAAGGACACATGCATGATGATGTGGTGAGATCATAGACTGAGGAAGGAGATAGTGACACGTGGTAGATTGTGTAGATGTAACTATGTTGCCAAGTGGAGATGCTCATCGATTAAGTAAAGTGACATAGTGATAGCCTACATGGCATGGTGAGGTGGTGATGACATGGATAGATGGTGTTGGCTGAAAAAGTCACCAAAATCTAGTGGTTGCCATGTCACCACCAGAAAATGATGAGAAGTTTTGGCAAGCGAAATGGTGACTTGCCAGAAATTTCAAGAATTTGGCATAGTTTGAATGTGGATCCCCCTTGAGGTCAATGACCAATCTGAATGTGACAAGTGGTGATCAAGGCTAATATAGGTTCGACAAATGGCACTGTTCAAATGGTCAGAGGAGTAAAAGGAGTTTAAAATTAAAAAAAATCCCTGTGTGTGCACGTTCATTCCAAATTTGAAAAATTTGATTTAAAATGTTGAATGTTCTATAGTTTAAACTATAGAATATTTTAAAATTTTCAATTTTATTCTTTTAATTATAGAGCCATGAATGGGAGCTTGATTTTCAAAAGGGCATAACAGGGGCTATTTTTATCTAAAATGAGTGCTCCAATATACCACCAGAATCAAGAAGAGGCGAACTTTCAAAATATGAGGCCAATTTTTGTAGAAGTGCTCATCGTTTTAGTCTATAAGCCAATTTGTGATTCCTGGGGCATTCTCAATAGAATGAGGAAAATTTGTCATTAATGATCATAAGTGGTTAGAAGGTAGATATAAAGGCTTGGTGAAATGTGAAAGTGAAAAAAATTGACTTTAAGAGGTTTTCTTGTCTTTTGGAGGCCATATTCAACTGATTTGTTACTTTTACCTTAAGTTGAATTTTGATTTAAAAAATTAGTTAGTCTCTCCAATAAAATATTTGATCAAATATCTGAATCACTTGATGTCTTTGGCAGGCAAGTCGATCAAGGATTTGATTCACCTATGGAGGAGAGAGATTAGAGAGAGTCTTTTCATGGCAAAAAGGGGGAATCTCAAGTGGACACATGTTGGATGTAGAGCAGAACCAGGAATTCCTTCTTCCTATATCATTCTCATTCTTTCTCATTGAACAAGTTCTAGTTTTTTGGGGAAAAATTGCTCATTGCTATGATATCAGGTTTTGGTTCCAGTCTTGATGCATTCCCAATACTCTGATACCATTCTTTCAACATAATTCTCTCATGTGAACAACATTAGGAAGGATAATATAGATAATTCATATCTATTAGGTTTTTCTATGTTTTCATTTCATGCATATGAATGTATTATTTCAAGGAAATTAATACAAAGAACAACAGGTTGAGTTTCACCTTGAATCTTGTCTCCTTATCAATGATCTTCAATGTTTTATAATCTTTAAATAGAGATCTTAGGTTGTAGTTGCGGTCCCTTAAGGTTGTATGTTGTTTCATTGTTGCCTATAACTCAAGGGGTTATTGTAAATGCTTCAGAGAAACCAATAGGGTTGCAAGTTTATTGATGGGGATTTCATGTAAGAATGTGATTTAAATTGAACACAGATATCTATTTACAAGTGATATGGATAGATCAAGTATCTAAAGATATGAATATGTCTCAGGTATCCATATGTGTGTGTTTGATTCATGGAATTGCCCAATGGTTAGGGCACTGGTCAGTTATAGTATCATTAGGTCTTACAGTTTCATATTTGAAGTTTTGTTGAATCAACATCATTTATCAAAATTTTCCCTTTCATGTTGAAGAACCTAAATATGATGCCCTCATGCAGCTTATGAACTCCATGGTTTGGCATTTTGTTACTATAGATCTATATCATTGTATAAGTGTTAGGAGATATAAGGGTTTTATCTACTTTAATAGATTCACAAATATGTTTTTACATTGGTACCATATCCATTGAATCTAAGGTACATCCACCTATGTTTTACAGAGCCTAAAGTAGAAGGGTCAAAGCCTTAGATATGTCTGGTTCTCATCAGGGTAATTGGAAACCTACAACATTTTCAAACACCAATAAAACGGTGTCTCTGTTGGGAATTGTATTGAATATGTATAGTAGACAAACCTTGAGAATTTAAAGAAGATTCAATACAGTAGGAAGAACTTGATACTGTAGTGAGGTAATTGTGATGTTATTTTCATATCCTTGCTGAGTTTTGTGTTCCTTAGCTAAGCTTTGTTCATGGACAACAGTAGGTTGTAAGACTGGATATAAATTGTGTTTCATGATTATTATAAGTCCATCTTTAGTTAGTTCAATCTTTGCAAGTGTTGTTGCAAAAGGTTTAGAGTCAAGAAATTTAAAAATAAAGTGTACCCTCTTTCCAAGGTTTTAGTGATCTAGAAATTTCCCATATTGAAAGTCTAGATTAGAATGTACAAGTGGTAAACTATTTCTAATCTTTTCTCACTAATTGTAAGTGGCGACTCTGATTTAAATCTCTGTACCAGTGCATAGTTCATTTTAAATGTTAGAAGCTTTCAGCATTTGCGGGTAGATCTTGTTTGTTGGGAAAGAGGAAGTATAAGTTTCTTGATTAATGGTTTATGTGGTTGTTTGTATTTGCTGAAGTAATTGATTTCAAAAGGTGAATCACTATTGTGATTTCATTTTCCTCTTCAAGGAGTTGGCTACTCTACAAAGGATTCCATCTATGATGTGAAAGATTTCATATTTGCACCTGTGCCAATCAGTAGATATAAGGTTTTAGAAAACAACACATAAAAGTATTTTTAGTTTTCATGTCTATATCATTCATGAAAGTTAAATGGTAGAAATGGTTGCCTCCATCTAGTGTTTCAGTACTAAGAAAATAGAGGTAGGAGTTTGAAAATTTTAAGAGATGGATTCTAAGTCTAGATCTGAAAATGATGTACCAACTCTTGAAAGTGTTCATGCAAATATTGCTTGGCTGGAAATAGAAATTCATAATAAGACCGTTATTGGCATAAGAAATAAAATTGGTAATATTATGAGTCTGAATGTGTTACGATACCAGTTGTTGAGGTATTTTCTAAAGAAGAAGATCTATGGAATGACCAAAATTCTATTTTTTTAGAATATATTACTAATCAGTCTACTATTGTAAACATGTCAAGCTATCCAGATAATGATCACAGCCAAGGAAAAGAAACTAGTAAGTACGTCTTGTTAAGTGTTGATGAGAATTTTGACTTGTTGCCTCAGGATTTTGAAAGGTATGCTAATCTATCTAAGGATGCTTGTGTTTTTCCATGTTTTTCATTTCCATATGATGAAGTCACTTCCCCTAAATTTGATGTTGAAGAAGATGTAGTTTCAAAATATGCTTTGTCAAGTGTGGGAGGTGTATGTGATGGTAATCTGTACATCAATACACATGATGACTTGTATGTTGAGAATGAAAATGTAGGGCTAAGGTCTATTGTTGGTTCATGGTTTTCTTGTTTTCATGAGGATGAGATACATGTTGATGGCTCATATGACAATTAAAGTAATAGTAACGAAATGGTTTACTCTAATGAGTTATTGGAAGGAGAAATTGATACAGATCAACATATTAAGAACATGCAATTTCATGATGAATCATGTGATTTAATATTTAATAATTTGTTGGAATGTGAAGAGAATGTAACATATGTTCAGTATAATTTATGGAGTTTTGATATTACAAATGAGAAGAATTCAAATTTTATATTTTCTTCATATCCAGATGCACAAGGCAAGTTACCATCTGATTCATGTAACTCATTGAATGAAGTTGAATATGAGCACTTTATGTTTCTGGTAGATAGCATGCATGGATCAGTTAGTAGGGATGAGTTTCAGTTTGATGTTGGCATTCATGAACATGTTGGTTTTATCCTTCATAGTGAACAAGAGGTTGAATTTTTGTAGAGTTTTCATACAGACTATGAAAGTGATGATGATAGTTTTGTTTTATGTAATGAGCTGATTGTGAATGTTGATATGTTTGGTGAAGCAAATATAGATGAAAGTTTCAGCTTACCTCATGATGAAAGGAATGAAAATCAGGTTTATGATAGAGGTAAACATTTTTGTTGAAGTTCGATGGCCCAAGATCATCGCTTGTACATAGTAGTGGTAGTTCTTTCCTGTTTTCAATAAAGCTATTTGAGAGAAGTTTTTGAAGTTTTTGGGAGTGGTCTGCTTCCTCCAGAGATCTGAATCCTTGCCATACCCACAAGGGACATGCATCCCCAGATAGAGCCACTATTGGTCTAATTTTTCACAGAATAAAAAACTAGAATTGAGTCAAAATTGTAGCCTTGATTTTGAGAATTTTTGAGAAATTCATGCCCTATAAGAACTTTTAAATGCATTTATACTTGGCTATACCTTTGAGCCCCATGAGGTGTTTAACACTTCTAGAAAATTTCATTCAGTATGTCTATGCATTTCATCAAGTTAAATTGACATTCCGAGCTATTCTATGAAGTTCCATTTTGAGCATTTGTGAAAATCTACATTTTCACCAAGTGTCAAATAGCGACAGGAGGTTATGTTTACAACTAAATATCTCGCACCCAGTAAAGTTTCATAGCACACCACTTTGAGAGTGTTTAGTGTCAATAACTAAGAGTATATGTTTCATAATTTGAGTCATTTTGAATCTATTTGACTACATTTCGAACCCCTCAAAATTGGTCATTTACTATTTTCATGTTGATTCACACTGCACACAATTCTGGGAAGCCCTATTTGACCTAGTTGACCAAAATGTTGAAATTATTATTGCATTGCATTTTATGGGTTAGAGGCTTGTTATGTTTCAAGTTTGAGCTTATGACGAATCTGTTTGATCAGTTTTGAAACATGATTCCAAATGCAATTTCTAGCTTTATATTGGTGTAGTATTTGTAGATTTGTCAGTAGCCCTGTTCATGATGTCATAACTCAAAATTTGTGATAGGTAAGATTGAATAGATTCTAGCACTATGTTATTATCTCAAAATACTTTAAGTGTGCCAATTTTCACATCTTGATGAATCCATTTGTACACTTTTCTAGGTTCATTCCATTTCCAAAAATCGCTTTTCTACTATTGTTTTTAGTCATCAAATTCTGAGTAGCCCACTTTGACTGCTCAACAATTGCACCCAATTATTCATCATGATCCCAAATTGAAAATTTATACTTTCCTCATGATAGTGAATAGATGCCCCAATTTTTATTTTCTAAAGTGTCAGTTTGCCTAGTTTTTGAAGCCAAATCCAAACCCAATTTATTGATTTCTCACATGTCTTCTTGTAGGCAGTTCTAAGAGGTCAACTTTTATGGTCAATATCTTTTGAGCCTGAATTTGTCATTAGACAAGATTTGATAGGGTGAAAGTGTGTAGAACAAAGAGTTAGTATGCTAGTTTTCAGAGATTGTTCACATGTTTGGGTCAGTATTTAAGGCCAGTCAAAGGACCTCCTGACATGAAATTCACAGTTTGCAAATAAGTGATAAAATGAGCTTTAATTGATGGTTCAATGATGAAACTTGATTTTAATCAGTTTGAGATAATTGGTAGATCAATCTGAGATGTTTAGTTGTTCAGAAATGAAATTGTTTTTAGCCACACCCACTTTGGGGCCTGACTAATTTTTGCCAGACTGATAAGATGACGAAAGAATTGCTTAATAATGAATTCTAAAGAGATGAGGGATTCTTGGTGGTGTAATGAATCTAATAAGTTCTTGATCAAAGGCTCATAGAGAAGTATGTTCAGGCTAGCACAGGTATTATTGAGGAAGTCCAAGAAGGCTTGCTTTTGGTTTAAGGACATAGGGCATCATGTAGTTAGAGAGTTCTTTAGCTGTGGCCAGATTATAATAACATTTTTGGGCAGGGCTTCAATCTTTGTAACTCATGTCAACCAAGGAAAGGTAAATAAAAGGTAGCATTATCATTGTTCAATATAACAAGCATGAGCACTCCTATAGCTTTTAGTAAATTTACAAGAGAGAAAATGAGTGCAACTTCTAGTAAAATTATACATTTTCCTCTATACCTACTTTTGCTACTAGTTGTCTAAAGGACATAAATAAGAGGTAGAATTTGAGACCACAAAAGAAAGGATTGAGCACCTAATGGCCAAACCTTTTGCAAAAGCATGTTCCATCTAGTTCAAACAACAGAGCACAAAATGATTCTAAGATTTTCTATGGAAATGATTTATATTATGTGCTCTTTAGGCTACATCAAACATTGTATGAGCAAATTATTTTAACAAAGACCAAATCCTCCATGCTTCACGCAATGATGAGTCAGGTGTCCAATCTTCTTCCTCTTCCACTTTTGGAGATAATGGTAGCCAAAAGTCAAAAGAAGCTACTACTAGTGCTCAACTACAATTGAATTTTGAGAAAATTATATGAATGTAAATGAACAAATCACTAGTGAGAGCCAAGCACACATGCAAGATTTATGAAGAGAGAGTTGCAGATGCTAAGGCAAAAGGAATGCCTTTTCATAAGCTAGAAGATCTTATTGTTGAAGAGTCCTAGTTGGATGTAGTTTCAAGTGAATTTCAAAATCCGTGTATGCAAAATCTTTTAGAATTTTTGACACAGGAATCTAGAGGAAGTATTCCTATTTATCCACCTCCTGCTCTTGTATTCAATGCCCTAAACTCATGTCCATTTGAGAAACTGAAGGTTGTCATTATTGGTTAAGATCCTTACCATGGTCCAGGCAAAGCAATGGGGCTTTCCTTCTCTATTCCAAATGGTATCAAAATGCCTCCAAGCTTAGTAAATATATTTAAAGAGATCCAACCCTTCACATGGAAACTTGGAGAGATGGGCTATGCAAGGTGTTCTTTTGTTCAACATTGTGCTCATTGTGCAAGAACATCAAGCAAACCCACCCTTTTTAAAAAAGAGGTCACACCAATAAAAAAGGTAGTGAACAATAGAGAAGCCACCAGCTAAAGTGATAAAGACCTTGTGGCAAGAAAGTAGCACATGCATAAGAAATGAAGGTGCCACGGTTTTAAGTAGAGTAGCTGGCAACTAAGAAATAGAAGGCACCCTACATTATAGACAAAGAGGCATCTACAACAATTAATAAACCACACCATCGAAAAGGATGTAGCCACCAGTTAAATGTATTTTGAATCTTCCCATATAAAAATCCATGCATAATGAGGCAGTGGTGAAAGTTAAAAGGCAGAGTTTGCAAGAGACAACAATGACAAGGGAATAAGAAAGGCCCATGACAAGGGAAAAGGGCAATCCACCCCTGTTGTTCAAGTAATTGAAGGAATAGCCACAGGTTCAAAGGGGAACACCTAAGTGGAGGAGCTCCATGTTTTGATAGTAATTGCACTTTATTTAGCTCCATGTGAAGTGTAGAAGCCTTTGGACGGTATCCAAATGCTATTATTTCCCTGAAACATTATGAATCAATCCCTTTGCAAGTTGAAGCAAACAAGCAATTTTAGTTTAATTAAAAATCGGTCTTCAAAATGAGAGTTAGCAACTTAAAGAGGTGCAGATTTTTTGACATATAATGTCATGGGTTAATTGTAAAGAGGCCTTTCCAAAGGCATACGCTATGAGGAAGTGGCAACATAGAACAAGGCATGGTTTCTTTTTAAAGTCATTTATCTGACATTCTTTGTGGGTGGGTCATTGATTAGTTTAAATACAATTCCTTACAATAAGCTTGGTGTCTTGCAGACAGAGGCTTTTGGAAGTCGCTTGATGCAAGGTGTGGCCTGATGATGACAATTGGAAGATGACATCAACATAATTTTGAACAAGGATGCATGCATGATGATGTGGCAAGATTAAAGACTGAGGAAGGAGATGGTGACATGTGGTGGATCATGTGGATATCACTATGTCACCAAGTAGAGTTGCTCACAGATTAATCAAAGTGACATAGCAATTTCCTACATGGCATGGTGAGATGGCAATGATGTGGATAGATGGAGTTGGCCAAAAAAGTCATTGAAATCTAGTGGTTGCCATGTCATCACTGAAAATTTATGAGAAATTCTAGCAAGCAACATGGCAACTTGCCAAAAATTTCAAGAATCTAGCACAAGTTGAATGTGGGTTCCGCTTGAGGTCATTGGCAAATCTAAATGTGACAAATGGCACCATTCAAATGGTCAAAGGAGGAAAAGGAGTTTAAAATTAAACAAATATCCCTATGTGTGCATATTCATTCCAAATTTGAAAAATTTGATTTAAAATGTTGAATATTCTATAGTTTGAACTATAGAATATTTTAAATTTTTAAATTTTATTCTTTTAATTACATAGCCATGAATGGGAGCTCAATTTTCAAAAGGACATAATAGGGGCTATTTTTATTTAAAATGGGTGCTCTAATATACCACTAGAACATGGAAACGACAAAATTTCTGAATATGAGGTTGGTTTTTGTATAGGTGCTCACCAGTTCAGTCTATAAGCCAATTTGTGATTCCTAGGGCATTCTCAGTAGAATGAGTAAAAATTGTCATTGATGATCAGAAGTGGTTAGAAGGATTGGTGAAATGTGAAAGTGAAGCAAATTGACTTTAAGAGGTTTTCTTGTCTTATGGAGGCCATATTCAATTGATTTGTTACTTTTACCTTAAGTTCAATTTTGATGTTAGAAATTAGTTAGTCTTTCCAATAAAATATTTGATCAAATATCTAAATCACTTGATGTCTTTGGGAGGCAAGTTGATTAAGGATTTGATTCACCTATGGAGGAGAAATATTAGAGAGAGCCTTTTCATGGTAAAGAGAGGGAATTTCAAGTGGACACATGTCAGATGTAGAGGAGATCTGGGAATTCCTTCTTCCTATATCTTTCTTATTCTTTCTCATTGTACAGGTTCCAATTTTTTGGAGAAAAATTTCTCATTGCTATGATATCAACTTTTGGTTCTAGTCTTGATGTATTCCCAATACTGCGACACCATTCTTTTAGCATAATTCTCTCATGTGAACAACATTAGGAAGGATAATATAGATGGTTCAAATCCATTACATTTTTTTGTGTTTTCATTTCATGCAAATGAATGTATTATTTCAAGGAAATTAATACAAATAATAGTAGGTTGAGTTTCACCTTGAATCTTGTCTCCTTTATTAGTGATGTTCAATGTTTTATAATCTTTGCATAGAGAGCTTAGGTGGTAGTTGCAGTCCCGTAAGGTTGTATGTTGTTTCATTTTTGCCCATAACTCAAGGGGTTATGTAAATGCTTTAGGGAAACTAACAAGGTTGCAAGTTTACTGATGGGGATATCATGTAAGAATGGGACTTAAATTGAACACATATATCTATTTACAAGTTAAATGGATAGATCAAGTATTTGAAGATACAAATATGTCTGAAGTATCCATATGTGTTTGTTTGATTCATGGAATTTCCCAATGGTTAAGGCATTAATCAATTATAGGATCATTAGATCTTACTACCGCATATTTGAGGTTTTGTTGAATCAACATCATTTATCAATTATTTTCCCTTTCATGTTGAAGAACCTAAATATGATGCCCTCACTCAGCTTATGAACTCCATGGTTTTGCATTTTGCTGCTGTAGATCTGTGTCATTGTATAAGTGTTAGGAGATATAAGGGTTTTATTTGCTTTAATAGATTCACAAATATGTTTTTGCACTGGTACCATATTGATTGAATCTGAGGTACACCCACCTAGGTTTTGCAGATCCTAGAGTAGAAGAAGGGTCAAAGTCTTATAGTTGGCTTGGTGTCTAAAAAGACATGTTGAAAATGGGAGTTAGCTACCCCTAGATATGTCTGGTTCTCATCAGGGTAATTGGAAACCTACAACATATTCAAACACCAACACCTTAAACTAATTCCATCATCATAATCAAAGGTAATGAACTTACTTTTATGTACAATCATGTTATGTGAATACCCACTATCAATGATACATCTGTCACTCTTGTTCATATAAGGTATTAGTGTAGTTGCCTCATCATCATCAAAATCATCCTTCATTGCAACATACACCACTTCATCATTATAGTCATCAAATTCATCTTTGGTTTCTTCTTTTGCAATGTAGCAACACTTCATGCCTTTGTCTTTGTAATGTTTTTTTACCTTGTCTCTTTTACTTTTGTATTTTTCTCCACTTCTATTGTTCTTCTTCTCTAGACATCTAGCAGCAATATGACCAACCTCAATGCAATTAAAAAACATGATTAGTAACTTACCTTTGAATTTGTCTTTACCCCTATCAAATCTCCTTGCCAAAAATGGTTCAAGTTGTTCTACATCCTCCTTATCTTTATCAATTTCACTAGAAACATATTTGACCTTTTTCTTCTTCTTTACAGGTTCTTTTAATGACATTCTAAGAGTTCAAAGACAATGAGTCTACCTATTAGTCGTTCAAGGTTTAGACAATTACTTGGTGTATACGTTAGTTCTTGTATGGTAGAGACTCTAATAGCATAGATGGGTAGCACAATTCTTAGTACTTTGTTGATCAAAGTCTCATCTTCAATATTACTTGCTACTCCTCTAATAGCATTAACTATTTCTTTTAGTCTGGAAAAATATTGAACTATATTCTCACCTTCTTGCATTCTCATATCATCAAACTTACCTCTTAGACTTTTAGATTTGGCTCTTAACAGATTTTTTCTCCTCCATAGATTTTTTCTATAGCACTCCACATCTTCTTAGTAGTATCACAGTACTTGATTTCATAAAACTAAGTGTAGCTTAGGGTAGATGCAATCTCTAACATAACCTAATTATGTTCTTTCTTCTTTTTTAGATCCTTGACAATTAGGGCTCTAGCAAGGTCAGCATGCTAAATGGTGATGGTAGATTGTGCATGGTCTCCAAGACCTCCTAGGTGTAGCTCCATTAGATTTTTTCATGCATAGAAGTTCTCCTTGTTAATATTGGGTACCTCTCCTTTGGACATCTTGATCATTTTCTTCTAGTACCTTAAAACTAGCCCTCTTAAGCAATATGGCTCTCATACCAATTCTTGGAATTCTTTAGAATAACTAAGAGGAGGGTGAACTAGTTATCAAAGTTCTAGATGTACAAATATAACTTTTTAATGATTAGTAGACTCATATTCATAAAAATTTATCATATAGGTAGCCATTAGATCATACTATACTTAAACTTTGTAGGATACTATCCTAGGTCAAAAGAACTTTTTAGAAATGTAAACATGAAACAAAATAAGAACATTCACAAAATTTGACACTAGGATTTTAGATGGAAACCCAATTTGGGAAAACCAACACTAACATGCTACTAATTCTCACTCTTCTAAAGTGATGCCTTGTAAAAGGCCAACCCTGTTAAAGGTTATAATACATAGTATTAAATGTGACCCAGTTAAAGGATTTCAATCACCCTATTCGGAGCAAGCCTTGTAGAGGACTTTAGAACATTTTATTATAATTTCACCCAGTTAAAGTATTTACAAATGAATGTTAGGTTAACCTTAATTGAAAGGATTTACCCTAGACTGATATAGTGATTAGAAAATAATAGTAATTCTTGTTCTAATAACAAATTACAACTCACTTGCAGATTATAGATCTTTGTTTCTTTCCTCCATTATGCTTGGCATTCACACACTTCAACTCTCATATCTTTTTCACCCTTGAAGAATTCATACTTCCAAGCCTTCTTTCTTTGCATGCCAACTATAGTCACCTCTATTTGACCATTGAATGAAGTAATACCCTAGACTGCTTGTCTTCCTTAGGTTTTCGCACATGAAAACCTTTGCTTCTGACCAATTATCTATATAAATAGAGAATTTAGATATTTTTCTGCTTAACTACAATCATCCATTTTAGGGTTAGGTAGGATATAATGAATCTACCCACTTTTCCATTTGGTTCCTCTAGAAAATTCTTCTATAATCTTCCTTGAATTTGCCTCAAAATTTTTTACCTTGAATTTTGTGCCTCTAGTTCATTATAGTTATCTTCCACACACACTTCACATAATTCAAGAAAACAAATTACTTAGCTCAAATTCATCAAATCTTCAATTTAACATTGCTTTCTATCACTTGACATCTATCCTATTGTGTCAATCATCCAACACTAGTTCACTTGGAAAATAGTAATGTTTACTAATTCTTGACACCAACTAAGCTTTACTCGGCATATACTAACAATCACTCAGCTTCCACTAGTTTTCATATTTTCTTGGCATCTCTTTTTTTTCACTTAGCTTCTATAGTTTTTTTCTCAGCTCACATTGACCACTGGGCAAGGTGTGGCAGACACTATTGTTACTTGATCATCTTTGATTCTTTACTTGAGTAATCTTTCATTTTAGACTTTAAGTAGATAAATAACACACTATAGTATCAATGTCTTATTTGATCTTGCTGCTTCTTTTACATACCAAATAACTCAACCTTTCTCTAAATCTTATTGTTATCTCCTCTTTTCAAATTGTCTTCATCAATCAACTAATGATAGCTTTCAGAGAAAAAATCAATTGTCTCACTTGTGGGTAGCAAGCTTGACATCATTAACAAAATAATGATTCTTCCAAAACCAATTCTTCTCTTCAAAACAATCTTATATCAATAGTAGTTACTCCTGTGAACTTCCTTGTTGCATAAAAGAATAAATGAGTTAGTAAGGACTAAAATTTGAAGACTGCACTCTTGGTATTCTTCAACTTTGCAATGTTATCTAACAACTACAATCTGAGAATCTCACACAAATTTACTTTTCTTCCCTAATTTTTCATTACATAAGTTGCATGCAAAATCTATCTGGTAGTCAGTTAACCCTTGAACCATGGTTAAACTTGTACCCCAATATCTTTCTCAATAATTTCACTCCTTATTCATAAATTCGGTCCACCTTCATGTTCCTTCCATCAAATCTTGTAAACACATTGGTCTTAACCATATTTCATACATTCTTTTCATTAATAGGATTGCATCCCTCATTAATCAATCTTGTAACCATATGAATTAGGTCATTGTTAATTTCTACATGTACATCACCTAACCAAAACATATCATCAAGTACCCAACTCAGAATGATTTGAGTCCAATCATGGTTTCTAAACTCTGTATAAAACATATATTTTACAAGATTTAAATCTTCCACATTTGCATAATCAAAATTTAAGATTAGGTCACTATTTTACATGACTCCTAAGTCATGGTGTATATCATCATCACCTATAGTTTCTATCTTGTAATGAATATAGCTTCTAATATCTTCAACATGAAGCACATTCTTTGGAACTTGCAAAAATGCCCCTAGCATGTCATCCATAAGTGAAAAAACAATTTTTTCTTGAATACATATTGTGGCCTTTTACTCACATCATAAACAATCCAACTAGTCATTGAAATTCAACTATATGCATTGAAAAAAATTAGTTTAGCCTCCATAAAGTACATTAAAATTGCATCTTAGGGCTTCTACAATTTTGTGCTTTAAGAAATCCTTTACACACTTCAAATTGCTTTCAAAAATCTCTTCAATTCATTCAAGACACTTCACATGAACAAATGGTACACACAATCTTGTTTGTGATCCTTAAATCATTTCAAATTAAACTTCACATTAAATCAGTATCTCCCATAAATTCAAATACCATGTCTATTTAGGAGTAAACTTTTTTTCTAAATTCCTACTTACTATGATCATATCTCGACTTGCACACTTGACCATAGCTTCCTCTCTATGTCCTCTATCTTTTGTTAACTACAAAACTTCAAACTTAGTCTCTAAAATCTATTTTGATGAATTGATTCTTTGCCTCTTCTAAAATTGCTTCAATGTCTCATCAGGTGCATCAAAATATTGTTCATCCAAAACTGTATAAGAGATTTCTAGATCCTTAGCTTTCACAAATGGTTCTTTGAATTCATCAATATGTTCTTTGATAGTTTCCTTCTAACTATTATCACTACCATTTCCATTCCTTCTCTCATTTGTATTGTTGTTCCTTCTATAGTTAGGATTCCTATTGAAATTTCTTTTGTTTGTTCTACAATGTCTTGTTATGTATATGATGTTATTACATAACTGACATATAGGTGCATTTTTTCTCTGATTGGTTACATTTTGAATTTTAGGTGCTCTACAATTTCTTGCAATGTGTCCAAGTTTCTTACACTTATAACACACAAACTGATTCTTTTCTCCATTAGGTCTCACTCCATCATTGTATCTACTCTTTGATTTCTCTTTTTTATTACCTATATATTTATTTTTCCTAAAAATTCTACTATTTTCATTATTACGATCAAGCTTAGGTTATTTACAATCTATTATTTTATGTCCATAAACATGACAATTATAACAATAGAATTTAGTAATAGGTTTAAAAGACTTACCTGTCTAATCTCTTTTCATATGACCAACTTCATTGCATATGAAACATCTACCTTTGAACTCAGGTATTACTACCTTGGATGGTTCATCTTGCTTAGGTTTACCAACTTTCTCTATTTTTTGAGGCTCATCATGTTTCACTAACAAACCAACTAATTCAATTTTTTTGAATAATTTAGTAGTTATACTTGATTCTACTTTACTCAGATAAGATCCTTTAGGGGATTCAACAACTAGATTTGGTTCTCTTCCAATTTCAACTTTCTTGGTTGGTTTCTCTCCAATAAGATATCCAAGTCTTGTCTTGTCATAAGAAGCTCTCTAGTGAAATACATGTTCATAAATCTTCTTACTATTGAAATAAAGTTTCTCTAATTTTTTTTTAGCTTGTGTCAATTCTCCTTTCACAATGATATGGTACTTTTACAATTATGCATGCTCAATATTCATAGAATTTAATTTAGAAGTTACCTAACTCAACTAGGATCTAAGGTCTACATTCTCAGTTTTTCAATTTAGGTTTACTCTTACTACCATTTTTCATGAGACTCAATTTAAATCCAACAATTTTCAATTCATGTTTCAAGATCTCATTTTCTATCTTGACATTTCCTACTTCATCATTGCCAATAGTCTACTCAAGTGAATCATTACCAAATTTCAAATCATCAATCTTATCTTTCAATTTGCCAATGTAGACTTTTTCATCTTCATACTTGTCGTTCAAGTTATCTCTTTCTTCTATAAGAAGATCTTTCCATTCAAGAGCTTCTTAAAGGTTTTTATTTAATTGTTCCATATTCATAGGGATCTTACTCAAGATATTAAACTTCTTCAAAGTAACTGGGCTTTGATACCAAATATTATAAATAGATAATACTGAGAGAGGGGGTGAATCAGTATTCTACAAACTTTTTCTCACAACTGAATATTTTTAATGACTTTATAACTTAGATATGAAAGTAAACCAACAATGTTGAATAGTAAATATAACCATACACATAGAGAACTCATAACACCAATATTTTTTAGCTAGGAAAACCCTAGCCAACGAAAAACTCTTGTGGGGATGATACCCACAAGATGATTCACTAAAAAAAGGATCATGTTAAGGTTATTGACCCTATTAGGAGTCTATGAAGTACATATAGTATCTCGAGTCCTTGTTAGAGGACTAGGATTTTTTAGATGCCTCAACCTTATTAGGAGTTTCTTCAATCTTGTTAGGAGCTGGTAAATCAAACACAATGTATGCAAGAAGAGCCCACTGCCCTAACATGTAATTATATAATTCAATTCTTCACAAGGGTAGATATGCATAAAATACTTTCTTACTATTATAATTCATAGTTGTTCTAATCATACATCAGATCTCACATCACATAAGGCTCACATAACACATAAGCTTCTTTCACAATAGTTTTCATGAAATTATAACATATTATCTCACATAGATCACTTATTTGTGGAAGATAAGATCTTTACTTATACCTTGCATATTGGAATTTTTTTGCTCAGTTGGGCTTCATCTCTTTACATGATTGACATAATATAAAATAATTTATGTATTAGCATCCTCAAAGTTGGATTATCATGACTTAGTAATATTTTTTTTACCAAAAAATTCCTTGAGTCCTACAACACAATTTTCTACTATGCTTTGTTCTTCTCTGTCAAATACCTATATTGGTATTTCAGTCATAACTCATGTTGTATTGTCCATACACATCTATACACTAGCATACATCATCATTACATTATCATAGAGCTTTTCTCAATTGTGCATAAGCTAACTCTCAATGAGTCATCCATACACATCATATATGTCTCTGTGCTATTGCAAATTGTCTAATACTTAGACAATTTTCTAAACCTAATTGCATAAATGAAATGTTGAATACATGTTGCCATAGATGACAATTGTCAAGACATCTATCTAATCATATTGCCAATATTAGAGTATAAATACTAGAGTAAAGCAATGAAATAAGAGATTGATCATATTGAGAATAAAATAACATGGAATCTAGTACCCAGACTAAAGAATAAGATTGTGATTAGAACCAATTGGGTGTATAGAAAAAAGTTAGATGATAGGGTGAAGTCACAAGGAAAAAGGAAAGATTAGTTTATAAGGGGTATGCACAAGAAGAAGGAATTGACTATGGAGAAACATTTTACCTAGTTTCAAGATTGTAAGGACTATAAAATCTACTTGCTTACTCTACATACAAAGGTTTCAATTTTTATTAGATGGATGTGAAGTCATCATTTCTGAATGGTATACTGGAAGAGGAGGTTTGCATAGAACAACCTAAAGGATTTATGAATCCAAAAAACAAGAACATGGTATATAGACTACACAAACCTTTATATGGTTTAAAGGACTCCCCAAATGCATGGTATGAAAGGCTTCACAATTATCTTGTGAATATTAGTTTTTAGAAGACTAATGATAACAACAATCTATATCTGAAGAAGAAAGGAGGTAAAGGTATTTCACTAGCAGAAATTTTTGTTGATGATATCATATTTGGAGGTCAAAATGGATTACAAAATAAATTTTCAAATGAAACGAAGAAAGAATTTGAGATGTCTATGTTTGGAGAGATCAAGTTCTTTGTTGGTTTGCAAGCATATAAGATGAAATGTGGTATTTATATCACTTAGTCTAAGTATGTAAAGTAAAAATTCAAAACTCTTGGTATGGAGGATTTAAAACTAGTTAGCATTTCTATGGTGATTGGACATAAAATTTCAAAGATTGATGATTTTGCTGAATTGAATCAAACATTGTAATGTCTATGACTAGCAAGTTGCAATATATAGTACATAGAAAAGTTGACATTACATTATTTGTTGGAATTTTTGCAAGGTTCTCTATAAATCCTAAGGTGAATCATCTAATGGTTGTTAAGATAATTATGAGATAACTAAAAGTAACAGAAGATTATAGTCTATACTACAAAAAAAAAAGAAAAAAAATTGAGTTAAGAGCCTATACAAATGCTGATTGGGCTAGAAACATTTATGATAGAAAAAGTACAAGAAAAGGAGCATTTGTCTTAGGAAAGAGATTAGCCACTTGGACCAGCAAGAAACAAAATTGTTTATCTCAATCTACTACTAAATTTGAATATGTGGTTGTTGCAATAAATTCTACAAATGTCATATGGATCAAAAAGCTACTCTACGGCAAGAAGGAAACAATTATTGAACCTATGGTACTTTATTGTGATAATACAAGTACTATAAACATATCAAAAAACCCTATGATTCACACAAAGACAAAGCACATTGCAATCAAGTATCATTACTTGCGAGATTTGGTTGAAGACAAAGAAGTGAGACTGGAATATGTGAATATAAAAGAAAAGATAGATGATATATTCACAAAATATTTACCTAAGAATGCACATGAATATCATAGAGGTAAACTAGGGGTGATACCCCTATGCTACTTAAGAAGCATGAGAAGTGCCCTATATAAATTGAGTTGAA
Organism: Cupressus sempervirens; assembly: GCA_028749045.1. Taxonomy (NCBI): domain Eukaryota; kingdom Viridiplantae; phylum Streptophyta; class Pinopsida; order Cupressales; family Cupressaceae; genus Cupressus; species Cupressus sempervirens. The sequence goes on from CM053789.1 coordinate 62,575,353, forward strand.
TGTTGCATCTTACAACTTGATGTAGTCAATTTTACTTTAGGAGCTACCTAAAATAATGAAGGTGTTGAATTAGAAGATTTATAGTCACATGGAAGGTGACAAAGGGACAACTAGCATTGATTATATTTGCATGAAAAGATGACAAGTCTTTGACATTATTTTCAAAGAGGAAGATAACTATTTGAAGAGGGGGATATAAGAGAGATACATTGAAGGATATTGACAAAGCTTACATTACCCTATATAGAGGAAGGACATATATTGATAGAGGGAGAAATTTCAAAGATATTAATTTTATTTTTTTGTATTCTTGTTGGTATTGGTTTGACATCAATGCCAAAGAGGGATATTTTTGAAAAGATATTGTTTTGAAGTGTAGAATCTATGATGGAACAATCATTATTTTATCAATGATGTCAAACCTACTACTTTCTAGTGAGAGAATTTCTTTTTGGTCTGAATGTTATCATGCGATTGATTGATTAAGAGGATTGAAAAGAGGAGATTGTTCGTCTAAATTTTTGAATGATAAAAGTTCTTTGTCCAACTATAGAAAATTTAGATTGTATCCATTAATGGTGAATAGGGTTTCTAGCTAAGTCATCCTATTGTTAGCCTTTAAATTTTTTTGTGAAAAACCCTACGTCTCATTCCTTTTAAATTTTTAGGCACAAAACATTTAAAAAATCAACTAGGGAAAATATTATGTTTTATTTTTATCTCTTGCACCCCCGAAGTTACCTTTCCTCTCAAATTCCTCACCATCTGATCTGAATAGATCCACCATTGTCATTACCTCACAATAAAAACATGAGCACTTTTTATGTATAGTGAGGTAGCGAGTGCCAAAAGGTTTATAAAATGGGACCACAAAATGAAGATACGGTGGTTAGAGATTTGTCTTCTGGCTGACTTATTAGTCACATACATCTTGCAAGTACTGTCAGAACAAGAAAGGGGACCTAGTAGAAGTAGTCAGAAGTCTGTGCCGGAATGACAATTTTTTTGATGTCTCACTACCTCGCTATCGGGAAAATTGGTCATCTTGCCATTAGCAAAGGACCAAGGTGCCGTGAAATCAAAAGCAAGGTCACCTCGAAATTTCTCAGTAACCATGGTCTATCTAGTTGCATAACAAGAAATAACTACTATTGTCAAAAGCAGTTAGTAAGAGTGATGGTGATTCGATGGGTCATTATATTTCACGGTGCCAAGTTTTATTATAGTTGTTAGAGCTTGCTACCTTGCTATCATAAAAAGCTAACATCTCACCATTAGCAAAGTAGTGAGGCACTATAAAAAGAACATTTAGTGGGACCTCAAGTGACATGTAAGGGTGATTAAGATTAAAAGAAAGGTTTTTTTTGTGCTAGTTCTATAGATTTTCCTACGTCACCAGTGCCCCAAACCCATGCCTCATTCAGAAATCACATAAGGGATCCCAATCGTCAGATCAAACTAGAATCAATAGTTCTCACTACCTCGCTATGGAAAGTTGCAATTTTTTTAATCCACGTAACATAGCGAGTATGGGACCCACAACTCTTCAAAGTATTAGGTGTAGTTTCTCCACCTTCGGTCGAATCTCAGATCAATGACCATCACTGTCTCACCATAAAGAGTTTCTCGAATGATACATATAGCGAGATAGCGAATGAGGGCCCACCACTATCCATCTACGCAGTACAATGATATAGCATCCACAAGATCAATATCAGTTCGATGGCTATCACTGCTTCTCTATGGCAAGCTGCTTGTTCTTTATGTATAGTGAAGTAGCAACCTGCTGACACATGTCCTCAATTACTAGTGTGTCCAGAAAGAAATGCCATCAAGGAAGGAGCTATGCACGTGGGCAATTTTTGTTGGATCGACTAATCAACTTGTCAAGTGCAATGCCTAGTTTTCTTGCTCCATATCCCATGATCGAAGGATTTTTAAAGATCGACAGTGCAGATTTAAACAAAGTAGGTGGTTCCACTCTGTGTATTAATTAGACATGAAAACTTCACATGTGAGGAAAAATAGAGTATAATATAGGAGATTTTATCAATTTTACCTTACGCGACCAAAGATTTCAAGCTATTCTTGAGTAGAAGAAATTATTGAAGATGATCGTGCTGGATTTTGGCAAGGTTGTGAAGCAATTTGTTCGTGAAAAAACTTTGTAGGAATACAGAGGAAAATGAGAATAGTTTCAAGTAAGTAATCCTATTGTAATCTCTGTAGGTTTTTCAGTTCTATAAAACATAATCCAAGATGCCTCCAAAGAAGGGATTTTTAGGACAAGTAAATTATTTGGATAGAAATGTACATGATGACTTGCTTGAGTTGTTGCTTGAGCCTACTATATAGATAGTGCAAGTTAAAAAGTTGACCTCATTAAACCCTAGGTTGAGGATAGTTGATGGATTATATGATAAGAGTAATTGGGTCCAGGATGCTCAAACCTCGCAAACTGGTTTGAATTTGTTCAAGAAATGGTTTGCAGAAAAGAAATTGTTTGCCCCACATGCCAATAAATGGAATTTCAAATTAGGAAAGCTAGTTGTTCCGAGTGTTTTTATGGATTATGACCTTCTAGAGGCCATGAAAAAGAGTTATGATCAAGCCACTTGGGTAGTGAGAAGAGTAGATGGTGAAATTCTAATCACCATTAGTCTAGAAGAGATTAGGGAAGTTTTTCATTTAGGACCACTCACTAGGTATCATGTGCCCATTAACTTGATAGGTTTAGAAAAGGAATACATGTCAAAGAAAGATGTAGTTAGACAAGGTGCACTTAGGGCCCACAATAGCAGAATTGGAACCCTACTAGCAATAACATCATCCTCTAAGGAACCTTTCAAGAAAGCAGGCTTCAATGCCAAGGTAGTAGAAATATATAGGACCCTGTGCAGAGTATTTGGAGAGGATGAAGAAGATTTTATACCCGTGAGTTTCATGTATATGATTACTCAAATCTCCTCTTTTGGTGTGGACATAATTTTTGACTTTGCTTCTTACCTAGCTAATGAGATTCACAATGGATTGGTTGGGATTGCAAAGGGCAAGGTGGAGAAGGTTTGGGGCCAATACTCCCTATTGATGCATATGTTTCTATTTAAGGGGGCTACATACTTTGGTAAAGAAATGGTTCTGAATAGAAAATAAGAGGGGAAAGCACTACCAATTCAATTATGGAGTGCCAATATGACTGGGGAAGCAGAAAATGCTAGTTTTGTTAGATTTGACAAGCACTTTGCCTCCAAACTAAGATGCTTCATATTGAGTGACAATCCCAGAATTACTAAAGCACTAATGCACCTTGTAAGGCCTATGGACAAACCCCATAATTTGAAAGTTTCACATAATTAGGTAGATATCATCCCATACTTAGTTTCAACTATTATCAAAATTTATGGATTCGCCATGTACTACCTTGCCAGGTGCCCTTAAAGGTAGGAGCAGCTAAATTCTTGTGGCAGTTGGGAGGAGTAGAAGAAGCATTTCTCCACAAAAGGGGAACAGGATTAATTTTTCCCACTTGTACAATAGCTCACCAGTTTGTAATAACCAAGGAAGGGTGGGTCTTCCTCTACAAATTTTTGGATCAGTATAAAATGGAAGTATCTCATTCTCATTTTTGTAATGCAAAAGATTTCTTTAATTCTACTCTTAGGAATAGAATCAAGCTTTGTCCAGTTCAACATGAATTTTATTTCCCTGAAGATGTAATAAGGAATGAGTACTCTCTACAAGAGCAAGAAATAAAGAAAGAGAAATGGAGAGTTTATTCAAAAGTTTTAGATTTTAATAATTTTTTTGACAAAGATTACAGCCTTTTAGTAATGCTGTAACTATTGCAGATAGAGTAAATAATCTTATGAGTACATTCCCTGAAATAATGGAGGTAATGAATGAGAAGAAGCAACATTTTATTGATTCTTTTCTAGATAAAGCCAGGGAAATAATAAGGAAATCAAGTTTCACTCCCAATATAGGGATAGGCCCACTAATTTTGCAAAGGAGGTTAGGGTATACTATCATTCAGGAACAAAGGCCTATTGTGAATAAAGGAAAATAGATAGTTGAATCTACTAGTGCTACTTTTGAAGAAAGGCCACTTGAACCTTCTCCTAAGAGAAGAAAGATAATAAGGGAAGATGAATCACATGATGAAAGTTACTCACCTTCCCAAACCCCTACGAGAATTGAGGAGGAGCAGCTCACTAATGAGAAAATTGAACAAATTGGATCACAAGGGGGAGTTTTTGTTACCCAGGCAGAGATTGATGAAGGGAACCCCCAGGAGCCTCCTGTACGAAGTTTTGAGTTAACTCTAGTAGATTTTAGGGGAAGGGAATTAGAACCTATTTTGGAATAGGCCAGTCAGCAATTTTTGTCTAATGACAATTTTTTAAAATCTAGGGCTTTCCACCAGTTTGCTTAGAGGGCAAACATGCACATTTTTGAAGGAAGATGTAAAAATATGAAAGCAGAGCATCCAAAAATGGATGAATCCTCCATTCAGAATCAATCAAAAGAATAAATGATGCAAGAGTTCCAAAATATAACCCTTGAAGAAGGGAGACAAATTGCAAAGGTTGCAAATATTTTATTATTGCCCAATTGAGAAATTGCTGATGCCTTAATTTTTAATTCTGTGTCAAATAATTTGGGACTGCAAGATCCAAATAAAAAGGAGTTCTTGGGAACTGCATTTAGTAATGACCAAGCTAGTCTTGTTATGTGGTCATTAAGAAGAGCATCCAGGGCTACTCCATCATAGCCTGATGATTTAGGACTAACAAGGTATATCATTGTGAGGAGAGTTGTTGATACTTCACATGTACAGGCAGCCCACATGAATGTGGATTATTCTCAATTTTTCTTGGCTACTACAGAAAGGGAAGAAAAGGAGATGACTAAGCTATAGAGCAAGTATGAAACAATGGTGGATGCCTATAATAAAGAGGTAAAAAAGAGAATTGAGCTTGAGAACAAGCTATTGGGAAAATCCACTAGGCCATGAATAACATACCCTCGCCCCCTAGTTGAACCCTTCAAATCCACCCCCCTCATAGAAATACCAAATACACCCCAAAGGCCACAGTACTACATTGCTAAGGATTTTGAGAAGAAAAAGGTAAACTTTTGGCCTTACATGTAGAGTTGGAGTCCAAATATGAAGATAAACTAAGAAAAGCTCTCACATATTTGTGGGAGAAAGTTCAATGGCCACTAATTCATCATCAGTTGGCTAGGGTGATTAGTATCTGGGAGGATTCGAAAGCCAATGATGAGGCTCTAAAGCCTATTGTGAATAAATGTGTAAGGAGGGAGAAAGCAATGACATTTTTGTGTTTCTTTGTCATAAGGGGTTCACATGATAAAATTGAAAAAACCTTTGATATTGTTTCTGATCTTGCTAATTTTGACATTAAAAGGATTCATTAATAGAGAACAATAATAGGCTACTTGAATAAGTAGAAGAGCTAGAAATTTAGTTTGTTTCCTAGGTAAGAAAAATAATTTAAAAAATAAACATGAATGGGAAAAGGAACTTGATGATTTATTCTATTTAAGAATGAATCAAGTCATAAATGAAACAGGGTATGCATGGTGGGCTACCACAAAAGAAGAAATGGTGAAGGCCCAAATATTCTTTGATTCTTTGAAATAAGAATTTGTTCCTATTAATAATGAGGTTGAAGTTGTATTAATAAGATAGAGTCATATTTTGCAATTTAATTGGCCAGATGACACATTCTTTGACAAGTGAATGGCAAAAATGGCTCCTGGTGAACAATTTGATGAAGATGAAACTAACAGTGATGAGGTGCAAAGTGAGGAAATCCAAATCATTGACACTGTTACTACTTAGGCCCAACTGGGAGAAGAAGACAAGAATAATTAGTCGCTTTCAGTTGCAAGCCTGGGACCATATGATGTTGATACTATGAAAGAAGAGAAAAAGGTAGAAGTTACTCCCACCATATAGGGTAAAGATGGTGAAAACCCATAGGTGGAGGTTAATGTGCCATCATCACAACATACTTCATCATTGGCTGGTCTAGTAGTTGCATACGAAGAGGGATCAAAATAGTAGCCAACTCACCAGTGTTAGAAGATGTGATAGAAGCTGAACCACCAAAAAGAATGTTTTGATTTGGATATCTTCTATTACCCACATTTTTGTCATTTTTTGATAAGCATATGTAAATATTCCTTGTAAAGGACACCTATCAATTTCTCTCAGCCTCAAGCTTGTTGCATCTCACACTATATAAGTGAGATTCTAGGGCAAGAGAAAGGGTCCAATTTCTATTGTTTCTAGGTGATATACTTAGTATTGTTCTTGGTCCAATATTTGAGCAAGTTTGTGGTGTATTTTCTCTGTCAGATCTTGAGAATACATAAATATAGAATGATCTATGTTTCTTCTTAAGGTCATTTTGAGTCTACTATAAATTATATACAATTTTCAAAGAAAATGAATACGAATTATGAGTTGTCCCTATATCAGTTCTTTATGAATTTTGTCTCCTTTTGATTGCTTGGTTATCTTGATATTGTATGAGTAAAGGCTTGTGCAATTGAATGCAATCCAGTTAGGTTGTATATCTATTCATCACTCCTATTAGTTCAATGGATTAAGTAAAAGATTTGATGAATTTGATAAGGTTGCTATAGTAAGGGAAAGGATTTTTGAATGATGAATTCTGATAAAAATTGCAGATAATATTTGTTGTAAGGCAACAAATCAGATCTAAGGATTTGTAGTAGACTCTGAACCCCAATGGATTAGGCACTGGTCAAATTGATTCAGCTGAAAGAGAGATGTGTCATAAATGGTTTTCAAATTCAAAATTATAAACAATTTTTTCTTTTATTTCTTGTATATCTTTGAAGTTGGCCAGTACTTGTTTGCATGGAATGTTTTAGCTTCAATTTGCCACTATTGCTCAGAACACCTACAGATCTATAGAAGAATTTTGGCCAAATCTATTATATGGGATGTGTTTAACAAATTGTCATGAATTATACATGCATTTGAGGATTTGAAATGAGAATCATAATGAAACTAAGATAATCCTCATACAGTGTTTCCCAATCTTGAATCATCTATAGGTATACAATCTTTACTTTTATAGAGCCTACAGAGTAGAAAACCACCCTTGGTTTTGTTGAAGTTGGGTCCAAATGGTTTGCACATACAATTGTTAATAAGAATTGGCTAGTATTTAGATTGTGTGAGTGATGCCATTTTGGTATTGAGCTTTTTTTTGCTTACTATTTTAGTTTGAAACACCAAAAAAATGGTGACTCTACTAGGGAGTTGTCCAACACATCTATGAAAAGTACTACAATTTCTTTTTTTATGTTGTGTATGTGTGTGTCAGGTTATTTAAGTTTTTCCTATGGTTATAAGGGAATATTTTAGTGACAAACCTTGAGATTTTAAAGAGAATAGTCCAAGTACCACAGTGACACACTAACGTATCTATTCTTTCCAAGTGTCTTATCTGACAAGCAAGAGTTGCAGTCTTATACTTTCAGTGATTGGTCCATCTATGTCAGATATTTCTTTTTCTATTTGTGTGTGTTTCCTTGGAGTGAAGAATAATTGTTATTGTGTATTTTCCCAAGAATAGGGTGGTGACTCAGTCAAGGTTTTGAAGCTAGTGCTTGTTTTAACAAAAGGTGAATATGGCTAACAAGAGAAAGAACACAAGAGCTTACATGAGAGCCAATCCTAATGTATCAATGTATACTAATTTACCCCAAGGTTGTAAGAAGAACCAAAATAAGAAAAAGAAAGATCCAAATCCCACTTGGAATGTAGAGGTAGTGTATCTATCAATTTCGAGTATCAACCAATATTAGGGAGAGAGTGTTCTTCATTCAGTGCTGAATCTGAAACTACTAGACTCTTAGGAGGCATTTTCAGTACCCCATTACTAGATAAGAGAGTTTTTCAGGACAAAGATGTGTCCATGGTAGGAATTACTTCATCAAGGCTAGATCTCATAGCAGATATCAACCATAGGCTAGGATTAAGGAGTTCATTTGATGATCCTTTTAATCCTAGAGAAACCCCATATGTGGAGCCCAATGTTATAGATCTTTATGATCTTGCTGATTCAGAGGCTACTTTTGTAGATCCTAAAGAAGTGCATTCTGAGATAGGAGTTCTAAAGAAATGGATTGCTAAGGAAGAAGCTAAATGCATTCATCTTGAAAAGGAGAAGGAGCAAGCCACCTTGAATGCCATAATAGAAAGGGATGCTCTACTGAGAAGGAAGGCTACCTTGAAGGAGAAAAATAAAAAGCTAGAAGAAAATACCACAACTCTCCATACTGATGTATTTGGAGATGTACAAAATTTGAGAGAAAAAGTTCGAGAACAAAAAAAATGCTTGAATCAAAGGCAAGAACCAGTTATTGCTCAAGTCCAAGCTTATAACCCTATTCAAGTGGACCTTGCAGAGCCCACTGCCAAAGCTACATATAAAGGGAAAGGCAAATCTATATGAATCCAAATAAATGAACCTCAAGCTCTACTAAGCAAACCCATACAACCCTCCATTTCAAAATTAGATCTAAATCTGGAGAAGGCTAGAAAGGAGAAGGAAGATCTTGTAAAAGAACTTGAGAAGGTTGAGAATGAAGCTCAAGCTGTAGAAACTAGGAGAAAAATCCAATTCATAAAATCTAATTCTACATTGGCTTCATGGCCAAATTTGTCTATCCCATCTGCAACTCTTGCACCAGCTAGTGGTCCAATAATCTCAACTCAAGGAATATCCCAATCTGCCCCTGCCTCATCATCCACTATTAGCACCCAAGTCCCCTTTGTCCAACCTCAACAATCCCAAGCTACTCCTCTAAACCAAGCTAACATGAAAAGTACCTCAAATGTTCTTGGTTTCCAGAAGAAACTTGTATACTAGGAAAAGTATAGACAAATATCATTTGCTAGTATCCTTGGTGCTCCACATCCCATATCGTTTGATTTAAGAGATAAAGTGGTTAAGTTTTTTGGGAATAATGCTATTACTGGTGAAGAACATTTGAGAATTTTCATCGATATGTTAAATGATTATAAAGTTAAACATGAAGATATGGTAATGAAATTGTTTGTGAATTCACTAACTAAGGATGCAAGGAATTGGTTCAAGAGGCTACCTGATGACAGTATCACCGCATGGAGTGACTTGGATAAATTATTTAAGGAGCAATATGGAGACAACACTAATGTAGGATTTATGTTGAATGAATTCAATAACATCAAGAAAAATCCAAATGAGTCCACATTTGACTTCAATGTAAGATTCTAGAAAGGTATGTACAGACTATTTCAAGTTATGAGGTTGAATGAGGATGTCTGTCTCACAACATATTTCAATCCTTTTGATAGCAAAATGGCTTATCAATTGAGGGATAAGGATCCCAAAACTTTAAGGGATGCTTATAAAGTGGTAGTAAATATAGAAAATAATAGGAAGGCATCTAGCAAATTGGGTAGTAGGGATGATCCAAAGCTTTTTAATCCCATGAACAATAACAAAAGGGAGGGTGATAAAACTCCTATAGGAAAAAATCTAGAAGAACCTACAATAGGCTAGGTGTTGGAATTGCTAAAGAAGATGAATACCACCAATTTCAATAAGCCAAATGTTGCTGAAAAACCTCTATGAATAACAACAGTTTCAATAGGCAACCTAGAATGCAAAATTACCCTTACACCACCCAGTGGAAAGATGGTAAGCCAGTCCCCAACTAGACACAAAATGTGAAGGATAAGGGTACCCCAGATCCCCTACAAAGGAACACAATAAATATGAATGATGATGTATGATGGTGCATTGTATGTGAATCACCTCATTCTTCTGATTATTGTGCTATTGCTTAGTCATTTGCCCAAGATAAAGGTGTGCAACCTGAAGGAGAAAGTGAGGAGAAAAGCCATGATGACATAAGTTGCAATATTGTAAGCATGTGTGATGACTTTATAGATTCTGATTCTGAAGAACCTAAAAATGATGTTACTAGTTAGAGAATTGCTTATCATTTACATCATCAGCAAGTGCTTTCAGATGATGAAGGTTATGATACAGATAAGATATGTGTTACATCTTCTGATGTAGGTTACAAAAGCTTAAGAATACCCTCCAAAGAGGAAATTGATAGAATCACAGCAGAAATGATTTCCCATGTCCATAGTAACTACAATTTGAGAAATTGAATAGTGAATAATGATGCAGGAAAGCGATAGTGTATTCCTCAAGGACATTACCCATAAGATGAATGATGAAAGTAAAAAGATTAATATAGATGTGCCTAAGGCCAAAGATAGTAAGATTAAGAAGTCGGAACCAAAAAAGAAGGTTCAATTTCAAACGAATGAAACAACAAAACTAGTTGTGCAAGGAAAGAAGTCAGGACTTGATACTATCAAGCAAACAATGGTGCCTATTGTTCAAAAGACTTCAACTCTAGATATTCTTGTAAAACCCACTATGTTTGAACCTATTGATATGATATCCATGTTGTCCCAAATAATTGTAAAAGTGCCTCTGTCTGAAGTTCTTAGAATTTAAGAACATAAAAGTAAGGCTTTATCATGGTTGGGAGGGATAGGAAACAATAGTACTCTTGTAGAACAAATTGTTATCCCACAAACCCCATTAGTAGTAGAGGATAATGGTATCATATCCCAGATTCCCCAAATGTTTTTATATGATTCCTTAGTGGCCTTTATAGAAGATATTGACCCATTTTTCCTTAGTTTGATCATAAAAGGGAAGACCCTAAAAAATTGTATGATAGACTCAGGAGCTTCTAACACCATAATATCTTTCAAAGTGATGGAAGCCTTAGAGTTGAAAGTGGATACCAAGTAGGGCAGATGTAGAGGAATGGATGCTAGGGAAGTCCCAGTCATAGGCACCATAAATGCTTTACCATTCAAATTAGCTACATATCCTAAAGTAGAGTTAACCATGTCTATCCTTGTAGTGGATATACCTCCACACTATGGAATGTTTCTTTCTTGAAAATGGAGTGCTGGTATGGGGGGTAGTCTACAATGTGACTTAACCTATGCTACTTTCCACATAAGGGATAAAGCTATCAAGGTAAACAGAGAGCCAAGGGTTAGTCACATTTTAGGGGAAGAAATTGATAGAGATTCCACTTGTTTCTTGGACACTAGTGCCAATGCTTTCAGAGCTAAATTGATTATTCAAGAAGTTGAAAATTTGCCTGCTATAATTGAACATGAAGTTGTGTGTTGTATTAACTCATCAACATTATGGATAATGTTTCTTGTTGGGGCTAGCTCTAAAGAGGGTGCAGGGGTAGGGGTAGTTTTTGTTTCCCCTGAGAAAAATACTTTTAGATACTCATTCACTTTGAAGTTCTCTTGCACAAATAACATAGCAGAGTATGAGACCTTGTTGCTAGGATTGAAAGTTGCTACACATCATGGAATCAAGAAATTGCATGTCATAGGTGATTCTAAACTAGTTATCTCCTAGATAAAAGAAACCTATGAATCCAAGAATAGGAGATTAAAGCAGTACAAAAATGCTGTTTAGGACCAAATAGAATCTTTTGATGCATTTGGTATCTCATGGAGAGAAAGGACTAAAAATAAAATGGTAGATTTATTAGAAAATGTAGCAATCAAACCTAAGGAGATATCATTTGCAAGAATCTCTCAAATTGAGGTACAAAATAGACCTTCTATACCTGATAACATTGAAAATTGGCAAGTATTTGAAGATGACAAAGACATTATAAATTTTTTGTCAAATGAAGACAAGTACCATGGTCAAGAAATGGATTGTAGTGATTTAATTAAAACCATAGATGGTAAGGAAACCATTTTTGGCCAAGAGATTATGCAGTTGAAAACCAACAAGATGCCTAAGGGGTTAGTGGTTTTGGAAAGTATTTTTGATAATTAGGATAGAGTCAAACTAGGAGTTAAGGACCCCAAGCCTCAAGAATAAGAAGAGATAAACCTTGGTACTGATGAAGCTCCAAAAAAAGCTTATATTGGCCAAAATTTTCCTAACAGAAAATCATTAATTGACTTGCTTAGGAAGTATAGACATGTTTTTGCATGGTCATATGATGACCTTAAGGCTTATAGGGAAGATTTGTTCTAACATGTCATACCACTAAAGGATAATGTAAAACCTTTCAGATAGAAACAAAGACCAATAAACCCTACTCTAGCTCCCAAAATGTAAGAAGAGTTGATGAAACTAAGGGATGGGGGGATAATCAAACCAATTAGGCATTCCACCTAGTTTTCAAATTTGGTACCTGTCAGAAAGAAAAATGGAGATATAAGATTATGTGTAGATTTTAGGAATTTGAACATTGCATCCTTGAAGGATAATTATGGACTACCAAATATGGAAGCTATGTTATAGCAAGTGACTGGTTTTGAACTAATGTCAATGATGGATGGTTTCTCTGGGTACAATCAAGTTCTGGTAAAGGAAAGTGAACAATTCAAGACAACCTTCACAACCACATAGGGAACATATGTATATGTAAGGATGCCATTTGGCTTGATTAATGTAGGAGCTACTTTCCAAAGGGCTATGGATGTGGCATTTTTCATGATTATATTGACAAATTTATGGTTGTATACTAAGATGATCTTATAGCATATTCTAAGAAGGCTGAGGATCACTGCAAGCATTTGGAGAAAATCTTTATCAAAGCTTTGGAATATGCAGTATCCTTGAACCCAAAGAAATACACATTTGGGGTGATAGAAGGAAAATTACTAGGACATATAGTGTCTAAAGATGGGGTGAAAATAGATCCTGAGAGAGTAGCAGCTATTGATAAAGTCCCCAAGCCAAAGAATGTAAAAGGAATTCAATCCTTCTTTGACCAAGTTAATTTTCTTAGAAGCTTTGTTACCAATTTTGTTGAAATCAGTAGACCTATCTCAAAAATGCTCAAGAAAAGAGCTACTATAGATTGGAATGGTGAGCCTTCACAAGCATTCCAAGATATTAAAACTGGAATAAAAAATGCTCTAGTACTAAGAACTCTAGATTACACAAAGCCTGTGCATATTTTTTCTTTTGCATCCTTTCACACTATAGCTACAATCTTGTTGCAAAAAAATGAAGAAGGATATGAATAGCCCATTGCCTTTTTTTGTAAGTCACTATGGCTTGCTGAATTGAAATATGAGATAAATGAAAAAAAGGCATTTGCTTTGGTAAAGGCTATAAAGGCTTTTAGATGCTACCTATTAGGTGCTACTATTATTGCCTTTGTACCCAGTGCAACAGTGAAAGATATATTTTTTCAATAGGAAGTGTTAGGCAGAAGGTGTAGATGGATTAACAGGATCCAAGAATTCAATATTGAAATATAGATAACCTAGTTGGTAAGAGGTCAAGGTTTGGCTAAACTCATGGTTGAATCTAATTTGGATGCCAATTAGATAAATTGGGTATTTGATGACCTTAGATCTGACTTATGTGACATGGATAATTGTGACTGGTACACTAATGTTATATATTACCAGCAACACATGGAAGCTCCTTCCCATTTGCTTGAAAATGAAAAGAGGAGTACTAAATTACAAGCCATTAGATACATAATTGTCCAAGGGAAGTTATGGTGGAGAAATTTTGAGGGAGTGTTGCTAAAGTGTATCAATAAAGAAAAGGAAAAAGAAGTCTTAAATGAAATGCACGATGGAGTGTATGGACTGTGGAGGACACTATATGGCCAAGACCACTGCACATAAAGTGATGAAAGTTGGATTTTGGTGGCCTTCCCTTTTCTAGGATGCTCAAATTATGATTAGGAAATGTGACCCTTGTCAGAGGTTTGCCAAAAAACTGAAGTTCTCAAGTAATACTCCATTGAATCCAATGGAGGTCCAAGCACCCTTTCAATAGTGGTGTATGGATTTCATAGGAGATAATTTCTCCAAGTCTAGCACTAGCTATTCTTGGATTCTAGTGGCTACTAAATACTTTAAAAAGTGGGTAGAGGCTATCCCCAGAAGAAATCCAACAAGTAAAGTTGTCAATAATTTCCTACTAAATAATATTATCTCCAGATTTGGTTGTCCTCAAAAAATTGTAATAGACAATGAAATGTGCTTCAAGTTTGAGGAATTCATTAAATTTTGTGATAAATATGGAATAAGAAGGTCATCATCTTCTCCTTACCATCCACAAGAAAATGGACAAGCTAAATCCACAAATAAGAGCCTATTAAAGGTTTTAAGAGGACCTTGAATGATAATAAGAAAGCATGGCATTCTAAGTTATAGTTAGCAATATGGGCTGATAGGGTAACTGTGAAGAAAGCCATTGATATAGCTCCATTTGATATGGTCTATGGGATTCAAGAAAGAATACCTCAGAACAACCTAGTAGGTTTGTATAACTACATTCAAATGTATGATGAGGATATCATTGATGATATGCAAGAAAGGTTGGATGAACTAGTGGAGCTAACTGAGACCAGGAAAGAAGCATCAATCAGAAACCAAAAGTTGCAACTATAGGTTAAAGCACTCTATGATAAGAGGATAGTGACCAAAAAATATGAAAGTGGAGATTTGGTCCTTATGTGGAATGCAAAGATAGAAAATAAAGGAAAACATGGCAAATTTGATCCTATCTAGTTAGGCCCTTATCTAATTGAAAATACTTGGGGTGAGGATTCTTATATTCTCAAAGATTTATTAGACAATATTCTTGAACTACTAGTTCATGGATAGTTCTTGAAGAGGTATTTTTCTTGAAAGATACTTATTTTCTCCATGAACAATAGTTTAGGGTTTTCTTGTACATATCTGTAAATCTTTTTGTCTTTGTATAGTTTCTTTTCTTTGTTGTTCTCTTAGTAGTGGTTGGTCTATCGAGAGTTTGGTTGGTTTGCTTGCCCTAGAAATTCTGAGCCCTCACTTTAATCAAGATTTTTCAATGTCCCCAAACAGAGCCATTGTTGGTCTGAATTTTCACATGATAAAAGTTCTTTGTCTAGGTATAGAAAATTCAGATCATATCCATTAATGGTGAATAGGGTTTCTAGCTAAGTCATCCTTTTGTTAGCCTTTGAAATTTTTTGTGAAAAACCCTATGTCTCATTCCTTTTAAATTTTTAGGCATGAAACATTTAAAAAATCAACTCAGGCAAATATTCTATTTTCTTTTTATCCCCCGTGCCCCCAAAGTTACCTTTCCTCTCAGATTCCTCACCGTCCGATTTGAATAGATCCATCATTATCATTACCTCACTATGAAAACATGAGCACTTCTTATGTATAGCAAGGTAGCGAGAGCTGAAAAGTTTATAAAATGGGATCACAAAATGAAGATACAGTGGTTAGAGATTTGTCTTTTGGCTAACTTATCAGTCACATACACCTTGCAAGTACTATCAGAATAGGAAAGGCGATTTAGTAGAAGCAGTTAGAAGTTAGCACCAGAATGATGGTTTTTTTGATGTCTTGCTACCTCTCTATCAAAAAAATTGGTCATTTTGCTATTAGTGAAGTAGTGAGGTGCCCTAAAATTAAAAGCACAGTGGCCTCAAAATTTCTCAATAACCATGGTTTGTCCAGGTGGCATGATAAGCAATAACTACTATTGTCGGAAGCAATTAGTAAGAGTGATGGTGATTCGATGGGTCATTATATTTCATGATGCCGAATTTTATGATAGTTGCCTAAGCTCACTACCTTGCTGTCATAAAAAGTTGACATCTTGCCATTAGCAAAGTAGCGAGGCACCATAAAAAGAACATTCAGTGGGACCTCAAGTTACATGTAAGGGTGATTAAGATTAAAATAAATATTTTTTTTTGTGCCAGTTGTATAGATTTTCCTATGTCACTAGTGCCCTAGACCCATGCCCCATTCAGAAATCACATAAGGAATCCTGATCATTAGATCAAACTAGAATCAATAGTTCTCGCTACCTCACTATGGAAAGTTGCAAGTTGTTTAATCCATGCGACATAGCGAGTATGGGACTCACCACTTTTCAAAGTACTAGGTTCAGTTTTTCCACCTTTTGTTTAATCTCAGATCAATGGTCATCACTGTCTCACTGTAAAGAGTTGCTCGAATGATATGTATAGTGAGATAGCGAACGAGGGCCCACCACTATCCATCTAAGCAGTATAGTGATATATCATACACAAGATCAAGATTAGATCGATGGCTGTCACTGCTTTGCTATGGCAAGGTGCTCATTCTTTATGTATAGCAAAGTAGTGGCCTACTGACATGTGTCCTAAGTCGCTAGTTGGTCTAGATAGAAGTGCCATCAAGGAAGGAGCTACGCATGTGGGAAATTTTCATTAGATTGATTAACAAACTTGTCAAGTGCAATGCCTAGTTATCTTGCTCCATATACCATGATCATAGGACTTTTAAAGATCAATGATGTAGATTTAAATGTAGAAGGTGGTGCCACTCTATGTATTAATTAGACATGAAAGCTTCACACGTGAGGAAAAATAGAGTATAATACAGGAGATTTTATCAGTTTCACCTTATGCAAACAAATATTTTGAGCTATTCCTGACCATAAGCAATTACTGAAGAAAATCATGTTGGATTTTGGCAAGGTTGTGAAGCAATTTGTTCACAAAAAAGCTTTACAAGAATACAGAGGAAAATGAGAATAGTTTTCAAGTAAGTAATCCTATTGTAATCTCCGTAGGTTTTTTAGTTCTGTAAAACATAATCCAAGATGCCTTCGAAGAAGGGATTTTTAGGTCAAGTAAATTATTTGGATAGAAATGTACATGATGACTTGCTTGAGTTGTTGCTTGAGTCTACTGTAGAGACAGTGCAAGTTAAAAAGTTGACCTTATTAAACCCTAGGTTGAGTATAGTTGATGGATTATATGATAAGGGTAATTGGGTCCAAGATGCTCAAACCTCATAAACTGGTTTGAATTTGTTCAAGAAATGGTTTCCAGAAAGGAACTTGTTTGCCCCACATGCCAATATATGGAATTTTGACTTGGGAAAGCTAGTTTTTCTCAGTGTGTTTATGGATTATGACCTTTTTGAGGTCATGGCAATGAGTTATGATCAAGCCACTAGGGTAGTGAGAAGAGTAGATGGTGAAATTCTAATCATCATTAGTCTAGAAGAGATTAGGGAAGTTTTTCATTTAGGACCTCTCACTAGGTATCATGTGCCCATTAACTTGACAAATTTAGGAAAGGAATACATGTCAAAGAAAGATGTAGGTAGACTAGGTGCACTGAAGGCCCACGTTGGCAAAATTGGAACTCTACCAACAATAACATCATCCTCTAAGGAACCTTTCAAGAAAGCGTGCTTCAATGGTAGGGTAGTAGAAATATACAACACCCTGTACAGAGTTTTTGGAGAGGATGAAGAAGATTTTATACCTATGAGCTTCATGTATATGATTACTCAAATCTCCTCTTTTGGTTTGGACATAATTTTTGACTTTACTGCTTACTTGGTTGATGAGATTCACAATGGATCAGTTGGGATTGCAAAGGGCAAGGTGGATAAGGATTGGGGCTAATACTCCTTATTGATGCACATGTTTCTATTTAAGGGGGCTACATACTTTGGTAAAGAAATGGTTCTACATAGAGAACAAGAGGGGGAAAGCACTTTGCCTCCAAACTAAGATGCCTCATATTGAGTGATAATCCCAAAATTTATAAGGCAATAATGCACCCCTATGGACAAACCCCATAATTTGAAAGTTTCACATAATTGGTGAGATATCATCCCATACTTAGTTTCAACTATTATCGGAATTTATGGATTCAAGGGAACAGCCCATGTACTACCTTACCAAGTGCCCTTAAAGGTAGGAGTAGCTAAATTCTTGTGGCAATTGGGAGGAGTAGAAGAAGCATTTTTGTACAAAAGGGGAATAGGATCAATTTTTCCTACTTGTACAATAGCTCACCAATTTGTAATAACTAAGGAAGGGTGGGTCTTCATCTACAAATTTTTGGATCAGTATAAAATGGCAGTATCTCATTCTCATTTTTGTGATGCAAAAGATTTCTTTAATTCTACTCTTAGGCATAGAATCAAGCTTTGTCCAGTTCAGCATGAATTTTATTTCCCTAAGGAATGAGTACTCTTTTCAGGAGCAAGAAACAAAGAAAGAGAAATGGAGAGTTTACTCAAAAGTTTTGGGTTTTAATAATTGTTTTGACAAAGATTACAACCATCTTAGTAATGTTGTAACTACTACAGATAGAGTAAATGAGCTTATGAGTACATTCCCCAAAATAATGGAGGTAATGAATGAGAAGAAGCAACATTTTATATAATGAGGAAATTGGGTTTCACTCCCAATATAGGGATAGGCCCACTAATTGTGCAACAGAGGTTAGGATATACTATCATTCAGGATCAAAGGCCTATTGTGAATAAAGGAAGATAGATAGTTGAATCTACTAGTGTTGCTTTTGAAGAAAGGCCACCTGAACCTTCTCCTAAGAGAAGAAAGATAATAAGGGAAGAGGAATCACATGATGAAAGTTACTCACCTTCCCAAACCGCTATGAGAATTGAGGAGGAGCAGCTCGCTAATGAGAAAATTGAACAAATTGGATCAAAAGGGGGAGTTTCTATTACCTAGGTAGAGATTGATGAAGGGAACCCCCAGGAGCCTCCTATGCCAAGTTTTGAGTTAACTATAGAAGATTTTAGGGGAAGGAAATTAGACCCTATTTGGAATAGGCTAGTTAGCAATGTTTGTTTGATGATATTTTTATAAAATCTAGGGCTTTCCACTAGTTTCCTTGGAGGGAAAACATGCACATTTTCAAGGAAAGGTGTAAAACTATGAAAGCAGAGCATCTAAAAATGTATGAAGTCTCCATTCAGAATCAAACAAAGGAATAATTGATGCAAGAGTTCTAGAATATAACCCTTGAAGAGGGGAGACAGATGGTAAAGGCTACAAATATTTTATTATTACATAATTGGGACATTGGTGATTCCTTAATTTTTCATTCTGTGTCAAATAATTTGGGATTGCAAGATCCAAATAAAAAGGAGTTCTTGGGAACTACATTCAGTAATGACCAAACTACTCTTGTTATGTGGTCATTAAGAAGAGGATCCAGGGCTACTCCATCACATCCTGATGATTTAGGACTAACTGGGAGTATCATTTTGAAGAGAGTTGTTGATACTTCAAATGTATAGGCAGCCCACATGAATGTGGATTATTCTCAATTTTCCTTTGCTACTGTAGAAATGGAAGAAAAGGAGATGACTGAGCTACAGAGCAAGTATGAAATAGTGGTGGATGCCTACAATAATGAGGTTAAAAAAAGAATTGAGCTTTAGAACAAGCTATTGGGAAAATCCACTAGGCCAAGAATAACATACCCTCGCCTCCCAGTTGAAGCCTTCAAATCCACCCCCCTCATAGAAATACTAGATACACCCCAAAGGCCACAGTACTACACTACTCATGATTTTGATGAAGAAAAAGGTAAACTGTAGGCCTTACATGTAGAATTGGAGTCTAAATATGAAGATAAACTAAGAAAAGCTCTCACATATTTTTGGGAGAAAGTTGAATGGCCAATAATTCATGATCAGTTGGCCAAGGTCATCAGTATCTAGGAGGATTTGAAAGCCAATGATGAGACTCTAAAGCCTATTGTGAATAAAATGGTAAGGAGGGAGAAAGCAATGACATTTTTGTGTTTCTCTATCATAAGGGGTTCACATGATCAAATTGAAAAAACCTTTTATATTATTTCTGATCTTGCTGATTTTGACAATAAAAGGATTCATTTACAAAGAACAATAATAGGCTACTTGAACAAGTAGAAGAACCAAAAATTCAGTTTGTTTCCTTGAGCACTAGATAAGAAAAATAATTTAAAAAACAAAGATGAATGGGCAAAGGAACTTGATTATTTATTCTATTTAAGAATGAATCAAGTCATAAATGAAATAGGGCATGCATGGTGGGTGACCACAATAGAAGAAATGGTGAAGGCCCAAATATTCTTTGATTCTTTAAAACAAGAATTTGTTGCTATTAATAATGAGGCTTAATATGTATTAAAAAGATAGAGGGATATTTCGCAATTTAATTGGCCAGATGACACATTATTTGACAAGTGGATGGCAAAAATGGCTCCTGATGAACAATTTGATGAAGATGAAAATGACAGTGATGAGGTGCAAAGTGAGGAAATCCAAATCATTGACACTATTACTATTCAGGCCCAATCAAAAGAAGAAGACGAGAATAATCAGTCACTTTTAGTTGCAGGCCTAGGACCACAGGATGTTGATACTACAGAAGAAGAGAAAAAGGTAGAAGTTACTCCCACCATATAGGGTAAAGATGGTGAAAACCCATAGGTGGAGGTTAATGTGCCATCATAAGCACAAACTTCATCGTTGGCTACTCTAGTAGTTTCATACCAAGAGGGATCAGAATGGTAGCCAACTCAACAATGTTAGAAGATGTGAAAAAAGCTAAATCACCAAAAAGAATGTTTTGATTTGGATATCTTCTGTTACCCACATTTTTGTCATTTTATGATAAGCATATGTAAATATTCCTTGTAAAGGACACCTATCAATTTCTCTCAGCCTGGAGCTTGTTGCATCTGACACTATATAAGTGAGATTCTAGGGCAAGAGAAAGGGTTTTATTTTTATTGTTTCTAGGTGATATACTTAGTTTTTTTCTCAGTCCAATATTTGAGAAAGTTTGTGGTGTATCTTCTCTACCAGATCTTGAGAATACATGAATATAGAATGATCTATGTTTCTTCTTAAGGTCATTCTGAGTATACTATAAATTGTATACAATTTTCAAAGAAATTGAATACAAATTATGAGCTATCCCCATATAAGTTCTTTCTGAATTTTGTCTA
Source organism: Cupressus sempervirens (assembly GCA_028749045.1). Classification (NCBI taxonomy): domain Eukaryota; kingdom Viridiplantae; phylum Streptophyta; class Pinopsida; order Cupressales; family Cupressaceae; genus Cupressus; species Cupressus sempervirens. The sequence goes on from CM053789.1 coordinate 62,596,266, forward strand.
ATTTTGATTGCTTGGTTATCTTGATATTGTATTAGTAAAGGCTTGTGCAATTGAATGCAATCTAGTTAGGTTGTATATCTGTTCATCATTGCTATTAGTTCAATGGATTAAGTAAAAGCTTTGATGAATTTGATAAGTTTGCTATAGTAAGGGAAAGGAATTTTTAATGATGAATTCTGATAAGAATTGCAGGTAATATTTGTTGTAAGGCAACAAATCAGATCTAAGGATTTGTGGTAGACTCTGAACCCTAATGGATTAGGCACTGGTCAAATTGATTCAGCAGAAAGAGAGATGTGTCATAAATTGTTTTCAAATTTAAAATTATAATCAATTTTTACTTTTATTTCTTGTAGGTCTTCAAATTTGGCTAGTAATTATTTGCATGGAATGTTTTAGATTCAATTAGCCACTATTGCTCCGAACAATTGCAGATCTATAGAAGAATTTTGGCCAAATCTATTATATGGGATGTGTTCAACAAATTGTCATGAATTATGCATGTATTTGAGGATTTGAGATGAGAATTATAATGAAACTAAGATAATCCTCATATAGTGTTTCCCAGTCTTGAATCATCCCTGGGTATACCCACCCTGGTTTTGCAGAGCCTAAAGAGTAGAAAACCATGTTTGGTTTTGTTGAAGCTGGGTTGAAATGGTTTGCACATACAATTGTTAATAAGAATTGGCTAGTCTTTAGATTGTGTGAGTGATGCCATTCTAGTATTGAGCTTTTTGTTGCTTAGTAGTTTAGTTTGAAACACCAACAAAATGGTGAATCTACTAGGGAGTTGTCCAACACATCTATGAAAAGTACTACAATTTCTTTGGTTCTACTGTGTACATGTGTGTCAGGTTATTTAAGTTTTGCCCATGGTTATAAGGGAATATTTTAGTGACAAACCTTGAGAATTTAAAGAGAATAGTCCAAGTACCATAGCGACACACTGACATATCCAGTCTTTCCAAGTGTCTTATCTAACAAGCAAGAGTTGCAGTCTTATACTTTCAGTGATCGATCCATCTGTGTCAGATATTTCTTTTTCTGTTTGTGTGTGTTTCCTTGGAGTCAGGAATAATTGTTATTGGTTATTTTCCCAAGAATAGGGTGGTGACTCAATCAAGGTTTTGAAGCTAGTGCTTGTTTTAACAAAAGGTGAATATGGCTAACAAGGGAAAGAACACAAGAGCTTACATGAGATCCAATCTTGATGTATCAATGTATACTAATTTACCCCAAGGTGGTAGGAAGAACCAAAATAAGAAAAAGATAGATCCAAATCCCACTTGGAAACCTAGAGGTAGTGTATCTCTCAATACCAAATATCAACAAGTATTAGGGAGAGAGTCTTCTTGACTCAGTTGTGAATTCAAAACTACTAGACTCTTGGGAGGCATTTTCAGTACCCCATTACCAGATGAGAGAGTTTTTCAGGACAAAGATGTGTCCATAGTAGGAATTGCTTCATCAAGGCTAGATATCATAGTAGATATGAACCATAGGCTAGGATTTAGGAGTTCATTTCAAGATCCTTTTAATCCCAAAGCAGCCCCATATGTGGAGCCCAATCTTATAGATTTGGACGATCCTACTAATTCAGAGGCTACTTCTGCATATCCGAAAGAAGTGCATTCTGAGATAGGAGTTATGAAGAAATGGATTGCTGAGGAAGCAGCTAAATGCATTCATCTTGAAAAGGAGAAGGAGCAAGACACCTTGAATGCCATAATAGAAAGGGATGCTCTATTGAGAAGGATGGTTGGTTTGAAGGAGCAAAATAGTGCTAAATGAAAGATTTGATGAATCTGACCAAACTGATTTGATTTCTTGAAATATGTGAAGCATTTGGAAGATGACTAAGATGAGATGGTGGTATAGAATTCAAGGTAAAAAATTTTGAGGAAAATTTAAGGAAGATTGTAGAGGAAGTTTCTAGAGGAACTCAAATGGAAAAGTGGGTAGATTCATTGAATCTTACCTAACCCTAGAATTAACAATTGTGGTTAAGAGTAAAAAGATAAAAGTTCTCTATTTATAAAGATAGCTAACCAGAAGAAAAGTTTTTCATGTGTGGGAACCTAAGGAAGACAAGAAGTCTAAGGTATTGCTTCATCTAGTGGCCTAACATAAGAGACTAAAATTGGCATACAAAGCAAGAAGGCCTAAGGGTATGAATGCTTGAAGAGTGAACAAGCTATCGAAGATGAAGAGCATGAATGCCAAGAAGAATATATGAGTAAACCAAAGATTTGTAATCTACAAGTGAGTTGTACATTTTTATCAAATCAAGTCCCACTAAATTTCTTTCTAACAACTATACTAGTGTGGATAAAATCCTTTGGATTAAGGTTGACCTAATAGTCATTTCTAAATCATCTAACTAGGTGAAATTCTAATAGAATGTTTTAAAGTACTCTAACAAGGATCATTCTTTATAGGGTGATTGAAATCCTCTAACTAGGCTAGGTTTACTAGTGTGTATTATAACCTTTAATTGGGTTGGGCTTTCATAGGGCATCAAATTAGAATAGTGAAATTAGGTGGCATGTTATTGGTCATTTTTCCTAAATTGAATTTCCACGTAAAATCCTTGTGTCAAAATGTGTGAATGTGCTTATGATATTTTATGTTTACATTTCTAGAAAGTTATTTTGACCTAGGATAGTAACCTACTAAGTTAGGGTATTGTATGTTCTAATGGATGCATGCATGTTATGGTTTTATGTATATTTATCTATTAAGTACTACCAAGTTTTATTTTGTATATCTAGACCTTGGATAACTCATTCACCCCCCGACCAATCATTAGAATTACAAAAATTGCAATGTGTACTAGTTTCCCTAGTAACACAACAATGAATTAGCTCCCATTGGACAACCTGCAATGATGTGGGGGCCTATCGTAACAATGATGGCTAACACTATTATAACTTTGAAGGAGTAAGGGACATGAGTTCATGTTCATGATGTCATAATTGTGATAGTGCACCATCATAATTACAACATCTTGAGCTTCAGTTTTTCCATTATAATTTTGGCATCGATGTGACAAATATGTTATAGAAGTGACATTTATCCTTGGGGACTAGCCACTGCAATTATGATGCTTTTGTGATAGCTATTCTATACAAGTGACAACTAGTCATTGAATTGGGTCATCACAATTTCAATGGCTTGTTGATTTTTAAAAAATAAAATTGTTTCTTTTAACACCTAGGATGCTTCTACTATTAGAAAGGCTTTAAGGTTTGATTGTCATATGAAAATAGAAGTAAAGAATTAGGTGAAGATGTTGGATAATGTTTTCCTTAATGTCACACAAATGTCATATCGGTTATTAGTCTCAGTTAACCAAGCTCAGCTACAGTGTCAACCGAACTCACTCAATCATCAAAGAAAATGAAGCAGTCAGTATTAATCGAGCTTACTCAGTCATCAAAGAAAATAAGGCAGACAAGTATTAACCGAGCTTACTCGGTCATCAAAGAAAATAAGGCAGACAAGTGTTAACCGAGCTCACTCGGTTATCGAAGAAAATAAGGCAGATAGTGTTAACCGAGATCACTCGGTCAACAAAGAATTTGGCAAAGATAGTTCCCACCGAGCTCACTCGGTCAACAAAGGAATTTGGCAAAGACAGTTCCCACCGAGCTCACTTGGTCATCTATGGAAACTTAGTACTTACCGAGTTCTCTCGGCGATTGAAGGGTTGTCACGGAGTTTGCTGTATTAACCGAGCTCAGTTGGTTAACATAGGAATTATTTTTTGAACATTATTAACCGAGTAGGGTCGGCCAGTAAAGGGATTTGTTAGTTTGTAATTTTAATTATTTCTAGCCGACTATTGTATTTGTTTGATTATTGGTCAGTGATTTGAGCTGACTAAGATAATCTGAAAGGTATATATGGTCACTCAAGTTGTAAATCAAAAAGAAGAAGTGTGATAAAGTTATGAAGTTGCATTATAGTATGAAATGAAAAGGTGAATGTTGAGAAAAGTTTGATGAAGGATCAGATGCGCTGAAGGAGCTGAAAAGTTGTATTTGATCAGTAAGGATTCGATCAAGAATAACACAGATCTGTAATTAGCAAAGATAAGTTTCATATTGTATTAGATCACTTCATTGTTGCTTTCTAACCATTGTAACAGTGAACTCAAAATCTCTTAACAAAGTTGGTTTAACAACCATTCTATAAATCCTCTAACAAGGTGACAGTTCAGTTGAATTGTTCTAAAGACCTCTAGCAAGGCCACTCCTAATAGGGTGATTAAATCCTCTAACAGGGTCACACCTAACAGTGTGTTTTGTAACCTTTAATAGGGTTGGCACCTAAATGGGCTCACTTCAGAAGAGTGAAAAATCATAACTAGTTACATTGGTGGTTTTTCCCATATTGGGTTTCCACATTAAATCTGGTGTCTCTAGTGTTCATGATTGCTGAATTGTTTTGGTTATCAGTTCTTAATAATAATAATTATTTTCTACATTATCAAGTTTTAGTAATCTGTAACCAAGATCAATATTTTAGACATCTAAGGGACTGTGAAATGTTTTTGTGGTAAGTGATTCACCCCCTCCCCCTCTCAGTTACTCCATTCTCATTTTCAACAATTGGTATGAGAGCTTTTGGTGCTTGCAGGAAAGGATTTCAAGGTTCTAAGCCAAAGATCAAGATGTCTTACAAAAGAGAAATTCCAAAACTTAACAGAGATAACTTCTCAGCATGGCAAGGATTGATGAAACTTCATCTGGCTACTGTTGGTGATACTGGACTGAAATACCTTGAAGAAAAATATGAAGAACCTTCTGGCACATTGTTAGTTAATGATATTGCTGAAAAGAAGACTCACAACAATATGATGATAGACATAGCATCTGCTCTCAGCTATGAAGAATTTGATGACATTAAGGACTGAAAAACTGCCTTTGACATGTGGAACAAGCTAAAGGAGATCTATGGAGGGGATGATAATGTGAGAAGAGCAAAAGCAGAAAGTCTAAGAGGACAATTTGATCAAATGAGGATGAGAGAGGATGAAAACATTGCAAAGTATGTTGAAAGAGTTAAAGCATGTGTAAGTGCAATCAGGGCAGCTGGAGGTGACATCAAAGGAGAAATAGTTGTAAGCAAAGTTCTCAGAACCTTGCTTCTCGTTTATGCAATCAAAGTCTCTGCAATACAGGAAAGAAGGTGTGAAGCAAATCATATGATAAATCTTGAGGCCATAGTCGGAAGACTAACTGCATTTGAACTAGATAACTTTGACAACTATGTTCTAGCCTCCAAAAACATTGAATCAGCATTTCAAGCCAAGATCTCACTCAAAGAGAAAAGAAAAAAGAAGATAGAATCATAGTCAGAAAGTGAAAATGAATCAAGCCAAAGTTCAGACAGTGATCTCAAAGTGATTGAAGCTCTACTAGCCAGGAAATATTCTAGAGGCAGAGGAAAATACAAAGGTAAATTTCCTCTAATCTGTTTTTCTTGTGATGAAATTGGTCATATTGCAGCAAGGTGCCCAAACAAGCAAAACAATGATGAAAAGAAAGATCACAAATGGAATGGCAAGAAAGACTTTAAATCATCCAAGAAAAAAGGTAAGAAATCATGTTTCATGGCTGAAAATTCTAAGGATTCTGATAATAGTGAGGAAGAAATTGTTTATATTGCTGTTAAAGATGACTCTGATAGTGATGACGAAGATAAAATGGCTCTTATCTCTCATGCAAGTAAGAATGATACATGGATTATAGACAGCGGTTGCTCACATCATATGACTAGTGATAAAACTAAGTTTGATCAGTTTGAAGACTATGATGGTGGCAGTGTGAGGTTTGGTAATAATGAACCTTGTTTCATAAAAGGAAGAGGAAGAATCTGTCTATCCAAAGAACTTATATGTAATAATGCCTACTGGGTTGAAGGTCTCAAACATAATTTGCTAAGTGTTGCACAGTTACTAAATACTGGATTCAAGGTAGAATTCATGCATGGAAAGGCGAGACTGTTGAATGAGCAAGGAAAATTGATAGGATCTGGCACCCAAACTAAAGGTAACTTGTTCTATCTAGAACTTGGTGAATGCTCATGTTTTATTGCTCAAATTAAAGAGAGTTGGTTATGGCATAAAAGGTTGTGTCATGTCAATTTTGATAATTTGGTAAAAATAAGCAAATTCAAGAAAGTAAGAGGCATTCCTAACATTAAGAAACCTAAGGTTGGTCTATGCAAGAATTGTCAGATTGGTAAAATGGGAAAAACTAGTTTTAAAGGTAAAAATTATCAGTCTGAAGATATATTAGAAATTGTGCATACTGATTTCTGTGGACCCATTGGAATAGAAAGCTATACTTGAGAAAAGTTTTTCATTCTTTTTGTTGATGACTATTCAAGAATGATGACTATCATGTATCTAAGGAATAAATTAGAAGCATTTGAGAAATTCAAATGGTATTTGGCAAGAGTTGAAAAAGAAACAGGGAAAAGGCTGAAATGTTTAAGGTCAGACAGAGGTGGTGAATTCATTTCACATGAATTCAATAACTTCTGCATTGAAAGAGGTATTAAAAGATAGGTTTCAACACCAGGAACTCCAGAACAAAATGGAATAGCTGAAAGAAGAAATAGATCCATTATGGATTGTGCAAGAACCCTGATGATAGAAAAAAACATTGCTATCAAATACTGGAAGGAAGCCATCAGCACTGCAGTTCATACCTTAAATCGAGTACAGTTGAAGAAGGACTCATTCAAGACTCCCTATGAATTATGGTATGGCTACAAACCCAATGTAAGTTATCTGAAAGTATTTGGAAGCAAATGTTATATTTTGAAAGAATCTAGAAAAGGAAAATTTGATGTAAAAGGTGATGAAGGAATATTTTTGGGTTATTCTTGCAAAAGCAAAGGATATAGATGTTTAAATTTATCCACTCACAAAGTCATAGAAAGTGTACATGTGAAAGTTGATGAGTTTGCAGACAAATCAGAAGAAGAAAGCAAAAAGATACCTGAAGACTACAAGAGATTTGTTTACATTGAACCTGATACTATACCAAGTATACCATTCACTCAAGAATCCTCAACTCCTGAGTCTTCAGTAACCAAGTTCCAAATAGTTCAAACCAAGCCACAACAACATTTAGACACTACCGAGCAAGTGTCTACCGAGTCTGAAGCAACCAAGCCAGAACAACCTGAATATGAAATTGAAGCACAAGCAGATATCAATGAAACTCATTCAAGAGGTAAAGAACCTGTATTAGCTAAATATGTCAGAAGACATCATACACCAAATTAGATCATTAGAGACAAATATGAAGGAACCCTGACAAGAAGTAAGTTGAAAAATACTTGTTTACTTGCTGATTTTGAACCTAGAAGTATTAAAGATGCATTGGCAAATGATAGTTGGATTGAGGCAATGAATGAGGAAATAGAACAGATAGAGAAGAACAAGACATGGACTCTTGTACCTAGGCCTAAAGATAAGAATATAATTGGAACCAAGTTGGTATTCAGAAACAAGTTGACTGAAGATGGTAAGGTATCCAGAAACAAAGCTATATTGATATGCAAAGGATACTCTCAAGAAGAAGGCATAGATTATGGGGAAACTTGTGCTCCTGTTGCAAGATTGGAAGGAGTCTGAACCTTACTTGCATATGCTGCTCACAAAGGATTCAAAGTTTATCAGATGGATGTCAAGTCAGCATTCCTCAATGGAATACTGGATTAAGAGGTTTACATTGAACAACCTAAAGGTTTGGTTGATCCAGATAAAAGGAACATGGTCTGCAAATTACACAAGGCACTGTATGGTCTAAAACAAGCCCCTAGAGCATGGTATGAAAGATTGCATAACTATCTTATTCAGATTGGTTTTCAAAGAACTAATGATAATAGTAGCTTGTATATAAAGGAAGGACCAGATAATAAGATTGTCTTGGCAGAAATATTTGTAGATGATACTATTTTATCAGGGAATGATGATCTTTGCAAAGATTTTTTAGAATAAATGAACAAGGAATTTGAAATGTCTATGTTTGGTGAAATAAAATTCTTTGTTGGTCTTCAAATTCAACAAAATAAGAATGGCATCTTCATTACTCAATCAAAATACATCAAGGAGATATTGAAAAAGTTTGGTATGGAGGACTGCAAACCTGTTGGAACTCCTATGTGTACTTGATTGAAACTTACCAAAGATGATGAATCCAAAGAAGTAGACCAAACATTGTATAGATCTATGATTGGAAAGTTGCAGTACGTAGTTCATACCAGGCCAGATATTGCTCTTGCAGTTGGTATTGTTGCAAGATTTTCAGCAAAACTAAGAGAAACTCACCTAATGGCAATCAAAAGAATAATGAGATATTTGAAAGGAACTGAAGATTATGGACTATGGTACAAATTTGGAGGTAATTTGAATTTGAAATTTTTTACTGATGCTGATTGGGCAGGGAATCTTGATGATAGAAAAAGAACAAGTGGAGGAGCATTCTTTCTTGGAAAGAGATTGGTTTCTTGGACAAGCAAAAAGCAGAATTGTACATCCCAATCTATAGCAGAGGCAAAGTATGTTGTTGTAGCAGTAAACTGTTCCAACATTGTTTGGTTTAAGCAGTTATTTCAAGGAATGAAGATGGAAATCAAAGAACCAGTTGTTATGTTCTGTGACAATACTAGTGCAATCAACATATCCAAGAATCCAGTGATGCATTCCAAGACCAAGCATATTGCAATCAAATATCATTTTGTTAGAGAATTGGTGCAAGACAAGGATATCAGATTGGAATATGTTCACACAAAGGAAAAAATCGCCGATATATTCACAAAGCCCTTATCTAAGGATGCATTTTTAAATCTTAGAAGTAAGTTAGGGGTCATTCCCCTATCTGAAGTTCAATAAAAAAATTTTTAGTGATACATCACCGCATATAAGATTGAAGATGTATCTGTTGATGCAGTTTAACCAGAAATCATTGCATATAAATCAATACTAAAGGTACATTGCAATTCACTTTACTTCTGTTATCTTTGGCATGTGTTTTCAAAGAGGGAGAGATCTACTATCATATCTTTCTGAACTTTGTGAAATTTGAAAACTCTGCTATGAAGTTCCTTAAAAGAGGGAGACTATTAAAAGAGGGAGAAGTCTATTATCTTGTTGGACTTATTTCAAAATTTCATTATGTTATGACATGCTGTGTTGCCATCAATGCCAAAGAGGGAGATTGTTGGATAATATTGTCCTTAATGTCACACAAATGTCATATCAGTTATTAGTCTTAGTTAACCGAGCTCAGCTACAGTGTCAACCAAGCTCACTCGGTCATCAAAGAAAATGAAGTAGTTAGTATTAACTGAGCTTACTCGGTCATCAAAGAAAATAAGGCAGACAAGTATTAACTGAGCTTACTCGGTCATCAAAGAAAGTAAGGCAGACAAGTGTTAACCAAGCTCACTCAGTTATCAAAGAAAATAAGGCAGATAGTGTTAACCGAGATCACTCGATCAACAAAGGAATTTGGAAAAGACAGTTCCCACTGAGCTCACTCGATCAACAAAGGAATTTGGCAAAGACAGTTCCCACCGAGCTCACTCGGTCATCTATGGAAACTCAATACTTATCGAGTTCTCCCGGTGATTGAAGGGTTGTCACGAAGTTCGCTGTATTAACTGAGCTCAGTCGGTTAACACAGGAATTATTTTCTGAACAATATTAACCGAGTAGGGTCAGCCAGTAAAGAGATTTGTTAGTTTGTAATTTTAATTATTTCTAGTTGACTATTGTATTTGTTTGATTATTGGTCAGTGATTTGAGCCGACTAAGATAATCTGAAAGGTATATATGGTCACTCAAGTTGTAAATCAAAAAGAAGAAGTGTGATAAAGTTATGAAGGTGCATTATAGTATGAAATGAAAAGGTGAATGTTGAGAAAAGTCTGATGAAGGATCAGATGCGCTCAAGGAGCTGAAAAGTTGTATTTGATCAGTAAGGATTCGATCAAGAATAACAGAGATCTGTAATCAGCAAAGATAAGTTGCATATTGTATTAAATCACTTCATTGTTGCTTTCTAACCATTGTAACAGTGAACTCAAAATCTCTTAACAGAGTTGGTTTAACAGCCATTCTATAAATCCTTTAACAAGGTGATAGTTTAGTTGAATTGTTCTAAAGACCTCTAGCAAGGCCACTCCTAACAGGGTGATTAAATCCTCTAACAGGGTCACACCTAACAGTGTGTTTTGTAACCTTTAACAAGGTTGGCTCCTAACAAGGCTCACTTCAGAAGAGTGAAAAATAGTAACTAGTTACATTGTCAGTTTTTCCCATATTGGGTTTCCACGTTAAATCTGGTGTCTCTAGTGTTCATGATTGCTGAATTGTTTTGGTTATTAGTTCTTAATAATAATTATTATTTGCTACATTATCAAGTTTCAGTAATCTATAACTAAGATCAAGATTTCAGTACTCTTTACTAGAATTCTTTTAGAATAAACTAGAGAGGGGGTGAGTTAGTTATTCAAGGTCCGATAATGTCCAATACAAAAAATTTCTTAATATATTTGAAATTATCATGCATGCAATTAAACATTAAACAATGAAAATAAAACATGCATCACAACACTTGAAATTTTGGTGACCCAAAAACCCTCCAAGAAGAAGAAAACAAAATTGGGTTGGGGATGACACCCACAAAATAAATACGCAATTGATTTCAACCACTTCTAATGGTTTTCCCTATTAAAAGCCTGCCTTGTTAAAGGCTTTACACACTATCAGATGTGACCCTGTTAAAGGATTTCTACACCTTGTTAGGAGTGTGCCCTCTTAGAGGACTTAATAACATTCAACTTAGAATGCCACCTTGTTAAAAGATTTACATAGAGCCGTTAGGCCCACCCATGTCCATGGGATTTCTAGTCACCTTCTCAAAAGGATCTTTTATCCCTCTCTAATTATCTCCTATCCTTCTCCTAAGGATCTCTTATCCTTCTCTTGGGGATCTTCTATACTTTTCCTAAGGCTTATCCACCTAGCTATTAAGCTAACCTAGCAATGTAGGATTTCAATGTCTAATACAATGGTAAGAAAGTATTAGAAAGGTTTTGACTTGATAAAGATTGCAACTCTAACCTTGCAGATTTTAGATCACTGTTCAGTTCTTTTCTTTGCTTGGCTTTTCTTCCTTATAGTGATGACAACTTATCCACCCTTCAAGATCTATCTCCTTGAATTCTTCCACTCATTATGCCAATGCACTCTATGGTCACTTGATCAACTTAGAGTCTTGATGCTCTGTGCTTACACCTCACTGTGTCCTCTTCTTGACACTTCACACTAGCCTTCTCTTGGCTTCTTCACACGACCACACTTGTGACCAACTTTCTCACTCTCTGGTCTCTAACCTATAACTCCTTATAAAGAAGTTATGTTCTTCATTTCCTACTCAAATCTTACCACTCATCAATTTGAATTGATCTAAGAAAATGATATTGTTTTCCCTCCAAACTGTTTCTTCTAGAAACTTCATGATAAGTCCATTAGTATTCTCCTTGAATTGGTTTGAATGGTTTACATAAAATTCTATGACATCTACTCATCATCCTTATCATCCAACTAATTCACAAAATTCAATGTAACAAACTTATCATTACTGATCTGGCGAATCTATTGACTTAACAAATAATGTAGCAACTTAGCATCATTGGTTTACTAATGTTCAGCTCCTTCTATGTTACTCAACTTCTACTGCATTTACTGATGCTCGACACTTGAAGACTTACTCAAAATCTATTGTTGTTTTACTGACACTTAGCACCTGAAGACTTTTCTTGAGTTACTCGGCACCTGAACAATCGTGTGTTACTTAGCACCTGTAGGATTGCTTGGCACACACTAAAGTTGAACTTGCTCAGCTTCAACTAAGAATTTTTTTGGCTCTAACTAACTTAGTTAGGCTTTATAAATGACTTAGTTAAACCTTACATCTTGGATGTGTCTCAGTGTGTCCATCCTCTATTTCTTAGAGTATGTCATCAATACACTATTTCATCAATGGCTTAGCTGATCCTTATACTTGATTACAACATCATAACTTCAACCTTTCTCTAGGTGCTCTAGTTACATCTTATTGATTTCCTCCTCCTCGTCAATCAACTAAGTGATAGTATTTGGACCACTTAAGCAATTATCATTCCTACAAGTAGCAAGTTTGACAACAATGACAGAACAATGATTGAAAGCATTCTTTACCAGTTCTGTTCTTCATTCAAAGATCTTTTCAATCATTTCCAACACTGTTTGCTCATTCACTCTAGTAAATCGAATGATGAAGTGTAGAAATTACACACCATCAAATATGTGATGGGCTTATCATTCCTAAGAATCTAGTGATCACTCAAAAAACTTCATCAAATGCTGGGGGAAGGAATATCCATCAAAGATTGATTATTCAGATTCATTAACCCCTATAGGTGGAATATTATTTTAACAAATCTATCACAAATTCCCTAAACATAGACTCCAACTTGTTTGCAAAGTAAGTTCAAGAACATACTAGATGTTTTCCTATTAAGGAGGAAAGCCTCATTGAGGAGGGGAATATAGATTATCATTGTACAATGAATAAAACTCAAAAAGGATTTAGGTCATTGACTAAGAAAAATATTCTTAGTACCAAGAATATTCTGATAGACTTAGCAAAACATAATTCACCCATAGCTCTCCTCCAACTAGAAATTTATTTAAAAGGATCATCTCCAAGTCCATAGAAAAAAGACCAAATCTGTTCAGAAGGAAAGATTTGGTGAGCACAAAATTCCATTCTAAAAATATTGGAGGGCATGCTTCTATAAAGGAAAATATAAGTGACTTGTAAAATAGATATGGTTGATCTGTTAGAAAGAAGGATTCAAAAACACCCAGTGTAAGAACTAGTAGCAGCTTTTCAAGCCAGATTTCACCAAGGATAAGTCAAAAACCAAGCCAACTATTATGCAATGTGAAATCATGTATTCCATTATTTCAGCATAAATTAGCAATGACATTAGTTATGACATGTAAATTCTCATCAGACTATGAGAAAATAGTTTGTGTTTTATCAGATGGATTCATTGTTTTTAATGTATTGAATAAAACATCTTTTCCATTTTTTTTATTTCTCTTAGTGTAATAAGGATTCCTTTGAATCACTTACATGCACTTTTTTGAAATCTTTTTCTCATGTATCTTTGAACTTCATGTGATACTATTGTCCTACAACAATAACTTATCACCATTTTCCAATTTTGTTTACACTATCACTTCATTTTGTAACTAGGAAAATCACTATTTTTCTCATTATTTGGTTGTCCTTCTCTATTGCTGCTTAGAGTCTTCAATGACTCATGATTGTGATAATAAAATTATTCCTATTCATTTAGTTATGTAAACAACTCTTTTAAATGTGCTTACAAGAAAGATGAAAATTCATGCATTAAGATTAGATGTTTAAAAAGAATAAAAAACCTTCTTTATAAAAAAAAATGTTAGTACGTGATCTAGAATGGGAATACCAAAAATAGTATTATCAATCTTTAATAGCTTTTTCAAATAAAGGAAACATGTATGTGCCTGATACATACACTATTTTTTGTGGAAATTAGTGGTTTCTGAGATGAAGCTAATTATTATTTTCTAGCATTCCAGTCAACTACTAGTTGAGGACTCTAACATAGCTATAAACTTATGAATATGATCATACCAACATTTTTAGAAAACTAATATCAAATGATTAGTTTGGAAAAATATAATGTCAAATAAAACATTCTCATCATATAATCCTTGTTTCTACTCTAGACTTCAATGTAGATTAAAAAATATAAGTTGAAAATATCAGAAAAGAAATTAAAACTTCTTCCATCAAAAAATAAGGTTTTACATAATTGCTTACATCATATTTACAACACCAATATTTTACATTGATGTATAGAATCATCTCTCTTAATAATTATATCCCAGCACAAAAACAACTCTCTATGCTTATCAAAAATTGTTAACCTCGCATAATATCATTCCAATGGAGGCATTAACAAGAAGCCTTTCACCAACCTCACAATAAGTTAGTCTTTTTGCAGTAGAGCACCATTAAATATATTTTCTTTGGTCAATGATCATTCTAAATTCTCACAATAAATGTACCAAACTAGCCCCCATGTAAAGAATTGTCTAATATGACTAGAAATCCATCCAATCAAAATAACAAATTGATATTATGATGTCTGAATTTTACAATAAAAGATAGTTCCAAGAACACCATTGAGTAAAAAGGTATATGAAGCTAGTGTTACAATACAATGAACATACATAAGAGTGTCATGCAATAAACTACCACATTAGTGTGACTACCTTTGAAAAATGTTTTGCAAAGATTGAGATGGAAAAAGTATCGAACATATTACAATAGAATATAGGATTATATACACAATCAACTCAGTATCCTTTAATTAGAACAAAAAAATAAGAACATATAAAGTGGGAGAATTCCTGACTTGAAGAAACAATAGTGTATATACTAAGCACAAAGATGTATGATGCTTTGTGTCATAATCTGAGTATCTCCCTTCTCCAATGGTGTTCCCTAACTATGTAATATAGTAATGTCATATGTTATTTATCATTTTGTAATTCTTGACGACTTCCACATAACTCCAACATAATAAATTAATTACATGTGTGGACCCATTCAAATTACAAGTCTATGTTGGAATTTTATCAACCAACATTTCCCCACATCATTGTTCTTCTTATGCTCTTCTCTTTTTTGAGAGAATTCATAAACAATTTTACACTATTTATTTCTTTTTTCATATAATGCTAAGTATTCTTTCTCCTCTATTTATTGATTGCTAATCCAAATTTATACTATTTTCTAGTAAGTCATATACCTATACTATAGTGCTGCTCACCAAATGTAATTCTTGTTGTTTGATTTTGTCTATTCTTCTTACAAAATTGTGACTTCTATCCATATCAAAGTTGATAAAATATCATTTAGTGGTGACTAGAAGAAACATCCCATGTTTAAAGAATGTTTGAATCTAGGTATGTTCTTCCCAACATGTGATTTTTTAGCTAGGTAAGATTCTCTAGTGGGTATTTCGGAGGACTTATTACCAAGCTTGGTAACTATCCACTATTTTCCCTTTGCTCATTTCCAATTACCACTAATTTGATGCCTATATTCTTGTTATGTTTAGTTTCTTGGACTGTGGACATATTCTGCATATTCTTATATATTGTTCCTCCTGACTAACAACTTAACAAATGGTGAACCATCATGCAATTATCAATATTGCATTATCTAAAGCAAAAATATTAATATAATATGGTTGGTGATTCCATAAATATGAGAAGGTTTGATGCCAAAATGGTTATGATTACATGAAATCATATTATGGTCTTCTAATTATATGAATTTGAGTATGTGAAATCATAGTATCTATTAAAAGGAAAAAGTTGTGGTGTCTAATAAAAAGAAAAATGTAGGGATTGCACATTGTGTAATGCCTCTATTTATTGATTATCTTCAAGAATTCTTATTACAAGTTGTTTTTAACATCTGTTCACTCCTAAATGCATTTATTTGAACCCATATCAAGGCTAGTCTCAATCCATATTGTAATGAATAAATTTAATCTTTCTATTTTTTCAAAAGCTAATATCTTTTCTCTTCTCGAATGTGGCACCAAATATCCCCCTCTTCACATACAAGAAAAATAAGTAGTGGTAATTTTTAATAATAGATCAATATTTAGATAGCACTCAAATAATTTGCACAGACAAAAAATATTATGCAACAATTAATGTGAGAAAATTGCAACCTTAATTTAGAATTAAATCTACATCATATGAAAAATTACAAGTGAGGTGTCTTTTTTGCAGTCATCAATAGCTTGGTAAACTCTTCCTCATCTTCTTTATGTTAAACCATTAGTTCATAATACATATACTTGATAGTCTTGACATATCAAAATTCAAAAATTGCATACAATTAATGTTTACCTCTTATGGTGTTGACTTTTGCAAAGCATAATTGTAAAGCAGGAATCACATATCCTAAATCCTAAAAATAGGATGTCACTATAAGATCCAACACATTCATGAACAATAATTGCCAAAACATATGCCCCTATACATTATATTATAAATAATTAAAAGCATGTAGGGAATGCAGTCTATACAATCATCTTGAATCACTTTGTTAGCCTTTAGTCTTTGATAATAGGAAAATTAATTCATTCCATTATAAAACATTTTAGATTCCAAAAGTATGTTGAAGCATATATATAGTTTACAACAATAGCCTAGTAATTAACTAAACTTGCTAATGCAAAATTGTAGATGTGAATGAAATCATACCATTGCTTTGATAAAATTACAACTTCTAGCCACATCAAACTTGAAAAGAAATTATTCTGTGGTGACTAGAAGAACCATCCCAAGTCTAAATAATGTTTAAATCTATTCCTTAGCCAAGTAAGCTTCTCTGGTGGGTATCAAAGTTGCATCCAAAATAATATTCTGCCACTCTGAATCGAGAATGCACATGCAACTAATTCTATATGACAGGAAAATATGTGGATCTAAAAAATGTATGAAGTCTACACTTATTTAATAGGTCTATTAAGTTTTTAAAATTATAGGCCATCATGAATGTTATAACTCTAGCTTCTATGGCTGAGAGAATGCCCTCAGCAAGCTAACACATAGAAAGTCTTGATTTGCTTGCATGTTGATGACATTAACCTTGCCTATAAGATTAAAAGTCATAATTTTTGTGATGGTATATAACTTAATGTACCTAATTTAAGACCTCTAACAAAAATACAAACCTTTTGCATTTTTTAGTTGCACCTGATGCCATATGCATATGAATTAAGATTGTATATTGAACTATGGCCTCCTTCTACATTTCTTGAAACCAAGAGATTCAAAAAGTTAGTTGTAATCGAATTATAGGTTAATGTCAAGGTTCAATTGCTTTTAAGAAAAGTTTAATACTCTCTAATAATCAGGACCACCCACATGAAGGTGGAAGCTCATTTCCACCACCACCCCCCTCAATATCCAAATTCCCAATTAATATCTTAAATTCATTTAATCTATTAATAAAATGTAACATCCATGAATTATCACATGATAACATTCATTAACACATAGGTTTCATTAGAACATTCACATTAACATTAAAACATAAGATTCAATAGAACTTTCACATGAACATTCAATAGAAACTTAATTAAAACATCTAGATGTAAACATTAGTCATTATCAAATAAGTTATATAAATGAGAACCATTTCTTTTTTGTCTTTTTTTTTTCCTACTCTATATTGTTGTAGAGACATATCCATGTTGACATCGATATTTCTTCTCACGTATGGGCATGATCTTGTTGTCCTTTGAAAAGGTGGGTCCTCTACAATAACAAATAAAATGGTTAAATTTTGTTTTAAAAAATTGAGACTTTAAAGAACATTATAGCACTCCTTACCTTGTCCAACCACATCATCTTGCTCATCCGAAACAACCTTTATGTCCCCTGTAACACATATTATACTTGAATTTGCATTACTACACCAAATTCAATTTAAAATGTTTACTTGTATTAATAATTTAGAAATAAAAAATCAAATAAAAAATATATACCTTCAGTACTGCGATGCACATTTGAATGGACACCTCCATGGTGTTGTGCTAGTGTATTTGGATTGTCAAGCTGTAATCCAATGTAAATAATTAGTGCATTTATCAAAAATATATAAATATAAATATAAGATAAATACTAAGAAATATTAAACATTCATTTTAATACATATAAATATATTTACTTTAAAGTTTTGAACAAATATATATTGTTTCCTTACTATAAAAAAAATATAACACCTTATATTTTTGGAGCTTAATATTAGATATAGTAATTGCTAAAGTATTCAATTTGAAATAAATATCAATTGACTTATTTACCTTATCAATAGATCTAGTAGAAGAACCTTGCACACTTATTGCTCATAGTCATTAAGCCATGGTTGACACTCATTTCTTAGAGTCATTTAGCCATTGTTGTATAGCCTTATCTGTAGGATAATTTCTTGTTCTCTTCATAAGTCATTTTATTAACTCGAAGGCCTAAATTTTTGCATGGTATCATGAAACTTTTTTGTAATCAATTTCATCAAGACCAAATTGTTTACAACTGAAAAATATTTTCATATTATTTTTTATTTACTTATACATACAATTCGTGTAGCAAGTTTTGAATATCCATCTAAGCCGAGCTCGTGCTTCTGTTTTCTTTCTTTGATTTCCTTTGACGTGTCAGGAAAACTGTATGAAATTTGAAATATGTTAGATCACATAAGTGTTAGGAGTAATTAGTATTTAATTTTATTCTTAATATTGTGGCATACCTTCTTTCCTTGAGTGATACTATTTCTCCGTCATGTCTTGCACTTTACTCAGTGGCATCCATTTTAACGTTCTCCCACACAATAATAGGAATATATAGGGGGGTTCATAATAAGGGTTGGTTTTCATTTGGGTCCTATAGTTAGACATAATATAATTCAAATCTTGTCCCATTTTCTCAAAGAGCCTAAATCTTTGAAAGACGTTGGGTCCAAAAAGTGTTGTCATGACATCAATGAGTTTATCCTTTAACTCTTTAGTTTGTAAATTCCACCTTTTAAGAAAAGAAAAGAAGTATTAGATTCATAAATTAATTGAAGCTACCTTTTAATTTACTTGAAGAAATTGATCAAAGAAAAATTAATCTAGAAATGAAATCAAAATAAGATACCCTATGCATATGGTCAGCCCAAATATGTGCTAACATTCATCATTAAGTTTTTCATAAAATAGATTATTCCTTGCAAAATAATAATTAGATTAGTAGTTATTGCAAGGGACTGCATGATAAGTTATTGCATTTGATTATGATTATAAGATTGTATAATAAAAGAAAGGATTACAATCTTTAAAGTACCTAGAAGTTGGTCTACTCTCAGGGGAAGTCCATCTTCATTGCTCACGAACAATTGATCATAGTTCTTTAGTGTTCTCGTACATCTAACATAGGTATATATAGGAATTTCCTCATCAGCTTGTGCATAAAAGGGATTTGATATTACAAAATGCCCCCTAAGAAATAATAGTTCAAGTGAAATAAACATATGAAAAATGAGAGAGAAAAAGAGGAATCTACATACCAATTGCATTAATTCTCTCGATAGTGCGCAAAGCATCTTTTGCAGTGCATCCATAGGATTAGTGACCAATGTAAAATAAATAATGGATTGATTTTGATTATTTTGCAACTCCTCATGGACTACTTTCTCCTTTCCTTTTTCATGATCAACACTCATTTGTGAGAACAATATTATTAGCACTATATTTAAAATCAATTCAAAATAGTAGTGAAGAATAAAACATAATAAAAAATATACATTAATATTTTATTATATTTAATGTGTACAACAAAAATGAGTTTTACCTATTGGAAAGAATAAGTCATGTGAGAACCATCATCATAGTGTGTATCATGTCGTTGTTGACCTGTACTATAGCATTGTATTTCAAAAAAATCATTGAGACATGTTAAAGAACATGTGTTATTGTTCCAGGTTTCTCATTATGGAAAACAAGCTTTAAAAGGGCTCTAAAAGTGAAACAAAAAAAAATATAGTCATCAATAAAATACTTAAGGCCATGAGTAGAGCCAGAAAGAAAAAAGACAAAAAATCTCTCAAAACAAAGATAGAAACATAAGGAAAGTCAGGGAGAGGCACCAAAAAATTAGGACTACCCAAAAAAAGCTAGGGTACTCAAACAATTTCTGTTAGTATTTCTACTACACTTATCTCTAGCTTCGAAAGCTTGCCAACTTCCTCCATCTCAAAATGCTCTTGGAGTAGGGCCATGATGTCCTTTTTCCTAGTGCTACACCTAGTCTACTTCCTTGAGCTTTCATCTAGGAACCTATCTTTTATGTTGTTGGTGTTAGGGTCCACATCCTTGCTAATGTTTTGGTCATTCATGTAGTGTATGAACCTCTTGATTTTCTCATTGTCCTTGAGAATATTAGAGCTCTGTTCCACTATACCTTACATAGACCTATCCATCCTATGCACCATGTTTTTGACTTCATTTACTCTTCTATCTGTAGACACCTAAATTTGATTACACCGCTTTGGTAATCTAATTTATCCATCTCTAAAGGCATCATTAATTAAATTCTTATTTATTTAATCCTTTGCCATCCCTAGTTGATTAATTTAATTAATCATCTATAGTCTTAATTGATAAATCAAATAATCTATTATTTATCAATTAAATCCTTTTCTCCTATCTAATTCCAAAAATCTCCATTTATTAAATAAATCTATTTGATAAATGAAATCCTCAAATTCAAAAACCCCTAACCTATCTCTAATCCTCCATTTAGCCTAATCCACCCCATCCACCCATGCTAACCAAGCTTAGCCACTAACTCACCCAACCTCATTAATGCCATCCACTTGCACATCTCTAACATTCCTAATCTAATCCTAAACCCAAGCCTAATCCACTCCCTAATGTTGTCACATTCCCTAAACAAGTTTAAGGCTTTCCTAATCCAAACCAAAGTCTCCCCTCAAAAATCCCAACCACCAAGTCATGAGTGCTCTTACGAACCATAAAAGACTCTTACAAGCCCACTCATGACTCTTACATCCATCTTCCACACTCTTCCATCTTCCACACTCATTCCTCTTACATCTCTCTTACATACTCAACCCCACTCATCATGCCTTTAACCAACCCTTTACCCTACCCTCTCACACTCATCCTCCTTGTGACAAGTGTCACCTTCCCATTGGTGCTAAACAAGCACAATCCATGTGCTCCCCTTTGAGTGCATCTTAGCCCTCCTTAACCATCTCCCCATCCTTGCATCTAAGCCCTCCATCCCTCTACCCCTTAGCCTATAAATTGAATCCCATCCCAAGCCATTTCATCAACAATCTTGGAGCTAAAGTTACCATGCTAGTTTGAGAAGCCAAGCCATCAATCTTAACCTTATAATGCCAAATTGAGAGCTCAAAAGGCTACCAATTTGCCATTACCCACTCCCATCCATCGAAGCATTTGAGCAAGAAAATTGAGCATACATCCACATCAAAAGACACATCTACAAAATCAAGGAAACAAATCTCATTGAGAGAGCCTATCCATGGCTCACATTCTCATTTGAGTTTTTCTTCTCTTTGTCTCTCTTATATGTTATGTTAGTTTAATGTGTAAATATTCTCATTAGATTAGTATTTCTAGCACATTAGATTAGTGTATACACTATCCATGCTATGTTCGACCTCCTTGACCTTTTTCCTTAAGTTGTCAGTCTCCCTTTACAAAGTGCTCACCATGTGTTATTATTCTAAGTTATTAAAAAGAATAAAAATATTTAATGGTGTGTTGGATTCATTGATTAGAGTTAATTTTAAATGTGCATAGTATGTACCACCTTGCCCATGATAGTGGCTTTTTTTGTATATATGTGATTCAAATTGTAATCAATATGATGCTCCTTGCCTACATGTATTGATTTTACCACACATGAAACTATGTAATTTCCCTCGTAGCCTCAATTATGCAATTGGGTCACTTCTTAGTTAATGTAGGTCATATACTATTTATAAAACTTGCAATATTCCTTGATGCTTTTTGCCTTCTGCCAATGTGTATAGCTACTATTTTACTTTATTTACTAACTTCTTGTTGTGTGTAATTTATCATCAGTGCATACCTACAAATACTTTTTTTATATCAAGCAATCTGTATCCAACTACCGTAAATCATAGAAAAATCTGACATATTCCATCAATTCAATAACCTTTTTGTAAGAGACCTTTATGTTGTCCATGGAAAATAGGCTCAAACCATGCAATTAGGATGGTGCTATGTGATATATTCTCTCTCCAACACAAAAATAAATGTTTATTGGAGGAATTTCATTAGGGACCCATTTTTTTTGTATATGCTTGTACCTAAAGGGCACATCAAAGTCACTTTCACTCTCATCATCATAAGAACATGAACCCCCTTGAGGAAGAAAAAATTTCAAGTGCTTATTGAATTTCTTTCTAATATTTGACCTCAAGTTGATCTCCTTGATTTAGACATACTAAATGTCTCACATTCTTCTTCCATTCCTCCATTGTCCTCACTTGAGGAACAAAATTTTGAAAAATACCAATTTATTAGTATTTACACTCCATGAAATAAGAGAGATAGGATGAAATGAGAGAGATATTTTACAAATGGTAAAAGACATTAATCTCTATGGGGTGTACTAATGATCCATGAGGTTATGCAGGATGCTCATGAAAGGGCTTTGGCTTTCTACATTTTTAAATCAATTGTCTTATGCTAGCTAAACAAATCATGATACATATAATCTAAATTACATCAAATATGAATTATTAAAATTAAAAGGTACATGACAAGTTAATCAAATTAATCATTGATCTATCAAGAAGTCAATATTGAATAGCTTTTGAATTGATCACATAACTTTACATTTCATTCTTGTCATTGATAATCAAACTCCCCTACTGTAACCATAGAAAGTTCTAACATATTCCATCAAATTCAATAACCATGTTTTAAGAGACCTTTATGTCATCCATGGAAAATAGGCTCAAACCATGTGATGAGGATGGTGCTATGTGATATATCCTCTCTCCAACACAAAAATTAGTATTTATTTGAGGAAGTTCATCAGGGACCCATTGTTTCTGTATATGCTTGTACCTAAATGGCACATCAAAGTCACCTTCACTCTCATCATCATAAGAAAGTGAACCCCCTTGATCATGAAAAATTTCATGTGCTTATTGATTTTCTTCCTAATATTCTAACCTTGAGTCAATCTCCTTGATTTAGACATAATAAATCTCTCACATTCTTCTTCCATTCTTCCATTGTCCTCACTTGAGGAAGAAAAATTTGAAAAATACCAATTCATTGGTACTTGCACTCCATGAAATAAGAGAGATAGTTGGGAATGAGAGAGATATTTTAAAAATGATAAAAGACATTAATCTCTATGGGGTGTACTGACTTATACCTCATGATCCATGAGGCTATGTGGGATGCCTATAAAAGGGCTTTGGCTTTCTACTTTTTTAAATCATCTTATGCTAGATAAAAAATTCATGATACATATAATCTAAATTAAATCAAATATAAACATTAAAAGGTACATGACAAGTTAATCAAATTAATCATTATCTGTCAAGAAATCAATATTGAATAGCACATGTATTGATCACATAACTTTACATTTGATTCTTGTTATTGATAATCAAATTCCACTTTAATGTTAGCTAATCAACCCGCCATCATTATTGATATTATTCTTCATCCATCTCCTCATCAGGATCATCATAGTCATTGACATTGTCACCACATCTATCGTTGTCTTCATCATCATCATTGTCATCCTCCTCATCATCCTTCATACCAAGTACTCCCCTTCAAATTTTTTAATGGAGTCAAGATCCCAACTACAATCTAAATGGGTCTCTATTGCAAGATTAGGAAGATATTGAGTAGCATACACCATCATCTAGTATACCATATATCTCTCAACTATAGAACACTTGGGACATGCTCTTTGTCAAACCAAACCCTTTAAAAATTTGAATCTCCTCAACTTGGTGTATGAGGTAGTGTTCTTGTGCATTGAAAATAGTTGAAGGTGAGCGCTTTTGCATTTCACACATTAGTAGAAAAATTCTTTTCTTCCAATATTTTATATATTCTTAATGAATTTTTGTAGATGACAACCACCTACAAGGGATTCAAGATGCAAAAAAATATAAATATTAAACTTTAAAATATATTACTTGTTTATATATTGAACAAATATCACTACTTACCTTATGTATTTTCCAAGATTATATATCACTTGTTTGATATCATTGTTGAAGTTTTTTGGGAGCGATAGGGGTAGCACATACTACAACAATTGCCAACTGATCATTTCATTCTTTTCTAGTGTAATACAATGAAAATTGAATGTAGTTTTACAAATATATTGTAAATACAAAAGGTCATGACTTACCTTGATGAAGATATGCCAATCATGCATTTTCAGCCCTAGCTCAAATTCACTTTTCTTTGATATGAGATTTCTTATAGTCACGGAAAATCCTATAGGAAATCATTTGTTTTTAATGACATCTTTTATGGAATAGCTTTGCTACTTTGTTAATAACTAAGGAAGGGCATTTGCATTAATCTAGTCTCCTATTTGATTGAATGATATTTTCATTACATGATTGGAATCATGAATTTCACTATAAATTTTGGGAAGTTTTTCTTTGGAATGCCTTCCATCCAATATTTTTCACATTGTCTATGTTACATTCTTTCCAATATACATAGTATCAACCAAATGCAAAATTTGTAGCTTCTCATAGTAGGGAAGCCTATTAATTATCAGGAATAATATTTTAGTCCCTTCAAAAGATGGTTAGTGATACCTTGACGACTTTCACGATCATCAATTACATAATTAACCAAAAAAAAACAATCAAAATATATAATTTTAAAACATAAACCATTAGGTGGAGTGATAATACGTCAAATTATATTATATTCCAACTACCATAGGTGAGGTTTCATTCTTCTTGGCTTTGATGTAGTCTCTTATATCCCATTGAAAAGATATTTTTTGGCATATACTCATTAAACACCTACTTTCTTAAACTTTTGGAATAGTGAGATTTCATCTTTGGACCACAAATTGGACACGTAAATTTTCCCTTTGTTTGAAGACCTACAAGATAACAATATAGTTGGTCTAAATATGTTCATTTTTGGAATTAATATTATTGCATACAAGTAGATTTTAGCATAACATACCATATAAATGTGTCAACCCTGGGGCATCATGAATTGTCCATGTAATCATTGAATGGAATTGGAATTTTTCTGTCTAATTGGTCTAGAGATATCATACATAGTGAAACCATTCCATAACACCAACAACTCATTGATAAGAGGTGTAATATATACATTCATATCTTTCACTTGTTACTTACCTAGTTGAATGAACAAAATCAAATAATT
Organism: Cupressus sempervirens; assembly: GCA_028749045.1. Classification (NCBI taxonomy): domain Eukaryota; kingdom Viridiplantae; phylum Streptophyta; class Pinopsida; order Cupressales; family Cupressaceae; genus Cupressus; species Cupressus sempervirens. The sequence goes on from CM053789.1 coordinate 62,621,439, forward strand.
ATTGTGGTCATTTCACTCCAAGACTTATAGTTACATGTAGTTAAAAATTAAATTTAAAAATACCTATAATAATCATTTCCAACATAATATGCTCCATGTTTACTGACATCCATGGAGGAAGGTTATTTTTTATAACAAAAATAGGCCATACTAAGTAAACTAATCTCATCTCTCATAATGAATTCGCACAGTCAGTTGCCAAAGAAAACCTGAGATTTTGAGGATCTTCTTTAAATTCTTGCCACTTTTCCTCTATGTCCATAAATGTTGAACCATCCATAGGAATTCAAATAATGTAATCTCAATTTCTATTGTGTGCATGGTAATCCATAAATTATGCTGAGCTATTGCACCTAAATAATCATTTAAGATGTGGAATAATGGGGATGTAACAATGAACCTTGTAAGGCATCTTTTTCATAAATTTATCATCTTGATATCTACTCATATGGTATTCAAGGAATTCTGTTGCATTTTTGTATTCTTTATGTTAAATAACATGATCTCTAGGACAAGCATCTATTTCTTGATACTCCATTCTAGTATGTTTCATAGTGGGACATATTTCTTGGTATGGGCAAGGGAGAATATTTGATGGTGGTAACAGAAAGTCACCTATCAATCTATAAAAAACAATATAAGTCATTAGTATAAAAAATATTAATGATGCATGTTTCACCTTTTATAAACTTTAATGATATATATGAAAAACCTTAGCATACATGACATTGTTATGTTGGATATACCCTTAATAACCTTCAAATTAACCAAAAAAAAAAAATAGAGAGAAGAGTTGATTGTGATCTTTCATAAAGGTTTGTGTTTTGTGTCTCAAGTAGAGATATATTATGGAAAACCTTAATGCCATCCTCCTCATAGTCATCATCATCATTAGCACTAGCAAAAAGATTACCAATACAAAATGTTTCATGAAGTAATGCATTTGTACCATTATGTCTAAATGTGTTTTCTAGTGCATGATCATCATCTTTTATGGAATCATGATCTTCTACTTCAATATTCACACCTCCATGTTCCTCCATATTCACACCTCCATATTCCTCTGAGATGTTGTGGTCCATATCACATACTACCCTACGAAGATCAACATATATAAAAAAGATGATAACCAAACCCTAGTTCCATGGTTTGTATGTATACTAATTGCAAAAATAATATAGCAAACAACTTACCAATGGATGATAATGAAACCACGCTTCAATGTGACCATTCTCCCTACAATGTCTCTTTGCTATTTTGATTTTGATTCTTCTTGTCTTTAAGTTGTTACAACTCTTGCAGGGAGAATAACATTTATCATTTCCTTATCTTTGAAAGTTAGACAACAATCTAGAAATTGTCTCCTATTTTGATCAAATTCCCTTGTATTATCTGACATGATCCTTCTTTATGGGAATAACTTATTCTTGTACTCTTATTGAATTGGTTGTACTTGCTAGATCTATCATTGATAACCATTTCAACATACAGATTAACATTAGAGAAAAAATCTTGAAAAAAAATTGGACATGGTGTTCTTAATGTTTATATTAGCACATATGGTTTTGAAAGAAAAAATTTGGTGTACTTAATGTTAATATCTGCAAAAAATTGAACATATTGAACTTAATGTTACATTCACAAATATGGTTTTGAAAGAAAAATTTGGTGTAATTAATGTGTATGTCTGTAAAAAATATTGGATATGTTGTACTTAATGTTTATATCTACACATATGATTTTGAAAGAAATATTTGGTGTAATTAATGTGTATATCTACAAAAATATTAGACATGTTGTACTTAATGTTTATATTTGCACATATGGTTTTGAAGATGGTAGACTTATTGAACAAGGTATTTCTTGACTGAACTAAATCAAAATTACCATGTATTTCTATATTGAACTGCATTAAAATGTGTCTATGGCCTATAAGGCACCTGAAAGATAAATGCAATTTGACCATATGATATCATTTGAGTCCTTTTTTTCTTGTAAATATACATTATTTTTGTGAATCCCAATAAGTAGGTTGGAAAACTTGATATAAAAATGAAATATATTTTGCATAAACACTATATACATTGTCTACAATAAACAAATTATAATTACAAATACTATCATTTTTCATTCTTCTTCTTCTTAGGAACTCTTTCTTCTTGATCATGGTGTGTGATCAAACACAAAACATTTTCTATTTTATCAGTTTCTCTTCCTCACATTTCTCACCCAATGATCTCATCTCACCCCTATAAATATGCCATTTATAGCTCCATTTACCCCATCAACATAAGTCCCATTTCATATTGATTACTTATTTGGACTATTTTTATCCCATTTCATATTCGTAGGGAGTTGAAGAGTTTGGATGAGTTTTATAACTATTCTCAAAAGGTTGCATTTAATCTACAACAAAAATCAAGATCAAATAATCTATAACACACTCAGTGGGTTTCTTGCATTGGATTTTCACTCAAAGATTTAAGATGTTTTACTATTCTGCATACATTCATGTACTTTTGACATTACTAGGCATTGTATCTATCTCTAGAAGATAAATATTTTCCATTGGAAGTGTTTGTTTAATGGAAATATTCAATAGTTACTTAATTTTATTCATTGTTAAAAATTAGGCTTAAGGGATTGTTTATGCAATGGGAAAAGTTGGAGAGCTTAAATGTGTGAGCCAAATTGCTGAATAAATAGGTGTGGTCCTTCTCCCTGCTTACAAGTTTTTACACATTTACTATTTATAATTTTCAAGGATTACTATTTAATATATTTGAAATGTAAATATTGAGTGCATTTTGTAGATAATTTTGCATTTATCTAATCTTCATTTCTATATATTTTTACTTAAATACTACACTATTTATGCTTTGTGACATTGGTGAGGTGTGTTAAGTATTACAAGAGTTGCACTTTCTGATATTAGTAGCGTATGATATCTTACAAGAATGCAATTTTTCTTTTTATGTTCCTGTATACCATCTATAAAATATATACTTATCTTATGTAAATAAGGATGGGGGTAAATCTAATGAAAGCCCATCCTTGTAGCCACATCTGAAAACCTTTTAGTCACATGTTATTTATTCCAAAAATTATTTGTAAATAACTTGTGCACTAATTTTAGAATGGTATTTGTTATAGGTACATATGGATTCTTTTAGTCAAATGAAATGGTTATAAGAACATAACAAATGTTTTTGAATAGAATTATATAACTCACATCCTTCATCAGCTAGTTGTTACAACTAATATAGAATTTTTTATTTCCTAGCCTTTTGGATCATTCAAATAACTTTTACCTCAGATAATATGAATGTTTATTTGGAAAGTTTGGAAAGTGATATGACAACTAGTCTTGGTTCTAGCCTAGCTTCCTCCAAGGTCTCCTTAGGTCTTTCTTTTGGCCAAATAGGGTTTATACCTACCCTAATCCCCTTAGGATACTAAATATGAGGTCCTAGGCTCTTCAACTATTGCACACCATTAAGTAGGAACAACTATTATCTAACACCATTCCTTAGTTTGATTTTGTCTTATTGCCCCTCCTTCAATGTGTCCACATTCAACTGAAACCTCACAAATAATCCTCAAATGAAGGTATGGGAATCTCAGAGATCTATAGGATACTCACCAAGACTTGTTACCAATATCAAAAATGAAGCCCTAATCGAGTCCCAGGAACTAAACAAAACTCCTCAAATTTCTTATAAAAGGGCTAAAAGGAATTAGCCCTCCAATAGAAAAAAAATGGAAAAACTTGGAAAAACTCTTAACAACAAGGTAACTTATCCATTGATCCTATCACCCTTTTCAAAGAACTTCAGGATTCATGGGGCCTTAAACTCTAAAGAGATCTATATAGTATGACCTATATTGGTGTCTAAAAATTAGGGTTTCTAAGGTAATTGAACCAATTATGCAAGAAACAAATTTAATGCTTCTTAAAACCTTTGACCAATGCTCCACCCTATATTTGGGGTTCTTACACACCTTCTTCTTTCACAATTCATACTTTGATTGAAGCTTTTCATTCATTCAATTACTCATATCATCTCTGCTACATATTGTGATCCCTAGCCATGCATCTCTAGCTTACCTAGGGCATCACCATAAAAATGATTCCTTGGCTTTCTAGAGCCCCTCCTTCATTTTACAATATGTACAAGGATGCATCTCCCAAATTCCAAGAGGCCGTATAGACCCTATGGTGGTATAGGGAGTTATGACTCTATTTTTCTGAAGCACTTGATTTAAAACAATAGGGTAACAAAATTTGAAACAATTTATTCGAGGACCTAAAACCTCATAGGAAACCAACTAAAACTATACAAAATCACAAATTAAATCCTTTTTAACATTTTCCAACACTACAGATCTAAATTCAATCCATTAAAATGCCAAGATCCTCAAAAGCATCAAACTATAACCAATTAACTTGCTGACAATCCATACACATGAGAATTGCTTAAACTTTTGCCCTTGTCAAAATGTTGAGTATGACCTTATGAACTCATCCCAAATCTTATCCTAACTATTTTAGACAATTATTTACTCCTTCCTACAATGTTTCTTAGATGCAACAAGAAGTTGTCAATGTTGCCAATGGCAACATTGATAATTTTTGAGCAATTTTCACATCTTTTAGTGTTTGATCCTCAAACTTGCTCGAATGGTTACCAAACATTGAAAAAAGAATTAAACAAATAAAAAACATGTAAGAAGTTTCCAAGAAACTTATTTTTCCATTCCACCCTTTAAAACAAAAAGACTCTCAGTTAGACCTAAATAAGCAACCATGAGCAATTTAGACCTCAAGCGGCTTTCTTACCCTAACCTACCTCACCCTAGGACTAGGGTAGTCCTATTATTCACCTATTGGTGTAGCTAGCACCACTACAAGCCAAAATAACATAGGATCCCTAGGTCTTTCATGAGCCTAACTAGGTACCCCTACACCATACTCCTCCACAAAAGAAAACTATGTCACTCCTATGGACAATAGGTCTTGGGTAATGCTTTCCTTGTTGAAGTCTTCCTCAAAAACCCAAGTTTCTTTGGAATCATGCTTTCCCTTACACTTGATGAGCTACTCCATATACACTTGGTTCTTGGTGGCCTACTTAAATATAGAATACAACATGTTTTCAGCTTCCAACTTTCTTGATGTAGGTACTACTACACACTATAGATCAATACTTACCCCATGACTATTCCGAGATAGGTTACCCTTGAATTCAACCAAGTACTATACATTGAAAATAGGAGAAATGCCTAGATCTGATGAGAAATCAATTTTATATACATTGGCTCCATATTTGGCTATGATTTTGTAGGGTCCCACTCTTTCATTTGTAGCTTGGTTGGCATACCTTTTTGTAGTCTAGAATTGTTCAAATGCACCATAACATAGTCACCAACAAAAAATTGAATTCCTTTACTTCTTTCATCCACCTTGGATTTCAATTTTTGTGTATTATCTTATATAGTTTTCTTAACTTGTTCTTGGATTCCTTTCATGGTTTGCGAAAAATCTTTAGCAAGTCCACTTCTATTCTCAATTCCTCCAAGATCCCTCAACTCAGACACACTTCATGGATGTATTTCATACAAAATTTGAAAAGGAATTTTGCATGTAGTCCTATTCTTATTGTCATTGTAAGAATACTCTTCTTGGGGAATGATCACATCCCATATTTTTCCATACTCCTTAGTTATGCATCTTAAGAGGTTATCTAGCACCCTATTAACCACCTTAGTCTGGCCATCAATTTGAGGATGGTATGTTGAACCAAATGACAAGTTTGTACAAAGTCTACTCCAAAAAGTCTTCCAAAAGTGGCTCATAAAATTGACATCTTTATCATGAACTATGCTCAATGGAATTCCATTATTCCTTAGAACCTTCATAGAGAATAGGTGGGAAATGTAGCTAGCATCATTGGTAGTCTTACATGGAATGAAGAGCCCCATATTATTGAATCTATCAGAAACTACATATATACTATCATAGCCCTATTTTTCCTTGGGTAGACCTACTATGAAGTCCATTTTGACATACTCCAATGGCATATTTGAGACTGGTAATGGCTGATAAATTTATACATTACTCATTGCACATTTAGCCTTCATACATACCATGCACTACTCAACATACCTAGTCACATCTCTAACTAGTTTAGGCTAATAATAGAAACCTTTGAACTAGTTCTAGCTTTTTTCTCACACCAAAGTGTCCTCTTAATCTTTCACTGTGCTTCTCTTATATTAGTTTCTCCCTTATTGATTCCCTTGGAACACACAACTAGTTTCCCTTAAATAGAAATTCATTCTATAAGGTAAATTTAGAGAACTTACTATGAAAATGGCTCTCAAAATTAGATCATACCTTATATGCCCCTACAAAATCTGCATCCTTCTTATAGAGACTCTTGAATCTCTCTATCCTAATGCTATGCAATTGAACCTATTGGACTATTAACAACCTATTACTTAATGTATCTACTAGCTTTTTCATCTACCCTTTCTTATGCTTGATTGTGAAGCTGAAAGCTTGCAAGTACTCCATCAACTTTAAGTTCATATTGCTCAATTTTTCTTGAGTTTTGATATAGCTAAGGGCCTAATTGTCAATAAACACAAAAAATTCTTTAGATAATAGGTAATGTATTTTTTGGAATAATGATACATTTGTCATTAGTTACAACACTTATTTGATTCTAAATGCTTACCGAGTTCATCACTCAGTTTAAAGTTCATACCTAGCATTCGTTGGTTACCAAGTATGTTCAGCAGTGTTTACTGAGTCAGGAAGGTAAACGAAGGTTTTAGTGTTTACTGAGTCAGGAAGGTAAATGAAGGTTTTAGTGTTTACCAAGTCAGGAAGGTAAACGAAGGATTTAGTGTTTACTGAGTCAGAAAGGTAAACGAATGATTTAGTGTTTATCGAATCAGAAAGGTAAATGAAGGATTTAGTGTTTACCGAGTTAGAAAGGTAAATGAAGGATTTAGTGTTTACCGAGTCAGGAAGGTAAATGAAGGTTTCAGTGATTACCAAGACAGAAAGGTAAAAGAAGTATTCAGTGCTTACTAAGTGAATTGAAGGAGTTAGTTTCTACCGAGTGACACAATGTTTACCGAGTCACTAGTGGTCACCAAGTTCCAAGCTACTCAGAGTGATTAGTATGGACTGAGCACCTACCTCTACCGAGTGCATAATGATGCCGTGTAATGTAGTGGATGCCAAGTGTCAGAAGGTCACCGAGTGAGTTTGAGGAACCTGAGTTTTCTACTATCTGGCCAACTCAGTAATGTTTTGTCCACTTGTGTTTGGCCGACCTTGTTGCTGTAAATATTGGAATGGTATATATGTAATGTATTTTTCCATTTGAAATATAGACATAATGAAGAAGAGTAATAGTCAAGAAAGAGCGAAGTAAGAATGTAATTGAGCGAATTGAAAGAGAATCAGCAACGGTGTATTCAGCAAGGTTATCAAGGAGCAGCGAAGATATATCCATCACATCAAGTGATCAGTACATAAGATCTAATCAACAAACCAGTTGCAAGAAGATCCACTACTTCATCCTAACAGGTGAATTAGTTTTGTAAATCCTTTAACAGGGTAGACTTAATAGTCTTTTGTAAATCTCCTAACAGAGTGCATACTTCATTGTATGTTTGTAAATCCTCTAACAAGGTGGATCTAGCAGTCCTACTTGCTCCTAACAGGGCAGATCACCAGAAGTGATCATTGTAAGCCTTAACTGGCCAACCTTATACTGCAGTATTGAAGTTTCGTGGGCATCATCCCCACCCCAGTTTTACTTTCAAATTGAAAGGTTTCTGGGTCACCAAATTAGTGTGTTAATCTTTTCATGCGTACAGTAAAGTAGATGAATGAAAGATGAATTTTTTATTATGCTAAATTGGTTCAAATTTTAAAGCTTACTAATTCACCCCTCCCCTCTTAGTAACATTTTTAGTCTTGAATATTTCCAACAATTGGTATCAGAGCTTTGTGGTTCTCAAGACAGAGCTTGACAGCTTGAGCAAAGATCAAGGACAATGGAGATATTCAGACTTGACAAAACTATTGAGAATGAGAAGCTAGATTTGGAGATGGCCATGGTTCAACTCAAAGAAGCAAAGGAAAATCTTTCTCAATCCCTAAAAATAAGAAAGGAACTTGCAAGACAGATAAATGACCATTTTTATGTTGAAGAAAGGATTGAAGATTTGTTACCATCAGGTAATTCAGAAGAAGCTGACAAAGCAATCAAAGAACTTTTAGAAAAGAATGGATCTCTGTAAGAAGAGGTAAGAAAGCTTAAAAGAGAGCAAGAAATATAGTCAATTAGGCTATGTGAAGTTTTGGAACAAAGAAACAAAGCACAAGAAGAATTGGAAGATAGAAGTCATGAAACTCAAAATCAATCCCTTGAACATGAAAATCTAGCAGATCAACTATCCAATGCAAATGAAGAAATCAGGATTCTCAGAGCACAAAATGAAAGTCTACAGAATGACTTAAGAACTGAGAGACAAATCAATGAAATCTTGGAAAATGATCTAAATATTGAAAAAAAAATCAATGAAAGGATGATAAAATCTCAAGCAGACATGAATCAATTGAATCAGCAAAATGAGCAGAATTTTTATAAGCAAAAAGGTAAAGTTGGTCTTGGATTCAAGGAAGAAGGTGAATCTTCTGAACAAGGTACTCAAAGGAATCAAAGACCCACTTGTAATCATTGTGGCAAGATAGGTCATACATCTAACAAATGTTGGAGTAATGGTAAAGGTAAATTCAATGGCAAATGTTTGAATTACAATCAGCATGGTCACAAAGCCAATGAATGCAAGGAGAAACCAAAGTTTGAAGGCAAGTGTCACAAATGCAAGAAACAAGGACATAAGGCATCTGAATGTAGATCAAAATCATTCAATCTAGTAGAACAAATTGTCAAAGCAATATTTGTTTGGGATTACAATACTTGGTGTAGATGTCACTATTGTGGAGAATATGGACACATAGGAACAAACTGTAGAAGGCATCACCTAAGGAAGAAAGATACAACCATAAGATGCTATACTTGTATTGAACTTGGTCATCTAGCCAAGAATTGCATGAATATAGGAAAGGTTGAAGATGAAAAGAAAACTAGAGCTAATAATATTCGAAAGCAAATGAAACAACAGTGGATTTCTAAGTCTACTGAGCAAGAAAATTCAAATGATGGAAATGTCACTCTAGAAATGGGTGACTCCACCATTTCTAATTAGACTTATCAAGAAGGATAAGGGATTGCATCTTCAATCCATATCCTAGGCAGTTCCAGAAAGAAGAAGTGGAAATGAAAAATCAGTATTGCAGATACAAGTCATAATTCACAGTGTTGCATCTACCGAGTAAGGTTGGTTTTCAGACTTTACTGAGCTTGGTCGGGAAAATAAGAAAGTTTTTGTGTGTTCACCAAGTTGCAAGGTTTACTAAGTAAGTCAGTGACTATTTATAAAACCCTAATTCTCAGCTACCTTCATACCTGAGCATTAATGACAGGATTTCGATCAAAAACTTATCTCATTTTTCATCGCGAATTCAGAGTTCACAAAGCAAATATATTTTCAAGTGCATCCAAGTGAGTTCAAGTGATTTGAAGCAATTTTCAGCGAAGAATCTATGTTAAAAAATCATTCTCTCACCGAGTAGCAATGGCATCCACAAGCACCAGTGGTAGCAAGGCGAAGAGAGGTTCTGAAATGCTTGTGAAGCGAGTCGAATGGAAGGCGCCCAATTTCAAAATTGTTCCTGCCATCACTGAATCACTCGACCCGCATGGAGCTCAATCGCAGATCCCTCCAAAGGTACTTCTTATCAATGATATTCGTACTCATTTCAAGTGTACTGTGCAAGAAATAGGGACACCAGATATGGATAGTACCCTATCCGAGTTATGCATGGATGGAACCCTAAAACCTTAGTTTAAACATTTGGAAACCAAAGGTTTAACCCATATCCCGCATCTACCAAGGAGTTTCCAAGTAAAATGGGTGAGGTATATCTTAAACCGTGTGCATAATGGACAATTGTGGTTAGGGCAACCCATCCTCATAACAAAGAAGATGATCCACAAGATCATGGGCTTACCAATGTTGACCAAAGCTAAAACCACCAAAACCCTAGGTCGAGATGACCTCCAGAAATTAACCCAAGCTGAATGGGATGGCAGAGGTTTAAAGCTCAACAATGTTTCAGATATAGAACTGAAATTTGGTATTTGTGTTATTGCATACAAACTATATAGTTCCAGCAGGCTGAATAGTGTACCCTGTGAGGCTGTAGATTTGGCATATAAGATTGTAAAGAAAAATATGGAGTTTGACCTAGCTGATGTGCTATTAAAACAATTCAATAAAAACATGGATAGCATAAGGACTACAAAGACAAACCCTTTTAAATTTGGTTCTTTGCTAGTTTGTTTATTTTTCTATGTATAGAAATTCTTTCCATCTAAGGGTGCAGTTGTATGGAGGAAAGATACTCCAATTTTGTATCAAATAAACGAATTCATAGCAGAAATGGGTATGAATTTTGACAAAGTAATGGATAATTATTTTGAATATTTCAAGGAAAGGATGAACAACAGGTTTAGAATACCTCCAAAACTTGTTGAAGAGTATAAGGATGATGTCTGTTTCATGGCTGACTATGACAGAGTCTACATCTAGGCAGTCAAACCAAGAGTGGCATGGGTAAAACCATTGCCCTATGAACTAAATATTGATGATGCCAGAGATATCATTGAGGCACTGGTAAATGAACCAGTGGATCCCAAGTTGCCTACATTTGGAACCTATGAAGAGGCTAACGTTAGAATAGAGCTTGAAATCAAGCTTCCTCAAGCAATCTCTAAAGGCAAGAGAAAGATAGAAAAGCTAAAAGCTGATACTGGACCTCTCATGATAATTGAAGAGAGAGGAGAAAATGAAGAAGAGGAGGAAGTTGAGTCTGAAAAAGAAGAAGAGCCTCAACGAAAGAAAGGTAAGGTGACTATCACCAAACCTACAAAGCAAACCACTATAGTATTCTCCAGGAGAACAAGACAGGGAAAGAAGGAACCTGTACTTGTTAAGCCTCCACTCACCTTTGAAGCAAGGTTAAAGCAATTAGATGAAGGAGGTAGCTTCATAAAATTCAAAGCATTAAGGTTTGAAACCAGAACAAAATAGGAGAAAATGCAGATTGAGGAACTGGTACTGAACAAAATGGGTAAATGGAAATACTCCCCGGACCAGATAGCCTCTCAGATCTCCAAAGAGCTATTGGAAAGATTGCAACCAAGATGGGAAGCTGCAACCAAGATTGTCAAAGACATTTATGAGCAGACCTTGAGGAATCTCCTGCCCAGTCTCACTAATGCTGAAGTGAAGAAATCACTGAAAGACCACGAAGGTAACATGATGACTAGATTCCACACATGTTTGATACTTTTCAAAGACATTGAGCATGTAGTAAATGATGCAACAAACATGTGGAAAAATATCTATTATCTACACAAACCCAGTGATGATACTATTGAAATCACGGTAAATGACAGCAGTGATGATAATGATGATGATGATGATGGTGATGATATTGAAGATATTCTAGAAGACCTGCAATCGTTAATGTTAGAAATTGAGGAAGAAGCTGAAAGAGAAATGAAGGAAGAAGCAAAACAAGCTAAGGAAGAAGAAGCTGAAAGAGAAATGGAGGAAGAAGCAACTTCTACTGGTGAGATTGTGAGCTCAATGGCCTCATCAATTGATCAATCTCCACCTGTCTTCTCTCAGCTCCAAGTTTCTGCAATGCAAGTGCCAAGCACTTCATCTACCAAGCTTGTAGTCACTTTTTCAATTACCGAGCTTCCAAGCACATCATCAGCCACCGAGTCATCCATTGCAGCAGCTACTTCACCGAGTATATCTCTCCCACCTGCAGCTTGTACATTAAGTCTTCCCAATTTCTTACCAATTTTGTTTTCCTCAGCCACATTGGCCCCAATTTTTGCCCCAGTCAGTTCTCCAACTGTAAATATACCAGTATGTACATCATTTTTGACTAGTATATCAAGTTTTGATACAACCAACACTTCTGTTAGTTTACCTCTAGTTGGTCCCATTCCAATTTTGACTGCTAGTCCTACAGCATCGACCATTGTATCTACTTCAAAAGGAAAGGAGGTAAGTACTGTAGATAAACCAAAGACACCCTTGAGACTGCTACTAATAGGAAAAGTATTAGATAGTGCTATAGATTTGGATGAAGAAATTTTCATTCCACAGATAAATCTAGAAACCGCTACAATTAATGAACTGAGATTGGCTAGTCAGTGTCTAGAGCAAAAGGCACAGAAAATGCAGCTAAGGAATGAAAGGGACAGAGAATTCAATACAATTGAGAGTGCTAAAAAAATAATAATTGAGGCTATAGGTGTTGATGTGGATTCATCTCAACACATTTTGTTATAGCTAGAAGAATCGGTGAATAAATTCAATGAGGATATCTCAGGACAAGAAAAGTTAATAGAAAAAGCAGAAAGGAAATTTGAAAATAAGGTGCTTGAGCACATTGCTTAGCACTTAGCAATAAAACAAGTTGAATTAACCTCAATTTTGTCTGACATTGAAAATTCTTTTAATAATGTAACCTCACTTTTTGCAAAACTTTGTGATGTTACCGAGTATACAAAGGAAATAAAAGAAAAGTTGAATAAAATTGATGCGGATATGAAGGTTAGTGCCCAAATGCTGCAATCTGACCACAGTGCAAGTTCATCCCATCATCTGAGAATCAATTTTTTGTCAGAGAAACAGGCAGAATTGCTGAGAGGGTGTCATGTCCCCTTTTCAAATAATTAAAAAATAATAAACTTTGCTAAGGCAGGCAGGCTCCAAAAAGGTGAAGTTTCAGAAAAAGGGGCTAATCTTTGGAAACCAATGGACTAATAAATAAAAATTATTATTAAATTATATTTTATTAAGCCCTCTTGGATGTGAGTTAGGGTTATGCCCTCTTTTAAGGGGTTTGGAGGCATTTTGGGCTCATTCGGGAACTTGATTTTTGCTAATTTTCTTGTTGTTCTTCAGAGGCTGCCAAACCTGTGGAGAAGGAGACCCAAGAATGGGAGTTTGCAGGTTTCTAGGAAGGCTAAGGATGGGAGTTTGAAGCTATTCCATGTGCATGCTCATACAGAGTTTGCCTTTGTGCTGAATAGTGCCGATTTGTGGGTTTTCGGGGTTGTTTTTGGTTTGAGTTTGGTGTTTTTAGTTGAGTGTTTCATATCAGTTTGGGTTGATTCTTTATTTCAGACTTTAAAATATTAAAATAGAGCTGAATATATGTATTGGGTCATGATTAAACTTCTGAGATAGTTTATGAGTGTTTTTGTGGTGTTTCCGGGCATTTTTGTGTTAATTTCGGAAGCCCGATTTAGCATAGTTTGTCCTACATTTGTGAGCTGTTGTGTAAAGGCTATACAAATCTGGAAATGTCATTTTGTAGGATTTTATGCTGCTGAAATTTCTGTAAAAATTTCCATTCTCAGATTTATTAATAATTTGTGAAGTTGTGAAGTTTTTTGGCACTAATTTGGACATACCCGATTTGGGTTTTATTGGGAAATTGGCAGATCTTTGTAATATTGGTTGTTTGATTTTAAAGATCTGATTTGAAGCTAGAAATATCATGAAAAATCAGTAAAGGGACATTACAGTGGTATCAGAGCCATGATCTTGCCAGCCTGAGGGTTTGTAGAAGTTGCATGTCAATTTTAACAACTACCCAAATCTTGCATGTCAGTTTTAACAACTACCCAGATCTTGCATGTCAGTTTTGACAACTACCCAAATCTTGCATGTCATATTTTATGGTTGCATGTTGCTTCTAATTAGTTGCATGTCAAAATTTATGATCGCATGCAACTAAGTGAAAGAGAAAAAAGATATTTGCAGCGAGAAAAGAATAAATAAATTTTGATCAAACCCCTAGTTGAAAGCAAAAGTACAAAATCCAAGGAAGAAAAAAGTATGGCTGATCCAGATGAGATGGCAAAGAAATTTTTCCAAGACATCCAAAACACTTAGAAGCAAACAATGGATGGTTTGGCGAAAATTAGAGAGGCCTTGCGAATATTGACAAAAAAATTACAAGGAGTTGCATCTATTAATGAGAAAGGGAGCACTTCAGAGGAGTCAAGAAATGGGAGATTCACACCATCTAAATCAACCAAAACTATTTTATTGCCTGTAGATGAGCCACCAGTACCAAATCCAGCCATTAATCCTATGGAAGAGGTTGCAGGTAACTTGATTACATTAAGAGCTACTTACAATGGCTTAGATGATGACTTGCTTAGTTCAGTTCCTTTTAGAGAATATGTGGATATGATGAACACTTTGATGCCCAAGAAAGAGAATAGGAGGGAGCATGAAACAAGTGGAAGAGAGCTCAAAAATAAAATAAGCAATTTTACAACACCTACTTTTGATGGAACAAATAAAATTTCAGCTAGAGCATGGCTACAAAAATAACAAACTTTCTTCACACTTAACCCCATGAAAGAGAGTGATGCTGTTCAATTTGCAAGTCTACACTTGGAAGATGCAGCCTATGATTGGTGGTATCATGGAATGACTACTCAAGGTCACGATCAGGTAACTACATTTGATGATTTTAGTCAAAGAGTGATAGATAGATTTGACCTCAAGGATGATGAAGAGTACTTTAAAGAATTGTCAAAGTTGAAGCAAACCAAATCAGTTAATGAGTATATAGAAGAATTTCAAAAAGTGGCTGTTATGGTACCTGATATGAGTGAAAAGAGGATTGTTTATCTTTTTCTTGGTGGTTTAGAAGATTTTGTTAAGGGTTTGGTTAAGGCTTTCTCACCCTCAACCTTACAGGAAGCTATCAAAAGAAGCTTGCAACTTGAAACTTGCATGCCTATGAAATCAATCACTAATCAAAAACCCCCAAATCTTTGGCAACATAAGGGAAATTTTCAGAAAAAGACTTTCCCAACACTACCACCAAAAGGATGTGACAAATGTGGCAAAAAAGAAGGTAGATGAAGAGACTAGGAGTGAATTACGAAAGAAAAAGCTTTGTTTTACTTGTAGCGAACCATGGGTTCCAGGACAAAGATGTTTGGGGAAAGGTCAAGTGCACTATATTGAAGTTGCTACAGAATCTGATTCAGATGAGCATGAGGAATTTCATGATACTAAGGAGGAGGCAGAAGAAGAGAAAGTAAAAGAAATTAGAAAGGATGGCACTTTAGCAGCATTATCAGGAGTCCCAAGATACCATCCCTTTCGAATTCGAGGGGTACTAGCAGGGAAAAGGTTGACCATTCCTCTTGATAGTGGGGCAACTCACAATTTTATTGATGAGGGATTTTTAATGAAAAGAGGGCTTAAAGCAGAAGATTTTGAGGGATTCAATGTTACTGTAGCTGATGGATTCACTATGCCTTGCACACGGGTGGTGAAACAACTCAAGATGACCTTAGGAGATTATGAGTTATGTGATGACTTCTATGTGGTTGGTATTGGGGAGACAGATCTTGTATTGGGTGTTCAATTGTTGCACTCTATCAGAGGCTATTACATGAACCATCAAATTATGGAGTTTAAATTTCATTCCAATGGGAAAGAAGTCATATTGAGAGGGTTATCGAATGCAGCACCTAAGGTGGTCTCTGCAAAGAGGATGGAGAGGATTTTTCAAAGAGGACAAGTAACATGGGCATCAGGAGTCATAATCCAACCAACAAGCTCTCCAAAGAATCAAGGTAATTTCCATTTTGAAATTCAAAATATTCTTGATAAGCATAGTATAGTTTTCAATGATTTGCCTCTAGGATTACCACCAAATAGAGGTTTTGAGCATGTTATAGAGTTAAGATCAGGGTACCATCAAATTCGAATGAGGAGTGAAGATGTGGAAAAGACTGCTTTCAGATGTCAGTATGGGCACTTTGAATTTCTTGTTATGCCATTCGGACTCACTAATGCACCTGCAACATTCCAATCTTGTATGAATAAGGTATTCAGTCAGCATCTTCGAAAATTTGTTTTGGTATTTTTCGGTGATATCTTGATATACAGTAAAACATGGGAAGAGCATCTAAAGCACATAGACACTATTTTGGGAATCTTGGAGCAGCAATCCTTCTATGCTAAGCTATCTAAATGTGAGTTTGGTTTGACAGAGATCCTATATTTGGGACATATTATAAGTTCTAAAGGAGTACAGGTTAATCAAAAAAAAATTCAGGCAATTTTGGATTGGCCTCCACCCACCAATCTTACACAGTTGAGAGGTTTCTTCAGGTTGTATAGCTACTATAGGAGATTTTCCAAGGGATTTTCTCAGCTTGCTTCCCCCTTGACTGATTTGATAAAGAAAGGAGCTTTTGTTTGGATAGAAGAGGCACAAAAAATATTTGATAAGCTTAAGGAGGTAATGAGTTCATGCCCTGTGCTTGCAATTCCAGATTTCTCTTTACCTTTTGTTGTTTAATGTGATGCTTCTGGAGAAGGTATAGGGGCTGTCATGAATGCACTTCATAAGTTTAGACAATATTTGGTATGTGGGAGATTCATTGTAAAGACAGACCATACTGAAATGTCCCCTTTTTTTATTTGATAAAGAAAGGAGCTTTTGTTTGGATAGAAGAGGCACAAAAAAGATTTGATAAGCTTAAGGAGGTAATGAGTTCATGCCCTGTGCTTGCAATTCCAGATTTCTCTTTACCTTTTGTTGTTGAATGTGATGCTTCTGGAGAAGGTATAGGGGATGTCCTAACTCAAAGGGGACATCCAATAGCATTTGAGAGTAGAAAATTAAATCGATCAGAGAAAGATTACTCAATCTATGATAAGGAAATGTTGGCAATCATGCATGCACTTATAAGTTTAGACAATATTTGGTATGTGGGAGATTCATTGTAAAGACAGACCATAATAGCCTTAGGTTCTTCTTGAACCAAAGGGATTTGAATGATCATCAACAAAAATGGGTAAGAAAATTGTAAGCTTATGATTTTGATATTGAATACATGAAAGAAAAGAATAATGTGGTTGCTGATGCTCTCTCAAGAAAGCCCACTTTGTGTTCCTTATCATCTATCTCTGTCGATTGGAAAGTCTCCATAATTTTAGAGTATGCTAAAGATTCATTTGCCACCAAGATTTTGGATAAGTTATTGGATGATAATAGGTACAAGGTTGTTGATGAATTGATTTATTACAAGAACAAGATCTTCATAGTGCCAGGGTCAAAAACTAAGGAGAGGATATTGAGGGCCTTTCATGACACACCTTTGGCTGGTCATCAGGGATACTTCAAGACATACAGGAAAATTTGAGAGCAGTTTTCATGGAAGGGTATGAAGGAGGATTTCCTTAAACACATTAAGGAATGTATGGTATGCCAACAAAGCAATAGTGAGCAAAATTTTCCTGCAGGGTTGTTGCAGCCACTTCCTATTCCCGAACAAAAATGGGAAAGTATTTCCATGGATTTCATCACTGGGTTGCCCAAGGTTCAAGGTAAGGATTGCATATATGTGGTGGTAGATAGACTAACTAAGTATGCACATTTCTTTCCTATCACATCTGATTTCAAGGCATCACAAGTGGCCGAATTGTTCTTCAAGGAAATTTTTAGATTACATGGTTTGCCTAGAAACGTTGTTAGTGATTGGGACAGTAGATTCCTCAGCTCTTTTTGGAAGGAGCTCTTTCATTTGGTAGGAATAGAACTCACTCCCAGTACTAGCTATCACCCTCAAACAGATGGACAAATAGAGATAGTTAATAAATGGATAGAGGGATATTTGAGGAACGATGTTTCAAATCAACAACATGCTTGGGTGAAATGGTTACACTTAGGGGAGTATTGTTACAATACATCTCATCACATGTCTATTGGTATGCCTCCTTTTCGTGCTCTTTATGGTTATGATGCCCTTTCCTTTGTTGATCTAATACTTTCCAATAGCAGAGTACCCACAGCAAGTGATTTCATCAAGCAAAGCCAAGACATAATAAGGTCCCTCAAGGATAATCTACAACATGCATAGAACCAACAAAAGATATATGCTGACAGGAAAAGGATTGAAAGATCTTTTGAGGTGGGAGATTTGGTATTTGTTAGGTTGCAGCCATATAAGCAAAGCACCTTGAAGAGGACTGGGGCAGAGAAACTCAAGCCAAGGTTCTATGGGCCTTATAAAATCATCAAGAAGGTAGGAGAGGTAGCTTATGAATTGGAGCTCCCACCAAACAACAAAATACATAATATTTTTCATGTATCTTGCTTAAAGAAGGTTCTAGGCCAACAAACCATAGTATCTACAGAATTACCACCTCTTGATGATGAAGGGAAATTAGTTTTGATACCAGAAGAGATTTTGGATACAAGAGAGAATAGGTTGAGAAATAGGAGCGTCATAGAGCATTTGGTCAAATGGAAAGGATTACCACTAGAGGATGCAACTTGGGAAGGAGCACATATTCTTGAGAATTCCAACCTTCATTGCTTGAGGACAAGCAATATTTGGGAGGGGAGGACTTGTCATGTCCCCTTTTCAAATAATTAAAAAATAATAAACTTTCCTAAGGCAGGCAAGCTCCAAAAAGGTGAAGTTTCGGAAAAAGGGGCTAATCTTTGGAAACCAATGGACTAATAAATAAAAATTATTATTAAATTATATTTTATTAACCCCTGTTGGACATGAGTTAGGGTTATGCCCTCTTTTAAGGGGTTTGGAGGCATTTTGGGCTCATTCGAGAACTTGATTTTTGCTAATTTTCTTGTTGTTCTTCAGAGGCTGCCAAACCTGTGAAGAAGGAGACCCAAGAATGGGAGTTTGCAGGTTTCTAGGAAGGCTAAGGATGGGAGTTTGAAGCTATTCCATGTGCATGCTCATACAGAGTTTGCCTTTGTGCTGAATAGTGCCGATTTGTGAGTTTTCGGGGTTGTTTTTGGTTTGAGTTTGGTGTTTTCAGTTGAGTGTTTCATATCAGTTTGGGTTGCTGCTGTATTTCAGACTTTAAGATGTTAAGATAGAGCAGAATATATGTATTGGGTTGTGATTAAACTTCTGAGATAGTTTATGAGTGTTTTTGTGGTGTTTCTAGGCATTTTTGTGTTAATTTCGGAAGCCCGATTGAGCATAGTTTGTCCTACATTTGTGAGCTGTTGTGTAAAGGCTATACAAATCTGGAAATGTCATTTTGTAGGCTATTATGCTGCTGAAATTTCTGTAAAAATTTCCATTGTCAGATTTATTAATAATTTGTGAAGTTGTGAAGTCTTTTGGCACTAATTTGGACATAACCGATTTGGGTTTTATTGGGAAATTGGTAGATCTTTGTAATATTGGTTGTTTGATTTTAAAGATCTGATTTGAAGCTGGAAATATGATGAAAAATCAGTATAGGGACATTACAGAGAGGAAGCAAGGATCAGGTCTACTCTGATTAACATCCAGAATATGATCCTTCCTGTCATGAACACAATGCAGAAGCACATTGCATATTCAAAAACATTGATCCATGACAATAACTTCTCTGTTGTAGACCATGTGATTGAACTTTCCGCAGAAGTTCAAGTAGCTCTCTCCACATGTAAAATCCTGCAAGACAATTGGGATAAAACTTTGCAACTAATTCTTCAAGTACATTCTGAGTTTATCACACATTTTGGTGTCTCCATGTAAATACATTCTTTATTCTTTGGCATTATTGTCAAAAATGGGGAGAAAGCAATATATAGAGGAAAATCAGAAAATCAGACACAAAAGGGGAGAAGGTAATAAAGTAATAAAGAATAAAGTCATATAACTCATGCAAAAACCTGGTGTATATTGTATGGGGGAGTTATATGTAAGGTAGCCCATGTATTTTCAGCACACAGCACAGCAGAATCAAATCAGTTTTGTCAGATCTTGTATATAAATTTTGGCTCATAAGTGTTTTTGTCACTAATGCCAAAGGGGGAGATTATTGGAATAATGATACATTTGTCATTAGTTACAACCCTTATTTGATTCTGAATGCTTACCGAGTTCATCACTCAGTTTACAGTTCATACCAAGCATTCGTTGGTTACCAAGTATGTTCAGCAGTGTTTACTGAGTCAGGAAGGTAAACGAAGGTTTTAGTGTTTACCGAGTCAGGAAGGTAAATGAAGGTTTTAGTGTTTACCGAGTCAGGAAGGTAAATGAAGGATTTAGTTTTTATCGAGGAAGGTAAATGAAGGTTTTAGTGTTTACCGAGTTGGGAAGGTAAACGAACTATTTAGTGTTTACCGAGTCAGAAAGGTAAATGAAGGATTTAGTGTTTACCAAATCAGAAAGGTAAACGAAGGATTTAGTGTTTACCGAGTCAGAAAGGTAAATGAAGGATTTAGTGTTTACCGAGTCAGGAAGGTAAATGAAGGTTTTAGTGATTACCAAGACAGAAAGGTAAAAGAAATATTCAGTGCTTACTAAGTGAATTGAAGGAGTTAGTTTCTACCGAGTGACACAATGTTTACCGAGTCACTAGTGGTCACCAAGTTCCAAGCTACTCAAAGTGATTAGTATGGACTGAGCACCTACCTCTACCGAGTGCATAATGATGCCGTGTAATGTAGTGGATGCCAAGTGTCAGAAGGTCACCGAGTGAGTTTGAGGAACCTGAGTTTTCTACTATTTGGCCGACTCAGTAATGTTTTGTCCACTTGTGTTTGGCCGACCTTGTTGCTATAAATATTGGAATGGTATATATGTAATGTATTTTTCCATTTGTAATATAGACATAATGAAGAAGAGTAATAGTCAAGAAAGAGCGAAGTAAGAATGTAATTGAGCGAATTGACAGAGAATCAGCAGCGGTGTATTCAGCAAGGTTATCAAGGAGCAGCGAAGATATATCCATCACATCAAGTGATCAGTACATAAGATCTAATCAACAAACCAGTTGCAAGAAGATCCACTACTTCATCCTAACAGGTGAATCAGTTTTGTAAATCCTTTAACAGGGTAGACTTAACAGTCTTTTGTAAATCTCCTAACAGAGTGCATACTTCATTGTATGTTTGTAAATCCTCTAACAAGGTGGATCTAGCAGTCCTACTTGCTCCTAACAGGGCAAATCACCAGAAGTGATCATTGTAAGCCTTAACTGGCCAACTTTATACTGCAGTATTGAAGTTTCGTGGGCATCATCCCCACCCCAGTTTTACTTTCAAATTGAAAGGTTTTTGGGTCACCAAATCAGTGTGTTAATCTTTTCATGCGTACAGTAAAGTAGATGAATGAATGATGAATTTGTTATTATACTGAATTGGTTTAAATTTTAAAGCTTACTGATTCACCCCTCCCCTCTTAGTAACATTGTTAGTCCTAAATATTTCCAACAGTCTCCACTTCCTAAGAGACTAAACTAGGGCATAAAGTTATAAATCATAGGAGGAAAACTTATTTTTGGCCTCATTAATTTTTTTGCTAAAGAAGGATACTCGCCTACCTTATTGGCTTAACACTCCCTTTATTGCTAGGCCACTTGCATCACACTCTATAGTGAAAAGTTTCTCAAAACTAGTTAGTTGCAAAATGGGCTTGGTAGACACTTTTTTCTTTAGCATCTCAAATGATCTGTCAACTTCTAAGGTACATTTAAACTTAGACTTGGCCCCACCCCTTATGGTATCTAGAAAAGCTGCACATATGTCACTAAAATTCCCAATGAACTTCCTCTAAAACTAAGCTAGACCATCAAAACTTCTTACCATAGTAGATGTAGTAGGTTGTGGCCAATTGAGGATAGCACCAACATTTTCTTAATCCATCTTCAAGGATCCCTTACACACCACAAATCCTAAGTACACAAGTTCTTGCTTGAAAAAATTGCACTTCTCAAGGTTTATAACAAGCTTCTCTTCATGAAGTCTTTGCAATAATACTTCCACATGCTTGATGTGTTGCTCCTTTGTGTTGTTGAAGGTTAGTATATCATCTAGGTATACCACCACAAATCTCCTAGTGAAGTTTTTAAGCACCTTGTTCATGAGGCTTGTGGATGTGATAGGGGCATTAAAGAGACCAAATTACATCATGACCCATTCATATAGCCCATCTGTCATCTTGAATGGTGTTTTCCACTCATCTCCCTCCTTAATGCTTATTTTATGGTAACCACTCTTTAAGTCCAATTTTGTGAAGTACATTTCCGCTCCAAGATAATCCATAAGATCAGCAATCCTAGGTATGAGAAACTAATACCTAATTGTGATCTTATTTATAGCCTTGAGTGCATATAGAGTCTCCATTTTCCTCCATTATTGGATGCTAGTATAATAGGGACTGCACATGGGCTTATGCTCTTCTTGATTATAACTTGGTCCATTAGTTCTTTCATTTGTCTAGTGACTTCCAAGTTTTAGTCTAGAGTGATCTTATATGCTACTTTTTTTGGTAAGGATGCACAAGGAACAAAGTCTATTTTATGGCTTATGAATCTTCTAGGATGTAGAGTAGTAGAAGTGCCATCACTCACAATGTATTTTTACTTCTCAAGCAATGCTTACACCTCTGCAGGAAATGCATCTTTGGCTATCCTATCTTCTCCCTTGGACATTAACATAATAGAAAATCTTTGGCTTTCCTCATTCTTGAGTTAATTAACAAATTATTTTTCATTGCATAGTAACACACTAGGTTCCTTGGACTATGATTCTTCTTCTCCCAATAAATATTGAATTTTAAAGGTTGTGCCTCCTTTCTTGAATGATATGGAGTTTTCTTTCCCATCATACACTACCTCTTTGTCATACTGCCAAGGTCTACCTGATAGTAGGTGGAAAGAATCCATGGATAAATTATCACACAATAATCTATCTTTGTACTTTGCTATAGAGAAATCAACCCAATTTTATTCATTGAACAATATATTCTGACCTTTGTTGAGCCAATTCTCCTTTTATGGCTTCATATGTGGTATTTTAGTTAGTTTAAGCTTCTCAACTAACTCCTCTAATATAATATTATCATTATAACTTGAATCCACCACCACCTTACAATCCTTTCCAAGGATCTTGCATCTAATTCTAAACAAAGCCCTCTTATGCTTAGGTTCATTTGGAGTAGGTTGCTTGATCACTATCCTCCTAAACATAATGTTCTTACCTTTTCTAGACTCTATGTGATCCACTTCATTCTCCTTGTAGCTAGGATTATCCTCTTGTACATACGCTAGTCTCTTGTCATGGTTTTAATAAGAGGGATTTTTAGGGCATCTATATGTTGGGTGGCCTATTTGACCACAATCATAACACTTCATACTAGAAAAGTGTGAGTCTATTATGCCTAATCCTCTACCTCTATTAGAACCTCCTTGGTTAACCCTTCCTCTACTGTAACCTCCTCTAGGAATTCTTTCAGTGGTTTTATTAGTGAGTTTGGTCTTACTTTGATTCCTCTACTCATTACCTCTACCTTGGTATCCTCCTCTTTGTCCACTCTATTTTTTTCCCTTGCCTCTATCCTTGAAGTTTGATTCCCCTTTCTTCCTAGTCTTCTCTTTTACATTTAGGGTTAGTTGATGGAACCATTGAATAATAGTAGGTGTCCATCAGCTTAGCTCCTCTTGGATATTCAACTTTAAACCACCCAAGTACCAAGACACCTTTATTGGATCTTCCTCTTGCTTCTTGGATCTAAGGCACAATCCCTAAAACTCCTTTATATAAGAAGCCACATCCAAATCCCTTTGTTTTATCCCTTTTCTCCTTTTATGGAGTTGAATGTCATAATCCTCTAGGAGGAAATTATCCCTTAGTTTGGTTACCATGTCATTCCAATTGGCAATAGGCTTCTTATATACCCTAATCCTTTCATATTGGACATATTTCCACCAAGTCAATGTTGATCCTCTAAGTCTTGACTCAACTACTTTGATCGTTTGTGCCTCTAACACCCCTTCACATTGAAAATGGTTCTCCATCCCATCTATCCAATCCATCACTACATCTATGTCTATCTTCCCACTAAATAAAGGCACACCTTCCAAGGCCTTTCCTCATAGGGATTTAATGGCCTTCAAGAAAGGTTCTTCATTCAAGATAGGGTTTGGCTATCTCCTTACCCCTAACATTTATCTCTTCTTCCTTCTCCTTGGTTGGATTAGCAACAACATCCAACTTCACCTTTACTTATACTAAGACCTCTTCAAGGAGTCTATTCTTTTCCTTTTTCTTATCAACTTCCTTAGCTAGCTTCCCATTATTCATCATAATTGACTTACCCACTGACTCTCTAGTAGTTGCAAACATAAACCAAGTCCCCAAGTCCTTAACTTTCTCTGATAGCAATATGATGTGACAACTAGTCTTGCTTCTACCCTAGCTTCCTCGAGGGTTTTCTTAGGTCTTTCTTTTGACTAAATAGGGTTTCTACCTAGCCTAGTCCCCTTAGGATCAGAGCTATGAATTCCTAGTCTCTTCAACTAGTTTAAACCATTAAGTAAGAACAACTCTCTAACACCATTCCTCAACTTGATTTGGTCTTATGGAACCTCCTTCCATGACTTCACTTTCAACCCCAGCCTCAAAAATAACCCTCAAATAAAGGTATGGGCATCTTAGGACACTCTTCAAGACATTTTACCACCATTGGAAATGAAACCCTAATTGAGTCCCAAGAACCACACAAAACTACTCAAATTACTTATAAAAGGGATACAAGAAATTAGCCCTCCAATAACATAGAAAATACCTTAATAAGGGGTTAAACTATCCATTGATCCTAACACCCTTTTCAAAGGACTTAAGGATTCATGAGTCCATAAAATCTCAAGACATCCATATAGTATGACCTATATTAGTGCCTAAAAACTAGAGTTTCCAATGTAATTGAACCAATTCTACAAGAAAGAAGTTTAATATTTCTTAAAACCTTCCACCAATGCTCCACCCTATAGTTGGGGTTCTTACACACCTTCTCCTTTCACAATCCATACTTTTGTTTAATCTTTTCATGCATTTAATCACTCATATCACCTCTGATGGATATTGTGATCCCTAGCCATGCATCTCTGACTTGCCTAGGGAATCACAATAAAAATGATTCCTTATCTTTGTGAGTTCCCCCCTTCACTATACATTATGTACAATGATTCAAATCCAAAATCAAAAGTGGTCATATATATTCTATAGTGGAAGAGGGAGTTATGAATCCATTTTGCTCAAGCACTTGATTCAGAACAACAAGGTAACAAAATACAAAATAATTTATTCAAGAAACTAAAACCTCACAAGACCACAAAATAAAAAATTAAATCCCTTTAACACTTTCCAACACTAAATATATAAATTCAATCCATTCAAATGCTAAGATCCTTAAAAGAATAAAACTATAACTAATTAACTTCATGATAATCCGTATAAACTAGAATTCCTCCAACTTCCAACCCTGCCAAAAGGTCAAGGATGACCTTACAAACTCACCTCAACTCCTATAATAATTTTTTAAGAAAATTATTTACTTCTACCTACAATGTATCTCAAATGCAAAAAGGAAGAAGAAATGTCAATGTTGTCAATGACAACATTGTCATATTTTGAGAAATTTTTACATCTTTTAGTGTTTGATCCTCAAACTTTCTCCAAAGGTTACCAAAAATTTCCAAAAAGAATTAAATGGATGAAAAATGTTTAAGAAGGTCATAAAAACATGTATTTGGCCATCCTACCCTTTAAAACACAAATATATGCAATTAGACCTAAATAAGCAACCATGAGCAACTTAGACTTCAAGAGGTTTTCTCACCTTAACCTACCTCACTATAGGACTAGGGTAGTCCTATTATTCACCTAGTGGTCTAGCTAGGACCACTACAAGAAAAAATAACATAGGAGCCCTAGGTCTTCCATGTGCCTACCTAGGTACCCCTACACTAGAAACATATTTGATGCCCTCGCCCAATTGTCAAGCTATTTTCATGTATCTATTCCATTATTTCATTATTTTGAGTGATTTATTGTATTTTTTGAGGCCTCTATTGAATTTAAGGGTAAACTAGAGTTATAAAAAGTCTAAACATACCTTTGGTTGTATTGGTGGAGATTTTTTGAGTGGGTCCAAATCTCCATTTGGTGGAACACTGTCAAATCACCATAGGCACTATAGTTTTCATACTCATAATTAGTATGTTGATACATTTTAAATTGGATAAATATTGTTGATGAACAAAATTGTGGTTACACTAAGTGTATTGTAAATTTTAGCCTTTCCTAGGGGTTGTGTTGTACATAGAAGTACAAGAAAATTGGGATTGAACTCATTTATATACCATGATATTGTCACAGAGAAACATGACAATTATAAATAGAAGATTTTTTCCAACAAAGATTTTTTTCATTTTTCATGTTTGATAGGGTGTAAGGAGAGTATTTGAATCCGTATTGAGTGTTGTCAAGTTAATTTAGAGGTTGAGCATTTGGTATGCAGAGTAACATTTCAATGGCTGGTCTAATAGGCATAATTAGTAATGTGATCAATGAATCAGATATAAGTTAATAGTTTGTTTCAAGGATCTAATTCCTTTTGTTGTCTCATGAGTAAAATATAAGTGAGTTTAATGTTTTTGGGATGGGGGTATTATTCAAGGATGTTAGTAAGTATTCAATAATAGGCCTACATATTGAAGAAAGTTGTTAGTTATCTGTGATTAGTCAGGAACCTACTAGTTTTGATGAGTTTGATCCCTCTAATTTATATCACTCAAAATGGAGATTTTAAGGTGATTAGTGAATGAAGATATGGGTGTTGACAAATATTTTTATTTTGGGAACTTTATTTAGGTGAGCTTTTTTACCAAAAAAAAATTGAGAACATATATTTAGATCTTAGAAAGGAGGCTCAAGGCCATGTGAACACACCATAAAATTACAAGTCAAGAAAAATCAAACCAATGTTGCATTCACTAGTTTAACTAAAATATGTAAATCATGCTTTGACAAAGACCTATACTCGAGAGTGTTTTGAATTTCCTCTCCTTAAAGTCTTCTTATGTCATGTTTTTTTCTGAACCTTTAAAATATGAAGTGTGTCCAGGTTTTGTGTTGTCATTTCTATCCTCTTTTGGATTGATACATCTAATTTGTATATCTTAAAGAAATTATTTCACATTGATTCATACTTTTTTATGATGATAATGATATAATTGCATTTATTACATGTTAATGGTAGTAAATCAATGATTAACATACTTAAGAATCCTTATGTTACTATAAATGATAAGCATTTATGTTTTCTATTTTTATTTGTGAATTGATTAGACTATTTTGTTTAATTCTTTGCCACAAGAGGAAAATAATATTTTTAATATATTAGCTTCTTGGATGCAAAATAATAGCATATGTTGTTTCTTTCATTAATTTTTTTCATAATGGATTTTTCAATTGCCAAGGTGTCATGTTCTCAAGAGAATACAAGTGGTGTGATGGAGGAAATTGAGGAGCACCTAATTCCTCTTGCTGACATTTGTGTACACAACATGAGAATTTGATTTCATTTCAAGCATCTATACCTGAGAAGGAGAATAAATATGTTTTAGCAATATTCTAGGTGAGGTGAATAAATTAATTCAAAGGAAATGTATTGGTAATATGGCTAGATAGATGAGGAAGTGTTGTCATTTATGATTTAGAGACGAAATAATTTCTAAGAATTGGATAGCATGTAGTAGCATAAAGAGAGATTTAGTATGTATATATGAAATCATTCAAGTTAGTTCATGTGTAGTTAAGGACTGATAGATGACAGAGTCATGATGATGTATGTCAATGCTTAGAATTATATGAACGGTACAACAACCATTACAGAGGAATTACCAGTACAAGTAATTAACAAAATAGAATAGAGCACAGTAGTAAAATTGATTTTATAGCTTAAGGAATTATTTTTGGTAATAAAATAATTACTGATCCATGATGGGCCAACATCTTAGATGTTGACCCTAAGTCATATATATAAGTGAAATCTTGAAGATAGACTGATCAAGAGTTTTGATATTTTGCAAGGTATAAGTAAAGATCATATCTTTTGCAACTAATGAGAAGCGAACATGTGCTACAGACTATTGTGAAGGATGTTTATATGATATGTGAACTTTTTATGATGCAATATCTAGTGTATGATCAGATAATTCACAAAGAGAAGCATTGAGAAAGTATTGTATTATATCTATACTTGTGAAGAAACTTATTTGTATATTGCATGTTAGGGTAGTGATCTCTTCTTGCATACATTGTAATTTTTCTACAAATTCCTAATAGAGTTTATTCTTTTAACAGGTCCTAGTCCTCTAACAAGGACTCAAGACACTATATGTATTTAATAGACTCCTAATAGGGTCAATATCCATAACGAGATTCTTTTTTTTAGTGGATCATCATGTGGTATCATCCCCACCAGGGTTTTCCCTTGGCTATGGTTTCCCTAGTTTAAAAATAATGGTGTTATGAGTTCTCTATGTGTAACCTATAGCACAAACCTATGTAACACTTTTGTAAACGAAAAGGCTAACATCAGTATAATTGCTCACCTTCAATAACATAAAACTAGTATTATTATTGAGAATTTGAAAATGAAGTAAACTATTGAAATGTGTAGAAATGGTTGAGGTTTAAGATTCAAATTTTTAATAATTATTTGGAATAAGAAATAATACATTTTCCTAATTTTTATAGATGATTTTTTAGTTACTGAAAAGAAACAAAAAATTAGGGGTTTAATTTCCACCACAACACTATATGGAAATACATTTATTTATATTTGAACTCAAACTATATTATAGATAAAACATATATCTAGAACATTAAAAAATAAAAAATTGATTTCAGAGCTACATTTTCTCTTTTTATAGTGATTCTAATTTCATCTCAACTGAAATCAATAGTTTTCATCTCCCACCACATTGTTCAAAATAAATCTATTCTAACCTAAAGAAAAATTATACATCCTGAAAGAGTACTCTCTCTTCTAGAACATCATATAATCTTTAATTTTTTAAATATGATTCAATTCTTATTTTCTTTCTCAATATCAACATCTTTCCAAGTGTTTAAATTTGTGCTTGTAGAATTATATAATTACAATATACTAGATCTAAATAAAATACTATAAAATCTATATGAGAATATTCTTGACTTTGAGCTCTATAAAATGGTGTTTTTATTTTACTAAACAAATAACATAAAAAAGTAGTAATAGTTAGTGAAACATGAGTTTTCTGAAATAATAAATTTATTTTAGTAATTGGATATAAACTATTATAAAACATGCATTTAATAGAAATTCCAATTGGAAAAGTGTGAGACTATATATAACTTAGCTACAATAAATTTATTTAGACATTTGATTGATAAAATTTGATTTTTGGAAAGAAATAATCAAATTTAGTCATTATGATAAGTCAACTTGGAAGGTGACACAACTTTTTACTTTTACCCATGTATGGTTTTATTTATTGTACAAAATTGTTGGTTTACTCTCATATGCAAATTATAAAGTAATTAACAATATTTAGTTGTGGAAAAAGGTTTTTGGAATACTAATTCTCATCCCCCCAGTATTATCTATTTTTAACAATTGGTATCAGAGCATAGTTACTCAGAAGAGGCTTAATAACTTGAGTAAGATCCATATGTTTATGGAATAGTTAAAAATAAATATTGAAGAAGCTCTTGAGTCTATTAATCTTCCTACTAAAGAAAGAGATAACCAAAAAGATAAGTATGAAAATGAAAAAGTTTAAACATTGGCAAAATAAAAGACAAGATTGATGATCTAAGATCTAGGAAGGAATCAAAAGCAAAGATTAGTGGCAATGATGAAGTAGGAAATCTCAAGAAAGAAATTGAGTTCTTGAAGCATGAGTTGAAAATTGTTAAAGTTAAGTAGAGTCTGAAGAATGATGACTATAAGATTGAACCAGATCAAAAATATGAGAATGCATACCTAATATCCCAATTGCTCAAGTAACATCTAAACTAGACCCTATTAAGATGGAGCATGGAGAATTAGAAAAGTACAATACTATTGTGAAAGGAGAACTAACACAAGATAAAATGTAGTTAGAGAAGATTTATTCTAGTAGTGAGAAAATTGATGAACAACTATGATGCAGGAGAATCTTGGGTGTAAGAGAAATCTTGCATGACCCAGAAATATTTTCTTTTTAGGCTTTTTAAATTTTAATAATGACTAGTAGATAGGGTGGTTACTATTTATGGGAACATTCTATTTTTAGTGAGTTTCTCAAACAAGATTGGAATTTTCTCATTTTCTATATGAATGTTCATTTTAGAGTTATAATACTACCATAAAAATATCATTGCTCCAGCCTAAGTATTAGAGAAGTTATTACATATTTTTGGTTGAAACATTTGCAAAAAAATCTTTAGGCTCACCATTGGAGGCCTTAGAGTGCCTATATGAGGTGTAAAAAATTAATAGAAGGGCACATATGTTGTCCCAAGCCTATAGATTAGGAGCTAGCATTTTTGAAAAATGGTTATAATAGCCAATTGGAGCAATAGTTCATGAGTTATGGCCTTTCAAATTTGAGCTTCTCAAAATATCTAAAATAATTATCAAATATATATTTAGCCAAGTCTATATGTATTGTTAGGGTCTATTAGGCCTAGGTATTAAGTTTTAATGTGTAGAACCTTCCCAGGCAACATAAAATTTCCTATTTAAAATAGGCTTGATTTTTTTCTAGAATAGCTCTAGGGTAGTTTGCAGCTTAGTCTTGCAGATTATTGTAATGAAGTCACCCATGTGGGTTAGCATATTATACTTATGAATTTTGTAATTATGAATTTGCAGTGCAAATAAGAAATCCATATTTTGTTTTTCCAATTGTTGTTGTTTCTTTACTTATGTTATGGTTTATGGTATTAAGGGGTGCACCCTTCTTCAATTGTTGTCAGAGCCAGGTTTTCTTAAGTGTGTGGATAGTTTAGTATTAAATGGTGAACCCTTCATCAAGTGTTATCAGAACCATGTTTTCTTGAGTGTGTAGATAGATCCCTGACTATGAGGCAGTTTGCACCAAGGCCATGGTTTGAAATGAGCATGTAGACAAATCACTGATTGTAAGGAAATTTGCACTAGGCTTTCAGGGAAAGTGTAAAAAATACCTCCACAAAAAGAGCATAGTAGAAGAGTTGTAGGAATTATACCAGAGGGTTTCTGAGCCCTCTAAAGAGAAATGAAAGAATTGGATGAACAAATGCGCAGAGGAATAAATCTTCTTGTAGGAGATATAGTAGGGATGAGGATGAAGTAGAAGAAAATGAAAAATTAAAGACTGTTCTAAACCCAAGAGAAGAGAGTTTTTTTAGGGCCATCTTGAAGATTGGAAAAAGACCTAAATTTGAGTTTCCCACATTTTCAAGAAAATTAACCTAGTGGAGCTAATCAATTGGATCGATGAACTAGAGGAGTACTTTGAGTACAAAGATATTGGTGATCTTGATAGGGTCAAGTTTGTGAAGGAGAAATTGAAGGGACATGCAAAGGTCTAGTGGAAGGAGGTTTAGTTGGAGTGAAATAGAAAGGGAAAGGACAAAATCACCAGATGGGATCGGATGATAGCTAAACTAAAGAGGCAATTCATTCCTATGGATTATCAGCTTGATTTGTTCAAGAAAATGCAAGGGTTGTAGCAAGTGGGAAAGTCTCTTCAAAACTGTATCGAGGAGTTCTACCAAATTATCATTACAACTAGCTATGCAAAAGCTGATAAGGAGAAAGTGGTATGTTCTCTTAATGGGTTAATGCCAAGTATTCAAGATGAGTTTAGTTTGGTCCGAATGAACAGTATTAAGGAGGAAAACTAGTTTTCCCTAAGAGTTGAGGAGAAACTGAGCAAGAAGTTTGACAACAAGAATAGTGGAAGAGGTCACGATGGAAGATTTGTCAGATGATCTTATGGTGGCCATAATGATGATCAGAAGAAAAAGGATGAGACTAGGAGTAGTAGACAAAACCAGAGGAGAAACAATTCCAATCATTTTCATGATCAGAAAAATAGAGATTAGAGAGGAAGAGGTAGAGGACAAGGATCTAAAAGAGGAGGCTTTTGTGGGAAATTTTATCACTATGGAGAAGAAGGTCATAAATAATTTGAATGTTCCTAGTGCTAAGGAAGGATAAATAGAAGAATAGAAGGCCAAGCCAAAGTTGCACATTTGATGAAGATGTCAGGTCCTTACATTCTAAAGATGCTAAAAGAGGAGAAGTCCTAGTTCATAGAAGAGTCCTACTAAGTAATGAGAATGAACTTGATGAAAGAAGGAGCTTGTTTCACACAAGGTGTAGATGTGAAGATAAGTATTTTGATGTGATCATTGATGGTGGAAGTACTGAAAATATCATGTTAGAAATGATGATCTCAATGTTAAATTTGAAGAGACAGAAACACTTGTGTCTATTATTTTTTTCTTGGGTGCAAGATGGCCACATGGTCATGGTCAATGAATAGTGCTTAGTGAAGTTCAAGATTGAAAGCTGCTAGAATGAGGTACTATGTGATGTCATACCTATTGACATATGTCACATGTTGCTAGGTAGGCCATGGTAGTTTTACAGACATGTTGTACATGATGGACAAGAAAATACCTATAGTCTAACCAACAATGGAGTGAAACATAAGTTAAAGCCATTAAAGGAGAAAGAAGAAAAGGTATATAGTGCTACTAGAATATGTTTTGTTGATGGAAAAGAGTTTCTCAAAGGTATGAAGCATAAGCATATGTGTTTTTCTATAATTCCTAAAGATAGTAAAGATGAAGTAGATTAGGTACCTATAGAAGTTGTAGATATGTTGGGAGAGTGTTTTGATATTGTATCAAATAATGTACCTAATGGATTGCCCCAATGAGGATGATCAGTCAGGTAAAAGCACAGATCTGTGTCACCATTTAGGATACTAAAACTTATTTTGGTCAAATCTTAATTTTCTATCAAAACTCAATGTTTTTCAAAAACTAAAAA
Organism: Cupressus sempervirens; assembly: GCA_028749045.1. NCBI lineage: Eukaryota > Viridiplantae > Streptophyta > Pinopsida > Cupressales > Cupressaceae > Cupressus > Cupressus sempervirens. The sequence goes on from CM053789.1 coordinate 62,654,549, forward strand.
TACCCTTTTATAGATCTCAGATTCAATATTGTCATCACATAATTTTTTGAGTGTTTTGATTAGTTATAATATGTTATAATTTTGAAATATTATATGTTGATATTTCAACATTTTAGAAGATTCTCCCTCAAAAAAGTTAAAAAATAGTAAATCATATCAAAAAAATTTTAAAACTATATTTCTAGAGGAGAGAGTCCTCTTCATGACTATGTAATTCTTTTTCAAGGTGGTGTAGACTTGATAGGGAAGTTTTGATGGGACAAAAACATTGTTGGATTTTGATAAGGTCAAGTTTGAGTAATTATAAAAAATAAAATATGCATAAAAAATTATGATTTCTTTTTTTATTCCCTAGCTATACATGTCATCTATTAGATATTTTCAAATTAGAACAAAAAAAGATGATTTACATATACTTGTTTGACAGGAACTACACCCTATATTTTTTATAGTTAAAAAAGGGACTTCAAAATAAAATAAAATGAATAAATTCTTACTCAAAAAAATTACAAAAAATATAGGCATAAAACTCATCCAATTCTACACAATTCATCAGTTTACATCATCTTCAAATTCTAAACACAAATACTATTTTTTTGTCCTTAATATTGTCGCATTTTGAAATCTTATTTCTTTATAAAAGGTGACACAGGTTTGTGCTTTTACATAGTCTCCAAATGGATCTGGTTCCGGGAGCCAGTTTGCTAAATAAGGCAGTGCATTGCATGACACCAATAGAAAGCAAAGAGTTGAATATAAAAGTTCATAAGTTGTTGCATAAGGAGTTGATTTAAGAGAGTCTAAGTCCATATGTTGTACTAGTAGTATTAAAACCAATGAAGATGTGAGAATGGAGGATGTGCATAGACTCTTGCACTATCAACAAGATTACAATCAAGTACAAATTTCTATTGCTAAGGATGAATGATATCATGGACTATTTGAGTGGAGCTGAGTATTTCACAAAGATAGATCTGAAGAGTGGGTGCCATTAGATTTGTATTAGAGAATGTGATGAGTGGACAACTACTTTCAAGAAAAAAGGATTGTATGAGTATTTAGTCATTGCTTTTGGTCTAACCAATGCACCAAGCACTTTCATGATGCTCATGAGTGATATACCAAAGGAATTTTTAGGTAAGTTTGTCATTTTTTGTGTAGATGATATTTTGATCTTTAGTAATACATTGGAGGAGCATTTGATTCATATTCACAATGTGTTTGATAAGTTGAGGGTAGAAAAGTTGTTAATAAACCTGAAGAAGTATAGTTTTGTAAAGAAGGAGTTGATGTGTACCTAGGATTTATAGTCTCAGTAGAAGGTCTAAAACATAGACCCAAAGAAAGTGAATGCTATCCTTGAATGACATACTATTTTTATAGATAGTTCATAAGAGGTTTTAGCAATATTTTTGGACCCTTGATTGAAACAATGAGAGGGGATAGGAAAGAATTTAAGTGGATTGTAGGAGTAGATAGGAATTTTAATATGTTAAAATAGAAGATTATTGAGTAGCCTATTTTAGAAATTCTTCATTTTAACAAGGTGTTTCAAGTAGACTTTGATGTTAGTGGTACTGCAATAGGAGTTGTTATTGTAAGAATTTTCCTTAGGGAAAGATTCAGCCAAGACCAAGGAGCACAGTCACAAGCACATAGTAGCCCAAAGAGTATGATCAATATGAAAATACTTACTATTGTCAGAAACATGTAAGCATACACACTAGGAGATTCTATATATAAAGGCCCCTAAGATACATCTAGAATGTGTCTAGAAAGAACTAGGAGATAAGCATGACAACTAAACACATATATTTCACAATAAGAAGATAAGCACGATGAGGTGTCTAGAATGTTGTAGACACCATGTCCTCAAATAATGTGCTAACTCCTAAGTGTAGACAACATGTGCATAATTAGAGTGTAAACTCCTATGTTGTCAACATGAAAACTCACAAAAATACACATACTCCTAGGTGAGTAATAAATAAATAATAAAATATATGCATTAACCTAAGTAAACTTAAGTAAACTGTGTAAATAGTAAATACTTATTTACACCAGGACCCCCCCTTAAGTGTACCTTAGGGGAATTCCCTTAAGCTTATATAATCTAGGATGAAATGCAAGATGGGTCTTAACTACTAGGCCATATTAGGTACCCATGTACATAATGCAAATGCAAATCTGTCATAAAGAGGAGAAAGAGGGAAAACCTCATGGGAAAAAGCCTCCCCCAAAAAGAGAGATAAGACCACATACAATGTATGGATGGATGGAGTAATCAAGACCCCCCCATTACAACATACATCTAGTATATACATAAATAATTAGGAGAAGGACAAAACCCCAAAGAGGAAAAAGTATCCCCCTAAAAAAGGAGAAGGAGACAAGGTAGTCCTCCCCCCCCCCCCCCACTAAAGGTAGTGTGTCGATCAGTGAGAAATGCTCCAATGTAGAAGCTAATCCATGACCACTATATAATGTTTTTCCCCTTTGGAAGAAACAATGGAAAAGGTACAAGTGAAATGCTTACCCTATGTGTGGAAAGAATCTTGATGATGAAAGCTATCTTAGAAACCTGCTCAAATGTCCTTGCGTCAATGTCGATGGTTGCTTCCTCCAAGACTACTAAAAATAACATGTGCACATCGATAAAGGATCCATGTAGGTCACATCTAAAAGAACCAATAGTCTCCTCAAATGATAAAGAGACCTCCTACAATTGTTGTACATAAGTATCAATAATCACATCAGCCTATAAAGACTGATCATGTAGAGAATGGACATGAGGGTCAGAGTGGGCCCTCACAAAAACTGTAGAAGGATAGTCCTCATCAAAGAGAAGCTGAATATCATCAAAGAAGTCCTCCAAATTTGATGTGTGTGACTCACTAAACAAACTTGAAATGTCAGTAAAGAAGTCATCACCTAAGGCTAGAATTGGAAGACATAGTGTACCCTACTATGTTGAAGTACATGAATCTATCACTATGGGAATAGAAGAATAATTTTCCTCAAAGAGAAGAAAAATATCATCAATAGCATTTCCCACATCTTCAATGTGAGACTCCATGAATAGGCCTACAAGGGTAGGAAGGAAGTCGTTGCATGAAGTTGATGTAGGAAGACATGTAGGGTCTTGTTGCATTGAATCCAAAGCACCTGTGGCTGGAACTGGACTGGTAGAATCAATAGGACAATTAGGATGTGAGATCTCATCTAAGGTGACTAGATGTAGAATGTCCTCTAGAAATGGAGGAACACATGGATCTCCATATGCTTCCTGAAGAACCATCCAAACATCATGAGGAAAAGTTGCCATAAGAAGAGGAGCAAAGGATTCATTACTCATATTATTACATATAAATCCAAGAAGTTTAGAAAGATATTTGATTGAAGGTGTAATTTTTGAGCAGAGAGAACTAATCGCTTCCTAATGTTCTCTTAAATGATCAAACTTTAAAGCACTCCTTTTTTTATAGTTTTTTAGTATCAACTTTGGTCTTATACCAGACTAACATATGTGACAAGACTCCATGAGATCAATGAATGTATGTATCCCCCTAAATATAGAAATAATCAATCAACCCACCCTAATGTATGATTTGGCACTTAGTGCAATAGCCACATTCCAATTTAGGGCTTATTTTTTAAAGTAGTATTTATGTCCACGAAACCTATAATCTGATTGTAGATCTAGAAAGTAGACAAATAACTATACACTTTCAAAAAAAATAGAACCTATTTTTCAGTCTAGATGAGTTCGTACAAAGCATTTGAAGTGGCAAAAATTGGTATTTGCGACTTCCAAAAAATTTCAAGAACAAAGATGTCAAACCACCTGCACCAATGTGTAGATTATGAAATTCTACCCCAAACAAAAAAATACTTGCAAAAAGGAGTCCATATGAGGAAGATATCATTGTTTGAAAATTGTTGCTATTATTATTTTTCCTAAAATAGCACCGCACCTCCAAAAATCAAATGGCTCTAGATTTGGAGGTTTTTTAGACCTTTTGAATATGATGTAAATATTTAATTTGCACTAGTAAGCTTCAATCTTCACCTGCAAAATATCTCTTACAGGCCTGATGGCCAATTTTTTTGGAAAAAATAATGCAAATCCAAAAAAAATGTAGAGAGGTAGATGAAAAAAATGAAGATCTGAAAATTAAATGTACAGATCTGAAATGATCATATCAATTTTGAAAATTGGGCCTTTACGTTGCCAATTTGCAAAAAAAAAATTGCCTCAATTTTCACTATTGCCTGACATAGGTGAATTTATAATCAATTCACCAAATTGACATACCAGACGTAGTAGTGAGGTCCACTTTGGCTCTAGACACTCCTAATTTTTGTAAATTCTCTAGATCTTTGGATTGAAGGTGCTAAAGCAACTATGGTTTGGAATGGCTAGTGAGAAGAATCTCCCCAAGCTCTGATACCATGTAAGAATTTTCCTTAGAGACAAATTCACCCAAGATCAAGGAGCAGAAGCACAAGCACATAGTAGACCAAAGAGTATGATAAATATGAAAATGCTTACTATTATCAAAAGCATGTAAGTATACACACTAGGAGATCCTATATATAAAGGCCTCTAAGATGAATCTAGAATGTGTCTAAAAAGAACTAGGAGATAAGCATGACAATTAAGTACATATCTTACACAATAAGAAGATAAGAAAAATGAGCTGTCGAGAATGTTGTAGACACCATATGCTCAAATAATGTGCTAACTCCTAAGTGTAGACAACATGTGCATAATTAGAGTGTAAACCCCTATGTTGTCAACATGACAACTCACAAGAGTATGCATACTCCTAGGTTAGTAATAAATAAATACTAAAATATACTCATTAACCCAAGTAAACATAAGTAAGTGCAAATAGTAAATACTTATTTACACCAACAGTTATGAGGCAATAAGGTAGACTTGTTTCGTATTTTAGTGAGAATTTGAATGATGCAAAAAGAAAATATTTTCTTTATGATCAAGAATTTTATGCTATATTTAAAGATTTGAAGAAGTGGAGACACTATCTTCTTCCTAAGGAATTTTTTTTTGTATAATGATCATCAAGCTTTGCAGTATTTGAATACTCAAAGAAAATTAAAAAAAAGGCATTTGAAGTGGGTTGAGATTTTGTAGAGTTATACATTTGTTTTGAAATATAGGAGTGGCATGTCTCAAAAGGTTGTAGATGCTCTTAGTAGAAGACAACTTTTGCTGATAGAAATGTAGATAGAGGTGGTTGGGTTCAAGGAACTTAGTACTTTGTATCCAAATGATCTTAATTTTGGTGAAACATGGAAGGCCTCTACAAAACCTGTTAAACTTGACATGACAAAGTGGTTGGATTTCATAATCTAGGATGGTATGTTGTTCAAAGAAAACTGGTTGTGCATTCTCAGAAGTTCAATGAGAGAGAATCTCATCAAGGAGAAGCATAGTGGAGAATTGGTTGGATATTTTGGCAGAGATAAAAGTATAGCTTTGGTTTCTAAGAATTATTACTGGCCACAATTGCAACAAGATGTAAAGAAGTTTGTATAGAGTTACAAAATATGTCAGATGGTGAAAGGAGTGAAGCAAAATATAGGGTTGTATCAACCATTACCTATACCAAAGAAGTCATGGGAGGATGTTAGCATTGATTTTATTCTTGGATTATCGAAGACATAGCATGGCATGATTCTATTTTTGTGGTGGTTGAAAAGTTTTCAAAGATGACACATTTTATTCCTTGCAAGAAGACTAGTGATGTTGTTCATGTGGTAGAGTTTTTTTAGAGAAGTGGTGACACTACATTGTTTGCCAAAGAGTATAGTTCATATTGAGATATAATTTTTTTTGGGTATTTCTAGTGTACATTGTGGAAGAAGTTAAAGATAGATTTGAATTTCAGTTCATCACATCATCCATAGACTAATGCATATAATAAATCTGTCGACAAGAGTATTGCTAAATCACCATTCCAGATTGTATATGGGAGTTGTCCTAGAAATGCTTCTAAATTGAGGTAGTTGGTTAGAGGAGAGATAAGTAGTGGTAGAGTAAAAGATTTTTCTAAACATTTGAAGAACATTCATGAGGAGGTGAGGAAATGCATCATAAAGATGAATACATAGTATAAATCTAAGGTAGATCTAAAAAGAAAGTAAAAGGAATTTCAGATTGGAGATGCAGTCATGGTTCATTTGGGAAAGGATTTTTTTCCTGTGGGTACATATAATAAGCTGAAGATGAAGAAGTTTGGACCATGCTAGATAGTGAAAAGGAATGGTTCTGGAAATGTGTATGAAGTGGACTTGCCTACTAAATTGAATATTTCACTAGTATTTAACATTTTAGATTTGATAGAGTATTATGAAAGAGGTGATGGAGATGTAGTTGCAAAAGTGTAGTGGAGTATTCTAGTAGCTATTTTAGCTATAAAGGAGATTGAGAAGATACTAGATAGTCGTATTGGCAAAAGTAAAAGGAACAGAGCTCATGAGGAATACCTAGTCAAATGGAATGGGAGGCTAGTAGAGGATTCATCATAGCTAGCAAGAGAGTAGGTTGACCATAATGGTTTTCCTCTAAACACCTGAGATGTGATGAAGTCACTTCTCAAATTACCCCAAGTATTTGATGTAGGAACATCCTGGATGTAAAAAAAATCTTGCATCACTAAAAAATATTTTATTTTTACTCTTTTCTATTTTAATAAGGACTAGTAGATAGGATGGTTACTATTTATGGGAATTTGCTATTTTTAGTCATTTTCTCATACGATCTTAGAATGTTCTCACTTTTGATATGAAGGTTCATTTTAGACTTATAAGCCTACCATTAAAATCTCATTGCTCCAACTTAAGTATTAGAGAAGTTATTGAAGATTTTCAGTGGAAATATTTACAGAAAAATCTTTAGGCTCACTATTGGAGGCCTTAGAGTTCCTGGATGAGGTCCAAAAACTCAATGGAAGGACACTTGCATTGTTTCAAGCCTATAGATTAGGAGCTGTCATTTCCAAAAGGTGCTTATAATAGCCAATTGAAGAAATGGTTTGTGAGTTATGGCCTTTCAAATTTGGGCTACATAAATTATCTAAAATAATTGTCAAAGATGTATTTGGCTATCTCTATGTGTATTGTTAGGGTCTATCAGCCGTAGGTTTTAAGTTTCAATTTCTAGAACCTTCTCAAGTAGCATAAAATTGTTTATTTAAGGAAGTCCTGAACATTGTCTAGAATAGCTCTGGTTGGTAGTTCGTAGCTTAGTCTTGTGGATTACTATAAAGAAGGTGCCCATTTGGGTTAGCATATTGTACTTATGAATTTTGTAATTCTACATTAGCTGCAAAAATAAGAAGTCCATTTTTTTTCTTGCAATTGTTGTTGTTTCTTTATTTATGTTATGGTTTATGGTATTAAGGGGAGCACCCTTCATCAAACTATTTTACCAAAGATCTTTTTATAATAAGACATGCTTTGGATATCTTATTGGAGAAAAGTCAGCCAAGAAAATTGAAGTTAGGAAAGAACCACATTCAGTTGTTGAGATCCCTAAGCCTAAAGAAACTAATTAGAGTAGGATATAATCAAGCATATATACAGAAGTATCTAAAGAAACTAAGCAACCTAACTTGTCTAAGAAACATGAAAAACCTAAGGAACCAAATTAGATCAATCCATCTAAGAAACAAACAATCACCTAAGGAAGTTAGACATAAATTCAGAGGTAGATGTTTTATATGCAATGAAGTCGGTCATATGAAAAGAGATTGCATAGGTTAGTCCTTTAAACCTATCACTAGTTTTTATTTTTATAATTGTCATGGTCATAAAGCAGTAGATTGTAAGAAACCTAAGTTTGATGGTAGTAATGGAAATAGTAAAATGTTTATCAACACTAACCCTACTTGTAATGAAAGAGGAATATCTCAAAGTAGATCCAATGATTCTAAAATACCAAATGGAGAAAGGAACTAGATTGTATGTTACAAATCTAATAACCCTAGACATATTGAAAGGAATTGCAAAGCACCTGATAGTTATAATGGAACCAATTAGAGAAGAAATGCACATATATGTCAGTTATGCAATAAATTTCTCCACAGAGTAAGGTTTTGGAGAATGGATAGAAGAAGTCTCAATAGGAATCCTAACTATACATAAGGAACAATAAAAAAAATGATAGAAGAAATGATAATGGTAATGATAATAGTCAAAAGGAAGCACTAAAAGAGCATGCTGATGAATTCAATGAAGAATTTGTCAAACCTAATAATACAAAAAGTTCTCATATAGTTTGAGAAGAGCAATATTTTGATGCATGTGATGGAGGATATAAGTTAGCAATTATTTGTAACTCATCTTATTTTGCTTAAGCATTTCTAGTTGAAGTAGAGCATCGATTGATTAGAACTAATGTTAGAAAGAGAATTAGAAGTTGTGCAATCAAAAGAAGATAGAAGACATAGTGAGGATGAAATAGTTAAGTGCACTAGCATTTTTGTGATCACAATAAGTCATATAGAAGAAATTAAGCTTACTAGTAATCAAAAATAGATTTTGAAGATAAAGTACATATGCATTTAATGTGGACTTAAATTTAAAATGATTTAAGGATAGAAAACTATATTTTCATTATTATTATTTTTTGTAAATAATTTGGAGCATTTGTGAGTGATTTCACAACAAATTAAGAAGAAAACTAAAGCATCTAAAGTGTGAAGTTGAAGCCCTAATACACAATAATCAAGGTATTTTATGAATCTTTTATTTTAGTTAGTTAGCATATTGAAAAACTAGTCTATATGTGATGTTAGTCAGGAGCCAAGGTATAAGTTTAAAAAGCACCCATTTTCTTCTTTAATGATGATCCTTTGGGCGTGTTCTCACAAATCCCACTTAATATACTTCACATAGAAGATATTAGAAGATACATTCACTATAAATTTGAGAGTATTGGAGATAAAGTCATTCATAAGGATTTAGCTATTATATGTAATGGAAACCTAACCTTGAAACTTGAGTACACAAACTTGAATGAGTTGAATCTAATCAAGAATATGTTTTAAATACAATTTGGTAATCATTAATGGAGTAAGATTATCCTAAGAAGAGGACATGAAGAGATGTTTTGGGTTGGTAAAATAACTATTGTGATTAACAATGACCTAATTTATAAGGTCACTAGACTAAGAAATAAAGGTTGTAATACAATAAATAATAGAAACATCAAAAAGATTGTGAAACAAATCTAAAGACTGAATTTGATGGAATAAATAAGAAGGTTCATATAATTAAAGATACTAGAGTTGGAGTGTTGAGCAAGATTATTGGATACAAGCTTGATCATAGTTCAATGGAATTTATGTGCTAGTGAGATTTTTACATGCAACATATGTGATTGCTATTGCAAAGAAAAAGGTGAGCATGTGTGAGATTGTGATAGTACAATTGTAGGACAACATTGCAAAGCTAAAGAAATCTAAGAATTCAATTTTTAGATTTGATTCATTACTAACCCATTTGATTTTCCATGCAATAAATAAATTTCCTAGTATGACTAGTTGGAATAGTGATGAGTGCACCATGAAGCTAATACTCAATGTTGTAGGGAAAATGGCGAAAGACATTCAAATGAAAATAAAGAAAAGATACAGAATCCCTCCTGCTATGATAGAGAAATACAAGGAGGAAATATTTTTTTATAGTAGAGACTGACACAACTTGTATGGAGGTAGTGGAGCCAAGAGTTAAATTTATAGAACCAATGAGTTATGAATGAGTGAAGAACTCATTGAAGGTTACACCAAGATTATACTCTAATCAAAAGGGGATGTTGAATACCCTAGATGGGGAGCTTATGAAGAAAAGATGAAGGAAGTTTACTCTGAACTGTACAATAATGAAATCAAGAAGAATGTTAAGAGAATGATAGAATCCATTCTCAAGGAATCAGAAATGACAAGGTATGAATTTGGTGAGATCAAGGGTATAGCCTTGCAAATGAGGGGTAGTTGTCAAACAGTGGTATTGGTAGCTACTCCTATTTCCATATCACAACCAGTAGAGAGAATGACACTAGAAAAATCTACTTCACAGATACAAATTGCACCCTATGTTGCAATTGTACAAGTGCAACCTATTAAGGAGTAGTATGGATAGAGGAAGGTGCATGATGAAGATGTGGTAGTTATATCATTTGTGTAGAGGAATTTTGAAATATTGGTAAAGCTAAAGCAAGAACCTAGACAATCCCCTAGAAAAAGGACCAAGAAAATGACCAATGGTACAAGTAAGGGGAGGAAAAAACTACAAATCAACGAGTCTGATGAGTCTCAGGAGGAAACTAAGGAGAAATACATGGAACAGGTAGTTGGTGAAGGAGGAGCCCCATTTGGTAAGAAAGCTTGCAAATATAAGGTTGAAAATTTGAATATGTAGATTACTGAAAATGAAAATTTTGTTTAACTAGCTAAATATTACAGTTTGTACAGTAACATGGATTGAATGTAGTTAGAAAATGATATAAGGAGGAACATTATTTTGAGAAATAAAATATTTGATAATATCTAGAATAAAACTCCTGAACACTTGCACAATTGATTACTAAACAGGAAGAGAAGGCTCGTAGAGGAAGGTACAAAATTGAGAGAAAATATGATTAAGAAATTGTGTGATGTTATTGCTGATGATGATATAGAAAGAATTTTGAAAGGTATTGATCCTTTGTTGAGGAACAAGAGAAGATAAATTCTTGTTATGGTAGAAAATTCTATAGAGGCAAACAAGGAAACTAAGGGAGCCATAGTCAATTTTATGACTTCTATGCCAAAAGCCACTAAGGAGATTGCACAGTTAGTGAAGGAAAGCCTAATGTATTTTAATGCTAGTACACCTATTGATTCTAAAGAAGGGGCTGAGTAAACTTAGAGAAATGACTCACCTCCACATATAAAATTGGCACTGAATCCATGCAAGTGGATTATACTCACATATTAGTAGATGATAAGAAAAATGCTTTTGTAGAATATGGAACCAACATTGTTGGCAATATCATAGCCTACTCTAGTTCTGATGAAGAGGATGATGTGGAAGAAGAGAAAAAAAGTGAAGAAAAGAAGAAGATAGATGAAGAGGACATAAAGAAGGAAGAAATAAGGAATGAGGAAGAAATTAAAATCACTGAACTATAGTAGAAATGGAATATTATAATTCAAGAATTAACATTCTTTCCCAATCTAATACATGTAAAGATAGAATCTGGGAGGGTAGAATTTTTGCATGAACCTGGCATACCCTATATTGCACTAGTAATTAATTTTACACTAGTAGTTACACCCTCTCTAGTAGCTACCCTAGTAGTAGAATTGAATACATTGCAAATAGTGTCTAATCATGATGATGATTAGAATGGTTTGATGACTTCTTTAAGAAACTTGTTGGAGAAGAAAAAGTCTGTTAAGAACTTATAAGGAACTTTGGTAGAAGTTTTGGACATAATGCAAATGGCAATACAACCTGCTATCATAGAACCTAGCATTTAGAAGAAGGCTAAAGAAATGATAACATCTTTTGATGCAGAGTTCACCACACTATCTGATATTGCTTGAGTGCAAGCCCATACTAAGAATGATGCATCACTGTTTGACATAGTTTGCACAAATATAAGAAATGACTTGCAGAATTGGAATGTTTCCATTAAAGAGCTAAGGAAGAGCATAGATAAAGGAAATAAATTGAATGGAAAATTCACAATGTCATACAATCACCTATAAAAATTTTATAGCTTGATCAAAGGCAGAATGAGTGAGCTTCAAACACTCACTATTAGACTAGAGCAACTAGATGTGAGGGTTGAGGACATTAAAGTAGAAATTGAAAATTTTCACAATGCTATTAGAGGTACTGAATGTAAAAAGGAGAAAGTAATAAAGAGATTCTCTATCATTAGATAATATTTATCTCCTCAAGTTAGGATTTTGTAGAGGCAATTGGAGGAGTGTCTTCTAGCTAATGCATCCTATGACAAATTTTCCTATTCAAACTTGAGCATAGTTAAAATTGCATCATATGAATTATTTGCACTTATCACTATATCAAATATAGTTGAAGACAATTGGAGGAAGAAAATTCAAAAGCTAAGACTTGGTTTTACAGATTATATATCAAAAATTACAAGTTGAATGAAGAATGGTAACATAATTTCTATTTCGTATACATTTTGACACCTTTGTCATTGATGTCAAAGGGGAAGAAGATATAAATGTAAAGGAAAATCATTTATATATGTCTACAGTGGAGATTAGCTATGTATATAGGAAATCAATATAAGAGGAGTGATGAGGAATGTAATGATCCATCAGGACATGAATAAAATGTTCAAGTTTTCAAGGCTAATTTTGAGTAGTTACTTATTGTATTTTTTGTTGTTTTGTGTGACATCATTTTGGGACCTAGCCAATTTTCCAAAATTTTTCCATCAATGCCAAAGTGAGAGATTATTGAAAATATGGCTAAATAGATGAGGAAGTGTTGTGATTTATGGAAACATACATATCTTCATATTTCATTGTGAAATCAAAGACATAATTTTATCTAAGCATTGGACTGTTTGTAGCAGCATGGAGAGCGATTCAGTATGTATGGATGAAAAAGTTATAGTTATCTCATGTGCAGTTAAAGACTGGTAGATGATACAGTCATTATGACATATGTCTATGTGTAGATATGTATAGACAATACGACAACAGTAATAGAGAAATTACAAAGATAGGTAATTAATAGAAGAAAATAGAGCACAATAGTAAAATTGATTGTACAACTTAAGGAATAATTTTGGTAACAAAATAATTATTTAGCCATGATGGAATGACATCCTAGATGTTAACCCTAAGTCATTTTTATAATCAGGCAAGCATATAAAAGATTTAAGATTGACTGATCAAGAGTTTTGATAGTTCCAAGGTATAAGTAAAGATCATATCCTATGCAACTAATCAGAAGCAAACATGTGATGCAAACTATTATGAAGAAATTTTATATGATATATGAGCTTTATATGATGTGATATCTGGTTTATGATCAGAGGATTCACAAAGTGCATCAATGAGACAATATTTTATGTATATTTATACTTGTGAAGAAGCTTATTTATATATTGCATGTTAGGGAAGTTGGCTCTTGTTGCATATATTGTAATTGTTGCACCAACCCCTAATAGGGTTGAAGCAACTCCTAACAAGGTTGAGGATTTTAACAAGGACTTGGGACACTATATGTATTTGAAAGACTCCTAATAGAGTCAACATCCTTAACATGATTCTTTTGTTTAGTGGATCATCTTGTGGGTATCACCCCCACCAAGGTTTTCCCTAGTTAATAAATAATGGTGTTATGATTTCTCTATGTGTATGGTTTTATGTATTGTTCAAAGTTGTTTGTTTACTTTTATATACAAGTTATAAAGTAATTAACAATATTTAGTTGTGGGAAAATCCTTGTAGAATACTGATTCACAACCACCGCCCAACACCCCCCCCCCCCCCCAACAACCCAACATTATTTATTTCTAACAAAATGTTCATTTTTAATTTCCTACGATGATTGATATGAAAAACACATAAGATAAAACTAAGATAAGAAAAAATTATGATTAGGTTTAAATGTAGGTAACTGAAATACATACAAATTAGTCATATCTATCATAGTTGGAGAGTCTCAAATAACATGGAGAAAATGGCCAAAAGTGGAAAATTGAAAGCAATTTAACTCTCAATTTATCATGAAACACCATTTACATCTTTATCTTCTAACTAATCCATCAAAAAATTCCTCAAACCCAAATGCAAACACATAGAAGAGTTGCTACAATGTGTTCATACATATTTAAGATTTGTCAAAACTCTATAATAGTGATAACATTCACAAAAACAATATATTGAAGAAAATATACCAAAATGTCATATCTTCTAATTGTGTACTTACAAATGGTGATATAAAATAGAAAATTGGCACTATAAAAAATAATTATATTTTGAAAAATATTCTTGTACTCCACCAACTAATTTTTAGTTGTATATTCAAAAGGAGTTCCAAGAATATTAAAAGAAGGATGCCTTCTAAGAGGATTCACAAAACATTCTACAAAAAAAAATCCTAATTAGATACCCCATCTTGAGCACTTATGGTTGAATGCCTAAATATAACATAATATGGAACTTTAGAATGTATCTTTATTGGCGAAAAGATGTAACCTTAGCTTTAAAAAACTTTGTTATATAAGAGGACTTAGAAAATGTTGACATCATTGGATGCTTCAATTAAGTGATCCTAATCAACTGTAGTTGTTCATGAATATCTTCTTCTAAGTGAGTTTTTATTCTGTAATACTTTTTGTCGAAAAAATAATTATTAGTGTTTACTATTTACATCATATTTTTAATGTAACCCACATTACTTTCAATCAAGCCAAACCCATTCCATTACATTTGTGCTTTTTTTGGTACATCCCTCACTCATGCCATTTATTAACATTTTTTTCTTGAATATGATGTAGATGGTGTGCCATCACCTCATAAGTACCTAGAGGAATAGATAACAAGATTTTTTAAAAAAAAAGGGGAATAGCCACCTGACAAAAAGGCTTCTAAAAAGAGGATTGGATCCTACAACATCCAGTTCAAATTTATTCATAGAGGAGAACAATTCAATTTCAAATTTAGCTGATTCAAGTCAAATGTTTGAGCATGTAGGTGTTAGAAATACAATAGGGAAGTAAACTCTAAGAGGGGTGGGCCAGGGGGTGCAGGATGGGGGTGGATGAATCAACACTTAAAACTGTCAACCTCTATAACTATTCACCACACATCCATGTCCCAATCTATGCATATAAATCGAAATAAAAAATTAACATAGACATCCATAGTAGGAAAGTAAAATATTCAACTCATGTATGACACAATATATTTGGTTACCTAGAAACCCTCCAAGGAGAAGGTAAAACTAGGATGGGGATGACACCCACAAATCTTCACTACTGTAATAATAAAGTGTATCCAATGAAGGTTACAATTTTTTTTACCATGAAACATGATCTACCCTGTGAAAGCTCTACCCTGTTAAAGGCTTACAATATTTTTAGATATTACCATGTTAAAGGATTTAAATACCTTGCTAAAAGTGTGTGTGGTAAAAGGACTTTAATTTACAATGAAGTAAGTACCCTGTTAAAGGATTTACAATAGCCTATTAAGACAACTCTTTTAACTAATTCACCTATTAGCATGTCTCATCAATGACCCTTCAGTTAGCACTCAATATTTTGATGTCAAATCACCTCTATACTAATGTACACTTGATCCTTTTTTATTAGATATATCTGTGTTGTCCTTTGATTCCTTTCCTTCATTCTTCTTTAACTAATTCTGCAATGTAACTCAATTCATAACAAATTAATCACCATGAATGCTCTATTTTCACATGAAAACTCTCTTCAATTCTCCTTTTCATTCCTTACAAAATTTAGGGTTTGTCCTCTTTAAGAAGACCTAGGTGACTTAGGATTAGGTATGAATCAACGGTAGTGATTCGCCCATATTTCTGCTTAAACCTTCCTTTTTTCTAATTGGATGCATGTAATACATATGGATTCATAATTAAGATTCATCCTTATAAAAAAAGATCATAAATCATTCCTTAAATCAGCCTAAAAATGTTTACATAGAAGTTTGTGCCATTACAAACAATTATGTCAAAATTGTGTAATTCAGCACTTAAATTATCTAATGCTTGACATCAACTACAACTTCAATGTTATAACTCAACCTTTGAATGACTTGGAATTCACTGATCACTCAAAATTTGAATAGCTTGGCAAATCTCATCTACTTGCCACTTGAGTGACTCGATTCTTATTGGTTACACAACTCACACTAAATATCTCTCACTTGGAATATACTATCTTACAACTTATGCTTGGCATGTATTACTTGTTTGACATGAATTAAGTAAATAAATTAAGTGTATTGTCACTCATATATCACAACCAATCTTAGATTAATATTTAGTATTGTGGGTAGTGAGAGTAGTAGTATTGATTCATCGTCAAAAATAGATTCTTTTCATGACTTGGTAATAGATGAGGCATTTGTCTTGGAAAACCAAATTTTTAAAGATGAGGAAATAGAGATGGTAAAAACATGCATTCAAAAATCTTTTAGATATTCACAAATTTTCCAATGTTATCAAAATCATATAGTATTATTTATCAAACCCCAACATGTTAGTTTTAACGTGGCAGAAAAGGTTTGCCTTGTTAAAGGCTTACAATATTACCTTGTTAAAGGATTTAAATACCATACTAAAACTATTCCTGGTAAAAGGACTTTAACTTACAATAAAGTAAGTACACTATTAAAGGATTTCCAATAACCTATTCAGACTAATTTATTTTCTAATTCACCTGTTAGCATGTCTTAGCAATGATCCTTCAGTTAGCACTCTATTTTTTGATGTCAGATCATCTCTATACTTATGTGTACTTGATCCTTTCTAATTATATGTATCTCTATTGTCCTCTAATTTATTTCCTCTGTTCTTCTTTAACTGATTCTATAATTTAACTCAATTGAGAACACCTTAATCACAATGAATGCTCTATTTTCACATGAAAAATCTCTTCAATTCTCCTTAGCATTCCTTATAAAGTTTAGGGTTTGTATTCCTTAAGAAGACCTAGGTGACTTAGGGTTAGGTATGAAGCAATAGTGATTCACCTATATTGAATCTTAAACATTCCCCTTTTCTAGTTGGATGCATGTAATACATACATATTCATAATTAAGATTCATCCTTATCAACAAAGATCATAAATCATTCATTATGTTGGCCCAAAAATAGTTTACATAGAATTTTGTGCCATTACAAATAACTATGTTGAAATTGTGTAACTCAGCACTTGAGTTCCCTGATGCTCGGCATCAACTACAACTTCAATGTTGTAACTTGGCCTCTGAATGACTTGGCATCCACTGATCACTCAACATCTAAATAGCTTGGCATATATAATCTTCTTGGCACTTTAGTGACTTAGTAATTACTAGTTACATAGCTCACACTAAATATCTTTCACTTGAGATATACAATCTGACAACTTATGCTTGGCATGTATTACTTTTTCAGAATGAACTAATTAAATAAATCAACTATATTGTCACTCATATATCAAAACCAATCTAAGATTAATAGTTAGTATTATGGGCAGTGAGAGTAGAACTATTGATTCATCTTCAAAGTTTGATTCTTTTGATGACTTGGTAATAAATGAGTCAGTTTTCTTGGAAAACCAAACTTTTGAAGATGAGGAAACATAGATGGTAAAAAAGTGCATTCAAAAATCTTTTAGATATTTACAAATTTGCTAATATTATCAAAATTAGATAATATTATTTATCAAACCCTAACATGTTGGCTTTGATGTGGTGGAAAAAGTTTCTTGTTGAGTCTCCATTTGATTAGGTTATTTCAAATACATATGGAATGTTGGTGACAAGAAATCAAGGGGAACAAATGGGTTTTTGCAAGAATTCCTTTACCCATACAAAAAGAAATGCATTTTTAAGAAATGAAAACCTAAAAAAATGTAACCTCATAGAATGCAATTTACCTAGCTTAAGTATAAGGTGAATTCTAGCTATTTAATAGACTCTAATTTTTCCTTGGCTCCTATCCTTGGCTCAAGTATAAGTGAATGCTATTTTTTAAGGAAAGAAAATCTCTCTAGCTACTCTCTGCACATGCATAGCTAGATTTTGGAAAATGATAAATGACCATTCTTTTTCTTTATTTATTTGTTTATAATCATGCAAGCATTGCAAAAATTATGACCCTGTAGTTATTGTGACAACGTTAGAGAAACTTGCAAAAAAAACATGAAAATCACAAAAAAATCATACTTCCATCACAAATTGTCATCACAATTTGACCCAAAATGTTGTAGTATGGGGATGGTACCCACAAAATGATGTGCTAATATATAAGTTCCTTTTAAGAAGATGGACCCTTCCAGGATTCAAAGAAATACATTTAGTACATATCAATCCTTGTTAGGAGACTTTGAATCTCTGTTAGGAGATTCCAACACTATTAGGAGTTTTATGAACCCTATTAGGAGTTGTGGAAGGCAGAAGGTTTTGGAAACCTACAATTGAAACAAGTGTTGTTTTGTTATTGATATCAAATATATGAATGAAACATATTGCTACCAAATCTAAATGTTATATCTAGTTGATTGATGAAGAGGATTTGAGAGTTACTCATAACTATAACACTTAGATGAAAGGTTGAAGTTATGAAAAGAAAGTTACAATAGATATTTGACTAGATAAATTTTGATAAAGAAAAGTAATTGTTTATGTCAAGAAAGCTAAGACAAAGAAAAGAGTAAATTACTAAGGAGTTTTGAGTAATGTTACTGTCAACTAAGTTCATAGTTAGTGCCAAGAAAATCCAATATTGACTGAGCATTACCATTGACCAAGAAAGATAGTTAATGCCAAGCTAGAAAGCTTAAATAATGACTAAGTAATCTAGAGATGACTAGGTATCAGAATTCAATGAGTGTTGAGTGATAGTAAAAGATCAAATTCAAAGGAATTGTAAGATCAAGACAACTCATTTGATTTCTTGGGAGATGTAAAATGTGTTGAGGACTAGATTGATAATTTGGATAATTAAATTCAAGATGTTGATTAGGCAAAGATCAAACAGAAGGGTTCTAGAGAATTTTCTAGAGGGTGATCAATAAGTTGTACAGATATATTAAATTGAGTTGAATTTTATCATAAACACTAAGATCTATGGTGGATGTAGAAAATGGGAAATAAAAAATTGCATGTTTAAAGGTATACTGAATTGAACTTTTGGTGCCATGTCTAGTTAAGCCAAGTCAAGCCTAGCGAGTGTGTTTGAGAAAGTTCATATATAGAGAAAGGTTGATCAGAAGTACATTAGAATCTGAATGTGAAGGTAACGGAGAAATCTTGTAGATGTGATGCTATTTTCAATAAGAAAAATAGTTTTTACAAGGATCCTAAAACCTAAAAGTTGTTACATATCAAAGGGCTATTAAATAAACATAGAGAGCCTAGAAATAGTACTATAGCCAATAGAAAGGCTAGAATGAAAAATAGGCAAAAAGCGAAAGAAAATACCTACAGAAATCAAAAAACCAAAGGATAGAAAAAGATAATCCTAAACTTACTCCTCTACCTTCCTTTCAAGGTCCTACATTGTTTTCTCCACTTTATAGGTTATTTTGAGCAAAAGGCTTAAGTGTTGATGAGAAGTATGGACTGATGTCTTGAAGGGTGTCCAAGTAGATCAAGATCAAAGATGAAAATGAAAGGTTTATAAATGAACTAGCATAAGGAGTGAACATATATCTAAATTACAAAAATTTATTTGTAATTAGATAGATCAAAACCTATTGTTTTCTTTTATATGATTGTAAGAGTTTGTATTAAAATCTTTTTACCATAGGTTGACCTAACAGTCATTGCAAGACTTAATAGTCTGTGTAAATCCTTTAAGTAGGTGACATTCTAAATGGAATGATCAAATTCCTCTTATAAGTCCACTTCTAACACCGATGACTAAATCTGCTAATTAGGTCATATTATATCATGTTTATTGTAAACCTTTAATAGGGTTGGCTCCTAACAAAGCTCTCTTTGAAAGAGTGAAAAAGAGTGACATGTTGCTGGTGGTTTTTCCCAAATTGGATATTCATATAAAATAATTCTCTCAAACTATGATGAATGTATCATGAATGCTTTTCATGTGATAATGTTTTTCATTATGTAATACAAGTTAAGTTTATGATAATTTTATAGTACAGATTGAGCAACAACAAGATAAGAAATATCATCAGAGCATTGATGTATTTATTATTTAATAGTTCAAGTGGCACATATAGACCTTGAGTAACTAATTCCCCCCCCCCCTCTCCCCCCATTATAAACATTTCTAATAATTAGTATCAAATCTAAGTGCTTATAGAGAAAATTTTGAAGGTATTTAAAGCTAAAGATCATGATGAATAAGAAAGATATACCTAGTCTGCATAAGGAGAACTTTCTTGCATGGAAAACCTTGATGAAGGTGCACATATCTAGTATCATTGATGCTATGATAAATTTACTAAGAAATGAATATGTGGCAATGAAAACTACTCCTTTGATAGCTAAAGAATTAAGACATAAGTTAGATCACAACCAAGCAATGTTGGGGATTGCCTCATTCCTAAGCTATGCCAAGTTTGATAACCTAAAAAATTGCGATATTACACAGAAAATGTGATAGACTGAAGACCATATATGGAGGTGATGACAATGTACTAAGAGCCAAAGTAGAAATCCTAAGAAGTAAATTTGATGATATGAGAATGGTGGAAGATGAGAACATAGTATAATATTGTACAAGAATTAAAGAGGTTGTTAATGCTATTGGAGGAGAAAATGGAACAATTCAAGATGAAACAATGATAAGAAATTTTTTGAAGAATCTAATCCCTATCTATGCCATTAGAGTCCCAACAATTCTATAACTAAGGTGCACACCAAGTAAAAACTTCACCTTAGAAGGTTTAGTTGGTAGAATTACTACTTTTGAGATGTCTAATTTTGATAACTACACACTTGCTACCATTGAATCTTCTCTCAAGTCACAACTAAATCTTACTAAGAATAGAGGAAAACATGTAAAGAGTGAAAGTGCTAGTTCTTGTGATGAAATTGATGAACTTCAAGCCCTCATTGCAAAAAGGTTTTGAAGGGGAAGAGGTAAGTACAAAGGTAAATTAACTATCATTTGTTTTTCATGCAACAATATTTGTCATATTACTGCTAGATGTTGTGATAGAGAAGATAAGAATGAAATGAAGGAAAGAAAGCACTAATAAAGATGAGATGTCAAAGAATATAGAAGAAGAAAGGATGAAAATTTAAGAAATCTTGTTATATTTCTAAAAAAAATACTAATAATGAATTTGAGAGTAATGATGATGAAGTTGTCTATGTTTCTATGAAATAAGAGTCCAATAAAGATAAGAAAAATGCACTAATTTTTTATGTGAACAAAATTGATAGATGGATAATTAATAGTGGATGTTTCAATTCTATGGCTAGTGATAAAGACAAATTTGAAGATATTGGTCCATATAATGGAGGATGTGTTTAATTTGGTAATGATATTCCATGTGTTATAAAAGGTAAAAGAACTATTCAATTAACTGAGAAAATAACATGTAAAAATGTTTATTGGGTTGAAGGACTTAATTTGTTGAGTGTTTCATAGTTAAATAGACTAGGTTGCAGAGTTTAATTTCACAATAGGAAGGCCAAGATACATGATGGTGATGGTAAGCTAATTGGGACTAGTGAGAAGATAAAAGGTAACTTACTCTACCTAGACCTATCAAAAGAGACATTTATGTTTGCATAACAAGTAGATATTTGGTTATGGCACAAAATATTATGCAATGTGAATTTTGATAATTTGGTTAATATTAGTAAGATAAATAATGTAAGAGGATTGCCAAAACTAAAAGATCCTGACAATGCTATGTGTAAACAATTTCAATTGGGAAAGATGTCTAAGTCAAGTTTTAAGAGTAAAACATATACTGTTAATGATATTTTGGAATTGGTTCATACTGACCTATGTGGACCCATTGGTGTTAAAAGCTATTATGGAGATAAATATTTCATTCTATTTTTGGATGACTACTCTAGAATGATGATTATAATGTTTCTTAAAGTTAAATCTGATGCCTTTTGGTTATTCAAGTGCTATTTAGCTAGAGTTGAAAAGGAAATAGGGAAGAGTATGAAGTGTTTGAGATCTGAAAGAGGTATTTAGTTCATCTCACATGGGTTCAACACATTCTTCAATTATAGAGGAATCAAAAGGAAAATGTTAGAACCAAGGACCCCTCCTTAAAATTGGATAGCTAAAAGAAGGAATAAATCAATTATGGACTGTACTAGAAAAGTAATGATGGAAAAAGGTGTATCACATAAATATTGGAGAGAAGTGGTTAGTATTATTGTCTATACCCTGAATAAAGTTCAAGTTAAAAAAAGGCAAAAATGCTACACCCTATGAACTATGGTATGGTTATGCTTCCAATGTTAAATATTTTAAAATATTTGGAAGTAAATTTTATATATTAAAAGATAAAAGAGGTGGAAAAATTGATGCAAAAAGTGGAAAAGGCATATTTCTAGGTTATTCCACAAAAAGAAAAGCTTATATGTATTTAAATTCTAACATTAACAAAGTTGTGGAACATGCAAATGTGAGAATCAATGAGTTGTAGAAAAAGGTGATCCTTCATGTAATGAGGAACTTGAAGACTAGTGTACAATCATCTATGTAGATGATGATGTTCTCAACACTCAAAATAAACAAACAAATCAACCTAAAATTTCCCATTAGATAGGAAATGATGGGGTGAAAATAAAAATTGTTGAACAACAGAGAGTGCATATTGAGAAAAGGATTGTAGATTACAAGTCACAAAAAGGAAATGCCAACCATCAAATAGTGAATGTCAAGCATTTAGAACGTAAACTAGAATGATAATAAAGAAGAGGAAATGAACTTGAAGAAGAGTTACAAATATAAAGCTACCAGTATTAGCAAAATATTAGAGAAGACATAATAAACCCAATCAAATAATTGGAGATGCTGAATCAAGTGTTATCACAAGAAGAAAAATCAAAGGTGACATATGCTTATTATGTGAATTTGAGCCTAAATAAATAAAATATGATTTAGATAATGAAGATTGGATACATGCTATGAATGAAGAAATTGACCAAATTGAGAAGAACAATAGTTGGACCTTAGTACTAAGATGTAAAGACAAAAATGTCATTGGGACAAAGTGGGTTTGCAATAACAAGCTCAATGAAAATGGTGAAGTAACAAGAAAAAAAGGAAGACTAGAATGCTAGGGTTATGCACAAGAAGGAGTTGACTATGGAGAGATTTTTCTCCTGTGACCAGACCTAAATGAGTCGAAACCCTACTTGTATACTCAGCTTACATGAGCTTCAAGGTATATAAGATGGATGTCAAAACTACATTTTTGGATGATATAGCGGAGGAAGAAGTTTGCATTGAACATCCTAAAGGATTTTTAGATCTAGGCAAGAGGAACATCATATGTAAACTAATCAAAGATCTTTATGATTTATAAAAAGTTCTAAGAGAATGGTAAGAAAGGTAACATAACTATTTAGTGAAAATTGGTTTTGGGAGATATACTTGAAGAATGGAAAGAATAATGAAGTATCATTTGTTGAGAATAGATTGAGGAAGACTATTAAAGAAAGAGACTATAGAGAATAGATTCACATAATCTATATGTTTCAATCATTGTTTTGTGACTGATGTAAAACCTACTAATTTCTGGTAAGACAACTACTTATCTAATTTAAGTCCTAGCACTTATTTGATTGATGAAGAGGATTTCGTCCAAAGATGTAATAATAACACCTAGAGGAGGTTGAGTTATGATATGCAAAGGAGTATAAGAATGAGTTAAGATAGTGATAATATGATGTATTGATACTCTACTTAAGGTTATAAAGGCTGGTTAGGCTAAGCAAGTATAGAAGAACAAGTTAAACAAAGTTTGTCTTCCAAGCTTGACTAAGTGAATAGTAGGTCTACAAAAAGTCAGTGAAAGCTAGGCAAAAAATTAGTTAGACTCAGGTAAAAGTCTATTCTAGTGTATGCTGAGAAAAATAGTGGATGCTAAGTAAAGTTTAGTTGATGCCAATCACTAGTAAACTTTATTCTATGTCAAGTGATTTATAGAGGATGCCGAGAAATGCAGTATGTGCCAAGCATCAAATGCACGCTAAAGCCAAGTTGTTGCATTATATGAAAGATCTTGAATTTGATGTATCTGAGTTGACAAGTTTATTTTCTTGATTTGTGTGACCCAAGTAGTGTTAGAGTAATTAGATATTTCCTAATTAACTCTAGTTTTCTTAAGCTAAACTTTAGGTATCTAATAATTAATATCTTATATTAATTATTATGATACAACCTAAATTAAATACTCTTCATGTATTTAATAATTATCTTGTAATTATTAAATACCTTAAAGAATTTTTTGTCACCTTTTTAGGTTTTGATCTCCTTTATAAGGAAAATCTCTCATTATAAACATAGAACTTGAGATAATTCATTTTTTATAGAAATCTTCTTTTTTGCTCATCAGGAATGTCTCATCTATGGATCTAGCAATTCTTGCTTCCATAGCTTTTCACCTCTCTCTTCTATGATAGTTGTTTGCATGTAGATGATTTTTGGGAGCTATGGGCTTGATCATTCATCAACTTAAACATGGTATAAGAGCCAAGGGCTAAGGATAATCCACATTGCCAAATTGTACCTCTTCCTCACTCTCGATGTTCTTGGTTCTTTCTATAGGAGAATTTTGGTCTACTTTCTTAGTTTCCTATCACCTCACCCTGTGTACATTAGGTGGGGTTCTTTTTTTTTTCTAATTCTTCCTTGGTTTGATGGAGTGAGCTATGTATTCAGTATTTGATCATATGTACTAGGTGATTGCAGTGACTAGATACCTATGCATTTTAGTGGGATGGATCATTACCATATAGACACTCTTCTTTTTGTCCCTACTTTGGTTGCAACCTTCTAGTTTAGTGGAGGTTATTTATATCAATACTATATAATTTGTGGCTTCTTCATGCTTTAGTGATGTTCTTTATGATCATCTCTTGTTTGCATGTTTTTGGATATTCATTAGTTTAGGAGGGAATTTTTTATTTTTTTATTTTTGGTTGATGGTTTGTGCTCTATGCCTTTTCATTGGAATTTCTTAAGAAATCTATAGTTTTAGCATCATTCAAGGCCTGAATCGCAAACTCTGTCCTAAGGCCCACTTAATCTATTAGTGATCTATCCTTTTACACAAGGTTTGGAAGGAAATGTGTTGCTTTTGGAGTCGATAGATGGAGGCATCACATGCCTCAGACTGGTTTACCATGACAATCCTCTAATGTTCAGTTGTGATGATAGATCTTTGCTACTCACCACCTCCACATCTACACATTGATCATGCATGTGAATTGGCTATTTCATGAGGTAATTTTAGAGTATTTGTTGGTGGCTTTGTTTTGTGGGAATGGATCTAGATCCTTGACCCTAATGCCCTCCTTTCTCACTCCACATTTATGTGCTTGCCATGTCCTCCATTTTGTTGGAGTCTGAATACGTACTTTGGTTGCAATCTAAATGCAAGATTAAAAGGTAATTTGTTTGGATAATGATTTTGGCTCCTTGCATTGGGGATTGCCATTTTATGTGTTGATTGTGACCTCCATCATCGCTTGTTTTGGTGTAAAGGTGGTGGTTTCTTTTTTATTGTTCATCAACTCTAGAGCATTTTATGGAGCTTTCGTGGCAATATGTTTCTAGAATCAGTGATAATTAAATCTCACATGCTCTTCTTGACCATACCTTTCCACCTTCTTTAAGACACTCTTTCCTTTCTTGTGAGGCTTCATTTTGTGTGTGCAAGGAATGATACCATTTTCCATGTGGTTTGTTCCACATTTTCCACTGCTAGCCACATTATTATTTCAATTGATGAGTTCCTTGTATGGCAGAATTTCATGCCCTTTTGACACATGGCTCATGCTTTTTTTGGCCATCATTTTTAATCTAGCATCAACCCTTAGTTTTCCAGATCTTGTTTCCAATAGTTGGTTTTTTTCCAATAGGGATCATTTTTAGGCTTTTTTTGTGCCTCAATGGCTATTTGACCATCAAATTTGGGCTCTCATTTATTGACATGAATGCCACATTAACACTACATCACTACTTCATGTCACCTCCTTGGCCTCTGTTTGGAGCTACCTTTTCTTTTTTGATCATATCTTGGGCATAAAACTCTATTTTTTGCAAACAAGATATCACCAAAAGGTTGGTTTTGAGCCTATCATAGTGGTATAGTTAGTTTTCAATTTTGATGTTATTTTGATGGATTTTCTGCTATCAAATTCTAGAGTTCAGTTTTTCACTCTGTGGGGCATATCTTGAGCATCAATCTCTAATTTGGGAATTTTGTATATCATTGGAAATCTCTTTCTAAGCTCTTTCTATTGATGGTAGTTATTTTTCCTGATTCTGCACTGGGCACATTCTTCTCATTCTTCTACATTTTTTCATTTTGGTGGATAATTTGGTTGTTTTAGGTCCATGGATCAATTTCTTTTCTTTAAATGATTTGTCATGACTTGTACTATATATTGTATTAGTTGTATGCCTTTTTTGATCATTTTTTATATCATTTGTAAGCATTTTTGTTCAAATGCACTAAGATAAAATGCCACTCCTTGGTTTTCAAAATCTTTTTCATCATTGTGACTTAGTGTACTCACACTACATTATAAAGTGTTATGGGGGGGATAGTTGTTTGCCTTTTAGTGCCTCTTCCTTTGTCAGCTGAGTGTACCTTCCACAACATCAAGATTTCTCCTCTTTTAAAAGATTTGGTTGTGCTTGGGTACCTCATTAGACCTTTTTTTTTGGGACCCAAACCATATTTCAATAGTAGATTTTAGGTTTTTAGCTACTCCCTAAGTTTATCTTAAGGGGGGGTGTTAGAGTAATTAGATATTTCCTACTTAAGTTTAGTTTTCTTAAGAAAAACTTTAGGTATCTAATAATTAATATCTTTTATTAATTATTATGATACAACCTAGTTTAAATACTCTTCCTGTATTTAATAATTATCTTCTAAATATTAAATACCCTAAAGACTTTTTCATCACCTTTTTGGGCTTTGATCTCCTTTATAAGAGAAATCTCTCGTTGTAAACATAGAACTTGAGATAATTCATTTTTTATAGAAATCTTCTATTTTGCTCATCCAAAATGTCTCATCTATGGATATGGAAATTCTTGCCTCCATAGCTTTTTGCTTCTCTCTTCTATGATAGGTGTTTGCATGCAGGTGATTCTTGGGAGCTATGGGGTTGATCGTTCATCAACTTCAACAAGTAGAATATAAGGTTGATGAATTAGTGGCACATAATTCAAGGTGAAATTTTTTAAGCCAAAGTCAAAGAGGATCAAAAGAGAAGTTTATAGAAGTGATATGGAATGAAGGGTCAATATATTGAGTCCTACCTAATTTTTCCTATCCTTAAATTGGACGATGGAGAATGAGTGGAAAAAGATCTTAATTTTCTATTTATAGGAATGGCTAGTCAAGGGAAAAGGTTGTCATGTGTGAGAACCAAAGGAAGAGAAGGATGCAAGGGTTTTGCTTCATCAAGTGACCTAAGAGAAGAGTCTACATTGGCATGTTAAGAAAGAAGGCTTAAGGGTATGAATTCTTGAAGGGTGAACAAGATATCAAAGCTGAAATGTGTGAAGGCCAAGCATAATGGAGGACTGAAATAGAGATCTATAATTTTCAAATGGAGCCATGAGGAATAACTGAGAGTAGGGTTGAATTAGTTGTCCAAGGTCTATATGTATAAATAAAAACTTTTCACAACTTAGTGAGCCCATAAAACATTTATCATCATGCATGCATCCAAAAGATTATGCAATCACTTAAAACTTGTAGGTTATCGCCAAATAAATTTGTAGAAATGTAAACATGAAATGTAATAGATTCAACAACACATTTGACACAATGATTTATGTAGAAACTCAATTTTGGAAAAACCACTAGTAACACACTACTCTTTTTACTCTTCTAAAGTGATGCCCTATAAAAGGCCAACCCTGCTAAAGGTTGCAATACACACTATTAAATGTGACATTGTTAGAAGATTTTAATTACCCTTTTAGGAGTGAGTCTTGTTAGAGGACTTTAGACCATTCACTTGGAATTTCACCCAGTTAAAGTATTTACAAATGACTATTATGTCAACCTTAATCTAAAGGGTTTACCCTAGACTAATACAACTATTAGATCAAGCCTTACTATTACTCTCTAATAATTGTATTGATATAGGGTAAATCCCTTGGATTAAGTTTGACCTAATAGTCATTTGTAAATCCTTTAATTGGGTGGCATTCTAAGTGAATGACCTAAAGTCCTCTAACAAGGCTCACTCCTAATAAGGTGATTGAAATCCTTTAATAGTGTCAGATTTAATAGTGTGTATTGTAACCTTTAATAGGGTTGGCCTTTCATAGGGCATGACTTTAGAAGAGTGAAAAGATTAGCATGTTACTGGTAGTTTTTTTGAAATTGGGTTTCCATGTAAATCATTGCATCAAATGTGTTGTTGAATCTATTATGTTTCATGTTTGCAATTTTGCAAATTGATTTAATAGTAATCTACAAGTTATAAGTGATTACATAATCTTTTGGATGCATGCATGAAGATAAATGTTTTATGAGTTCACTAAGCTATGAAAAATTTTATTTATACATCTAGACCTTGGATAATTGATTCACACACCCCCTTCCCCGCCCCCCCCACCCCCCTCTTAGTTATTATAAAGAATTCTAACAATTGGTATTAGAGCCATCTACTTAAGAGGACTAGTTTGAAGGTATTAGAAACACAAGGATCAAGATGTGAAAAAGAGATGTACCCAAACTTAATAGAAAAAACTTTCCTACGTGGAAAAGTTTGATGAAGCTACAACTTGGTGGACTTGGAGATCATGCACAACCTACCATTACTACTGAGCATGTTGATCCTAATGGATCCCTAACTATCAAAGACATGAAAAAGAAGAAAGAACATAATCAGAAAATGTTGGAGATTGTCTCTTCCCTAAGCTATGCCAAATTTGACAATATCAAAGGTCTTAACAGTGTAAAGAAAATGTGGGATGCTTTACATACCATCTATGGAGGAGACACTAATGTTCTCAAAGTCAAAGTTAAAATTCTTAGAGTTAAGTTTGATGATATAAGAATGGGAGAAGGTGAAAATATTTCTTAATATGTTGCAAGGATAAAAGAAGTTGTTAAGGCAATAAGAGGAGCTACTAGTACAATAGATAATGATAATCTACTAAGAAAAGTTTTAAGAACACTATTGCCTATCTATGCAATTAGAGTTTCTGCAATTCAAGAACTGAGATGTATACTAGGGAATAATCTATCACTTGAAGGTCTGGTAGGTAGGCTCACTACCTTTCAACTATCTAACTTTGATAGTTAAAAACCTAAAAATATTGAATCCTCTTTCAAAGTTAAGGTGTCATTGAATGAACCTAATGAGAGGAAGAAGAGCGAAAAGATAAAGTATGTATCTAGTGATAGTGACATAAATGAGGAGGATGTAGAATAATTTGAATCATTACTGGCAATAAGATTTTATAGAGGTAAAGGCAAGTTCAAATGTAAAATACCTATCATTTGTTTAATTGAAATGAGGTTGGCCATATCATTGCTATATTTCTAAAGAAGAAGAATTACAGAGGTGGTGACAAGTACAAAGGTACAAGAGATGAAGATAGAAAGGACTACAAAGATAAATGAAAGAAGTCTTGCTATATTGTTGAAGAAAAAAAAAAGATGAATCTAATGATGAAGTGGTGTATGTTGCAACAAAGGATGAATTTGATGAAGATGAGGCAACTGCACTTGTGACTTGTGTGAACAAAAATAATAGATGGATAATTGATAGTTAGTGTTCACATCATATGACTAGAGACAAAAGTAAGTTCATTACCTTAAATTGTTCTAATGGAAATAGTGTAAGATTTGGTAATGATGGACCATGTTTGATAAGAGGAAAAGGTTCTATCAAACTCATAGATAAGATTTTATGTGACAATGCTTACTGTATTGAAGGACTTAACTATAATCTCTTGAGTGTGTAAAAACTGAATAATTTAGGATGTAAGATTGAGTTTGAAAACAAGATTGGTAAGATATATGATACTGAAGGAAAACTGATCGGAAGGCTGATCAGACTAGGAATAATCTATTTTATCTTGACATAGAAGATGCCACTTGTCTAGTTGTAAAATTTGATTATGTATGGCTATGGCACAAAAGGTTATGTCATGTTAATTGTGATAATTTGGTTAGTATCAATAACATGAAGAAAGTTAGAGGTTTTCCTAAGTTGAAATAAAACCTGATAATATAATGTGCAAATAATGTCAGTTAGATAAAATGAAAAAGTCAAGTTTTAAGAGTAAAACACATACCTCTAAAGGATTATTATATATTTTTCATATTGACTTGTGTGGACCAACTTAAGTGAAAAGCTAGGAAGGAGATAAGTACATTATGTTGTTTGTTGATGATTATTCTAGAATGATGATAGTTATATTTTTGAAACAGAAATATGATGCTTTCCAAATGTTTAGGTGGTACTTAGCAAGAGTTGAGAAGGAAATAGCTAAAATTTTGAAATTTTTGAGATCTAACAAAGGAGGAGAATTTACATCACATGAGTTTGATATGTTCTGTAATGATAGAGGAATCAAAAGACAAACATCAGTCCCTAGAACCCCTCCATAAAATGGAATAGCTGAAAGGAGGAACATATCTATAATGGACTATGCTACGACATTCATGATGGAGAAAAATGTTGCCTTGAATTACTATAGAGAAGTTGTAAGTATAGTTGTCTATACCTTAAACTATATACAAGTCAAGAAAGGTACTCATTCAACACCTTTTGAATTATTGTATCGATACTCACCCAATGTAAAATATTTTGAGACCTATTTGGAAGAAAATGCAATATTCTCAAAGACTTCAAGAATGATAAAATAGATGCAAAAAGTGAAGAAGGTATATTCCTAGGATATTCCATAAGAAGTAAAGCCTATAAGTGTTTAAATACTAACACTAACAAAGTTGTGGAAAGTTCAAATATAAATTTTGATGAACATACAAAAGTATATGAGGCTGAACCTTTGAAAGAACTAGAAGAATACAAATCATTTGTATACTTTTATGAAGGAATTCCTACTGAAGAAGATGTGTAAATCAAGCTACAAACAAATAGCAAGTTTCAGTGACTGTTGAGTCACATACTATGAATGTAGAATCACATTCAAGAACTAAGCTATATTCAAATAATGAGTTATAGAATGAAGTTGTAGCACATTTTGATATTGAAATTAGTGTACATGAAAGAGATGTAGAGATAATTGATAGAGATGTACATAGTAACTCTAAAGTTAAAAGGCCAAATGAAGAAACTAGAGCTGAACCAAGATTGTCCAAATATGTCAAAAGACATCATCCTACTACACTAATAATTGAAGATAAAGATGCTAGACCAATTACAAGGAACCAATTGAGAAATGGTACGTGTTTATTGAGCATGAAAGAACCCAAATTACTTAGAGATACCTTAGAAGTTGTGGATTGGAGTAAAGCCATGGAAGAAGAAATTGAACAAATTGAAAAAAACAAAACATGGACTCTAGTTCTAGACCTAAAAACAAAAATGTGATTGGCACCAAGTGGGTATGTAAAGACAAGCTAGAAAAAAATGGTGAAGTCACAAGAAAAAAGGCAAGATTAGCTTGCAAAGGATATGCACAAGAAGAAGGAATTGAATATGGAGAAACATTTTCTCCTCTTGCTAGATTGGAAGGAGTAAGAACTCTACTTTCTTATTATGCATACAAAGGTTTCAAAGTTTATCAAATGGATGTTAAAACTACATTTCTGAATGTCATATTAGAAGAAGAAGTTTATATAGAACAACCAAAGGGATTTGTTGATGTTAACAATAAGAATGTGGTATGTAGATTACACAACACTCTATATGGTTTAAAACAAGCACAAAGATTATGGTATGAAAGACTTCGTAATTATCTTGTGAAGATTGGATTTGAAAAGAATGATGATAATAGCAATCTATACTTGAAGACAAAAAAATACAAAGGTATATTTTTATCTAAAATTTTTATTGATGATATCATATTTGGAGGTCAAGATGCTTTATGTAAGGATTTTGCAAATAAAATGAAGTAAGAATTTGAGATGTCTATGTTTGGGGAAATCAAGTTCTTTGTAGGTTTACAAGTGCATGAAATGAAATACAATATATACATCACTTAGTCAAAATATGTGAAGGAAATATGAAAAACATTTGGATTGGAGGATTCCAAACTAGTAAGTACACGTATGGTAAGAAGACATAAATTGTCAAAGAATGATGATTAAACCGAGGTGAATTAAATATTATATAGGTCTATGATTTGAAAATTATAGTATGTAGTACATAGCCAACCTAACATTGCATTATCTATAGGGATGGTTGCAAGGTTCTTACTAATCCCAGGAAGAATCATTTGATGGGTGTAAAAAGAAGAATGAGATACCTGAAAGGAATAGAGGAGTATCATCTATACTATAAGAAAAATGAGAAATCTAAATTAAGAGCCTATAGTAATTTTGATTAGGCTAGAAACATTAATGATAGAAAGAGCACTAGCAGAGGAGCATTTGTCTAAGGAAAGAGGATGGTTACATGGACTAGTAAGAAAATTATTGTACCTCACAATCTATTGTTGAAGCTGAATATATTATTGTTGCTGTAAATTGTACAAATATTGTATGGACTAAAAAACTACTCAAAGATATGAAAGAAGAGATTATAGAACCAGTGAAAATTTATTGTGATAATACAAGTGTTATAAACATATCAAATAATCTTGTGTTGGACACAAAGACTAAGCGCATTGCAATCGAGTATCATTGCTTGAGAGAATTAGTTCAAGATAAAGAGGTGAAGATGTAATATGTTAACACAAAAGAGAAATTTTTTGATATCTTCACAAAACCATTACCTATGGATGCTCATGAGTATCTAAGAGGTAAACTAGGGGTGATACCCCTATCAAAGGCTATCTAAGTAACAAAAGGAGTGCCCTGCATCAACTCAAATAATTTTCATATGTTAAAAATTGATGCAAAGAATCTTACTTTAGGAGATTCATAGTCACAAGCAAGGTGAAAAAGGAAGAAACTAAAGCTTATATCTAGATGTTAGGATGACAAGTCTTTGGTATTGTTATCAAAGAGGGAGATAGTTACTTATCAAGGTAAATATAAGAAAGAGGGAGATAATTATTGAACAGAAGATATACAAGAGATTGGAGATTTAACAAAGAGGGAGAAATCCTAACATTTACCTAGTAAGTGGAAGATATAAGAAGAAATTTAGAGAAAGTTATTAGGATGACACAAAGGAGTTTTGTAACATAGTTAGAAGATGAAAATTTTTAATAGAGGGAGAGATTTCAATACAAGGACTTATTTTCTTTTTAGTATTTTGTTGGTCTTATTTTTTTAATTTTCTTTTTGGTATTTTGTTGGTCTTATTGTTTTAACCTAGTCAGTTTGGTTGATCAGTTTGGTTTTCCATCAATGCCAAAGAGGGAAATTGTTGAGAATAGATTGAGAAGATTTTTTAAAGGAGGCTGCAGAGAATAGATTGATATGATTAGTATGTTTCAATCATTATTTTTTCATTGATGTCAAACTTTCTAATTGCTGATAAGAGAATTATTTCTATGATTTAAGTCCCATCACTTATTTGATTGGTAAAGAGGATTTGATCAAAAGATGTAACAATAGCACCTAGAGGAAAGGTTGAGTTATGATACAAAAATAAGTGCAAGAATTAGTTAAGAGAGTGATAACATAATGTATTGATAATATACTTAAGGTTAAAAAGGCTAGTTACACTAAGAAAGTATAGAAGAAAAAGTTAAACAAAGTTTGTCTAACAAGCTTGATCGAGTGGATAGTGGGTGCTGAGAAAACTCAGTGCAAGTCGAACAGAAAACCAGTTGGAGTTGAGTAAAAGTTTATTCTAGTTTATGCCAAGAAAAATAGTGGATGCTGAGAAAAGTTTAGTTGATGCTAAGCACTTGTAAACTTTAGTTCATTCCGAGTGATTTATAGAGGACGTCAAGAAACACAATATATGTTGGGCATCAGAAGAATGTTAATGTTGAGTTACTACATTATTTGAAAGATTGTGAATTCTATGGATCTAAGCCAATACATTTGTTTTCTTGATTTGTGTAAGCAATGTAGAAGGTAAGGTTGATGAGTTGGTGGCACAGATTTTAAGGTAAACTATTTTGAGGAAAATTCAAAGAGGATTGAATTTGAAGTTTCTAAAATTAATATGGAATAACAGGTAGATTCATTGAATCCTAACTAATCTGTTGTAACCCTAAATTGGACAATGGAGAATGAGGAAAAATATATCTTAATTTTCTATTTATAGGAATGGATGGTCATAAGAAAGGGTTATCATGTGCAATAACCTAAGAAAGAGAAGGATTCAATGGTTTTGCTTCATCAACTGACCTAAGAGAAGAGTTTGTATTGGCATGTTAAGAAAGAAGGCTTAAGGGTATAAATGCTTGAAGGGTGAACAAGCTATTAGAGTTGAAATGTGTGAAAGTCAAGTAGAATGGAGGATTTAAATAAAGATCTATATTATACAAATGGAGTTGTAAGTTTTAATCAGATCAAGCTTTACTATTACTCTCTAATAATTGTATGAGTCTAGGGTAAATCCTTTGGATTAAAGTTGACCTAACAATCATCTGTAAATCTTTCAACTAATGATGTACCAACTGAATGGTCAAAATTCCACTAACAAGGCTCACTCCTAATAGAGTGATTAAAATCCTTTAATAGGATCACATTCAACAGTGTGTATTGTAACCTTTAATAGGGATGGTCTTTAACAATGCATCACTTTACGAGAGTAAAAAGAGTATCATGTTACTAGTGGTTTTTCCCAAATTGAGTTTCCACATAAATAATTGTGTCAAATGTGTTGTTAAATTTGTTATGTTTCATGTTTACATTTTTGCAAATTGATTTGATAGTAACCTACAAGTTTTAAGTGATTGCATAATCTTTTGGATGCATGCATGATGATAAATGTTTTATGTGTTCACTAAGCTATGAAATTTTTTTATTTATACATCTAGACCTTGGATAACTAATTCACCCCCCGTCTCAATTATTCTATAGAATTCCAACACTATTATCTAAGATATTTTTTAATGATATCATATTTGGAGGAAGAGAAGTGTTATGTAAATCATTTTTTGATGAAATGAAAAAGGATTTGAAATGCCTATGTTTGGTGAGATCAAATTATTTGTGTGCCAAATAAAGTTTTGTATTTTCATTTCACAAACCAAATACATTAAGGAAATATTGAAGAATTTTGGTATGGAAGATTCAAGATTAGTGAGTACATGTATGTCTATAGGACATAAGCTATATAAGGTTGATGACTCTACTAATATGAACAAAACCCTATATATATCCAAGATAGGAAAGTTGCAATATATTGTTCACAGTAGACCAACAATTGCATTCCTCAGTTGGGATTGTTGCTAGATTTTTAGAAAATTCTAAAGAGAATCACATGAGGGTTGTAGAAAAGGATAATGAGATATTTGAAATGTAAAGAAGGGTATGGATTATACTACAAAAGAAGTGAAAGATTTAAATTAGAGGTTTTCACTAACTTAGATTAGGTAGGAAATATTGATGACAGGAAAATCATTAGTGGAGGTACATTATTTCTAGGAAAGATATTGGTGTCATGGACAAGCAAGAAATGTAATTTTATTTCCCAATCAATAGCTGAAGCAGAGGATGTGGTAGTTGTAGTGAAATTTTCAAATATAATGTGGAATAAGAAATTGTTGAAAGTCATGAAAGAAGAGGTTAAAGATCTAATAGTTATCTATTATGATAACATAAGTGCTATTAACATTTCAAAGAATATAGTAATGCACACTAAGACAAAGCATATTGCAATAAGCTATCACTATTTGAGAGAACTAGTTCAAGACAAAGAAGTGAAGATAGAATGTGTAAATACAAAGGAACAAATTGCTAACATATTCACAAAACCATTACCCAAAGATGCTCATAAATATCTTAGAGGTAAATGAAAGGTCATTCCCCTAACTAAGGATTCTTAAGATTCTAAGGTGCATTGCATCACATGTGCTACACATCATATTTTACATAGTGGTGCAATACAACTCTATTTTGGGACATGCCTAAGATAGAATACTATAGTACAACATACAAATATCAATCATAGTAAGATGACAAGTATCATCCAAACATGAAAAATATATATAATGTAGAAATATGAAGAATTTTAAGCTAAAATAGCTACACATCTTTGGCAGTATTTTCAAAGAGGGAGGGATTGCTAAGAAATAAGATGAAAGAATCTAAGGTGATAGAGGGAGAGATTGAATCACAAAAGAGAGCATACTAAGAGAGGGAGTTTCACAGTTTGAATGGATGAGAATTAGAATCAAAATAAGTGGTCACTCATAGAAGTGAAATATTTTTGATTGTATGGTAACTAAGATTATTATTAGTACTATGGGTATTTGAGATATTACCATCAATGCAAGAAAAATATTGTTGGAAACTTATAATCTGAACATTTTTTGTTATGTCATTGATGTCAAATCTATGGATGAGACATATTGCTACCTAAGGTCTAAATATCACATCCATTTAATTGATGAAGAGGATTTGAGAGGTACTCATAACTATAGCACCTAGAGGAAAGGTTGGAGTTATGAAAAGGAAGTTATAATGGATATTTGATTTGATAGAATTTCGTAAAGAAAATGTTGCTTAAGTCAAGAAAGCTAAGACATGTCTAACAAAAGATTAAATTACTATGAAGTGTCAAGTAATGCTAGTGTCAACCAAGACACAATTAGTATTGAGAAAATCTAGTTTTGACCAAGCATTAGCATCAACCAAGCAAGTAAGTTGATTTCAATTTAGAAATATTAAACAATGATTTAGTATTTTAGTGATGAATGAGTATCAAAATTAAGTGATTTCCAAGTGATACTTAAAGAGAAAATTTGAAGGAATTATAAGATCAAGCTAACTTAGTTGATTTCTTTGCAGATGTAAAACATGTTGAGGATTAGGTTGATGAGTTGGAGCA
Organism: Cupressus sempervirens; assembly: GCA_028749045.1. Lineage (NCBI taxonomy): Eukaryota > Viridiplantae > Streptophyta > Pinopsida > Cupressales > Cupressaceae > Cupressus > Cupressus sempervirens. Next base: position 62,691,583 of record CM053789.1, read on the forward strand.
TTAAATTTAAGATGGTGATTAGGTAAAGACCTAATAGAAGGATTTTAGAGAAGTTTCTAGAGGATGATCAAGAAGTTGTACAGATATATTGAATCAAGTTGAATATGATTGTACACCCTAAGATCTATGATGGATGTAGAAAATGGTAAAGCAAAAATTACCTATTTAAAGGGATATTGAACTAAACTTTTGGTGTTGTGTCTAGTCAAGCCTAGCTAAGCCTAGAAATTGTGTATGAGAAAGTTCATATACAAAGCAAGGCTGATTAGAAGTGTGAATGTGAACCTAAAGGAGAAAGCTTGTAGATGTGATGGTCTTATTGATAAGTCATTTTGAGCAAAAGTCTTAAGTGTTGGTGAGAAACATAGACTGATTGCTTGAAGGGTTTCCAAGAAAATCAAGATTAGAGATGACAATGAAAGGTTTATCTATGAACCATCATAATGATTGAATAGAGATCTAAACCAGAAAAAGAGAGTTGTAATCATACATATCAAAACCTACTATTTTATTTCTTATCATTTTAAATATTTTGTATTTAAATCCTTTTAACTTAGGTAGACCTACCAATCATTGGAAGAATTAAAAGTCTATATAAATCCTTTAACTAGGTGACATTCTAAATGGAATGATCAAAGTCCTCTTACAAGGCCAGTCTTAATAGGATGATTAAATCCTCTAACCAGGCTACATTTAATAGTGTTTATTATAAACCTTTAGTAGGGTTGGCTCCTAATAGAGCTCAAATTGAAAGAGTGAAAACGAGTGACATATTGATAGTGATCTTCCAAAATTGGGTTTCTGTGTAACATCCTTGTGTCAAACTATGATGAATGTTTTACATGTGAGAAATTTTTTCATTATGCAATACAAGTTAAATTTATGACCATTTTACAATACTGACTGAGCAACAAGTTAAGTAGGATCCATAGAACATTGATGTGTTTAATATTTAATATTCCAACTTGCCATTGTACTATCCTTCATAGAATAATACTAATAAACATTTGTTGACAAAAACCTCTTTTCTGTGTCATATTTTCTTGTCTTATCTACACTAAACACTTCTCTCTCTAAAGATATTTAATACCAGGTTTGCTAGATCTTACATCCAGGCTCACTCACTTGCATTACATATACTTCACTAACAACCACAAACAAAATTAATTGGTACAGTTACACTTAACCAAAAGGACTATGACTTTCCCTTCTACCAAGTTCTTAAACTAATTCTTGAGTTAGCCTTAGGATTTCTCACTTTATAATTACAATAGGACCATATTCAAATAATCAAATACAAGTTTCATTACATCTTTTCATAATTACATAATATTTTTGGCTCCCTATCTTCACAATTCTTCACACATATAACCTCAGACATAGTGCAATCAACCGCAACATCTTATTTAAGTGTTCTACCTCTATTTAACTACACTTAATCAGATTCTATTTTTTAGGAGATAAAATCCAATTAGGAAAAAATTATTCATAGGAACTCTCCCACAAGTGTGTCTTCAATAAATCTCAAGTAATTGTCTTCAATAAATCATGAAAGTCTATAGAAAATTTCCTCTATTGCACCTTTCCTCATCTTCAATCCTTGTACCTCACAATCTCAATCTTTTCTTGCTACTCTATTAGTCTTCAAAAAATTATTAGTGTGTTAACATCAATGAAAAAACACAATCACTAATGCAACACACAATCATGCTAACGATTTCCCAAATGCTCCAACAATTCTAGGACACTCCCTCATAGGAATATCATCATCATTCATGCTAATGAGATCAACCATTACATTTTAAACATTCAAGATCTCTATTCATATAATCAAGATCCATTATTGCATCTTCTACATCCATCCTTTCAAGATCTACATATATCTACTTACGTTCATCAAGTGGATTTCAAGAACATACATTAATTAAGGTTTTTATTTCACTTTGATGTTCTTTTTATGGTTTTAAAGTTGAGTCAAAAAAATTACATCAAGATACTTGTTTACATTCCAAATTCAAGAGCATAATTATAGATTTAAATGTTGTTTCATGTTAGATATACCACTACCACTTGCTATCATTTTATTTCTATTTTAATTCAAGGTTAATTAATAAAATGAGGTTTGTTCAAGGAAAGCCAACCCCATCCCCCCCACCCCCCAAAACAAAACAAAAAAAAAACTTCTTTCAAATAATATTTATGTTTGTAGGATTGTGATATGATATTAACAAATAGGTAATGGGTATCGATACACATTTTGGATCTCTACAAAACTATGAAATTAGAATAAGTGTTGCACATAATCTATTAGGGTTGTATTTTTTTAATGAGCCTCATGTTCATACCTGATCCTCTAGTTTGTCCCTAAGAGATCTCCAAACAATTTTTGGGTTTTCTTGTCTGACATGTTTCAACCTTTAGCTCAAGTTACAATGCATTCTCACAAAATTTGACAATGCATTTTTGACTTTGTATTCCACAATGTATATCATATTTTATTTTCTATTTGCATACTAAACATTACTACATTACTTTAATTTTCTTAAATCCTCTTAAGGTGGAGGTGAGCGGGAAATAAATCCAAGATAATTCCTTCCTCTTTGTAGTAGGTTTTGTAGAACCAGAATCAGTATGCAAAGAACATTAACAAATGAAGTAAACATTCACAAACCAAAAACTAAATTCACATATATGCTTAGACTAAGAAAGAAAATAAGAAGTGCAAACCTCACAAGAGAGAACACTCCATGCTTTCTTGATTCTGTAGATGTGTCCTTTTGCTGTGGATGTATGCTCAAGATGCTCAAAAGTTGCTTCAATGGAGATGGGTAATGGCAAATTGGTAGCTTTGTGAGCTCTCAATTTGGCATTATAAGGGTATGATTGATGGCTTTGGTTCTAAAAATAGCATGGTAACTTTAGCTCAAAGATTGTTGATGAAATGGCTTGGGATGGGATTCAATTTATAGGCTAAGGGGTAAAGGGATGGAGGGCTTAGATGCAAGGATGGATGAAGGCTTAAGGAGGGCTAAGATGCACTCAAAGGGGAGCACATGGATTGTGCTTGTTTAGCACCAATGGGAAGGTGACACTTGTCACAAGGAGGATGAGTGTGAGAGGGTAGGGTTAAGGGTTGGTTAAAGTCATGATGAGTGGGGTTGAGTATGTAAGAGGGATGTAAGAGGAATGAGTGTGGAAGAGGGAAGAGTGTGGAAGATGGGTGTAAGAGTCATGAGTGGGTTTGTAAGAGTCTTTATGTTTTGTAAGAGCACTCATGACTTAGTGGTTGGGATTTTTGAGGGGAGACTTTGGTTTGGATTAGGAAAGTCTTAAACTTGTTTAAGGAATGTGACAACATTAGGGGGTGGATTAGGCTTGGGTTTAGGATTAGATTAGGGATGTTAGAGATGTGCAAGTGGATGGCATTAATGAGGGTGGGTGAGTTAGTGGCTAAGCTTGGTTAGTATGGGTGGATGGGGTATCATAGTGGTATAAATATGCTACTATTTTTTATTTCATTACCTAGGCTAGCATAGTGGTATCCCAACTAGGAGTAAAAGATGGCAATTTGAGCATTCTTGCGGGAGTGGAATGGCAAATGAAATCTAAGAGAATAAATGAGTTATATGGAGTATAGAGATTCCCTAAATGATATATCACACTTGGTTGTATTCATTAGGTAACATTTTATTTTCAAACATTAAATCTAACTCATTTCCTTTTTATTTTGGTCATATCTGGGTATAATATTGTATAATATTGTATAGATAGGGTGGGGACTCAAAACCCAACAAATATTTAAGGGCTCCAAAAAAGGTATCTATATTGGTGATTACTTAATAAAATACTTTATAAAGTTTAGAATTTAGTAGGCAAAAAATCCATTAGGATGCCTAATTAGGCCTAATAGACCTAAAAGTCCTAAAACTAGGAAACTTGGAGATTGGTAAGATACGTATGTCAAGATCTTCCAAAATGATATTAATTGTAAATTGAATAGTGGTATTATAATAAAAAAACTTCTGCAAGGTGATGGGGAGTATTCACGATAGTTATGGGCTCAAGTTTCCTTATTTATTTTAAGGAAGAAAACATATGTTGAATTGATAAAAAGACTCTATTGTGCAAGGGGAAAGAAGATTGAATTTTCCAAGAGGTTGAGGTTGATGAGAGATAAAACCCTAGAGAAGTATGAGAGTGTCCTTGGTGAGGAGTTCAAAAGAACTCAAAATGGGAGTCTCCTTATTATATTTATGTTTCTCAGAAAGGAATACTTATTACATAATAATTAATTGTCATTTGGGAAATGTTCCTTAGGGTAGGGTGATAAGATCATAATCTTATTTAAAATATAAAATTAAAATCTATGGCATTAAATATTTTAATTTTTTGTAAAGACTATATATTATATGCATATTTATTTAGGATAATTATATAGATAGCCTAATAAGTTCTAGAATCAATGTTTACCTGATATCAATTATAGAAAATATTGAATCTTATGCAACACTTCTTTGTTGAACTAAATAATATTTTGTTTCACTCGCTTCTCTCACATAAAAAAAATTATATTGGTAATATTTTAAATTCTTATGGTCTTCCAACCCATATTTGTGATATGCATCAAGATCTCAGAATATTTGATTTATGATTTTCTAACTATTAATATGATTTGGCTCAATGATCTTATTTTTAAATCCTCTCATTTTGTGGAAATTTTTTCAAGTCTTTTGGTATCGAAGTCTATGCTAGATACATTCAATTTTTTTATGCTTATCTTATTAAACTTCTCTTCACTTTTATAAATGAAGTACTCTAATTTTTATGGAAGATTAATAATGAAGAATATTTTCATTCTAAAATAATGATAGTCATTGAGTTTCAATAAAAACTCGTGCTTTCTTCCTTATTCAGTTGTTGGTTAATAGTTTGTCTTCCCTGGATTTTGGTTTATACTATGACTCTTAATATGCCCAAAGTGGTGGAATTAGTTAATGAGAAAATGGATCAATATAGTAATATGTTAGAGACCTATGAATTGAATGGTACATCTCTCTTGTGGTACAAATATTTGCAAGGAATTTTTGTTAGTAGATCATTTGATTGTGAGGGGTACGCTCTTAACTAGATAGCAGAAGAGGTATTTACCCGATTCTCCAAAAATTCAAATGATCTAGTCCAATTTCATATTTTGACTCACAATCTCCATAGATATGAAAGCATATGAGTCACTTTAAAACTTATCCAACACTTAGAATGCAATTTATTCTATTTCCTAAATGCAAGATACTAAAATGCAAGACTATCTACCAATGCACACTACATAAGAAGAGAAAGTATCACTAACTTGACAATACCTAGATTATTTCCTACTCAATTGCTTTCATTAACCAATTTTAGACTTCTCATACAACAATGAAATGCATATGAACTAACATGTATAGAATAGATGAATAAGATAATACTTTAATGAGGAAAGTAAAGATTACAATGCACTAAATATAAAAGAAATAAAACCAAGTTTATTTGCAATCTCTTGATTTTCATTAACAACAAATTTCATCCCAAGTACCATCCAAAAACTAGATCAACAAAAAATTCAAGATGTAGACACAGATTCTCACACATTAGTCCTAGCTATAAGAGTTTTCCCACAAAATAATTGCCAATCTTATTTACTCTTCAAAATGTTACATTTGATGATAATATTACAGAGAATCTCTAAATAGGTGAAAGCTAAAAATAGGATTGACTAAGTTGTCATCAGTTACAAATTCCAAGACAATTAGAAGAATACCAAAAATGGCTACATATTAGAAACTAAGAAGGAGAAGGAGTGACACATGTAAAAGAGACTATCAGAGCATCAATTTTTCTTTGGGGTCACAACTTTAGCCATTTATTCCTTCATTGCATCAGTTACACTATTGAGCTCAATGATACCTAGGATGAGAATATTATAAGATGGAATTGTCCATTAATCATACATTTCTATCAATTCTTCAACTCTAGAGACCTTGATTGGAGCTTCTTTGATGTACACCTCAAAACAAAATCTACTAATGAAAGCTCTGGGATCTTTAACATCTAGAAGATTTATGAATTAGTCACTTCTTTCTCAAATGGCATAAATTTATCTTTCATGTATTCAACATCTATCAATTGACCATTATTGCTGACATATGATTATGTGTGCAAAACCTTTAGATGTTTGAATATTTTATCCGTGATTTTTTGTACTAAATCATGTACATCATTTAGCTCATTTTTAGACCTTATTGAGAACTTAATTATTAATTCTAATGATTTCTTCCAATGAAGAAGTGGTTATTGGTCTATTTTGAGAATCCCATGGGTTATGATAGCATTGGTTTTCATATCAATTACCTCTTACAAAAAGGCTAATTGCTCTGTCAAACCCACTATTTCTTTGTGCATTGAGGTTTGATGGCTAGAAATTTCTTCTCTTAATTTTTTAGTGTCTAATAGCAAGTTTCGAAGATTCTCAATGAGAGGGGGACCTTGGTTCTTCATTTGATCAATTGAGGCATAACCAATTTGATTGAATTGCCTCTCATGTTGTAGCTTTAATAGAATATCCTTGTTCTCCTTTCAACCTAGGTCAAATGTAGTTGTAGAGATCCTTCCAAGTGTAGCCTTGATGTAATACATTAGCTCTTTATTTTAGGCCTTTATTACCTCTTTCTCTGCCCTCAATTCTTCTAGTTCATCCTTGATTTTCTTGCAAAACATTATCTACGTACAACTCTAATTTGGAAATCACTCATAGTTAGCTCATAAAACTTCTCCTCAGTCTAAGGTTCTACAATGTCTATTAGCATATGAATAGTAGATGAATCAATGACCAATGCTACTATAGTCTTCCACTTCGTCACATTCTTTAATGGTGGCTAAGAAGAACTTTCTTGTACAGTGATATCTTTAGATGGGGCAAGTTTCTCACACCTTCTCTTCTTTCTATTAATAGTCTCTTCCAACCATGTTTTAGTTGAAAGGAGATTAATTACTAACTATAGGGTTGTAGGATCAAAGAAATTTTTCACAACTTGGGTGTCTTCATTCTTTGGGTGGTAGTAGGAAAGGAAGTTTTCTTGGCAACTGAGAGGGATAAAGTGTCACCTTGTTGAGATGTATCTTTCTCTTCACCATCTAGGGGATTGTTGTCACCATCAAGGTTGATGACTTGCATGAGGGAGGGAGGCTTGGTAACTAACTTCTCTTGCTCCTTCTCTTTGTTCTTCTTGCCATTCCCAACCTTTCTCATTTCTGACAGAGATCCTCCTCCATAAGTTTGAGTTATTTGGATATTATTTTTACAAGATTGGTCTCCTTGTCCACCTAAAAACTATGTTGGACCAACTGAGGTTGAAGTAGAAATAGTTGTAGATGTGGTTGTAGTAAATTGAGTTATTATGAAAGCTACTTTACCAATAGAGCTTGCACTTCTTGTTCTTTTCTTTGTTTCTCTGGTCCATTCTACCCACACATTAGGACCTCCATTATTTTGATAATAGGACCTTTAGGTAGAGTTGACACAGTGGGAGACTTCTTGACTTGTTCATAGCTTGAGGGATTCATGTAAGAGCCATCATCTACAAGATTAGAAACATCAATAATTTTACTATATAATATAATTTCATTGCCTATTAGCTTGGACCACTAACTCTCCATGGTTTGATATTCATCATAACATCTAGATTAGTTATCTTCAATGTCATGTACATTTCTATGAGTGTACCCAAGCTTCAAATGATCTCTCACAAAATTCATTTAGGAATCAGACCTAGAAGCATAGGAATAAGGTCCTACCAATTTTGTGAAGGAAATCCCATCTTTCTTCTTCACATTGGAACACAAGGTGTTCAACTACAATTTTTGTCTACATATCCCAACGATAACAACATTTTCTTTAGGATACCTAGGAATCCTTTTGGGAAAACCATCAAATGCACCAATCCATAGGTAGGAGAATGATAGAAATTTGATAAAACATCATCCAAATTGACTCACAAGTTATATAGCCTTAGGTGAGAAACTATAATTGGGGCACCCTTGTGACTCCTAACATAACCTCATTGTCAAGGCATAATTAACCTTTACATGTTCTTTGAAGCTGCTTTGTGATTGTAGGTCGGGACAGAACTTATACACCTTCATATTTTCATCATAGTCTTTGATACATGCAAGACCTAACTAGAGGTGATGTGTGTCTAAGGCATATATTAAATAGGAATACATATAAAGCTTCCCAAATGGCTTCTCCAAACCTAGCCAAGAAGCAAGCTCTTCAAATATAATCTCAGCCCAATCGATCTACAATCCATCAACACATATGAGATGTACAAAGAAGAAGTGGTGTTCAATGAAATCTAAGATTTTTTCCCTTCCTTTCAATCTTATCAATAGTGTCAAGATGTCCATAATCTCTTTTTTTAAATTGTCTCCAAAAAGAGTCTTTGACATTTTACTTTTTTTGGAATGAGGTGTTTGGAACCAGGTTCTCTACATATCTTCTCTTCTTAGAGTCTTCTTTTCATTGAACGTCAACATAAAAGATGAGAATTTGATATCACAATATTCCTCTTCTGCTGGAATACCAAATGCAAATTGCATAAATGCTTTATTTATAGATAGAAAAATGGATTGATCAAGTAGCAATATTTGCTTTGTCTTTGGATTGTATCTTTCGATGCATTCCTATACAAGTTCTGGCACTTACATGACCATTGGGAATCTAGTAGCTTTAACTAATCCACTTTCCTTGAATTTCTAGGTTATTGGGTGAATTGGATGAGAGTTGAGCCTTCTATGCACATCACCTAAATCATAAAACTTGAATGAGGTATCTGAGAAGCTCTTAAAATCACATTCCAAACCAATCAAATGATCATACCCTACTAATCTAATTTCCATTCACTTATAGTTTCATAAAGGGAATAAAATACCTTATATATAGTCATTAAAACAATGGAGAACTATGCTTTGAAAAAATCCAATAATATAGATGCAGGAATTCAAATGTTGGAAACACATGAATGAAATAAATCATGACTAATGCTTGTAATGGTTGGATTTATAATAAATTTGATGGTTAAATACTATTTAAAACTTTCCATTTCCACCCATATGAAGATTCATAAATTTGATGATCATATCATTCACTTTCAATCTCCACTAATAGCAAGATTGGCAACTTATTGAATTAGTTGAATCTAGCCTAATAGAAATTTCCTTCTTCACTTCAAAATCTAAAACTGGTGTTCTCACCACAACTTTTTATGTCCAGTGAAGGAGATCTTAGACTTATCTTTCTACAAGATTTCCTTTTACTTTTATTTAGGATCATAACACGAACAATACTCCTTTGACACCTTAGGCATTTCATTTCCCTATTTTCTCCATAAGGGATTTCATTTTTAATTTTACAACATAATTTTAGGGAAGACATGGAAGGGATCCTTCACCTTGTTTCACAAATACTTGATTTCCTTTATATCAGAGCTAGAGGCTTGCAACTGACTTCACAAGAAGCATCTTTCTAACATCTCCATGGAATATTGTCACATGTATTTCTCAAAATTATTTTTGTCTTTGTCATCCAGAAAGGAACCCTTTCTTATTTCTATTAGAACGAAAATCATCATCTATAGATTCACTTTCCAAAGAGAAAAGGCTTTCAAAAAATTTCATTTACCTTAACCACTTCTCCTTATATATATCCTCAAAATGAATTGTTAACCATGGGTTCATCATTTAGTGATGCATATTGAGGGTTGGGGTTAACTTCTTTATAACACTATACCTAGGTCCCACTTAACACATAAAATATTCTTAATAGAGTGAGTTATCTTAGCTTCAGAAACACATCAAAATATGTTCGCTTCTAGAGGATAAGTAGTTATCAACATGAAGTCTCATCTCGATACATAGAGATGAATTCTAACTTTGGATCTTTGATCTAAGAGTTGCATAGCTTTATATCTTTTCTTCTATTGGTCTTTTACCTTGAATTGAATGGAGATTGATCATGAATCAATTCATGATAAAAGACCAAGAGAAGAAAAGATATAAAGATATGAAACTCTCAAATTGAAGATCTAAAGTTAGAATTCGTCTCTGTGTAGTGAGACAAGACTTCATGTTAATAGCTACTCATCCTCTTGAAGTAAGCATTGTCTGATGTGTTTTTGAAGCTAAGATGTCCCATGTTATATTCAAAATATTTCATCTGTTTAAATGGACCTAGGTGCAATTTTATAAAGAAGTTAACCCTAGCCCTTGATATGGATTACTAAATGATGAATACATGGTTAGCAATTCATTTTGAGGAGATATATATATATATATATATATATAAAGAGAAGCGGAAAAGGTAGAGAAGATTTTTTTGAAAGGATTCTCTCTTCAAAAAGGGGAGATCTTGATGGTTTTTTTTTGTCTAATAAAATAAAAAATGCCTTCCGTTTTGAGGGATAGGGAGGAAAACAATTCTAAGAAATACATACAAGAATATTCTATGGAGATGCTAGAAAGATTCTTCTAGTGAAGTTAGTTGCAAGTCTCCACCCTTGATACAAAGGAAATCAAGTATTGGTGATCGAGGTAGAGGCATGATTCCATGGCTTTCGTAGAATTAAGTTTTGAAATTAAGAAAGAAATCCCTTATGCCAAAAAGAGCAAAGTGGAGTGCCCAAGATGCCAAAGGAGTATTGCTCACATTGTGATCCCAAATCAGAGGAAAAGGAAAGCTTGTAGAAAAATTAAGTCTAAGATCTACTTCCCTACACATAGGAAATTGTGGTGAGAGCCCCTCTTCTAGATTCCAAAGTAAAGAAGGAAGTTTCCATTAGGACAGATTCAACAGATTTAGTATGTGGCTAATCTTGCTACTATTGGAGATTTAAAGTGAATGATCTAATCGTCGAATTTATGAATCTTCATATGGGTGGAAATGCAAAGTTTTAAATAGTTGTTAACCATAAAATTTATTACCAATCCAACCATTACGGATGTTAGTTGTGATTTATTTCATTCGTATGGTACTAATGTTCAAATTTCCACATCAATATCATTGAATTTTTTTCCAATCATAGTTCTCCATTATTTTAGTGGCTATTTCTCAAGTAGTTTATCCTCTTTATGATATGTAAACTAATGGAATTAGAGTAGTAGGTTATGATCATTTGATTGATTTGGAAAGTGAATTCAAGAGCTTCTAATATACCTCATTTAATTTTTATGATTTAGGTGATGTGCACAAAAGGCTCAACTCTCATCTAATTCACCCAATAACCTAGAAATTGATGAAAAGAAGATTAGTTGAGGCTACCAGATTCCCTATAGTCATGCAAGCACTATAATTGGTAAGGAATTTATCACAAAATACAATCTAGAGACAAAGAAAATATTGCTACCTGATCACTCCATTCTTCTATCTATTAGAATAGCATTGATGTAATTTGCATTTGGCATTCCAGTAAAAGAGGAAAATTGTGATATTGACTTCTTGTCCTATATGTAAATGTTAAACAAAAAGAAGGCTCTAAGAAGAGAAGAGATCTAGAGTACTAGGTTCCAGACACCTCCTATCAAAAAGAGTAAAATGCTAAAGACTCTTTTTGAAACCAATTTAAAAATAGAGATTGTGGACATCCTAGAACTGTTGCTAAGACTTAAAGGAAGGAAGAAAATATTAGATTTCATTGAACATCACTTCTCTTGGTACATCCCATATGTGCTAATGGACTATAGATCAATTGGGCTAGAGCTTTCTTCTTTGCTAGGTTTGGCTAAGGCACTCTTGCAGTTCTATATGTCTTAATACTTAATATATGCCTTAGCTACACATCACCTCTGGCTTGGTCTTCCTAGTATCAAAGACTATGATGGAAAGGAAAAGGTGTATGAGTTTTACTATCACCTATAGCTATAGAGGACCTTCCAAGAATATGTAAAGGGTAAAAATGGCTTTACAATGAGGTTGTGTTAGGAATCGCAAGGGTTCCCTGAGTGTAGGTTCTCACCTGAGGCTATATTGGCTATGAGCCAATTCAGATGATGTTTAATCTAATTCATGTCATTATCCTACCTAAGAATTGGTGCATTTGATGGTTTCCCAAAAGGCTTCCTAGGTATCTCAAAGACAAGGTTATTCCTGTGAAGATCTTTTTTCTTGGCTAAGTTCAACTAAGGCATTCTTGTAGTTCTATATGTCTTCATATTTAATATATGCCTTAGCCACACATCACCTTTTGCTGGGTCTTTCCATTATTAAAGACTATGATTAAAAGAAAAAAGTGTATGTGTTATATCCCCACCTACACCTGTAGAGGAGCTTCAAAGAATATGTAAAGGTTAATGATATCTTTACAATGAGGTTGTACTGGGAATTGTAAGGGTTCCCTAAGAAAAAGTTCTCACCTAAGACCATATCAGCTATGAGCCAATTCAGATGATGTTTCATCCAATTCTTGTCATTCTCCTACCTAAGTATAGGTGCATTTGATGGTTCCCCAAAAAGGCTTTCCAGGTATCCTGAAGACAATGTTGTTCTTATTGAACTAAGTAGAAAAATAGTGGAGGTGAACACCTTGTGTTCTAATGTGAAGAAGATAGTAGGGATTTCCTTTCCAATAGTGGTAGGACCTTATCACTATAATTCTAGGTTTGATTCCCAAAACCTAGTCAAATCTTTGAGATTAAGATTAAACTAATTGATTAAGAGGTCATAAGGCCTTAGCATGACCCAATAAATTTTGGAGAGATCGTCTAAAGATTGGGTATGCTCACAAATATGTCCCAAATATTGAAGACTAGTGTCCAATTGTTATGATGAATATTAAACTAGGGAGAGGTATTGGTTGAGGATAATAGGAAATTAAATTAAATTATATAATGATAATGTTGACATTTCTGATCTTGTACATGATATCTCCTACATGCATCACTGAGGCTATGAATAACTCAAGAAAATCCCATTGTGTCAACTCTACCTAAAGCTTTTATTTTCAACACAATGAAGGTCTTGATGTTTAGGATCATCAAAAGGAAAGACATATGGGTAGAATGGACCATATCGAGGAAGAAAATTACTAGAAGTGTTAAATATACTAGCAGAGTATCTTCTAGAATAGCTCAATTGACTACTACCACATCCATGATTACTACTACTTCAACATTAGCTAGCCCAATACAATATATCAGTGGAAGAGGAGACCAACCTCCTAAAAAGAATATCCAAATCACTCCAACCTATGGAAGAGGATCTTTACTAGACATAGGAAAGGTTGGGAATGAAGAGAAGAACAAAGAGAGGGAGTAGAAGAAGTTAGTGACCAAGCCTCACCCCCCGCCCCCCATGAAAATCATCAACCTTGCTGGTGACAACAATCCCTTGGATAGTCAAGAGCAAGACACATCTTAGCAAGGTGAGACTTTAGCCCTCTCAGTCACCAAGGAAACTACCTTTCCTACTAGCACTTAGAAAAAGGAAATAATCCCAATGGTGAGGAAGTTCTTTGATCCTATAGCCCTACACTTAGCAATCAATCTCCTTTCAACTAAGTCATGGTTGGAAGAGACTATTGATTGAAAGAAGAGAAGGTGTGAGGAACCTAACCCATCCAAAGACCTCATTGTACATGCAACTTCTTCTCAGCCACCATCAAAGAAGGTGAAGAAATAGAAGACTATAACAATATTGGCCACTACTTTTTCTACAAGCCCTATGTAATTGCAAGTTAGAACTATGATCTTTCACATCACAACCAAGAGATCTAGGACTCTAGAAAGAAAATCAACAACTAGCTCAAGATCAAATCAGATCTACTTCTCCAACCCAAGCCCTAGAGCAAACTACCATAACTTTAGTGATCTAACTGCATGCTTAGGAATAACTACACTTTGATAGCATTTTACATAGTGCAAGGAAGGGGAATCCCCAAAGGAGATGTGCTAGCCCCTAGTAAATAACCATGTAGTGGAAACACAAAAACAAGAAGCAACAATGCAAGATCTAATACCAAATTTATTCATAAAATAACTATTTACATACAATGTGTTGGGATATAAAGCCTTCCCAGTTATGGCCAACTACAATAGAAATTTTTATAACAATTCTACAAGATCCCTCAAGATCCAATTCAAACCCTAGCTAGTCAACATCCACATTCTGGTAGAAACCTCCAAGGAAGATCTCAACTTGTGTTCGCAAGCCCACCAAGAAATCTCCTTATTTTCCAAGCTACAACTACTAGCTCTCCTCCAGCTTCATCCAAGATCCAAGTGTAAACTACCTTACATTAGGTTCTCTATCCACACATTCACATCTCCATCACAATGCTATTATAAACTGCCTCACATTCGGTGCTATGTCCACAGACTTAGGAAAACTTGTTCTTCGGCTACTCTCCACACTCACTCCTCCTCCTCATGAATGAATGAATAAAATACTCCACTACAACCCTTAATTATACTAATCTAAGCCACAAGTTGGCCTAGAACACAAATTAAATACACATACATAAATTAAATGTCAAAGTTGACCTCCAATGACAATTAAATACCCAAAAATTGATACTTGAGTAAAATTACAATATCTCTTAGCTCTAATTGACATAGAACTTACACTTTTAATTTTAGCTATTAATCTAGGCCCTCTTTGATCCCTAAAATTTTCATCATCTAACTCATTATATAGAACTAGTTATACAGTTTGCAACAAGCACCTAAAAATACATCTCTAGAAGCAAGGTAAAATGACTCAAACTTCAACTCAATCCATCCAATCTCTATGAAATCATGAGGAAATATTCTCCAATGTGTATCCAAAAAATCCCTAACCATGAAATGCATAACTCCACCAAAATCCAAGATCAATTCTCTTGCATTAAACCCTCCAAGTAAATAGAAAAGTGTGTCCCACACTTTGATGCCCAAAGAAAGAGTAACAACCATCTTCATCTTCACCAAAGGCTTCCACTCCAATAGGGACAAGAAAAGAAATCTAATTATCATCCAAATCTGTATCACTCTATCAAATACTAGAATCTCAACCATCCAATTAGCATACTCACTCCCAACAATAAACTGAACATAATACTTCATCAACAACTAGTGAATCTACAACAACAACAACAAACCAGCAACAATATGTAACTCCTCAACAACACATGCCAAACTCACAATACTAGCAATCTCATTGCTTACAACAAGATGCTTGGCAATATACAAATCATCACCAATAGCAACTAGATCATCCATGACCAAGTGCACCATAATCTCCATTAGAGACTCAACCAACTGATCATGATACCCAATCTCCATCCCAACATCAACAAGGTACTCTATTAAAATCCAAAAATAGATCATAAAAACCAACCTCTTCCACCTCAAACTTGCTATGCCATCTTCATTCAAAAAAAAGTCTCTTAATTGGCCAAACAACTCTCTTCTATATCTATAGACTATAGCTCTACAAACATATATGGAATGCCTTCATCATCCTATCATTATCTTGATCAACCAAAATATTTTCAAATTAAGTAACCTCCTTCTTAGTTCAATCAACCAAACTAGCTTCAACTTGAGCATACATCTGAGAAAAATTCCTTTCCACCACATCACAGAGATTTGATATCATCTCAGGGTCCAATCCTCTCAGAGCCATCTTCCAAGATCTTCGTAAACTTACTACAAAAAATCCTTCCCACACTCCTTATGAAAATCTTGAATTGTTTTCAAGTTAGAACACAACCTACCACCTTTCATGAACAATTAGGAACCACATCACAAGTCCAGGAGCATGGATTTGCAATCCAAAAACTCTCTACAATCATGCCTTGACAAAAATGAATCTTCCATCTACAAGCCCTCTCCAACTACAAGTTAGAACTATGATCTTTTACCTCACAATCAAGAGATCTAGGACTCTAGAAAGAAAATCCACCAATAGCTCAAGATCAAATATGATCTACTTCTCCAGCCCAAGTCCTAGTGCAAACTACCATAACTTCAAAAAAAATTCTACATTCTTAGGAATAACTATGCTCTAATACCATATGACATAGTGTAGGGAAGGAGAATCCCCAAAGGAGATGTCCTAACCCCCAGCAAATAACCGCACCGTGGAAACACAACAACAAGAAGCAACAATGCATGATCTGATACCAAATTATAATAATTTATTCACAAAAAAACTATTTACATGCAATAGGTCAGGTTGTAAGGTGTTGGCCTAGTTTTTAACCACCTTTGTTTTGTTGTATTCAGTAGTGAAAAACCCTAAATGTGCACTCAAGTAATTTGAAATTTGGTCAATAACCCTAGGAAAAAAATTCACCAAATAACCTTGTGCCTTGCCTTGTTTGGCCCTAGCCTTTGAAAACTTTAGAAAAGTATTATTTCAAATAAATTTGGTAGGACCATTTTTGTCCTAAAGGTTTACTTACGAAACAATGAACTTTTAATCTTTTGATAAACCTTATAAAGTTTTCCTAAACTACATTATTTTATCTTGAAAATGTCTTATGTAACACAGACTTTATGTGATCATTGATCTTGATCAGATCAATAGCCACCGTATTCCCGCAATATGGAGCTACAAGATATTTAAATATTGTGGGCAAGCTCCTTTTCGACATGTAGCCCCTATTGACATTTCATTTTTAGTGTGCCAAAAAAAGTTCATGGCTATTAGAGTTAGTTAGACCTTTTGCAAAATTATCAAGGTTCCTCGTGCATGTTTTAAAATCCCTACAATATCATTGGCCCATTCTTTAATAGAGGTATTATTTTATGGATCAGAGTTCCTAACCATTGATCTTGCAAAGAATCAAAGGCTTGTACATGCCTACAATAATAAAATGCATTAATGTTAAATACTATGGGGAAGCATCAATGTGACGTATAGCACAGAGTGACATCATGGGCCCACCTTTCTTAGAAGATAATAACATCTTGTCTTCCATGGCAGTTGTTAGGAGAGTTGGAGTATGAAGGAAGTGTCTGATTGGTCCATCTAGCTAACAAGGTATAACAGTTGTGCAAGATTTTCAATCACCATAGATCTAAACAAGATCAACAAAATGCACTTGCCCACAATATGGAACTAAAAAACTTTTAAATAATATGGGCATGCATCTTTGTGATGCATGGAAAAGTGGGACTGAGCCTTGTAAGGGAATGATGAGTCATGCCATGCTTGAAAGGTTAGATAAAGTAAAGCACACTCATTGGTGGAATATGACAGGTATGCCGAGTTGAAAGCAATGATGTCATGGGCACGAAAACTTTAAGTGCTATAGTCAGGTGAGTTAGAGCATGTAGATGGAAAGTAGTCATTTCATTGGCCCAAGTGGATGATGAGAGCACAAAAAGCAGAATTGTTTCACACCGTTGATCCTGTCCTGATCAACAAGGGATGCTTTCCAGCATTAAGAACTTGAATGAATTTTAAGTAAAGTGGGTATGCACCTTGCAGACATGTGTCCATGATGACATCTAAATTTTTAACACAAAAGCTCTGCAGGGTATAATCACTATCACTATTGATCTTTCAAAAATTAATAGTTGACATAATCTCACAATAAGGAAATGCTCAATCAATAAGTAAAGCGAGAATGCACCAGCTTGACACCTAGAAATAATGATGTCAAGCACCTACTCACTCAGAAAAAGAAATGGGACCCGTTGGTGTGGAAGTTGTTAGAAGGCATAAACTTATGTATAGGCTTTCTATTGGTTAGTATAGTTGACTGGACCTTGTTCAAATATGATCATTGATCTTGTCTTGATCAACAAGTGGCACTTCCCTGCAATTCTAAGGTACAAGAAAGTTAAGAAATGTGGGTAAGTGGTATTGTGACATGTAGCCTTGTTTTTAAAGCCATAAAGCCTGTTGCCTTTTAAATTAGAGTCATCCGATCTGATAAAAATCTACAGATAAGATTCAAACTTGATTGCAATTTGGAGGTAACAGTTACAGAAGTTAATATGATTTAGAGTTCCTTTGTGCAACCTCAATGCACTGGTATAGTATGAAAAATTGCCATTATTGAAGCACATAATCGCAGATTTTCTTAGAGCGAAAAGGATTTCTAGAGCTACGGTACATAATTTCTCAAATGTTTTAGAGAATTTGCAGAGAAAATTGCATAGAAAGAAGTTAAATTTAGTGGGTAAGTAATCTGTAACCTATAAAAAATCAAGAATTTGTTGTTGTAAGAGTGTGAAATTTTTTAAATGCCTCCATGAAAGGAATTTTTTTGGCAAGCTCATTATCTAAAAATGGTTGTGCATGATGATTTCCTAGAATAATTTACCTTATCAATAAATGAAATAACAAAAGGAAGGGAACTCATTCCTAAGAACCCTGGGGTAGTGGTCACTGAGGGTTTTTATGATAGGGCAAACTGGGTAAGAGACACCCAAGTAACTATTGGGGGTTTGCAATTGTTCAAAAAGTGGTTCTCAGAAAGGAATTTACATACTCCCATGAGCAATGTCTGGGAATTCGACATTGGAAAATTAATAGTCCCTTCAATTTTCTTTGATAGTGATCTATTGACTGATCTGGCTAAGAAATATGATCCTATTATGGGATGGGTGAAGAATCATTCTAGAGTCAATCCTTTTAGGGTTTTCCCTGAGCTATTCGGTGAAGTTCTCAACCTTAACCCTAACCACATTGTACATGAAATCATTGATATGGATGATTTACAAGTGAGATATGATGCACAAAGAATATACTTGAGGACAAGGCCATTGCTGGAGCATGCTGCTAAAGTTGGAACTTTGTCTGTGATTACTGCTAGCACACCTGAGCCATTATTGAAAAGACATTTTAACCCTAGGGCTCAGGTATTATATACTTCTCTTTGTAAATTTTTTGGGATGGATCAAGTTGAGCAAATCCCAGGCTCAATTGTTCTCATAATGGCTCAAACTCTTCAATTTGGAATGACTACTATTCTAGATTTTGATACTTTTCTTGCAAAAAAAATTCACAATGGTTTAGTAAGGATAGCAAGGAGAAAAGTGAATAAACCTTTATGTTGGTATTCATTGCTCATGCATTTATGCTTGTACAAAGGATTCACTTTTTTCTCCAAGGGTATGGGGCTAGAGACAACTAGAAATGGAGAGAGGAATCTTGTATAGTTGTGGAGTGTGGATATGACCTCAAAAGCCATAGGTGCTAGTTATGTGAGGTTTGACAAATATTTTACATCTAAGATTAGATTACTTTTCAGAGGAGATAGCCCTAGAATTCCACAAACACTATTAGAATTGGTCAAACCCAAGGACCATGCAAAAGGGTTATTGGTTAGTCATAACTGGGTGGATATCATACCCTATAATGTTTCAACAGTGATAAGATTATATGGCTTCTTGGGAAAGCCTCATGTGCTACCATTTCATGTTCCTTTGAAGATAGGAATAGCTGAGTTGTTATGGAAAATAGGCACTATAGATGAGAGGGAGTTGCCTAAGAAGGGCACATTTTTTCCAATTATTACTGTGGCACATGATTTTTTTTTTGTAAGGAAAGGGTGGAAGCATTTTAATTTGTTCTTAGATAGATATAACATGGCAGAGTCTCATGCTAGGTTTACTGACCCTGAAGGATTCTATGATCTCTTAAGAGAGAGAATAAAAGCTTCCCACATGGTGCAACAAGTATACTATTTGGAGGATGTGATCAGAAATGTTTTTACTCTGCAAGAACATGAATTGAGAAAGGAGAAATGGATAGTATATAGCAAAACCCTAGAATTTATTAATGCTCTTAACCTCCATTATGATCCATTGAAAGAAAAGAAATATTGGGGAGCTAAGATGCAGGCACTAATGAATAATTTTGTTGTGATAATAGAAGCCATGAATGAGAAGAAAGATGCATATGTCAAGGCTTATCTAGACAAGGCTTTAGAGGTGCAGAAGAGAATAAACAATAGAAATGTAGTGTCTCCTAGTCAGTACACTTTGCAAAAAAGGGCAGGATATGTAATGATCTAGAATGTGCAACAGGCTCCCCCTTAGTAGAGACCAAGGCCAGAAAGCCCACTTGCAGCCAGTGCTCCAAAAAGACAAAAGTTAGAGCAAGGATCTTCTTCCCAAGTGAAGCAGTATTCTCAAAGCCATGCTCTAATCAGAAATGATGATGAAACATCTCTAAGAGAACAACTCAGAAAAATTAGCGGAGAGGGAGATGTGATTGTTACCTCCAGAAATTTGGAGATTGGAGAGCCTTAAGAACCACCCACACCTTCCTTGGATTTAATTATTGCTGATTACCAAGGTAAGGAAATTGATCCTATAGTTGCTAGAGCCTCTATGAGGTTTAATAATGATGAAAATTTTGTGAAGTCTAGAGCATTTGGACAATTTTTGTGGAGGCTAAATATAGGAAATTTTGGGAAGACTTGTGAAAAAATAAAGGCAAAAAAACCTAATAAATTGGATTCTTCTATTAAGGAGGAGGTAAAGTCTAAATTTTTGAAAGATTTTTCTCAATTTACCCCTGAGGCTAGTAGCCAAGTAATTAGATAGTTTGGAGTTCTTATTTTGCTAGAATGGGATATAGTGAATGCCATGGTTTTTGATTCAGTTAGGAAGCAAAAGGACGTCCACTTTAAAACTAAAGAAGAGGTATTACAAGCTCATAGAGGATTCAAATTTAGTGATGACCACCAAGCCCTTTTTATTTGTTCAATTGAAAAAAGAGACAAGACCAGAATGCAGGAAATTTCCACTATAGAGCATACTAGTGCATTGACAGTTTTCAGGGCTAGTGAGGTAGGCAATAAGCAAATAATAGGAATGGCCTCAAAAATGTTAAAATTTGGTAGTGCTATATCTGGTTAGGAAGAAGAAAGATTTACCCAACTCAATGCCAAGTTTGAAGAAGTTTTGAAAGAATATGAGGAAGGGGTATCTAGATATAGTCATTGGAAAACAAAGTAGCTCAAATGGAGAAGGTACTTGGGCAAAGAAAAGTAGAAGAATCTAGCAAACCCAGGATTGTATACCCTCCTAGGACACCTATTGAACCTTTCAAGTATACTCCAATTGTTGAGGTACTAGATAACCCTGAAAGGCCACATTTCTACACTACATAAGATTTTGAATAAGAAAAGAATAAGTTGTATGCATTGCATGTAGAACTAAATAATCAGTTTGAGGATAAAATAAGGCAGGGTATAATGTATTTAGTAGATAGAATTGAGTGGCCATCATTTTTTGACTTATTATCAGGGATTGCATCCATCAAGGATGAATTAAAGAGAGATGAAGTTGTATTTAGACCCCTTGTGCAGAAGTGGATAGAAAGAAATGAAGATATCCCTGTTACGTGTATATCTGTCATCCAGATGCCCTGTCATCAAATAGAAAAAATCTTTGACTTATTGAATAAATTGCAAGGACTTGATGATAAGAAAAATTCTTTCCAAAAAAGACTAATTATTTGTTTTTCTAAGTATATTATAGAAAAGTTTGATTTATTCCCTTTTGCATTAAAGATTGTTGATAAAGTGAAAGAAAAAGAGGAATGGAAGAGGGAGTTGGATGAATTTTTTTGTGAAAGGATAAATAAATTTATAAATGAAATTGGACACTTGTTATGGGCTATGACAAATGAGGAGTTGGTTAAAGTGCAGATATTCTATAACTCCGTCAGAAAAGAATTGGTTAATATGGAGGCAATTGCAATTTCCCTGATAATTGTACAAAGAGAAGTCCTAAATTTTGATTGGCCAAGTGACATTGCTTATAATGAGTGGAAAGATAAGCTCATGTCAACAAAGTAGATGTTAGAAGATGATGAGGCAGAAGGTGATGCAAGTGTAACTGTTACTTTAACAGTTGATGATGAAGACAGAGAAAATCCCCAAGTTAAAGTAAACTTGCAGGTAACTAAAGAGAACACATCACTCTTAAGCCTCATGGTCACTTATTCTAAGGAATTAGATTGATAGAAGAATCAAATCATTATACTCTACCAATTCCAAAGGATGTAACAGAGAGGGGCCCACAAAAGGAATGTTTGATGTGAAAGTCTTTCTATTAGCCACATTTTTGTCATTTTGTGATAGGTGTATGCAAATATTTGTTGTAAGGGACACCTATCATTTTCTCCCAGCCTGAAGCTTGTTGCATCTCACACTATTCAAGTGAGATTCTAGGGCTAGATAAAGGGTCCAATTTCTATTGTTTCTAGGTGATATACTTAGTTTTTGGTCCAAAAATTTTGAAGCAAGTTTGTGATGTATTTTCTCTATTAGTTCCTGAGAATCCATGAATATAGAATGATCTCTGTGTTTCTTCTTAATGTCATTCTGAGTTTACTACAAATGTATACAATTCTCAAAGAAAATGAATACAAATACACATTATGAGTTGTCCCCATATCAGTTCTTTCTAAACTTAGTCTCCTTTTGATTGCTTGGTTATCTTGACATTGTATGATTAAAGGCTTGTTCAATTGAATACAATCTAGTTAGGTTGTATATCTGTTCATCACTGCTCTTAGTTCAATGGATTAAGTAAAAGCTTTGATGAATTTGATAAGGTTTCTATAGTAGTAGAAAGGATTTTTTGAATGATGAATTCTGATAAGAATTGTTGATAATATTTTTTGTAAGGAAAAAAAATAGATCTAAGGATTTGTACTAGACTCTGAAGCCCAATGGATTAGGCACTGATCAAATTAATTTAGCTGGAAGGGAAATATGTCAAAAAAATTTCTCAAATGAAAAATTATAATCAATTTCACTTTTATTTCCTAAATATCTTCAAAGTTGGCTAGTACTTGTTTCCATGGAGTGGTTTAGCTTCAGTTAGCCACTATTGTTGAGAACACGTGTAGACCTATAGAAGAATTTTGGCCAGATCTGTTACATGGGATGTGTTTAGCAAATTGTCATGAATTATGCATGTATTTGAGGATTTGAGATGAGAATCAGAATGAAACTAAAATAATCTTAATACAGTGTTTCCTAGTCTTGAATCATCCTTGGGTATACCCACCCTGGTTTTGCAGAGCCTAAAGAGTAGAAAACCACCCTTGGTTTTGTTGAAGTTAGGTCCAAATGGTTTGCACATATTATTATCGATGGGAATTGGCTAATCCTTGGATTGTATGAGTGATGTCATCATGGTATTGAGCATTTTTTTTCTTAGTAGTTTTCAAAACATGAACATAAGGAATTCCCAGTTATGGTCAAATACAATAGCAATTACAATAATAGTTCTGCAAGATCCCTAAAGATTCAATCCAAACCTAGCTAGTCTAGATCCACACTTTGGTAGAAACCTCCAAGGAAGATCTCAACTTGTGTTTGCTATCCCACAAAGAAATCCCCTTGCTTTCCAAGCCATAGCTACTAGCTCTTCTCCAACTTCATCCAAAATCCAAGTGTAAACTACCTCACATTTGGTGCTCTATTGACACATTCACATCTCCATCACAATCCTACTATAAACTACCTCACATTTGATGCTCTTTCCACAGACTCAAGAAAACTCGCTCTTCGGATACTCTCCACACTCACTCCTCCTCTAAATGAATGGATCACTCCATGAATGAATGAATAAAATACTCCACCACAACCCCTACTTATACCAATCTAAGCAACAAGTCAGCCTAGGACACAAATTAAATACCCAAAAATTGATACTCAAGTTAAATTGTGATATCTCCTAGCTTTGATTGTAGTAGAACTTACACATTGAAGTATAGTTAGTAATCTAGGCCCTATTCAATCCCTAAAATTTTCATCCTCTAACTCATTGTACAAAACTAGTTACACGGCCTACAACAAGAACCTAAAAACACATCTCTAGAAGCAAGGCCAAATGACTCAAACTTCAACTCAATCCATCCAATCTCTATGAAATCATGAGGAAAGGTTCTCCAATGTGTCCCCAACATAGATCTAACCATGAAAAGAATAACTCCACCAAAAATGAAGCTCAATTCTCCTGTATCAAAGAATCATTACTTCATTAGAAGCAATCATTAGAATTCATAATTGAGAGCTCAATAAGGTCTAAAATGAGCTAAAAGAAGTACGCGATTTAGTGCAAAGGGCCATGGATAAAAAAATTTGAACATCTAAAGGTGTTGTACATAGAATCATATGTTAGTAATAATGGTCAATTGATAGACATAAAATGCATGAAAACTAGGTTTTAGGTATTTATGGAAGAAGCTACTGATCCATCAAGATTCTGGATGTCAAAGGTCCTAGAGCTCTCAATAGTGGATTTGGTTATGAGGTGTGCATCAGATGAGCTCTAATCAAAGATATCTAGAGTTGAAGATTTGATAGAAGTACATGATTTTGGATGATTTGAGTTTATAACATTCTCATCCTAGGTATCAAAAAGCTCAATAGTGTAACTGATGCAATGAAGGAATACAAGGCTAAGGTTGTGACCCCAAAGAAAAATTGATTATTTGATGCTTTCTTTTACAACTGTCACTTCTTCTCTTTCTCAGTTGCTAATTTTGTAGTAATTTTCAGCATTCTTCTAATAGGCTTGGACTTTTTAATGGACGATGAATCAATAAATCATATTTTTAGCTTTCACTAGTTCATAGATTCTCTATAATGTTATCATCAAATGTAATTGGCCATTCCTAACAAGGGCCTATAAATGCAACCTCTTGAAGAGTAATTAAGATTGGAAAATTATTTTGTGGGAATACCCCTATAGCTAGGACTACTGTGTGAGAATCTACATCTACATATTGAATTTTATGTTCATCTAGTTTCTATACGATACTTGTGATGAGATGTGTTTCTAATAAAAACTAAGAGATTACAAATAAACTTGGTTTTATTTCTTTCATTTTAGTGGGTTGTAACCTTTACTTTCTTGATTATAGTATTATATTATTCCCCTATTTTGTACATATTAGTTCATATGCATTTCATTATTCTATGATAAGGCTAGAACTTGGTTAATGAAAGCGACTGAGTAGGAAATAATATAGGTATTTTCAAATCTCAATCACTTGGGAAATCTAGTTATTGTAAAGTTATCAATAGTTTCTCCTCTTATGTAGTTGTGCATTGCTAGATAGTCTTGCATTTTAGTAGCTTGCATTCAAAAAATAGAATAAATTACATTTTAAGTGTTAGATAAGTTTAAAAGCTAGTCATATGCTTTCATATCTATGGAGATTATAAGTCAAAATCCAAAATTGGCCTAGATTGTTTGAAGTTTTGGACAATTAGGTAAACACCTCTTTTTCTCTCTAGTTAAGAGCATACCCGCTAAATTTTTTTGATCTACTAAAAAAAATTTCCTTGACAATATTTGTACCACAAGGGAGTTGTACCTTTCAATCCAGGGGTCTCTGATACATTACTACATTAACCCATTTTGTCATTAACTGTTGTATTTTCCACCACTTTGGGCACATAAAGAGTCAAGGTATAAACCAAAATCTAAGGAAGAAAAAATGTTAACCATCATAATTCATAGATGTCCACTACTATTTTTATTTTGAGAGAAATATTCAAGATGTTGTTGAAGTAGAAAGTTATCTTATTATACAAAAATTATTTAGAGTATACCTAATTCCCACTTCATATGAAGATTAATTTCAAACAAGGGGAACTCAAATTTTATAATAGATACTTGTAGGATAAAAACATCACCAAGGTTGATTTTCCATACATGAACATCTAGGGAATGATGTTTTACAAGAAACTAGCTAGACAATAAAGACTATCCCAATATACATCTTTCTATTTGTACTTTCACTACTAATGAAGTAGATTAACAAAATAAAATTATAATATCATTTACAAAATTATAATCATAAACAAATATATGTTTTTTTTATATACTCTTTGTTAAACTTACTTGAGCTCATTGATACAATATTTTAGTACTATTTATCATGAATAATCAAATTATGTAACAATTTATTTAAAGTATCTTTTGTATTAAAATTTTTTAGTCAAAGTACAAAGTGTTGATCAAATAAATAGTATTGAAAAATGAGTGTCAACACACTTAACCATTTTCATATGAATTCTAAGTAGACAATATATACCGAGTCATAATTTTAGTTAGTGCCAAGTCATAGTTAGTGCCGAGTAGATCATAGTGTAGTATGTGTCAAACAATACAGGAAACGTTCATGTGTCGAGTGATCCAGAATTGTTTGTGTACTGAATAGAAGAAACAATGTATGCCAAGGAATTTAGAAATAACATGTGCTGAGCTATATAGGATATAATAGGTGTCGAGTAAAATAGGAAACATAGTTGATGTTGAGAAATCTAGAAATAGTATGTGTTGAGCATCAGTAACACTATATGTGTCGGGCAACATAGGATTAGCATAAGAGTTTGTTCCATCACAAACCAAGATGTAAAATGGTTATGCATGGCTCATGAGAAAATAAGGAGATAAGATCAAATCCTTCCATTTGTCTATAAAATCAACATGCAACCAATCAAAAAATTGAAGACAACATGCAGCCAATAGGTAAAATCAAAGGATTTGAGTGGAAACATTTTAATTACCAATGCATAACCAACCACTAATCTTTATAAGGAAACCATGATACCATAAAAAATTTGTTGAAGGAAGAAGAAAAAGCCGAGGTTAATACTAAGGTTGTCATAGAATAGAGGTGCCAAAGATTTAGTAAAAAGGATAGCATCTATACATCCAGTTGATCAGAATAGAATAGGAGACACATTCAGATATTAGATCTAGTAGAGTTCAGTAAAGGAAGAGGAGATCAAGTGCTTGAGATAAGAAATTAGAGATTGCATTTAATTAGATTTAATTTTGTAATACTCTCTCATAATTCTATTAGAATTTGAAATCCTATAGTGATAGGTTAGCTTAATAGCTAGGTAGGAGATCCTTTGGAGAAGGCCATGAAAGTCCTATTAAGTTAGGTGGGTTTAATAGCCTATATGTAAATATCTTAATAGGGTAAAACTTCATGTAAACTATTTGTAAAATCCTTTCAATGGATCACATTTGACATTGTGTAAAGCCTCTAACAAGACAGGCCTTTGATAGGGAAAACCATTAGAAGTGGTTGAACTCATTGATGCGGTAATTTTTGTGGGTGTCATCCCCACCCCAAATTTACCTTCTTATTCATGGAGGGTTTCTAGGTCACCGAAATCTCTTGTATCACATGGTGTTGCATGATTACTTTTCATGGTTATTTAAATGTTTATATGCATGCATGTTAATTTCAGTTATATGTCATTAAGGGTTTGAAAAGGATGAAAAGCTAGTACTTCTGATTCACACCTCCCACTGACCCCCCCCCCCCCCTCTCTCAGAAGCATTCTTCCCATTAAGGAATTCCAACAAATTGTATCAAAGCCTAGTTCTCTAAAAGTGAAGTCTAATAGCTTGGAGAAAAAGATCTAAAGATGGAAGTCTTCAAACTTGGAAAGATCATTGAAAACAAAGTGATTGATGTGCACCTTGATCTACATAAGGTAGAGGAAGCTAGAGAGGAATTGAGGAAATCATTGAAAAGAAGAAAGGACATAGCTATAGCAGAGAATGACATACATTACAAGGAGATTAACACCACACAAGAATTTTCCAATGGAGACTTAAAGAGTTTGATGTAGCAATGGTAGAACTGATGGAGAAAAATAGAGCACAAGAAAAAGAGATAAGATCTGTTAAGATGGAACATGAATCACAAGCCATGATGTTATGAGAAATCCCAAACAAAATAAAAAAGTAGTTGAAGGTGGAGCTATGCTTTAAGATGACAAGAGAAACCTTGTAAATAGACTTGAGGAGAAGTCCACTGAACTCACAAAGATTTCAAATACATAGTTGGACACACTTGGCCAAATGATGAATGCTCATCATGAACTCAACATGAAAGACATTGAGATCTCTACTCTAAGAATGCAGAATGAACAATTATAGAATGAGTAAAAAAGAGAGAAAGAGATAGCAGAGAACTTCAACAAGTCAAGTGAAGCTATCAAGCACTTTGAATAGTTGCTAAAATCCCCAAGATCAAACACTGATACATCAAGTCTTGGATTCACCAATACTAAAGAAGTTTAAACATCAAAGATTGATGAACAAAGGAGTGACAAAGGTAAGAACTCAAAACCCACTTGTCATTAATGCAATAAAAAAGGGCATACTACTAATGTTTGCAGGAGTAGAAAGATCAGTGAGCAGAACACACCCAAAAGCGATGGGTATTGTCACAAGTACAACATGCAAGGACATCTAACACAAGATTGCAGGACTAAAGTCACAAAGAAACAAACATTTGATGGTCACTACTACAATTGCAAGAAGTATGGACATAGAGCCTTTGAGTGCAGATCAAAGCCTATGTGGACACCAAATCAGTATGCAAGGAGAAACAACTATGCACACCATTACAATTGGGACTACAATACAAGACAAATTTGTCACTATTTTCAAGAATATGCTCATGTACCTTAGAACTAAATTAGAACACACTTCAAGGGGAACTACAACAAATGGTTGAATAAGACTACTTGTTTTAGTTGCTTGAAGATTAGACATGTCAGTAGGAATTTTCCAACAAAGATCAAGTCACCCAAGACTAAAGTCAACAAGATCAAAGAGAAGGTTTGTGAAGAACACATCAAAGAAGATATGAAGAAGACATGGCAAAGAAGAGATGGATCAAGTACATCCAATGGGAGGTCACTTCACCCAAGAGCTCAAGTGATCACACCTCATCCAACTAAGCACTAGATAAGCTTATAGGGCTGATACATATAAAGATGTATCATACATCATCCCAAAAGAACATTGAAGCATAGAAAAGAGGAAATTTGCATGAGTTAAGATGTCAAGATAAAAGTTGGAAGATGATGTCGAGTTACCTTTGGTTGCCAAGTAAGACTCTAGTGTGAGCTGAGTTGAACAGTCTAGTTACTACCGAGTTAGATTTGATAATGGTTGTCAAGTGATTGTAGATGCCAAGTAATAATAGTTTCCAAGTGAAATAGAGTGGATGCCAAGTTGGAAAATATTTTGGAAGCTGAGTGACAGTTGTATGCACAAACACATTAAATGCTAGGTTTTGAACCTAATAAAAGTGAAAAAAACTCATTTTTTGATCATTCAAACAAACAACAATTACGAGAAGAATGACCAAGCAATCTTACAACAATCAAAAGCTGATTTCTAGAAATCTAATAGCTACCCAACACAATTCCATCAAATTTTCCAGGTATTTTATTCAAGTGTTGAGCTGCGTAGTTTATAAAGTTTCTTTAAATAGTAAACCCTAGTCTAGAAATTTAGTTGGTTAGCAATGAAGTGAAACAACCTGAGTTTAAGACTATTCTAGAGGTTGCATACAAAAATCATCCTGCTGGTGCCCTATCTGCTATTCTTGAAAAAGTAGTGATGGTTTAGTATCTACACAAGTGTTACAATTGCAAAATAGAGGCAATAAGAGACTTAGAGATTGCAAATGCATTTGAGAAGTTTTGTGTTCATGGGAAGCTAAAAGATGAGTCGTCTATATTTGAAAAGAAAACTTTGAAAAAATCCCTAGCTTTCCCAACAGTATTTAAAACTGAATGAATTAGGATAATCCTGAGTAGAATCTATAATGGAGCCTTTTGGCTAGAGACACACCCAATCAAATTCACTAAGAAAACTATCAATAGGGTAACTAGATTCCAAACCCCAGATTGGCCTAAGACCCTAAGGAGTGATAAGGGGGATGCTATTGAAAAAAATACTGGAGCCAAGTGGAATAATAGGGGAATGATAATAGACACAATCAAAGACCCCCTAATTGACTTTGCTATAAGGGTGATATCCCACAAATTCTACCAATCTAGCAGGTTAAACAGTGTACCCTACATAGTAGTGGATGTGGCATACAAACTTGTAAAGAAAGATCATACCTATGATCTTGCCAAGTTGATGATGCAGCAAATTAATGAAAACCTTGGAGCCATAAGGAAATCGAAATGGACTCATTGTAAATTTGGTGCAGTTTTAGTCTATATGTTCTTCTATGTGATGAAGGAATTCCCCTTAGTTGGGAAGGTAAATTGGGATCAGGAAAAAACCATATTTGAGTAGATTGATGGTTTCAATGCACGAATGGGAAAAAATTTTGATGTCCAAATGAATAGCTACTTTGAGGACTTCAAATAGTCCATGAAACAAAGAATAAGAATCCTAGTCTCATTGGTGGAGGAACATGTCAAAGGCATTTTTTTTCTGGTGGACATTGACTACACATATGTTCAAGCAATCATCCCAAGAGTTAGATGGCTCAGATAATTGGTTATGAGCTTGATGTGGACCAAGATTTAGCAGCCATTATAGCATTACTTGCAGAGGAAATTGACAAAGCTGCAAATCATTTTGGCACATATGATGTTGTCAAATCAAAGGTGATGACAGACCTCAAGACAACCAGTGTAGTCAAGAGGAAAGACAAGCTTGTGAAGAAGCTTAAAAAGAAATTTGGGGTAGACTTAGGTGAAACAAGGACTGAAGAGGAAGCAAAGGAAATTAGTGATGATGAAGAAGAGGATGACGAAGATGAAGATGATCCAAAGCAAGGGCCACTTCAATTAAGCCATGGCCTAGGAGAAGACAAGGATGAAAGTGTCAAGGAAGAACAAGCCAAGGAAGCACCCATCAAGGCCAAGGTCATTAAAAGAAAAGCAAAGGAACCTCCTGCTCCTCATCCCAAGCCAAAGAAATTGGTCAAGCCTACACCCAAGAAGTCAACCACCAAAGCTACCACTAGGGCCACCACTCAAATAGCAAAAGAAGAGGCTACAAAGAAGAAGAAACCAATTAAGAAGAGTAAAGAAGAGCCAAGAAAAAAAAAAGAAAAAATGTGGCTCAACCTAATTTTAATGAAGAGAAGACTAAATTAGATGAAAACAACTAGTTTAAAGCAGTAAGTCATCCCCCTAAGTCTTTAATTGATAAATTATGTGGAAAGATTAGGAATGGAGACTTGAGTAATTTGAAATTTTTTGATTTTAATAAGCTCACAAAGGATGAGCAGAATAAAGTAGAGGAATCTATCTATAGGATGATGGAAGAATATAAATTTACACCTGTAGAATTGGATGGCCAATTGCCAAAGGAATTATAAAAAATTGTAGAGGATAAATTGCATTTTTGTCTCAATACTGAGAAAGAGATAAGGGAGTCTACCTTAGCAAGGTTGTTCCTAGATTTGACTAAAAGTCAAATTGTAAATGAAATTAAAAGGTAGAATAATAGGTTTAGGCCCAAGTATAGAACATTTTCTATACTACAAAATAAAATTGATGAGGTTGTGAATAAATCCAGAAGATTGTAGAAAGTTTTGTCCAAGAAAATTGATGATGTTTTTGATGAAGAGTATAAGGCAGAAGCAAGTGCCAAAACAAAGGAGGCAAAATAAGAAAGAAGAAAGAAACTAGAGGAGAAGAGGGTAGAAGAGAAGAAGGATGAAGAAAAGGAGGAGGAAATGAGCAAAAGAGAGAAGCAAGAACAAAGTGTGCAGGACATAGAACTACCACCTCCTAGCCCTCCTCACTCTACCATCACACCTATAGAGACAATAAAGATAAATGATGTTGTTGACACCTCTTGTCAAAGAATCAACCCTTTGACTATAGAAGATCTCACAAAGATCCTTGAACAATCAACTCAACAAACCAAACTATGCCAAAGTCCTATATTGATTAGTGTTGATGAACTCCAAAAGTTAATAGAGAAATTAAAGGAAGTTGAGGTGCCATGACAAGAACCACCTAAGACTACACAAACTACTGAACTTTTACTTCTTCCACCTTCATCACCATCAAAAGCAATATCAGCAACACTTTAGGAGCTGAGTGCAGCAGTAGGGGTAAATATAGATATATTAGTATAGTCAATAGGTACACCCCAAACTACAGTAATAGAAGAAGAAACACACCAAGAAGAGAAGGAAGAGACAAAAGATAAGGAGGAATCTAGAATACAAACTTTGATAGAACTACCAAAAATAGGTACTCCAACAAAAACTCTTTAGTAGCCAAGTACTAACATGTTAGCTCTACCAGTCAGAACACCAAGCTCAATCTCTACTAGGGTAGTCAAGACCATTCAATATGGAATTCTTGAGCTTGATGAAGAAATCAAAATACCCTATTATGAATCCAACACTTTAGCAAAAGAAAAGATGAATGAAATTCTAAGTGCATTGGATAGAAGGAGGAGACAAGAGGCAATGAGAAAAGAATAAAAATATAGGCAAACAATGAATGAAATCAAAGATATATTCATGGATGCCTTCAGCCTACAACCTCCAAATGTAAAAAGGCCAATAATTGAGCAACTGTAAGATGTAGTTGATCAAGTGAATAATGAATACCATGATACAAATGCTAAACTCATGGAATGGTCAAAAAGAAAATTCCAAGAAAAGGTCAATCATAATGACATTACTTTGGGACAACTTGACCTAACTAAGAAATTAGATAGAGTCAAGTTGTACTTGGGAACATCTTCTCCCTTTACACCAAATTGTCTGATTTTTTTCCAATTTCACACAAGAAACAAATCAGAAGATATTGAGCTAGGAGAGAAATCTTAAGATTTCTAGCACACAACTACACAACAATCTAGCTCAAAGTAAGAAGCATTTTGCACAAATGCTTCACACTCAGAGGGAACTAGCTATATTAATAGTAGAAGAGGCTAATATAAAAGCAAAGCTAATGTAAATACAAGCCTCAATAACCCCTCACTTGGAGGTACTCCACAAGGAATAGATGTATGTAGAGAAAGTCATGAAGAAAGACCCCTATCTTTCTACACATGAAGGACTTGTAGATCTATTAGCAAATCTTGTAATCCAACATAAGTCATTAGACATTGCATTACATAACTAGGATGCAGCTCTGAAGATACTCCTTCAAGTGAATCAAATATTTTTGACAAAGCATGACATTACCACATAGAACCCTTTGAAATTATTGTCAAAAAGGGGGAGATAATATTCTAAGGGGGAGATACATTATAAGGGGAGCAATAAGTATATGAGGAGATATGCAAATAATAAGGGTAATTACCAAATTTTGACAAATTTTGATCATTTTAATTAAATTCTCACTTCATTCTTTCATTCATTTTGAGAATAAATTAGAATGATTGTATAATATCCAAAAAGTGGAGACAAGTAATAAAGGAGTGAAGGGGAGATGCAAAATTTTGGTAATCACATGGAAAATAGGGACATCATACAAATCAGATATAGCATACAGGATCAAAATGAAGGAACATATCAGAAATAGGACAAAGGATAGAGAAGATTAGGCACAGTGGCACAGAACTTCAATTTCAAGACTTGACAAGGCATACACAACTCATGGGGAGTCATAAGGTACTTACAATATTTTTGAAATTTTGCATGCAAGTTGAGCAAGTAAAGTATGTATTCAATAGGATTGGATCATAAATGATCAGTTTAGTGCTTTTGACACTCATGTCAAAGGGGGAGATTGTTGATCAAATAGATAGTATTGACAAATGAGTGTCAACACACTTAACCATTTTCATATGAATGTCAAGTACGCAATGTATGCCAAGTCATAGTTAGTGCTAAGTAGATCACAATATAGTATGTGTCGAGCAATACAAGAAAAGTTCATATTTCAAGTGATCCAAAATTGTTTGTGTGCCAAGTAACAGAAACAATATATGCCAAGAAACTCAAAAATAACATGTGCCGAGCTATACAGGATATAATAGGAACCAAGTAAAATAGGAAACATAGTTGATGCCAAGCAATCTAGAAATAGTATGTGTCAAAAATCAATAATGCTATATGTGTCAAGCAACACAGGATCAGCATAAGAGTTTGTGCCATCACAAACCAAGATGTAAAATAGTTATGCATGACTCATGAGAAGATAAAGAGATAAGATCAAATCCTTCCATTTACCAATAAAATCAACATGCGGCCAACCAAAAAATTGGAGACAACATGTAGTTAATAGATGAAATCAAAGGATTTGAGTAAAATAAATTTAATTGCCAATGCATAACCAACCACTAATCTTTATAACGAAACCATGACACCATAAAAAAAGTTGTTGAATGAAGAAGAAGTTGAGGTTAATAATAAGGTTGTTTTAGAATAGAGGTGTCAAAGATTTAGTAGAAAGGATAGCATCTATACATCTAGTTGATTAGAATAGAACAAGGGACACATTCAAAGATCAGATCTAGTAGAGTTCAGTAAAGGAAGAGTAGATCAAGTGTTTGAGACAAGCAATTAGAGATTGCATTCAATCAGGTGTAATGTTCTAATACTCTCTCATAATTGTATTAGAAGGTGAGATCCTATAGTGATAGGTTAGCTTAACAACTAGGTAGGAGATCCTTTGGAGAAGGATAGGAGAGCCTTTGGAGAAGGCCATGAAAGTCCTATTAAGTTAGGTGGGTTTAACAACCTATATGTAAATCCTTTAATAGGGTGACACTTCATGTAAAGTGTTTGTAAAATCCTTTCAATAGGTCACATTTGACAGTGTGTAAAGCCTCTAACAGGGCAAACCATTAGAAGTGGTTGAACTCATTGTTGCAGTAATTTTTGTGGGTGTCATCCCCACCCCAGTTTTACCTTCTTATTCCTACACTAATACATTTGGCATCAATTTGCGATGGCTAAGTGTCACAATTATGACTGCAATGTGTCGCCACTACGACAGTAATAGACGTTATTATTTTTAGTCACAAATTATGACGTTTATCATATGTCATCGCAATTATGATGCCTATCCATCGCTATGAAACAAATTTATTATGGCATGAACCCCATCGCAATGGTTGGGGCATATGTTGCAATTGCGACGTCTACCACAAGCATTACGATGGGGTCATGACAGCATTTGGCGACAAGGTCACTGTGGCAGCGACGACGATGGTCCTCACAATGCTTGGCGTGGACATTGTAATTGTGACATCCACGACAAGCATTGCGATGGGGCTGTTGTGGCAGTGATGCCAAGGGCCATCGCAATGGTTGGGGCATCCGTCATAATTGTGACATCTACCACAAGCATTGCAACGCGGTCACGATGACATCTGGCAATGGGGTCACTGTGGCGATGATATCGATGACCGTCATAATGCTTTCCATGGACGTCGGAATTGTGATTCCCACAACAAGCATTGCAACGGGGCCATTTTGGTAGTGATGCCAAGGGTCGTCGCAATGGTTGGGGCAAACATTACAATTGCGATGTCCATGTCAAGCATTGCCCTAGGGCCACTGTGGTGGTGACACTAACTACTGTCGCCACAACAGTGCCCCCATCCCAAGCATATTTAGCCTGCTACTTCAGCCACAAACATATTTGCAAGTTTCACAAGTAGAAATATATCTCCATTTCTCACATTTATTTGATGAATTTTGGAAGTATAAGGAAATATTGGCTACAGGGATCTAATGTTGAATCATTGAAAAAGTTTGAAGTAATGCATCTTTTCATGATATTTTGACTTCATTATCAACTTTCTGTAGTGTTTGCCATGTTTTCTAAATGGTTGCCAACAATGTGATTTTCCCTCTATTTTATAAGTTTTGCCCCAACATTGGTTTGGCATTGAGCTTGACAAAAAACTCTATCTTGCATTATGTTGCAGTTTCTCTTGATTTGTTCTTGTGAATGAATTCCCTTTACCAACAATCTTGGCTTTTCTATTTGAAAGTGATTGAAAATGATTGCTCTGTCGATTGGAATATTTTCCATAAGATTCATCTATGCCATCTGCATCCTGTACTTGTTTAACCTTTTTCCTTCTGCCACGGTCATATTCTTCATCCCTGCATAAAACACACAAGATTATGGAAACACAATAGCATAGACATAGATAATTGATTATTGTCCATAAAAACACTTTATGCATGAATAGATTGCTATGTTATTATTTATAGATAGAGCCCCATCTTGTTGGCATGTTTCTCCTCTATCTGTAAAGCTATTATTTGACTAACAGGGAGCAGACAAGTTTTTCTCCGTGCTAATTTTAGAGTCTTGCTCGACATCAGAATATTGTCTAGCTTTACTTAAACCAAGTCTGCCAGGAACTTCTCTTTGTTTCTTTATCTTAGTACAATTTCCACTAGAAAGCTGCCTATTTACAAGGGGCATCAGAGTATCACAAAATTTAGCAATGTTACACCCATTCTGAACCACATGAGCTATAATTTTTGATGTCTCAGTTTGCTGCACAGAAACATAGAGAGCAGACCAGTTTTTCTTTGTGCTAATGTTAGAGTCTTTCTCAACATCAAAATATTGTCTAGCTTTACTTAAACAAAGTCTACCAGGAACTTCTCTTTGTTTCTTTAGCTTAGTACCATTTCCACTAGAAAGCTGCTTGTTTACAAGAGGCATCAAAGTATCACAAAATTTAGCAATGTTACACCCATTCTGAACCACACCAGCTGTAATTTTAGATGTCTTGGTTTGCTGCACAGAAACACAACCATTTATTTTATTTGACAAACCCTTTCCATGGGATTGTTGTGGATACTTAGAAGTGACTAAGCATGCAATACTTTTTGCAGCTGGATACTCTTTTCCAGAAGGCATTTTTGCAGAGCGTTTCTGCTTAAGAAAAATGTCAGCCTTCTTAAGTTGTAACTTCGTGCATTTCTTCCTTTCATTGGATCGTTTCTTCCTCAAAATATGCATTGCTCTTAGAAGAAAATGCCCCCTGAAAGACAATGCTTGTAAAAACCAAGGACATGGAAGATGCTTCATAAGCTTCAATCTGTTTCTACTAACGAGGTAGTGGTTGTCCTCATGGTGTTTTTGGTACTTTTGGCTGGAAATACATTTAGTTTCTTGACTATATTTCTGCAACCTATGTGGATGCATAGCTTCTACATGACCCATTCATTTCCCTTCCCTTACAGAATAAAGTACCATTTTTGCCTCCTTGCCAAAAGGAACATATAAAGATTCATTAGGACTAAAAGAAATTTTCTCAAAAACAAACATATACACTACAACATTAATACAAAAATCAAGCACCTGAAATAAGGAACCATCTTCCAAGGATAGGAGCTTAGTAGCCTCACTCTCATTATCTATATAATTGTGGAGCACCCTACCATTCTCTAGATGCTCACCAACTACAAGTTTACCATTTGAATCATTTTGTGGAAGTTTAGTAGCATGATGCTAAGTAATAATACCTGTCAAACCATTTGTAGAATGTTTGACATTCTCATGATCTATTACCATTAATTTTTGAATAAGATTCAAAATTTCTACCAATATAGTTCTCATTGTCATTTCTCACATCACAGTTCCGAGAATTTCTAACAACCATATCATTAAAATTACCCACAAAATTAGTTCCCTTTATTTTAGATTCCTGCTTCTTAACATTATTACTAGACCCATTCGATGTGCATCCATTACTTATGGTATGACTTGACTAGAACACATTATTTTTTTGAATACCATTGTTTCTTGGAGGCACCATCTGTAATGTAGCATCATGATCTATTGATGATCAAGATTTACTGCATGACTGGCCAGAACTTGTGTTCTTTTCTAGACTTTCTGAAATGAAATTGACATTTGACAAATTTTCTACCTGTTGGGGTATCTTGTTCACACCTGCAACACTAAAAGAGATTGCTGTCATTTGGAAAGAATGCATGTTTTCTGTCACCTGGGGGGCATATGAATCTTGTAAATGGTTTTCCTTTGGATGTCCTATGTTCAATGACACCCTCTTCTTTAGTTTAGAGCCATTATACTAAGATTCAGACCCACCTGCTATTTGAATGCTAGTTTTCTTATCTCGTATATAGAATAGCATGTAAGCTTTCTAGGAAAGCACACTTTTCTCACTAACTGAATAGACCTAGAGTACAAAATGCCATAAGAATAACTTCAATCAGTCTAAGAAACTTCAGTATAATTAGTGTTACCATATAAAGAAAAGGTTCTACATAAAATTGTAGTTCTTTTGTGTATTCTGTTATACACAAATTATAATGAGCTTGCTCCACAAAATTAAACATGTCTTCACAACTATAGCAAATGTATACCTGATTATCATCTAAAGCATGCCAGATGCCTATGGATGAATGAATAAAGCAGAAATAATGACCAGAATGTGTGCTCCAGCCATCATGAACAAGAACACCATAAAGAGTGTATTTAAAATTTCCCTCCTATGATTGATCAATAGACAGAGAAAATAGAATATCATTCAAATGTGCAAAATTTATTAAAAAACCAGTAGATATTACAAAAACTATATTATTAAATTCCATTGAAAATGTGATCCACTAGAAAATAATATTGTAAGGGCTACTTACATGTGAACTGCTAACAAATGGTTTGAGATCCAACGTACAACCAAAGTCTACTTTTTTGTCAATTTTTCCTCTAGATCCAACTACACTAAAGCGCTTGAGATGAACTGCAAGAGCATGTGGTGCTTTATCAATTTTGAGTTGTTTTAGAGCCTTCACTTTTACTTTGCATCATTCACATTGATATCTTTTCACATCCCCTTCTAACTGCTCCATTGTCATGTAATGGGATAAGGCTTTCAACAAGGAATCTGCTCGAATGATCTCTAGGCTCAAATCTAAGAAAGGATCAAATTTATTTGAGCAATAAGAACATTGTGTGCACTTCACCTACAAGCCAGGTTGAAGCAATTGTTAATGAATAAAATACATTTCTAAGACTATAACCTAGAGTTCCCAGCATAAAAATAATATTGAAAGGTTTAAGTGACTCAAAAAATCCCATTTATGAAATGAACAGCAAATCTTGGAGGTGTCTATAAGCCCCTCTCTATTCCCTCGCTAATATTAAAAAAGATGATGTTTAGATATGAATAACTTCTTCTGATATCTTCTTACATTCACTCATCCTTGTTAACAAAGTATGAAATTTTTTGAAAATATAAACAAAAAATATTTTATGTATTAGACTCTTCTCATAAGCAATAGGTGATTCAATTAAACAATATAGATAAATATACTCATACTGGTG
The DNA here is from genome assembly GCA_028749045.1 of Cupressus sempervirens. Classification (NCBI taxonomy): domain Eukaryota; kingdom Viridiplantae; phylum Streptophyta; class Pinopsida; order Cupressales; family Cupressaceae; genus Cupressus; species Cupressus sempervirens. The sequence goes on from CM053789.1 coordinate 62,730,663, forward strand.
AAAGTAAGTTTTATGTTTTTTCTGTGTTTTTTTGAATATATGATTTTTTCCTTTGTTCAAAATATGAAATATATAGCAATGCATGGGAGTTGAAAGTGAAGATACAGTGCCCCTCATATGATCTTTATATCTCTTGAGTCAATTCTTTCCGATGTGCTTGAGCATACATAGAACAAACCTGCATCCTTTATAAGTTTAGGCCAATCTTGTGAAGCAACAACCTGAAAGTTCAAGAATCACGAGAAAAATTAAACATGGAAAAGAATCCAATACTATCATCATTATAATCTACTAGAAATAGAAAATTGTTCATGTCCAAACCTATCAATAAATTCCTAAATGCAACACCTTTTCCTATAGAATAATTCATCTACTCTAATTTTAAAAACTTATAGAAATTATATTTCAGAAGTTTGTTAGGAAAAACACGTAGATAGATATGACATTATTCTCATGCTCAAATTACACACCCAGTGATAGCATAATATATATTAATTCAATGAAACTAATTTTAAGAAGGGTTCAGTAATCTAGATGCCTATTTCACATGTGAGCAGTGGTACCCTACAATAATCATGAGATAATATCATTCAGATTTTGGTGAGAATGTTGAAATGCGATAAATAAACTTAAAGTTTCATCTAGAGTTACTTGTTAGTGAATGCATATGTAAGTTCATAAGGATCATTGTGATGAAACTAAGTTACAATCATGATTCCAGGAACAACCTGTCAAATAATAAACAAGTCAGAATATGAATTTTATTAAATTTTAAAAGTTTAGAGATTAGAGATTGGATCTGTGAAATTTAGTTTTACATGTTTAGGGATTAGATCTGTGACTAGAGATGTCACTTTTATGCACCCACAAACTGAGGCAAATAATGGACATACGGGTTATGAATCCAAACAAATATTGGTGATGGGACATAGAATGTCATGAACTGATTTCTATCATATTTAAACTAATTATTCATTTGTAATAATTCAATACTAATATGTTTTTTAAAAAGAAGGTTTCAGAATCTCATGAACCCATTTTTTAGCTATCATTGAACAAGTTTTGTAATCAGTGTACCCTAAAAAAAGAGTTCCTAACCTTACACAAAAGAATAACAATAAATAGCTTTGTTTCAATTTGGTTAGTTAGTGAAATGGTAGATGAGAAGCTTGTATCTCCAAATTGATTTTAATTTTATGAAAGTTAGGTTGAACTAAATTCAAGGGAATGTCTATTTAAAAGTTGCTTTCACAAAATAGTAACCATAGGCTCTACCTATCATTTGACAGATTTTTTATTTAAGTGTTGTCAATATTAAATTTTAAAAGAGCCAGGAATCAGTTTGAGAAAGATTGAAACATATTATCATTAAATTCCTTCATACAACATAATTATTTATGATCCAAGTTGGACAAAATTACAGAAGAAAAAGGGATTTAAAAAATAAATCGATCAACCAACATGTAGGTGCCATGATGAGATGAAACACACCTGTCCATATGCAAGAACTATGGCATTATAACCTTGGAATAAACCATCAACAAGTGGAGCAACACATTCTCCAAAAATCATTGATGATGGAGAACCAGTGCTGCCATACATGCGATCAAATGTAAATGAATGCTTACCAATTTGCACCTTCAAAATTATAATCAGAAATTGGTAGAAGTTAGAAATATACTCTACGACTCCATTGAATGTAAAATCCAAATCTCAAAATCTATATGATTAAAATACAAGGCATTAATGGATTTCAATAAATTGAAGCAAGTACTGAGAAAATATGCATCATGCACTATTTAAAAAATAAATTGTATAATAGTATTTTCATGTGCACATATTAATATACAAAAGAAACTAGCAGTTTGAAAGCTGTTTCTAATACAAAAGTGTAATTAAACAACAAGAGACTTGGAATTGTAAAGATTATTGTTACTGTATTTCTAACACTATAGTTTTATAATGAAAAAAAGTTTTATTGAGTTGCTCAACACACACACACTGAATATTAATTTGTGCAGATTCAATTACTAAGAGTCTAGTTTAAAAGTGTGCAAATTTGGCTTGAGATGCTGACTTTATAAAGTCATCTGCAAGTTGATCTTCAAAGACAACATCTCCATTTTATTATTTTTCATCTTTTCCCTTAATTAATGAAAATAAAACTTAATGTGTTTGAATCATTCATACATCGGTGGATTCTTCACCATCTTCAAAAAATTGAGCATTGCAGTATATTGTTGGAGATGGATTGGAGAAAATAAAAACATCACCTTAGATTCTATAATACCAAATTGTTTTCCAAATTGTTAAATGTGCTTCCTTGTAATCTTCTTCTTACAAACCTAGGAAACTGCTCTTGAGCTCATGTTGACAGTATACCCAATTGTTACTTGCAATCATCAATAGATCTTGTCAAATTTGCATCTATGTAAAAAATCAGGGAGAAGTCATCATCCTTTATGTTGTCTAGTCCAAATGTTAGAGTACCCAACACATATCTTAACAGATATAGCTGTCTTCTAATGTGTTTGCCTAGGTCCTGTCATTATCTTGGGGAAATAACTTGCAAAAAATCTTGCATCTGATCAGGGATTTGTAAGATGGACAAGGATCCAAACCATATATCTATAGTGAGATTCATTAACCTTTTATGACAAATCATAACTAGAAAACCATGGTTTTCCACTATTCTTTGGCTATCAGCCATCCCAAAGTTTTCAATCAACTCTTTGGGATACTTTGTCGAAGAAACAATTGCATGATTATGATTTGTTATACATCTAACTTCAAGGCAGAAAATGTAACTATATAAGATATGTAATCTCAAATTATTTAAATCATGATCTACCTAAAGTCAAGTTTTCACTTCTTATAGTGGTCACAAGATTATCAACATAAACAATCAGGATGACAATCTCAGTTGTTGTCTAAAAGACTTTGACATAATTCATGAGCTCAAAGGTGCTAATCAATCTGTGTTGTACCCTGCACAAGACGTTTACTTCAACCCATACAATGTTTTGATCAATTGACATAACTGATGCTCTAGGAATCTCCTTGAACTTTCTTTATAATCTACTGTACTCTTGGGATGCATTGACATGCTTTTGATAATCTGTGGACACTAACATATTTACTTCTTTCCTTCTTGAAATTTGAATCCTTCGAGTACTTACATATTTTCTTCCTCTTGGAGATTCCAACTCAAAAATGCATCTTCACATCCATTTGGTGAATGCACCATCCAAATTTAGTAAATGTTAAAGGATCAAGCATTTCTAAGGTTATATAACTTCAATTATTAGAACTAAGTAAGGATATTATTTTAATAGAGGAAATCTTGTTTTCTCTCAAAAAAACATATGGATATGGACAATAGGCCATTGCCTCAAGGGCCAAGGATGAGACAAACACTACAGTCCAAGAATTCTTCACCTAAATCATAGTTTGATTAGGAAAATCTTAGTCTGTAGTGATAAGGGCTAATAATATTCACCCAGGGAACCTTCTGCCTCCTTTCCACTATAAAACAATTGCAACTTAGGAAAGTTCAAAAATGAAAGTTTGACTCAATTTGTACAAAACCACTATACCCCAAAAAAAAAAATACTGAAAAGCCTCATACAGAAATATCTTAGATTATTTCTAGGGTAAAGTGGCAAGGAATGATATTGTTATCATAGGTCTTTTCAGGTTTTAATGCACAACTACAACAATTTTGGTCATTAGAAAACAAGAGACTTATACTACAGGATAGACACTGATAGGTGGTCCTAGGTAATATGCATACAAATATACTATATGTTTTAGTTAGTAATGAGTTGATAGAAAGTTGGAAATCCAAACAAAAATAGATACTTTAGTTAAACAAGAGAAGATAGAATGTAGATTATCCACTTCATCAAAATTCAATATAAGTAAAAACTAGCACAAACATGTCTTAACATGAATATAATATGCTTTGAAAGATATGTGATGCCTTGTGCTATCCAACCCCTGTGCTCTTACACATACATTATGGTGGGACTGTCACTAAGATTCTACTTTCTTTTTGATATATTCTAGGTTTCCATTGAGGCTTGAATATGCTATCCTATTTGAATTTGTTCTACTCATTTTACCCCTATTAATTTTGACCTTCAAAGTTATCCACACATACCTTCACCTATACACAAAAAAAGCCCAAGCTGATTTGGGATTTAAATTGTGCCTCTTAGCACAAAGAAAAGGGCAAGTGAAAGGAAACATTGATTATTCTTGCCTAAATTCACCAATTAAATAATATGTACTAAATACATCAGGAGCCTAATTTACATTTCTCAAGAAATAATACTATACCATGTAGAGAAGGGCCACATGACAAGAAGTATCTCTCTTTAGCCCAAGAGGAATGCAGCTGATGTAATAAAGTAATTTTCTGAGGTTTAAATAATAACATATAGAAAGGAGAGATAAACAAGGATAAACAAATTGAGTATCATGACTGATAAAGATAAGAAAGAAAACTGGAACAAACAGTACAATAAAGGAGTGTTGAAGCATACCTCAATGAATGAAACTCCTAACTGAAATTCTACTTGATTTTTCAATGTTTCAATTTTTTTGAAGACAATGAAAATGAGTAAGGGTAAGGAGAAGGAAACACAAACACGTAAATACAATATTTTTACATGGAAATATAATATCAATAAAAAGAAAGGTGAGAACCACACTCAAAATATAAATAACTAATTTTATATATTTTATACCAAACCAAGGAATGCACTACAGTTGAAAGAACTTGTCGGTTGAGACACCAATGTTAGGATTCTTGAAGCCCAAATGCAGGTTTGCACAAGTTGGCAAAAGAGATATTGTCTTCATGCTAACTCACTAATAAGATGACATAAAAAGATATGATATCTTCTTGTAAACTATTGTAACAACTTTTTCAAACACACGCACTCGCACCTTTGCACTTTCTCATTTACATCACATTGCCTTAACATTTGATTCAAAAATCTAAGTCAACTCATATCTCAACTCAACCATCTACACAATAATATATATCACCTAGCCATTTAAATTATAACCAGGCCTACCATGGTAGTTATAACTGTATCTACACAACTAGTTAGACACCACAGATACTTACACTTCTTCTTCTTACATTCGCATAGAATCTAAAATTTAGTTTTTTAAATTATTTTTTAATGAGATTCTTATATTGAGAAGCATTCATTTCTCATATTCAAACAATATCTTTAGTTATTTTTTTGTTATTTAAAATGATACATGTTATACTTGTGTTTTGTTTGATCATTATGCATATTGTGGATGGATGTTTTATATTATGTTGCTAATTCAATTTTCAATTTTATTGGAAAAGTTCATAATATTTCATTGAATGCTTTTGAAAGTAAACCAACTTTTCCTCCTATCTATATTTCTATTTAAGATAAAACATTATGACTCATTCCTATACATTTCCTATATTTTGACCTAATCATGAGTCTATTTTGATAGAAGAATAGATCATTAATACTTCAATTAATAATATCTCTTTTAGGTACAAAACATTGACTAATGACATTAACCCTTCTTCTAAAATGTAGGTTGCCCCATGAGGATAATTACCATTACAGAACCCTGCTTGCAATATCTGTGTGTGTGTGGATATTTTTAGAAAAATAGGATGACTTCATTAAATCTGGCATGTTATAAAGAACCAATTTCTCAATGCTTGAACAATACTCTCCACTGATTATTACTTTAGATACCAAGCTTACATGGTCGATTTCTACACTTCGAAGCTTATTCATGTATCCGACTGCAACATTCTTACCTCCTGAGTATCCACAACTGCTCAATGTCAATTCTCCTCGCAATTTGAAACTCCTTAGAACCAATCTTGTAAGATTAGTGAGTTTCGTAAGCAATTCAGATAAGAATGCTCCATCATATGGCGTTCTTAACGGCAGATTACCTAAAATTACGAGGTCCTCCAACTTATTTAACATTCCTAATTCATTTAACATTCTCAATTCTTTTGGAAGATATAAGAACGGGGTTGCATTGAGTTGCAACGCTTTCAACAGGGACGGGACCTGAAATTTACAATAAATTTGTGATGAACAGTTATTTTACACTGGCGAGAAATATTAAAATTAAGTAATAATCTAGAACGCGCTCTCCAATATGAATATAAATAGATTTAATTATCGGTGAAGAAGAAGAAGAATATACCTATATATCTTCATGCCACAATCTCCGAAAACATCCGCAGATGATTCTGGAAGGTACCACGCGTATACCTGCATGCCGAACGAGGTCAACCTTAATCCATAACAGTTCAGAAAATGGCTGCCGATGATCATCCGAATCTCCTATGAAGTATTTAGTGCGGCAACCGAAGGATGTGTCAAAAATTGAACTGAAACATCTAATTCTTTTGTTCTGCGTTTTGGTGAGGATGTCTTTCAGGGAATCAGTTTCCTACATATAAAGATCCAGATCAAATGTTGCTTCAGTTTGATATTGTTTTAAAAGAGAGAATAAGCTTAACAAAAGATTTCAAAAACCAAGATTAGGATAGATCTTATAATTTCAAATATGACGAGCTGGGGCAGAGACGAGTCAACCAGAGAATTAAGATCTCGGGGTCGCCACAGGCGAATTGGAGACGTATGATGATCCACCATCTCTCTTCCTAAATCTCAAAGGTGATTGTGCATTTTGAAAACCAGTTGATCATCGTACAATAATTCCTCTGAACGCTTCCATTCTGTTTCAATAAGACATTTATCTTTGAGAATTTGAACTGTGTGCTCCGCGTTCAATCCTGATCCCTTCCATATTCTGACGCCTATACTGTTGACTGTCCCAATAAAAAAACATGCGATGTCCATAAAAATCAGTTTTTGTTCTCTGTCTAGTCTGTCGAAGCTCAATTTAAGTCTCTCTTTTACGTCGAGATGCAGAGTGCTCCTAAATTTCTCCAATTCTGACTGCCAAAAAGCTATGTCTTCAACGCCATAAAGATTCCCAGCAGAGACCTGTATAGAGAGAGGTAATCCTCCACATAGGTCCACGAAGCTATTAACTAATGTTTCATACCGTTGGGGTGCTATTGGCACATCGAAGGCGTTCTAGCAAAAGAGCTATTTCCGTGAGCCTCATCCATCTCTTTTAATCTGTAACAGTTAGTAATACCAGCAGTTCCTAACACCCTTTCGTCGCGCGTTGTGACAATGACAAGACCATCTTTCCTTCTGACCAAGAGAGCATCCAGCTGCTTCGGATGATCAACATCATCGAGAACAATAAGGAAACTATTTCCAACTCTTCCCATTCGATTCCTCAGATTAGGCGTTCCTTTGTCTACACTCCGAAATTTGCGATCCTCGCTGAACAAGTCTTTGAGGAGCTGACTTTGCAAACATGGCAATTCACCTTTAGAAGATGCTTCCCTTACGTCAAACACAAAACTCGAGGCCTCGTAATTGGATCTCTTACAGTTAAAGAATTCTTTGGCCAAGGTTGTTTTGCCGAAGGCCCCCATTGCAAAAATGCCAACAATATTCCCTTGGTCTCCAATCTGTCTTTCAAAATCCTGTACTAGTTGATCAAGCGCTACCGGATGTTTTGCAACTTCCAGACATCTTGTATTTTCAACCTCTTTCTGTACAGCCTCAGCAATCTTTGTACACAGCCTCTGGACATCACTGGCAATTTCAAGGTCTACAAGTTAACTTCAATATAAATATGAAGAGGGTGAAGAGGTAAAAATGACAGTTGAGTTATAGCCAGTCGAAGCAAACAATCGAAATAAACAAAAAAATACCATGTGGAAAACAAATATCCTACGTAGTCATGAGATGTGTTGTGTCTGTGGCCTAAGATGAGTGACCAACACTTCAGTGCCTCTTTCCACTGGCGAATCCTCTCTTCACTGAATCTGCCGCTTTCTTCATGCTTTTGAATGCGTTTGCATAAGCTCCCTTGTTAGGGTAGCGAAGTTCAAAAGGCTCCACATCACAAAATATAGGAATAAAACGAGCCTTGGTGTTTAACATGAGGACCAGCTCATCTAAACACTAGGAGGACTCCGCATATCACGGCGAGAAGATGGCTATTTGAACTCGTGAAGATAATATGGCATTTTCTATCGTAGAGATAATTGGATCTCCAATTTCAAACTCTCGATCATCGAGAAATGCCCGACACTCCTTGTCCTTGAGAGATTTATGGAGTGCTGCAGCCACTGTTTCTTTCACGTTAGTGTTGCGGCGATTGATGAATGCTTCAAACAATTTTCTAGATGCAGGGAATGCTTTCCTTTCAAATTCACCAAAAGGACCACATCTCTTTTTTTCTTGGTGCGATGAGGAGGAAGACGCCATGAACTCAAGCGCCAAAGAAGATGAAGAGTAAAACTCAGAGTGCACAGACCTTCATTAAAGCATATCACATCTCGACAACACAAATTTAACTCGTATCACTCAACAAGAAAATCTATAGGACAATCATTTTTTACAACCTTTGTCTATAGAGCAATCATTAGTGGCAACTGCTACCCAGCCAGTTATGGCATGTGTGCAATGGCTACGCAGCCAGTTCCTTCGACATGGCTGGGTATGCCCATGACCATACAAATTGTTGTATTATGTCCCATTGCTCATTTTTATAAATGACCACTTCTAAAAACAATTTAAAATAATAAAAGATTTTAAATTTGAGGAGCTTATGAAAAAAAGATTACTCAAAACCAAGGTTTTATTTAAGTATATTATATAGTTTTGTTTTTTTGATGGACGGTTTAGACCTACAAGCTACTACCATTTGAAGATTTAAGAATGCGGTATGCTGTCAAAATCACTTGGGCACAATGTCGACCTCATCCCTAGTGAGCTCTCTGTGAGTCGTTCAGCTTCACCATAGACCAAGGACCCATTAACATTATATGATTATTTATATATACATGTATATATATACATATATGTATACATGTATATATATGTACATATACATATATACATAAACATGTATATATGTACATATATACATGTATATGTATAAATGTCTATGTACATATATACATGTATATATATGTTCATATATATGTATATATGTATATATATACATATATGTATATATGTATATGTATATGTATATATGTATATATGTATATGTACATATATACATATGTATATGTATATGTACATATATAGGTATATATGTATATATATACATATATGTATATATATAATTGTTCCAAAAAAAATCAACTAGTTTTTTGAAGTTTTGAATTTGTTTAATTTTTTAAATGTTTAAATTTTTAAAATAAGATAATGTTTAATATATGAGAATTTATAAATTCATTTTGCTATTCTATTATTTATTTATTATTGAAGAGAAGAAATTCTATTATTTATTTATTATTTATATGTACTACCAAAACGAATATAGTACAACAGGGATTGATTGAGTGATTTGATTTACATGACCCGCGGTGGAAGTCATTTTTGATAAATTACTTTGACTTAGAGATTAAAAAAATAAAATTATGAGTATAAATGTAATATTTTTATAAATAAATATATTTTAAAATTATACTAATATAAAATATATATATTGTCAAATAATGTATGTAATATATATATATATATATATATATATATATATATATATAATTTGTACATTAGATTAGCATTTACTAAATTAATTGCTATATTTTTAAAAAAAATTCTAATATAATTTTAAATTAAATGGTAGAATACTATAATATAGTAAAATCTTAAATGAAAATTACCAATAAAAAACCATAAACGAAAATTTATTAGAATGTACACGACGTATATATGTGTATAAATGTACATATACATATATACATAAACATGTATATATGTACATATATACATGTATATGTATAAATGTATATGTACATATATACATGTATATATATGTTCATATATATGTATATATGTATATATATACATATATGTATATATATGTTCATATATATGTATATATTTATATATATACATATATGTATATATGTATATGTATATGTATATGTATATATGTATATATGTATATGTACATATATACATATGTATATGTATATGTAGATATATATGTATATATGTATATATATACATATATGTATATATATAATTGTTCCAAAAGAAATCAACTAGTTTTTTGAAGTTTTGAATTTGGTTTAATTTTTTAAATGTTAAAATTTTTAAAATAAGATAATGTTTCATATTTGAGAATTGTTAAATTCATTTTTCTATTCTATTATTTATTTATTATTGAAGAGAAGAAATTCTATTATTTATTTATTATTTATATGTACTACCAAAACGAATATAGTACAACAGGGATTGATCGAGTGATTTGATTTACATGACCCGCGGTGGAAGTCGGTGTGATAATAATGAAAAATTCGATCGCGTGGGACCAGACTGGACGACATTTGTGGCGTAGTTCACGCGGGTCATAATTATGAACATGACATGACTGCACGTGAAGGAGATCCTTTTTCAAGGTTCCTTGTCATTTATTATGATTCCATCTTGACATCTTCCAAATGACGGACCAGTGGGAGTAAACGTGGAAGCCAAACATGGAATCTGGTACGATACAGTTGTATATTGCGTCACATCTCAATAAGTTGTGTCGTAAGTCTGAATTTTTATTATTAGTCCCTGCCTTATTTATAAGGCAGGGTACTAATGTTTTCTTTTGCCCCCCTGCCATTTCATTTTAGACTTTAGGTACCAAAAGACTAAAGTCATAAATCCAAGTATTTTTTAATTCATTTTTCCTACACAAAATTTTTAATTGTGATTGGCTAGTTGCTAATTTCCTGGGGAGAAAATAGATTTTTGGAGATTGGAAATAGGTAAAAAAAAGGCTGCCAAAACATTAAATGCAATGCAACACTGGTACTCATATAAATGCAATTAATATGTTGTCAGAATATTTATAAAATTTTCTACATACTTTTGCCACATGTCGTTTGGCTCACACTCAACCTTTCAACTATCTTGTCTGCTGACCAAAGCTTTGTTTATCTTTATTTATTTTTTTGTTGTATTCACATGTTACATCAGCTTGGATTAGACGGGAATATACTTCTGAGTTGTGTTTTTTGTATCCTGCCTTTTCAAAATTGATGATGTTCATTGCATATGTAAAATGCAAAATAGTTTAAAAGAAGGCACTGCAAGCTGTTTGTAGCGAATGCACCTGTTAGCTTATTTCCACTCTTTTAATGAACAACACTTACATAATGGTTTTTCTGCATTCATTGTAATAAAAATGAATAAAATATGGACTTTCTGTAGTCATATTTTGCTTACCTTTACTGTTCTTTACTGACTGTAATAGGAAAGGAATACTCTCTGTCCCGGGTTGGATTCGATGATTTCGATTTTTAAAATATATAAATAATTTTTTGAGTTAAACAATATTTGTATTATTATTATTATTATTTCATATTATGCAGCTTTTCTAACTGTCAAGATACTCGGAGGTGAAGCTGCTGGGACTCAAACCCAGACTTGTGGGTATCAGAACATGATTTCCAAATTATTGACTTTTAATAGTTGGTGGCTTCAAAAGTGTTATATATTTTATTAGTTTTAAAACTAAACTGTTGAGAAACCAAGAATTATTAAAAAAAAAATTACATTCCATTATACATGTTTGGCCTCTACCTATTTCATTTTCAATGCCAATTAATTTGACAAATTCTAAATAATTTGATATAGCTAAATAAAAAATTATAATATTTTATTTATAGATTAGTGTATTGAGGTTTAATAAATATCAAATGTATCTGATAAATTAAGTGCATTTGATGTTTGTTTATTATTATTATTAGTTGTATATGACCTTGTTGTCTTATGCAAAGAGATTTGAATTATTATTTTCTTTTGAATACAATAAACAAAGTTGTGGAGGCTTCATACAACTAATCAAGTTTTAATTATATTAGTATTATTGAATTTGTTCACTCTAAGGACAATTGTGTACCTTTAGTTGGCTTTATTGTGGTCACAAAAAAATAAAATTATTATTAGAATTAACTTTGGGAAGGTTGCATCAAACCCGTCACTAATAACTACAACCCCCACTATAACTTCAAAAGGCAGGGACTCCTTCTCGCAAAGAGCTCTTGTTCTTTAAGGAACCATCAGGAGCCCAGCATGACATTTAGCGCGTCGTTACAAATGCACGCCAGCTATCTATTAACTGGGCAACCTATTTATAAGCGGAACTATATATATATATATATATATATATATATATATATTAAAAATATATAATTATAAGTATAAAATAAAAATTACTTTGACTTAGAGATTAAAAAAATAAAATTATGAGTATAAATGTAATATTTTTATAAATAAATATATTTTAAAATTATACTAATATAAAATATATATATTGTCAAATAATGTATGTAATATATATCTATATATATATATATATATATATATATATATATATATATATATATATATATATATATATATATATATATATATATATATATATATATATATATATATATATATATATATATATATAATTTGTACATTAGATTAGCATTTACTAAATTAATTGCTATATTTTAAAAAAAAATTCTAATATAATTTTAAATTAAATGGTAGAATACTATAATATAGTAAAATCTTAAATGAAAATTACCAATAAAAAAACATAAATGAAAATTTATTAGAATGTAAAAATACATTTTGAATGTTTAGTTTAAAAACAATTTGTATCTACGTTAGATGTGGATGTTACCGAGTATTAGATGAGAATATAAGTTCGTTTTTGTATATATTAATCAAACAATAAGATAAAGAAAATTATAAATAAAATATATCATTTTCAATATATTTAAATTTATTAAATCATTTTATATCTAACTCAGTCTATTTGTTGATATAATCCTTAATATTTCTTAAGGATTGTGGGTTTAAGACATTTCTTTTGAATACAATAAACAAAGTTGTGGAGGCTTCATACAACTAATCAAGTTTTAATTATATTAGTATTATTGAATTTTTTCACTCTAAGGACAATTGTGTACCTTTAGTTGGCTTTATTGTGGTCACCAAAAAATAAAATAATTATTAGAATTAACTTTGGGAAGGTTATATCAAACCCGTCACTAATAACTACAACCCCCACTATAACTCCAAAAGGCAGGGACTTTTGCTCGCAAAGAGCTCTTGTTCTTTAAGGAACCATCAGGAGCCCAGAATGACATTTAGCCCGTCGTTACAAATGCATGCCAGCTATCTATTAACTGGGCAACCTATTTATAAGCGGAACTATATATATATTAAAAATATATAATTATAAGTATAAAATAAAAATTACTTTGACTTAGAGATTAAAAAAATAAAATTATAAGTATAAATGTAATATTTTTTTAAATAAATATATTTTAAAATTATACTAATATAAAATATATATATTGTCAAATAATGTATATAATATATATATATATATATATATAAAATTTGTACATTAGAATAACATTAACTAAATTAATTGCTATATTTTTAAAAATTTTTCTAATATAATTTTAAATTAAATGGTAGAATACTATAATATAGTAAAATCTTAAATGAAAATTACCAATAAAAAAACATAAACGAAAATTTATTAGAATGTAAAAATACATTTTGAATGTTTAGTTTAAAAACAATTTGTATCTACATTAGATGTGGTTGTTACCGAGTATTAGATGAGAATATAAGTTCGTTTTTGTATATATTAATCAAACAATAAGATAAAGAAAATTATAAATAAAATATATCATTTTCAATATGTTTAAATTTTTTAAATCATTTTATATCTAACTCAGTCTATTTGTTGATATAATCCTTATTATTTCTTAAGGATTGTGGGTTTAAGACATTACTTATATAATAATAACTAGAAGTAAAATTCTTACAAATGTTGTAGGTAAATATTTTATGATCTATCCATTTCTAATTGCAATGTAATATTTTAATTAATTATTAGTAACTTACAAATATTTAAAATAGGATAAATATTTAAAAAGATTAACATTTTAAATAAAATTTATATTGACAAAGTAATTTATGTTAAAAAAACATTTATAATGAAATACAATTACTTTAATGTTACAATTACATTGATGTTAATGTTATAATGAAATACAATTACTTTGTCAATATAAATTTTATTTAAAATGTTAATCGTTTTAAATATTTATCATGCCTGCACATTTCTGTCAGAGCGGGCCAAAACTCATCCGTCAGAGTACGGTTTCTGAACGGACGTAGGATGGTCATGTTAGAGGAAGCAGGAATCTAGACGGATGGAGATGGCGATAGAGGTAAACGACAGGGCATACCCAGCCAGTCGAAATAACTGGCTGGGTAGCCGTTGCCGCGGAATACTGCTGGTTCTCAAATTTTGTTTTATTCTCGACCGACTTCTAGAAGATTTATCCGATCTTATCATCTGAAATACATTTGTTGGTTTAGTTATTCTTGTTTTGTGCTAATAAATTTGTTGGTTTAGTTATTCTTGTTTAGATAAGTTTGAGGAACAACCAACACATTTATTAGCACATTTTATATTTGATTTTATAATATTTTTCAATTTGATTTTATAATTCTTTTATCAAAATTAATTTGTAGACTAATATATATCAAGAGAAATACATAAGTTGTTTTATTTATTCTAAAACATTTTCTTTCTTAGTTAAATACTTTTTAATATTTAATAGATAAGGAAAAATATTCACTTTATAAAATAATATAATATAAAATAAATGATAAAATGCTACATGTTGCATTCCTTTGCCATTTAATTAAAAGCTCCACTGATGCATCCGTATACGAATCAAATCTGACAAGTATTTTGCACCAAAAAATGTATAACAGTTTCTCCCAGATGGGTATGGGGGCATGGGTGGCATGGGGATAGTTTAGGCGAGTTTGAGGAACAACCAACACATTTATTATGACAAGATTGTATACAAATATTAAACAAGATTTTATAAAAATATTAAACAAGATAAATACAATATTATGTTTAATTATTTTTTAAATAATTTTTTGTTATCTAAATTTTATGTAATTTTAAATTATTATTTATATAAAAATAAATTATAATCAAATTATATTTTTAACCAAAAAAAATACAAAACAAAAAACATAATACAATATCAAAAAGAAATGATTAAAAAAAAATACATTTTAAAATCTTTTACTAACATGGCAATTTCAATTGTTATGAAATTTTAGAATATTTAAATTAATATGATAAGATAAATTAATAACAAAATTAATAATATTATTATAATATAGATGTACATTAAATTTTAACTATATACATTAAATAAATTATTTATATAGTTTATTTATATATTTCTTATTTATATTTAACTTTAATTTTTTATATGAACTAATTTCTCTACCAAAATTTAAATGTATTTTTTTTTAAAATGACAATTACAAAGTTAAGTACAAGAAATTCTTATGTTACTATTCCTTTATATAACATCATAATAATAATAATAAAGCTTTATAACATAATAATAAAGGGTAGTTAAATGCAAAACGAAATCTGACATCCTCGAATGCAGCATGAACGTGGCTGACATGCAGGCATGGTATTCCACGGTTGGATGGCATAGCATAGTACAAGGCAGGGGCATAGCCATGGGCATACACGACATACCCAGGCATGTTGATCCTCTAGCCTGGGTAGCTGTTGCCATCAATATCGACCTTATAGAAAATTGCACTACACGATGTAAATCATCATCCTTACAGTAGCTTACGACGTCGTAGACCAAAATGGGACAACTTATGCCAAAGGGGAAAAAAAATTGATTATAAAGGAGGTTTTTTAATATTGAATACTTTTTTCTAGATGTAGCAGCTTGTTCACTGTGATGGTGGATTATTAATTATGATTGACAATGTAATAAAACCTGTTATTTTTCCCTCCACTCTCCTTGAATTGAAACACAAGGTTTGAACTCTTGAAAGATTATAGGAAACGACAAGTAAGAATAGAACAATGGCATCATCATATAATCCTATCGGACCTAGATTTTGACGATCACCCGCACTTTTTATTTTAAAAATCTAGATTAATATAAATGTATAACAAACAAACAATATAGAAACATTACATTGGATTAGTAATATATGAAAAAATAGAAACATATACATTAATACTTATATTAAATGATGATCACTAATAATAATAAATTATATTAAATTTCTAATTCATCCTAAACTATTTTAAAATTTAAAATTTAGAAATATTCATATATATCATTTTAAATATTTAAAGCGAAGCTTAACTTATTTATTATCATTCATCAAATTCCAAGCCTTCATTCTATCATTGCCATGTGTACAACTCTATTTCATTGTAGTTTCACGTGAGGCTTAGTTGGGTTTTTATGTGAAAAAATGTTTCTTAAGTATTACGAGCTGTTAATTTTAGTTTATTTAATTAATTTATTTTTGATTTAATTGATAGTTTTAGATGGTTGAGGGCTTGTTTTAGTTTTTTTTCTTTGGTTCCTCACTTAATATAATAATTTTTTTTCTATTTTAGTATTTTATTTCAAGAAGTGTGCATTTTTCAATAAAATTCTTAGATTTATTTAAAGGCTATTCTAAAAGATTCGTTTAAAATAAATTCATTTAAGTCAAGGACAAAGTCTTAAAAAAATGATTAAAAAATCCATACTCAAGATAATATATCTAATTACATAAAATTATGTTGAAGACAATGAAAATTGAAAATAAAAATTCATACTCAAGATAATATATCTAATTACAGGAAAATTGCATTGAAGACAATGAAAATGAGTAAGGGTAAGGAGAAGGAAACACAAACACGTAAATACAATATTTTTACATGGAAATATAATATCAATAAAAAGAAAGGTGAGAACCACACTCAAAATATAAATAACTAATTTTATATATTTTATACCAAACCAAGGAATGCACTACAGTTGAAAGAACTTGTCGGTTGAGACACCAATGTTAGGATTCTTGAAGCCCAAATGCAGGTTTGCACAAGTTGGCAAAAGAGATATTGTCTTCATGCTAACTCACTAATAAGATGACATAAAAAGATATGATATCTTCTTGTAAACTATTGTAACAACTTTTTCAAACACACGCACTCGCACCTTTGCACTTTCTCATTTACATCACATTGCCTTAACATTTGATTCAAAAATCTAAGTCAACTCATATCTCAACTCAACCATCTACACAATAATATATATCACCTAGCCATTTAAATTATAACCAGGCATACCATGGTAGTTATAACCGTATCTACACAACTAGTTAGACACCACAGATACTTACACTTCTTCTTCTTACATTCGCATAGACTCTAAAATTTAGTTTTTAAAATTATTTTTTAATGAGATTCTTATAATGAGAAGCATTCATTTCTCATATTCAAACAATATCTTTAGTTATTTTTATTTTATTTAAAATGATACATGTTATACTTGTGTTTTGTTTGATCATTATGCATATTGTGAATGGATGTTTTATATTATGTTGCTAATTCAATTTTCAGTTTTATTGGAAAAGTTCATAATATTTCATTGAATGCTTTTGAAAGTAAACCAACTTTTCCGCCTATCTATATTTCTATTTAAGATAAAACATTATGACTCATGCCTATACATTTCCTATATTTTGACCTAATCATGAGTCTATTTTGATAGAAGAATAGACCATTAATACTTCAATTAATAATATCTCTTTTAGGTACAAAACATTGACTAATGACATTAACCCTTCTTCTAAAATGTAGGTTGCCCCATGAGGATAATTACCATTACAGAACCCTGCTTGCAATATCTGTGTGTGTGTGGATATTTTTAGAAAAATAGGATGACTTCATTAAATCTGGCATGTTATAAAGAACCAATTTCTCAAGGCTTGAACAATACTCTCCACTGATTATTACTTTAGATACCAAGCTTACATGGTTGATTTCTACAATTCGAAGCTTATTCATGTATCCGACTGCAACATTCTTACCTCCTGAGTATCCACAACTGCTCAATGTCAATTCTCCTCGCAATTTGAAACTCCTTAGAACCAATCTTGTAAGATTAGTGAGTTTCGTAAGCAATTCAGATAAGAATGCTCCATCATATGGCGTTCTTAACGGCAGATTACCTACAATTACGAGGTCCTCCAACTTATTTATCATTCCCAATTCATTTAACATTCTCAATTCTTTTGGAAGATATAAGAACGGGGTTGCATTGAGTTGCAGCGCTTTCAACAGGGACGGGACCTGAAATTTACAATAAATTTGTGATGAACAGTTATTTTACACTGGCGAGAAATATTAAAATTAAGTAATAATCTAGAACGCGCTCTCCAATATGAGTATAAATAGATTTAATTATCGGTGAAGAAGAAGAAGAATATACCTGTATATCTTCATGCCACAATCTCCGAAAACATCCGCAGATGATTCTGGAAGGTACCACGCGTATACCTGCATGCCGAACGAGGTCAACCTTAATCCATAACAGTTTAAAAAATGGCTGCCGATGATCATCCGAATCTCCTATGAAGTATTTATTGCGACAACCGAAGGATGTGTCAAAAATTGAACAGAAACATCTAATTCTTTTGTTCTGCGTTTTGGTGAGAATGTCTTTCAGGGAATCAGTTTCCTACATATAAAGATCCAGATCAAATGTTGCTTCAGTTTGATATTGTTTTAAA
This sequence comes from Cupressus sempervirens, assembly GCA_028749045.1. Taxonomy (NCBI): domain Eukaryota; kingdom Viridiplantae; phylum Streptophyta; class Pinopsida; order Cupressales; family Cupressaceae; genus Cupressus; species Cupressus sempervirens. Next base: position 62,749,445 of record CM053789.1, read on the forward strand.
AGAGAGAATAAGCTTAACAAAAGATTTAAAAAACCAAGATTAGGATAGATCTTATAATTTCAAATATGACGAGCTGGGGCAGAGACGAGTCAACCAGAGAATTAAGATCTCGTGGTCGCCATAGGCTAATTGGAGACGTATGATGATCCGCCATTTCTCTTCCTAAATCACGAAGGTGATTGTGCATTTTGAAAACCAGTTGATCATCGTACAATAATTCCTCTGAACGCTTCCATTCTGTTTCAATAAGACATTTATCTTTGAGAATTTGAACTGTGTGCTCCGCGTTCAATCCTGATCCCTTCCATATCCTGACGCCTATACTCTTGACTGTCCCAATAAAAAAAATGCGATGTCCATAAAAATCAGTTTTTGTTCTCTGTCTAGTCTGTCGAAGCTCAATTTAAGTCTCTCTTTTACGTCGAGATGCAGAGTGCTCCTAAATTTCTCCAATTCTGACTGCCAAAAAGCTATGTCTTCAACGCCATAAAGATTCCCAGCAGAGACCTGTATAGAGAGAGGTAATCCTCCACATAGGTCCACGAAGCTATTAACTAATGTTTCACACCGTTCGGATGCTATTGGCACATCGAAGGCGTTCCAGCAAAAGAGCTATTTTTCGTGAGCCTCATCCATCTCTTTTAATCTGTAACAGTTAGTAATACTAGCAGTTCCTAACACCCTTTCATCGCGCGTTGTGACAATGACAAGACCATCTTTCCTTCTGACCAAGAGAGCATCCAGCTGCTTCGGATGATCAACATCATCGAGAACAATAAGGAAACTATTTCCAGCTCTTCCCATTCGATTCCTCAGATTAGGCGTTCCTTTGTCTACACTCCGAAATTTGCGATCCTCGCTGAAAAAGTCTTTGAGGAGCTGACTTTGCAAACATGGCAATTCACCTTTAGAAGATGCTTCCCTTACGTCAAACACAAAACTCGAGGCCTCGTAATTGGATCTCTTACAGTTAAAGAATTCTTTGGCCAAGGTTGTTTTTCCGAAGGCCCCCATTGCAAAAATGCCAACAATATACCCTTGGTCTCCAATCTGTCTTTCAAAATCCTGTACTAGTTGATCAAGCGCTACCGGATGTTTTGCAACTTCCAGACATCTTGTATTTTCAACCTCTTTCTGTACAGCCTCAGCAATCTTTGTACACAGCCTCTGGACATCACTGGCAATTTCAAGGTCTACAAGTTAACTTCAATATAAATATGAAGAGGGTGAAGAGGTAAAAATGACAGTTGAGTTACAGCCAGTCGAAGCAAACAATCGAAATAAACAAAGAAATACCATGTGGAAAACAAATAGCCTACGTACTCATGAGATGTGTTGTGTCTGTGGCCTAAGATGAGTGACCAACACTTCAGTGCCTCTTTCCACTGGCGAATCCTCTCTTCACTGAATCTGCCGCTTTCTTCATGCTTTTTGAATGCGTTTGCATTAATATTGGATGGTTTGGTGAATCGAAATTCAGATGAGAACTAATCAATAAAGGACACCACCTTGGAGGACTTTGGGATAAAATTTTAATAACATTTTTGGGCATTATTTTGGTATGGTTTTGATGAGTGTGTGGTGAGCAGATTTTGTAAATTATATTTACAATTAAGTTATTTTGTACTGATCATTTAGTAGGATTGACAGCATACTAAATATCTGTTAGCTTCTCTATTTCTACAGCCATCCAAGTATATCCTGAAACCATCAAGAAAGTTTATTTCCTGGACTAGCAATCAAAGGAAGTAATTAAGCCTAATTTGAACTTGCTTGGATATTTGCAACCTTAGATCATTTCCCCAATTAAAATCAATCCCTGGTTGGCATGCAGGTAAATCATATGCCAAAACAGCTGTCGAGTAGTGCATAAACTTTGTACTAGCAAGGAACTTGATTTGTGCCATGTAGCTTCTTTGGCTTCTGTAGTCTTCTGTAGTCTCAAGCTAAAAAGTAATGTTTCTTCTACAAAGATGCATAGCGTTGAAAACAGACCAAGCTCAGTCAAACATGTTAAGCATAATCTAAATGTTCTAAAAGCTGTCATTTTGATGTTCTGGTTATCATGCAACCTCTGATCAGAACATTATGGACACATACTCTCGTTTGTGTCTTTCCACCTTTCCTTAAGTCCAGGAATCAAGTTAGCTAAGCACACAAAGAGACAGCCAGTGAATACATACTCCAACAGAGTTAGCATAAGTCATTCTTCTTGTACGACTCGGCAAACCTTCATACGCATTCCATTTAAAGGAATCTGACATGTGTAAATTAAATAGGAAGTTTAATCTTATGATATCTTAAAGCCTTTACAGTTTCCATTGACTGAAAAAGAAAATACTGAGCTCCTGCCTATTCTTCTATTTTCCTAATAAAATGGTATTCATTCAAGCTATATATTCAAAATTTAATAGGAATCCCGATATATATTAACAGGTGCATAAGATGACGAACAACTTGAATCCTAGACCTCCAAGGAATCCCGATGGTAACAATTAATCCTGTGCAGTAGTTTACTTTAAGAATTTCAATCTTATCTAAAACGCCAAGTGCACAGTTCAAGCTCATGAGAGAATGCTTATAGATTAATGATTGCTCTTGATACAAACATAACAGATACATCATATGACTACACTTGAGAAAGAGATTAGTCCAAAAATTATGTCACACAAGTTGCAATTAGAAAACTCCCATTTCTTTAACATTGTGTTTTTCATAATTAGCATATCCAATACAAGGGTAAGACCATGAAAGAAATGCCTCGTCATAGAAACTGGGTCATCGAAAGAAGCATAAAAAACAATGCTACACGCTATTGAAATTACTAAATAAACAAAATATCTGAACAAGAAAAGTAGGACCTTCTTCTTGTATTATGTATATCTCTAAATTTTTGTTCAGCAGAGTTTACTATTACCTTGAGGCATTGCGAACAGATTAACCTAAGAATTAACTATAACCAAAAAAAATTGTTGAAAATCCCAACCTCATTTTTGTGCTCCTTCCCTGATAACCATCCTGATCCACTCTCGTCTTTGTCCCACAACTCCATCTCCACTTACACTGCCAAGACTCGAAACTGACATCGCGCTTCCGCCATTACTCGTTCCGCCTCCTTAATCCCATCTTCCTTAATTTCAGCTTTCCCTAATTCAGTGCCAACAGGTTCTCCATTAAGGGCACTTTGGTCGTCAATCGGTCCTCCATTTAAGGCATTACGTGCTTCACTTTTCCCTATAGCAAGGCCACTCTGTTCTTCAATTTGCTCTCCGTTAGTGGCCCTCTGTTCCTAACTTTCCCCTTTATTAAAATTACTCTGTCCTTCGATTTGGCTTTCACTAACTGTATCTCCATTAGGGTTTCTATCCCCATTTATTTCCACAGTAATTGCAGTTAGCTCACTAATGTCACTATTATCATTATCGAGAGTGTCAGTTTTCACAGTACCGTTGATTTTCTCCGGCAGATAACAAGGTCCCAAACTCAAATCCTCGTCTTCGAATAAGCCTTCGTATGACTCGAAAAACTCATCGGGATATGCTTGGTGGGATGTCAGAGTGCATTAGTTCCACTAACAATCAGAAAGCTTCATCAACATTTAGGACACGAGAAAACAATTACCAGCGAATAATTCAGGTGCCCGTAAATAATTTGGAGCTATAGGTAAACAGTTTTGTGATCATAGATTAGAATATATGTCAAATCTATATCTGTACGATTTAGCCGTTGCCTACATGTCTGGGCATAACGTTTTAGTTTACGATTTAGCCGTTGCCTACATGTAGGGGCATAATGCCATGTCGTTGCCGTATCACCCTCCTATGGCATTATCTGTCAGTCCGGTTGTTCTGTCTGCAGATGGTCAGTTTCACTCAGAGTAATATGCTCTTTTTAAATTTATGGTCTCCCGCCCAATAATTAAACACCCGCCCAAATCAAGATTCAAAATTGCCAGTTTGAAAAATTAAATTAGAGTGTATTGCTGAAAAGAAAAATGGAATCTGAAGACTGCAGCATGAAGTAGCACAGAGAAACTGCAGAATTTTAAGCCTCCGAAATCTTCGTTTGCGTAAAATACAGCCGAAGAATGAAAGCTACACATTATGTTTACTGTATTTTTTCCTTCTATAAGATTCTTTGACTGTAAACCATTTTGGGAGTTTTGTAAGATCATCATTTTTAGTTCCTGTAGGCAAATACTACAGCATCTATGTTTATTTTCAGTTGTCCAATAGGAATTCTGAATTTTCAGCAACATGTACATTTTTGTAATGTTTCTAACTTTTTTCAATTTAAAATTTTTTATAAGATTTTTTTTTTTTTTCTCCTAATTGGTAGGTAGAATGAACAGTCATTCGGATACTTTTTCCAAATAATATTTTGAACAAAATATTTTTTTTCACTGAACACAATCTTTTTTCAACAAGTGTTACTGATTGTGCGGGATTCCTTTTTCTTATCGAGGCCAATGGTCAATGTGCATAATTAATGCATTCTTCATAAAAAAATCTCTACTCAATGAATGCAGCTAATGAGTTAGGAAGTCTAATCTAATAACAACCTTTATTTGGAACATCCAAGTTAGTTCTTGAATATCTATATGTATCAATTTTTTTATAGAATGATGAAGAATGATCAGAGAAGAAGTGCCACAAATTCCCTCAACTCTCAAGGTAGGTGGGTGAAGTGTCACAAATTCCCTCAACTCTCATAATTCTTGTGACCTCTGAAAACCACTCCTTGCAAAGTAGGGCCACGCATCTGCACCTAAAATATGTGCACGCTAGCAGCTATACCATGACAAAACTGAAAGCCATAAAAAAGACTGCAAAAATAATAACACAAGCAACAGAAATATCATTTTACAATTATCTCAATTTAATGAAATATGTAACAAGCATCACACTCCTACAGTATAGTTTGCCCAGTTTGATTATTTCTTTGTCATTGAGTTTATTGAGTTTATTTATTTCTTTATTAACCATTGGCACAGGCTTCGAATTCATTTCCATTATGAACATCAACCAGGTGTTCTTGGGCAAACATACCACTTAATCAATAATTATAGACTCGTTATGAAGGATTGTTCATTCAAGATTGATGTTACATTGTACTGTATCTTTGGACTTTTTGATCTTTCTCATTATTCCAACCATAATACTCAAATATAATACTTAAATTTCACCATAATTTTGAGTCAATACTCTTATAAACCTCAATGGTTACCCTGACTTTCTTCTTCACATTTTTTGGTGCAGATTTGAAGTACTTTTCGGCAGCTACTATTGATGAAGATCTGACTCTCTGGAGAACCCACATAAGTATTCTAATCAATTTTATAATAAACACACGTGGTGAACTAAGAATCCTAAATTATTTGCTCTATAAACTAGATGAACTTTTTAACACGGCTTTTGTGTAATCATCGCTAATGCAAGCACATTGATAAATGGCGATTATTGTAGCCCGCCATTTGGTATAGTTTTTTTGAAAGTCCCAATTCTACCATGCAAGCAAACATCTGTTCCTAATTTTCTTTTCTTTTGGTTACCTAAGCAATTAAGTATTTTCTAATACGGAAGAATTGTTGTATTGTGTTTTTCATTCACAGATAAATATAGAATCATGTTCCTTTTAGATAGTGCCGATATTTTGTCCATTAATCTAGTGTAAATGAATCAATGGATAACATAGTATTTTCACTGAATTTCCTTTCAATTCTCCATGGTTGTAAGCTTACATTCTTTCACTTTCAATTCTTTCTGGTCCGTTACATTTTTTCTTATTTTTATTAAATTCATTTCTATCTTAATTTTATTTGTAATTAATAATAACCATTTCCAAGTGACGTGACATTTGTTTTGATCATTAAAATAACACTTAATACTAAAATTATGTCTTTCTATTGAACTTAAAATATATCCAACTTGTAGCTAATATTATGTTGACAATCTTGTTAATTGTTTGCTGTAACATTTATTTTAACAATAACTAATATTTTGACTATATTCTAATTATACAATAACAGGAACTAAATGCTATACATCCTTATTTTAAAATAGTGTATGAATATGAATAGTTGTCTGTATTTTTTAAAGTTCATTGCCTCTTCTACAGATTCCATATATACATTATACAGTGAAGCCAACATGGATAAGAAATTTCCAGCTTCTGCACAGACAATTTGTTTCAGAAATAGCGGTCCTGGTTGCATGAATTGCACCTTCTTAGATGTCAAAACTCCAATTTTATTTGATAATGGCTACTGCTAAGATCTCAATAGTTTGGAAAGCCTTTCTGTTGTGATCAGGCATCATTTAATAATGGCTATACATTGCCAATCAATATCAAACTCGTCAGCTGGGAAGAAGGCTAAGATTAAAAGAACCGATGACGTATTTATTCATGTTAAAAGGGCAGCCTCCATATGTTGTTATTTTTGTTCTACAACATGTATCAAGAAGGGAAATCTAATGGTTCAGAACTTGCCCAGCTATCACGTTCTTGGCGAACGGCTTAAACATCGCACACTAAGCTTAATTCCTAGACCAAAAGTGCTAAATAGTCAAAGTTGACTATTTTTTCCCAAGCTTAATTCTTCCCTTAGTATGTGATGTTTAAGAGTGCCATTAAATTGGAGGAACTCTTTAAAATCGAAGATATTTTCATCTTTCATTATTTTTTCACCAAACTAATACATGTTTATTATATTTATGAAGTTATTAAGTTTTAATCAAATATTTTAATTTCACACAATTTATGAAATTATCTTAAATCATTTTTTATCAATAAAAATAATAAAAGAGGAAATACTTTTAGCCGAACTAGCTGTTGGAATACTCCACTAGGCTTCTGCAAATTCATCTCTATCACCTCTTTCATAATACCTTGTCAAATCTGAAATATTAAATATTGCTGAAATATTCAATTCAATTGGCAACTCCACTTCATAAGCATTTCTAGAATCATGTCTTTTAACTATCTTTGCATGGTCCAAACATCTTCATTTTCAACTTATTTTATGTACCCACCGGAAAATGTTCCTTCCTCAATTGAACCATGACTTTATCTCCAATTTGAAATTTCTTATACCTCATTTTCACATTTGTTGTAGCCTTGTACTGTGTATTCATTTTTATGATGTGCTTCTTCAAATGTTCAACAAATTCTTCTACTTTAGCACTACTTATCCCTCCTTTATCCAATTGCCACAATTCATAAGTATTTCTAGGACTACTCCCATATACAATCTAGAATGGTGATGTACCGGCACTCTTGTTGAAAGAATTATTGTATGCAAATTTTGCTTATGGTAAAATCAGATCCCATCATTTTGGTTTATCTCCAACTAAGCACTTTAGCAAGTTTCCCAAATTGTGATTCACAACTTCTGCCTTCCCAGCATTCTGTGGATGGTGTGATGAACTAAACTTTAACTCAATCTTTAATTTCTTCCACAATGTACGACATAAATACCCAACAAATTTGGTATCTCGATCTAAAACTATATTCTTTGGCAGACCATGTAGTCTCACCACTTCTCTAAAAAATAACTCTGCCACATGAACATCACTAGTTTTCTTGCAAGGAATAAAATGTGCCATCTTTGAAACCACAAAAATAGAATCATGCCCACACTGTGTCCTCAATAATCCAAGACCAAAATTTTGTTGATAATTGGGTATAGATAGTGATGTAATTGTTGTCATTAATGGCAACACATGATGTGCATGTTGTAGAAAACCTCAAAAATAAAGTACTTAGCTGTTGGTACTCAAGAAATTGTCTAAGTATGAAAATGGTTTACAATAATGTATTTTTTTATATGTAAAATGTTTTTGACGTCAAATTATGACTAGCGAAGTTTGATGGAGACAGTAGACATGTTGATGATGACATTTTTAACCCTAGATATTAGTACGAAAGAAATATCTAAGATCTATCAGTTAACTATGTACAGCACAACAAAATTAAAGGTAAAGTAATTATTTTGTTTACAAAAGAATTACTTGACAAATTAGAGCCAACATCCTAGATGTTTACTTTAAGTTGGAAAAGTTTATTGTGGTCTGAGCCGACCTAGCAACAAATTTTGAAAAGGCATGGTATTCATGTGAAGGACATCTTGTGAGGTTAAGTATGCCTTTTTGATATAGAGAAAGCTATATGCAAACTTTTTGTGAAGTGATAAATGCAAAGTTTTTGAGAACTTGATTTTGTGATGCGAGATTGAGTTGAGGTCAAAGATTAGCTGACAAGAGGTTACATCACTTATATTTCTATATTTGAGGAACTTAAAGTTCGATTACTTGTTTGGGCAGTGAGCTCTTCTTGTAATTGAAATTGCATGTTTGGACAGTGAGCTTTTCTTGCATACATTTGTACTACAACTCCTAACAGGGTTGGAACTCATAATAGGGATTCAAAACCTCCTAATAGAGACTCACATGAACTAAATGAGTTTATAGACTCCTAAAAGGTTCCATCCTCTAACAAGAAACATTTATATTAGTATATCATCTAGTGGGTATCATCCCCACCTAGGTTTTTCCTTGGCTAGGATTTTCTAGTTAACAAAATATGGTGTTATGAGTTCTCTTTGTGCATAGTTACTTTTATTGTTCAACATTACTTGTTTACTTTCTTATGTATGGTTCAAAGTAATAAATAATATCTAGTTGGTAACAAAAGTTTGTAGAATATTGATTCCCCCATCCCCACCCCACCTTCTAGCATTTCCTATTTCTAAAAATTGGTATCAAAGCCCAATTACTCTAGAGAGGCTTAACAACTTGAGTAAGATCCCTATGGATATGAAATGGTTGATGAAGAAACTTGAAGAGGCACTTGAACAAATTGATCTCCTTACTGAAAAAATAGATAATTTGAAAAAAAAAATAGAAGACTCCAAAGTCTACATTGGACAACTAAAGGACAAGATTGATCATCTAAAATCCAAGTCTAAATCTACTGAATTTGAAACTAGTGACAATGAATTTTCAAAACTGAAAATAAAGTACAAGATCTTGAAGCATAAATTGAAGATTACCAATTTGAAGTTCAAATCTTAGATCCAATCTAGTGAAGATGTCATTTGAGCTTGAAGCATTCAAAGCAAATCATGAAGAAATTCAAAAGTATAACACTATTGTGAAAGGTGAACTAACTCATAGCAAGGTACAACTTGAAAAGCATTATTCTAGAAATGAAAAGATTGATGAACAAATATTAGTACAAATACCCACCTATGATAAAATTGGTCTTGGTTACCTATGTAGTGTTAGAATTTGAAAAGATTAATAACCCAGAAAACTAGTGCAAAGAGTAAATATCTAAACTATGAATGCAAATGATACAAAATCAAAATAGCATCATAGAGTTAGTCTCCAAGAGAGTAATGCAAATGCTGGAAGCAAAATAGCATTAAGAGGATGCAAAAATAAGAGATGAAAATACAAGCCAGGTAGCATGCTTATATAGGCTAGGAAGAGGGAGGAGGTGGCAACACCAACCAATGAGGAGCAACCATCTATCAGACTAAAGATAGCAAAGTATCTTCCCAAGATAGCTAATGGATGCTCACATGTAGGAAGGTGACACCTCACAACCATTCACCTAATAAGACATGCTTTATTAACCTAAGCGAGATTATTAAAAGTATAGGAAAAACCTAGCAAAATAGAAAAAATAAAAAACTACACTAACACCCCCCCATAAGCGAAGCTTAGGTGGATGTAGAAATGGGTCCCGACAAGTCAAGCCTGATGAGGTACCCATGTACATAAGATTTCCCAAAAGAGAGAGAAAAGAGACCCCCCCACACAAAAAAGTCAAGACTCCGAGTGAGAGGAAGAGGCCCACCCAAAAGATGAAGCATCCCGCACCCCCAGCAAAGCTCACAAATGAAGGAACTTGTTCTCAGTGAAGGGTTTGGTGAAGATATCAGCAACTTGCTTGGAAGTTGGACAATAGCGAAGGTCAATGACATGACCATGGATGAGCTCCCGGATGTAGTGCATGTGGACCTCTATGTGTTTGATCCACTGATGATGAACTGGATTCCGTGAGATCTGAATGGCACTCTGGTTGTCACAAAATATGACTGATGGCCGTTTGATCTAGATACCAAACTCAGTGAGAAGATGTTGAAGCCAAATGGCCTCAGTGGTGGCATTTATAGCCCCCGATACTCAACCTCAGTAGAAGACAGAGCAATAGTAGACTACTTTTTTGCTCGACCAACAAACAAGACCTGACCCAAGTGAGAAGCTATACCTTGAAGTAGACTTGCGATCCTCAGAATCACCTGCCCAATCTGAATCTATGTAGCCCACCAAATCAAGCTCAATACCTGCTACGTAGTGAATCCCACAACTATAAGAACCCTGAATGTAGTGAAGAATCCGCTTGGGTGCTTTCCAGTGTAACTCATGGGGCTCTTGCATGAATCGAGAGACCATGCCTACAGCATAGGAGATGTCAGTTCTCGTATGAGTCAGATAAATGAGACTCCCAACAAGTTGGTGGTACAAAGTTCCATCAACAAGTGGAGAAGAACATTGAGCCTCAAGTTTGACTCCAGAAAGGAAGGGAGTCAGAGCAAGCTTACAGTCAGCCATATGAAACCTCGAGAGTAAATCTAGAGCATACTTGGATTGTGTGATGGTGATCCCAGAAGGAGACTAAAGGATCTCAATCTCGAGAAAGTAATGCAACAAGCCCAAGTCATTCATCAAAAAACTGTCCTAAAGGACCACTTTGACAACCTTAATGGTGGGTGAAGAACTTCCTGTGATCAACAAGTCATCAACATACAAAACCAAAAATAGAAGTGAATCACCCTGTTGCAAAATGTAGACATTAGGATCAGAATGGCACCGAGTGAACCCAACTGATAGAAGGAAGGAGTCCATCTTGGCATACCAGGCCCGAGGAGCCTGTTTGAGGCCATAGAGAGACTTTCGAAGATGACACACAAGTGAAGAATCCTGAAGGAAGCCCTATGGCTGCTCCATGTAGATCTCCTCATGAAGGTCACCATGAAGAAAAGCACTCTTCACATCCATCTGATGTACTTCCCAACGATTAGCTGCAACAATGGCAAGAATAATTTGAATGGAATTCATTCGGGCAATTGGTGCAAAAGTCTCAGAGTAGTCAATCCCAAGAACCTGGGAGAACCCTTTGGTGACCAAGCGAGCCTTGTGTTTGTCAACTGACCCATCTACTGCAAATTTTGTCCGATAGATCCACTTACATCGAAAAAGTTTTCTTCCTTTAGGAAGAGGGACAAGATCCCAAGTATGGTTCCTCATCAAGGAACTATACTCTTCCTGCATAGCTGTATCCCACTTAGAAATACCAGAAGCCTCATGAAAGGACTATGGATCTGAGGCAGTAGCAATAAAGACATGTGGATCATCTTGGAATTGTGAACAAGTTCGCCTAGTGTCTGATGGATCCCCAACCCAATCACCTACAGACTGCAAGGTCTGTCTAGCCCAAAGTGGGCAAGAAGATGGAGAATCTGGAGGGGAATCATTAACCTCTGAATGATGACTAGGAGAGGAAGGAGGTGAGTTCTCTGAATCACTTTTTGCATCAGAAGTAGAGGTAGAAGACTGTTCAGGTGAATCTGACTCATCAGAAGATCTGTCATTTATTCCAAGTGACTCTAATGTCAAGGTAGAAGGAGTTGGAGAAGTGATAGAAAGTGAGCTTGAAGATCCCTCCTCAAACTGAACACTCCTCTCAATGAATAACTCATGTGTAGTAGGGTGGAGCAACCGATAACCCTTCACACCATTAGGATAACCTACAAATATGCAAGGTCTACTTTGCGGATCCAAGGCCTTATGTTTCTCTATAGGAATGTGGGCCCATGCAGGGGAGCAAAAAACTTGAAAGTGCTTAACTGATGGTTTTCGACTACTCCAAGCTTCAAAAGGAGTAACTCTCTTCAAGGCTCGATGAGGAACATGGTTCTAGATATAACAAGCATAGTTAATGGCTTTTGCCCAATACTGTGGTGCAAGAGATCTAGAGCGAATCATACAGTTTGCCATTTCCTTCAAGGATCTATTCTTCCATTCTGCAACAGCATTTTGCTGAGGATTGTATGAAACTGAATGTTGTAAATCAATCCCCTCTGAAGTGCAAAATCTTTCAAACTTATGGTTGACATACTCACCACCATTGTCTGTGCGCAAAACCTTAATGGCTTTCCCAGATTGCTTTTCTACAAAATTTTTGAAGTCTTGAAAATGATCAAATACCTCTAACTTCTGTTTGAGAAAGTACACCCATGTATATCAAGAAAGGTCATCAATGAATGTGAGAACATATCGGGCCCTACTGAAAGAAGGATGTTGAAATGGACCAACCAAATCATTGTGAACTAACTCTAGTATCTGTGAAGCTCTCCATGCCTTACTTTTGTCAAATTTTTCCTTAAGATGCTTACCAAGAATGCAACCTTGGCAAACACCTCTTGAGAATTGAACTGAAGGCAACCCTATGGCCATGCTCTGCTGGTTGAGCTGATGCAAATAGCGAAAGTTAAGATGGCCAAACCGCTCATGCCATAATTTACTCACAACATTACAGTGAGTGAGCAAAACAAATGAAGGAGGATCAGGAACAAAGTGAGAAAACAAATAGAGCCATGACTGATGATCTTCTCTCCCAACTACAACTACAGAATCACTATGCAACTCACGTATCTCCACTGAATCAGGAGTGAACTCAACCCGCTTGCCTAAACCTGTGTGAGTGATTTGGTATATTGATAGGAGATTAGTTGATAATGAGGGTACACAAAGAACATCATGGAATGTGCCATCCCCCACATCAACAGACCCTCTCCCACACACCTCAATAGGAGTGACATCACCCATCAAAATGGAAGGCATAGTACATGGCTCCAAGAATGCAAGTTCTTCCTTAGATGAAGCCATGTGGTGCGAAGCACCCGAATCAAGAACCCAACTAGATGGTGAGGAAGCAACTGCAACAAGAGCTTTTCCCTTTCCTTTCCCCTTGTTGTTTTCTTTTGCCTTGTTAGACTCTTCATTAGAACTTTGTTTGATAGACTCAGGAACACTAATATTATTCTTTTCAAGAATGTATGTCAAGTGATCAATTTGTTTCTTCAAATAGTTATGTTCATCATGACTGGGTCTTTTACAATAGGCACATTTAACCTTTTCTTTCTTAGGCTTATTGCCCTTAGAGGATGAGGTATCAATAGTTGCTTTTGAAGCAATTGGTATCTGATCCTTCTTTTCCTCACTATTATTTTGTTTCTCATCCTTACTATTGTTGTTACTACTTTGTCCTTTTTGTTCTTTTGTGTCTTGGTTGGTTGCTAAGGCATGTGACTTAGAGGACTTAAGAGTGCCCATCTGGATTAGCTTGTCCTGTTCTTGAGTGAGATTGACAACAAAATCATCTAGAGATGGCATGGTGAATTGAGTACCAAGTGCACCCTTAGTAGCATAGAAGGTAGAGACAAACACATTCTAAACTTAGCTTAGAGAGAATATTCAGAATCAATTGTTCATCTTTCTTTTCAATTCCACATTGTTTTAACTGCAGCCTTAGTGATTTCAATTTGGTGAAGAAATCTTGGATTGTGTTGAAATTTCCTGGACTCAAACTAATTAATTCATTTTCCAACATATAACCCCTCATCGAATCTTGTGTGCCAAATAATGTTTCTAGCTTTTTCAATACTTCATTTGGTGTATCCAAAGACTCAATGTGAAATAGCAAGTCAGGAGAAACAGACAAACACAATTTTCCATATGCCTCATCACATTTGTTAAACCACTTAAGCTTGTCTTCATCTTTAGCAGGTTCAGTTTCAAGTCCCATAGTTATCCTATTTAATCCAGCTTTCCTCAAGTGAATTATCATGCGTAATTTTCACTCAAAGTAATTGTATGGAGTTAGGATGGGCATATTTGTTTGATCCATGATGAAGAAATGCAAAGAAATGCTAAAAAGAAGAGAACCCAGCCATGACAATGCCCCCCCCCCCCCTTTTACTCAATCAAAGAACCCCCCCCCCCCCCCCCCCCCCAAAGAAATATGATTTGGTGCTTTATTTTAGTGCGTTTACAACTACCACTAGAAAGTAATACTTAGTGGTCTTGATTTCAATGCATTACAAACCCTCATGAAGAACATATGCTAAAAGTGAAACTTGGGCACAATAATCAAAGAAACAAACAGCACCACTGCAATCTACTCAAAAAATCATGCACTTTCAAAAAAAGAATCGCCTCGATACGAGGTTGTATGAAAAATTTATGATCCTCCAAAGTTTCCAAAATGAGAACTGTGCACAGTCATGGTTGAGAATCTGCAATTTTTGAAGAATTCATGCATGAAAATCAAAAAACAACTCCACTAGTGGATAGAGCACAAAAAAATAGCCAAGTTTATAACAAGAATCATCAAAATCAAAGTCCGTATGAGCAAGAAAGAGACATTTGAAAACTGCATTCAAATCTGCGACTACCAACGGAAAGGGGTATGGCTGTAGCCTTTCATGTTCGATTCTGCAAAATATAAAGCTTGCATGCAAAATCTATAAGATACCCAGATGGTTTTTCAGTGCTGCAAACAAAACCCAGAAAGCGTTTTCCTTGCTGATGTATAGAAGATGTTGTTGTAGTGTAAATCAGACACCTTTAATAGTAAAAAACGGCTCCAAAAATCAAGAAACGACCCCAACAACCAAAATATGACATGCAAATGCTAGATCAGCTTTTTAAGTCCATTAATGGCATAATGGAACCTGCAATACTAATTGAAAACTTCAAATATGCAAGTTGGTTGTCAGATTTGAGATTGAAACCCTAGAGAAAAATCGTTTTTGTCAAAAGTTTTCTGATTCTCAAGATCATCCAAAGATGCAAGAGAAGAGCATAATTCATTTTTAAAAAACTACAATAAAATTTATTAGCGCCCCTCCCCCCCCCCCCTCCGAATCTCTCAAATAAGAAAACTAAAATCTACTCTTGCACATAGAAAAGCTCTAATACCATGTTAGAATTTGAAAAGATTAATAACCCAGAAAAATAGTGTAAAGAGTAAATATCTAAACTATGAATACAAATGATACAAAATCAAAATAGTATCATAGAGTTAGTCTCCAAGAGAGTAATGCAAATGCTGAAAGCAAAATAGCATTAAGAGGATGCAAAAACAAGAGATGCAAATACAAGCCACGTAGCATGCTTATATAGGCTAGGAAGAGGGAGGAGGTGGCAACACCAACCAATGAGGAGCAACCATCTATCGGACTAAAGATAGCAAAGTATCTTCCCAAGATAGCTAATGGATGCTCACATGTAGGAAGGTG
Source organism: Cupressus sempervirens (assembly GCA_028749045.1). Taxonomy (NCBI): domain Eukaryota; kingdom Viridiplantae; phylum Streptophyta; class Pinopsida; order Cupressales; family Cupressaceae; genus Cupressus; species Cupressus sempervirens. Next base: position 62,764,815 of record CM053789.1, read on the forward strand.
ACACCTCACAACCATTCACCTAATAAGACATGCTTTATTAATCTAAGCGAGATTATTAAAAGTGTAGGAAAAACCTAGCAAAATAGGAAAAATAAAAAACTACACTAACATGTAGCATGTTTACAAAGAAACCTAAAAATAGATCAAATTTGGAAGAAAAAGATAAATCTCATGATAAGATTGAATCTAGTCAATCTTTTGACAAATCTAAAGAAGTTGGACAAAACAAGGAAACTAAAAAGTTGGATGAACCTAAGCAAGTTGAATCTCTGAAAGAAACCGGGTATGAATTTAGAGGTAAGTTTTTCTTATGTAATAATCTAGGTCATATAAATAGAAATTATATGAATAAGTCATTTTTAATCATGTTACGAAATTTTACTATCATAATTGTCATGGCATTAGTGATAATGCAATTAATTGTAGGAAACCTAAATATGACAATGATAGAAGAAATGGTAGAAAGTTCAGAAATACTAACCCTATAGATAGAAGAAGATCCAATGAAAGGACATCAAGAGAAGGAAGACCTTATGAAGAAAGAAAGAAGATTGTGTGTTATAAGTGTAACAACTTTGGACACATAGCCTGGAATTTTCAAGCACCTATTGATCAACAAAATCCTAGAAGCAGGACTATACTATGTCAGTTATGCAACAACTTCAAACATATAGCGAAGTATTGTAGAATGGACAAAAACTTCAAAAATGGAAGGAACAATGAAAGAAACTTCAAAAATGATAGAAGGAATCATGAAAGGAACTTCATAACTAACAAAGACAATGAGGATCAAAGAAATGTAGTTAGTGAACATCAAGAAAAACTTGATGAGACTTTTGTAAAGGCACTAACTATTGGATTTGAAGAAAAGTCAAGTGATACAGAGAAAGGAAGATTGAAGTCTGTAATCAAGATTGATTCAACCAAGTTGAATTAAGCTTGTTCATAGTACTATATTTTGAAACTTCATTCAGAGATTGAATTACGAGTAGTGAGGTTGAGAAAAGGTGTATCTAGATGAGCTAAGACTGTAGCTAAGCTCACTTGCAATTTGGAACTTATCAAAACAAGTTACGAAGGAATTAAGAGTTACTATTGTAGTAGAGAAAGTCTATTCTAAGACAAAAGATGAAATCTATACTTTCACAAAAGAAATTGTGGAGCGAAGTTTTGTGGTACATTTTCATGATGAAATGAAGATATGGTGAACCTCAGATAGCAATTGAAGATTGGGAAAATGATCTTGAGTAGATAATTGATTTCAAAGTGAAATAAACAACTTTTTTTATTAAGAAAAGTATGCAATTAATGCAAGTTCAGGTTGGATAAAAAGAGTACAAAATGTAATTATTTTAACATTGTGAATTATTTCAAAAGATTAGAGCATTCAGAAGGGATTTTTAAAGGCAAATTTGAGCAAAACCCTACTTCAAAAAAATGTATTTTTATCATTTCTCGCATAGAATTTGTTGGATAAATTTATATTTGGCGTAATTGTAGACATGTCAGTAGTTCATAATGTTGAGAATATTGAGAGACCCAAAGTGAAGGTTGTTCCTATGAAAACCTTAGAGAAAAACCCTAATTTGGCTTTATCTATTACTTTGAACAATGTAGTCTACTTAGAAGATGAAGGAAGCTACTTGTTTAGTAAATTTGAGACTATTGGAAGTGAATTCATGAACAAGGACATGAAAATTATTTTCAAACAAGATATGTTAGGGAAGTCTAAATTTGATCATCTGAAGAACTTAGACCTATTCAAATACTATTTCTACCACAAACTAGATAACGATGAATGGACTCAAATTATATTAAGTAGAATTAATAATGGAAATTTTTGGATGGGAGATAATGTAGTCGACATTTCTACCAATCTTATACATGAGGTTACTAGTCTTAGTAAGCAAGGTAGTGTACCCATTCGAGAGAAACTGGTTAAGAAGAAGGTGGAACTTAACACCAAAGTAGTCTACAATGGTAAGGAAATGGTAATCAACACCATCAAACAACATGATGTGAGATTCTTGAGTAGAATCATTGTACATTCTATTTGTCTAAGTTCCAAAAGTGATGAGTGGTCAGTATGTTTCATTTATGCAGCTTATAAGATTTGCATTGAAAAGGAACAAGTGAATTGAATTGAGAGTCTAAGAGTGCAACTACTTGAGAATTTGGAAATGATTAGGAGGACTACAAATGGTATATTTAGATTTCAGTCTCTCATTAATCATATTTTCTTTCATGTACTCGAGAAATTTCCATTTCTATTAGTTATTGATACTATGAGTGGTGAAAGATGCACTATGGACAAGATAATAGATGTGTGTAGAAGGCATTTTACAGAGAAAATCTTGGACAGCGAAAAGTTGATCATGGAGGACATTTTAGAATGATGTGAAATAAAGATTCATAATCACACCTACAATTGTTGATAGATTTAAGAATGATATATATTTTATTGTTGATATAGATCAAACTTATATTGAAGTTGTAGAACCAAAGGAAATATTTCTTGAGCCCTTAGGCTATGAGTTAAGTGATGATGTAGCTATTAGTTACATTGATTTAATGTTAAAATTTGATATAGATCAAGCATCTTACAGATTTGGAACATATGAAGAACTAACTCAGTCAGCTTACCATGCATCATTAGACAAACCATCACATAAGAAAATTCAAACCATAATGAAGAAAGCATTAATGAGGCCAATATGGCATAAAGTAATTCACAGGTAGTGAGCAATCATCTCTGGACTGAAACAAATTGGAGAATAAGGTATGATGTATGTAACACCCCTATTAGTTGGGGAAGCATCTGGTGTGTCTATTATTGAAACTCCTATAGAACAAAACATCCCATATGCTACTGTATCAGCAGCAACCAAGTGGATCCAAAAGGAAGTCAAAGAGAGTTAAGTAGCAAGCTACTGGACCAAAGAAGAGAAAGAAGAAATTGTTGACAATTAAGGATTCTAGTGATGAAGAGGAAGAAGAGGAATTAGAATAAAAATAATGAGAGAAAGTTAATTATTTCCAAGAAGCCAATAAGTAAGGCAAGGCAACCATGGAAACCAAACATATAAAAGATAAACACAACCACCATAAATGAAGGAAACTTTCTATAGATGAATAAGTTTTATGATTTATATAATGACATAGAGAAAGAGCATATTGATATCTCTACTATGAGATATATGATTACTAACAATTTAAAATTCAAAGAAATTAAAGGATTTGTAAATCATAAAGTCTATGACAAACTTGTAGCTAAGAAGGCGCTAGTTTGGGAAGAAGATATGGAACTTAAAAAATCAATGATAAAAACTATGTGCAAGATTAAAAATGAGGAAGAAATAAAGAAGTTGATGAGTAAATTGGCACCCTATCTATGGAACAAAAGGAGGCCAAATATTTTTATGGGTGGAGACAAGAATGTAAAAAGAAGTGCAACTGTTACAACTATCAATACAATGATGCTAAACCCTTTAGCACCATTTTTTTGAATATTCAAAATGATTTGTTAATTCTCGATACTTGTATCAAGGAACTTTAGAAATGTCAACAAGTTGGAAAAGTATTGTACATCAAATGTACTTTATCTCATTAGTTGACTATAGAACTGGACAATAAGATTCAAGGGAAGTTGAGTGAGCTGGAAGCTCTAACTAATTAGATACAACAACCCACCTACAGAGTTGATGAGTTTGAAAGACAAGTTTTCGATCTTCACTCTAACTATCAGAATTTAGAGATTCTATTTCTCTAAAGATATCAACTATTGAGAGATAGTTCGATGAATGTGTCAAGGCAAAGGATACCTATTCAAATTTCACATACTTTGACATTAATGTAGCTGAGATTGCATCATATACCTTATGTGAAATGCTCACTTCTACTAAAGTAGTAAAGGAAAAATGGGAGAAAGGTATGAACAACCTAAAGACAAATTTTGAAGATTGTATGAAGATCATATCAGCTTGAGACAACAAGATAGAAAATTTTGATAGCTTTCTAGCCTTTGTCATTATTGTCAAAGGGGGAGACGTTGTAGAAGAAAATTGTAGTAAGTAGTAATCATATCAGAAGGGGGAGCATATGTAATAAGAAGTATATTTAATAGATGATAGGTATTGTAAGTTTTAATAAATGTTTTGTTAGTTAGCGAATTTTCCTTACTTTGTTGCCATCAATGCCAAAGGGGGAGATTGTTGACAATTGGCTCTGGGTAGTGATGTAATTGTTGTCATTAATGGCAACACATGATGTACATGTTAAACCTCATAAATAAAGATACTTAGCTTTTAGGACCTAAAAAATTGTCTAAGTATGAAAATGGTTTACAATAGTGTATTGTATTATATGTAAAATGTTTCTAAGTCATATTATGACTAGCAAAGTTTGATGGAGAGAGTATACATGTTGATGATGATGTGTATAACCTCAGAGATCAGTATAGACAATATGGAAGAGATATGTAAGATCTATCACTATAACTATCTATAGAAAAATGAAATAAAAGGTAAAGGAATAATTTTTTTACAAAAGAATTACTTGACCAATTGGAGCCGACATCCTAGATGTTTACTCTAAGTTAGGAAAGTTTACTATGGTCTTATCCAACTACTAGAAATTTGTGAAAAGGAATGGTATTTATGTGAAGGACATCTTGCGAGGTTAAATGATCCTTTTGATATAGAGAAACTGATATGCAAACTTTTTGTGAAGTGATATATGCAAAGTTTTTGAGAACTTGGTTTTGTGCTCCGAGACTGAGTTGAGGTCAAAGATCAGATAAGAAGAGGTTACAAAATTTATACTTCTATATTTGAGAAACTTAAAGTTTAGTACATGTTTGGGCAGTGACCTCTTCTTGTAATTGAAATTGCATGTTTGGGTAGTGACCTCTTCTTGCATACATTTGTACTATAACTCCTAACAGGGTTGGAATCTCCTAATAGGGATTTAAATTCTCCTAATAGGGACTCATGTGTACTAAATGAGTTTATAGACTCCTCATACAGTCCATCCTGTAACAAGGAACATTTATAGTGGTACATCATCTAGTGGGTATCACCCCCATTGGGGTTTTCCCTTGACCAGGGTTTTCATAGTTAACAAAATATGGTGTTATGAGTTCTCTTTGTGCATGGTTACTTTTACTATTTAGCATTACTTGTTTTCTTTCTTATGTATGGTTCAAATTAATAAATAATATCTAGTTGGTAATAAAGGTTTGTAGAATACTAATTCAAGGCCCCCTCTTAGTATTTTCTATTTCTAACAAATCCATGATGACATCCTCCCATGGGTTCTTTGGTATAGGCAATGGCTGATACAACCCTATATTCTACTTTCCTCCTTTCACCATTTGGCATAATCTGCAACTCTTAAAAAGTAGAAGAATAAGGAATGTGGGGTGGATTAGGATTGGACATACAATTTTGAGAATTGATTTGGTACATAGGTTGAATGGGAGGTATAACTGTAGATTGCCTTTGAAGATCTTCAACCATTGATTACGTCAATTCTTATCCATAGATCTTAACATGAAGAGTGATGAAAGATTTGATGATGGATGAAATATGAGCTTAAGACTAGGAGCAATTTTTCACTTAGTTTTGATTTGATTTTGATTAGATTTGACTTGGTGTTGGATGAAGGTTTGAAATAACCTTGATGTAGATAAAGACCTTATGATATTTCAAACAAATGGATGTTGGATTTGGATTCCACTTGGAGATGGAAAAATGATCCCAAGTTGGAATAGGATACAAGATAGATGACTCAATACTTGGTGATGGAAAAATGATCCCAAGTGAGAGAGTGTAACTATGACAATGTTTGCTAAGAATGAAGGTCTAGTATCATAGGTTGCATAAATCTTTCTTCCTAAAGATTGGATTGAATCTTGATGAAGGATAAAGATGATTGATGATATTTATTTCAGCTAATTGAAATAGCTAGTATTAAAGTCCAAGGTTTATGATGGTGCTCCTATGTCCCAAGTGGAAGATGTTTTTGAAAAATTGAATTAGAGGAAGATTTGAATAGATGAAATTAGAAAGACTGCTTTTTGGATGAATATTTAGGAATTATTTAGGAAAAAATGGATTTGACAAGAGATTGGATTACAATGGTGAGGATGAATCATTGGATGAGGGAATTGGATCTTGTTGTGGAATATGAATCATGACTAGGATGGCAATTAGGAATTTAATTGAATGATTAAGAAGATGAGATAATGATTAAGATGGTTGAGATTTTGAAGAGTGTGATGAAATGGATGAATAGAAGAAGTGGTCTAGATTTTGTTATATATTTTTTCGAAATGTTTTTGGATTTTGAACTTTTCTGGTATTTTTGGAATTTTTTGAAACATAACATGCAAAGCATACAATGAATTATATAAAAGAAAATTTTAGATGGAGTATCCCCTTCAAATGGGGAGGATTTAGAACACTCAAGAACATCAAACACACCAACAATCCTATAAGGTTTTGACTAGGACATGCAAACTCAACTACGGGTGTCCTCGATATACACAATGTACGTGAGGCCCAAATTTGTAGATGAAAGAAAATAGTGTCACATAACTAGGAGGAGATGGTAACCCAAATCTCCACTTGCACTTCCCAAAGGTATAAAGTTCTTTGGAAATTAGCTAAGAGTGACAAGATTTTACTTCCAAGAGAGATGTCTTTTGATTCACCTCTTGATATTTATATTTTGCTAGAATGCTAGAGTTGAGTTCATCCCAAAGGGTGATGAAATCCCAAAGAAAGCCTCCTAAAAAAGTGTAAAATAAGGCCACTTATTTCTTGTGCACTCAAGATCACTTGAAGGTGCAAGAAGAGTGAATACATTAGCGGTCTTGGGTTTAAAAGACACTTGTTCTTTTCCAATGGAGCTTTAGCTTTTGTAATCTATTTTTGAAGACATCATGTTTATAGCATACAATGTTCTTTCCAACTTGACAAAATCATCAACATAAGAAATTGAGAGTTTGTGAACAAAAATAAATCAATTGACGTCAACATAAGCAATTCAATAGGATAGAGAAAATTTCTTTGTTGCATTCAAAGATTGAGTGAGTGTTCATTTTAAACACCAAATCCAAATGGTCACTGCAATGTTCTTTGAAATTTTAAGCATTCACGATTGTGTTTTAACAACATTAATCCAAATGAAAGGTTTTGTTCAATCAATTATGCATTCAAGATTTGATTTCCTTGTTTTAAGTTTAGTCATTCAAGAGTGTATTTGATTTTTCCAATTAAGTGAAATATGCATTCAAAGTCAAGTGTTTAAAAAATCAAGTTCATTTCCCAAGAACAATAAAACTTTGAGCATTAATTGTTTCTAGAGTGCTCTAGTCTATAATGTTGCAAATAACTAGCTTAATTAGCATCACCAAAATCCCCAAAATGAATGCTTTACTATGGAAAAATTATTTTAATTTTTATTATTATTTTTATATACATAAATTAATGTGGAAGAGCCCATATCCTACAAAACCACTAAAAGTCAATTTTTGTTTGATACTTTTTTTTTGTTAATAATAATAAAATGTAGATGATAGTAAAACACAAGTGATAGCAAAGAAAATATTGAATACCTAATTCATATTCTAGCTGATCGCAAATGATAGTGGTAGAGTGAAGATGCCAAACCATGCAAATGATAGAGCTTGCAGCTGCCAAAACAATCATAGGTGACAAAACTAAGAGTCACCAGCAAATCACAAACACCAAAATATTAGGTTGCTAGGAAATCGTAGATGATAGTCTATAGGTGGAGATTCCAATTCAAAAGTGAAGATGACAATCAACCGAAACTGCAGACTTTCAGCTACCCACAATGCAAATGACAGAACATTAAACTACAAAGATGATAGTCAACTAAAAGTATGGACTTACAACCACCCACAACACATACAAAAAAAATAAACTTCAGAGATGATAGTTAAGTCTATGGAGATGTCAAAATAACAGAGACGATAGAAGAAAATTTGTTTGCAATTTGCAGGTGGGTTATTGAGTCTATTACTAGTGGGGATGCCAAACTACAAAGATGAGGATCTATGGAGATGATGAAGTGTCTATGCAAATGATATTGCATCCTAATAGAGATGAAAATGCACAATTTTTTATAGAAAACTCCAAGTTTTTAAAATCAAATTTAAGTGTGAAAAAGAGATGTGGGTCCCACCAAGTGTATTAAAATGTATACATGAAAACCTAATCTATTCGGAGCATGCATACACAAGCAAATATTAGTTGTAAATGTATATCAAAGATTAAGTAAATCAAAATACAAGTAATTCTACTTGAGTTTTAAAACTTAATGCAACCAAAAAATAAGAGTCATCATGTAACCTCGGAGTAGCTCAACAAGGGAACCCATAAGAGGCCTTATTAGTGTGCTTAATAATGAGGGATGTGGATGTTCTTTCCTCAAATACAACAATGGATAATCCCTTCAAAACTGATCGAATGAATGAAAGAATGCATATGTGAAACTATACTAAAATTTATAAGGAATACCTTCAAAAAAAAGCTATGAGTAAGCCAACCTCGAAAGGATTCCAAGGATATAAATTTAGAGATGAGATTTAATAAAGATAGCTAACAATTCTATGCTACCATGAAACTATGCTAGAACTTGGAATTAATTGAAATAATCCAAAAAACTACCAAAGATTAGCTCTAAGCATGAAAATATCTAAAAACTCCAAACTTAAACTAGCATGATAACAATGCAATGGAGGAGATAAAAAAATGCTTGAGACTAGGGCTCCATTTATAGGCTTGTGGGAGACCTTGAGGAGGTGGCATCTATGTGGCATCCGCATAGGTGCCACAAGGGAGATACATGGGCTAAGGAGACAAGTCATGAAAAGGTCAACATAATCTTTTTGTGATTAAAATGGCTCAAGATGTGCTCACACGTGTCAGTAACCTTGGAGAAAGGAATGGAAGACAATTGTGTAAGAGACTTTTCAGAGAAATTAATAAATTTTCTCTCTTAAATCACCATTTAAAAATGTTGATTTAACATCCATTTGATGAGAACCCAATCAAATTTAGTAGCAAGTGAAATCATTAGTGTAATAATATTCATTTTAGGTACTGGTGCAAATGTATCTTCATAATCAATTCCTTCCTTTTATGAGTACCCTTTTGCAACTAATCTAGCTTTGAATTTATCAATAGTATCATTAGCATTAAACTTTGTTTTGAACAACCATTTACAACCAATATGAATTTTATTTGCTAGTAATTTAGATAGTTCCCAAGTTTCATTATTCATAATTGAAACATATTCTTCAAGCATTTCATTCATCTATTCTTTATCATTCTTAGCTTCTTCAAAAAATTTAGCTTCATCTACACTCATTATTGGAGTAATTAAGCCATAATCATTATATTTGATTGGTGCCTTGATTTCCTTTGTAGATCTTCTTACTACATCATTATTGGATGGAGTGGCCCCAACTTTACTTGTCTCATTCCCACTTTGATCATGAGTTTTTTTATCTACAATATATGAACTTTCATTGTCTGCTTCAAGTAGTTTTAATGAAATGGTTACGTCCACCTTTTCTTTATCTTGAACATCATCTGAAAATTCATGAAATATAACATCTCTACTAGAAAATAGATTATGAGTAGTAGGATTGTGCATCTTGAAGGCCTTGAGATCAATACAATAACCAACAAATATACATTTGAATAACTTTGCATCAAGTTTCCTTCTATTCCATTTTGGAATATGACAATATTCCTTACTTCCAAAATTTTTTAAGTGACTAACAAATGGCTTAATTTCGAGAAAAATTTATATTTAGAAAATACACATCTATTTTAACTGCTTCAGCCCACACATTATTAGGGAGATTCTTTTCTTTTAGCATATTCCTAGCACATGAAATAATTGTCCTACTTTTCCTTTCAGATACATCATTTATCTCAGGACTATGGGCCATTACATATTTCTTAAGAATGTCATTATCTTTACAATATTTCACAAAATTTTCTGATGTATATTCCCCCCTTGATGTGATCTAAGAATCTTAATGCTGTGAGTTGTTTATTTTTCTACCATAACTTTTTGAATTCTTTTAAAATATTCAAAAACTTCACTCTTATTCCTTAAGAAATACACCCAAGTGTATCTAGTGTAATCATAAACAAATATAAGAAAGTAAGATGCTCCCCCAAGTGATTGAGTTTGCATAGGACCACATACATCTGAATGCACTAGTTCAAGAATAGTTCTTTCCTTTACATTGGTTCTTATTGGAAATTAATTTCTATGTTTTTTGCCTAATGCGCATCCATCACAACTGATTTTTTCATTCTTAAATATTGGATTAAATTGCACCATCTCTTTTCTTTGTAGAGAAATCAAATCTTTTAAATTTAGATGACCATACCTCTTATGCCATAGCTCTTTAGTAGACACACTTGTAGAAGTCACTGCATGATGATTTTTCATTTTGATATTTAGTTTATACAAACCTCCTGTCTTGATTCCTTCAACAATCACATTATTTTGATTTTTCATATCTTTGACTTGGCAACCTCCCTTCAAGAACTCAACTTTTAGACCTTGATCAGTAATTGTTGAAACTGAAATAAAATTCATTTTAATTCCTAGGACATAAATAACATTAGAAAGTTTCTTTACATGGCCATTAGGTACTTGTATACTTATATCACCACATCGTTTTGTGACCTATTATCTCCTAAATAGATCTTTCTACCATCATCCTTCTTTTAGAAATATTTAAATGAATTTTTATGACATGACATGTGAATTGATGCTCCTAAATCTATAAACCAATCATTACAATAATTTGATTCAAATGAAATAGAAAAATTAGAAATAAACAATTTTAAATCATGAAGGTTGTCACTTATTATACCTTGATGACCATTCACAAAATTACCTTCATATTTGTTATTTTTGGACTCATTATACTTCTTTTTTCTACATTCACAAGAATAATGTCCAAAATTTCCATAGTAATTACAATTACCATTTTTGTTCATATTTATTTTAGATGATACCCCTTCATGATACATCTTTTCATTGCTATACCCTTGATTGTGAAATATGTTACCTTTTTTATCATTTGGCCATTGTTTTCCTTTGAATGGCTTCTTGTCTTTTGCCATCAAAGCTGAATCTACACTCTGAAATTTTTTGTCCACACAATTTTTCCTTTCTTCTTCTTGTAGATGTTAGAGTAAATAATTAATTAATTGTTAATTATTTATTCTATTTACTTAAGCTTACTTAGGTTAATGCATTTAGTTGAGGTTAGTTGTTGACAACATGGGAGGATTTTCCCTTTAGCATACTTATCTTTTCCACCTCTTGTGGATGTATGCTTAGTTGTCAACCTTATCTCCTACCTCATTCCATCTTGTTCTACAAGCTTCCATGAGGCCTTTTTATTTGGTCTCTCATTCATTGTAAATTCATTCCATTCACATAGTAATTCTAATTTCCTACTGTGAAATACTCTCTTGTGTTGTATTTGCTTCAAGCTCTTTGCTTCCTAGGTTTCTCTTTAGTAGGCTATTTGCATTGCAGGTGATCTTAGCACACTTTCGAAGTTGGATTCTCAACTCCTATATGGTATCAGAGCCTCCCTGGTGCTTCTTGTTTGAAGGATTTTGAAGCTGTGAATTGGAGTCACAAACCCTAGTTTATTTATCCAATTTTTCTTCAATTTAAGACAACCTTTGTAATTTTCCAACAAGGTGCAATTTTGGACTAGCAATCAGTTTTTTTGCCATAACTCGAGCATACAGAGGTCTTTTTCTGATCCAAAAGAAGTGTTGGAAAGCTGACTCAAAGACGGAGATAATGGTGCTAGTTTTATCAGATTCTAAATTTTTTTGAGCTCCCATTTTTTGTATCAAAGTAGATGCTTATGTTTCCTCCTATTCTGCATCAAAAAATCTAGGTTCTTTTCTAGTTTTTTGATTTCCATAGTTGTTTTCTTGTGGAACTTGAGGGATATACTTATACATTTGTGGGGGGGTGTCTTTCTTTTCTATAATTTACTTCAGTTAAGACCCTTCTACTTTCATCTTTTTCTTTCTCTCAATGGTGGATCCATCTGTGAGTCGTCTTACTCCACAAAACTAACACACTTAGAAGGAACAAATGACTAGGCTTCTCATGTCAAGAGGTCTATGGTCTTGTCTAGATGAGAATCAACCTACACTTACACACCCTTATGAGGTGCTACAACATAGGAAAAAAATTGATGAAGCCATGGGATTGATTGCACTCAACATCTCAGATAGTCTATTGTTTCACTTGGATGGTTTGAACACTCCATAGGCCTATTGGCACAAAATTTAAACTTTTTTTTTGGATAGGTGAATGAATTTTAGGCACTTTAGTTGGATGTAGAATTGACTTCTTTGTCACAGAATAACTTTCCCACCATCGAGGACTTTCTGATGAAGTTCAAATCCTTACGTGCAGTTTTACAGGGATGTGGGAAGAACAAAACTGATGATGAGTGCATATTCTTGATACTCTCTAAGCTAAGGGGACAGTATCAGATTTTTTCTTCCACTTTCTACTCCACCATGGATGCCCTTGGAGATAGGTTCAAGATTCCTACATTTGAGACATTTTGTGATAGGTTGACTAGGGAATAGGCAAAAATTCAATAGGTGGATGCTACTGGTGCTTCTAGCCAAGCATTTGTTGCCCAAAATTCTAAGGGGAAATCAAAGAAGAAATATAAAGTGAAGAAAGACACATCAAAATCTGATCCTAAGCCTCAAGCCCCTCCTCCAACAAACCCTTCAAAGGGTAAGGATTCTTTGAAGTCAGGTGAGTCTACCTCCAAGGCCAAGAAGAAATCCAGTGAGAACTACTATTTTTTGTTGAAAAGATGGACATTCCATTTCTAGGTGTTGGAAATGATTGAAGGCTTTACAGGAAGCCATGAAGGAGCATTAGATTTCAACTCCTTAGTCTTCATCTCCACCTGTAGGGAAAGGTCATGCTCTTTCTGCATGAGCTATGCCTTTAGATCCTTTATGGATTGTTGATTCCAAGGCTTCTCACCACATCACAAACACTCCTCAGCTACTTTCTTCACTTGCTAGGCTTGTGCCACCACATAGATTTTTGTTGGGAACTCTACTCAACTTTTAGTTTTAGGTTTAGGTACTATTGCTTTGGTTGGGGCTCTCTACAGGATGTACTTTTGTGTTCCTAATATTTTGATGAACCTTCTGTCTATCTATCAGATTTTCCATTTTGGCTATGGGAAGACAATCGAGTTCTCACCTTATGACATGGTTATTTGGGACTTGCATGATCCTGAGATGATTGTGGCCACTGGGAGTGCTAATTTTGCATCACACCTTTATAGATTCGATGGTTTTGAGTCTTCTGATGACACAGGATCATGCTATGTGGTACATGCAGATTCAATTAGCAAACTTTGACATGAACATTTTGGGCATGTCAATTATAGATACCTTTAGTAGTTGAGAACTTAGGTACTAGTTCATGGACTTCCATAGATTTCTTGTCTAGCATGTGTTTGTCAGGGTTGTGCACTTGGAAAGCAACATAGAGATCCTTTCCCACATTGACGAGCCACTCATGCCTTAGCACCCTTGGAGTTGATTCACAGTGACCTTATGTCATTTTCTACTCCTTTTTTAGGTGCTTGATATGTACTCACATTTATTGATGACTTCTCCAGACACACGTGGGTGTACTTTCTTAAGTACAAGTTTGATGCTTTCGACTCATTTTGAGTTTTTAAGGCATTTGTAGAGAAGCAGTCTAGACTTTCTATTTGGAAAATACACATGGACAATGGGGGGAATATGTGAACCAGGCTTTCAGATATTTCTATTCTGAGCATGGTCTTTTGCATCAGCTTTTAGTGCCCTATACTCCTTAGCATAATGGTGTAGCTGAGAGGAAGAATAGAACCCTACGGGAGATGGCAAATTGCATGATTTGGTCTAGGTCCTTGGATTCTTGTTTCTGGGCAGAGGAAGTTAATTATGGAAATTTCATTTAGAATTAGATGTCTCACAAGGCACTTCAACATATGATTCCTAAGGAGGCTTGGTCCCATGTCAAGTTTGATGTGTCATCATTTAGAGTGTTTGGGAGTACAACATATGCTTTTGTGCTAGATGCTCAAAGGAAAGCTATGGAATAGAAGAGCCAACCACTGATCTTTGTTGGCTACTATAAGGATGTAAAGGCTTATAGGTTATTTGATCTTGATGTCAGAGAGTTCATATTTTGGCGGGATGTCCAGTTTGATGAGAGCCCTCCTGTAGTACATTCCTCATCTCCAGCAAGTCCTTCAACTGCCACTACTCCCTCTTCATTCCTAGATGGTTTCATAGATGATGAGAATGATGATCATGGTGATCCTAATATACCTCCATCATAGGATCCTCCCCAAATGCCTAAATGGGCTTGAGCTACTATTGAGGCTGCAAGATCTCTAGCTGGTGACCCATCCACATCTTGTCGCACCCATTCTCACACAGTAGGTTCCACTCTTCTCAGTCATGCTATTAGTACTGATCCTCAAAGATTTACAGAGGTGACAGAACATTTAGAATGTGATAGTGCAATGGAGGAGGAATATTCTTCGTTGATGAAGATTCACACATGGGATCTTTGTTCCCTTCCTTAGGGGAGAAAACTAGTGTGTTGTAAGTGGATTTACTGCAATAAGTATGTTGCTTATGGTTCCATTGATAAGTATAAGGCTTGTCTTGTTGTGAAGGTTTTTTTTCAAGTTGAGGGTGTTGATTACACTGAGACTTTTACCCTTGTCACCAAGATGAATTCCATACGCCTTGTCTTATCCCTTACAGCTTCATAGGGATGGCCAATTTATTAGATGGATGTGAAGAGTGCCTTCTTGCAAAGTGATATCACAGAGGAGATTTATATGGAGCAACCTCCAAGTTTTGTGTAGGATCCCACCTTGGTTTGTAGGCTTCGACACTCATTATATGGTCTCAAGAAAACTCCTAGGGATTGCTATGAGAAGATGGACTCATTTTCGTTGTCTACAGGCTTCACTTGCTGCCACTCTAATCCCACAGTGTACATTCAACATCTTGGTGATGACATTTTGATTCTTATTTTGTATGTTGATGATCTTATCCTTATAGGTAGTTCATCATCCATGCTCTAGGATGTTAAGTGTGCATTGATGGACCATTTCGAGATGATTGATCTTTGTTTGCTGCACTACTTTCTTGGTCTTCAGATTCATCAGTCTTCTACTAGCATTTTTGTGTATCAACAAAAGTATGCTCTTGACATGCTTCAATGCTTTCACATGCTTGATTGTAAGGCTGATCCTACCCCATTTTAGTTAGGTGTTACTTTTTCTACCTCCTACTCCTCACCTTCGGTGGATGCTACTTTGTTTCAGCAGTTGGTTGGCAGTGTGTTGTACCTGACACACACATGCCCTGATCTTTCTTTTGTGGTTGGCCTAGTCTCTCAGTTCTCTTAGGACCCTCATGAGAGTCATTAGCAAGCTACCAGGTGTATTATGCACTACATTCAAGGCACACTCATGTATGGCATTCACTACACTTCGGGGACTCCACACATTATTGGCTACACTGACTCAGATTGGGCTAGTGATGTTGATGATCAGAAGTCTACTTATGGCTTTGTATTTTGCCTTGGCTCTAGTCCCATTACCTGATCATGCAAGAAGTAGCATGCTCAAGTACTTTTATCTATAGAGGCTAAGTACAGGGTCATAGTTCTTGCTAGTCAGGAGGCTTTATGGCTTCGTAAGTTGATGAATGAGTTTGGATTTCCTCCCAATTGTTCCACTATTTTATGGTGTGATAATTAGAGTGCCACCCACATTTCTCACAAGCTGGTGAAACATCAGTGTACCAAGCACATTGAGTTGCACATGCATTTCATTCGTTAGTTGATCCAAGATGGTGTTATTGCATTGGAGTACATTCCTACCACTGCACAGGTTGTAGACATCTTCACTAAGACTTTTGCATCACCCCACTTTCTTAAGCTACAGTCAATGCTTGGGGTTATGGAAGTTGTCCTTGGGGGGATTGGTTGAGGCCTTCCTTCCTTCACTTCATGTTTTCTTTCAACATGTTGTTTTCACCTCTTTTTGGGGGAGAGTTTTTCCCATGTGGTTTTCTCTCTTTCCCCATTTTATAGAGGTTGCATTTAGTTGCATTGTACTTGGGTACCTAAAATGGCCTTATTGCCAGGACCCATTTTACATTTTCTCTTTGTTTTGTGGGCTTAACGCATTCCCTTAAGGTACACTTAAGGGGGGGTGTTAGAGTAAATAATTAATTAATTGTTAATTATTTATTCTATTTACTTAAGCTTACTTAGGTTAATGCATGTAGTTGAGGTTAGTTGTTGACAACATGGGAGTTTGTTCCCTTTAGCATACTTATCTTTTCCACTTCTTGTGGATGTGTGCTTGGTTGTTAACCTTATCTCCTACCTGATTCCAACTTGTTCTACAAGCTTCCATGAGACCTTTTTATTTGGTCTCTCATTCATTGTAAATTCATTCCATTCACATAGTAATTCTAATTTCCTATTGTGAAATACTCTCTTGTGTCATATTTGCTTCAAGCTCTTTGCTTCCTAAGTTTCTCTTCAGCAAGCTATTTGCATTGTAGGTGATCTTGGTGCACTTCTGTAGTTGGATTCTCAACTCCTACAGTAGAATGATACCTACCGAATTCTCAAAAGAAGGAGCATTTTCTCTCATAGCCAAACCAATAATAAATACATGATAATCATGCACCATTCCATTCAAAGTAATAGTAACTAAATCACTACTTGAAATTAATTCACCAATGTTAGCTAATTTATCCCTTAAATCCTTGATTCCGAATAAATTAACTACTAACATTTTCATTTGCTTCCATTTTAATTGAAAGTAACTTGCTCTTTAAAAACAAAATTTTCTTTGAATTTGTAATCTCATACAAACTTTTTAGGCATTCCAAGTACTAGTAGAAGTAGTGATATCCATTATATGAGGGATGATAGAGTCTTTTATAGACATTCATAAAAGAATCTTGGCTTTTCTTTCTCTTTTCTCCCAATCTTGAACAACATTTGGAGGTGTAGTAGGCTTAGCCTCAGAACCATTTACAATGTTCCACATAGTATATCCCTCCATTAAAGTATGCATCTTGTACTCCCAATTAGCATAATTGGAACCATCTAAGTTATTTGACTCAGTTAGATAAGAATAAAAAAAAATTTGTCATTTTTGAAGTAACCAAGGAACAACAAATAATGAAAATTCACCAATCCTTGAACTCAAATCAGATTGTTGAACATATACCACTTGTAAATTTGCTCAAATTAACTCAAACATGACATCTTCATAGCTACTCCACTTCTAGAAGGTTGGATTATACCTCTTTCTTTATGAGATGCTCTAATACCATATTAGAAAATAAAACTAAGAAAATGGTGGTGATAGCAAGTAACAAAAGCATTTTATTAATCTGGCTGCAATAAGTAGGAGACATCACAATAGGGTATTACAACATTCCTAAGCTCTAATACCAAATTACAAAATAGAATACCAAGAATACAAAGCATAAAATAGATAAATTGAAGAGCTCATTGATTTTTTCTATTAAAAATCGCATAATAAATGTATATTTATACACAAACTACAACCAAGTACTCTCCTATAAAACCAAAAAAAAAACTCTACATCTGGCTATGACTAATTGATAGCAAACTAAGCCTTATTAATAGAAACCTAGAATTGTTGACAACAAACTAGAACTGTGAATAGATCACCAATTCTTTACAGACTCCTATTAGAACTCAAACTATGACTCTCTCTTTGTTTATTTATTCCAACACTTATTTCAGGCTGTAGTCTTTAGATTCCATTTTTCTTTTCAGCAATACACTCTAACTTAATCTTTTACAAACACAATTTTCAATCTTGATTTGGGTGGGTTTTTAGTCGTTGGGTGGGAAACCATAAATTTAAAAAGAACATATTACTCTGACTCAAACTGATCATCTGCAGAAAAAAAAACCTTATTGATAGATGATGCCAAAGGAGGGTAATATGACAACGATATGGCATATTAGATATACATTCAAATAGGCATAACATTTTAGTTTATGATTTAGCCATTGCCATTAGTGAGTAGTATTTCTACCATAACCCACACTATGCACACTCTACCATCACATGTCATTCACACCATCCAACACACTCAAGTGACCTCTACAAGTCCATTTACTATCTAGGAGGTCGATTAAATATAGTGCATTGTTCAAGGTTGTATTCAGCTATCGGGCATAATTTAATATTCATTGACCTATTGCATGTAATATCCTATTAATTGGATGCATTGGGAATATAATGATAGAGTCCATTTATGGGTTTCTTCTATATGCCCTGTTTATCAACATAGATTTCAATCCTTTCCCCATTTGCATTTGTCTCACATCCATCGAAGGAATTTGGATAAGACCACCTTAAATCAAAAGTTGAAAGGTTTAGAAAATACCAATGTTGATAGATTTTTTTTACAATTCTAAATTCCCTTTCTCACTTTTCTCAAGATGGAAGGAAAAACAATGTTGACAACTTTTGTGAAGATGTACATCAAGGAGATCACACACTGCTTTGGTTCACTTACTCTTTGAAGCACTCTAAAGGCATTGAAGATTATGCAAGCTACAAACTAAGGAAAAATAATTTGAGCTTAGTAGACAGAGAAAAGCTTATAGGATGAAATGCTATCAAAAGAATATTGGCCACAATCCATAAGTATGGTAAAGGAATCATTCTTGGAGCTTTTATTGGTAAAAATGATAAGAACTTGGCTGGAATTTGAAGCCAAAATGAATGGACATGTGTAATGAATAAATAACTATCATTTTTTTAATTTAGCAATAATCAAGGCTATTTTTAAAATCTGGTTAAAATGGGTATGTGAGATTGCTTACATATGAGGTAGTTGCAGTTCAAGTACAAAAGGCATGTAAAATGTTGGTCGAAAACACACACACAATCTAATGTAGAAAAAATAACTATCACAGATGTAGTTTTGTGATTCCTGGAACCAAATATATATTCCATGTTATCATTATATTTGGATTTAGACAAAAATGATTGAGTTGCTTCATGCTTATTTGAATGATCCCATCATGGTTCCCTATTTCTAAACATTTATGTTGTGTATTTTGTGGGTTTTTTAACCCTTTTCGTATTCTATACTTTTTGTTCAACTAGGGTTTCAAAAGGAACATCTTGCTTGTAATGACCACTTATTCATGGCTAGTTTTTTTCCCTTGATGATTACAAAGATTTTTAGAATATCTTATAAAAATGAACCCTGTATGCTATATTCATAGCCAAAAATATCCATTGGAATATTTTGTAAATAATAGTGAATGCACTCTTGTTACTATCATTCACAATAACCATAGAATAGGGATCACTTTATTGATTAATATTTGCAAAATGACAATTTTTTCCTAGTGACCAACGTCGATTTGGAAAAGTTTTTACACATATATAGGTTGGCATGTTGCCCCAATTTTACCAAAGATAAGTCAAAACTTGGGCCTATCACCATAGGATTTATGTCATCGGATCATGTTTCAAAATGCAATAGCCAATCAAAAATATTTTTTGGCAAATGATGAATTAAACATATTTGCTTATGATTACCGAGGTGGATATTTTTGGACAGTCTCAATTCACCCTTTGTTTTAAAAAATCTTTTAGTAGAGGGACAAAATTTTCACCCCAAATATATGGATGCATGTACACACAAATTCAATTTTTCCATCTATATATGCATGGTCATATAATGGACAAACCATATTCACCTTGGAAATTCTAGAATATAGGTTTTTCTTATGTGGGCTTTGCCAAATATTTGGTATGTGCTATAATATTCTAGTTGATTTCACCACAAAAGAGTGGTATAAATAAATTCAAAGATTAGTAGGTTATCTAAATTCTGATCAATATTTAGTAGCAAAGTCTCAATTTCTCATACTACCGAGATCATTGTGTGGGAAAGTCATGAGTGTGATGACTGCAGTTTAGCCAAAGGTAAGTAACTCAAACCCCTATTTTTTTATTCTCTATAATTTTAGTTCATTATTATATGTTGTAGATACAAGTTAGATTGTTAGTGGTTAGTTATCAACTGGGACTAGTGACTAGTACCACTGAAGTTTGAGTCATGCAGTAACCAAGGAGACTTAGGACATCTATATTTTAAAATGTAGTTCAATACAACTAATAAATACTATTTAGATAAATATATGTAATAGACTATAGTCGATTGTCACTTTTCAAATAATTTCAATTTTATGTAGCCTATATTTCTTTGGAAATGCCAAACATGAACAAGGGTAAGAGTCCTGCATGTGGTGGAAGTCAATAAAGGCAAGCCAAGTGCACTTGCACCTTGGAATCATATTTTGGTGGAAAAAAATAGGAAGAAACATCATCACAAGTGCATTTACAAGATTCCCAACTGCTACCACTACTAGTTCCACTGAGACATATTGAAGAAGTTGGGAAACCTAATATATTTTATCATGATGAACTTGAAGATATTCAGGTAAATAGACATAGTAGCCAAGATTTTTAGGTCAATACCTAGAGTAGCTAGAATAATATAATAGACTTGGATGATAATTCTAAGGACGGTGATGGTGCATGACTAAGGAAGGGAAAAATGAAGTACAATGCAAAAACTGGTGCAAAATCCAGAAAAAAGGTATTGGGATATATCAATCAGCAATTTTCAAATAGAATGGGCCTTAAAGTATCCATTCATTAAACCTATATGCAATCCAAAAGAAGGTGATCCTCCAATAGAATGCATATGTATGATATGCTCAAGGACAAATAAAAAGGAAAAAAGGTTGCAACTAAAAATTGACACCATAGAAAAGCATATGGGTAAAGTTTATGAGAAGAAAATCATAGATGGAGTGGAAAAATTAGTTTCAAGAATGAAAACCAAGGAGGAATATCAACATATCAAGAATGCAAAAATCTTAGAATTTCAAAAGAAAATACAGATGAAGCCTACTGAAGTAAAGGGTTCCATGGAATCTCTTATTGGAAAAATAATGAAATTTTAAGAAATGGGTAAAGTTCTTTAGTTAAGTGTTGTCTTCTATATTTTAAGCAAAGGGTATGCCATGATAGATTACCCATCATTGAGTAGTTTATTATTGTAACAATTTTCCTTAGGGAAAGACTCACACAAGATCATAGAACTCGAATATAAGCACAATTGTAGACCAAAAAAAGAGTATGATCAATATATTAGAGTATGTCCTCATACATTTCTATGCATTATATGTCTAGACACACTAGGAGTTCTTGTATATAAAGGCCTCTTAGGAAGCACCTAGAATGTCTCTAGAAAGAACCAAGAGATAAGATAAGCATGAAAAATAAGCACACATCTTATCCATCATTCTAGATGAGTGGATAAGAATGACAAGATTGTAGACACTATGTGCTTATTTAGTTTGCTAACTCCTTTGTTGTAGACACCATGTGCATAAAAGAGGTGTGAACTCCTATATTGTCAACATGACAACTCACAAGAGTATGCATACTCCTAGGTGACTAAAAAATAAATAATAAAAATATGCATTAACCTAAGTAAACTTAAGTATGTGTAAATAGTAAATACTTATTTACACCAACACACTCCCTTAAGTGTAACTTAGGGGAATGTCCTTAAATTTATGAAAGCTAGGATGAAATGCATGATGGGTCATGACTAATAGGCCATGTTAGGTACCCATGTACATAATGATATGCAATCTCTCATAAAGTAGAGAAAGAAGGAAAACCTCATAGAAAAAACCCTCGCCCAAAAAGAGGGATGAAAAGGGATGCATGGAACTAGTTTTCTACCACATAATGCCTCAAAAGGAGTCTTCCTGTCTAAGGCAGTATGAGGAGACCTATTAAGTATGTGAGTGGCATTGATGATAGTTTTGACTTGTAATGTAGGCTCAAGAGACTTGGCCTTTATCATGCAACTTGCCATGGATTTGAGAGTCCTAATCCTCAGTGCTGCAACATCTGTCTTGTGCAAACTGAATGCTGGTGGATTCTAAAGATCAATTCCCTCAAGCTTGCAAAAGTCCTTAAGTCTTTGGTCCACATATCAGTGTTCATTGTCAATCCATAGAACCTTGATGGCTTTCCTTGATTTATGTTCAACATGAGTCTTAAGAGCTTGAAGCTTATGAACCACTTCACTCTTGTGATGAAGGAAGTAGACCTATGTGAATCATGAAAAGTCATCAACAAAAGTAAGGATGTAGTGGCCTTAGCTCATTAATGTCACTACAAAGCATCTTGTTGAAACCATGTGAAACAACTAGAGAACAACTGATGCTCGTGAAGACTTACCTTTATCACACTTCTCCTTGAGATGCATATCTACTAAACATGATGAACAATCACCCCTAGAAAAGATGGTGTGAGGTAGACCTTGGACCATGTGTTTGAAGAAAAGTTGTTAAAGGTAGTGGAAGGCAAGATGACTAAACCACTCATGCCATAATGTTGTGTGTGAAGTAGAGTGAGCCAACAAGGATTGAGAAGTAGACTTAGGCACAAAGTGGGAGAAGGAATAAAGTCTCTTGTCATGATTGTTTTTTCCCACTGCAACTAATGAATCATCTCTTAGACTACACACCATCACTGAATCTAGAAGGAACTCCACTTTGTGATCACCTCCAAGGTGAGTGATTTGGTAAAATGGGAGGAAATTGGAGCTAAGGTTTGGAACATAGAGAACATCTTTGAATTTCCCAGTTTCTATTTCCACATGTCCTTTTCCTTCAACTTTCATTTTAGTATCATCTCCCATGAAGATGTGTGGTACCTGTGACTGCTTCAATGAACAAAATTTTCCCTTTTAAGAACCCATATAATAAGAGGCACCTAAGTCAAGTATCCATTTTTTAGAATAACTTGAATTGGCCATAAGTGCTTGCCCTTTTCCCTTTGGAGTGGATGGATTTGAATCCTTGGAAGTACCTGGCACTTGAATCTTGTTCTTCCTTAGTAGATTTTCTAACTCGTCGATTATTTTAATATTGCAATGATGCTCATAATAATTTGGCTTTTTGGAATATGCACGAAAAAATTTGTCCTTCTTTTCATTGTTTCCCTTCTTCTTAGAAGAAGAACTACCTTATTATGAGGAGGATTATTGTGTCTCAGACTATGATTTCTACTTCTACTGCTTCTTCTTCTTGTTGATAGAAATCTTCCCTACTTGACTTGATTAGTGTTGAAGGCTTTGGTCTTTGATGTTGTGAGAAGTCCTAAATCCATCAAGTCAGTTTGTTCAACAATCAACATCTTTGCAAAAGCATCAAAATTAGGTTTGTGTTAAGCACTTCCCATGGTCAACCTATGAGTAATAAAACTCAAAACAAAGGAAGCATACTCTGAAGGTAGCTTCTTCAAGATGTCATGAATCAACTTTTAATCCTTCATGGGATTTCCATAGTTGTTAAATAGTACCCTATACTCATTGGCTTTGGTGATGTAAACTTGAATTGTGTCAAAGTTCTTTGGATCTAAGAGTAGTAGATCATCGTCAATCTTAAAGTTAACCCTGACATAGAAACACCAATTTTTCATTACAAAACCCTTCCAATGAGAAGGATGTAAAAACAACACATGCCCATATATACATACATACATACATATATATATATATATATATATATATATATATATCCAAATCATATTGCTTATAGGCCATATAAGCATGCAAGAAGAAAATTATTAGATAACCCACTTCGTGATTCATAACTAGATTAAAAACAAAAAACAAAATTCAATATTTCTTCATTACCCAAATAAAATTTTATGAAACACAAAATAGAAAATTTCTTCATTGCTCAAATGAAGTTCACAAGATACAAATTTCTTTAGGCATGGTGGATTATTAGAGGGGACCACCATTATTACGTTGGGTCTTTATTTGTCACCCAAGCTACAAAAGAATTCAAAAGTTATCATTAATCATTGAAATTGCAAAAAAAAAAAACTTGCTTAGACTTCCTAGACTTTTAGTCTCAATCCAACACTAAACTCCACAATAGGGTAAATGAATAAAAATAAAACTTGCACAAAATTATGAAAAAAACTACTTTTATAATCAAGTTGTACGATGAGGTACGTGTCCTATGGGAGGGACCTGGGCTCTATTTTTGTGGAGCAAGTGACCCCATGATAGCTTTTTAGGGGGGGTAAAGGTTTATTTGGAATCTTTTCCTATAAAATAAGAACTGCAACTTTTTATCCCTCTGAAGTTAAGGGGGTAAAAATGGGGTGTGTTTGGAAATACCCCACCAGCTTAGGGAAGGATTTTTCCATTTTTCAACAAGCACTTCAACTTTCCACCAAAATGAAATAATCTCTTTATTTTTATAATTTATGAGACAACTGGATTCCTTTATTTTAGGATCTTTTGAGAAAAGGAGATGATTCAATATAAAATTCATGGGATTGTTCCTTTATAAATATTCCTATAAAATCGTAGTGGCATGGGCTCTATTTTTAAGGAAGTGGGTGCCAATGCTACCTAGACCTAAGGGCTTGCACTGGCTTCAAAGTGGGTGCTTCCATATGATCATCATTTAAACTCAAATTCAACAACATTATAGATAAAAAAATGTTCCAATCTAAGTAGTACATGAATTTAATGTAGAACATGAATTTAATGATAAAAAAATGTTTATAGAGGCCATACAAGGTAAGATCATTTTTATTCATCACCCACGATTTGAGTCTATAATTTTAAAAAAACTGTTCTACATTCTACTTGTCAATAAGACTATAACTCAAACTCAAATCTTTCAAAACTATATTTTGTAAATTTACATTCTAAGGATCATTCTTTCTGGAGGGAATTGAAAGACTACATTCTATCGTTCATAGGTTTTTTTCCTTGTTTACTGGAATAACATCAATTTTATACAACCCACTTTTATTTTCTTACATATATTTTTTTATTTTGCATGTTTGTTCTTATGTGTGAAAATTTGGAAACACATAAGAGAACGTGGAGTCTATAATATGTTGTACAAATTTGGTTGGTATTAAGGTATAAATTGGTATAGGGTTCTGACTCACAACTAGTTTTCTACCACACCATGCCTCAAAAGGAGTCTTCTTATCTAAGGCAGTATGAGGAGACTTGTTAAGTATGTGAGTGGCATTGATGATAGTTTTGACTTGTAATGTAGGATCAAGAGACTTGGCCTTTAGCATGTAACTTGCCATAGATTTGAGAGTCCTAATCCTCAGTAATACAACATTTGTCTGATGCAAACTGAATGCTAGTGGATTCTAAAGATCAATTCCCTCAAGCTTGCAAAAGTCCTCAAGTCTTTGGTCCACATGTTAGTGTTCATTGTCAATCCATAAAACCTTGATGGCTTTCCTTGATTTGTGTTCAACATGAGTCTTAAAGGCTTGAAGCTTATCAACCACTTCACTCTTGTAATGAAGGAAATAGACCTATGTGAATCATGAAAAGTCATCAACAAAAGTAAGGATGTAGCAGCCTTGGTTGACTAATGTCACTACAAAGCATCTTATTGAAACTATGTGAACCAACTAGAGAACAACTAGTGCTTGTGAAGACTTCCCTTTATCACACTTCTCCTTGAGATACATATCTACTAAACATGATGAACAATCACCCTTAGAAAAGTTGATGTGAGGTAGACCTTGGGCCATGTATTTGAAGAAAAGTTGTTGAAGATAGCAGAAGAAAAGATGACCAAACTGCTTATTCCATAATGTAGTGTGTGAAGTAGAGTGAGCCAACAAGGATTGAGAAGGAGACTTAGGAAAAAAGTGGGAGAAGGAATAAAGTCTCTTGTCATATTTTTTTTTTCCCACTGCAACTAATGAATCATCTCTTAGACTGCGCACCATCACTAAATCTAGAAGGAACTCAAGTTTGTGACCATCTCCAAGGTGAGTGATTCAGTAAATTGAGAGGAGATTGGAGCTAAGGTTTGGAACATAGAGAACATCTTTGAATTTTCCATTTCTTATTTCCACATGTCCTTTTCCTTCAACTTCCATTTTAGTATCATCTCCCATGAAGATGTGTGGTACCTATGATTGCTTCAATGAACAAAAGTCTCCCTTTAAATAACCCATATGATAAGAGGCACCTAAGTCAAGTATCCATTTTGTAGAAGAACTTGAATTGGCCATAAGTGCTTGCTCTTTTCCCTTTGAAGTGGGTGGATGTGAATCCTTTGAAGTACCTAGCACTTGAATCTTGTTCTTCCTTAGTAGATTTTCTAACTCATTGATTCTTTTAATATTGAAATGATGCTCATAATGATTTGTCTTTTTGCAATATGCACAAAAAAGTTTGTCTTTCTTTTCACTATTTCCCTTCTGGTTGGAAGAACTACCTTGTTTTGAGGAGAATTATTGTGTCTAAGACTGTGATTTTTGCTTCCACTACTTCTTCTTCTTGTTGCTTGAATTTTTCCCCACTTGACTTGATTGGTGTTGAAAGCTCTAGTCTTTGATATTGTGAGAAGTCCTAAATCCATCAAGTGAGTTTGTTCAACAATCAACATCTCTACAAAAGCATCAAAAGTAGGCTTGTGGTATGCACTTCCCATAGTCAACCTATGAGTAATAAAACACAAAACAAATGAAGCATATTTTGAAGGTAGCTTCTTCAAGATGTGATGAATCAACTTTTCATCCTTCATGGGATTTCCATAGTCCTTAAATAGTACCCTGTACTCATTGGCTTTGGTGATGAAATCCTAAATTGTGTCAAAGTTCTTTGGATCCAAGAGAAGTAGATCATCCTCAATCTAAAATCCCTTTTCTTCATCCACCTTACCATACAATGTTGCAAGTTTGTCCCAAGCTAGTTTTGATTTCATACAACCGGCAATGTGAAAGAAGAGATTCCTATGTACACAAGTCTTGATAACTCCTAAAACTTGTCAATCTTGATCTTGCCGATTAATCAGTTCTTTAGCATCAGTGGGTTTAAGAATTGTACAATCAACATACAAACTGTAACCTTTTTCCATTAATCTACTCCAAGCAATTTCTTTCCATGTAGAATAATTGCATGAAGTTAGAGGTGGACATTTAGGTGAACCCATCATGTAGAAACTAAAAGAGCACATAAAGGAGACACAAAAAAACATAATACACACACCCCCTTTGTGCTCAATCAAAAGAATCCCCCCACAAAAGATGCTTTGGCACTTTATATGTAGTGTGTGTACAATATTCCAGTTGTCAAAAAGTACAAAGTAGACTTCTAATTTTGCATGTTACAAGTACCTTTTGAGGCCTAAATCTAGTACCAAGCACTGTAGCTAAGATATACAAGAATTTTGAAAAGAAATGAAAGCAATCCAATGCAAAAAAGGCCCTAGTTCTAAAAGTGATATTTTTGTCCACATAAACTTAGAATCTAACTACAGATCTAGAAAGTAGATGAAAAAATAGGCACTTTCAAAAACAAAGGAACCTATTTTCGAGTCTAGATGAGCTTGTATGGAGTGTTTCAAGTTACAAAATCAAGGATTGAATAGGTGTAATCACCAAAAGATTCAATTTCTAACAAATCCTTGCACCAAAAGTAGAAAAGAACACCACCACTAGAAAGTTTAGGAATTCTACCCAAAATAAAAAATTATCAAACCTAAATTGGAGTTTGGATGTATGAGTTATGGACTCTCAAAGTTAGGCTACCAAATCAAAAATACATTTGAAAAGGGGTGTAGCAAGAAAATTGCTAGATTAAATTTGATGGTCAAATGGTTGTTGCAGTAGTTATAAAATCTTTGATTTTGACAGTTAGACAAACATCAATTTTAATGTCATTTTTGGCCAATTTCAGCAAAAATTAGTTTCCCCAGTGACGTGGCAGGTGACTGGGTGTATGGTCATATAGTACAGTGACATGTGGCTATATAGAAATCAAACATGGCAATGATAGGGATGATTGTGTGGTGGTCTTTGTGTACACCATGGCCTGATGATGTGCTTCCTTGTGGGCAAGTTAACATGTCAATAAATCCATGTGGCAAGGGTTGGATGCTGAAGTGGTAGGTTACGTAGGTGTAGTCACATGGGCTCCTGTTACTGGGCACCGAGCTATCCTTATGCCCATATGTGAACAAGCCACATGGCGACATTTCTACATGTCCCTTTTACTGAAAAATCCTTGCTTGTCACTAGAGGTTTAAAAGGAGCAGTTGCAAAAAATACCTTGCACGGGCTGGAGGATGTTGTACAACCAGAAAGACTTTTGGCTTGTTAGGAGAAGATCATGGGCAAGCCAATTTTTTAAAGCCGAATGCCACAAAGATGTAGTGGGTGCTAGCTTAAATTAATAGTTAGTGGGCGATTCAAGTTCTTTTATCCCATATTCATAGGGGCTTGAGGTCTTTAACACTTTAGAAGCCTGTCCACCCCAACGCAATGTAAACACAACTCACCCGCCATGTTTGTGAAAGGATCCACCTGAGGTGTCTTGGCTAGTATCGAGGGAAATTTGCCAAAAATTGGCAAAATATCTATTGTCAAAATGTAAATGAATGTGCTTCCAACTAAAAGGGTATATTCCAATGGAATATTCTACTCAGGGCCAGGGTGTGACACCCGATTCTACAAAAAAATTCTTTGCTAGCCTAATTGGGCGTAATTTTTTTCAAAACAAACTATCCATAAAATGTAGAGAATTAAATTTAACAGATTTGAATTACATAAAATTGTAGATTGAAAATATCATACCCAAATTGCAAATCGGGGCCTCCGGGTGCCAATTTTCAAATTAAAAAATTTCCTCACGATTGACTTTGAGCTTGGGTAGCCAAATTTTTAGCTAATTTTCACTGAATCAACATTCTAGATGCAATAGTAGGATTAGATCTAGCTCTAGACACTCCCAATTTTTATGATACTCCAAATTCAGTCCAAGGTGCTAAAGAAAGAAGATGGTCTTGAATGGCTTTGTGAAGAGAGATTCTCCAAGAGCTCTGATACCATGTAAGAATTTTCTCTAGGGCAAGATTCACTCAAGATCATAGAAATCAAACACAAGAACAATTGTAGACCAAAAAAGAGTATGATCAATATATCAGAGTATGTCCTTATACATTGCTTTGTATTGTATGTCCAAACACACTAGGAGTGGTATGTAAACTCCTCTCAGGAAGTACCTAGAATGTCTCTAAAAAGAACCAGGAGATAAGATAAGCATGAAAACTAAGCACACATATTATCCATCATTCTAGATGAGTAGATTAGAATGAAAAGGTTGTAGACACCACGTGCATAAAAGAGGTGTGAACTCCTATGTTGTCAACATGACAACTCACAAGAGTAGGAATACTTATAGGTGACTAAGAAATAAATAATAAAAATATGCATTAACCTAAGTAAACTTAATTAAGTGTAAATAGTAAATACTTATTTACACCAACAATTACCCTTTGCAAAAGTTTTTTATTATCAAGAGTCACTAGTTAGTAAACAATGGATGAGAATGGGCAAGCTATCTTGTTGAGATTGAAAAGGAAGATATCAAAGAAAAAATTAAACAGTCAAATTTTATTGCATTATCCTTAGATGAGGTGACAAAAATAGACAATACTTCCTGGGTATGCATGCATGCCTATACTATACACAATTTTATCTGTCAACCCAATCTATTAACTATTGTTAAAATGAAGGATATTTCAATGGCAGAAAA
Source organism: Cupressus sempervirens (assembly GCA_028749045.1). Taxonomy (NCBI): domain Eukaryota; kingdom Viridiplantae; phylum Streptophyta; class Pinopsida; order Cupressales; family Cupressaceae; genus Cupressus; species Cupressus sempervirens. The sequence goes on from CM053789.1 coordinate 62,794,676, forward strand.
CATATTTGAACTAGCAAAGAGTTCCCTAATTGAATATGGAGGTATAGATAAAATGACAATTGCCCAAAAGTTGTGTGATGGAGCAGATGGAGCTTTAATAATGCAAGGCCACAAGAATGGTCTTGTCACTAATTTAAAAGGATATCTTGCACCTTACATTGTTTGAATTCACTGTATGACCCACAAAATAAATCTAGCTTTTGGAATTGTCAACAACTCTTAACAAATATATAGAGTTGAAGTTTTAATCAAAGATATCTATAGGAACTTTTGTCAAAGTCCTAAATGATTCAAGGAATTTTAGTAGTTTGCTGAGGGCCTAACTAATGTGAGAAAGCTGCTTAAGGATAATGATACCAAATGGATCTCTTTGGATGGACCAACTTATCAAGTTTTTTTTTGAATATCCATCTTTGCTTGGTATAATGGAATCAACTCACAATGATTAGGGTGGTCAATAGAAATATGGTGATCTTCTTGAAAGGTTAAGTAGCATAGAACACTCTTAACAGTAACAACTATTCTCCCCATCCTAGAGGAAATGAGAAATACAGCAAAGAAGATCCACGTATATTATGAAATATAATACGCTGTGTAAAATGACATGAACGACCTTCAATAATCTCTATAGAAATTCATATTCATTTTCTATAGATGATTTTTTTTTAGGATGGATGAGAATCACAAATTTGGATAATCCTAATATCTTTTTAAAGATTGATGCAAAGGGGGAATTATGTGCTAATATAAGTGGTTTTGAGATACCAATGGACTATTTTGGAGGTCCATGTCCATGAGAAAAGGAAAGAAACCTATGCAACAAAAATTAAATGTTACAAAGGGAGTGTTTGAATAGATTGTTGAGTCTATAATGAATTTGGTAAAAGATATTTCTTATAATCTTTCCTCAAAAATTAGAGAAAGATTACCTCGACATGAATTTCTTGAATCAATGTGTGTCGTGTTTCCCCATTACTAGAGTTTAAGAAGTCCTAAAGATTTTTAAGATGAGTTATTGGTTTTGATGGATCAATTTTGTAAAAGAAAATAAATCAATGGGGTGACTATAAATGGAGTTTTAGATGAATCTTGTTTGAGAGAGTAGTCACATCATTTTGCTAGTACAATGATGGAACAATATGATCTTATGCTAAACCCCATAGAAGAAGGATCAGTAACCAAACTTTGGACAAATCCAGGTCAGAGAAAAGTGTCATGAGATTCAATATCAAAAAATTTCAAGCTTGTTCAATCATGTTTGACCATGATATTGGGGTTTGTAGAGGATGAGAGATTTTTCAGTGCTTTGGGGTTCCTAAAATAAAAGCTAAGAAATAAAATAGACAAGAATTGGAAAATTGTTTGAGGCTATGCCAAAGAAGAAGTTTGGACAATGTTTCAAACAATGAGATCAATAAATTAGGTAGTGGTGCTGGTAGTCGTAGCATTGATGTTGAAGCTAAGGATTACTATGATGATGACAAAGGCATGGCTATTGGAGAAAACATGGAGCATGATGGATTGTTTGAACTTGATGCCGAGGATCAAAAGATTTAGATGATGAGATGATGTGGCAAGTTTAACAGGTATAGTATGATGTGCCAATTCTAAATTATTATCTAAATCTAGTCATGATTCATCTATCATGCATAATAAGTTATATATTTTTAAAAATGTCTAATGTCAAACAAACAAGTACATTTTAAGTTAGATGATGTCATGGTTCATGAATTAAGATTCATTCAAATTTTACCATTACTATTATTTTTTATTTGCATTATTATGCTCATATGATATGTTGCTATGGTACAATGACAATCCTTGGTGATTATGTGAAAATATAGCAAATTCAAATGATACAATTCAATGAATTCAATTTGCAAATGTTGAATTTGAATGCCCAATTTTATAATTATGAGTTAAAAGTGCTAAATTTACAACTATAACATTTAGCAAATGACCCTGAATTCCCTTCTATAAAAAAATAGAAATAAGGGAGCAATAATAGATCTAGGTCATTTTGTCTCATGTGAAGAGTCTTAGACTAGCATCAAATTTAGTGTCAGAAACATTTTTTACCTTTACATTTGATAAGCCTGGTAAGCATTGACCAAAATGGTATTTTAATTTTGCTACATTTATCCTATTCAAGAAATAAAGTCCAAACTTTAAAATCATATCAAACAATTAAAAATAGAAACAAAGTAAACACTATAAAGATGATTAAAATCACTTTCCAAATGTCACATACTCTAATGCCTGATGAATGTCTTCTGATATGACTGAAGATTCTGTCAGCTTTTTTAGGATGTTGAAGTTTGCTTCATTTGGTGGTTTAACATTTGTTATGCTATAGTAGGTGACCTTTAACTTCATTATACTTCCATATTTGGAAGATTTAATTGAAAGCAATGCTACATCCAATAGTGCATTCAGATTTGCCAATGGTTTCATGTAATACAAAATTCCTTCAAGAGTTGAATCTTAAGGAAACTTGAATACTTTAGACATCATTTTGGCATTCAACTCTTTTTGGTAAGCTTCCCTACTAATGAATGCCATTGATGAATTACTAAAGCAAGGAGTAGCCAAACCAAGACTTATCATTAATTTTTCTCTATCATCCATCTCGGTGAGTTTTCTCCCAATTGAGTTCAAATATTTCTCTCCTTCCTTTAAATACTCTGGAATTTTTGAATGATAGTTGATGACTTTACTAATGCACTTACATGATCATCAGCTTGTTGGCTAGCCAAATGCCTATCACTATGTGTGTTGATTATGTGTATATTTGTCTTGTAGTCTTCTCAAGCTTAAAAAGTTCATTGTTCTTCTCAATATTCTCTTTGATACTCCCACAAACAACTCATAAACTTTGATTCAATTCAAACCAATCACACATCACACATGGTTGCATGTGACATGTGTAGTATGTCCTATGTACTACTACTAACTAGTAAGTACTTACAAGAAAATGAAGTTATGATTGACACAAATTTAGAAAGTAAATTTATAATCACTATAAAATGACTATAGCCTAAAGAAAACACCATGCCCACTGAGATATCAAATATCAAAAAAAAGGGTTTTACTTTGCATTATATTCTTTGCATCTGCTTTACATTTCAACTTCATATATATATATATATATATCCAAATCATATTGCTTCTAGACTATATAAGCATGCAATAAGAAAATTATCAGACAAACCACTTCCTGATTCATAACTAGATTAAAAACAAAAAACAAAATTCAATATTTCTTCATTACCCAAATAAAATTTCATGAAACACAAAATAGAAAATTTCTTCATTGCTCAAATGAAGTTCACAAGATACAAAATTCTTTAAGCATGGTGAATGACTAGAGGGGACCACCATTATTATGTTGAGTCTTTATTTGTCATGCAAGCTACAAAAGAATTCAAAAGTTGTCATTAATCATTGAAATTGCAGCAAAAAAACGAAAATCCTCAATGCTAACTTCCTAGACTTTTAGTCTCAATCCAACACTAAACTCCACAACAGGGTAAATGAATAAAAATAAAATTTCCTCAAAATTATGAAAAAAAACTACTTTTATAATCAATTTGTACGATGAGGCACATGTCCCATGGGAGGGACCTGGGCTCTATTTTTGTGGAGTAGGTGACCCAAACCTGAGGGCTTGCATTGGCTTTGAAGTGGGTGCTTCCATATGATCATCATTTAAACTCAAATTCAACAACATCACAGATAAAAAAAATGATCTAATCTAAGTAGTACATGAATTTAATGTAGAACATGAATTTAATGATAGGAAAATGTTTACAGAGCCCATACAAGTTAAGATCATTTCTATTCATTACCCATGTTCTGAGTCTATAATTTTAAAGAAATTGTTCCACATTCTACTTGTCAATAAGACAATAACTCGAATTCAAATCTTTCAAAACTATATTTGGTAAATTGACATTCTAAGGATCATTCTTTCTAGAGGGAATTGAAAGACTACATTCTATTGTTCATAGGTTTGTTTCCATTTTTATAGGCATAACATCGATTTTATGCAACCCACTTTTATTTTCTTATAGATATTTTTTGCTTTTGCATGTTTGTTCTTATGTGTGAAAATTTGGAAGCACATAAGAGAATGTGGAGTCTATAATATATTGTATAAATTTGGTTGGTATTAAGGTATAAATTGGTATAGGGTGCTGATTTATATTCCAGTGAATTCATGATCGATTGATTACATCCCTATAATCCCATTAGACAGGTTGTAGACTCAAATATTCATGTAATGCAAGAGCACCTATGTAGGCTAGTGATAGACCTAGGGCCTCTTTGATGTTTTGGCTTGTAGTGATGCCAGTCACATCAGTAGATTAATAAGAGGACTAACTTGGTCCTAGGGTGTGGATAGATGGATTGCAAGAGCCTAAATGGAAATGTTGCTCATAGTTGCTCACAATAGCTCATTTGCCTTAATAGAGATTTTTTGGGTTTTGAGGGCTAACTAGGTCAAGTAGATGTTTGGAAAACCTTATTAGGTTTTTTGGATCTATCTAAGGCCTTTTTCATGGTTTGGTAGCAATTAGAGAATGTTTGAGAAGAAAATATGCAAAATTGCAAAAATTACTCATTCTTACAAAGTTGTCATTGACAACTTTTGCAATTTTCATGGAAAATGAGCAATTTCTTGGTGAGAGATTTCCAACCAAAAAATTTAGTCGGGATTTATCTTGGAAAGCATTTATAAGGCCAATCTCAACCTTTTCAAGGGGTTGAAGAAACTAGAATTTATTTTTGTACGGACTATGCAAACAACATTTGAATAATAGTTTTGTGTTTTCGGTATTATTAGCATGAAATTGGATTAACTCTCATATTTTTGTGTTATAATAGTTAGGGAGGATTTTTTTAATATTATGTACAGTTCAAGCTAGTTTTTTTTTCAAGTTTTGTGTTTTTATATTAATTATTTTGTGTTCCACTAGCCTCCTGTTCTAAACAAATTAGTTGGCACAAATGGGGTTCTAGGACCATTTCCTGCCATAAGAATTGTATGGTTTCTTGGGATATGGAACTAGATTCCATGTACTCCATGTAAAATAATGGAGGGCCCATGGAGAGAAAATTTTTGGCTCTTAAGGTGATGCCCTAGGCAAGCCATTCCAACTTGGTTAGGGATCACAAAGAAAGAAAAGGAGTTATGGAGAGGATTGAGAGTATTAAGATATAAATCCAAGAACATGGTGAATAAGAAGAAGGTGTGGGATAACCCAAATATTGAGGAGAAGCCTTGGTAAGGGCTTTAAGGAGGTTTTTGTAGTAGATAACACTCAAATCCTTGAAACCCTTAATTTTAGCTTAAAAATGTGCCCATACTATATGGACAAGTTGGAAACCCAAGATCTTTAAAATATTCAAGATCATTGAAAAGGATAGTGGAAATGGTAATTTTTTTGGATTCCTTTTAAGGTATTTTGCTAGATATTAAGGGTTTGGTACATTTGGAGGGCTAATCCATGTAGCATTTTTCTAATCAATTGGGTGCAATTTGACTTGTGTATTGCAACTCGATTAGGATTTTGATATTGCTTTGGGATTAGAATCTTGAAGAGAGACCTAAGGCATATCTAGTTGTCCATTTGATCATGCGGAAAGGTCTAATGAGAATTTGGATTAAGTGTGTAGAAGTAAGTGATGGGCAAGCTTGTAATATCCAATTGATGTGCATAAATTGAAGAAGTAGGATCTATTGGCTTGGATCCTTAGAAGTGATAGGGTGTGAAAAATCCCTATTTGGTAAAGTGGATGACCTAGTGGAGACCCCGAAGAGCTGGGGGTTTGAGAGCAGGATTGGTTTTTACATCACATGGTATCTAAGAAGATTAATGATTTGGGAAAAAGTGGTGGATGTCTGCATCTACTGGAGAATCAGTAGGTGAAACCAATATGGTGAATAATACAGAAGTAGCCAAGGAAGCTAATGAATAGAGGGAGAAGAATGGAGTTCCTAAAGAAACTATAGCAGAGATGAAAATAAAGACAAAGTATTTGATGCAACAAAGATGAAGGAAGAAGAAGACAATGAAAAGGGTAAGGAGGTAGTAGAAGAATATGTCTTACTTGAACCTAACTCTATCTTGAGTGAAGAGCCCTTCTTCAAGGTTATCAAATCCCTAGGAGGAAAATCTTTGGAAGGTGTGATTATTTTCAATGGAAAGATGGACATAGATGTAATCATGGACTAGATAGATGGCATGGAGAACCATTTTGAGTATAAAGGGGTATCAAAGGCACGAAAGGTTAAAGTGGCTAAGTCAAGGCTCATAGGCTGAACTCTAACATGGTGGAAATATGTATAAGATGAGAGAGTTGGCAAGGGTAAGAATCAAATAGATAATTGGAATGTTATGGTCACTAAAGTAAAGGATAACTTCCTACCTCAAGATTTTGAGATCCAACTCTACGAAAGAAGACAAAAATTGAAGCAAAAAGGCCTAGATGTAACTTCCTATACTGAAGAATTTTAGGGGCTATTTCTAAGGTCCAAAAAGAAAGAAGAGGATCCAATCAAAGTGGCTAGGTGGTTTGAAGTTGAATATAAAGAGGAGCTTAGTTTGTGGGCACCTACCACTGTTTAGAGGCATCATCAGTTAGCTCTAAAGGTGGAGGAGAAGAACAAAAGAAAATGGGATTCTAACTTCATGGACAGAGGCAAGGGCATAATCAAAGAGGAAAAAGAGGAGGCTACCAAGGTAAAGGTAGTGAGAAGAAGAATCAAGGTGAGAGTAAGCTTACAAAGAAAACTAGTGATAACTCCTCATGAGGTGGCTATCATAGAGGAAGAGATAACCAAGTAGGAACAAGTAGGGGAAGAGGATTAAGTATATCCAACTCATTCTTTTAAAGTATTAAATGTTAGGACTATGGTCAGTTTAGTCATCTAGCCTATAGATGCCTAGACAAGCTTTCTTCCTCAAACAAAGACAAAAGGAAGGCATATGTGCAACAAGACAATTTTAACAAAGAATCTAATGTGGACAACATTGAATTTGAAAAATGTGAGAATCTAATGTTTAGGAGAGTACTGATCAAACAACTAGCTCCTAATAATCCTAAACATAGAAGGGCATTATTTAGAATAAAATGAAATTTTCAAGGAAAACTCTGCGAAATGGTGGTGGATTCAGGGTCCAATGATAATGTAATATCAAAGGAGGATGTTAATAAATTGAAATTGCATAAAATACATCATGAAAACCCTTACAAGCATACTTGGCTTAACAAAGGGCAGACCATCTTGGTTAATGAGCATGCTTGGGTGGATTTTTCCATAGCAAGATACAAGGACAAGTTGTTGTGTGATGTATTTCCCATGGATGCTTGATATATTTTTCTAGGTAGGCCTTGGAAATTTGATAGGGAGGTTGTGTATGATGGTAGAGATAATTCCAAAACCTTGAAAAAGGGAGGCAAGACCTTCAAAATTCAATCTTTATTAGAAGGGGAGGAAACATAATCTAAAGTACCTAGTGTACTATTTTTTCATGGAAAATAATTTTTTTAAGATCTTAGAGATGAGAATGTTAGATTTATGTAATAGTGTTGAAGTCTAAAGAAAAAGAGAGTGCAATCAAGGAACCTTTTTTGGTTGAAGTCCAAACTTTTCTTGAAAAGTACAAGGACATAGTGATTGATGGTAATCCAACTACCCTGCCTCCTAGGAGGGATGTAAGTCATCAAACTAACTTTGTTCCAAATGCATCCTTGCCAAGTAAGGTAGCATATAAGCTCACTCTAGATTATAATATAGAAGTGGCAAGACAAGTCCAAGAATTGATGAATCAAGGTCTGATACAAAATAGCATAAGCACATGCACAGTCCCTATTATGTTGGCATCTAAGAAAGTGGGGAAATGGAAATTATATATAGACTCAAGAGCCATCAATAAGATCAAAATCAGGTATAGGCTTCCCATACCTAGGATTAAGGACCTTATGTATTTTCTTGGAGGAGCTAAATACTTCACTAAGATGGATTTCAAGAGTGGTTACCACCAAATCAGGATTACAGAGGGAGGTGAATGGAAAACAAAATTTAAGACTACTAATGTTCTTTATGAATGCCTTGTAATACCATTTGGTCTTTCCAATGCTCATAGCACATTCATGAGGCTCATGAATGAAGTACTCAAGGACTTCACATGTAGATTTGTGGTAGTTAGATGATATACTCATCTATAGCAAGACTAAGGAAGACCATATCAAACATGTTGAGGTAGTTTTGAAAAAAAATCATGAAGAGAAGCTAGCCATCAACCTTGAGAAGTGTTATTTCTTCAAACAAGAACTTGTGTACCTAGGATTTGTGGTGTCTCAAGGAAAATTAAATATGGACAAGGAGAAGGTTGGTGCTCTAGTATATTGGCCAACACCTACTACATCCACTGAGGTAAGAATTTTCCATGGATTGTCTCCATTCTATAGGAAATTTATTAGGAATTTTAGTGGTATTTGTGTACCTTTGCTTGATACCATAAGGTGGAGTCAAGTCTAAGTTTAAGTTGTCTTTAGAAGTTGAGAAGTCTTTTGAAATGTTGAAGAAATAAGTAGCTACTCAACCTATCCTACAATTGCCTAGTTTTGAGAAACTGATTCACCCTAGAATGTAATGCATATGGCTTAGTAGTAAGTATGGTTTTGATTCAAGAAGGTAGGCCAGTAGCCTTCTATAGTGATAAAATGAATGAGGCCATGAATAAGTATTCATCCTATGAATTATATTTCTATGCCTTAGTTTAGTGTCTTAAGAAGTGGAGACAATATTTGTTGCCAAAATAATTTTTTGTGTTTATAGATAATCAAGCTCTTAGATATATTCACACTCAAGAGAAGTTGCGTAATAGAAATTTGAAGTGGATGGAGTACTTGTAGGTCTTCACCTTAAAAATAAAGCACAAGAAGGGGTAATTTAACAGAGTGATAGATGAACTAAGTAGAAGAGTCATGACAATTCAAGAAGTTTAGCTCCAAAGCATTGCGATAAATAGTTTTCAGAATGTTTATAAAGAAGATGAGGACTTTGCTGAAAGCCTACAAGGTATGCATGATTTTGAAAAAATATACTTTTTAAAATGGGTTTCTATTCAAGGGCAACCAATTGTGTATACCAAGGGATTCCATGAGAGAGAACCTAATATAGGATAATCATAATGGGTGCCTAAGTGGACATTTAAGTATCATCAAAACCTTAGAATTAGTGCAAAGGTTCTATTATTGGCCCAAGATAGTGAAGGATGTAGCAGTATGTGGTATGCATCAAAGCCAAAGTAGGAATGAGTAATGTAGATATTTATCAGCCTTTACCAATTCCAAATAGGCCATGAGATTGTGTAATTATGAACTCTATTGTAGGTTTACCAAAAACCAAGCAAGGGTATGATAGCATTTATGTTGTTGTTGATAGATTCAAAAAAATGAGGCATTTGATTCAAGGTAGGACCACTAATGATACAGGTCATATTGACTATCTATTTTTCAAAGAAGCTATACAAATTCATGGTCTCTCATTAAGCATAGTATTAGATAGAGATGTTAAATTTATGAGCCATTTTTGGAAAACTTTGTGGAGAAAGCTTGGCACAAACATGTCTTTTGGTTCATCTTACTATACCCAAACTAATGGTCAAACTAAAGTGGTCAATAGGACCTTAGGTGACCTTCTTAGGTGCCTAACTAAAGAATATGGTCAAAGTTGGGATGTTATCATTTCACAAGCAGAATATGCCTATAATGATAGCAAGAATATGACTACTAGTAGGAGTCCTTTTTAGATAGTTTATGGAATGCATGCAAGGGGTGTATGTGAATTGAGGTATCTTGGAGACATGGATCACATAAGTGGTCAAGATGGAGACTTTTTTCAATCCATGAAAGAGATTCAGGAGTAACTCAAGATGACCATCCAAGATAACACTCAAAAGCTCAAAGCCAAAGTGGATTAAAAGAGAAAAAATGTTCAATTTTCTATTGGTGACTATGTAATGATCCATTTGAATAAAAAAAGGCTTCAAAAAGGTATGCCTACCAAGCTACATATGAAGAGGGTAGGGCCTTCCAAAATATTGGCAAAGTATGAAGAAAGTGCCTATAAGATATATTTACCATTAGATTTAGGCATATCCCACATTTTCAATGTCCAAGACTTGGTGGCATTCAAAGGTACATTACCTTAGACTGGTCCAAATGCTTAAGATGACATTGAACATGCTACAACACCTACTATCAACAAGTTTGAGGTAGAGAAGGTCCTAAACTCCAAAGTGAAGAAGTCTACAAGGCACAAGGTGTATATGGACCAGCTTATCTAATGGAAGGGAAAGAAAACTTTAGAGGCTACTTGGGTTTTTGAAACATAATTCAAGAGGGTTGGAATTCTCTTGGACATGTTACCATTAGGTATAACTTAGTTTCTTTTGATGGAGGGGAGTATGGTGTAGGAGCACCTAGGTAGGCTAGTGATAGACCTAGGGCTTCTTTGATGTTTTGGATTGTAGTGATGCTATCCACATCATTAGATCAATAAGAGGACTAACATGGTCCTAGGGTGTGGATAGATAGATTGCAAGAGCCTAAAATGGAAATGTTATTTATAGCTGCTCAAAATTACGCATTTGGCTTAATAGAGAATTTTTGGGTTTTGAGGGATAAAATAGGTCAAGTAGATGTTTGGGGGAACTTATTAGGTGTTATATATATATATATATATATATATATATGACTTTTTCCATGGTTTGGTAGAAAATAGAGCAAGTTTGAGAAGCAAATATGCAAAATTGCAAAAATTGCTCATTCTTGCAAAGTTGTCTTTGACAACTTTTGCAATTTTCTTGCAAAATGAACAATTTCTTTGTGAGGTATTTTTAACCACAAAATTTAGTTGGGTGTACTCTTGGGAATCCTTTATAAGGCCAATCTAAACCTTTTCAAGGGCTTGGAGAAACTAGAATTGTTTGTGTATGGATTGGGCAAACAACATTTGAATAATAGTTTTGTGTTTTCAGTGTCATTAGCATGAAAGTGGATTAAATCTGCATGTTTTTTTGTTGGAATAGTTAGGGTGGATGCTCGTTAGTTTTTTTGTCAAGTTTTGTGTGTTTAGATTAGTTATTTTGCATTCTGACAGTCTGCTATTCTGAACAAAGAAGTTCTCACAAATGGGGTTTTAGGGCCATTTCCCACCATGAGCATTGTATAGTTTCTTGGGATATGAAAATAGACTCCATGTATAGTAATGGAGGGCCCATGGAGAGCACATAAGTTTCTTTTAATGTGATACCCTAGGGATCATAGAGCAGGTTAAGGAGTTATGGAGAGGATTGAGAACATTAAGACATCAATCCAAGCACATGGTGAGTAAGAAGAAGGTTCATGATACCCCAATATCAAGGAGAAGCCTTGATAAGGACCCTAAGGAGGATTTTATAGTAGAAATCACTCAAACCCTTAATTTTAGCTTAAAAATGTGCCCATACTATACAAACAAGTTGCAAATCTAAGATCTTGAGAATCTTCAAGACCACTGAAAAAGGTATCGAGAATAGTAATTTTTTGGGATATTTGTTAAGGTATTTTACTAGATATTTAGGGTTTTGTACATTTGGAGGGCTAATCCTTGTAGCCTATTTCAAAGCAATTGGGTGCAATTTGACTTATGGATTACAACTCAATTAGGGTTTTGATATTACTTTTGGATTGGAATCTTGAAGAGATACCTAAGGCATACCTAGTTGTCCATTTGATCATGTGGGAAGGTCTAGTGAGCATCAGGGTTAAGTGTTTTGAATGAACTAATGAGCAAGCTTGTACTATCCAATTGATGTGTACTGGTTAAAGAAGTAATATCTATTGGCTAGGATCCTTAGAGGCAATAGGGTGTGAGGAATCCCTATTTGGTCAAGTGAATGACCTAGTGGAGATCCTAAAGAGCTTGGGGTTTGCGATAAAGATTGGTTGTCATATCACCATGTAAAATACACTTCAAAGACTCAAGGAAATTTGACTTACTATGACAACTAAGAGTCCTGGATTATACATCAACTAGGGCAAATTCTTGCTATAATATAATGGGTTTAAAAATAACTAGAAATATGATTTATTGCACTTCATTTTGGGGAAGCTATAGCCCACATGAGCCATTTTTTCTCCCTTGTTTTACAGTCTCCCCCTCTTGCAAATATCATTGCCAATGCATTCCTTGACAAAGAGCCATGTTTTCTGCTATTAATTAATTAATTAATTTCTATCATATATTTATTATTATTGTAGCTCTATGGTTGATCCAAGAGCTATTTTAATATATTTGTCCACTCAATTGTATTTGTTTTCCTATAGCAGGAGTGTTGTTGGCATTGAGTATTTGTTCATTGTGATAATTATATTTTAACCATATTTTTTGTTTTGTTTATTCATGCTAATATGAATGTGACATGTTGAGTCCTATGATATCAATCACTTGACATTTGGTTATTATGTTTGAAACTTCAAGAGTGCCTTTTACTAATTAGAAAAATCACAATAGAATAAGGGGCAACTACAATCACTTTGTTGGGAGGTAAACTAATATTGTCAGTACTAATTAAACTTGATAATGTTACCCCATCGAATGCGAGATTTATCTAGGATGTAGCCCATGAAATTCATTTTGATCCTCTAACTAGAAATGTACTTTATAATTTACTTGGGACTATTTTAGGAAAACTATATAAATTAGCATAGTTTTTGTTTATTCATTCAAAAAAAAATTGTTGGCACTTTATTGCATTCAAAATTAGGAATCACATTGCATACATAATAGTTTAATAAGAGTAGTAGTATTTTTTTACTTAATGAAGTTTTATATATTTAGAATTTTTTAAAATTAAAATATAGAATTAATATTGCCTATAGGCTTTTAAAAATACATTTCATAATGAATTTTTATATATTCATAATTTTATCTAAATTAAACTACTGGCTTGATTGAATTAATATTTTTAGCTGATGTATTTTTTTAAAAATACATCAGCGAAAAATATCCTTGAATGTAAGTGCTAAAAATGTGGTCTCATAATTGCTAACGGCTTGGACCTATACATCAAAGGACAAGGAGTGTCAACATGGGTGATGGGTAAGACTTATGACTTGGAATGCAAACTTGAATGGATTATTTATAATGAGTGGGTGGGCTCATATTCATTGTTAGTCTTGAATTGATATTGGAGGAGTCTTCCATTTCAAAATGTGCATGTTCCTAAACCTTTTGAAAGAAATGGGATTTATACATGATCTACAAACTAGGCATAGGTAACATATTGAGATCACATTTCTTTAGGTGATATATTGTTATTTTTAATTTATATACCAACCTATGCTTTTTGCCACAAAATTATAGATTTTTTTTCCATTTTGGCATAGATGGTGAGGATGTAGGCCAAGGTTTCCTATCCTCTAATCATGGAATAACTCTTATAGATTTGATGGAAATAATTGGACTATTATTTAAAGGTACCTTCTAATAAAGTTTTCATTTTAAAATATTTTATTGAGCTCCATATGCCCATATTAAATTTGCATCACAAAGTGGTTCAAATCACAAATAGTTTTTTTAAAAAATAACTTTTTTTCTCCAAATTCTTCAATGTTTCAGTTATAAACAAAGATTTATGACAGGCTAGAATCTAGAGGTTATTTGTATGGATTTAAAGGCTATTTTAAGTAAATTAGTGATTAAGGTTTTATGTAATTATCAACCTCTTTTAATAAAAAAACTAATTTTTAGCTTTTAACATTTGAAACCTATGGGGTTATATTTTGTTAGTTTATGTTATCAATTTTGGTATTCACTATCTCATTTTGGAACTAAACTTGTCTTCTTATATCAATTTTGTGTTTTATGTTTCAAATTCTTTCATCATGCTAAGTCAACAAGATGTAAAACACATTACTTGTGCACTCATTTTCATTATTGTATAGATTTTTGTTATCAACTTACTTTCTTATCTTTATTTGAATGAAAGAAATATGTCGCCTACAATTTCTCTTTCAATATGTTCAAGCATATGAAGTTACTTTTACAACCACTTTTTATGTACTACAACTTGAATTATTCCCTTTCTTACATTCTTGAAAATTATTGTGGACTAATGAATTATAGAAATCTATACCATCTACAAGTTCACAGTAAATAGAAAAGATTGATGTGAAGCTTTTTAAAGAGCAACAAAAGATTCAAACACTATAGGATTGTACTACGTACAAGATTGCTTTCTACAATCATACATGTTTTTAGATCTATACTTTTATAAACTTATTGTTATTATTAGTTATGCTTTCAATTCAAACACCTATTAGTGAATCCCTTCCACCTCCTTTGGGTGCAAGCATTAGTGTTAGTGGCATTGCCTTCCTCATCGAGTAGCTAGGAGATGAATATTTTATGGCCTATTTATTTGTTTACTAAGTCAAAGGAGCACTAGGAAGTTATTAGGCTATTTGCATGTTTAACCTATATACAAGGATGTCTAATTTTTTGTTTGTAGGGGTCTCATTTGGGGAGGGTGGGATGAAAAATAAAAGGAAAAGGAAAAGGCTTGAGGGGAAGCTCTTAAATATCTTCAAATAAGAAAGACATTTGAATATTAAATATCAAATAAAAATACTCTTATATAAATATTACTAAACTCACAATGTGAGAAATTAAAATATTTCAATTTTTGTTCACGATTAAAAATGTTTATAAAAATTTCTATTTAACTACAAATATTGAAATATACTAAACTATAAATATAATATTTAATTTAAGTTTGTTATAGTTAATCATTACATATAGTTTGTATATAGTTTATATATTAAACACTTTGTATTAAAGAAAATATATTTAATTATAAATATATTTTGAACTAGCAATTGTGTGTTTACGCATGTGCAATAATTAGTTGATATGAGTGATTTGGTAATTGAATGCAAGGTGAATAAGAGGTATTATGTTGCTATGGAGATGAATAGGTAAAATTTTATTCTTAAATGATGAGTGTACCAATGTAAATTTGATATGCAATGTTAATTTTACATATTAACAAAAATAAATTAATAAGTATGAGATATTTTCCATAGCAAGTCAATTTGTGATTTTGCTATTAGGATTTAACTATGTATTTTTTGAGTCAAACTAATTGACCCATGTATCATGAGTAGTGATTCACACATGAATTCATCTCTCATGAGAATAAATAGATGTTAATCACTCATTGGATCTAGGTGGTGCTCACAAAGGTGAAGCACTAGGACTTCCCAAGAGGTCACCCATCCTAGTACTACTCCATCTTGAGCGCACTTAACTACAAAAATCCTTCCATATTAGCTTGTTAAAATAGTATTGAGTTTTAAGGGATTGTAAATTGCAATCAAGTTGAAATTAGTGGATAGTAAGAATATTGAACTTGTTAGTTGGTGGATTAGTCCAGTGGTTGGGTGAACCACATTAAATATTTGTGTCTTGTGTTCTCTTATGTAAGTTATATTAATTTCTGATAATGCTTATGTTTGCATGTAATTCTTATTTTTCTCTTTAATCCTAACAATCATCTATATAATGATCATTATACCTTTGTACACCAACTCTAATTGACCTAAGTGTTATTGGGAGTTTTAATTGGTTTAGGATTTTTTTTATGTAGTTTCACAAATTCATTGGTTGCAAATATATAAGTTGTCATGTCAAAATATTTCCTTGTATATCAATAAGAGGAAAATACCCATTTTTAATTAATTTCAAAATATTTACAAATACATTGTTCAAGTGTAGGCATTGGAAGAAAAACATAGGGTTAAGATGTTGGAAATATTCAAGACTAGCTAGGTTACTGAGAGGGGAGGGGTGAATCAGTAACATCACAAACTTTAACAAATTCAGATCTTAATTACAATAATATAATTACCATTTAATTCATCAAATCTGATCTACTGCATGCATGAGAAATTGAAAACATAAAACATTCATAAATTTGGTGACCTAGAAACCTACCAAATAGAAAGTAAAACTAGGGTGGGGGGGTAAGTGAACACAGTTGTGGTGCCAAAAGGGGGGTATAAGTGGACACCTTTTTCCTGAAATCTACAAAATTTGAACTTCAACAAGAATTTGAAGATAGTTATGCTCAAAATTTTAAGATATGAAAAAAAACAAAAGTTGTAGTCCTTTGAATCTAGTTTCTAAACTACTAATTTTTTTTCAAAATGGTTTATTTTTAGGTCCTCAGAAAGGGGGGCCACAAAAAAGTGGTATTGTTTATTCCAAAAAAACATAACATAGTACAAAGTGTGGCCCCCCTAAAATTTTAACTTTTTTTTTGAAATTCTTTAATCGCTCAAGTCAAAAGTTACTTAACACTATTTAGTTTATCCCAGATTTTTCGGGTAATTTAGTAATGTGTATTTTTTTTAAATGAATTTTTTAACTAGACACATCCCAAAAATGTGAAATATCTATTTTCTCCCCCTAGAAATAATTGAAAACTAATCTAAAATCAAAACTTTTTTTTCAAAGTGTGTAGAATGGAGTCTAGTTTCTAAAAAACTAAGTTGTTGCAAAATTCGATGAATGAGCTAAAATCTATAGCCCAATTAGTACATGGTGGTTTTTGACAAAAAATGAACATACATTCAAAAGAAATTATAGATGAAAGGTTTGAAATAGTTCAAATTAAAAATAAATTATATGGTTAGATAGATAACATAGAGACCTATAATGCTATGTAACCTGATCTTATCGATACCCAGCCATGAGGAATCTTGAAGGGGAGCACACAAGAAAAAATAATCATTTTTGGTATGTTTGCTGGAAAACACATTTCAGACCTATTCATAAACTCCAAACCTTTGGGTTGGATCTCCAAGGAAAAACCAAGCCTTAGGCTTGGGTTTAAATAAGCTTTCAATAGTACGTGTGGTCTATAGCGCACACACGCTATAGTGCGCACGTGCTATCTAAAACATAATTTCTCAGTGGCATGTGCGCACTATAGTGCACATGCACTATTAAGACCTAAATTGCATAAGAGAACTAGGTGGGGGAGATAAGGGAATGGCCATGTGTGTGTGTGAGAGAGATAGAGAGAAAGTAGGGGATGGGAGAGGGGAGAGAGAAAGTGAGAAAGAGTAGGGGTGGCAAAGAGAGTATAGGATGGGAGAGAGAGTAGGGGTGGTATAGAGAGAGGAAGTGTGAGAGAGAGTAGGGGTGGAAAAGAGAGAGTGCAGGATGGGGGAAAGAGATTAAAAGTAGGGGATGGGAGAGAGAGAAAGTATGAGAGAGAGTACAAGTTGGGAGAGAGATTAAGAGTAGGGGTTGGGGGAGAGAGAGAGTAGGCGATGGGAGACGGAGTGGGAGAGGAAGAGTGAGAGAGAGGAGGATGGGAGTGCATGTGTGTGAAAGAGAGAGAGTATGGAATGGGAGAGGGGGAAGACAAAATAACTCGAGAGAGAGTAGGGGATGGAAGAGAGAGTAGGCGATGGGAGAGGGAGTGGGAGAGGGAGAGAAAGGGGGGATAGAAATGTGTGTAAGAGAGAAAGAGAAAGAGAGTAGGGGATAGGAGAGAGTGTGAAAATGTAAGAGAGAGTAGAGAGGGGGGAGAGAGAGAGAGAGAGAGAGAGAGAGAGAGAGAGAGAGAGAGAGAGAGAGAGAGAGAGAGGGAAAGGGAGAGTGAGTGAGAGAAAAAGTAGTGGATGGAAGAGGAGAGGGGGGGGGATGGGTGTGTGTGTTTGTGAAAGAGAGAGAGAGAGTAGAGAATGAGAGAAGGGAGATAGAGATAGAGAGAGTAGGCAATGGCAGAGGGATGGGAGAGGGAGGGAGAGAGTGAGAGAGAGAGTAGGTGGTGGGAGAGGGAGTGGGAGGGAGAGAGAGGTGGAACGAAAGCATGTAAGAGAGATAGAGTAGGGGGACGAGAGAGAGTAGGTAGTGGGACAGGGATTGCAAGAGAGAGAGATGGGGGGAATGGGAATGTGTATTTATTTATAAGAGAGATAGAGTAAGGGATGGGAGAGAGTGTGAGAGTTTGAGAGAAAGTAGGAGGTGGCAGAGAGAGCTCGTATGGGATGGGGGCAAGAGAGAGAGAGAGAGTAGGGGATGGGAGAGAGTGTGAGAGAGAGTAGGGGATGGAAGAGAGAGAGTGGGAGTAGGGGATTGGAGAGATAAAGTAGAGAGGGAGAGAGAGTACTTAAGAGAGAGAGAGAGATAGTAGGTGGTGCAAGAGGGAGTGGGAGAGGGAGAGAGGGGGGGGATGGGAGTGTGTGACAAATGTAGAGAGTAGGGAATGGCAGAGCAGAGAGAGAGGGAGGATGGGAGTGTGCATGTAAGAGAGACAAAGTAGGGGATGGGAGAGAGTGTGAGAGTGTGAGAGAGAGTAGGTGGTGGCAAAGAGAGTTCATACAGGATGAGAGAGAGAGAGAGAGAGAGAGAGAGAGAGAGAGAGAGTGAGATTATGGGATGGGAGAGTGTGAGAGAGAGTAGGGGATGAGAGAGAGAGAGTGATAGTAAGGGATGGGAGAGAGAGAGAGAGAGAGAGAGTAGAGAGAGAGTGTAGAGAGGAAGAAAGAGAACTTGAGAGAGAGAGAGATAGTAGGCGGTAGGAGAGGGAGTGGAAGAGGGAGAGGGAGAGAGATAGGGGGATGGGCATGTGTGTGACAAATGTAGAGAGTAGGGGATGAGAGAGAATAAGAGTGGGGGGATAAGAGTGTGTGTATCTCTGAAAGAGAGAGAGTAGGGGATGGGAGAGAGTGTGAGAGTGTGAGAGTAGGGGGTGGCAGAGAGAGAGTATGATAATGAGGGAGAGAAAGTAGGTAATGGGAGAGGGAAAGAGAGAGGGGGGATGGGAGTGTGTGTGTGTGTGAGAGAGAGAGAAAAAGTAGGGGATGGGAGAGAGTGTGAGTGTGTGAGAGTAGGGGATGGGAGAGGAGAGAGAGAGAGCAGGGGATGGGGGAGAGGAAGTAGGTGATGGGAGAGGGAGAGAGAGAGGGGGGATGGGAGTGTGTGTGTGAGAGAGATAGAGTAGGGGATGGATGAGAGTGTGAGTGTGAGAGAGTAAGGGATAGGAGAGGAGAGAGAGATTAGGGATGGGGGAGAGAAAGTAGGTAGTGGGAGAGGGAGAGAGAGAGGGGGAATGGGAGTGTGTGTGTAAGAGAGAAAGAGTAGGGAATGGGAGAGAGTGTGAGAGTGAGTAGGTGGTGGTAGAGAGAGCTCGTACAAGATGGGAGAGAGAGAGAGTAGAGAGGGAGAGAGAGAGAGAGAGTAGGC
This sequence comes from Cupressus sempervirens, assembly GCA_028749045.1. Classification (NCBI taxonomy): domain Eukaryota; kingdom Viridiplantae; phylum Streptophyta; class Pinopsida; order Cupressales; family Cupressaceae; genus Cupressus; species Cupressus sempervirens. The sequence continues at coordinate 62,813,994 of CM053789.1, forward strand.
AGTAGGAGAGGGAGAGGGAGAGGGAGAGAGATAGGGGGAATGGGAATGTGTGTAAGAGAGACAAAGTAGGAGATGGGAGAGGAGAGAGAGAGTAGGTGGTAGGAGAGGGAGAGGGAGAGAGATAGGGGGATAAGAGTGTGTGTGAGATATCTAAAGAGTCAGGGATGGGAAAGGAGAGAGGGTGAGGGAGGTAGAGAGAGTAGGTGGTGGGAGAGGGAGAGTGAGAGAGAGTAAATGATGGGAGAGGGGAGAGAGAGTAGGAAGGATAGAGAGTAGGGAGGATGGGGAGTAGGGAGGATGGGGAGTGATGTGATTTCACATAATGCGTATGCAATATAGTGCATATGCGCTTTATAGTGTGTACACACTATAGTGCGTATGCACTATCTCAAATCACCTAAAAATGGTAAAAAACCAACCTTGGGTCCTATTTCATCCATTTCTTGCTTTTGGTCTATTATGCACTCTGTTATTCCAATAGAAATCATGGGTTTCAACATAGCAAACACCATTTCAACACTTTTGGAAGTTAGCAAACACCAAATTCAATCATTGGATACGTGATTTGAAGACTTTTTGAATATTCCTTGTATAGAAAAGGTTAGTGGAATCCATTTTAAATATTGTTTGTCAATATATAGATACAAATTTGATTATAATTTGACATGTTATTTAATATATAATGAATTCATTGAAAATTGTATGTTTGAATAAAATGTTATTTTGGAATGGTTAGAAATTTGACAAGTCATTTGATATATATTGTGTATTCATTCAAATAATTATAAATTTTATATGTAATTAAATAATTTGTAATTTACACATTTTAAGTAATTCGGATGTTTGAATAATTTGACATGTAGAAATCATCATCATGCCAAGGAAGAAACCAAAGATTAAAACAAATGAAGATAGGGAGAGAGATTTGGCAATTGAAAGAGATAAAATAAAATTACTAAGTGAACAAAGAAAATTACAAAGCAATAATGAAGAATTGACTTTCGAAGAGGATCGAGAACCACCAGTACAAAGAAACAAAGAGGAAAAATTAGAAAGACAAAGAGAACGAATGAGATTGTTACGCTCAAGAAGATAATTGAATTGTGAAGTTACACCATCCTCCAATGTTGGAGTCATATCGTCCGCTAGACCATCTTTCAATGTTGAAGGCATATCATCCTCTCATGTAGAAGAGACACTGATTTTTAGATCTGACGATATACACACTCCATCATGTCATGTTGAAAGCACAACATCAACACATCAAGTAGGTGATATTCCATCTTTTACATCTTATTGCCAAGGCACATCATCTTTGGTTCAAGGTACACAATACACTCAACCTTATATTGATGTTCAAAATGTTGAGAGAATTGAAGAGATTATAACACCTTCTAGAATTCGTTTTAGAAGACCAAAATATTTGATTGATATTGATACTAACATTTTGAAATCAATGCCTGACAAGATTAGCAATCGTACATGTCAAAGAAAATTTAATAGTATGTGGAGATTATTTTTTGAAGAATTAAATATTACAGGTCAATGCCAATTATTTTTTGAAATGATGAGAAATTTGAAATTTAGGCCTATCATGAAGATTCTTGGGCTAAGAACGATGGACAATTCAAATGAAAGAAATATTGTAAAGAATCTAAGGAGTGCTTATGACAAAGTGGGTTCTAAATCATGCACCAAAGATAGTAATATCACAAGACGAGTACTCACATGGACAATAGTAAGTAGCCAAATGAAGAAAGCTCGACTCATCAGAAAGGTAAGAAAAATATTAAAAATTAGTAGAGGTACCCTAAGGAGAGCCATGCTAAGGCGTGAGAGATTAGAAGATCCAACAAAAAATGAGTTATGAACATTTAGTGGTAGACTACCACGAAAGAATAAAGAAATTAGTGAAGCCTTGAAATCATTGATCAAATTTTTTTGGAAAAATAATACACGTGTTTCTCCTAATCAAAGAGATGTTGTAAGAAGGAGGACTGGTAGCCAAAATCGCGAGCCACATGTGAAACATTTTTTGGACTCAACTTAGACACAATTTTTTGCAAAATTTATTGGTGTGTATCCTCAAATTTGAATAAGTCAAAGATTTTTTGAGATGGGTAAACCTTTTTATGTGAACATAAGTCACACATGCACAACTTGTCGTTGTAGGATACATATTGAATTTTCTAACCATTTTGATGTTTTTAGGCATATATGCATAGTTTTGCATTCTTAGTTTGTTTTGCGGGATTGTGACATAAAAGAGCCACCAAGATCTTCAAGGGAATTCATATCCAACATTTTATGTGAAATAGGGGACATCCAACAATTTTACAAGACATCATGCTTGGATGGTAAGTGCTTATTTTGTGGTTCTTTGCAACTTTTATCAAATTGTCAACATATGGATAGTATGCATGCAATTGGAAATGAAATAGTAGATTAAGAAAAATTTAAGACAGTGACATATGCTCTAAAAGATGGAAAACATGGTAAAAAATATGATCTAGTCATTGAAAAGATTCCAGTGTATGAGTTGATGAAGATTTTTTGTGAAAAGATTATTTACGAGTATGCAAGGCATACCCATAGTGCTCGATGGTTGGATTTACAATTCAAGTTGTGCAAGGATGCATTTCCATTGGATACCATTGTTTTGGTTATAGATTTTGCAGAGAACTACACACTACAACCAAAAAATGAGGTGCAAACAAAGTATTATACATCTCAACAGGTTTCCATATTTGTTCATGCATTCACCTACAAGTACAGAGGATGATAGGAAGATTTTGAGGGAGTACCATTTTTACAACAGCGATGATCAATCACATTCTACAGAGTTCGTACATGTTTGTTTTCAACTATTTTATGGAGATTTGGCTAATAGGGGCATATCATATCGTCAGCACATTATTTGGTCAAACAATTGTGCATCTCAATTCAAGAATGCACAGATGTTCTATTGGTTGAGCAGGATGCATAGGTTGTGTAGAATTCAATATATGTGAAATTTCACAGAGGCTGGTCATGGTAAGGGAGAGCATGATGGTGCAGGCGCATGCATTATAAGAGCCTTGGCTCATGAAGAACTAAACTACAAAGATGGAGCAAAATTGATAGATGCAAAATCCATCGTCCAATGGTGTAACACTACAATGGGTCTAGGTAAGGAAGGTGAGTCTACAATTCATAGATTTTTTTGGTTGATATATAATACTAACATTGCACTATATCAAGATTGTTGCACACTAATAGGATCTAGTGAGTCACACTCTTTTAGAAGCTTTGATGCAGAATCATGGAGTATCCACACAAGAAAAATGGCATGCTATTGTCCATCATGTACAGGGGAAAATTGGGATGACTATGAGTCAACTGAATGGGTGGACAAATGGGATATATGGGTGTTGGATCCAATTGACACCTATCGTCCCCCACAAGCACTAGAAATGGTAGAGATGGATGTGTCTATTGACTTTGACCCCCTATCAGATCTAGTGCAACCTGGTAAAGTTTATAACTTTTACCCAAGTATTTTTTGAATTAATGACTACATTTTGTACATTTGTCACTGCAGGCCATGTTTTTGTTGTTATTGTACCTGAAGACAATGAAGAAGGGACAGATTATTATTTGTGTCATTGTGTTGAAGCCAAACAAAAATTGGAACACTTGGTTATAGATGGTGAAGGCTTAGAGTACCATGTCAGTGCGGTGGTTGTAACAGGCACATGGCTTAGACGATATCCTATAAAGAATCCTAACTTGTGGTTATTTGAGGATTGGCAAACAAAGAGGAAGATTCTTCATTATTCAAAACTTGTTGTCGCATCAAATGTCCACTTGATAAAATATGGTGGAAAACCACATAATAAAATTCTTTGAAAATTTCATGAGTCAGACCATGAGGCAATACTTGAGACATTAAAATGTCGAGTAGATCCAGTTGGCACATTAGATTGAATAGGGAGAGAGGGAGTGAGATAAAAAATGATCAATTGGATCCAAATAAAATGTTACAACCTCTTCCCCAAGACTATCACATGACTAAGTTTGACCATTTTATGATGTGTACATGATGAGATTTAGTTTTTATTTGTTTAGAATCTAGATACATTATTTGAATTTATATTAGATTCTTTAATAGGACCCATTTTTTTAATCTTATCTTAGATTTTTTACTGTGCTAATTCTTCATTTATAGGTCACCAAAGAAGAGGGCTAATAAAGTTGACAAACAACTGATAAAGGGTGAGATGCCAAAATCATCTATGAAATGGTATTATCAATTCACATCCTCAATATTTATTAGTGTTCTTTGTTCAAGTACCATTTTATGCTAATCATCTTATGCCTGGAATTGCAGAGGATCACAATCATCTCGATCTGATGATAATGGGGCAGTGACAGATATAGTTCTCTCTAAGGATTCCAATTTGTTGGACTTTGACTCATTATTATCATAAAGTTGGAATGTTGGAAAGAGTTAATAGTTGATTATGAATATTCATCCCATGTGTGTTAATCTTAGTGGATTAATATTATCTTAGATTTTTTATTGTGCTAATTCTTCATTTGCAGGTCACCAAAGAAGAGGGCTAATAAAGTTGACACACAAGTGATAAAGGGTGAGATGCCAAAATCATCTGTGAAATGGTATTATCAATTCACATCCTCAATATTTATTATTTTGCTTTGTTCAAGTACCATTCTTTGCTAATAATATTATGCCTGGAATTGCAGAGGATCACAATCATCAAAAAGTAAGAAGGAAAATAGGTTGTTCAAGTGACATTTTCAATGAGGTTGTTTGTACAACGTAATGATTGAGTTGAAGTGATTTATGAAGTAATGGTTGTTTGTACACTATAGTTTTTAGCATAGACTTCCTAGAATAATTTTTTTACTATGCTTTGAATGACAAATAAAAATTTCAATCTGCATATAATATGATCGTCTAGTTTTTTTTATAGCATGTGCATACATTATCCCTCAATATCAAACATGGAAGGCTATTATCTACTATATTTAGAATTTCTCTGGCAGTTCATACACATGTTAATAATAACTTATTTCAAAACCCAATTGAATTCAACCTGCAATAGGGTTAAATTATATCAATATTAACGTTTGTAGCATTAATTGGTCACATTCCTAATATTGACACACAACTGAATTGGGACCAACAATTCCTCACAAGTTTACACCAGCAAACATATTTTAATGGAGATATATATTAGAAGATTCAACACAATGGTGATGTATTTGGATCATAGCTTTCATGAAGAGTTTGACATAGTTTAAAATAGTTATAAGTACATACTTCTGGGAAGTTACATTCTAATGACTTGAAATAGATTTACAATGCTCAGAACTTCCATTTGTTTAAAGTACAACACAATCATATAGAACTGGATTCCAATCAATTCCTACAGATGTCATTCAATTCAGGATAGTCACCTCATAGTCATCTATCTTTTAAGAAAATCATCACTACTTACATGTGATGCTCTATACAGCCTATTGTGTGGTGACCATTCCAAATATAAATTGTTCACCATTTCATATGAAACTAAACTATCATTGGAACCTAGATGAATTCTTGTCATTCACAAATTATCTTGACTCTTATATTGTGCTCTAAAAATTAATAGCTTTGGTTTCACTTTTTTTGTTTTCCCCTTATAAAAATCAACATTTATCCTTTAGTCTCTAAAATTAGTTAAACATAAGGATCTGAACCTCTATGTGCTCTAACTTCTTGACCCTCTTTTTAATCTTCCTTTCAACTTGATCACTTAATTGACACTTAATTGATGTGTTCCCTACCCTTCCTGTAAACATCCATGTTCCTCTACCTAAACAAACTCTTCCTCCAACTCTATAGCCTCCTCTTTGATAAGAAAAAAAGGTTCATTACCCTTGTCATTTCTTCCTTGTCCTATTCCTATATTATTGGTTTTTCTTCCCCTTCCTCTGTTTTCATTTCCTCTACCACCTTCTTGTCTCTCTTTCTTCCTATTGACCATATCTTATGCACTTATAGCCAATTGGAAACTATCTCTAAGCATCTTAGGAAAAATCAAGGTAATCCCATTTTGCAAGTTTTATATGAGCCCATTAAGATACCTTGCAACATTTTCATCTTTTTTCCTCTAATCCACCTCTTATGCTCAACTTGTGAAATTCCTCTATGTAGGTCATCAAACCGATCTCCTTTTCTTTCAAGTTATTCCTTATCCTCTATTTTGGATTGTATTATTTGATGGAAGAGGTACATCCTTCACCATTTGGTCATGTTTGTTCCACCCTTACAAAACCTCTTTTCCATTACACTACTCCACCATGTCAATGTTGTCCCTCTTATCTATGCTTTGTATAGCTTTACCTTATTTTACTTCACTTATATCTCCATAATTATAATAGTTCTCTTGGGAATCTATCAACCCCAAAACCTCTTCACTATCTATCTTGCCATGATAGATATGGAAATCAATTATTGTCTTTCTTCTACCACATTGAAATATCTTCAACAACCTTATCATCCATATTTCTTCAAGATCTAAGTCCCCTCCATCCTCTCCATGAGGATTCTCAAGTGCTTAAGCATCACTTTCTTGTTCTTCATGCACATCCCTCGTAGGAATCCTTTCCAAAGCTTCCAAGATTTCCAAGATGGTTGCATTTTACTTGCTTACTTGTCTCAGTTCTCTTTACCTTATTGCATCTTAGTCTCTTTGTTTCCTCAACTCTCTATCCATTATTTTAGTTGCTTATATCAGCTCTTGTATCTCCTATATATATTTTTTGGAGGCATCTTCTCAATATAACAATCTACAACACAAGTAACTAATTTTTCACCCCTCAATAGATCTACTAGATTTGATACCAATGATTTGAGGAGTCAAACTAGATGATGCAGAGGGAAGTATGATGAGCCCTTTAAACAACCCAAAATGAGTAAATTAGTAATAATGTGCCAAGTGACCCTTCTAGGTCCTAATGGTCAAATCCCACAAATGGTCAACTCCAGGGGGTTTTAAGGCCTTCAATAGGATTTTTTTGGCCAATATAACATGTTCCAACCAATACCTCTCAGTTTCAATACCTTTTAAGCAAAAATCCACAATGTACCCCAATGTTGTCAATGCAACTTTTCAATTCTATGACAGCAGCAAGACAAATGTGGACTTAAATTTTGATTTTCTCAAAAGACTCTTTGAAAAAATGACCTTTTTAGATACCCTTTATCCTCATACAAAAAATATATAAAACTAAGATGTGACTCCTTTGGAAAATATCAGAGATTCTTCACAATGACCCTGTCTTTAACAATGAAGCAATGATGTATTTACAAAGCAACTGATAGAAATACTTAATGTCTAGACTCCAACACTTGCATAGGCTCCTAAAATGCCTTCAATCAGAACATTCCACAATCAATTTTAGTCTAAGGGCTCCCTAACCCCAAAAGCCCCAAATTTGCCCTCTTAAAACCCTTGGTTCTAGGGCTTTCTGGATCTCACACGTGTCATAACTTCCAAATCCAATTGGAAGTACAAACATCCTTATTTAAACATTTGAAACATGTATCAACCATTTAACCATGCCCTCCTTAAGGCCAAACTCCTGCTGCTTGAGTCTACCAAGCCCTTTTCCACCAATTTTCACCCATGTTAGTGGATAGCTATCCTTCAAACTTTGTTAACTGCAAATGTTAGTGGATATATGTAATTTAAATGTTAGATTTGAGCCATCCCATGAAAAACAACAGAAATATCTCATGGAATGACCATGATTATTAGTAAAAACCCTCAAAATTGCTTGAAAATGTGAGTTTCTAGCCAATCAGTGAATAATAGGTTAACAAAATGCAATGAAAATTTAGTAGTTCTTCATGAAATAGTGTTAAACATCAATGGAAATGATCATACCACTTACTCCTATCAGATTGGAACTCAAAACACCAAGAAATCTTCAAAATGCACTCAAAACAAGGCTTTTTTATTCCATTTGTGGAGCAGTCCGTACAACCTCTGTACTTCTCCATACAATGAAGGTTCTTGACCTTATATAGATGCTATAGGGACCCCTAAACCATTTCCATGTGGTTACACATGATTATCCTTAACCAAATTCAAATTATTGCATTTCCCTCCAAGACAGCAACTAACCATTAAGTTTGAAAATTTGAATTTGCACAGCTCTAAAACAAGCATTAAATGATCTTTTGGAACCCTATAACCTATCAAATGACATGATGTGACTATGAAAAACTATATGACCCTATAAAATGCCCTTCTTAACCTATGCACTCCCTATTTCTCTTACAATGCAAGAATTTCACAATTTTGTCCTTTTAGGACTTATTATAAATATATGCTTTTTAAGCATTTAAGCTTTATTTCATGAAAGACCACATCATATATTCATCCTCCTAGTGCTCTAGTCTTCAAAATGGTCCCAAGGAGATGCTCCTACATCACTAGATCCCCAAGAAGTAATAAACATTCAACAAATGACTTGTTTCAAGAATAGATTCAAACCATTAAACTAAATACCTACCCTTCTCCACAAGGGTCCCTCCAAATGTTCAAATTGGGTTACCAAATTTATTGGCCTATCCAAACTCTTTCTAAGGTCTTCAAATAGCTCAATTAGGTTGTTCCAATAGTCTAAATGCATATCTTTAATAGGTTTATCCAAAACCCCTTACTTGGACATTATCTAGGCTTGATCTTAGTATTGCTATGAATCAGGTAATTCCTTATTTTCACCAATTTCTCCCAAACCCCATACAAGTAAATTATAGTTACAAATACTACTATTGGAGTATGACAACATATAGCAATCTCATTTGTAGTTCCTTTGGACCAACTATTTGATCCAACACTATGGATTCAACAAAATAGGCCTAATTACCCTTCACTTACAAAGAAACTCTCAATATTTCTAACTCAAGGCCCTATACGGGCTATGGTAATATTCTATCATGATCTAAAAAAACATATTTTCACACCCATCTACCTAGCCATGGGCATTCGATAGTGCAAAATTTTCACTTGGCAACTTTGCAAGTTTGCAAAGTTGCTTGACAACATTAACAAAAAGTGCTAAATCTTTATAAGGGCTTCAAGAACTAGTTGGAAACCTATGAAATCTATTGATTCGCATGGGTAAGAGGTATTTAAGACCAATCCAAGTCAGTTTGAGGGTTGGCACATGCTTTTGTATGAATTTTGGCATTGGAATGGAGAGAAAACTAAGCATTTTGATGACAGTTTTCTGATTTCACCCTTCATCCACACCTTTAATGGATTGATAGGGTTACTTTTTTCATGTGGTTTGATATTGTATGGAATGTAGATGCTTTGGTAAATATTAGGAGTTTTTTTTGTCAGTTTCTTTACTAGTTTGAAAAATATTTTTAAAGTTGCCAGATCGCTGGTCTGTACAAAGCAATTAGCAAAGAAACCTCTATAACTTGAATTACAATGGTGGAACCATGATGGATTTTTGGAATCAAGTAATAGAATTTATAAATAATTTAAATATGTACTTTGGTCTTGTTTTGAAGAGGTTTCTTTTTCTTTTTCCAAGAGGCCCTAGTAGCCCTCTTAACTATGCAATCTGCAAATCGATTGGAAACCCAATACTTCAATCCACTTAGTGATCCTAAAAACTATTGAATGAGACCAAATAAAAGCCTTAGAATTTAATCTAGCCAAGAATGAACTCTTTGAAGCTAGTTTTGAAGAACGGTGCAATGAGAGCACTAGGGAGACCCCATGGTGAAATAGAGTTTTGAGTTGATTGGTGAGGATTAGTGTAATAAGGGAATAGAGAGAAGATTCGCTTGGAATAGGGTATAGGAGAAATACCCTAAGAGGCTAGGAGAAAGCCTGGAGTGAGTTCTAGTAGTTGAGGCTAGAACCTTGTTCAAGATCATTTGTCCTCCAACTCCAAGCTATTTCAGTCTACCAACTAGGACTAGTTTAAGGCCATTTACAAAGCAACTCACAATCCCTTGACTTCTGGAACTCCGATGACCCAAAAAAGTCTTAAGAGATGACTCAAATGCAAGGATTCTTTTATTTTTTTAGTCTCATGATCAACTTTACAATGGTTTTTACAAAACCCTCCTTTCTAGCCCCTTTACCCTAGGGCTTTCTAGAAATATTACTTTGCAATGTCTCTAGAATCCCAAAATGGTTCAAAAACCTTCACTTTGGTTATATTAGATGACTTCCAATGTAAAATGAAACTCTTGTTCAAAGAAAACACTAAATCCACCTTTGGAGCAATCAATTTCGACTACCCAAACTTGTCTCCCACACATGGGAATGAGGTTTTAAACTCATTTAGACTCTCAAAACTAAATGAAACCTCCCTTTGGAGCCTTTACATGATTTGATTAAGCCCATTTTGGCTTATATTGCCAATGTTGGCAATTTTACAAAATATTGCACTTTTAGTGCCTTTTACATCTTTTAGAGACTTCGATAGCCTTATTACATTATTTAATACCTTTATAGGTATTTCTTATCCACTGCTAACCTAGGATCAATCCTGATGCAGAGGATAGGGTGATGGACCCAAGTAACAACCCAAAATGAGCAAATTTGTAACAATGTGCCAAGTGACCCTTCTAGGTCCTGATGGGCAAATCCTACAAATAGTCAACTCTAAGATGTTTTTAGGCTTTAATAGGTTTGTTCTACCCTATCTATCATGTTCCCATAAAAACCTTTCAGTTTCCATACCCTCCAAGCCAAAATGCATAATTCACCCAAATGTTGTCAATGCAAAAATTGTAAAGTTGCATTAGCAACTTTTGCAACAATTTAGAAAATTTTAGGAAATAACCATAAAAAAATCTATATTCCTATATTCCTTTGAGTTTTTACTATTTCCGAATCTTTTCTAAGTCATAGAATTGGAATCAAGTGAAAAATGTAAAAATTGCACTTTTTGTGCAAAGTTGCATTGTTGAAAGTTGTAAAAGTTGCTCAAATTTGCAACTTAGTGGAAAAAAGGTCATGGGATAAAACTGTTTACTCTGTTAGCTTTGGGTGGCTGGGTAAACCCTATCCTCAACCTCATCCTATCCGCTTTAGTGCTCAAACATTCTCAGGCACGCCGAATCGGAATGTTCCCAAGGGTCACTAAATGCCATAGGTCTGCGATCATTGATAGGACATATCTCGGAGCTGATGCAAGGTATGAATGTGATTATAGTTCCTATAGGACCATGTTGTAGAGTCCTACAATAACCTCTCTAGCTTTTTAGATATCACATTTCATTTTCATTTTATAACGCCATCTCGGGTGATGCTGAAACTTGCAGTGTTGGCTAGTACAAAGTTGCAAACTGTCAAATCTCTCTCACCTTTCATCATGGGATTGAACTATCTACTCTATTAGCTCTGGGTGGCTAGGTAAACCCTATCCTCAACCTCATCCTATCTACTTCAGCACTCAAACATTCTCGGGCACGTCGAACTGGAATTTTCCCAAGGGTCACTAAATGCCATAGGGCTATGATCTTTGATAGGGCATATCTCAGAGCTCATGTGAGGTATGGATGTGATTCTAGTTCCTAAAAGATTGTGTTGTAGAGACCTACAATAACCTCTCTCACTTTTTGGATATCACATTTTTTTTTCATTTTACAATACCATCTCAGGGGATACTAAAACTTGTAGTGTTGGCTAGTACAAAGTTGCAAACTGCCAAATCTCTCTCACCTTTTGTCGTGGGATCAAACTATCTACTCCATTAGCTCTAGGTGGCTAGGTAAACCCTATCCTCAACCTCATCTTATCCCCTTCAGTTCTCGAACATTCTCGGGCACGCCGAACTGAAATGTCCCCAAGGGTCACTAAATCCCATAGGGCTGCAATCTTTGATGGGGCATATCTCAGAGCTCGTGCAATGTATGGATGTGATTCTAGTTCCTACAGGACTGTTTTGCAGAGGTCTACAATAACCTCTCTCACTTTTTGGAGATCACATTCTATTTTCATTTTACAACACCATCTCGGGTGATGTTGAAACTTGCAGTGTTGGCTAGTACAAAGTTGCAAACTGTCAAATCTCTCTCACCTTTCATCGTGGGATCAAACTGTCTACTCCATTAGCTCTAGGTGTCTAGGTAAACCTTATCCTCAGCCTTTTCCTATCCCCTTCAGTACTCAAACGTTCTCAGGCACGTTGAATTAGAATGTCCCCAAGGGTCACTAAATCCCATAGGGCTGTGATCTTTGATGGGGCATATCTCAGAGCTCGTGCAAGGTATGGATGCAATTCTAGTTCCTACAAGACTATGTTACAATGACCTACAATAACCTCTCTCTCTTTTTGGAGATCACATTCCTTTTTCATTTTACAATGCCATCTTGGGTGATGCTGAAACTTGTAGTATTAGTTAGTACAAAGTTGCCAACTGCCAAATCTCTGTCACCTTTCATCGTGGGATTGAATTGTCTACTCTGTTAGCTTTAGGTGGCTAGGTAAACCCTATCCCAAACCTCTTCCTATTCATATGTGACAATGGATAATCAATATTGACTAAATTTAAAGATGTTAAGAAAATGGGTAATTTAGTTAACAACATTGGAAATTTAGTTTAAAACATTGATAAATTGTTAATGAAGATAAAATATTGAATGGACTTATATCAAAGCTAGTAATGTAAAAATAGAAGATATGAGTCAAAGGGGGATAAATGAACTATTGGCGAATGCTACTCAGGGAGAGAAGTGTTATAGTTAAGATATGAGTCAAGCAAAGACATGAAGTAGAGAAGTGTTGCAAGGAGGAGATGAATGGTTTATTAGTTCTATGAGTATTTTCATAAGGGGGAATATATAATAGAAAAGAAGTGGAAACATTATTGTGTTTCATCATAATTTGAAGATGATAAATATTGGTGAATAGAGGAGGTTTGAGGCCATGCACCAATTCATGCACCAATTATCTAGTAATTACTTTGAAAACCAAACCTAACGCAACCTTATTAGGTCTATGTACTTTAAATGGGTTAGGTGCTACAGGAATGGAATTGGGAATCTAGGCTTTGGAGTCTTAAATAAATTTCCAAAGGGGGTCTGAATCTACCCATAGAATAGTTAGATTTCAACCTAAGAGGAATTTAAGTCCAAAAAATCAGATTAGGAGACCTACAAGGAATTCTATGATAGTCAACATTTTGTACTGTATGACAATTGGAGTGTTAAACCAATAGTTGATTCTCATTCAGTTCAACAGAAGGAAGGTGTCCCAATAGAAACTTGGGGTTGGTGAAGCCATTGGTGAAGAGTTATAGCTATTGGCTTGGAATAGGGCTAGTGTCCGTAAAACAAAAAGGTGCAAGATCTTGATTGGAGAAATACTTATCTTGGAGGAGTTCACAAATGACCCTATCACTTTAGATAGGCCAAAAAAATGATATCCTAAAGGAGTGAGATATTAGGAAGGCCACAAGTTTAGTTTGGTAGATTAGGAACAAGAAAGTTCTTAAACCTCACTTCTTGCTCAACATATCTACATTAGTGAGGGGGAGATGAAGAGGATAGATGGCTACATAGATATGAAAAAATAGAAATATGAAGAGTGGGTAGGGGGAATAAGAGAGAGTGAGATACAAGATAGAGTGAGATAAAAGGATAACATGATCCAAAACTACCAAATTGTAGTGCTTGAATCCTTAGAAAATCAACACGCAAATTTGAATATGAGTCTACAAAACAACATGTTCCTTCCACTTGTCATACTCTTTTATTTCCTTTTAAATATGCTCTATGATTTTCCATAACATGCACTATAAATTCGTTAACAAGTATAGCTCCCTCTTACAAGTATCTTATGTGTAATCTTAGATTCGTCCCCCTCTCATGTGAGATATCTCTCTTTCTTATACATGACAACTATTTATTAAACTTTTATTTTTACCTTAATCTAGTTACTATAGAATAATAACAACACATTCCAATCAACTGGTGATTATGTTATAATCATTAATGTATGAAAATACATAAAACTATCAGTGATTATGTTACATTTATGATTTTTAAAATGATTTTTTCTTGCAAATAATCCATCTTTTCTCTACTATTGTATCAAAAATTCAAACTAATTAGGTATTGAATTAAACTTGATAAACAAGTGATAGAGAAGGAAAACTTTAAACATAAACAAGATCATAAATCATATGATGATGACATATTGCAAATGATTAACTTATGCTTAAACAATGATAAAGTTTATTGTTAATCAATATTCTATCAAAGTTTTGAATAGATTAGGTATTGAATTTAATTTCATACACGCACATATCTAATTTAATGTCATACACGAACATATCTAATTTAATGTCATACATGAACAAACATGAACAAACATATCATATCATATGTCGTATATGAAAAAACATAGCATATCTATTAACCAATAATGTCATAAGTCGAATAATGTCATACATCAAATAAATGTCATACATCAAATATAGAATTTCATATGCATCAAATGTGTATCAAATATGTCCACTAATGTCTATAAATATACATGTCTAGATCAACTACATCTTTTTCCTCTGTCGTCATGTGGAGGTAGACAGTGGAGATGACGGGGCCCTCCTGACATGCTCACTTGACCTCTTGTTGAGGCTCTTCTCTAGCTCCAATTGATACAAAGAAAGTAGATATGAATCAATAATTATTATACATTGAAATCAAATATATGTACACACAAAATCAATTATTTTCATACTGCCAACAAATAGTCACTCTATAAGTTCACCTCAAATGCTCATGGACGATCAGGTGTGACGAGATCCTACAACAATTCAATAAATACAATCACTTATTAATACACATATCACAAAGAAAAATATTGTACACAAGTAAATATCACCAAATTCATCTTATACCCACCAATTCCAACCCAAGTTTTGATTGTGGGTCCAAGATATTTAGATTGTCTGAAATTTGATCTAACAACTTATTTTTGGGTTTAGAGAGAAAATACATGTCATAAATGGTAAGATAACGTCCAATAAATGAAAGGAATTATTTGATTGAAGTTGAAATAGAGAAGCACACTTATAGATAAGTGTAACCTTGAGTTTTTAAAGAAAATGAATCAATATAGGACTTAAATAATAATTTGAAGGTCCAATGAGTGTTAGGAGAGTGTGAAATCAATGTAGGAACCCATAATGTATATTAAAATGGGGCCAAAATTAATACCAAATAAGTGTTCTTACTTTTTCAAATGATACATGTAGTCCCCACTTTATTAGAAGCATGTGTCCACCTCATGCACCCAATAAAGTAGAAGAAAAAAAGAGAAAGAGGTAAAGATTTGGGAAAACTACAAGGAGATTAAATATCACCAAGCTGAAGGACAAAAGCTCCCAAACGAAGAATATTAACTATTACATTCACTTGCAAGGATACATAAAAGAATAAAAAAATCCTAAAGCTTACTAAGATTCCAAGTCAACTAGTTGAAGAGACCTCACTCAATAAAATGTCTCAATCTCAAGCATCGTGTTGAAAAAGCTATAACAAAAGCTCAAGTGGTCACTTGAGAAAAGAAAGAACAAAAATAAAAAGTAAGAAAATACTCAATGATTTATCCCACTAGCATAGCTATAAGAGTATGAAAAGAAGAGAGAAGGGCCATGAATCCAAAATTCTAGTAAGTTATCTTATCCAAGTTTATTTTGTATGAGAGGAGGAGGAGGACGAGAATGAAAGAATGTAGAATTTTGTTATGCTAGTTCCATTCATCCCAAAGAAATAGTGAAGGAGTGTTGATGGTGTTGATTCCAAAAACTATAATCTCTTTGAATCCTAAGGATATGCCTAGTTCTATCATCAAGTTCAACATTTGACTTTGGCCTATGAATAATATTAATTTAAAACACAAATTCTCCTACACTTATGACTCTACTAGACCAAGGTGAGTATATCTAATCACCAATTATATCATTAAACTTGACTATTATTTATAGAAAACATATAATTTCCATCTTGTAGGTCCTACTCCTAGTTGCAATCAACTTGGAATACAACTAATCTTCTATTCCTATCTTTACTTTTAATTTCATTATCTCCTACTCTTAGTCCTCATACCTTTATTTGATTTTTGTACTTCTTCTCTACTTCTAACTTCAATATGCGCTCCTAGTTCTTCTTTATCTAATTCTTTCACTACCACTTCTACCTTCACTCCTAGTTTTTGAATTAAAAGTAGCCAAAACTAGGGGGCTGTCCCTTTAACAACAAACTAATCTACTATCAGTAGATAACCATTAAACAAAGCTACCCGTTACCACTTAGTAAAACAAAAACAAGGTTTCGATCCATAATTAAAAGAGTATCAGTAGGCCTAACATACATACTGCTTGTGTAAAAACCATAAAAGCTATAGTAATATATAAACAAAGGTTAACATTAGAAATTTTGAGATTAACTATTATTAGCAACAACTAAAGCGAAGAAAATTCTTTCATACCTCCGTCAGTGGCTGTGAGCTAGCCACAACTACGACCACTCCACTATCAACAGACTGTCGCAGATCAGGAGGTGTGTCCGACATCATGAACTGCATGTCATACAATACACGTTACATCTAACATGAAACATAAAATAAATATAATCAAATGAATTAAATTAACATGAAACAACTGTACCTGTGTGAAGCTCGTATGATGTCTATGCTCTGAGTCTATGGTAAAGGTTGAGGGTCCTGTGGAGAACTAATGCACATGCATAATTTTTTTTGTCAATCCTTAATATGATTGCGTAATAAATATATAATTAAAATGATTAAATCGATACATACCTCAGGACTCATGGAAGGGACAAAAAATGGGCCTGGAGGATCGCTGCTGGGCCCAACAACACTCTGAACATGAATTTTGAACAATGTCAAAAGATGCTAATTAATTAATCATTCACTATACATATGAAATGTGATCAAATTAGTAAATTATAATCGTAATTTACCTATGTGTCAATGCCAAATGTCTCATTCAGGAACTGATCGGTGACAAGCCCATCATCCGCACCATCTCTAGCATGAGTGCCAAATGTGCATGGGGATCCACATGACGTGCACATGTGACCAGGATGCATAGAAGGCTCCCCCTCAACTAGTGGGATCGTGAAATGAATGAGGGTCTACGTTAAAGCATTAATGATCCATAAAGTGTTGGCCTCTACATGTTCCTTCATAACTGAAGGAATAGTCACATGCTCCCGTTGTGGCTTGACCATAGGTGCCCTAACTACATTAGGGTCACGACGTGCTCCCGGCCTCTCAAGTGATGACCCCCCACCTCTACCCTAGGAGTCTAATATATCAAAATAATTGGGGATCTCCCCAAGGACAAACTCATAATATAATTTCTTCAAAAAATACATGGGGATCTCGTGATTGTTTGAATGAGGGGCATCAGAAACCATCCACCATCTATCCCAAAAATTGTTTCTAATAGCATCGTGTATGTGCTAATGGATGGGGAATTGTTTAGTACCCTCTGTAACAGTATTTTGCTCACTGGGTTTTCTAAATAATACACATATACTACCTTTTGGTATTTCTTTTTTCTAACATCTTCATATGATAATTTATTTGCATAATTTTTTTTTTTATCCCTCTTAACCTGCCAAATATCTAACTAACTGCTAATTGAGGCTATCTAGGTGTTAATGGATTCGAGGGATGATGCCAATTAGGCCCTCATTAGATTGGTTTGTCTAGATTCTTTCAACCGAGCAATGAGTCTTTCTAATTCAATTTTGCCTCTCTCTATTTTATTTATTATATTTTCTTGTGTGCTTGGAGGAGGTCTTGCAATTAGTTCGGGTTGTGGAATTTGTTGTTCTTCTTGAGGAGGGTTTTGAGGCTCTTGTGGATTTTTCGGTTGATTATGGACATTTCTTGATAAAAAATCAATTGAAATCCAAATAAATAAACAAATCTAAATGAAATTTGTAAAAACCCTACAAAACAATATAAAAAACCTACAAAACAATATTGAAAACATATTAAACAACACAAAGTTAAGTTAATATCACTTACGACATCATCGTGGGTGTGCTTGTTGTCTTCAATTTCATTGGCGAGGAGGTATATTTGCAAATGAAGGTGAAAGCTTGGGTTTTTGACCAGTGTACGTGCTGTTCTCTGTGGGAATAGCAAAAAATAAAGATAAAAATGATGCACTGCGGGTCTATAGCCCATCATATATAACTTTTTGATAACGCAAATAGTGCATGCATGCTATATTGAAATTAGGAAAAAAAAAACCATGTCACCTTTTTGGCACCACAACTCGGTGCATATGCCCAGATGATACCCATAAAACTTTAGTACTGCAATAGAAAGTTAGCCGATTAAGGCTTACGTTGATCACTTCTGATGATCTACCTTGTTAGGAGCAATTAGGACTACTAGGTCCACCTTGTTAGAGGTTTTACGAACATACAATGTAAGTATGCACTCGGTAAAGAGATTTGAGAAAGGACTGTTATGTCTACCTTGTCAAAGGATTTGAAGCTAGTTCACCTATTAGGATGAAATAGTAGATCTTTGGCTTTACAATTGAATTGTTGATTGGGATCCCTTGAAGTACTGATCACCTTCATGTAATAGATATGACTCTATTGCTATTGATATGGCCTTACAATAAACTTCCTTTTTTGTTGATTTACATTTGCATGCTTACATTCATATTGCATTCACATCATTACACATCATCATATTTAGAAGTTATACAATACATTACATATATATCAATCCAATTCTCATAATTAAATTGTCAGCCATCATACAAGTTAACACCAATATTACAAAGTCAGCCCAAATGTAGATACTTAGGTTCTGAAGACTAACTTCATGAAGTTCTAATACTCGATGTCCACTATCATTACTTGGCATCGTCATGTATTCAATAGAAGTAGAGGCTTAGTCCATACTAATTACTTCAATATAGTCTCGAACTTGGTATATAGTGGTGACTCAGTAGATACTGTGTAAATCAGTATGAACGGCATTATCTATTTACCATGACTGCATTTAGTAAACACTATTCTCCATACAACTCAGTTAATATTTCCTTCACTTCACAAGAACTGCTAACTGGGTAGAAACTACAAAGCTTGGTAACCACTAAACTACTCAGGTTGAACTGTTAGACTTCACACTGTCTAAATTCACTTGGTAACCACTGTAATTCTCGATATAAGCTATAGTGCTTGGTGGCTACTAATGTACATGGAAAACACTATAGATGGTTCATTGAGCTCGATAGCCATACACAATTTGAATATGTGTTGTCACTAGTAACAAACTTGACTGAATGTCAATAATCTCCCCCTTTTGCAATAGTGACAAAAATACTTATCAGCCAAAACTTATGTACATCTCAGTGTGATACTTAGCTTGGTATGGTATACTGATTTTTTAGATTTTTCAAAATTTCTCTTTGTAACTCTGCTATATACACTTTCTCCCTTTTGCATGATTCTCCCACATACAAGTATTTCTCCATATATATCATATAAACATATTAATTGTCTCTCCCTATAAACACTTTCTCTCCCTTAGCATATACAATGTCTCTCCCCTTAACATATACAAGTGTCTCTCCCCCTTTTTGACAATAATGCCAAAGATTCATTCAAAACTTATTTACATAGAGATACCAAAACGAAAAAGAAAATTTGAATGTACCTTGAGAATTAGTGCTAAGGACTTATCCCAATTTTCTTACAAAACTTTTCACATTTATAGAGCAACTTGGACCTCTGTAGAGAGTTGGATCATGTGATCTGCAATTGAAAAATTGTTATCATGGATCAATATTTTGGAATAGACAATGTGTTTTTGCATTGAGTGCATGATAGGAAGGATCATGTTTTGAATGTCTAGAAGTGTGGACCAGATCCTTGCTTCCTCTCTCAACAACTCTACCTACATATTTGATAAGAATATGATCTTCATGTGATGCGCAAAGCTTGAACTAGAATCAAGTTGCAACTTCTTTGCACTAGCCATCAGATCTTCATCAGTCTTATTCAATTTTCTCTTTATTTCCTTTGTAAAATCAATAACATCACACAACTTTGCAAAAAGTGATGTTAAATTTGTCAAAAGTTTTCAAGACTAGACAAAGTTGAAGAAAGCTCTACCTATTGAATAGCTATTTGTTGAGCAATGTGCTCAAACACTTTATTATCAAACTTCTTTTCTACTTTCTCAATTAACTATTTTTGGCCACTGGTATCCTCATTAAATGTACTGATTACCTCTTCTAATTGCAAAAAATGTGTTGAGAAGTATCTACTTCAACACCTATAGCCTTAGTCAAAATGTATTTTGCATCCTCTATAATCTTATACTCTCTATGTCTCTCCTCTCTAAGTTTCTACTACCTTGCCTTCTTCCGAAGAATTTCACCAAATTCATGCATTTGGTCTACAGTCAGATTATCAATATCCCACTTGGGAATTTCTATCTCCTCATCCAAAGCTATATCACCCTCATCTTTCTCCTTTCCTTTAACCAAAAATCTTGTACTCAGTTGAACTTTAGGTTCAACTATCCTTGTACTCGGTGCCTTAGAATTCAAAATAGAAATAATAGTAGAAATTGTTGGACTAGCAATGAAAATTTGTACAATTCCAATAGATGGAATATTAAATAGAATACTTACTAAGTCCAAAACTGATGTATTTACTGAACTATTAAAAACTGAAGTACTTATAGGAGTATTCACAACTAAAGTAGCCAAAACTATGGAAGAGCTCAAAATTGTAGAACTTATTGTATCAACTATTGCAGATGTTGACTCAGTGATTGAAGGTTGTTGTAGCTTGGTAGATGAAGTGGTAGACACTTCTATCAATGATGTGTTGAGCTGAGAGGTAGAAAAGAGTGATTGGACATTTGATGTATCAATGGTTGTCACAATCAAACCAACTGAATCTATCTCCAAACTTGATGATGTTGCAAGTTTTGCTGGAGAATGAGGAAGTGAGGTAAGGATAACCACAACAATCTTCACTAGGTTGGTCTCCTCTTCATCTTCCTTGGCTTCTTGTGTAGCTTCTTCCTCTTTTTCTTTATCATCCTCCTTCAACTTGTAATAGTCTTGATAATCAACTGTGAAAAATTGACTACAGTCTTCCTCATTGACTTCATCTTTGTCACTATCATCATCATCATCCTTAATCTCAATAGGATACTCACTTGGTTTGTGAAGATGGAACAAATTTCTCCATGTGTTGGTAGCATTCTTCACTACATACTCTATTTCTTTCATCAAAACTAGACAAGTATTGAACTTAAGAGTCATTTTGTTCTCATTCTCCTTTAATGCCTTATTTACCT
The DNA here is from genome assembly GCA_028749045.1 of Cupressus sempervirens. Classification (NCBI taxonomy): domain Eukaryota; kingdom Viridiplantae; phylum Streptophyta; class Pinopsida; order Cupressales; family Cupressaceae; genus Cupressus; species Cupressus sempervirens. The sequence continues at coordinate 62,835,402 of CM053789.1, forward strand.
CTACATCAGTGAAGGTGGGTAGTAGCTTTCTTAATGTTTGCACAAAAACGTCTTTGATAGTCATCTGGATGTTCTCCCATCTAACCTTGATCTTATCTAACAAAATTGTAGGGACCTATGATGCCAGCTGGTCTGGATAGTATTTCCATTTTCCCATCTTATCCATGATCAGATCTTCTTAGTCTTTCTATTCTATTGGAGTTCTTGTCTCATACTTGAGAGCCTTAAAATTATGCACATTAGTATCTTCTCTCAACACCTTGAGCCTTTCCTAAAATTTAGGAGGATGTCGATTGAAGATGACATCAATGCCTTTCTTGTTTTCTTTCTTCTTGATCTCCTTTTAAACATAGTAGTGGATTACTTTGGTGGCTTGGTGATAATCAACTTACCTTTCTTCTTTACTTTCTCTTCTTCAATTTTTGACTCCTCTTCATCCTTTACTTCTTCCACATCTTCTCCTTTACCCTTAGCCAACATAAGAGAGGTGCTTGACATTTTCAAGTTTTCTATCCTCCTCTTACATTTGTTTACCACCTGTGGAAGCTTGATCTCAAGTTCTATTCTTGCCTTTGCCTCTTCATAGGTTCCAAAGTAGGGTGCCTTTGGATCTACAAGCTCATTCACTAGGGCTTCAATGATGTCCTCGGTCTCATTAATGTTAACCTCATATGGAAGAGGTTTTACCCACACAACTCTGGGCCTTATCTTCTAGATGTAGACTCTATCACTACCTACCATGAAACAAACATCATTCTTATAGTCTTCAACCAATTTCTTTGGAATTTGAAATCTATTATTCATCTTTTCCTTGAAGACTTCAAAATAATTATCTATTATGCTAACCAAAATTTCACCCATTTCTAAAATATACTCATTAATCTGATACAAAACTATTGCATCTTTTCTCCATACAACTGTGCCTTTTGAAGGGAAAAAATTTTGTACATAGAAAAATCAACAAGTCAATAATGAACCAAATTTACATGGGTTATTCTTCGAGGTTCTAATGCTTTTCATGTTTTTATTCAACTGCTTCAACAACAAGTCTGCTAAGTCAAATAATAGATTATTCTTCACAACCTTGTAGGCTAGGTCAACTACCTCACATGCCACACTATATAGTTGGCTTTAACTATATATTTTTTGTGCTATGACATGGATGCCAAATTTTAGTTTAGCATCTATCACACTACTGATCTTCATTCCTTTGCCATCCCACTCAGCTAGGATTTTCTTCTCTAGCTTAGCTTGACCTAGGGTTTTGGTGGTTTTAGCTTTGGTGAGCATGGGGAGGCCAATGATATTATGGATCATTTTCTTTGTGGTCAAGACTAGTTGCTCAAGCCACAGTTGACTATTATGGACTTAGCTGAGGATATACCTAATCCATTTAATTTGGAAGCTTTGAGTCAAGTAAGGAATATGAGTCAAACCATTTTCTTCCAAATGTTTCTGCTCAGGCTTAAGAATTCCATTCACACCTAGGACCCCTAAGGAATCATCCATTTCTAGGGTTCCTATCTCCTAAATTGCACATTTGAAATGAGTTTGAATTTCATTTATGAGTAATACCTTTGGTGGGTTCTGAGACTACACTCCATTTGGATTAAGGGTTTCACTGATCACTGGCACATGTCTGAAATCAAGGGTTTTCCATTCAACAACTCACACCAACATATTAGAACCTTTCTTCGCCTTGCTATTGTTGTTTCTTAGGAAAACTTTGAAGAACTTCACTGCAAATTTTGGTCAAACTTGCTTGGATTCTCTACAAATTTCTTTGTTTGCAATGATACTTGAATTCTCGGTGAAAATGAAATCAATTTCCTACCTTTTTGATAAAACTTTGCCATTAATGCTTGGTATGATGGTAGCTATGATAACCTAGTGTGTGATAGCCTACCATCCACCATTCATTTGGATTGCTTAGTGAAAGCTTTATAGCTCAATAACCAAACATATCCATGTAACTTCCAACTTTTCTTGGTAGAGTCTATGACCCAACCTTGCTTCATAGAGAAGTCAACTCAGTGATAACTTTTACTGATCTCACTGATGATCCTTTTGTATCTTGAATACTAATTTAGATCTTTGCTTCCTTTCAATTGGAACTATTAAGATGTGACCTTGGCAATTTAGTTCTAGTTCTTCCTTAAGAACTTAATTGGAAATGGTAGAGTCACCCACTTCTTGAGTGACATGACCATCATTGCTTGAAGCAGCTTGCTTGGTAGATTTAGGAATCCATTGTTGTCTCATCTGCCTCCTAATGTTATCTACTTTTACTTTCTTTTCATCTTCAATTCTACCTAAATTCATGCAATTCTTAGCTATATGATAAAGTTTAGTACATGTGTAACATCTTATGATGGTGTCCTTTCTTCTCATGTGATGTTTAACACAATTCATATCAATGTGTCCATACTCTCTATAGTAATGACATCTACACCAAATGTTGTAGTCCCAACCGAATATTGCCTTAACAATTTTTTATGCTAGATTGAATGACTTAGATATGCATTCAGATGCCTTTTGACCTTGTTTCTTGCATTTGTGACACTTGCCCTCAAATTTTGATTTCTCTTTGCATTCACTAGCCCTATGACCATGTTAACTGCAATTGTAGCACTTTCCATTGAATTTGGCTTTTCCATTACTCCAACATTTGTTTGATGTATGACCTATCTCACCGTAATGGTTGCAAGTAGGTTTTTTATTCTTTTGTGCACGTTGTTTGTAGGACTCACCTTCTTCATTTTATCCAATTCCTTCTTTACCTTTTTGCCTATAAAGATTCTGCTCATTCTACTAATACAATTGATCCATGTCTACTTGGGATTTTATTATTCTTTAATTCAAATGCTTTTTAGAATTTAGATAATTTCTCAATCTATCATTGATTTTTCTTTCAGAGTTCAGATCATTCCTTAACCTTTCATTTATTTTTCTTTCAAAGTTTAGATCAATTCCTTAATCTTTCATTTTTAGATCTCAAGCTCATGATTTGTTCATTTGCATTGGAGAGTTGATCAATAAGGTCGTCTTGCTGAAGGGTTTGATTTTGAATTTTATTGTTCCTTCCATCCAAATCTTCTTTTGCCTTATTTCTCTATTCCAAGATTTCAAACAATCTTATTGACTAAATTTCTTGATTTATTCTCAATTTCCTTACCTCTTCTTGTAGGGGGCCATTCTTTCCAAGGATTTCTTTGATTGCATCATTTGCTTCATCTGAGTTTCTTGAAGAGAAAAATCTTCAATCTTCTCTTCAATATACTGATGATCATTCATCTAATTTTCAAGTTCCTTCCTTCTTTTTAGAGATTAGGAAAGATGCTTCTTTTCTTTCTTGAGTTGGGCTATGGCCATCTCTAGATCTAGCTTTTCATTGTCAATGGCTTTATCAAGTCTAAATATCTCCATTTTTCTTACTCTTTTCTTAGGCTATCAAACTTTATCCTAAGAACTACAAATCTCTAATACCAATTGTTTGAAATATTCAAGACTAGCTAGGTTACTAAGAGGGGAGGGGTGAATCAGTGACCTCACAAACTTAAAAAAATATAGATCTTAATTGGAATAATCCAATTACCATCTAATTCATCAAATCTGATCTATTGCATGCATGAGAAACTAAAAACATAAAATTTTCATAACACATGAACACAATAATTTGGTGACCCAAAAACCTTCCAAATAGAAAGTAAAACTGGGGTGGGAATGATACCCATAAAAATTTAATACTATAGCATAAATTTGGCCAGTTAAGACTTACATTGATCACTTCTGATGATCTTCCCTATCAAGAGCAATCAGGACTACTAGGTCCACCTTGTTAGAGGTTTTACAAACATACAAAGAAGTATGCACTCAGTAAAGAGATTTGAGAAAAGATTGTTAAGTCTATCTTGTTAAAGGATTTGAAATTGGTTTACCTATTAGGATGAAATATTAGATCTCTATATTTACAAATGAATTGCTAATTGAGATCCCTTGAAGTACTGATCACCTTCATGGATATGACTCTGCTTCTCTGATATGGCCTTACAATACACTTGCCCTGCAACTGATTTACATTCACATTCTTACATTTATATTGCATTCACATCATTACACATCATCATATTTAGAAATGACACAATTCATTACATATATATCAATCCAATTCCCATAATTACAAAGTCATCCATCATACAAGTTAACACCAATATTACAAAGTTAGTCCAAATGTAGATACTCGGGTTCTGAGGATTGACTTGGTGAAGTTCTGATACTCAATGTCCATTGTCATTACTCAACATCATCATGTATTCAATATAAGTAGAAGCTCAATCCATACTAATCACTTCAATGCAGTCTTGAACTCTATATACACTAGTGACTTAGTAGATACTATGTAACTTGGTATAAACTGCATTACCTATTTACCATGACTGCACTTAGTAAACACTATTCTCTATATAGCTCGGTTAACACTGGCTTCGCTTAACAAGAAATGCTAACTTGGTAGAAACTGCAAATCTTGGTAACCACTAAACTACTCAGGTTGAACTATTATACTTCACACTATTTGAATTGACTTGGTAACCACTAAAATGCTCGATATAAGTTGTAGTGCTCGGTGGCTATTGAAGTACATGGAAAATACTATAGACTATTTATTGAGCTTGGTAGCCATAAAAAATCTAAATAAATGTTGTCACTAATAACAAAATTGACTAAATGTCAACATAAGAAAACCCTAGTGTGGCTTGAGACTGAAGTCTTGTACAACTACAAATTCTCGAAAAAGGGACTTGAAGAGAGCATACCCTCTTTTACAGAGATTTAGAAATGTATTGTTGAGATTAAGTTGCTACATGTTGATAAAGTAGTTACATTAATCCTTCAGTCAAGACTCATATGGATGAAGGATAAAGGTTCCTTAGTATACCTTGAGATGTTCAAATGTTCAGGACTATCCACAGGATGTGATAACAAGTTTTTGACAAGATTATAGATTGAACATGACAAGATAGGGTAATCATATGGTGCATTGATTAGCATGAAATGTAGGAGTGTATATGTCAAGAGGATGTTGAAAACTATTTTTATATCCTTTTTTCTATCAAGATCAAGAGAAGGATTTGGATAGGACCATGATAGGTGAAGCAAGATCAAGAATGGACAAGATAAGGAATATGGATGGGCTAATGGATATAGACCAAAGAGATGTGGATAGGATAATGGATATGGACCAAAAGGATGGGGACAACATGAAGCAAATAGGACATGTGATGTTTGTAGGGATAGTCAGAGTCTTGTCAAGATCAAAGTCAAAAAGAAAAAAGGTATATGAATGCGGATAAGATAGGGGATATGAGGTACATAGGACAATGGAGGAAATGAAAGGTACGTGATATGATAGGAAAGAATGGATGAAATTTTCCTCCAAGTATGGAATACAAGAAATTCATAACTTATGCATAATGCCTATTTGTCAGGTTTTCATTAGAATACTTATCCAAAGCTTATGTTTTCCCAATTTTCACTATTGGATGAATTTTTTCTCTTTATTTTCTTCTTCTTCTTTTCTTTTCCCTTAAAAAAAAAATATGTTTTGACTTTTTTTTTAACTTATTTCAAAAGATCATGAACACATGATAGGTCATAGAGGAAGGAATAAAGTATAATTTTCCTTGGATGGTGATCTTCAAAGATCTAAAATAATATACCATAGATTTTAATGGTATGCTCAAAGATGTTGGTAGGGTGATGACAAATGGAAATGAAATGGATGTTTGGATAAAGCAGGGGAGAGGTTTGTGCAAGGGATTAGATAAGATGGATGAAAGGTTGAAAAATGTGTGTTGGATAATGGATGTGGTATTGGAACACTTGTGTAAGACTACATAGAAAGGGTGAGAAGGTCAACTTTGCCACACATCTTGAAGGGTGATGGACAGATGAAGGAAATATTTTGGATTTGATGGAGGAATGACCATGAATTTTGGATTTGATGGTGAAATGAATATGGATTTTGATTCTGGGAGATATGGAACCAAAATAGACATATAAGTGGATGGAATTTGTTTGGATGGTGGATTTGAGGAAGCATGGGGAAGTTTGAATGCCAATTTTTATTTCTCATTAAGATGCAAGTCGTTTACAAGATACTTGGTAATCCACATAGTTTTTGAATTTTCTTTACTTTATGATCCTTTATAACGTATCATTTCAATAAGGGATTTAGGAACCCAAATTTTCTTTGATATTTCTTTTTATTCAATGATCCATATGAACCTTTTGGATTTTTTTTATTTTGATGAACATGTTGATTTGATTAGACATGTTAAATCTTTAATGGATGTGGATTTTTGGACTTGTTATTTTTATGTTTGGCATTCATGTTTCTTCCCATGGTTTTAGGATTTATGGATTGATAAGAATGGAATGGAGGGTTTTTGGATGGCTAGAAGATCCTCCAAGATGTATGTCTTTGTTCACTTTGATTTAAGAAAGGATAAGTGGATTGTGAATTAGTGGATGGAAGAATTTTTGGAAATATAAGAGGAGTAACCAAGAGGGAGCATGAATCAATTACTACTAAAGTAAATCTAAGATCTGTTAGATGTCAATAATAAAATTTGGACTAATAAAACTGATTAATGTTGATGCTTGGTAAACAAACAAAAATTATTGTAACTCAATAATCAATGATCTCTTAGATGTTATTAGTAATTACTTATCCTTAATTTTCATGCATGAGAGAAAAATAAATGAACATATAAGACACTACAATTTAATGTGGAACTCCAATATGGGAAAAACCACCAATGTAACTAGTTACTATTTTTCACTCTTCTAAAGTAAACCTTGATAGGAGCCAACCTAGTTAAAGGTTACAAAACACACTATTAGGTGTGACCTTATTAGAGGATTTAATCACCCTATTAGGAGTGGCCTTGTAAGAGGTCTTGAAACAATTCAATGGAATTGCCACCTTGTTAGAGGATTTACAAATGGATGTTAAACCAACTATGTTAAGATATTTTAGATCACTGCTACAATGGTCAGAGAGTAACAATGAAATGTCCTAATTGTGATGCAACTAAATTGTTTAGTCTAGATCTCTATTCTACTTATACTTGATCCTTCCTAATCGAATATCACTTTTCTACTCCACAAGGATACCTGCCTATCCTTCAAGTTTACTTCCACTCTTTTCTCTTTCAATTCAGTCAATACACTTGCATACTTTGAAATCACAACTTAGCCTTATATCATATAGATCATCAAGTCAGCTCAAATACAAATTAAAATAATCAAATATTCATTAGCATAGTTGGCTAGAACCAATACTTAAAGTAATTAAGCTTCATATACCAAAATAATAAAATCCTTCATTAGCTGACCCTGCTCGATAGAAATTAACTCTAAAGTGATTTCTTGTGTTAACCAACTGTGATTTAGTTAACACTACAAACTTGCAAAAATCATTTGGCAACCAAGTTAACTTGGTCAATACTAACTCTGTTCAACTTTTCTCTTCCTTAACTAAGTGAGCTTGGTTAACACTCTTTTCTACATAATTGCTTCGATGCCTGAGTGAGCTTGGTAGAGACTATCTTTGCATAGAGTAAACTTATCAATGCTCGATAGACAAGGAAAACTATCTTCACTAACCAACTGAGATTGGTAGATATTGAATATCAACTGATATGAAATTTGTGTAAGATCAAAGAGAACACACAATTAGTCAATTGTATCCAATAATCTCCCTCTTTGGCATTGATGGAAACACAACATGTCATAGCACAATGAAATTTTGGGAACAAGACTTCCTTTGGAAAAAAGTCTCTCCCTCTTGGATTATACATAGAAAATGTCTTCTACATTGTAGTGTTCTCCCTCTATGAAGGAATTACTTAGTTTCTCCCTCATTGGATGACAAAATTTCAAAAAGATATGACAGTAAACTTCTCCCTCTTTGAAAATACATGCCAAAGATAACACATGTCATATTAGTATCAATGTACCTTGAGTACTAATTCATATGCAATATGCTCTTGACTATGCTACATGAATTGATTGATCTACAACTTGTTTCCTGTTGATGCATTACTAAACTTTATTTAGTGAGTTTTAGATAGGGGAATGACCCCTACCTTACCCCTTAGATACAAGAATGAATCCTTAGGTAATGGCTTGGTGAATATATCTACAATCTATTCTTTTGTATGCACATATTCCAATTTTATTTCTTTGTCTTGCACCAGTTGTCTTACAAAATGATATTTTATAGCAATGTGCTTTGTGTTGGAATGTACCATTAGATTCTTTGATATGTTAATTGTGCCACCATTATCAAAATACATGACTACTAGCTCTTTGATTTCAACCTTCATTCCTTCCAGCAATTGTTTGAACCCAACAATGTTAGAATAGTTTACTACTACTACCACATATTCTGCTTCTGCTATGGATTGGGATGTGTAGTTTTGCTTCTTGCTTGTCCAAGATACCAATCTTTTACCAAGAAATAAAGCTCCACCACTGGTGCTTTTTCTATCATCAAGATTTCCTACCAAATCAACATTAGTAAACACTTTAAAGTCAAGATAGCCTCCAATTTTGTAGCATAACCCATAGTCTTCAATACCTTTCAAATATCTCAAGATTCTTTTGATTTCCATCATGTGGTTTTCTATGGGTTTTGCTGAGAATCTTTCCACAATTCCAACTGCTAAGGTAATATCAGGCCTTGTGTGAACTACATACTATAATTTCCCAATCATTGATTTGTATAAGGTCTGATCTACTTCTTTGGAGTCATCATCTTTGGTAATTTGAAGTCTAGTACACATGGGGGTACCAACTAGTTTTGAATCTTCCATTCTAAACTTCTTGATTATCTCTTTGATACACTTAGATTGAGTGATATAGATACCATTTTTGTTCTACTATATCTATAATCCAACAAAAAAATTTATCTCACCAAACATGGAAATCTCAAACTCTTTATTCATTTGTTGTAAAAATGCTTTGCACAAGTCATCATTTCCTATAAATAGAGCATCATCCACAAATATTTCTTCTGAAACAATTTTCTTTTCTTTTCCTTCATTGATATACAAACTATTGTTATCATTTGTTCTCTAAAAACCAATATGTATTAGATAGTTATGTAATCTTTCATACCAAGCTCTAGGAGCTTGTTTGAGACCATATAGTTCTTTGTGTAATTTGCAGACCATGTCCCTTTTGTCAGGATCAACAAAACCTTCTAGCTATTCAATGTAGACTTCTTCATAAAAAATTCCATTCAAGAATGCAGACTTAACATCCATTTGACATACTTTGAATCCTTAGTGAGCTAAATTTGCAAGTAAAGTCATAACACCTTCTAATCTTGCAACAGGGAAAAATGTATCACCATAATCAATACCATCTTCTTGATAATAACCTTTACATACTAATCTTGCTTTCTTTCTTGACACTTTTCCATCTTCATTTAGCTTGTTTTTGAATACCCATTTTGTACCAATCACATTTTTATCCTTAGAACTGGGTACAATAGTCCAAGTTTTGTTCTTTTCTATATGTTCTATTTCTCCATTCATAGCCTCAATCCAAATTTCATTTTCCAGTGAATCTTTAACACTTCTCGGCTCAAATTCAGCAAGTAAATATGTACCTTTTAATTTTCTTCTTGTCATAGTTCCATCTGATTTATCTCCAATAATCTGATTAGGTGCATGATGCCTTCTGACATATTTAGTCAATATAGGTTCTTTATCTTTTGAATGAATTGCACTATCTTTTTTTTGAATCTCAGCTTCAGGCTTGGGCTCCTCTATTTGTAGCTCGGGTCCCTCAGACCTGATATGGACTAGCTCAATAGCCTTTGAATGTGACTAGGGTCCCTATGACTCAATTTTCACTTCCTGTAGCTCGATAACTGATAGAGATGTGGAAATCTCGACAGTTGAACTTTCCTTTTTGTCAAAGATGTTTGGAAATGTATCAAGCTTGTAGTAGACAAATCTTCTATAATCTTTTGGTTCCTTTTTGGTTTCTTCCTCAATCGTTTCTACAAACACATATATTCTCACATGTGCACTTTCTATGATTTTGTGAGTAGACAAATTCAAACATTTATATGCTTTATTTCTGCACAAATATCTTAGGAATATACCATCATCACCTTTTACATCAAATTTTCTCTTTCTAGATTCTTTCAAGACATAACATTTGCTACCAAATACTTTTAGGTAGCTTACATTGGGTTTGTAGCCATACCATAGTTCATAAGGAGTTTTATCTGAGTCCTTTAACTATACTTAGTTCAAGGTATGAACTATAGTGTTGATAGCTTCCTTCTAGTATTTGATAGCAACATTATTTTCAATCATTAGGGTTCTTGCACAATCCATAATGGATCTGTTTCTTTTTTTAGTTATTCCATTTTGCTCAAGAGTACCAGGGGCTAATACTTGTTTTTTTATTCCTCTTTCAATGTAGAAATTATTGAATTCATTGGAGATGAATTCACCACATCTATCTGATATTAATCATTTCAATTTTTTTCTAGTTTCCTTTTCTACTCTTGCTAGATACCGTTTGAATTTCTCAAAAGCTTCTAATTTTTCTTTTAGATACATGGAAATCATCATTCTAGAATAGTTATCAATAAAAAGAATGAAGAAGTTTTCTCCACTATAACTTTCTATTCCAATAGGTCCACATAAGTCAATATGCACAATTTCCAAGAAATCTTTTGATTGATAGTTTTTTCTCTTAAAACTAGTCTTTCCCATTTTGCCAATTTGACAATTGTTGCATAAACCAACATCTAGTTTCTTCAAACTAGGCGTGCCTCTTACTTTTCTAAGTTTTCTTATCTTGACCATGTTATCAAAGTTTACATGACATATTCTTGTGTGTCATAACCATCTTTCTTCTACTTGAGGATTGAAACATGAGCAATCATAAGATCAAGATAAAACAGGTTACCTTTTGTTTGCTTTCCTAATCCAATCAGATTTCCTCTATCATCAAGTAGTATTTCCTTGCCATTAATGAATTCTACCTTGAATCCAATTTTTTTTAGCTATGCCACACTTAGTAAATTATGTTTTAGTCCTTCAACCCAATAGGCATTATTACATACAAGTTCATTGGTTAATGAGATACAACCTTTTCCTTTTATGCAACAAATGTTCATTATTTCCAAACCTTACACTACCTCCATCATAGGATTCAAAATATTAAAAATTTGTTTTATCTCCAGTCATATGGTGTGAACATCCACTTTCTATGATCCATGTATCATTTTTACTAACATGAGAGATAAGTGCCATATTATCTCCTTTATCACCAGATTCATCTTTTATAGCAATGTACACTATTTTTTCCTCATTGTTATCAAAATCTTTAGCCATAAAACAAGTTTTCTTACCTTTGTCTTTGTGGAATTTGTGACCTTTGAATTCCTTCTTTCCTTGGTACTTGTGGATTTTTTTCTCATCCTTGCTTTCTTTGTTTGGACACATGGTAGCAATATGACCAATCTCTTTACAAGAAAAATAGATAAGAGAGATTTTACCTTTATACTTTCATCTGCTCCTGGAATATTTCTTTGCAAGTAGGGCTTCAACAACTTCAAGATCACTATTAGGACTTTCCTCAATTTCCTCTTAACTTTCTAATTGATTGTCTTTTATTTTCTTGCCTTTTTGTTTGAGTGAAACTTTAGCTTCAAATGCAGACTCAATATTTTTGGAAGCAGGAAGATAGTTGTCAAAGTTGTCTAGTTCAAAACCTATCAATCTTCCTACAAGGGCATCCAAGCCTAACTTGTTATTTGAATCACATCTCTTTTCTTAAATAGAAGACACTCTAATTGCATATATGAAAAGTAAAGTTCCTAGAATTTTACTTACAATAGCTTCTTCTTTGATTTCTCCTCTAGTTGTTCTCATTGTGCTGATATTGCACTTGATTCTTTCCACATATTTTGTAACATTTTCATCTTCTCTCATCCTCATTTGATAAAACTATCCTCTAAAGCTTTCTACTTTGTCTCTTCTCACTTTGTCATATCCTCCATAGATTTCCTTTATTTTTTTCCACATATCAAAAGCAGTTTTATAGTTTTTGATTTCATCAAATTCAACATAACTGAGAGCAGATGCAATATCAATCATCATGATGTTATGATTCTTTTTTTCAACAATATCTTCAATAGATAAAGTTCCAGTGGGAGTTTTGTATTCTTCAACAAGGTATTCATAACTTGAATCATTGATGGTATCTAGATGAAGCTACATAAATCCTTGCCATGTTGCAAAGTTGTCTTTGTTTAGCTTTGGAATCTCTCTTTTGTAAGACATCCTAATCTTTGGCTTAGGTCCTTGAAACCATCTCTACAAGTACCAAAATTTTTTATACCAATTGTTGGAAATATAAGAGGAGTAACTGTGAGGGGAGTGGGGGTGAATCAATTACTACTAAAATAAATCACAGATCCTTTAGTTGTCAACAATAAAATTTGGACTGATGAAATTTATTACTATTGATGCTCAGTAAAGAAAAATATTTTTTTAAAACTTGGTAATCAATTATCTTTTAGATGTTATTAGTAATTACTTATCATTAATTTGCATGAATGAGAGAAAAATAAATGAACACGTAAGACACCAAAATTTAAAGTGGAAACCCAATATGGGAAAAACCACCAATGTATCTAGTTACTATTTTTCACTCTTTTGAAGTGAGCCCTATTAGGAGCCAACTTGGTTAAAGGTTACAAAACACACAACTAGGTATGACCTTATTAGAGGATTTAATCACCCTATTAGGAGTGGCCTTGCAAAAGGTCTTGAAACAATTCATTGGAATTGCCACTTTGTTAGAGGATTTACAAATGGATGTTAAACCAACTCTATTAAGAGATTTTAGATCATGGCTACAATGGTTAGAGAGTAACAATGAAATGAACTTATTGTGATGCACCTTAATTTTTGAGTCTAGATCTTTGTTCTACTTATACTTGATCCTTCCTGATCGAATATCACTTTTCTGCTCCACAAGGATACCTACTTATCCTTCAAGTTTTCTTCCACTCTTTTCTCTTTCAATTTAATCAACACAATTGGATACTTTGGAATCATAACTCAACCTTATACATTATCATCCAGATTGTCAAGTTGGCTCAAATACAAATTAGAATAACCAATATTCATTACCATAGTCAGCTAGAACTAATACTTAAAATAATTAAGCTTCGTATGCCAAAATAATAAAATCCTTCATTAGTTGACCCTACTCGGTAGAAACTAACTCTAAAGTGATTTCCTATGTTAACCAGCAATGACTTAGTTAACACTATGAACTTGCAAAAATCCTTTGGCAACTGAGTAAACTTGATCAATAGTAACTCTATTCAACTTTTCTCGTCATTAATCGAGTGAGCTCAGTTAACACTATTTTCTGCGTAAATCCTTCAACACCTGAGTGAGCTCAGTAGAGACTGTCTTTGCACAAAGTAAACTTAAGAATGCTCGGTAGATAAGGAAAACTATCTTCATTGACCAAGTGAGATTAGTAGATAGTGACTGTCAACTGATATGACATTTGTATAATATCAAAGACAACACACAATTAGACAACTATATCCAACATGAATATATATGGACCTAACATGGATGCAAGGAATGAAGGGGGATGTATACACATAGATTTGGAAGGGAAATAACACCTTTACAATGAGGTTTATAGCTGATGGCATGCCCATTTGAATTTTATTTGATATTGAAGGTTTTTAATATACTTTTTCCATGGAAGTTTAACACTTTAACTTTGTAATTCTTTTGAGTAGTAAGACACTTGCTACAAGATGCAAATTCCTTTTGAGGTGGATATAATATGGAAGAAACAATAGGATTTGTAAGTAGACTAGATTGAATGGAAGTGGATGAAATTATTTAACATGTATGAGGTTTAGGGTGAATAATGGTATTTGGAAATGCAATTGGAGGAGTTATAAGATCATTTGGTAGGATAGGATATTTTGGAAGGTATGGAGGATTAGGACATGGAGTTGATTGAATGGTAGTATCACAAGGAGGATTTTAGAATGATTTAGAATATCTGGGGGGGAGGGGGGTGAATTAGTTATCCAAGGTCCAAAACTCCCAATTAAACTTTTTAGTTCTTAACAAAACTTATACATATATCTCCTTATCATATATATTGCATGCATCCATGATATCTTTCAAAACTTAAATTTGTAGGTTATTATCCTAGGTCAAAATCGCTTTACAGAAATGTAAACATGAAACACATCATAATAATTCACACATATGACACAAGGATTTTACATGGACATGCTACTAATTCTCAATCTTCTAAAGTGATGCCATGTGAAAGGCAAACTCTATTAAAGGTTACAATACAAACTTTTAAATGTGACTTGGTTAAAGGATATCAATCAACCTATTATGAGTGAGCCCTTTTAGAGGACTTTAGGCCATTCCATTAGAATGACACCTAATTAAGGATTTAAAAATGACTGTTAGCTCAATTGTAATCCAAAGGGCTTTACACTAAATTGATACAATGATTAGAAAGTAATACAAACATTTGATTTGATAACAAATTACAACTCACTTGAAGATTATAGATCTATATTTCAGTCCTTTATTTTGCTTGGCTTCATTCACTTCAGCTTTGATAAAAAATTTCCTTTCAAGAATTCATCCTCTTGAGCCTTCTTTCTATGCATGCCAATTGTAGAATCTATAGTTTGGCCTCTATATGAAGCAATACCCTAGCACTAATATGTTTGCATCAATTTGCAACAGCTAGGTGTCACAATTACAATCGTAATGTGTCGCCACTGTGACAGTAATAGACGTCATTGTTTTTTAGTCACAAATTACGATGTCTATCCTATGTCATTGCAATTATGACACCTATCCATCACTATGAAACCACTTTATTGTGACATGAACCCTGTCATAATGCTTGTGGCAGACGTCGCAATTGAGACATCTGACACAAGCATTACAATGGGTCATGATGGCGATGACGCCAGCTGCCATCGCCATGCTTGTTATGGATGTCGCAATTATGACATACCCCACAAGCAGTGTGACAGGGTTGCTATGGCAATCATGCCAGCTACTGTCACCATGCTTATTGAGGACATCACAATTGTGACACCTTCCACAAGTAGTGCGACAGGGTCACTGTGGTGGTGATGCCAACGGCCATCACAATGGTTGTGGCAGACATCACAATTGCAATGTTTGCCTCAAGCATTGCAATGGGGTTGCTATGGCGGTGATGCCAACTATCATCATTGCCACAACAACCCTGCCGTAAGCATTGTGATGCAGTCACTGTGGCAATGATGCCAACTATCATTGCCACCACAATGACCTCGTCGCAATGCTAGTTCATCGTGAAAACCAAGTACAGAGCCTAATGTTTCAGAAGATGATTTTAACTCAAGAATTTAGTAAGATTTGAATGAAATCAAAGTGAAAGTATGTAAATAAAAAGTAATGCAATGTTTTTGATTAAGGTAAAATGTGATTTAAGAATGCTTAGACCCTTATACAAAAAGAAAGATGAACCAATAAAGATCATCAAAACAAAAAAGCACAACTTGAGAAACTGGTAGCATAACAGCTACACCACAACAAAATTAGAGTGACAAGATAATACCTGATAGATGACCAGCCCAAAGATAAGATTATTTGAAACCAAATTGTTGCATCATTAATGAATTATTAAATCTCAATCATCTTATTCTTAAGATAAAGAAACAAAAGGGAGGAATGACTAACAAAAGCAATGTAATGTAATATCCACATTAAGGTAGATAAATTGAAGGGGAATGTGTGGCTATGTAGCATGTATTCATGTTTACATGTCCTTGGAAACATCTTGGATTGACCATGGTCTTGGACCCCTGCTCATGCCTCCTCATTTACTCAGACAAATATTCAGTTAGATCAAGAAACAGAGTAGGATAATCTATGAATTTACAACCCTCATAGTGTCTCCTCATTTCCTCAAAAAAATACTCACGTGGACTAAGAAATAGAATAGGATATTTAATCATGAATCTACAACCTGATTATAGACAAACAGATACCAGTGGACCTGTGCTTTTGTATTGATGTGGTTGATATGAAGGTCAGATCTACATCCTCTCTAGACCTCTACAATCATCACTCAAGTCTAATGTTTTTCATATTCTTGTTAATTCTTTTCAATCATTTAATGAGTATGAAACAGTTAATAGCTTGAGTTATGGTTAGATGTACATGTCTATATGGTCCAACTGGTAATAGATTCGGCAAGCTTGGGTCTCTATACATGTATGAAGTGTTATACATGCCACAATTACTATCTATTTGTTCATATAATTTTTTTTGATCTTTCAAATGAAAATAAGCACTGAAATACAATACACATTGCAGTTAGCATTTTGATTGACAACCAAAATCAATTGAATTAAAATAAGCAACTTCACCAATGAATTAACTAAATATGTATCTTCCAGCATATATGAGTTAAAAACATTTATTTTATGAATTTCGGAAGTATAAGGAAATATTGGTTGCAAACACATGGCCATTCCTCACTAAGAATGGGGACCCCCTACTTTCTTTCGACTCCCAGACTCATAGTTTGAGAATTGGAAGGAGGAGAAAGTCTCCATTAAATCATTTTTTTGCAAAAAAAATAAAATGAATAAATAAATAAATTAAATTTAAAGGAAAAAAATTTCACGCAGGCACGTGCGCTTTTTAAAAACAAGGAAGGAAGGGGGGTTATAAAACCCCTCCTTCCCCCTTGTTATTGGCATTCTTCATTTCTCTTTTCTTAGAGATGAGAGAGGAAGATGAGAAAACCTCCCCCCCCTATCTCCATTCACATGCCGCTACGCGCGCCTCTTGGGGCTACGCGTGTGTTGCGTCACCATGCACCCTTTTTGGGCACGCGACCGCTGCGCATGCACCGCACTGCCACACACCCTTTTGGACATGTGACATGCATGATCACTACGCGCACCCTTTTTGCATGCATAGCACGCACGACCACTGCGCGTGCCTCTTGGAGTTATGTGCACGTCGCACCGTCGCGCGCCCTTTTGGACATGCAGTGTACGCGGCCGTTGCGTGCGCCTATTGAGGTTGCACGCATGCCATACCACCGCATGTGCCCTTTTTGGACTCATGATGCATGCGGCCGCTGCATGCCCTTTTGGACCCGTGGCACGCGCGACCGCTGTGCATGCCTCTTGGGCTGCGCATCGTGTACGTGGCCTTTGCCACCGCCCTCCTCATTTGTTCAAATTTTTTATTTTTATTTTTAAATTTTTTTATATGATCTCTGAAAAACCAAATAATAATAATAATAATAATAATTAAAAAAATAAAAATAAATGAATAAAAAATAAAAAAGGAAGTAAAGTAAATAAAAAATATCATTTTTTTTTTGTTTTTTTTAATGTTTTATATGTATCCAGTGATTAATTGTTTTGCTTTTCTTTGTGATGTATAGGTAATATAATCAAATGGCATCCACATTTGGATCAATAGCAAAGCTAGTTGTGTACAAGTTCTAAGGCGTAACCCCTAAGTCACGATTGCACAATGAACACTCTGAGATCAAAGACACAGAATTTGGACACATGGACTTGGGAGAATTTTTGAGGGTTTGTAACAACCCAACTGAAAGATCTTCTTTGAGATCAGCCTTAATCCGGTCTAGATTGGTAAATTTAGCATCACATCCTAGGACTATTCAATCAGCTGAATTGATTATGACCTTATCTCGACATTTTTTTCCCAAGGAAAGGGTGGTAAAGAGCATCATTGGGGAGGTGGTCTTAGATCTACAACCTGATAATATCAAGAGAGTTTTTCACTTACCTAGAGCTGATTAGTTTATCAAACTTTCATATGAAGCAGCTAAGAGGTGGCATAAGGATCATCACCGGGAGGCCATGGACATCATATATTCCTCGTACTTCATTGAGAAGCCATCTCGAGGAAAGACAATCAGCAAAGTAGATATGGCACGAGGATACATGAAGGATGACATTGGATATTCAATCATTCTTTTGAGCAGAGTTATTGGATTGCCTGTAGTAGGTCATCTTGCTCCATTCATGGTTAACTTCATTGAAACTATCGGACACGCAAAAATGCCACTAGATTGGGCCACCACACTTAGCGAGAACGTGTGTGATCAATTGTAGACAATAAAGGACAAGAAGAAGTTTTATACAACTTCTTATGTGGTATATCTACTTGCAGCAAGAGCCACTGACTATCCTAGATTGTACAAAAAGGGCAGTATGCAGGACCCTAATGCATGGTCATATACAGTTTATCCTCAGCTAGTTAAGAAGAAGCTCTCACCACAAAGCAAAGAGTACAAGATTGTGAATGATGCCTTTATCTTTTCCATCATTTGATTCATCGAAGGTGATTATGGAAAGAGATTGTCTGATGAGACATAGATAATTGATTATTGTCCATAGAAACACCTTGTGCACAAATAGACTACTATGCCAAGTCCCATGATGCAATTGTATTTGTACAAAGATAACCTACCATTCATCTAAGATATAACCAACATGGTTTGCATGTTTGTCTGTAGTTTTGCTACTTTTTAACAAGCCATCATCAATACTATCCTAACATGGAATTGCACAATAGCCACATTAAACCATCATCAAAAAAGATTAAATACCCAACACATAAATAGAGGATGAACATTGAGCTTAATTGAGCTACATTGCATAGAATAAAATAAAATTGTGACTATAAATGTTGGCCAATGTAATCTAGCCTTTAGAAAAGATGGTTCAAAATCTTTTATACATAGAGCCCCATCTTGTTGGCATGTTTCTCCTCTATCTGTAAAGCTATTATTTGACTGAT
This sequence comes from Cupressus sempervirens, assembly GCA_028749045.1. NCBI lineage: Eukaryota > Viridiplantae > Streptophyta > Pinopsida > Cupressales > Cupressaceae > Cupressus > Cupressus sempervirens. The sequence continues at coordinate 62,854,355 of CM053789.1, forward strand.
GGGGAGCAGACAAGTTTTTCTCCATGCTAATTTTAGAGTCTTGCTCAACATCAGAATATTGTCTAGCTTTACTTATACCAAGTCCGCCAGGAGCTTCTCTTTGTTTCTTTAGCTTAGTACCATTTCCACTAGAAATTTTCTTGTTTACAAGGGGCATCAGAGTATAAATATTTTTAGCAATGTTACACCCGTTCTGAACCACACCAGCTATAATTTCTGATGTCTTAGTTTGCTGCACAGAAACACAAAGAGTAGACAAGTTTTTCTCTGTGCTAATGTTAGAGTCTTTCTCAACATCAGAATATTGTCTAGCTTTACTTAAACCAAGTCTACCAGGAACTTCTCTTTGTTTCTTTAGCTTAGTACCATTTCCACTAGAAAGCTGCCTATTTACAAGAGGCATTAGAGTATCACAAAATTTAGCAACGTTACACCCATTCTGAACCACGCCAGCTATAATTTTAGATGTCTTGGTTTGCTACACAGAAACACAACCATTTATTTTGTTTGACAGACCCTTTCCATGGGATTGTTGTGGATACTTAGAAGCGACTAAACATGCAAAAAAATTTGCAGCTGGATACTCTTTTCCAGAAGGCATTTTTGCAGAGCGTTTCTGCTTAAGAAAAATGTCAGCCTTCTTAAGCTGTAACTTTGTGCATTTCTTCCTTTCATTGGATCATTTCTTCCTCAAAATATGCATTGCTCTTAGAAGAAAATGCCTCCTGAAAGACAATGCTTTTAAAAACTGAGGACATGGAAGATGCTTCATAAGCTTCAATCTGTTTCTACTAACCAGGTAGTGGTTGTCCTCATGGTGTTTTTGGTGCTTTTGGTTGGAAATAAATTTAGTTTCTTGACTATATTTCTGCAACCTATGTGGATGCATAGCTTTTACACATGACCCACTCATTTCCCTTCCCTTATAGAGAAAAGTACCATTTTTGCCTCCCTACCAAAAGGAACATATAAAGATTCATTAGGACTAAAAGTAATTTTCTCAATAACAAACATATACACTAAAACATTAATACAAAAAAAAAGCACCTAAAATAAGGAACCATCTTCTAGGGATAGGAGCTTAGTAACCTCACTCTCATTATCTATAGAATTGTAGACCAGACTACCATTCTCTAGATGCTCACCAGCTACAAGTTTACTGTTTGAATCATTTTTTGGAAGTTTGGTAGCATGATGCCGAGTAATAATACCTGTTAAACCATTTGTAGAATGTTTGACATTCTCATGATCTGTTACCATTAATTTTTGAATAAGCTTTATAATTTCTACCAATATAGTTCTCATTATCATTGCTCACATCATAGTTCCAAGAATGTCTAACAACCATATCGTTAAAATTACCCATAGAATTAGTTCCCTTTATTTCAAATTTTTGCTTCTTAACATTATTACTAGACCCATTCGATGTGCATCCATTACTTATGGTATGACTTGAGAAGACATTATTTGTTTGAATACTGTTCATTCTTGGAGGCATCATCTGTAATGTAGCATCATGATCTGCTGATGATCTAGATTTACTGCATGACTGGCTAGAACTTGTGTTCTTTTCTAGACTTTCTGAAATGAAATTGACATTTGAAAATTTTTTGTTGGGGTATTTTGTTTACACCTGCAACACTAAAAGAGATTGTTGTCATTTGGAAAGAATGCATGTTTTTTGTCACCTGGGGGGCATATGAATCTTGTAAGTGGTTTTCCTTTGGATGTCCAATGTTCAATGACACCCTCTTCTTTAGTTTAGAGCCATTATACTGAGATTTAGACCCACCTACTGTTTGGATGCTAGTTTTCTTATCTTGTATATAGAATAGCATGTAAGCTTTCTGGGAAAGCACACTTTCCTCACTGACTGAATAGACCTAGAGTACAAAATGTCATAAGAATTGAGATCGCTGACCTTCTTTGCACCCATGATTGCCTCTATAAAAAGTGTTAAATAATCAAAATTGACTTATTTTTTTCTTGGTATGTAATGCTTAAAACAAAATGTTTCGTTTCCTCTTAAAAACAAATTGACTAAAGCATGTAGAGTATAAAATTTTCATAAAGGAAAGAGCCCACCAAAAATTCAAGAAAGCTCAGCCAAACACCAAGGAGAATTTGCATAACCTTTGGAGAATATGGAAATTTGAACTGAAGCAGAGCTAATAGCATTCCAATTAAAACAAAAATTATGTTAAAACACCATACAATTAGAAGTTATAGATTGCACAACATTTTTGTAGTAATAGAATCTCGACAAAAATGTAAACCATATCTAATACAATGCAATTACATACCTAGGTCTTCCCAGATAACTAAGTGGTTGGTCATGACTAAAAATCTAAAGTACAAGATCAAACATTGTTGGATAGAAAGGCTTCCCAGCTTCAAGACATCCAATCTCATGTTCATTTTTTTCCAGGACTAAATCCCTAGGTTTCTTCTCTTGAAACTCGTCCAAGAATTGAAAAAATGCCTCAAGTGTTAGATAGCCAACCTATTGGGGGAACTAAAGCTTTCAGGATGAAACCAATCATGTTTGTTGAAAAACATTTTAGCACTTCACAAATAGTAAGGACACACTTCTACTCAATATAAATATCATAGAAAATACTATCATATGCTTAGTAGGTTTTATGAGCAATAGAAAATCCTCATTTCTACCAAGCATGCTCGAGTGACAAACCTATATTAGACCAATAATGATCTCTAGGATATTAGTAGATCACTACAAATTACTCACCTAAAGGTAGATGCTTGTCTCAAATTGGCTCTTTAGAGCATATTCATTAAAAACCGAAGCCAAGGAAGTGATTGTTACCTACAATGTTTCCAAATAGATAAGGATGGTATTGTAAGAAATTAGAGTTATGATAAAATAATAATTTTGCAGTTGTTTATGCAAGCTGAAAGGCAGTTAGATAAAATAATTAATTGTCTTAGAAAATCCTGGAGTGAAAACAAATAACTATATTATTTTAGATTTTTTAAAATTAGAATACTAACGATATTTTTATCATACTTAGAAAGGGAAATTAAACTATAAAAATTGTAAAATTCTATAGCTTCTATATACAATTGGTATGAAAAGCTTACTCTATGGCTATGTTGTTTTCATGTAGTGCATCTAACAAGTCTCTAGAGCATTTACAAGTTTTGAAGTAATAAGATGTATTAACCTGCTTTAAATAATTGTACTGTCCTATAAGCAACTTTTGTTGGTTGGTTGGTTCAAGAAGGAAATTAAAATCCCCCACCAACCACCCCATATTACACATTTTTTTACTTTTTATTACTATGGTCAAGAAGAAAGGAGACTATAATGTCTTTTATAATCGTAATTCATATTGTTAAAAGACTCATATTTGTCATCCCTCTACTCTTCCTCCCACACATCATTTATTCAATACAATAGAAGTATTTTGAACAACACAAAAGACTAACACATAGTAACCTACTCTAATTAATTATTTCATACTAATTTAATATTTTATACACCTTAGAAGTTTGGAAATATTTATATTATTTGTTATTACATATTGAGATGTTATAATCGATTTATATATAGAATAAATGTTTAGGCTATGTCAAAAACTTCAAGGGATGGATAAGCAAGACAACACATACTTCATCATGCCCCCAGATACAGTGCCTCTCACATGATCTTTCTATCTCTTGAGTCAATTCTTTCTAATGTGCTTGAGCATACATAGAACAAACCTGCATCCTTTATAAGTTTAGGCCAATCTTGTGAAGCAACAACCTAAAAGTTCAAGAATCACGAGAAAAATCAAACATGGAAAAAAATCCAATACTATCATCATTATAATCTACTAGAAATAGAAAATTGTTCATGTCCAAACCTATCAATAAATGCCTAAATGCAACACCTTTTCCTGTAGAATAATTCATCTACTCTAATTTTAAAAACTTATAGAAGTTATATTTCAGATGTTTGTTAGGCAAAAAACATAGATAGATATGACACTATTCTCATGCTCAAATTACACACCCAGTGATAGCATAACATATATTAATTCAATGAAACTAATTTTAAGAAGAGTTCAGTAATCTAGATGCCTACTTCACATGTGAGCAATGGTACTCTGCAACAATCATGAGATAATGTAGTTCAGATTTTGGTGAGAATGTTGAAATGTGATAAATAAACTTAAAGTTTCATCTAGAGTTACTTGTTAGTCAATGTACATGTAAGTTCATAAGGATCATTGTGATGAAACTAAGTTACAATCATGATTCCAGGAACAACCCGTTAAATAATAAACAAGTCAGAATATGAATTTTATTAAATTTTAAAAGTTTAGAGATTAGAGATTGGATCTGTGAAATTTAGTTTTACATGTTTAGGGATTAGATATGTGACTGGAGATATCACTTTTATGCACCCACAAACTGAGGCAAATAATGGACATATGGGTTATGAATCCAAACAAATATTGGTGATGGGACATAGAATGTCATGAAATGATTTGTGTGATATTTAAACTAATTATTCATTTGTAATAATTCAATACTGATATGTTGAAGTTAAATAGTTTAAGCTTCTCTGCTAATTTTTTTTTAAAAAGAAGGTTTCAGAATCTCATGAACCCCTTTTTTAGCTATCATTGAACAAGTTTTGTAATCAATGTACCTTAAAAAAAGAGTTCCTAATCTTACACAAAAGAATAACAATAAATAGCTTTGTTTCAATTTGGTTAGTTAGTGAAATGGTAGACAAGAAGCTTGTATGTCCAAATTTATTTTGATTTTATGAAAGTTAGGTTGAACTAAATTCAAGGGAATGTCTATTTAAAAGTTGCTTTCACAAAATTGTAACCATAGGCTATACCTTTCATTTGATAGATTTTTTATTTAAGTGTCCTCAATATTAAATTTTAATGGAGCCAGGAATCAATTTGAGAAAGATTGAAACAACAAAAAATCAGTATCACACACACTTAAGTGCCAAGCTATTGTGCCTCATTTGAAATGAGTAATCCTCCTCTAGGTAAAACTAACTACAAAATCCACTATTATGGCTATCTTAAGTTTCTAAAAGAAAACAAGTGAATTGCACACTAATGGAGGAGACACTTATATATTGAAAAATCCAACAATCCATCATTCCTTAACCATTCCTCTATCGTGATAATTTTTCTTTGTTTCCCACTGTCTATTAAACTGGCCTTTCACAACTTTTGTGTCCTATGAAAAAAGGTATTTAGTTCTACATTGAACTTATTTTCAAAGAAACTTTCACAAAATTATAACTATTCTAGCCAACATTTGACACATTATGAATTCAACAGTTCTTAATATTACTTATCAATTAGAATGAGTTTTACTTGCTCATGTGTAGATGAGCTAGGAACATTGCCAACATCCCCTCTAGGGAGTTGCTCCATATTGTGCCCCTGTGTCAAAGGTCAAGTATAAAAATGTTAGCCAAAAATTTATTGACTAAATGGTATGTTGGAGTCATTGATTAGAAGTTGGTTTAATAGTATGTACCACCCCCAAACTAGTAGCCTTGTTTGTATTTATGCAGTTCAAATTGTAATCAATAAGAAGCTCTTCCCCTTCACGTATTGATTTTATCACACAGCTGAATACATGATTTTCCTTGCTCGCTTCAAATATGTAATTGGGTTGCTTTATAGTTGACCAAGGTCATGTACTATTTATAAAACTCATAATATTCCCTATTTATTTTGGCCTTCCATCAATTTATATAGCCACACTTTTACTTTGATTATTGTCTTGCTATTGTATATAATTTTCCGAGAGGGCATACCTACGGATACTTTTTTATATTGAACAATATGCATCCAACTTTTGTAATCGTAACATGGTCCAACATACTCCATGAATTCAGAAACTTTTTTGTAAGACACCTTTATGTCGTCCATAGAAAATAGGCCCAAACCATGTAATGATGATGGTGCTATGCAATATATCTTCTTGTTAACACAAAAATCAGTGTTTATTGGAGGAAGTTCCTTGGGTACCCAATGTTTCTGTAGATGTTGGTACCTCAAGAGCACCTCGATGTTTCCTTCCATCTCATCATCATAAGAACATGACCCCCCTTGAGCAAGGAAAAATTTCATGTGTTTATTGAATTTCCTTCTAGTCCTTTGACCTCTAGTTAATCTCCCTGTCCTAGATAAACTGCATGTCTCACTTTCCTCTTATATTCCTATATTTCCCTCACTTGAGGAAGATACTTTTGACAAATACCTATTCACTGGTACTTGTAAATGGGAGAGATCTTACAAGACATCAATCTTACTATTGATAAGTGTATTAAATAGACTTTCTATAAGGAGTATTGACATATACCTGTTGATCTATGAGACTGTGCGAGATGCTCCTGAAAGGGGTTCAGTTTCTTGCAAATGTAATTCAATTATTGTGAGCATAATCACATAATAATCATAATCACATCCATCATAAGAATCACATAAAAATTAAAAACATTAAAAAGTACACAGTATAACACTTAAATCAAGCTCACATTATAAGCCTACTAGGGAAGTAGGCCTAGTGAAGGGTTAAAACTGTGTTTTTGTATTAGCTGATGAGTTGAAGGCTTAGTCACCTTGGGGGCATGCTATTTGAAGTTTTTTGATGTGTGTGGAGGTGGAGGAAACACCTAGTTAAGGTGAAGTCAAGTTTGGCGCCTATTGAGGCATTGTGAGCATTTGATAGCTTGTTGATTAGATTTCTTGGATGAATCCATTAGATGGATTGAGGGACATTCATGGGATTATTCCATAGATGTAGAACCTAAGGTGGCATAAGGATTTGGTGTGCACTCTAATAGGTTATGGAGTTGGCTTGGATCAAGGAGAGGGATCTTATGAAGATTCTTGGTTGGTGTTGTGAGAACACTATGGAAGTCCCACTTGTTATGAATGATTGCAAGTCCACCTAGGGTCTCTACATCACCTATAGAGGCAGAATTATTAACCAAAAAATTGGGTAAGAACTTATATTATGTTTTCCCTATGAATTTTATTCTAGGTACAACTCCCTTTTATAGATATTTAATGAATTCCCTTTTCTAAACTAAACACTTACAAATGCTTTTGACCTGAAAGAAAATGAGGCTCAATACATTCACACATCAATATGTGTTTTAAATAGTTTTATTTAATTAATTTATATTAATAGTTAATTTAGATTAGCAGTATTCTATTTGTAGTTGAAACTTGTAGCTTTTAAATAGATAATGAATAAACTATGTAACCATATATATAAGACAAATATATTTCTATCAAGAAATGAATATTAAATAGATTAAGGATTGATGGCATACCTCTAAATTTCATCATCATCATCCTTGTCATCATCATCGTCATCATCATCATCATCATCATCATCATCCTCATCATCAAAATCATTGTCATCATCATCATCATCCTCGCCATCATCGTTGTCATCATCGTCATTGTTGTCGTCGTCGTAATCATCATCAACAATATCATCATCAACATCAACATCATCTTCATCATCATCATCAGTAGCAAAATCATCGTCATCATCTTCTTCTTCTTCTTCATGAAAATTTGTGTTAGGAACATCATCCAATAATTGTCGATCATGATCACCATCTACATCATCTTCTACTTCTTCAGTATCTTCTTCTTCCATTGTATTATACTTTATTGGCCTTCCTCTTAGTTTGTGTCCAACAAAAAATGACCAACCCCATTTATGTGGAACCTCTGAGTAAAATACCTACTCACATTGGCTTGGAAGAACATAGGGCTCATCCCCAACTGGCTCAAACGACCTTGTATTAACCATTGTAAATCCATTATCATGTTCAATAATAGTTCTATTAGGATCATTTGGGTTAAGTTGTAGCCTGTACCATTTGACAATGAAGAGTAGTAATTTGAAGGAACTAAAGTCACACTCAAGTATATCATCCAAAATGTCATAGTATTGATTTTCAAACTCTCAAGGATGTAAGTCAACTCTAGATGAAATATTAGTCACTTGAAAGACTACAATTATTCCTGAGTCACAAGTTTTCTTCGTTTCATCCAACACTTTGATGCAAAATTTTTGACCATTACAGAACATAGCCTTGTGGTGTTTAACCTACAATAATATGTGAACCATGTCAAAACTATTGTATCATGAGTTGATAAACATACGGGTGATTAATAAATTTGTATGTACCTGGAAATCTTTTAAACCATGTGCTAAATCTATTTCCCTTTGCGTAATATTGGAATCTCCATTACAATGAGCTTCTTTAACCAATGAAGATACACCTTCCCATGTTAATGTCCAACTAGAATGTTGACATTTTTCAATCCATACCATCATCCAATCAAGATTGTTTGCAATATATAAATGTAGTGCATCCCACTCTCGAGCACCTGTACAAAAAAAAAATAGACAACTTACAACGGATTTACTTTGAAGATTAAGAAATAATTTATTACAATAACATCTTATAACTTATTACCTCTCACTTTCCTCAATGTACCTTTCCCCATCAAGTACTCCCCTTCTAAATTTTTAAAAGGCTTGAGATCCCAACTACAATCTACATGGATATTTGATGCAAACTTAGGAAGATATTCAATAATGTACACCATAGTCTGGTATACCATATATCCCTGTACCATAGAACCCTCAAGATGTGCTCTTTGTCAAACAAAAGCCTTCAAAGATTTCAAGTGCCTCTCAACCATCCACATTGACCTAGTGTGTACAGGTCCACACAATTCAATCTCCTCAACTAGGTGTATGAGGTAGTGTTCCTGTGCATTGAAAAAAGTTGGAGGTAGACACTTTTGCATTTGACATAGTAAATGAGGAATTCTTCTCTTCCAATAGTTTATATCTTCTTTATGGATTTCTTTAGATGAAAACCACCTACATTAAGAGATTCAAGTCACAAAAAATATATAGATACGAGACTTTACAAAATAATATACAATAGATTACATAGCAAGAAAAACAAATCATGAATATAATAGATATATACAACAAATTGAACAGATATTATTGCTTACCTCATGTATTTTCCAAGATCGTATGTCACTTGTTTGATGTTATTGTTGAAGGGCTTTGGGAGAGATAAAGGAAGCACGTACTGTAGTAATTATAAACCAATTATTTCATTGTTTTCTAACATAACAAATAGTACACGTAGTTTATGAATATATTGTAAATACAGAAGAACATAACTTACCTTGATGAAAGTATGCCAATCATGCATTTTGAGCCCTGGCCCAAATTCACTTTTTTTTTTTATATGAGATTGTTTATGTTCGCAGCAAATCCTGTGGAAAATTGAATTTTTCGTATGACTTCTTTTATGGCATCACTTTGCTGCTCCGTTAATAACCAAGTAAGGGCACTTATATTAATCTAATCTCTGTTGCTATTTGAGTGAATGAAATTTTTCAATGCATGATTGGATTCATGAATGTCATTACAAATTTTGACAATTTTTTCTTTGTCGCGCTTTCCATCCAATATTTTCCATAATGTATCTGTTATATTCTTTCCAATATGCATAGTATCAAACAAATGCACAATTTATAAGTGCTCATAGTAGGGAAACCTAATAAATTGTCTGAGATAGCTTTTTAGTCCCTTTGGAAGGTTGTCAGTGCTGCCTTGATGACATTCACGATCATCAATTACACAATTAATAAACAAAAATCACAATAGAAATATATAAATTACAAACATAAACCATTAGGTGGAATGACATTACATTGACGATTAACTCTATTATATTCCCACTTCCATAAGCAAGGTGTCATTCTTCATGGATTTGATGTAGTCTCTTCCTTCCCATTGAAAAGATTTGTTTCCGTACTTTGATACTTGTGATTCCTGTGGAGGAAGTGTCTACACTCATCAAACACCTACTTTCCTAAACTTTTTAAATGACAAGATTTCATCTTTGGACCACAAACTGGACATGGAAATTTTCCCTTTGTTTGAAGACCTACAAGATAATGATATAATTGGATTATTAAATATGTTGATTTTTATAATTAGAATTATCGTACGCAACTTGAATTCACTATAACATACCACAAAAATGTGTTAGCCCTGGGGCATCATGTATTGTCCATGCAAGTATTGCATGGAATTGAAATTGTCTTTTTCCTATTGGTCTAGACACATCATACATAGTGACACCGTTCCATAACTCCACCAATTTGTCAATAAGAGGCTCAATATATACATTCATATCTTTAACTTGATATTTACCTACTTGAATGAACAGTAACATTACATAATTATTGTGACCATTTTACTGCAAGATTTGTAAGTACATGTAAATTAATAACTATCAAATGATAAGATACCTGGAAAAATCATTGCCAACATAATGTGCTCCCTCTTTATTGACATCCATGGAGGAATGTTATTGTTGATAACAAAAATAGGCCACACTGAGTAAACAGATCTCATCTCTCCAAATGGATTGACACCGTCCATTGCCAATGAAAGCCTAAGATTATGAGGTTCTTCTTTGAAGTGTTGCCACTTTTCCTCTATGTGTGTGAATGCCAAACCATCCATAAGGATTTGAATAATGTCATCTCAACCTCTATTGCGTGCATGATAATCCATAAATTGGGCCAAGCTACTACACCTAAATAATCGTTGCATCTGTGAAATAACAGGGATGTAACGAAGAACCTTTTGAGGCACCTTTTTTGTTAGTCAATCTGTTCAATATCTACTCGTATGACATACAGGGCATTGTGTTGCAAATTCATGTTCTTTATAATATATAATATGATCATTGGGACAAGCATGTATTGCTTCATTCTCCATTCCAATATCTTTCATAAGAGCAGATAATTCTCGATATGAGTGAGGTAGAATATTTGATGGTGGTAACAAAAACTCACCTATCAATCTACATCAAAAAAATATAAGTTGTTAATATAAACAATATTAGTGGTACATTATTCACCCTTTGTTAACTATAAAGACATATATGACATACCTTAACATACATGACATTTTTATGTTGGATAAACCATTCATAACCTTAGAGTTCAACAACAACAATACAACAAAGAGAAGAGTTGTTTGGGAGTCTTTGTATAGGGGCTCGTATTCCTTCTGAAGTAGAGGTACATCGAGGCTATCATCATCATCATGATCAAATACGCTTGGACTAAATGTGTCATGGATCAATGCATTTATACCATCATCTTCAATTGTGTTTTCTGGCGCATGATCATCATCTTCCATGGGTTCATTATCTTCATCTTAGATATTTGTACCTCCATGTTCCTCCACTTCGAAAACCATATTCTTCAAATTGTTGTGGTTCATATCATGTACTTCCCTGGGGAGATCAACCTATATAAAATTGATTAACATAAATAAACCATGATAATCAACTCATCATCAAGTGATTTCATATGTATATAAATTTTTAAAATGATATTATGAACAACTTGCCAGTGGATGATAGTCATGCCCCCCTTCAATGTGACCATTCTCCCTACAATATCTCTTAACTGTTTTGATTAGCAGTCTTGTACAGCTTAAGCCCTTACAAACTTTGTAAGGAAAATAAAATTTTCCATCACCTTTTCTTTTCAAATTAGACCACAATCTAGAAATTGTCTCCCTATTTTGTTCTTCACTTATATTATCTGACATGATCGTTCTTCGCAGGAAGCAAAAATTGGGTTATGAAAACTTCGTTCTACAATTTTCACAAACTAAGAAAAACTATCAAAAGTACACAAATCTTCTTAGACCTAGCTAAATACTTTAATATTTTAAAAATACTTTCTTTGACTTTATTCCTAAGACATTTAACCCAATCACCTTTAATAACATTCAGTCAATTGCTCTAGGTAAATTTTTGGATAAGATTATTTGTAAAACTTTGACCAACCGCCTGAAGGTGTTATTTCAAGAGACCTTACAAACTTAAGCCACTAAAAGCAATTTCAAAACATATAAGCTAAAATTCTAGTTAAAATATACATTAGATTAAAAAATATACAATTTTCATACCCAAGCATGCGGCTATAACTCGTGTAATGGCCCTCTTGCTTAGTTGTTGAAGCTCTCCAGCAATCAAATTATACAAGCTACAAGGCCTAACAGAAATTTCAAAACATATAAGCTACAAGGAAAGACATATTAAATGACATGGAAAAAGGAAAAAAATTTACAAGCTTTAGCAAGACATATTATATGACATCATAGTGCTAGAGAGATCACAATTATATGAGTCAAACAAAGTCATGAAAAAACATATAAATTAGTTATTATATGCAATTAAAAGATATATAGTTAGATAGGGACATCCATAGGGCATATTGAAGAAATTAAATGGTCATATAGATTTCATATAGGATTTTGAAGATGATAGTGTTCTAAGGCAAAGAATCGGGAATCTACCTCTAGTCAAACAAATTAGAGGTCCGGTAGTTTCTTTAAATCCTGCACATATGGCCTTCAATACAGCACTTCTCTCCAGCTTGTCTATCACAATAGAAGAAAAGATGAAATTAAAATGAAAGCCAAAAATGTTACAAAGAGAATGAGCTTTTTTATATTGATTATTTTTCATGATATTATAGAACTCCATATCTATAAATGCTAGCAGGGTATTGAAGTGGGTAGCCTTCAAACTAGCCTTGGCCAGCACATGAAACACCATTACATAACAATATTTTTATAACAACCACATTAAGCTTATCTGTGTAGTTAGTAAATCAACTATTACAAATGAGACACTAGATATAGATTACAATGTGACCAAATCGAGCACCATATCCATAAATAAAAGGTTAGAATGTTCTAATACAAAAGAGAGCATAATATATACCAACATTAGTGTAATCTATACAAGAGATATTAATTACTATGAAACATATGACATTAGACACAAGAACATGCATATATATGATTTTTTCTTAAATCCAAGAAACTGTGAATCTGTTCATCAGGTGGCTCAAAATCTGCATTGTCATTTGGCTTCAGAAACTATGAAGCTATTCATCGAGTTTATTGCAAAGCTGTAGTGTTTTTTATTGGCAAAACTATGGATACAGTGCATGCTTTCTATGGAAGACTAGGGTTTCATGATTGGATATTCATGGCACAGAGCTAACCATACACACCAAATAGAGAAAATAGTACATAAAAAGATAGCTAGGACTGTTAAAACGAGAGCCAAAAATTAATAAAGAAACACTACAACCAATTAACCTTGGGAATATCTATTTGGAGTTGAAGAAGGAGTTCACTCTTTATGTAGTCCTAAATATGTGAAGAAGATGTAAGAAAGAAAGAAAAGATTTATTAAAACAAAAATGTATTAGCACATCTAAGGTACAACTACCATTATATTAAAGTTTTTAGTTTTTTGTCGGCATTTTTTACAAAGGGAGACAAGATCTAAACATGAAATATGTAGGTATGGAGGGAAGGAATATCGTGGTATAAGAGAACATCTAAACACGAGCTAAGGAAGAGCTAAAATATACATATGCATTGTTGACAAGGGATAGAAATGAATGAATATATAACAAGGAGAAAATAATCAATAAAGGAAAGGAAGTGAAGATTTGATACTAAAAATTTGATGTGATTAGTCATAGGTGATTTTTCTCTTAATAGGGTTTTCATGTGAAAAATTATTGTGTTTAAATGTGTGGATTATTGTGTTACATGTTATTTTATTCTTCTTTTTTGTATACTTCTTGTTGATGTAACTTAGTACATGAAGTATATAGTTAAAAGTTTTTTACTCTGATACTTGGTGAAAGCTAACAATTTACTAGTGAAGGATGAATTAGATATTATTATGAAGTTTTAATATAGTTACCAAGTTGATATAGGAAAAGTTTAAGTTTGTAAGATGCTAATATTTTTTTAAGGCCTTATTCAATAGTCGAGGAAAATTGAGCCCCCCTCCCTCCTTAGTTATTTAACAAAAACATGTCAAGGTGTCCAACAAAGGATCATGGGAAAGAATGGGATGCATTAATACCATAGGAACAATATGCCTATAATGAATCGACAAATAGGTGAAATGGTATTAGTCCTTTTAAGATAGTATATAAAAAAAGATAGAGGATATTTTAAATTGAGGGATATGAAGAGTATGAATAAGAGGAGTTCTCATGCTGAAGATAAAGTAGAAGCAAAAGAGAGGTTCATGAAAAGGTGAGAGCTAATTTATGGAAGTGTTTACAACCGACCAAAATGTTAGGAGAAAATATATACAACAATGATACACTTGAATAGGTAGAGAATTTCCAAAGATAGTTAGGGTAAGATTATAATGGGAAATACTAGTCACTATAGGATCTTGGGAAAGTATGGAGAAATTTTTTACAAGTTGTTGTAACCACCTTATATAGGTCTTTCTCCTATATTCAATATCTAAGATTTGACAATGTTCAAAGATTTTATGGATGATGATGTTAAACAAACATATTCAACACTAAATGATGTAGACTAGGTGTCTGAATTATCATTGACAAAGGAAACATAGATTAAAACTATTTTGGATACTAGAGAATCCAAAATGACAAGGCACAAGGTATAATGGGAAAAAATAATTGATAATGGATTAGACTATAAAACTTGGAAGCCACATGGATGCTAGAGGAATAAATTAGGAAGAAATGTATTGATTTGGATGAATTTTTCTCGAAGAGGACTTTAGACTTCTTCTCTTTGGGAGTATCATGCAAGAACACCTCAAGCTTAGATTAAAGGCCAAAACTAATTAAGTTCCTAGCAGGGCATAATAAGTATAATAAATTACATTGATAATTTAGACCAATGATGTAATGGAAAACAATATTTTTAAGCCAAATTTTAAATAATATTGTAATGAGCAAACAAAGGGACCCAAATTGATACATGAAGTTTGGCAATCAATGCAAACAAGGTTTCCCGCATAATCCTTACTTTGATTAGTAAAAAAGAGGTCTGATTTCTGTGTCCTTTTTTGGAAATATTGGTACCCATCTGATGATCCATTTGTTGTAGATGATAGAGGGTCACATCTACTTTATTTTGGTTTGTGAAGAACTCAATTTCATTATGTGGATGAAAAGATATTCAACTTTTTGTGTAAGCTGTCCAAACCCTTACTAGGGTAATCTGTAACTTTGTACAAATAAATTTGTAATATAAAATGTGGACCAAGACCCCAAATTCAAATAGATGGTGGGGAAAAAGCTTTATTATATTCTCTCTTCTTTACAGGAACCCATGGACAAGAATCCATGTGTATTTGATCAAACAAAACCATGAAAAGTTGTCTCAAATTGCATAAAACATAGATATGATAAATTAGTCATGATTTTGCTCACATAAGGAATTTATTGAAGGTATAATGGCTATAAGTGCATGCAAGGATGAATCCCAATTGTATCCTAATGGCTGGGAATTAGAGGGTCTCTGAACCACTTTGTGACTGTCTCAATGGAATAATGCATGCCTATCACAGTTTGATAGTGAACTGATGTTACGTGTTTCAAGTGGGATCAAAGGATTGGATTGGCTAGTTTGTTGAAGGTTATGAAAGGTAATGAATCAAGTGATATAGGAATGTCCTTTTTGTGGGCGAGAAATTGAGAATCCAATTTATAAGGATAAATAGAAGGTGTCAATTTCAAAAGTGTATGATGGTACAATCGCAGACAATCCAACGGTTCAGAGTATTGGAAGAGTTATAGATTTTGTAAGGTCTTGTGAATGAATGGAAATTTTCCATGAAATGAGTCTAATTAGAAGTCAAGTTAGTGTTGTAAGAAGTCAAGGGAGCCATTATTTTTATGAGGGAATGTGTTTGTTCAGTTAGAAGGAATAGATGGATAAGAAGTTTCCATGAGTTAGAGTGGATCAGATATGTTTAAAGAGTCAGTGGGCATGTATTGAGGGGATTGGAGAATAGGATAGATTCTTGGAAAGCCCTGAAAGGGAAAGGTGTTGATAAATTGGGAAAGGAGAAAAATTTGAAAACAAGTTGAATTGAAACCCCTGATTGGTAGTTTGGTGTGTGTGTGTGTGTGTGTAGATTCTCTAAATAAATAAGAAGGCAAGGCAATAAAGAAGTTGGTAAACTATCAAACTGGGCCTTAACTCTCAAGGTACATGAAATCATTCTAGAAGATTTCCAATCTATAAGGATGGATATGGGAAATCCTCCATGATAATTTCACCCCTCTTTTGACCACAAATAAATATAGCCATTTAATGCAGTTGGTGACACCAAAGATGTGATGTAAGTTCATTGTGATCTATGCTGCAATGACAAGTGATCACTGGCAAGCAGATTGATTATGATGGGTAATGATTGTTTTGAGTGCCTCAAGAAAAAAATTTGTGAGTATTTTTTTGGTTCTTTCAATTCCAATTGTGAAGTGCTCTGCAACTTGAAGAGATGGAAACTTCCTTTACTCTCACTTACATTAAGTAGAAAAACCCGTTCCATGGGCAGAGCAAAAGGTTAAGACTTGATAATCATGTTCAATTTTGTGAACAACAAACAACATCTTGGTTTTGCAGGGGGAAATGTTCCACCAAGTTGAGGATAGACACAGAACCAACATAGATGTTTGCTTCATTATTATGGCTTGGGCGTTGCGGCTGGGTGAAGATAAAGCCATCATAAGGCTAATTATGGAAACAATTGTTCCTAGGGAGGCACTGGGAGGATTTGATGAAATCTTAGCGAAATCCATCCCAAAATTAGGAATAAATTTGGGGGAAAAAAATAGTGACCTTGAGAAAATTGAGGCCACAAAGTACTCACCATTTGTATTGTGTTTTGTTAAAGATTCTGGAACAAAAGGTTTAGAAAATCCAAGAAAGGCCAGCTAGCAGTAAAGATGGAGATCATATTATTCCTCCTCCTATTGCAAATTGCACAAAACTTCGAGTATTTGACTTGCAAAACAAAATTCAGGGGTGTATCTCAATTTGGATTGGAGAACTAGCAGAGTTATGATTTCTTAGCTTGTCTTTTAATGAGTTGTAAAACATTCTCTCACCAAAGTTGTTTACGTTCAAGAATCTTCAAATTCTAGATTATTCTCATAATAATTTATGAGGACTGATTCTTGAGAGTTTAGGGATATTGAATGATATGGTAAATGTGACACAAAGTGAAATTTTAAAGCTTTCTCTATCTTCATCCAGGAACTTGATCGTTACCGCCATTTTCATTGTAAACTATCCCTTTATGTCCTCTATAAACCTCTTATTTCTGAATCTTTCATCAAACCAAAAAAAATGACATGTACTTGGTGCCTTAATCCTTGGTAGTACACTCTTCTTTTCACCCAAATTTACCCCAATTCTTGGAATGGACTTTGCAAAAAGCTCCTCCATTCCACCCAATGCCCAACTGCAGAGCCCATACCATGATCTTGGAATGGATGTCGGTGTTTGTTTTGTGACATTTATCAACTTGGTGGAATAGCTCCCTCAGAAAAAGAAAAACACTCTCCATTAATTTATTGTCCATAAAATTGAACATTTTATCAACCCTAATCCTCTTACTCTTCCCATGATAAGAATTTTCTTACTTGGTGCAAGTGAGAGTGAAAGCAATTTCCATCACTCCAATTGCAAAAAGCCTCTCAAACAATAATGTGGTTACCAAATCTAGCTTGTATGGAGGATTCAATTCTGGGGGCACACAAGACAAACATTCTCAATCATTATCGACCTAATTGATGGTACTTACATGGCACTTCTAACAAGGATCGCCAAGAATTGCCATCACATCACTATCGTTTCCTGCATACCTCATTAAATGGATGAAGTTGGTGGTGGCCAATAAAAGAAAGGAAAGAAAAAATCACAATAGATGAAGTTGATAATACCTGATAGTACCCAATCGGACATGGTGTAGACCTCTTTATTGCCTTGTCTTCTCAAAGGTGATAATTTGGAGTCACCTAGAGAAGCTAATTCTGCATTAATTTGATCTATGTAGTTCTACAAGTACTAAGACACCATGTCCCTTTTATTATTGCATTTACAATGATTTGTGAATCACCTTCAACATGAAGTTTTCTGGCTCCTAGCTTCTTTGCTACTCATATTGTTGAGATAGCAGCCTCCAGCTCCAAAACATACTTTCTACCATCTGAATCACACTCCATGATCCATCATCAGGATGAAATAGTTCAATGAACCAAAAATTGGATCATGGTGTATGATTTGAAATGTTAATTATAAAAATAATGTTACATAATAAAATTTTAGAAACATACTACAGAATTCAATGTGGATTGTGGAAGCTTGCTATCTTTAATTAGAAATATACACATGTCACTTAATATAATATTATCTCAAATATCCAACTATAAATAGAATCCATAGGTATTATCTCAATTTCAATACATATAGAAAAATCAGAGATAAAGATTTCTATCACAGCTAAAATCTTTAACATTGTTGATGCCAGAGTTCATTGCAAGAAAAAACAAGTGTGTGATACAATGTTTTTAAGGTCAGGTGCATTAATAAGTACAAAAAAATTACATAAAAAAGCCAAGAGATTGCAATAAATTGGGAGGAAGAAGAAACCAATGAATGTATAAAACTTTATTCGTGAGCATTTACAATAGGTTGCTAGGAGTAACTTAAACCTCACCATTCATCTCTGTTGGGATTATTCAAATGCCTATTAATTTCAACAATACCTCTTAATTTCCACTTGCAATAATATTCTTCCTTATGGAGAAACTTGGTTTCTTCTAAATCAATGTGGTATTTTGTATTGAAACAATTCTTAAAAGTGCATATTAGTTTATGTATTCATGTGTAATGTCAACATTATGTTCTTTATTCAATGGAGAATAGTAAGTGTACCGTAGGTCTTGGTCCACTCGTAAATATGGGAAAGAACGTGAGGGACTATATCATGTGAGAGTGCAGGCATGGGTTTTACTCTCTGCTCATCGATGAGCCTGGATATATCTATGGTATTCCCATGGAATAGTTTGTATGGAGGACCCTTGATTCCTTGGGCTTCAAAGTTCTTTTTCAATTGTAGAGGCTTCCACCATATTTTTATTGCAATCTTGAGCAAGAACAAAACTAAACAAAAAGATAAATCTTGTGATGGTGTCTGTTAAATCATAGAAAAAATTGAAAGACTTATACTACATTGACTACTACTATTGTATTTGCAAGAATCTAATTCTCCTTTGCAATCAGAGATTACCTCTAATGGGGCAGACCATCAAGGTTTTAAAATGATGGCTCACCTTCCCAATCAAACACAACCTACTATTGCACCTCCATTTTTTATTTGATATGTCAAATAGGAAGCTAGAGTAGAGGGAAACAAGTCTCCTTTCAATGGATCTAGCTATATCATTGCCCTAGTATGGTGGGAACTACTATTGAGGTTATGGATATTGATGGACTAGATGATGGGATAGCCTTAAAATAGTAGGGCGAACCTACGTTCGCTTCTCTCTATCCTCCACCAGTTCTTCAAGCCCCACCCTTAGATACCCCATCCAACTAAGCTATCTACACTCATACCAATGGCTGGTCTTCTTCTATGCTCCTTTTCCCCAATTCACATGTGACTATCTCGTATAGGCTTGCCCTCAAACTTTCCCTTGCCTACATCCATCGACATTACCCTCAAAAAAATGAGCAACATTTCCTTTTTTTTTCTCTTATATCTCATTAGCATCACAATTGTGATGTCATCAGGCTATAATTGAAAAAAAAAATCCAAAAACACATTACATTTGCCTGCCGTCACAAATTGACCCCTAATGTATTAGTGTAGACTCCTTGTCTACCTTGGGTTTTCACACACGCCAACACTTAGCAAACTATCCAACTATTTCTTCATGCATTGTATCCCCTTATAAAGACAATTTAGGTCTTTTTCCACTTCATTACAATCATCCATTCTAGAGTTAGGTTAGATTCATTGAATCTTCCCACATTTCCATTTTAGCTCCCTCTATCAACTTCTAATGGGGAGTTTCTTCAACTAAACTATTTCTAGCTCTTCCCAGGATACTCCTAGCTAACTATATGGTTGTATCTCCTAAATTTAACTTAGAGAATCCCTCTACAATCCCCTTTCTCAGGGAGACACTCCCAATAATTCAAATCTCAATGCCATTCTCCCAATTCACCTAACATGCATTCTTTGGCCTAGATTACCAAAACTTTCCCAAATGTGCCAAATGACTCAAAAATAAGATTTAACATTTCTACTAGGGTTCTTGACTCATTTCCCATCAGTCTACACTATTCTTTCAAGTTTCTCTCACAAAAATCACCAAATTGACTACTTAGGCCTTGTAGCCCTAAGAGCCCCTATTAGCTCTCCTAGAAACAAGGAAAGTGCTATAATTCCAAAAAACCCTCAATAAGGCTCTTGGTGTATACTAGACTTGTATTCCCTATCACCAACCCTTGAAGATTTTGTACGTCTTGAGTTCCAACAATGTTCGTACAGTACAAATTCATAAAACCCTACTTTTAAGAGGTTTAAAAGAAATGTTAGTGTTTTCTTCTCCACAAGAATCAAAATCTATACCCAACATTCTCCTTTGATTTTCTCCCCCTTCATATACTATGCCTACATTTTCAATTCAAGATTGACCCATGCCAATAATTTGCTTATCACAAAAACTCTTTACAAGCATCTCCTTGCACCTTGCCAATCTTCTTTGCTTTCCTAGGGTTTGCTTGTAAAAATAGCATTTGGCCTTCCAAAACCTCCAAAAACTCTGCTTACACTATGTAGAAAGGATATTTCTTGTCTCAAAGAGCCATGGTGTTTAGACCAAGGACACTCAAAATATAGCCCATTTCATTCTTGCAACACAAAACTAGACAACAAGATCATTGGAAATAAATAATTTTCTAAACACTATTTAATGCTTATTTGAAAAAAAAAAACTAAAAAAACATTCAAGGCATGAAAAAAAGATTATATTCCACAAAAAATAGTTCCTTACTCAATCAAAAAACTTCAATCAAATTCCAAAACTATGGCTCAAATGCATTAAATTCTTCCACTATAGGTGTTGTTCGTACTCCTAGTTGTCCAACCCTTGGAAATGAGTTGGAAAATTCTTAAATAGACTTCATGATCCATTCTAAACTAAATTTTGAACCATAAATTCCCAATTTTTTGGTTTTTCAAAAACTATCTAAAAGTTGTTAAGCAATTTTGCAAAATTGCAAAGTTGTCAATGCAACTTTTTGACAACTTTTGCAATTTTGCTCCTAAACTGCTCAAAATTTTATAGAATATTTTCAAACCTTCTAGGATGACCTTAGAAAATATAAGGGCTGACTTTACACACTCTTTTACCCCTTTTATTACTTTTCACATTATTTATCCTCTTAGAGAAACATTTTGCAATTTTCCCCTTATCATGTCCTAATCAACAAAACTAGACTCCTAATCCAAAACTATCAACTCAAACATCCTAAACACAAGTTGGGACTTTATCACTATGACTTATTATCCCATCGGTTGGTTAGACCATCTACAAACTAAAAATCAAGATTAGGACTTCACCTTAGCCCAGGTACTCCTTCACCATTCTCCCCTTGCATGAAGAAGTCTAAGGTACCACTGGAGATGAGCACTCCCTATTGATTCCTTGCTTCTTAAAGTCACCTTCAACAACCCAAGTTTCTTCAATATCAAGTAAATCTATCCATTTCACCAAATGCTCCTTATAGACCTTTTTTCTTGTTCTCTTGTTCACACTATAATCCAAGATCTTCTCAGCCTATGGTTGCTTCTTTATAGGCAACTTTAGGTTTGATACATCCTTGTTCAATTATTCTTGATGCTCCATGTCATCCATCTTAGGTCCTTTGTATGGTACAAGGTCTTTCACACTAAAAATTGGAGAGAGAGACATGTCATTTGGTATATCTATCTTGTAGGCATTGGGTCCATACTTTTCAAGGATTTTTCATGGCTCAATCCTCCTCATCTGCAACCTGCTAGGGATTCCTTTTTGCAACTTGGCCTTGACGAGATGCACCATCACCAAGTCTCCTACTTGAAATGAAACTCTCTTTTCTCCTCATT
Source organism: Cupressus sempervirens (assembly GCA_028749045.1). Classification (NCBI taxonomy): domain Eukaryota; kingdom Viridiplantae; phylum Streptophyta; class Pinopsida; order Cupressales; family Cupressaceae; genus Cupressus; species Cupressus sempervirens. The sequence continues at coordinate 62,876,454 of CM053789.1, forward strand.
TTTCTTCTCCTTCAAATTACGATTGGCTTCCATCAAATTTTTCTTTACTTGATCATGTACCTCCTTCATTGAGTACACAAAGTCATCATCTTACCCACTAATCTTGTCATGTGAAGGTAGGTCCCCTAACTCCATGATACCTCTTAGGTGAGTGTCATACACCACTTTGAAAGGACTTAACCCCATTTTCCTATTTTTTCTATCATTTTATGAAAATTTATCTTGGCAAATGACTCATTCCCAACTTTTTTAATACTCTTTGGTGAGGCACCTTATTAGGTTTCCCAATACCCTATTTATCATCTTTGTCTGACCATCAATTTGTGGATGGTAGGAAAAAATATGTGCTAGGTTTTTCGTAAGCCTCTTCCATAGGGTTTTCCAAAATTTCCTTATAAACTTGACATCCCTATCAGGCAATATTATCCTTGGTAGGCCATTTATCCTAACCACCTTCCTAAAGAATAGGTTGGCAAAATTACTTGCATTATGTGTAGTCTTGCATGGTATTGAGTTGTTCATCTTGCTAAACTTGTCTACTACCACAAAGACACTATCCATCCCTATCCTATTCCTTTGTAAGCCCACTATAAAGTCCATGTTGGTGCACTCCCAAGGCCTATTAGGAATGGGGAGAGGTTGGTAGAGCCCTACATTTGATAAAGTACTCTTTTCCTTCTGACATATGTTGCATTGCTCCACATACCTCCTAACATCTCTCTACATTTTGGGACAGTAATAGAAATTTTAATAAGGTCTAAGGTCTTGTTAAAACAAAAATGCCCACTCATGCTCCCATTGAGCTTCTCTTGTATAAGATTCTCCTTTATAGATCCCTTTGAGATATGTAACTATTGACCTTTTAAAAATAGTCCATTCTGCATGGTATATTCAAAAAAATCATTATTGAAATTATTAGTAAAATTAATACATAACTTGTTAGATTTTGAGAAATTAGTGTCCTCCTCATACAGATCTTTGAAACCATCCAAGCCAATGCTCTACAACTTAACTTCTTGTAATGTCAAAAATCTCCTACTCAAAGAATATTCCACCTTATTGTTTGTCCCCTTCTTATGCTTGATAGTGAAAGTGTAGGACTGCAAGAACTCCATCCATTTGATGTGACTCAGACTTAGCTTCTCCTGTGAGTTAATGAAACTCAAAGCTTGGTTATTTATGAAGACAACAAACTCCTTAGGAAATAATTAGTGCCTCTACTACTTGAGGTCTTAGACAAGTGCATAAATTTTTAGGTCATATGCTAAAAACCTTGTCTTGGTTTCATTAAGCCTCTCACTAAAAATGCTACTAGCCTTCCCTTCTAGCTCAAAATTGCCCCGATTACTATGTTTCTAGCATCACACTCCACCATAAATGGTTTCTCAAAACTAGGTCAAACCAAAATAGGTTGGGTTGCTACCTCCTTATTCAATTTCTCAAAATTATGATCTATAGACTCAATCCACATAAATTTGGTCGTCATGCCCCCTTTGATCGTATCCATCATAGGTGCACAAATCTCACTAAACTTTCTTACAAAATTCCTATAAAACTATGTCAATCCATGAAAAATCTTGACCTCAGTAGTAGATCTCGATGTAGGCTAACTCAAAATATCCTCTACCTTGTTCTTGTCCATCTTAAGACTTCCTGGGGATATAAAAATCTTGAATACAACAATTTGTCTTTCACGAACTCACTCTTTTCCAATTTTACTTTTAACTTTTCCTCTTGAAGCTTCGTCAATACCAACTCTAGGTGTTTCATATGTTCCTCCTTGGTCTTGCTAAAGATGAGAATGTCATCTAGGTATACCACAACAAATACCCCTATTTAATCATTCAAAACCTCATTCATGACTCTCTTGAAGGTATTTGGTGCATTTGTAAGGCCAAATGGAATTATAAACCACTCACAAAGACCCTTAGTATTCTTAAATGTAGACTTCCATTTATCCCCTTCCTTCATCCTAATTTGATAGTATCCACTTTTAAGATCAATTTTTGAGAAGTACCTAGCTTCACCTAGACAATCTATCAAGTCTTCTATCCTAGGAATAGGAAATTTGTACCTAATTGTGATCCTATAATTTCCCTAGAATTAGTACACATTTTCCACTTACCTCCCTTTTTGGGTGCTAAGATCACTAGTATGGAACATGGAGTGATGTTCTTCCTAATCGGCCTCTAATCAAGCAACTCTTGAAATTGCCTTGCAATCTCCTTGTTGTTCTCTAGAGTCATCTTGTATGCAATTTTTTTTGGTAGTGATACTCTTGGTATGAATCCAATTAGATGACTTATGGCCCTCTTAGGTGGTAGGGTTGGTTATGGTCCATCATAGATGATATCTTTAAACTGATATAATAGCTCTTGCACTTCTATAGGAATAGGTTTAAATGAATATGTCTCCTCCTCCTTAGGTTTAACATAATGGAATAGCCTACTCCTTTGTCCTCCTTCAAGTTCTTAAGGAATTCATTTCCACTCATGAGCAATGCTTTCACAGTAAAATTGACCACCTTGTATTCTTCCACTATAGAATGCATCCCATAAGTGACTCCATCCTTCTTGAAGGAATATTTGATCTCCTTCCCATGATGCACTGCCTCTCTACTGTACTACCAAGGTCTTCCCAATAGTAGGTGACAAGCATCCATGGGAAGCACATCACATAAGATCTTGTCCTGATACTTGCCAATGGTGATGTCTTCCCACACTTGTTCATTCACTAAGATATTCTTTCCTTATTCAACCAAGTCACCCTATAACGACACACATGTGGAATCTTGGTCAAACTAAGTTTTTTTACTACCTCCTTTGACAAGACATTATTAGTAGACCCTGATTCTATGATCACCTTGTCATACTTTAACAATATTTTGCATGTTATTCTAAAAAAATCTCTCCTTTTCTTTGTCTCATCTTTGACTGGCTCCTTAACCAATACTCTCATCAACATGAGGTTTATACCTTCTCAACATCAAGGTCCACTTCTCCTATCTCTCATTGTCCTATTATTGGACATATGATATTTTATTTTCCCCATTAGAGGATGATGCCTTCTCTAGACATTTGTAAGTAGGGTGCCCTAACCTACCACAATTATAGCACTTCATGTTACTAAAGTGTGAACCTTTGTAGCTATTTCCATATCTTCCTCTACCACCATTGTTAGACCCTCTACCTCTACAAGAGCCTCTCCTTTGACTAGTTTCAATGGCTTGTTCACTCCATATGGAGTCTCCATGGCTTCTATGCTCATTACTCCTACCACTAGATCCTCTCCTTAAGCCACCAATGCAGCCTTTTCCTCTACCTCTAATTTTGGAATTTGAGTCCCCTTTCCTCCTTAGTTTTTCTTCCACCTTCATAGCCATTTGAAAACAAATTTGCAGAGTGGTGAGGACAAACAAGCTCAACTCATATTAGATGGAACATTTAAGGCTATTGAGATATCTAGCCACCTTGATGCTCTCTGCTTCTTGCATTCTTGATCTTAGTGCCAACTTCTAAAACTCCTTAGTATAGGTAGCCACATCAAGATCAATCTACCTGAGATTCTACCTCTATTTATGGACCTAAATCTCATAATCCTCTAGTAGTTATGCTTATTTGGCCTTTTCCACCATAGGTCTCCAATTAGCTAAAGGGTTCTTCCCTTCATTCTCTCTTTTCTCTTGCAAAAACTTCCACCATGTCAAAGCTTGAACTTTCAACCCAAACTTTGCAAATCTCACCGTTTGGGTCTTTGTTGTCACTTCACACTCAAAGTAGTTCTCAATTCTCTCAAGACATTCTAAGACTACCTCTGCAACCATATTGCCATGGAATAATGAATCATTCATTAAACTCTTCTCTCCAAATTCTTTGATGGATTTGAGAAATGCTTATTGCTCACCAAGTGGAGGATACATTTCAAGAGTCTCATCCTCTAGACCCACCTTTTCTCTACCCTTGCCAAAGTCTTCATATTTCTAGCATGGGTTGTATCCTTTATCTCTTTCAACTTATCTTTCATCTCCTTTAGGGCTTCATCTATAACCCTGGTCATTTCTTCTAAGAGATTCTTTTTCTCATCTACTTCCTTTTCCAACTCTGTAGTGGTCACAATCTTTGAAGATCCACTTGACTAAGTGGAATAAAACATGCCACCACAACCTAATCTTACTACTCTTATACCACTTTGGGGAGATTTTTCAATTAAGAGCTTTCTAGCTCTTCCCAAGATACTTCTATCCCACTATAGGGTTGTCTCTCCCAAGACTAACGTAGAGGATCCCTCTACAATCCCCTTTCTCCAAGAAAATCTCCCAACAATTCAAATCTCAATGCCATTCTCCCAATTCACCTAATATGAATTCTTTGGCCTAGATTTTCAAAAATTCCCCAAATGTACCAAGTTCCTTAAAAAAAAGGTTCAACCTTTCTACTAAGGTTCTTGACTCATTTCCCATCATTTTGCACCATTCTTTCAAATTTCTCTCACATAAATTACCAAATAGACTAGTTAGGCCTTGTAGCCCTAAGAGCCCCTATTAGCCCTCCTAGAAACAAGGAAAGTGCTATAAGTCCTAAAAATCCTCAATAAGGCCCCTTGGTGTACACTAGAATTTTTTTTCCCCTATCACCAACCCTTGAATATTTTGCAAGTCTTAGGTTGCAACAATGTGTGTACAATATGGATTCAAAAAACCCTACTTTTAAGGGTTTTAAAGATAATGTTAGTCTTTTCTTCTCCATGAGCTTCAAACTCCATGCCCAACATCCTCCTTTGATTTTTTATCCCTTCATACACTACTCCTACATTTCTAATTCAAGATTGACCCATGCCAATCATCTGTTCATCACAAAACCTCTTTACAAGCATCTCCTTGCACCTTGCCAGGCTTGTTTGCTTGCCTAAGGCTCGCTTGTAAAAATAAAATTTGGGCTTCCAAAAACTCCAAAAAATCTATTTAAACTATGTATAGAGGCTATTTATTTGTCTCCATGATCCATGATGTTTAGACCAAGGACACTCAAGCCATAACCCATTTCATTCTTGCAACACAAAACTAGACAACAAGATTATTGGAAACAAATGATTTTCTAGACCCTATCCAATGCTTATTTTTTAAAAAAAAAATCTACACATAGATTAAAGGCATGAACACAAGATTCTATTCCATAAAAAAAATTCCTTATTCAATACAAAAACTTCAATCAAACTCAAAAACTATGCTTTAAATACATAAAATTATTCTGCCATAGGTGTTATTCATACACCCAATTATCCATCCCTTGGAAATGAGTTTGAAAAGTCTTAAATAGAATTCATGCTCCATTCTAGTATAAAATTCAAACCATAACATCCCAATCCTTTGGATTTGCAAAAACAACCTAAAAATTGTCAAGCAATTTTGCAAAATTACAAAGTTGTCAATGCAATTTTTTGACAACTTTTGCAATTTTGCTCCTAGACACCTCAAACTTGGAGAGAATGTTTTCAAATATTCTAGGATGAAATTATAACATCTAATAACCACATTAACAACTTAATATTGCCATAAGATTTTTCTAAAAAATGGCACAATTATATTGATCCGATGATTATACTTTCTTTCACTATAGTGGGGTCCTCAATCATAATCTAATAGAATTGTTACGTTTGAGTCAAGAATGCTTCAAATTGAACTTAATATGATTTCCATTAGATGATTTCATGGATTATCTATTTCTCAATTTGTGTATAGCCAATAGAGCTTTTAAAATTGTTAATTAGTTCTTCTTTAAAAAAAAAACTTACACAATACTAAGGTTACACAAAAACATGTATAACGTTCTTAGCATTAAAAAACCAACTTTATATTGGAGCTAACTATCTAGAATCCCTTGTTTTGCCAACATATGTTTATATATAATTCAATATAGTTGTACAGTCCTTATACAACCAAATTGATGCACGAAGAAGGATGAGCTTTGATTAGTTGGAGAGCACCTTCCTACATATAATTGAACAATCAACTCTCTCTCTCTCTCTCTCTCTCTCTCTCTCTCTCACACACACACACACACACACACACACACACACACACACACACACACACCAAATTGAAATAGAAAATCCATGTTTTGCATTAATTTTTTTATTTAGTGTACAAGTTCATTAATATATTATTAAATACGTTGACCATGTTCTATGGTTTGATGGAAATCATTTTCCACTCTTCATAATTTATTAGCATCTATAAGGTTTAGGTTTGAGTCACCTCTTATTTTCATTTTCATGAGTTAAAATCATGTGAGGAAAGAAAATTGCTATATTTATCAGATAGTTAAAATGTTGTACCCATGTTTCTAGTCAAGTACTACACATATCCCATCATCTAGTTGCACAAGGTGATTATAGATTCACACCATTACTAGTTGGTATTTTCTAGATTATATGTATATCAAACAAAACTAACTAATATGTATTGCGACTTTAATCTTAATTCAAGATGAATTAACTCTAGTTTTACACATATGACTTGACCAAGTTGCCTGATATTTTTTACATGAAGTGGATCATTTCAGAATAAATTAATTACATCCACTACTTTGGTTAGCAAAAACCAAAGGAAGATTTAGTAAAACATATTTTGCATGTGCAGTCATCTATTCCAACCACACTCATTAATAATTCATCAAAACAAAATCCATAGTTTTATGTACATTTATTATACATGTGGTTATAAATAGAATGGTTGGGCATGATGTTTTAAGTGCTCATTTCTGACATCTCTTTCTATGTTATGTGTTGTGTTATATGTTTTCATGGTAATAGAGCCACGAATAAGAAATTGTGATTTTTAGTTTGAAATTTTTTGTGAGAAAATCATTTTAAGGTGATTGTTGAAAAATTTGGTGAATATTTCTTCATGTGTGGAGTGGTGTGTGGAGTGTTAAGCTTTTGAAGGATCTCCAAATTCAAGGTATGTATTGACATGATTTCATAAGAATTTTTTTTAAGTATGTGAAAAATATCAATGGTGCAAGAGATATTTGAGTAAGAAGTGGATTTCTCATTTGTGATCAAGATAAACTTTATGTTATGAATTATATGAAAAAGTGGAAAGAACTAAGTGTTCATGTGTTTGCTAAGTAAATTGAGATTTAAAGCTTGCCCTCTTTAAGAATTGTCTTTCTATTTGAAATATAGATTATATTGTGTGCATAAGGATTGTTTGGATATATAATCAAGTCAATTTCAAAATGCTCATGATTTTGTTAGATATTTTTTCAACACTCCCCTTAGGATTCGTGACAAAGGGTTAACTACTTCTTGTGTACTATAAGTTGAGTGTTTGTATCAGGAATTGACATATCGGTCTTTTGGTGCAATGGAAACCCAACTCTAACAAGTGGTATTAGAGCTTGGTCATAGATTTGAATTCTTAGACACTCTATCATGCCCAAATTTTGCAAGGTAAAACACAACTAACATTTTTTTTTTTTGAAAGATAACTTGGGAATTCTCATAAGGAGATATACATTATCAATATGAATATCATTGATTAGAAGTTTGGGTAGATACGAGTAATGAATGTGCATGCTATAGTGGCAATTGATCTATAGTATGAAATTCGAACACCTCAATTGAATGCTTGACTAAAATATTTATAATACAAACATTAGGTACACTTTTTACTCGATTATGAGTTATAAGATATGCTTGAAAGTCAAAGTCTATCTTACTTATGTAAAAATGAAACTACTCACTAGGAGGTCTTATGAAGTATACATATTTGGGATTTGGTGTACTCATAGGATAGGCATAATTATGAGTGTACATCCTTAATTGGGCTTATATGTATAGTTAGTTTTAGTGTTGGTTACATGAGCATACATTCTTCTCATAAATCTCTCTCTCTCTCTCTCTCTCTCTCTCTCTCTCTCTCTCTCTCTCTCTCTCTCTCTCTCTCTTCAGTGTTGTTCATGAAAGTCAAAGGCTATCTTACTTATGTAAAAATGAAACTACTCACTAGGAGGTCTTATGAAGTATACATATGTGGGATTTGGTGTACTCATGGGATAGGCATAATTATGAGTGTACATCCTTAATTTGGGCTTATATGTACAATTAGTTTTAGTGTTGGTTACATGAGCATACATTCTTCTCTCTCTCTCTCTCTCTCTCTCTCTCTCTCTCTCTCTCTCTCTCTCTCTCTCTCTCTCTCTCTCTCTCTCTCTCCCTCCATATCAATCAATAAATCAATCATATATATGTTAAACGTCCCATAATGAATTTTTTTCATTAAATATGTAAATAAATTTTCAATGTACTATATATGTATTAAATGGGTTTAAAATTATATAGTGTAATAATTATACAATCATACATGTTATATTTATTTATTTAATGACACATTAAAATAATATCAAGATCTACTAATGCATCCCTACCATTTATACCTTACTACCCACTTCACCAATGTCAACGATATATTAAATCACCTTAAGTAACCCTTTTCTAAAACTTAAGATACTAGCTACTACCCAAACTAAACACCCCGTGTTCTTCCTAACACCCTAACACTTCTAGCTTACTACTCTCTTGACTTTCTATTTTCTAATCTTTACTAAAATCTGATTGGACTTTCCTATCACTAGCCCATCCCTAGGCACTATTCCCTAAAACCTTCCTTCCATCCATGCCTAATAGCCCATCCCAAGCACCTACCCAACATGATGACCTTTATACCTCATCACCAATGTTGCCCTTCCAACGCTTTTTCCTAAGCACTTCCACCCCTCCTTGGTGCTACTTCTCCATGGCAATGGCTAAAACGTAAATTATTTTGCATGGTAGATGCCTATGCCTACCTCATGCCATCGGTACATGCCAGTTTGGATGGACCTGCAATGCTAATGTATAGTTTGCCAAATATCGTATTTGTCCGTTACTGCTATTGAATTGTCCATATAAGATTCAAATCTCTTTAGCCAATCAATTGAATAACAAATAATTTTAAAATTTTAAAAAGTTAATAATCTTTCATTTATACTATATAAAATTAAGAATTGTAAAAAGAAAAATAGGCAATGGTAAATTATTTTGTGAGGCGGATGCCCTATATTATTAATAATATATAGATTATTTTAAAGTTAAAGAAATATTAAATAATATTAAATAATAAACTAAAATAAATTTCATACAATATTATTTATGTAATAATGTACATTACATTAAAAAAATCAATTAATTTAAGAATAATGATAGTAAATAAGAGAATACAATAGTTGTGATTTATAATTATTATTTTAATTTACTAAGAAAATTAGTTGAAGTTAGTAAAAATTAAGTAGAAAATATTGTCAAACTATTAAATCACCTATTTTTGATAAATAGGAGCAGTAGTTTACTGTGCAATGTCCAAAAAATTTAAACATTAACCAAACATTTGAAAAATAAGAATAAATTGTATTATATGTTATAAATTGAAAAATAATTGACAAGTTTGCATAGCTCAAAAATTTTACTCCTCTTTCTCCAACATTTTCTCTATTAAATGAAGCCTTCAATCTAACATTATGTATAAAATTATCATTTTGAGTATTAAAGTCACATTTTTTAATTATATCAAATTTTCACAATTTATAGAGATTGTCGCAATTGTTTATATTATAGCTTGCATATAAATATCAAAATTTATGATTCATTATATGATGATAAAAGTAAATTTGTTCTTAACATTGTCAAGATGGAAGTGATCCAAAATATTGATGCAAACATAAATCAGTGAGAATCTAATTAGTGAGAATCTAATCTATCTCATACATAGCATATTAATCCAAAATAGATTTTTTGAGATAGCGTCATAAAGACTTTAAGTATTGAAACTTAGTACCAAAAGAGTGTGAATCACAACAATTAGTGCACCCAATGATATATTTTTAATATCTCAAAAGATTTTAACAAAATAGATACCAATAAGAGCTATGTTTTCCACAAACCATAGGTATAGTACAAAATTGTGTCTAGCCTTTTAACTTTTTATTATTTTAAAATTATTTGTTATTCAATTGATTGGCTAAAGAGATTTGAATCTTATATGGACGATTCCAATAGCATTTTTTAAATCATAATGTAGTTGTTGCTTATATATTATAATAATATATTATTATAGTTTAGATTTTTAGAATTCAAGTGCTAATTTTTAATATAGAATACATTTTAAAACAATTATTATTATTATATATTTCAATTAATAAATTTAATATAAGCATATAGAATTTATAACATGCATTATTTTAATTCTATTTAAATGTTTTTATATAAAAATATATTTGTAACATATTATAATATTTTTAAAATATAATAGTTTATGCATTATAGATTCAAATAATAAATTAATATAAAATTATATAAGTTATATCAAACCTTGTATATCTATTTTTATTACTTAACCACTATGTGGCGCTTGTTTTAAAAGTGATATAAATCTCACATAATCAAGAAACATTTGTACAATTAAAAAAAAATATGACTCTTTGACAAATGCAACATATTCCCTCCACTCCAAAATCTCCATGGACAAATGAACATACCTATTTAGAAATATAAAAAAGCAATGACTAGCACTGAAAATACTAAAATAAATGCAATTATATCACATATTTTTCATGGAAGATGAGACTGTCCTCCTTCGTCATAAATCTGAAATGTTGAGTGAAGAAAATTATATAATTCAATCCTTCAATTGATAGCAAAATCAAAATTACTGACATATAGAAAATATTTAATACTTATAAATTACTAACATTATTTCTATTCCAATTTTTAGCTTTAAAATTATATAAATAACTTAAATAATTTTTTTATTAAATTAAAATAATAGTTATAAATCAAAACTATTATATTATCTTATTTACTATCATTATTCTTAAATTAATTAATTTTTTAATGTAATATAATATAATTTATTTTATTACTTAATATTATTTAATATTTCTTTAACTTAAAAAAAATCTATATATTATTAATAATATCTAATTATATCTTAATGAATAACATATTTTAAATTTTATTTCTTATTCTATTCTATAAGCTCCTGCATGCTGAAAAAACATTAAGAGAAGTTTGGCTCTAAAAAACCAATGTTAGATTTGTAATACATTTTCTAAAAAGTCAATGTTGGTTTTTTAATACATTTTATTAATAAATTTGCAACAGAGTTATAGTTTATTTCAAAGTACACGGTATGTAGTAAAGGATGGATACAATATTTGACAGACTGTACAACAACACTACAGGTCCGTCCAAACCACCATCATAACCCTTGGACTTTAATACTAGCTATTTCAATTATCTGAAATAAATATTATCAATCATCTTTCTCCTTCATCAAGATTCAATCCAATCTTTAGGAAGAAAGATTTATGCAACCTATGATACTAGACCCGCATTCTTAGTAAACATTGTCATAGCTACACTCTCTCACTTGGGATCATTTTTCCATCACGAAGTATTGAATCATCTATCTTGTATCCTATTCCAACTTGGGATCATTTTTCCATCTCCAAGTGGAATCCAAATCTAACATCCATTTGTTTGAAATATCATAATGTCTTTATCTACATCAAGGTTATTTCAAACCTTCATCCAATATCAAGTCAAATCTAAACAAAATCAAATCAAAACTAAGTAAAAAATTGCTCCTAATCTTAAGGTCATATTCCATCCATCATCAAATCTTTCATCACTCTTCATGTTAAGATCCATGGATAAGAATTGACGTAATCAATGGTTGAAGATCTTCAAAGGCAATCTGCAGTTATACCTCCCATTCAACCTACGTACCAAATCAATTCTCAAAATTGTATGTCCAATCCTAATCCACCCCACATTCCTTATTCTTCTACTTTTGAAGAGTTGCAGATTATGCCAAATGGTGAAAGGAGGAAAGTAGAATATAGGGTTGTACCAGCCATTGCCTATACCAGAGAAGCCATGGGAGGATGTCATCATGGATTTGTTAGAAATAGGCAATACTGAGAGGGGGGCTTGAATTATTATTCTACAAACCTTTGTTACCAACTGGATATTATTTATTACTTTGAACCATGCATAAGAAAGAAAACAAGTAATGCTAAACAATAAAAGTAACCATGCACAGTTAACTATGAAAACCCTGGTCAAGGGAAAACCCCAATGGGGGTGATACCCACTAGATGATGTACCACTATAAATGTTCCTTGTTAGAGGATGAACTGTATGAAGATTCTATAAACTCATTTAGTACACATGAGTCCCTATTAGGAGACTTTAAATCCCTATTAGGAGATTCCAACCCTGTTAGGAGTTATAGTACAAATGTATGCAAGAAAAGGTCACTACCCAAACATGCAATTTCAATTACAAGAAGAGATGACTGCCCAAACATGTACTAAACTTTAAGTTCCTCAAATATAGAAGTATAAATTTTGTAACCTCTTCTTAGTTGATCTTTGACCTCAACTCAGTCTCGGATCACAAAACCAAGTTCTCAAAAAATTTGTATATATCACTTCACAAAAAGTTTGCATATCACTTTCTCTACATCAAAAGACTCATTTAACCTCGCAAGATTTCCTTTACATAAATATCATGCCTTTTCACAAATTTCTAGTAGTTGGATAAGACCACAATAAACTTTTCTAACTTAGAGTAAACATCTAGGATGTTGGCTCCAATTGGTCAAGTAATGCTTTTGTAAAAAAATTATTCCTTTACCTTTTATTTCATTTTTCTATAGATGGTTATAGTGATAGATCTTACATATCTCTTCCATATTGTCTATACTGATTTCTGAGGTTATACACATCATCATCAACATGTATACTATCTCCATCAAACTTTGCTAGTCATAATATGACTTAGAAACATTTTACATATAATACAATACACTATTGTAAACCATTTTCATACTTAGACAATTTTTTAGGTCCTAAAAGCTAAGTATCTTTATTTATGAGGTTTAACATGTACATCATGTGTTGCCATTAATGACAACAATTACATCACTACCCATAGCCAATTGTCAACAATCTCCCCCTTTGGCATTGATGGCAACAAAGTAAGGAAAATTCGCTAACTAAAAAAACATTTATTAAAACTTACAATACCTATCATCTATTAAATATACTTCGTATTACATATGCTCCCCCTTCTGATATGATTACTACTTACTACAATTTTCTTCTACAACTTCTCCCCCTTTGACAGCAATGACAAAGGCTAGAAAGCTATCAAAATTTTCTATCTTGTTGTCTCAAGCTGATATGATCTTCATAAAATCTTCAAAATTTGTATTTAGGATGTTCATACCTTTCTCCCATGTTTCCTTTACTACTTCAGTAGAAGTGAGCATTGCACATAAGGCATATGATGCAATCTCAGCTACATTAATGTCAAAGTATGTGAAATTTGAATAGGTATGCTTTGCCTTGACACATTCATCCAACTATCTCTCAATAGTTGATATCTTTAGAGAAATAGACTCTCTAAATTCTAATAATCAGAGTGAAGACTGACAACTTGTCCTTCAAACTCATCAACTCCATAGGTGGGTTGTTGTATCTAATTAGTTAGAGTTTCCAACTCACTCAATTTCCCTTGAATCTTATTGTCCAGTTCTATAGTCAACTGATGAGATAAAGTACATTTGATGTACAATACTTTTCCAACTTGTTGACATTTCTAAAGTTCCTTGATACAAGTATCAAGAATTAACAAATCATTTTGAATATTCAAAAAAATGGCGCTAAATTTTTTAGCATCATTGTATTGATAGTTGCAAAAGTTGCACTTCTTTTTACATTCTTGTCTCGACCCATAAATAGATTTGGCCTCATTTTATTCCATAGATAAGGTGCCAATTTACTCATCAATTTCTTTATTTCTTCCTCATCTTTAATCTTGCACATAGTTCTTATCATTGATTTTTTAAGTTCCATATCTTCTTCCCAAACTGGCACCTTCTTAGCTATAAGTCTGTCATAGACTTTATGATTTACAAATCCTTTAATTTCTTTGAATTTTAAATTGTTAATAATCATATATCTCACAATAGAGATATCAATATGCTCTTTCTCTATGTCATTATACAAATCATAAAACTTATTCATCTATACAAAGTTTCCTTCATTTATAGTGGTTGTGATTATCTTTTATATGCTTGGTTTCTATGGTTGCCTTGTCTTACTTATTGGCTACTTGGAAATAATAACTTTCTCTCATTATTTTTATTCTAATTCCTCTTCTTCCTCTTCATCACTAGAATCCTTAATTTTCAACAATGTCTTCTTTCTCTTCTTTGGTCCAATAGCTTGCTACTTAACTCTCTTTGACTTCCTTTTGGATCCATTTGGTTGCTCAGCTGATACAGTAGCATATGTGATGCTCTGTTCTATAGGAGTTTCAACAATAGACACACTAGATGCTTCCCCAACTAATAGGCATGTTACATAAATCATACCTTATTCTCCAATTTGTTTTAGTCCAGAGATTGATTGCTCACTACCTATGAATTACTTTCTGCCATATTGGCCTCACTCAATGCTTTCTTTATTATGGTTTGAACTTTCTTATGTGATGCTTTCTCTAATGATGCATGGTAAGCTAACTGAGCTAGTTCTTCATATGTTCCAAATCTATAAGATGCTTGATCTATATCAAATTTTAACATTAAATCAATGTAACTAATAGCTACATCATCACTTAACTCATAACCTAAGGGATCAAGAAATATTTCCCTTGGTTCTACAACTTCAATATAAGTTTGATCTATATCAACCATAAAACATATATCATTCTTAAATATGTCAACAATTGTAGGTGCGATTCTGAATCTTTATCTCACGTCATTCTAAAATGTCCTCATGATCAAATTTTTGTTGTCCAAGATTTTCTCTGCAAAATGCCTTCTACTCACATCTATTATCTTGTCCATAGTGCATCTTTCACTGCTCATAATATCAATAACTAATAGAAATGGAAATCTCTCAAGTACATGAAAGAAAATATGATTAATGAGGGACTTAAATCTAAATACACCATTTGTAGTCCTCTTAATCCTTTCCAAATTCTCAATTAGTTGCACTCTTAGAATCTCACATCAATTCACTTGTTCCTTTTCAATGCAAATCTTATAAGCTGCATAAATGAAACCTTCTGACCACTCATCACTTTTGGAACTTAGACAAATAGAGTTTACAATGATTCTACTAAAGAATATCACATCATGTTGTTTGATGGTGTTGATCACCATTTCCTTACCATTGTAGACTACTTTGGTGTTGAGTTCCACCTTCTTCTTAACCAATTTCTCTCGAATGGGTACACTACCTTGCTTACTAAGAGTAGTAACCTCATGTATGAGATTGGTAGAAATGGAGACTACATTATCTCCCATCCAAAAATTTCCATTATTAATTCTACTTAATATAATATGAGTCCATTCATCGTTATCTAGTTCATGGTAGAAATAGTATTTGAATAGGTCTAAGTTCTTCAGCTGATCAAATTTAGACTTCACTAACATATCTTGTTTGAAAACAATTTTCATGTCCTTGTTCATGAATTCACTTCCAATAGTCTCAAATTTACTAAACAAGTAGCTTCCTACATCTTCTAAGTAGACTACGTTGTTCGAAGTAATATATAAAGCCAAATTAGGGTTTTTCTCTAAGGTTTTCATAGGAACAACCTTCACTTTGGGTCTCTCAATATTCTCAACATTCATAACTACTAACATGTCTACAATTACACCAAATATAAATTTATCCAACAAATTCTATATGAGAAATGATAAAAATACATTTTTTTGAAGTTGGGTTTTGCTCAAATTTGCCTTTACAAATCGCTTCTAAATACTCTAATCTTTTGAAATAATTCATAATGTGAAAATAATTACATTTTGTACTCTATTTATCCAACCTAAACTTGAATTAATTGCATACTTTTCTTAATCAAAAAAGTTTTTTATTTCACTCTGAAGTCAATTATCTGCTCAAGATCATTTTCCTGATCTACAATTGCTATTTGAGGTTCACTATATCTTCATTTCATCATGAAAATGCACCACAAAACTTCGCTCCACAATTTTTTTTGTGAAAGTATAGGTTTCATCTTTTGTCTTAGAATAGACTTTCTCTACTACAATAATAACTCTTAATTTCTTTGTAACTTGTTTTGATAAGTTCCAAATTGCAAGTGAGCTTAGCTACAGTCTTAGCTCATTTGGATAAACCTTTTCTCAAACTTGCTACTCATAATTCAATCTCTGAATGAAGTTTCAAAATATAGTACTATGAACAAGCTTAATTCAACTTGGTTGAATCAATCTCGATTATAGACTTCAATCTTCCCTTCTCTGTATCACTTAACTTTTCTTCAAGTCCAATAGTTGGTGCCTTTACAAAAGTCCCATCAAGTTTTTCTTGATGTTCACTAACTACATTTATTTGATCCTCGTTATCTTTATTAGTTATGAAGTTCCTTTCATGATTCCTTTTGTCATTTTTGAAGTTTCTTTCATTGTTCCTTCTATTTCTAAAGTTTTTGTCCATTCTACAATACTTCGCAATATGTTTGAAGTTGTTGCATAACTGACATAGTAGAGTCCTGCATCTAGGATTTTGCTGATCAATAGGTGCTTGACAATTCCAGGCTATGTGTCCAAAGTTGTTACACTTATAACACACAATCTTCTTTCTTTCTTCATAAGGTCTTCCTTCTCTTGATGTCCTTTCATTGGACTTCTTCTATCTATAGGGTTAATATTTCTGAACATTCTACCATTTCTTCTATCATTGTCATATTTAGGTTTCCTATAATTAATTGCATTATCACTAATGCCATGACAATTATGACAGTAAAACTTCGTAACATGATTAAAAATGACTTATTCATATAATTTCTATTTATACGGCCTATTTTATTACATAAAAAAACTTACGTCTAAATTCATACCTGGTTTCTTTTAGAGATTCAACTTGCTTACATTCATCCAACTTTTTAGTTTCCTTGTTTTGTCCAACTTCTTTAGATTTGTCAAAAGATTGACTAGATATCTTATCATGAGATTAATCTTTTTCTTCCAGATTTGATCTATTTTTAGGTTTCTTTATAAACATATTACATAGGTAACCAAGACCAATTTTATCATAGGTAGGTATTTGTACTGATATTTGTGCATCAATCTTTTCATTTCTAGAAAAATGCTTTTCAAGTTGTACCTTGCTTTGAGTTAGTTCACCTTTCACAATAATGTTGTACTTTTGAATTTCTTCATGATCTTCTTTCAATGCTTCAAGCTCAGATGTCATCTTCACTAGATTGGACCTAAGATTTGAACTTCAAATTGGTAATCTTCAGTTTATGATTCAAGATCTTGTACTCTATTTTCAATTTTGAAAATTCATTGTCACTAGTTTCAAATTCAGTAGATTCAAACTTGGATTTTAGATGATCAATCTTGTCCCTTAGTTGTCCAATGTAGACTTTGGAGTCTTCTATTATTTTTTTCAAATTATCTATTTTTCAGTAAGGAGATCATTTTGTTCAAGTGTCTCTTCAAGTTTCTTCATCAACCATTTCATATCCATAGGGATCTTACTCAAGTTGTTAAGCCTCTCTAGAGTAATTGGGCTCTGATACCAATTGTTAGAAATAGGCAATGTTAGAAGGTGGGGTGGGGGGTGGGGGGAATCAATATTCTACAAAATTTTGTTACCAACTAGATATTATTTATTACTTTGAACCATACATAAGAAAGTAAACAAGTAATGTTGAACAATAAAAGTAACTATGCATAAAGAGAACTCATAACACCATATTTTGTTAACTAGAAAAATCCTAGCCAAGGGAAAACCTAGGTGGGGATGATACCCACTAGATGATATACTAATATAAATGTTCCTTGTTAGAGGATGGAACCTTTTAGGAGTCTATAAACTCATTTAGTTCATGTGAGTCTCTATTAGGAGGTTTTGAATCCCTATTAGGAGTTGTAGTACAAATGTATGCAAGAAGAGCTCACTATCCAAACATGCAATTTTAATTACAAGAAGAGCTCACTGCCCAAACAAGTAACTGAACTTTAAGTTCCTCAAATATAGAAATATAAGTGATGTAACCTCTTCTCAGCTAATCTTTGACCTCAACTCAATCTCGGATCACAAAATTAAGTTCTCAAAAACTTTGCATATATCACTTCACAAAAAGTTTGCATATAGCTTTCTCTATATCAAAAAGGCATACTTAACCTCACAAGATGTCCTTCACATGAATACCATGCCTTTTCAAAAATTGTTGTTAGGTCGGCTAAGACCATGATAAACTTTTTCAACTTAGAGTAAACATCTAGGATGTTGGCTCTAATTTGTCAAGTAATTCTTTTGTAAACAAAATAATTACTTTACCTTTAATTTTGTTGTTTTGTACATAGTTAATTGATAGATCTTACATATCTCTTTCATACTAATTTCTAGGGTTAAAAATGTCATCATCAACATGTATACTATCTCCATCAAACTTCCCTAGTCATAATTTGATGTCAAAAACATTTTACATATAAAACAATACATTATTATAAACCATTTTCATACTTAGACAATTTCTTGAGTACCAAAAGCTAAGTATCTTTATTTCTGAGGTTTTCTACAACATGTACATCATGTGTTGTCATTAATGACAAAAATTACATCTCTATCTATAGCCAATTATCAACAAAATTTTGTTCTTGGATTATCGAGGACACAGTGTGGGCATGATTCTATTTTGTGGTTTCAAAGATGGCACATTTTATTCCTTGCAAGAATACTAGTGATGTTCATGTGGTAGAGTTATTTTTTAGAGAAGTGGTGAGACTACATGGTCTGCCAAAGAATATAGTTTTAGATCGAGATACCAAATTTTTTGGGTATTTATGGCATACATTGTGGAAGAAATTGAAGATTGAGTTGAAGTTTAGTTCATCACACCATCCACAGACTGCTGGGAAGGCAGAAGTTGTGAATCGCAATTTGGGAAACTTGCTAAAATGCTTAGTTGGAGATAAATCAAAATGATGGGATCTGATTTTACCATAAGAAAAATTTGCATACAATAATTCTATCAACAAGAGTGTCGGTAAATCACCATTCCAGATTGTATATGGGAGTAGTCTTAGAAATGCTTCTGAATTGTGGCAGTTGGATAAAGGAGGGATAAGTAGTGCTAAAGTAGAAGAATTTCTTCAACATTTGAAGAAGCACACCATAAAAATGAATACACAGTACAAGGCTACAACAAATGTGAATATGAGGTATAAGAAATTTCAAATTGGAGATAAAGTCATGGTTCAATTGAGGAAGGAACATTTTCTGGTGGGTACATAAAATAAGTTGAAAATGAAGAAGTTTGGACCATGCAAGATAGTGAAAAGACATGATTCTGGAAATGCTTATGAAGTGGAGTTGCCAATTGAATTGAATATTTCACCAATATTTAATATTTCAGATTTGACAAAGTATTATGAAAGAGGTGATAGAGATGAATTTGCAGAAGCCTAGTGGAGTATTCCAGTAGCGAGTTCGGCTAAAAGTATTTCCTCCTTTATCATTAGTATTTTTATTGATAGAAAATGACTTAAGATAATTTCATAAATCGTGTGAAATTGAAATATTTGATTAAAACTTAATAACTTCATAAATATAATAAACAAGTATTAGTTTGGTGAAAAAATAATGAAAGATGAAAATATCTTTGATTTTAAAGAGTTCCTCCAATTTAATGGCACCCTTAAACATCACATGCTAAGGGAAGAATTAAGCTTGGGAAAAAATAGTCAACTTTGACTATTTAGCACTTTTGGTCTAGAAATTAAGCTTAGCGTGTGATGTTTAAGCCGTTTGCCATGGGCGTGATAGCTGGGCAAGTTCTTAACCATTAGATTTACCTTCTTGATAGATGTTGTAGAACAAAAATAACAACATATGGAAGCTGCCCTTTTAACATGAATAAATACGTCATCAGTTCTTTTAATCTTAGCCTTCTTCCCAGCTGACGAGTTTGATATTGATTGTCAATGTATATGGTAGATTGAGCATTCACTGACCCATTATTAAATGATGCCTGATCATAACAGAAAGGCTTTCCAAACTATTGAAATCTTAGCAGTAGCCATTATCAAATAAAGTTGGAGTTTTGACATCTAAGAAGGTGCAATTCATGCAACCAAGACTGCTATTTCTGAAACAAATTGTCTGTGTAGACGCTGGAAATTTCTTATCCATGTTGGCTTCATTGTACAATGTATATATGGAATCTATAGAAGAGGCAATGAACTTTAAAAAACACAGACAACTATTCATATTCATACACTATTTTAAAACAAGGATGTATAGTGTCTAGTTTTATAATTAGAATATAGTCAAAATATTAGTTATTGTTAAAATAAATGTTACAGCAAACAATTAACAAGATTGTCAACATAATATTAGCTACAAGTTGGATATATTTTAAGTTCAATAAAAAGACATAATTTTAGTATTAAGTGTTATTTTAATGATCAAAACAAATGTCACATCAGTTGGAAATGGTTATTATTAATTACAAATGAAATTAAGATAGAAATGAATTTAATAAAAATAAGAAAAAATGTAATGGACTAGAAAGAATTGAAAGTGAAAGAATGTAAGCTTACAACCATGGAGAGTTGAAAGGAAACTCAGTAAAAATACTATGTTATCCATTGATTCATTTACACTAGATTAATGGACAAAATATCGGCACTATCTAAAAGGAAAATGATTCTATATTTATCTATGAATGAAAACCAAAATACAACAATTCTTCCGTATTGGAAAATACTTAATTTCTTAGGTAACCAAAAGAAAAGAAATACAACAATTCTTCCGTATTGGAAAATACTTAATTGCTTAGGTAACCAAAAGAAAAAAAAATAAGGAACAGATGTTTGCTTGCATGGAAGAATTGAGACTTTCAGAAAAACTATACCAAATGACGGGCTACAATAATCGCCATTTATCAATATGCTTGCATTAGCGATGATTACACAAAAGTCATGCTAAAAAGTTCATTTAGTTTATAGAGTAAATTGCTGTAGGAGCAAGTGCTAGGCACATGAATAAATTTTTGGTTTGCAATTGTGATGGTGTTTAAATGTATTTTGTTATTATTAAATTTTAGGGTTTGCATTGTATTTGGGGTGGTGTTTAATTTTAGGGCTTAATTTAATATTTTGTTATAACTTTAGTAAAGGTTAAACAAAACCTTTACGAGTCTGGTGGTTGCCGAAACCAGTTCTTAACTGTTTGGCTTTTTTTATAAATTCTCTCTAAAATCTTTTGGGAGTGTATGATTTGAGATTTTTCTTTTCTGTGTGAAGAAGGACTGAGATGAACAGATGAAATAAATAATATTGTAGTGCTTTCTTGCTATTTGGGTTTTAGTTTTAATTTATTCACACTACAAATTGATTAGGGATGCATATCATATCTATTGTTTTCTAAATAAAATAGTAGTAGTATCATTGTTCTCTTTTTGTAAAATTTATTGTTACAGGAAACCAGAATCACACTAGAATCTCTCGAAATTAAATTGGGCAGTAATGCCTCTTGCTCACATAATCACCATGTGAAGTGGCCTGAGTGTGGTGGAGAGCGGGTAGGAGGAATGTACATTACTTTCTTCATGGTCATTTGCAAGAATGGGCTACAGTTTGAAGAAACATGTGTTTGGTAAGGCAACATCCCTATGTGCTTGCTATGAATGAAGACATGTAACCTGTAAGGTGTTGTTCATATTTGGTGTTTCCCTGTAGTTTTTTTATTTCTTCTTTCCATCCAATATTGAGCCTGTTATAGGCTGTGTTGTTGTTATCTCCTCATCATATTGGTATCAGAGTGAGACAAGATCTTGCTAGGAAGTGGATGTCTATAGAAGAATCAAAAGATGAAGCTGAGGCTCACACCATGCCTCCAAAAGGTATGACTCCAAATGCCATCAAAAATATGATGGAGGAACTTCTGGAAGAGAAGTTCAAGGAGTTCAAGGAGTTTAGTAACAAGGATAAGGAGAATGAGGTGGAAGAAGGTACCAGTGGAGATGAAGAAGAAGAACAACACGAGGATCCACCAACAGAATTGGGTGCAGATCAAAAGGCATTCGTTGATGCCTTAAAGTCAATAAAAAGAGATATTACTAATAAGCTACCTACATATGGAGGTAGTCTCAATAGTGAGGAAGTGATTGAATGGATTGAAGCAATCGCAAATTACTTCGAGTTGAATGAAGTTCCAAAGAATGATAGGGTAAGGATTGCAAAAGGAAAGTTGAAAGGATCTGCTCTCTCATGGTGGAATTATATTCAAGGAGAAAGGATACAAAATAACAAAAATATGATCTCTTCATGGGAAGTGATGAAGGGAAAAATCAAGGCACAATTTTTGCCTGCAAATTATGAGGTGCAATTATTTAAGAAGTTGCAAAGCTTGAGGCAATAAGAGATGGATGTGAATACCTATACAGAGGAGTTCCATAGGTTAACTCTTAGGGCAAAGAAACAAGAGGAGGAACCAGAAAGAGTGGCTAGATATTTAAATGGTCTAAGAATGAACATACAAGAGGAGATTAGCCTCTTGGCCCCAGATACATTGGGGAAGTGTTTTCAACTTGCTCTTAAAGTTGAAGAGAAGTTGAAGAGGAAGAGTGATCAGCAACAAGGAGGGAGAAGTGGAAGGAATGATCGAGGTAGGGGAACTTTAACAATAGAGGACAAGGCCAGAGGTCCCAAGGTGAGTCTAACCCTAAGGAGCAAGCGGGTGACTGAAGTAGTAGAGGAGGCTATGGTGGAAGGGGATCTAATCGAGGAAGGTCAGATGGATCAGGTAGAGGATCCAAGTTCTCAGGAATGAAGTGCTATAGTTGTGGTCAGATAGGGCACACAAAATATAAGTGTCCACAAAGGGCATCTACTTCTCAAAATGGTGAAAGGAGGGTCACTTATGTGTAGGAAGATAATGTGAGTATGAACTCACTAGAAGTTCAGTTGATGACAGAGGCTCAGGGAGAAAGTCTCATGTTAAGGAGGACACTTCTTAAGGAACCGCTAAAAGAAGATACTACTCAAAGGAGGGCTCTTTTTCAAGTTCAATGCAAGGTGAAAGGTAAGTTGTGCAAAGTAATAATTGGTTCAGGTTCCACAGATAACATCATCTCACTTGAAGCTATAAACAAATTGAAGTTAGAGAGACTTCCACATTCTTGTCCATACAAGGTTAGTTGGTTGAACAAAGGGCAATAGGAAGTTGTGAATGAGCAAGCTTGGGTAGAGTTTAGTATAGGAGAATATAAAGATAAAATATTGTGTGATGTCTTGCTGATGGATGTTTGCCACCTCTTGCTGGGAAGACTTTGGTAATTTGATAGGAAGACACACCATAATGGTGAGAAGAATTATTATAGCTTCCAAAAGGATGGAGTAACATATAGATTGAATTCTGAAGGAGAAGAGAAAGGGGTTGGTCAAGTTGGATCAGGTGTGTTGATGGTGGGTGAGAAAGAGTTCATTAATACTCTTGAAGAAGATGGAATAGGCTTTGCATTGGTGTTGAAGTCTAAGGAAGATGGGAAGAAGGAGCGTAGGACAGTAGGCCCGAAAGAAGTTGAAGAGTTGTTGAACTAGTACAAAGAAATCATTGCTGAGGTAATGCCTGAGTCTCTGCCACCAATAAGAGACATAAGTCACCAAATTGATCTTATTCCTGGAGCAGTGCTACCCAACAAGGCAGCATATAAGATGACACCACAACAAAATGAAGAGATTGCCAAGCAAGTATAGGAGTTTCTTGACAAGGGGTTGATAAGGAAAAGTCTTAGCCCATGTGTCGTACCCTCAGTTCTTGCTCCAAAGAAGGATGGTAAGTGGCGATTGTGTACTGATTCTAGGGCTATTAATAGGATAACTATAAGATATAGATTTCCTATTCCTAGAATAGAAGATTTGTTGGATTGTTTGGGGGGAGCTTCATATTCTTCTAAAATAGATCTCAAAAGTGGGTATCATCAAATAAGCATACAAGAAGAGGATGAATGGAAGACAACCTTTAAAACTAATGAAGGGTTGTATGAATGGCTGGTTATGCCATTTGGTTTATCTAATGCTCCTAGTACATTTATGTGACTAATGAATGAAGTTTTGCACGACTTCATTGGAAAGTTTGTTGTTGTCTACCTTGATGACATTTTGGTGTATAGCAGGAATAAGGAAGAGCATTTGCAGCATTTGAAGATGGTTTTTCAAAGGCTACAGGAGAAAAAGTTGAAGATAAACTTGGAGAAGTGTGACTTTTTTAAACAAGAGTTGGTGTATCTTGAATTTGTGATATCCAAGGGAGAATTGAAAATGGATCCATCTAAAGTGGAGGCCATCATTAATTGGCCATCACCAAGGGTTGTTGGAGAGGTTCGAAGTTTTCATGGTTTGGCCACATTCTACAGGAAGTTCATAAGGAACTTTAGCAACATTTGTGCACCAATTTTAGACACCATCAAAGGAGGAGGTAACACAAAATTTGAATAGAATAATGCAGAAAATAAGAGTTTTGAGGAACTCAAACAAAAGGTAGCCAAATATCTTCTTCTTGTTTTACCAGATTTTAATAAAGTTTTTACAGTAGAATGTGATGCTAGTGGTTTTGCAATAGGGGCTTTTCTTAGTCAAGAAGGTAGACCCGTTGCATTTTTTAGTGAGAAGCTGAATGAGGCAAAGAAAAAATATTCTTCTTATGATTTGGAATTGTATGCCATGGTCCAGGCATTGAAAAAATGGAGGCACTATTTGCTGCCTAAAGAGTTTATTGTGTATACTGACAACCATGCTCTTAGTTTCTTGAATGGGCAGGAAAGACTCAACCATAGGCACATGAAATGGGTTGAGAATTTGCAGGCTTATACTTTCACAATCAAACATAAGAAAAGACAAGCCAATAAGATGGCTGATGCACTTAGTAGAAGAGTGTTAACAGTGCAAGAAGTACAAATCCAAAGCATGGGTGTAGATGTATTGAAGGGAATGTATGTGGAAGATAGAGATTTCAGCGAAGCATATGAGGTTTGTACTAAATTGAAAAATAGTTTTCATTCTAATTTTTCTGAATTTATTGTGCAAGATGGACTATTGTTTAAGGGCAGCCAACTATGTATTCCCAAATGCTCTATGCGGGAAAATGCTATTAAAAAAAAACATTGTGGAGGTCTTAGTGGTCATTTTGGACTCAACAAGACATTAGAATTGGTACAAAGATTTTATTATTGGCCTAAGATGCAAACATACATTAGGAAGTTTGTGGAAGGTTGTCCGGTATGTCAAAGAGCAAAGGGAGTATCAACAAATGCTGGACTTTATCAGCCTTTTCCCATACTGAATAGACCTTGGGAGTGTTTGAGTATGGATTTTGTCATGGGATTACCAAGGACAAAGATAGGCTATGACAACATATTTGTGGTTGTTGATAGATTCAGTAAAATGCCTCACTTTATTCCATGTAGAACAACTAATGATGCTAGTTATATTGCAGGACTATTCTTTAAGGAAATAGTTCATATTCATGGTTTGCCATTGAGCATTGTATCTGACAGGGATAGCAAGTTTGTGGGTCACTTTTGGAGAACCCTATGGAAGAAGTTGGGCACAAATTTATCTTTTAGTTCAGCCTATCATCCTCAAATAGATGGGCAAACTGAAGTGGTTAATAGATCCTTGGGAAACCTTTTGAGGTGCTTGACATGAGAACATGGAGGTAGTTGGGATGCTATCATACCTCAAGGAGAGTTTGCATATAATGACTCAGTGAATTGTAGCATAGGCATGAGTCCTTTTAAAGTTGTTTATGAGAGACATCCAAGGGGAGTTTTGGAACTCAAAAATATGGATGGTTTGGAGAAAAGGAGTGGACATGCAAAAGACTTTGTTGAAGCAATGGTGGAAGCGCATGAGCACGTGAGGAAAACTCTACAACAGAATAATCTAAAGGTGAAGGCTAAAGCAGATTTGGAAAGAAGAAATGTACAGTTCCAAGTTGGAAACATGGTTATGGTTCACTTGAACAAAGATCAGTTACCTCGGGGCAGCCATACAAAGTTGATGATGAAGAAGATTGGCCCATGTGAAATTTTAGAAAAGTATGGAAAAAATGCTTACAAAGTGGCATTGCCTCCAGATGTAGCCATTTCACCTATATTTAATGTATCATATCTCACATTGTATAAAGGTTCAAACAAAGAAGTTGGTACAGAAGCAACAACACATGAATCAAATGATTGGATTCAAGAATTGCCTTCTAAAGAGACACCCCAAATGGAAAGTATCATCAACAACAGGGAAGCAATGAGGACAAGACACAAAGTACACATGAAGTATTTGGTTAAGTGGAAGGGCCTTCCAGATTTTGAAGCCACTTGGTTGCTGAAAACATAAATTCTAAGGCAAGGTGGGGATATACAATAGTTGGTCTCCAAGAGGACTTGAGACAAAATTCACCCCTGGGAGTATGCTACAAGAGCAAGTGCTGGGCACAGGAATAAATTTTTAATTTGCAATTGTGATGGTGTTTAAATGTATTTTGTTATTATTAAATTTTAGGGTTTGCATTGCATTTGGAGCGGTGTTTAATTTTAGGGCTTAATTTAATATTTTGTTATAACTTTAGTAAAGGTTAAACAAAACCTTTACGGGTCTGGTGGTTGCCAAAACCAGTTCTTAACTGTTTGGCTTTGTTTATAGATTCTCTCTGAAATCTTTTGGGAGAGTATGATTTGAGATTTTTCTTTTCTGTGTGAAGAAGGATTGAGATGAACAGATGAAATAAATAATATTGTAGTGCTTTCTTGCTACTTGGGTTTTGGTTTTATTTTATTCACACTGCAAATTGATTAGGGATGTATATCATATCTATTGTTTTCTAAATAAAATAGTAGTTGTAGCATTATTTTCTTTTTGTAGAAGTTATTGTTGTAGGAAGCCAGACTCACACTAGAATCTCTGGAAATTAAATTGGGCAGTAATGCCTCTTGCTCGCATAATCACCATGTGAAGTGGCCTGAGTGTGGTGGAGAGCGGGTAGGAGGAATGTACATTACTTTCTTCATGGCCATTTGCAGGAATGGACTACAGTTTGAAGAAACATGTGTTTGGTAAGTCAACATCCCTATGTGCTTGCCATGAATGAAGACATGTAAACTATAAGGTGTTGTTCATATTTGGTGTTTACCTGTAGTTTTTTTATTTCTTCTTTCCATCCAATATTGAGCCTATTATAGAGTTTGTTCTTGTTATCTCCTCATCACAAATAATTTAGGATTCTTAGTTCACTGCGTGTGTTTATTATAGAATTGATTAGAATACTTATGTGGGTTCTCCAGAGAGTCAGATCTTCATCAATAGTAGCTGCCGAAAAGTACTTCAAATCTGCACCAAAAAAATGTGAAGAAGAAAGTCAGGGTAACCATTGAGGTTTATAAGAGTATTGACTCAAAATTATGGTGAAATTTAAGTATTATATTTGAGTATTATGGTTGGAATAATGAGAAAGATCAAAAAGTCCAAAGATACAGTACAATGTAACATCAATCTTGAATGAACAATTCTTCATAACGAGTCTATAATTATTGATTAAGTGGTATGTTTGCCCAAGAACACCTGGTTGATGTTCATAATGGAAATGAATTCGAAGCCTGTGCCAATGGTCAATAAAGAAATAAATAAACTCAATAACAAAGTAATAATCAAACTGGGCAAGCTATACTGTAGGAGGAGTGTGATGCTTGTTACATATTCATTAAATTGAGATAATTGTAAAATGATATTTCTGTTGCTTGTGTTATTATTTTTGCAGTCTTTTTTATGGCTTTCAGTTTTGTCATGGTATAACCGCTAGCGTGCACATATTTTAGGTGCAGATGCGTGGCCCTACTTTGCAAGGAGTGGTTTTCATAGGTCACAAGAATTCCGAGAGTTGAGGGAATTTGTGGCACTTCTTCTCTGATCATTCTTCATCATTCTATAAAAAAATTGATACATATAGATAATCAAGAACTAACTTGGATGTTCCAAATATAGGTTGTTATTAGATTAGACTTCCTAGCTCATTAGCTGCATTCATTGAGTAGAGATTTTTTAATGAAGAATGCATTAATTATGCACATTGACCATTGGCCTTGATAAGAAAAAGGAATCCCGCACAATCAGTAACACTTGTTGAAAAAAGATTGTGCTCAGTGAATTAGGGGGAAAAAAAAAAATATCTTATAAAAAATTTTAAATTGAAAAAAGTTAGAAACATTACAAAAATTTACATGTTGCTGAAAATTCAGAATTCCTATTGGATGCTGTAGTATTTGCCTACAGGAAGTAAAAATGATGACCTTACAAAACTCCCAAAATGGTTTACAGTCAAAGAATCTTATAGAAGGAAAAAATACAGTAAACAGTGTAGCTTTCATTCTTCGGTTGTATTTTAAGCAAACGAAGATTTCGGAGGCTTAAAATTCTGCAGTTTCTCTGTGCTACTTACTTCATGCTGCAGTCTTCAGATTCCATTTTTCTTTTCAGCAATACACTAATTTAATTTTTCACACTCGCAATTTTGAATCTTGATTTGGGCGGGAGACCATAAATTTAAAAAGAACATATTACTCTGAATGAAACTGACCATCTGCAGACAGAACAACCGTACTGGCAGATAATGCCAAAGGAGGGTGATACGGCAACGACATGGCATGTTAGATATACATGCACAGGCATTATGCCCATACATGTAGGCAACGGCTAAATCGTAAACTAAAACGTTATGCCCAGACATGTAGGCAACGGCTAAATCGTACAGATATAGATTTCACATATATTCTAATCTATGATCACAAAACTGTTTACGTATAGCTCCAAATTATTTACGGGCACCTGAATTATTCGCCGGTAATTGTTTTCTCGTGTCCTAAATGTTGATGAAGCTTTCTGATTGTTAGTGGAACTAATGCACTCTGACATCCCACTAAGCATGTCCCGATGAGTTTTTCGAGTCATACGAAGGATTATTCGAGGACGAGGATTCGAGTTTGGGACCTTCTTATCTGCCGGAGAAAATCAACGGTACTGCGAAAACTGACACTCTCGATAATGATAATAGTGACATTAGTGAGCTAACTGCAATTACTGTGGAAATAAATGGAGATAGAAACCCTAACGAGATACGGTTAGTGAAAGCCAAATCGAAGGACGGAGTAATTTCAATAAAGGGAAAAGTTAGGAACAGAGGGCCACTAACGGAGAGCAAATTGAAGAACAGAGTGGCCTTGCTATAGGGAAAAGTGAAGCACGTAATGCCTTAAATGGAGGACAGATTGACGACCTAAGTGCCCTTAATGGAGAACTTGTTGGCACTGAATTAGGGAAGGCTGAAATTAAGGAAGATGGGATTAAGGAGGCGGAACGAGTAATGGCGGAAGCGCGATGTCAGTTTCGAGTCTTGGCAGTGTAAGTGGAGATGGAGTTGTGGGACAAAGACGAGAGTGGATCAGGATGGTTATCAGGGAATGAGCACAAAAATGAGGTTGGGATTTTCAACAATTTTTTTTGGTTATAGTTAATTCTTAGGTTTATCTGTTCGCAATGCCTGAAGGTAATAGTAAACTCTGCTGAACAAAAGTTTTAGAGATATACATAATACAAGAAGAAGGTCCTACTTTTCTTGTTCAGATATTTTGTTTATTTAGTAATTTCAATAGCATGTAGCATTGTTTTTTATGCTTCTTTCGATGACCCAGTTTCTATGACAAGGCATTTCTTTCATGGTCTTACCCTTGTATTGGATATGCTAATTATGGAAAACACAATGTTAAAGAAATGGGAGTTTTCTAATTGCAACTTGTATGACATCATTTTTGGACTAATCTCTTTCTCAAGTGTAGTCATATGATGTATCTGTTATGTTTGTATCAAGAGCAGCCATTAATCTATAAGCATTCTCTCATGAACTTGAACTGTGCACTTGGCGTTTTAGATAAAATTGAAATTCTTAAAGTAAACTACTGCACAGGATTAATTGTTACCATCGGGATTCCTTGGAGGGTCTAGGATTCAAGTTGTTCGTCATCTTATGCACCTGTTAATCATGCAGTTTCTTTCACTTGTTCTGAAAAAAGGCTGCTTAATTTTTTATCCCATGATAGAATTTTCCTTAATTGTTTAAAGGTAAAAGTTGTTTGATTAAACAAAACTCCCTAATTTGGCAGAGTAATTTCCTATTAAATTTTGAATATATAGCTTGAATGAATACCATTTTATTAGGAAAATAGAAGAATAGGCAGGAGCTCAGTTTTTCTTTTTCAGTCAATGGGAACTGTAAAGGCTTTAAGATATCATAGATTAAACTTCCTATTTAATTTACACATGTCAGATTCCTTTAAATGGAATGCGTATGAAGGTTTGTTGAGTCGTACAAGAAGAATCATTTATGCTAACTCTGTTGGAGTATGTATTCACTGGCTGTCTCTTTGTGTGCTTAGCTAACTTGATTCCTGGACTTAAGGAAAGGTGGAAAGACACAAACGAGAATATGTGTCCATAATGTTCTGCTGCAGAGGTTGCATAATAACCAGAACATCAAAATGACAGCTTTTAGAACATTTAGATTATGCTTAACATGTTTGCACTGAGCTTGATCTGTTTTCAACGCTATGCATCTTTGTAGAAGAAACATTACTTTTTAGCTTGAGACTACAGAAGACTACAGAAGCCAAAGAAGCTACATGGCACAAATCAAGTTCCTTGATAGTACAAAGTTTATGCACTACTCGACCGCTGTTTTGGCATATGATTTACCTGCATGCCAACCAGGGATTGATTTTAATTGCGGGAGTGATCTAAGGTTGCAAATATCCAAGCAAGTTCAAACTAGGATTAATTTCTTCCTTTGATTGCTAGTCCAGGAAATAAACTTTCTTGATGATTTCAGGATATACTTGGATGGCTGTAGAAATAGAGAAGCTAACAGATTTAGTATGCTGTCAATCCTACTAAATGATCAGTACAAAATAACTTAATTGTAAATATAATTTACAAAATCTGCTCACCACACACTCATCAAAACCATACCAAAATAATGCCCAAAATGTTATTAAATTTTTATCCCAAAGTCCTCCAAGGTGGTGTCCTTTATTGATTAGTTCTCATCTGAATTTCGATTCACCAAACCATCCAATATTATTGCTGTGACCTGGGAAATCTGCCTGTAAATCATCCATTGTAGCATTAATGAAAGCCCTGCACAAATTTCCACCGATAGTGAACTGGGGTTTCCTCCAAATTTCATTTCTCCACGAATAATCGTCCTTAGAAAAATACTTGACAAGAGCTGGTCTGAAGAACTCTGAACTCATAATAATGAAATGTCGCCTCCTTATGTTACTTTGTTGGCGTCAAATCCTAATTGGCCCTTTTAGGGATTCCACTTTATTTAATTAATTTATTTTTTATTCATCTGTTAATGACCTTTGGTGGCCCTCCTTTTAAAACAGCATTCTCTGTAGGACATGGTGTGCTTTAATTGCTTTATTAATTTATTATAAGGTGACATTATTAATCACTTTATTTTATTTTAATTTATTAATATTTATTGAAACCCTATCACCTGGCCAGCTCAACCTGACAATTGATGATGCATGTGTACCATCCCGGTGATGTCTAAATATAGCAGGTGAGCTGAAATTCGCTTCCTAAAAATTAGAGATCCTTCGTAAAAAATAGACATTGCAACCAGAGCCTGTAGAATGATCCTTGAGGTCTCTTGATGTATTCTGATCAATTCTGATCAACTCATAGTCAATCTCTAGACATAGGAGGGCTTACGAGGCCCTCCTAAAATACAAGGGACTGTCTCAAACTGTCTATAATGGCTTATAAAGCTCCTTAGTAAGCTCCATAACCCTTGGTTGAGCTCCCTAAACGCTTTTTTGACCTACGGGAGCCTTTGATTATAGGCCAATCTGTGTTGTAATCTGAACTGCCCAAGGAAGGGTTACTATAGTTTCAATTGAGGACATCCAAGGGAGACTAATTTGGAAAAAAGTATATTATTCTCAAATGCAACAATGAAAAGTGGCAACCCTTTCATCAATCAAGTATAAGGGAGATTTCATTCAAAGCATGAAAGGACTTATCAACCATCATCAAACAAAGACCAAACAACAAGATCAACAAAACAATCACCAAATCCACATTAATGATCACTCTATCTTGGGATCAAGTTAGCATCATTTTATTAAGTCATCATCCATCAATATATCAATCTAGCTAACATCATACCAATACCTTAAATCATCAAATTAAAGGGACTCATTCAATCAATTCAGATATAGTGCATACAACTCTAGGAATTATCAATAGTCTTTGATTGTTTTGGTTATATAAATTCATATTTATATTTATACAATTGACAATATCATACACCTACAATAATCAACCATATTAGGGAAGGAACGGCAGTACAAGGCTATAGCTCACTGCTGATTCAATTGGATTCTACCATCTGAGGGATTGCAGGTGCTATAGCTCTCTAAATACTAACAAATGATACCTTTTCAACAGGCATCAAAGATCAATAAACTTAGTTGTATTCTGTTGCATATGTTTTTGATAGCAGTATGTTAAATCATATTTGAATGCTAATGTTATTGTTAATGGTAGTGCCTAGTTTTCTTGATACCTTAAATTCCAATTATTAGGTGCTACTAAAATTATTTATTCTTACAACTTTATGGACTAAATAGGAAATGCATATTTGATTTTTTAAGGATACGGGTTGAGTTAGTGCTGAATAAGTCAAATAACCTCAGTGAGGTGATAAGGTCAATGTTAAACACTGGTCTCCTTGTGGAGGACTTATCTAGTTATCCTGCATTGGATTCTCTCCATGGTCATCAAGTATATGATAATAGACATGACTTAGCTGTGGCTGTAGGAGAAACCAAACGACACACTGCAGGATTGGGACGTCCGGGTGGTCTTCGGCATATTATGTACAAAAGCATTTACCTTGATCAATATGTAGCTTCAGAAATTTCTCTGCCTCTTAAAGGGCATCGCACACAGAAGAGGTAGCTTCTTAAGGATTGCAAGCGCATTGAGTTTTTACTTGATAAATTTGAAAGTATTTATTTGAACATTCGATCTGGTATAATTGTTTTTTTATCTACATATGACCAAGACAATTATTGATTTGTGCTCTCTAGTTTGCTCAAAGCTTATGCAAATTTATCTGCTTCAATGCACACTGGGGCTCTTGGTCTGCACAAGATGTAGTACAAAAGAGATGAAAATTACAGTCAGTGTCTAACACAGAAATATAATTATTTTCCAAACTCAATTTGTTCTGTTACTTTTTGTTTGTGAGCATGAGATAAGAAAGAAAGTTGATCGATAATCTGTTTGATATAATGGCAGCATTCCTTTGCTGGATAACTCCAGATTTCGAGTTGTATGCAGCTTTTGATCCACTGGCTTAAAAGGTACATTCACATAATAATCTGAGAGATAAAATTACAGTATACTTCCTTGCATGTGATAGCAGAACTAGTTTTCTAAGAGATGTAAATTTTTCATATAGAATAGGAATTTAAGGATGTAAATGCATTTTGCTCATTATTCATCATAATGGTTTCACAACTACAAGAATTTAAATTGATAAAACACATTTGTTTTATTATTGATATTATCAGGAAAAGAATTAGGAGCCATCCATGTGCCACATTATTTACTTAGTACTATGTTTTAGCATTTCTCCGAGTTTTTGGGACATGGATGAAGGGAAATGAGAACATCCCAAAAAGTCATCTGAGATCAGTATGCACATCCGGTATCCAATGATTTTGTGAATAGCTTCTAATAAAAAAATATGAGTAATACTACTATGCTATAAAACTAGAAACATATATGGTTCATTTCCCACTATTAAAACCTTCAAAGAAAGTGATTGCAATTTACAAGTCAAACAAATTTTAGTAGCATTATGACACAGATATACTTGGGGAAAAGCTTTCTAGGTAAAAGACCGCACACTCCAAATCATCAAGCTAATGTATTATTCAGCAACAGGTTACATTACGTTTTCAGCCTTCACATGGTGATTTGCATCTTGCTCCATCCTAGAGAAAAATCAACAGGTGAAATGAACTTCTCTTCTCTCACTTGCATCTCGTCAACAACTCATTGTATTTATAGAGTTTTTAAGCAAAAGGAAAAATGATTTTTAAAGCATTTACAAATTATTTAGAAACTTCCTTTGTGCAAAACTCTTGTATAAGAAAAAGGAAAGAGAAAAAGTCAAAAAAACCAATTTTTTGTTTTTTACTCCAAGTCTATCCTTATGGAAGATATGGTGTCATTTAGCATTTTTCCAAAAAAATGCATAAATAAAACTAATAAAGCATAATAAGATTGAGTCACCTTATCCCAATTGGGAGAACATGGCAACATGTTGTTTTGGTTTCACTAACAGCAAAATAATTACAACCTTTTGGGATGACATGGAATGGCTCTTAAAAGACATAAGAATATAGCATTTTGCATTTGCATTAAAAATCCTTCGTGTAATGTTTTAAGCATAAATACCAGTAGACAAGGGGTACTTCGAGACAATGTAGACAGGTACAACTGGTACAACTAATTTTCAAGAATAGGAAAAAGGATTCTTGGAGATGCCAAATTTTAATATAATTTTATAATTTGTAGAAAAATCATGACATGGAACTTCAAAAATAGGAATAGAAAATTAGTCATTTAAAAATACTGAATAGTAAAAGCAATTTCTCTTTAGACTATTGCAATGATAGGAAGTCAGTCATACAATTGTTTATAACCCTCTCAAAAAGTCAACACTATCAATAGATCCAATCACTATAACTTTGAATGGATTTTCATATCATCCAAAGTAATCATCACAAAACATTATGCTGGCTCATTTTATTTAATTTTCTTTTAATGCATTTTGCCATAAGTTTTCTAATAGGACACATCAATTTATGGTTGAGGGACTTTGAGATAGCAACCAAAAGAACCTTGTGCATTGGGAACTTTTTGGAGACATCTTGTGTACAAGAGACACATCTTCATCTCAAAGACATGTCTTCAAAGGTGGGAGATGGGTCCCTTGGTAATCACTGTACTAAGCTAGGGTACCAGATTAATATGAAGCCAATGATGATTCTGGGTATAAATTTAAAATGTTTTTGACTTAGAATTAAATCTGATTGGTCTGTGGATTTGGGGAAGACAAGGTTTTTTTAGTTGAAATTATTTGGAATTATTTCTAGGTATATCAAGGCAATTATAGGTGATGTATGGAGAGTGCACTATGAACAATTTCTATTCTTACTTGTTGAGTCTAGAGCAAGTTGGCTATTCTCGACTTTCAAATCCATACCTTCACCACATTGACTTTGAAAGAAGTTTTATCTAATCTTAGTGTTTTATTTGGATTGCAAAGATGGTTTTCAAGATAAAAATATTTGAGCCAAATATTATGGTTTTAATAAAAAATAGAATTGGCTACTTAGAACAAAGGGCATATGCTATAAACAAAACCATATTTTGCATCAGAATAGTTTAGTAGTCAAATTTGAGGCAATAATGGCCTGATACAGGACCCAAAAATGGGGGATGAATAAAGTTGGTCCACAACTCTATAGAGTGCTTGGAGAGCTTTCTAAAAATGTAAACAGTTCATCAATTAGAGTCCTGGATCAAAAGTTATGCCTCTTGGAAGTTCGACTACAATTTCTGGATTCTTATAATTTTAGACCAACTTCTGACGTGTTTTCTAGAACCTTATATATCGGTGGTGAATTTCAAATAGAATATTCTTGAATTTATTCCTAACCTTAAATCTTATTTGGATACTTAAGGACATCTCTGACATTGTAAAGGCAATTTTGTGGTAGAGTTTGGGACAGGGTACTATGAGCAGGATTTTTCTCCAGAATTAGACCACATTTTAAGCCCATAGAAAAAGTCTTTGAGTCAATATCCATAGTATTCAATATAATTGTAGGTCATTTTTTATAGTAATATTCCCCTTTCCTATTTTGTTTATTTTGTCTTGAGTTGTGCCCTCATCAAGTGGTATTAAAGCAGGTTTTCCTGAGTGTGTAGACATAGCACCAACTCTGAGGTAGTTTGCACCAGGACTATGTGGTTATGGGTTTTGATATAGTGAGAAGATGCCTTATGAAGGGAGCATGGTGGAGGGGTTTGAGTTGTTACTCCTGAGGTTAGAGCCCTCCAGAGACAAGTTCAAGAATTACAAGAGGAGATCTGTAGAGGGATGAATGTTTCCATAGGCGATGAAAGTGAGGGAGCAATGAAGAAGAAGAAAATATTTGGCGGGAAGGGGAAGGAGATGGAGAAGTCCTAAATCAAGTAGAAGAGAAGCTTTTTAGGGCATTGCCAAGCTAGGGAAAAGATGTAAAATTGATGCTGGCATATCTTTGGGAAATCTAAACACGGATGAGTTGATCAACTGGATCAATGAGTTGGAGGAATATTATGAGTATGAGGATATTGAGGACCCTAATAGGGTTAAGTTTGTGAAGGCTAAAATGAAAGGTCATGCTAAAATCTGGTTGCAAGAGATTCAGTTGGAAAGATATAGAAGAGGAAAGGAGAAATTTGCATGATGGGATTGCATGGTGGACAAACTAAAGAAGAAGTTCATTCCTATTGACTATGAGCTTGATTGTTCAAGAAGATGCAAGGGTTAAAGCAATCAGGAAAATCTTTCCATGAATATACAGAGGAATCTTAGCAAGTCCTTGTTAGGGTAGGGCATGTAGAAGCAAACAAGGAGAAGGTTTTCCATTACCTTAGTGGGCTAAGACCTAGCATTCAGGAGGAGTTAAGTCTGGTTAGAATGAGTAGCATTGAAGAGGCATACCAGTTTACCTTGTGAGTTGACGAGAAGTAAAACAAAAAATTTGATGGAAGGAAAAGAGGGCGCAGTCAAGAAAGGGGTGGTTGCAGGTCATTTGGATGTAGAAATAAGAACCAAAAGAAAAATAAAGATGTGAGTTCTAGCTGAAACTAGAGGAACGAGGGTTTCAACTATGCCCATAATCAAGACTTTGGAGATCAGAGAGGAAGAGGTAGAGGACATGGACAAGGTTCAGAAGAGGAGGCTTCCATGGTACCTATTTTCATTACAATGAAGGTCATCATGCCTTGAATGCCCTCAATGCCAAGGAAGAAAAGATAGGAGAGTTGATGGCCAAGTAAGGGTTGTTCATGTGGATGATGATGCATAGTCATTACATTCAGAGGATTGAGAAAGAGGAGAGGTTCTAGTTAATGAAAGGGTCTTATTGAGAAGTGAGACTAAACCTGGAAAAATGAGGAGTTTGTTTCGTACTAGGTGCAAGTTTGAGGGTAAATATTGTGATGTGATTATTGATGGTGGAAGCACTAAAAACTTATTGTCAGAGGAGATCATCTCAAAGATAAAGCTCAAGAGGGAGACACACCCCAAACCCTATCAGATTACTTGAGTGCAGGATGATCATAAGGTCCTAGTTAGTAAGCAATGTTTGGTGAAGTCCAAGATTGGGAGTTACCATGATGAGGCTCTCTATGACATCATTCCAATGGATGTCTGCCATTTACTATTGGGAAGGCCATGGCACTTTGATAGGAATTCTTTACATGATGGTCATGCAAATACATACTCTCTGAAAAAGGATGGAGTTTGCCAAAAATCAGTCATCAAATAGATTTAGTCCTTAGAGCTAGTTTTCATAACAAGTATGCTCATAGGATGACTTCTACTGAGACTGAAGAGCTAAACAAACAAGTTTAGGAGATATTGAGGAAAAGTTTGATTCAAGAGAGCTTGTATCCACGTGCAATACCTACAATGCTAGCACCAAAGAAGTATGGAATGTAGAGAATATGTACAGACTCTCAAGTTATAAATAGAATAACCATGAAGTATTAGTTTCCTTTTCCAAGAATGGGTGATCTTATGGACTATTTGAGAGGATCTCAGTACTTAACAAAGATAGATTCAAGAATGGCTATGACCAGATATGGATACGTGAGGGAGATGAGTGGAAGACTACATTGAATTTCAAGAAGGGTCTATATGAGTAGTCAGTAGTGCCCTTTGGACTAACTAATGCACGAAGCACCTTCATGCTGCTCATGAATGAGGCACTAAAGAAATTTTTGGGAAAATTTTTAATTGTCTATCTGGATGATATTTTGGTTTTTAATAAATCTTTGGATGAACATTTATTACACATTCATAGTGTCCTTAGAAGGTTGAGGGAAGAGAATTTGTTGATTAATTTGAAGAAGTGTAACTTTGTCAAAAGGGAGTTAGTCTATTTGGGGTTTGTTCTATCAACTAAAGGTTTTTACAGGAAGTTCATTAGGAATTTTAGTAGCATATGTACACCCCTAACTGAAGCTATGAGGGGGGACAGAAAAGAGTTCAAGTGGACTACAAGAGTTGAAAGGAGTTTTGAATTGCTGAAGAAGAAGGTGACAGAGAAACTTATGTTGGATCTTCCTAATTTCAACAAAGTATTCCAAGTGGATTGCAATGCTAGTGGCAGTTCAGTAGGAATTTTAGTAGCATATGTACACCTCTAACTAAAATTATGAGGGGGGATAGAAAAGAGTTCAAGTGGACTATAGGAGCTGAAAAGAGTTTTGAATTGCTAAAGAAGAAGGTGACAAAGCAACCTATGTTGGCACTTTCTGATTTCAACAAAGTATTCCAGGTGGATTGCGATGCTAGTGGTAGTGCTATTTGGGTTGTATTGAACCAAAAAGATAAACATGTTGCCTATTTTAGTGAAAAAATGAATGATGCAATAAAGAGATATTCTATTTTTTATCAAGAGTTCTATATAATAGTTCAGGCCTTCAAGAAATGGAGGCATTATTTATTGCCAAAAGAATATGTCTTTATATTGATCACTAGGCATTGCTATACCTAAATAGCCAAGGTAAATTGAATCAGAGACATTTGAAATGGGTAGAGTTCACGAAAAGCTATACATTTGTATTGAAACATAGAAGTAGAAGGTCTAATAGGGTTGCACATACATTATGTAGGAGACAATTGTTGTTGATAGTAAAGTAGGTTGAAGTTGTTGGGTTCAATGAACTCAAAAATTTGTACTTTGAGGATCCTGACTTTCTAGAGGCATGGAAGACTTGTAAAGAATCTATTACTCTAGACAGGACCAGGTGGACAAATTACTTGATTCAGGATGGTATGTTGTTCAAGGGTGGTTAATTGTGTCTTCCAAGGAGTTCTATGAGGGAGAATTTGATCAAGGAGAAATACAATAGAGGGATGACATGAGACATTGGTCAAGAGAAGACTATTTCCATTATTAGAGAACATTATTTTTGGCCTCAGTCATCATAGGATGTGAATAAGTTTATGTAGAGTTTTCAAGTATGTCAAACAACCATGGGATTTAGTCACAACACTAGACTCTATCAGCCATTGTGTGTTCCATCAAAGTCTTGGGAGGACATAAGTATGGATTTTTTTCTTGGATTGCCAAGGACATGAAGGGGTAATGACTCAATATTTTTTGTGGTTGATAGGTTCACCAAGATGGCACATTTCATTCCATCCCACAAGACTCATGATGTAGTACATATTGCAAAAAAAAAATTCAGGGAGGTGGTGAGGCTACATGGTCTCCCAAAAGGTATTACTTCTAACAGAGATATTGGATTTGTTGGATATTTTTGGAGGAGTTTGTGTAAGAAATTGAAGATGGAATTAAATTTCAGTTCTATACATCATCTGCAGATTGATGAACAAATTGAAGTAATGAATGGGAGTTTGGGAAAATTTTTGATGTGTTTAGTAGGAGATAATCCCAAGGGATGGGATTTGATTCTACCACAAGTAGAATTTTCTTACAATAATTCAATAAATAGGAGTACTAGTAGATAACCATTCCAAATTGTGTATGGGAGTACTCTAAGGACTAACCCAAAGCTGATGAAGATGGAGTAAGGGGAGAGGACAAGTGTCGAGGCAGAAGAATTTGCTCAAGATGTCAAGAACCTATATGAGGAGGTACATGCACATATTACCAAGATGAACCAACAGTATAAGGCTAGGGGATATCTAAAAAGGAGACATAAGGAGTTTCAATTTGAGAATTTTGTTATGGTATACTTGAGGAAGGAATGATTTCCAATGGGTACATACAACATGCTAAAGATGAGGAAATTTGTTTCCTACAAAATTTTGAACAGATATGACTCAAGAAATGCATATGAGGCAGAGTTGCCAGATGGGATTCACATTTATCCTATTTTCAATATTGTAGACTTAACAGAATATCATGATAATGGTGCAGATGAGGAGTTAATGATAGAGCCATGTCCAATTTCTACTTCTACAAAGGAAAAGATTGAAGAAATTCTGAATTATCGTGGGGCTAGAGTACCAGAAATAGGTAGTATGAAGAATACCTAGTGAAGTGGAAGGAACAACCAATAGAAGACTCAACTAAGATATCCAAAATGAAGGTTTCCCATTTGGGTTTTCCTTTACTAGTTATAAGGTGATAGGGTCACTTTTTAATCTACCCTGGGTGTCCAATGCAACAGTATCCAATAGTGTAAGGGCAATTTTGTATCACTCAAAAAAAAATTTAACGTTAGTTTTTAGTTAGAGTATTTTCATTTTTGGATACTCATTTGCGTTAAATAAAGATTCTCACTCTCATAGTTCCACTATTGGTTTTCTGGGTTAGAGTTTTTAAGCACCTTGGGATATGTGCCAATGTAGAAAATAAGTTATTTTGTAACTAATCCATAACTATAATGGGTTAGAGGGTGTAAGTTGGAGTGATGATTATATTTGTAATTTAAAGGACTCCAGAAAAAGAATCAACTCAAAAAGATTTATAGTTTGAAAGTGATTATAATTTTAAGTTTTCTTGGAGACCTCCTAAGAGCACTTGGAAGTTAGATTTGGGGCACTAATGGCCTACGGTTGGGTTCTTGTAATCTCTAATGCCACTTATGGTCACCTACTTTACCTACTCCAACTATTATCATTATTTCCCATTTTGTCAACGATGTTTCTAGACTTCCTTAGGGATTCTGGAAACTTCATTTTGTTGAAAAAAAGGTTTTTTTGTTTCTTTTTTTCTTTTTTGTCTGAGCTCTGTTTTAGAATTGTAGCAGAAACAATACTATGTTTTACAAGAAAATAGAACTGGCTACTCAAAACAAAGGGTATATGGTATAAATACAACCATATTTTGATTTAGTATAGCTTCACAGTATTGTTGTGTAATTTTTTGTGGTTTTATTTCTCTATTTCATTGATGAGATCTTGACTCTTTCTCGTATCTGCTTTAGCATGAAGTACTATACTGGACTTGAATAGTGGTGTAGTGGAAATGAATTGAACTCAAATTGACATACACAAATTTTATAGAATAGAGGAAAGTCATATGTAATCTTCATATTTACTCTCCATTATTGTCATAAATCTAATATAACACTTCTTTTGACTTTCATATCATTGTCGACATAGAGGAAACTTTTATGTTCCTCCAAATAAAACTTCATCTTTTTTGCTAACTTTTCAATATAACTAAGCTCTAACCAAGTTGCATTTTTTGTACTATCTTCGAGTATAAATATGTTAATGACACAAAGAATTAAAACTACCTTTAATCCATAAATTTGAAACTTCAAAAACTTGCCTAACACACTTTGATTGATCCACTGAAAATGTTTGATGCCATGTCATAGAATCATTTCATCTAATACAATAGTGACTCTATTTTGGAAATACTAGAGTCGACCCCTTCAGCATTAGGTGAAACCACTATTATTATTTTTCATACCTAAATAAAGTAAACCTAGATCGAATCATTTCTCCATTCAATATCAAATTTTCACATTAACTATTTCCATTTCAAAATATAATATAGTCTCAATACCAATAGAGGAATTGTAATGACCACTTTGATATCAATTATTGGATTTTCTTTGCATGCTGAGTTATCTTAGATAGCAAAAATTGCCACTTACAAATTGGGTCAATACAATGCAATGAAACCAAAATGGTTGGTTTTGTAATTGATAAATGAAATGGGGATCGGGTAATTGATTTATGTAAAATAATTTTTTTAAATGGAACCCAATATTCATTTAACGAATTCTTGAATCAGTGTCAAATAATAATGAATCACCATTAAATACAAAATAGCCCACCTAATAATTACAATTTGATCCAAACAATATCACTTTTACCAAATCGATACTATGAGTTCTGAATCACCATGCCAGTTGATCTATAAATAATTTTTTTAAATATATGGAGGTGTCCCCCTGACCTAAGTGCAATGATGACTAGTAGTCAATGTCAGCTTAGGACAAAACTAGTCCCCCATGGGTGAAGAGCAACAGTGTGCAAGCCACTCTCACTAGTTAAACCCAGAGGCAGAATCAAACACGAGAACATGGGGATGCCCATGATTTCAATCTTTAAATAATTGTTAATGATATAAAACCAATAACCAATCAAGAAATTTGATAACTAGAGGGAACTATATGCCAAGTTAAAAATTTAAATGAAATAGAATGTAAAGAGAGTCAACATATGATGAAAATTGTAAACTTTATTGAAGTACATAATAGAAGGTCTTGGCTATCGACAACCAGAGGACAAGAAGACGAGTTCAAATATATTTTCTACGCCTCTCTTAGTAATTTGAAATTCCATGATCATTCATCATTAGTTGGTATCCTTTTTTCTCTATTCTTTATCTATAGTCAAGAGACAAAAAATAAAATCGTGTCAAACAAATTGGCTTACACTTGTATATGTGTTTTATTTCTCGGTGAGTAAATGTTCTTTCCCAACTTTTGAAGGTTTGATGAAAAATCATATGTGACGCTCACAAAAAGTTCAGCAAATTCATATAATCCTTTAGGTGGATGTGTTCGGTAGATGACATGCTAGCATGAAAGTTTTTTGGCATCAAAAGAATCTAGTTCCCTCATGTCATAAATCTTCATGATTTCAAATGACTGTAGGACATTTACATCACAACATGTC
Organism: Cupressus sempervirens; assembly: GCA_028749045.1. NCBI lineage: Eukaryota > Viridiplantae > Streptophyta > Pinopsida > Cupressales > Cupressaceae > Cupressus > Cupressus sempervirens. Next base: position 62,919,626 of record CM053789.1, read on the forward strand.
ACAATTATTAGCACCCGTGAATTAGAAATTCATTCAACAACAAAGTGCTTAATTGATCTACATGGTCAATTCTATCTAAAATAATTAATGATCTAAAATGCAACTTCTCCTCTAGGATGTCAGTAGTAGAAATACATAGAGGCATAATTACATCAAACATTAGTTTCTTTTGCATTTTCACTAAGTTTTTAGTCCTATGTGCTTCAACTATGTCAAATAAAAACTTTGATTAGTAGAATCTCGATTGGTTATGATTGAGAAATTCTTTTGCCAAATTAATTTTACCAATTCTAGCCTACCCACAGTGCCCACAATTATACCATTTTTAGATATTGAAGTATTATACTCAAGCTTTTCAATCTCTTTCTCAATTTCCACCAAAGTATTAGCAACTTCTAGCTTCAATTTAGTTTGAACTTTTTTCAATTCAATGAACACTATATCCATAATATTTTTGCATAGATGCCCTAGGTTCATGATGATACGTCTACTATTATGAATATAATAATAAATAAATATGAAAAGAGGATATAATTACAAATCAATTTAAAAAGAAAAGAGGCTTATCCTTTAGATGAATCAAAATCTACACCAGAAACAAACAAGGCATTGTAAAGGGCATTTTTCCATTGCATTGACATATACTTCTAAGTTTCTCTGTGTGTAACAAGGTTAGAACACTTCACGTCAAAAAATAGAGGAATTATTTTGGACTCTGAGTTTAGAATAAGATGAAGCTAGGCCAAACATCAGGGTGTGTACACATAGCCCTTGAAAAACATGACAATATGAATTGAAGAGCTCCATATAACATGTTGTATATTAGCTGGTAAAGAATCTCCAAGTTGTAAATTTTTTGAAATAAAGAAACACATTGAATTCTAAATAGATTAGAAATTGATAAAGGACACTAGCCACAATGTTTCCTATATCTAGGCCATAATGGTTGATAAATACATCATAGCAATTAGATTGATCAATGGAATGCACAAGTGTAATATTTCTGAACCTGCTCATTTTCTCTTCCATTTCAAATAATCTCTTATAGGGAGGTGCAACTGAATTTTTTTAGAAAGTGTTTTCCTTCATTAGACATTTTCTTTTTAGCTTTGATGAAAAGGCGAAGGATGTCATGGTTTGAAAATGATTTTAATTTTTATTTTGAACCAAGAAAGTACAATTTTAGGTAAGAAATTTGGAACCATCAACTCCATATGAAATGATTTAAATTTGAACTAAGCAATTGTAGTTTTGGATATTAATAGAACTTTTAATTGCTTAACGCTCTCTCTTCTCAAAAAATTATAAAAAAATAAAAATATTTCGTTGTGTCTTGGATATTTAACAAAATAAAGGAAAAACTATTGATTATGCTTGTCAAGTTTTGCAAAAGAGAAGTTTTCATTAATGGGAACTTTTCATTGCTTATCCCTCTCTCCTCTGCAAATTCTGAAAAATATAAAAATCTTTCAATGTCTGTTGAACATTTTACAAAATAAATGAAAAACTATTGGTTACCATTGCAAAACTTTGTAAACCCAATTTTTTTGTTAATGAGATTCGAAAGAGCAAAAATAACAAACTCCTTAGTAGCTAGCATGAAGAAATCGAATGGAAAGTGTTGCTTGTTGAATGGTAAAAGGGAGAGATTGCGAAGTCTATGGTGTTAAAATTTAAAAAAAACACATTTTGCAAATTAGAACATTCAATGAACGTTGTGCTACATTTTCCTACCATAAGATGGTATGCTTCCAATCCTCGGTGGGGAGTTTAGTTCATCCAGTCACTTCTTCAACTCATCTTGGACGATAGGGATTAAAATCTTTGATCTTTGTTGTTGTATGATTTTTATTTAGAAATAATTTTCAATAGAAAGACAAGATAGAAAGTATATTAGTTTCTAATATTCTTTTGTGAGGCCCCACTTTCAAATTTATATAGATCTTAGAATTTATAAAAACAATCAGTATTTTTTTAATGTAATTTTTGTTACGTGGCTTTGTAAATATTTTTTATGAAAGTTTTAATATAATTAGTAATATTAACATATATAAATATAAATATTTTAAGTACTTATTGTTGAAGTTGATGAAAGCCAACTCCGAAGAAGCTGCAAAATCTGCCATCTAAAAGAAAACTGGTGATATGAAGAACCTCCATGGAAGAAGAAGACACGAATAGAGCATGTCTATATGGTACATCATCCATCTCACTGAAATGCATAGGTAGCCATCCACTGCAATTGACTTGTATATAGGATCAACCACTGAATACATAGCTCACATTATCGAACCATCAAACCACGGATGCATTAGAACAATAGCATAACCCCCCATTAATGCAGATGGGGTGAGAGGATAGGCAACTGAGAATGTGGGCCAAAGTTTCTTGCAGACGAACCAAGAACAATGAGAGAAGAAGAGGTACAAACACCTATAAAGACACGGTCACTCTAACACTACATGGGGAAAACGTCATGGAAGGGACACTCACTTGACAAAGGGAGAAGACCTAAAACAAAAAAACACCTATACCCCCCATGGTGCTTTATAAAAATAGTGCATGTACAACTAACTAAAAAATAATGTGCATGAACATGAAATGCAAAAGTGACACTTTATCTCAATGCATATACAAAAGTGCTTACAAATGATGTCTATAATGATCAAAATAGGAAAAAAGCTGACACAAAAGAAAGGATAGCCCAAAACGAAAAAACCATGCCAAGAAAATGATCCTCAGACCTAAAACACCCAAGATATCTACCATAGAGCAAAACTGCCAAAAATATGATAGAAAAAGCATGGGTCAAAATTTAAGGGACAAAGATCACATTTTTAAAAAGGTGACAAAACCAGCTTTCCAAAAATATAACGTTTTCAAAAAATTGACATGGGACGCAAAAAATATGCATGCAAGAGTCAAAACAAAACTTCAAACTTCAACTGAAAAAAGAGAAACAAAATACATCAAAACCTAAAAATACCTACACCAATGTCTCTGTCTCAGAACCAACTTTCTAATGCTTCTCTCGGATCAGAAAAATACCTCTGTATGCTCAAGTTATGGCCAAAAAACTAAAGGTAGGTACAAAAAGGACCTATGAGAGGTGCAAGACGGTGTTGATGCAAGGATGATATCATGATGACATCAAAAAATTACGATCTTAAATTTGATGACCTACAGCCCGTCAACGCAAAAAAGGTAGCAAGGGCCATGTGGTAGAGCTGCCACGTGTCACACCCTAACTAGTGCTTACGGGGCTGAAAATCCTCGCTGGCAGCTAACGCAGGTGCAAACGTGTACAGTGATAGAGTAGAGTTGAGGGTTGGTGGCAGACAAGCAAAAGCACTAGTGGAGGTAGCAGAATGGAGGCGGAGTGGTGATGAAGAATAGAGGGGCTGCCATGAGGGCGGCAGGCTGGTCGAGCGACGGTGGCCGTGGAGTGGCAACTGTGTAGCAGCTGCCCCCTTGGCTACGCCGCCAATGGTGGTGGTGCCTGGGTGGCACATACGCAGGGCTGCAGTGGTGTGGCAGTAGCCCTGCATTTTTTTAAAAAAAAAAATCAAAATAAATGCCCTAAAAATCGTCAGTACGGCCTCCCAAACAAAAAAATTCTTGCCTCCCAGAGCCCTGTCTCCAAAAGTGAAAAGTTTTATATGAATCCTGATTACAAACGACCTTCCAGATCCAATGGCATTGTCCATTTTGGCCCATTGTTCTCTAAAAATTTTTTGTTCCCCTGATTTGAAAAAAAATACACAAACAAACTAGGGTTTGTGTCTATGAATCACGGCTTCAAAAATCCTTCAACAAAATAGTAGCAGGAAGGCTTTGATACCATGTTGGAGTTGACGAAAGCCAACTCTGAAGACACCCAAGATCACTTACATGCAAAATCTTGTCAAAGGGAAGCCAAGGAGAGAAGAGTGTGGAGCTAGGAAAAAACCCTAAACAAACATTAGAAAGAAAATATGCAAAACAATGAAATTGTATTTACAATGAGAATGCAATATGAGTTGATAATACAATGAGAGAGAGACCGCTTATAAAGGCCTCAAGGAATCTCCTAGAAAAAAGCTAGAAGATGCTAAGAGATAAGTGTGACAACTAAGCATACATCCACATGAGGTGGAAAGTCCTCGAACAAGGTGAGAGGATAAGTATGACTTAGGAGAGAACAAACTCCCGCATTGTCAACAACTTATAATTAACTCCTAGACTACAACTAATAAATGAAATGGATTTACCCAAGTAAGCTTAAGTAAATAGAATAAATAATAAATAATTAATTTATTATTTATTCTAAGACTTATATGAAATTTTTAATGTAATTAATTTATATATATATAGTACTGTTGTTCTTTCATAATTATTATATGTATTGTTTGCTTGTTAATCTTTTATTAGATTATTTATTTTTATTCTAATATTTTATTAGTTATGTTATGATCAATGATATTTCCCTAATTATGTTTAAATTTCACTGATAATATTTTTATAGTTTTATATTTGAAAAGTTCATAAGTTTTAAATAGTTTCTTAACACCTTTATAATAATAGTCATTGTATCACAATAAGATGCCTCTTGATGTGACTAGTTTTAATAAAATATATGTGGAATATAATTATAATTCCAAATGTCACTGCAAGAGTTAGAACTAAAAGAAGTGATCACACTTCTAAACAACTAAAACCTTATTAGAAATAGGAGGCTCATGATCTTAAAATATCCTTATGATTTGAAGCACTCATAGTAGGTTTCCAAGCAACTTAAAACTATAATAACATTCAAACTGTAAAGCCTATTGACCTGAATTTTTTTTTGAAGTGCTTTAAATTACAAATATAATCATCCCTCCAACTTGAACCCTTTAACTCATTATAATTATGTCTCAATTACAAAATAACTTATTTTCTACATAGAGACATATCTCAAGGTGCTCAAAAACTCTAACCCAAAAAATCAATAGTGAAACTATGAGAGTTGGAATCTTTATTTGATCCAAATGGGTATCCATAAATGAAAACACTCTAAATAGAAACTAAAACATATATTTGGGTGATATAAGATTTTCCTTACACCACTAGATGCTCCTGCATCAGATACTATGATGAGTTAGTGTTTGCTCCTAATCATAATAATATTTTAGGATCATGACCCTCCTACTCCTATTTATAGCATGGTCTTAGTTGTTTAGAAGTGTGATCAATTCTTTTAGTTCTAACTCTTGTATTGATATTTTAAATTATAATTATATTCCACATATATTTTATTAAAAGTAGTCACATCAAGAGGCGTCTTATTGTGACATAATGACCATTGCATTGTAAAAGTATTAGTAAACTATTTAGAACTTATAACTTTTGTAGAGGTAAAACTATAAAATTATTACCAGTGAAATTATGATAATTGAAATTTATACATAATTGAGGAAATATCATTGATTATAATATAACAAATAAAATATTTGAATAAAAATAGACTTCTATATATATATATATATATATATATATATATATATATATATATATTACTTTAAATAAAATAAAATATAACTCTTTAAATAAAAAAATAAAAAATCTAAATGATCTAAAATATATATAACAGGCAAACAATACATATAACAATTATGAAAGAACAACAATACTTCAAATTATAATTATCTATATCTTAATTAAGTACACTAAAAAATATATAACTCTTTAAATAAATAATATAAAAAAATCTAATAAAAATTTAACAAGAACCTCCCCTCTTTCTACATCCTCTGAATGTGATGATTGTGCATCATTATCTACATGGGTAACCCTTGCTTGACCATCAACTCTCCTATTTGTCCTTTGTTGGCATTGAGGGCATTAGAAGGCGTGATGACCTTCTCCATTGCAATGAGAACAAGTACCACAGAATCCTTATCTTCCTAAACCTTTTCCACATCCTCTACCTCTTCCTCTTTGATTTCCAAAGTGTTGATCATGGGAGCAGTTGAAACCCTCATTCCTTTGGTTTTGACTAGTACCCAAATCTTCATTTTTATTTTGGTTCTCATTTTAACCTCCAAATGACCTACCACCACCCCTTCCTCCTTAACTGCACCCTCTTTTTCTTCAATCAAACTTTTTGTTTAGGTTCTCCTCAACTCATAAGGCAAAATGGTATGTCTCTTCAATGCTAGTCATTCTAACCAGACTTCACTTCTCCTAAATGCTAGGTCTTAATCCACCAAGGTAATGGACAACCTTCTCCTTGTTTGCTACTGCATGCCCTGCCCTAATAAGGATTTGATAAAATTCCTTAGTGTATTCCTGGACATATTTTTCCACTTGCTTATCCCTTGCATCTTCTTGAACAAATCAAGCTTGTAGTCGATAGGAATGAACTACTTCTTTAGTTTGTCCATCATCCGATCCCATCTTGTGATTTTCTCCTTTCCTCTTCTATTTTTTTCCAACTAAATCTCTTGCCACTAGATTTTTGCACGGGCTTTCATTTTCAGCTTTGCAAACTTAACTCTATTAGGGTCCTCGATATTCTTGTACTCAAAATATTTCTCTATCTCATTGATCTAATCTATCAAATCATCCAGGTTTATATTTCCTGAAAACATGTTGACATCAATTTTAGGTATTTTTTGTAGCTTGGCAATGACCCTAAAAAGCTTCTCCTCTACCTAGTTTAGGACTTCTCCATCTCCTTCGCCTTCTTTCCTAATATTTTCTTCTTTTTCATTTTCTTCCTCACTTTTTTCACCTACAACAACATTCATTCCTATGTAGATCTCCTCCTACAATGCCTAAACTTTTCTCTAGAGACCTCTAACATCAAGAATAACAACTCTAGCCCTCCAACCATACTCCCTTCATAAAGGTATCTTCTCACTATAACAAAACCCACAAACACATAGTCTTGGTGCAAATTGGCTGACAGTCAAGGGTCTGTCTACACACTCAGGAAAACTAGCTCTAATACCACTTGATGAGGGCATAAATCAAGACAAAATAAACACAATAGGAATATTATTATCAAAAATGACCTGCAATTACATTTAATACAATGAAAATTAACTCAAATTCTTTCTCTATGGGCTTACAATGTGGTTTGATCCTAGAGAAAAATCCTCCTCATAGTACCCTCTCCCAAACTCCACCACAAAACTGCCTTTGCAATTTGAGAGATGTCCTTAAGTACCCAAATTAAGTTTAGGGTTAGAAATACATCCTAAAGTATGCCATATGACCTCCACTACCAAAATAGAATGTTCTAGAAGATACATCAAAAGTAGGTGTAACACCTAGAAGAATCCAAAAATGGTAGTCCAACTTCTGGGAGACATAACTTTTGATCTGAGACTTTGATTGATGAATTGTTTACATTTTTGGAAAGTTCTTCAAGTGCTCTATAGCCCTAGGGACCATCTTTGCTTGTCCCACTCTTTTGGGCTTGTATGAGGCCATTTAGTGCCCCAAATTTGATTTTGAAGCACTCTTAGGAGGTCTCCAGGCAACTTAAAACTGTAATAACTTGCAAACTGTAAAGCCTTTTGAGATGATTCATTTGACCTGATTCAATTACAAAATAACTTTTTTTTGGTTTGGCACATATCGTAAGGTGCTCATAAACTCTAACTTAGAAAATCAATAGTTGAATTATGAGAGCTAGAAACATTATTTGACCCAAATGAGTATTTATAAATGAAAATAATTTAAACATAAACTAACACTAAGCATATTTTTGGGTGATACAAGATTTCCCTTACACTACTCGATGCTCCTGCATCAGATACTATGGTGAGTTAGTGTTTGCTCATAATCATAAGGATATTTTATTATCATGACCTCCTACTCCTATTTCTACTATGGTCTTAGTTGTATAGAAGTGTGATCACTTCTTTTAGTTTTAACTCTTGCACTAACATTTAAAATTATAATTATATTCCACATATATTTTATTAAAAGTAGTAACATCAAGGGGCATCTTATTGTTACATAATGACCATTGCATTGTAAATGTGTCAAGAAACTATTTTGAACTTATAACTTTTTCAAAGGTAAAACTATAAAATTATTATCAATAAGATTTAGACATAACTTAGGAAATATCATTGATCATAACATAAATAATAAAATATTTGAATAAAAATAGACTTATAAATATACTTTAAATAAAATAAAATAAAACTCTTTGAACAAATAAATAAATAATATAAAAAATCTAAAATATATATAATAAGTAAACAATACATATATCAATTATGAAAGAACAACAATACTTCAAATTATAAATATATAATTAAAATTTTCATATAAATACTTAAAATATTTATAATGATATATATTAATTGTTGGATAATGTTGTCCTTAATGTCACACAAATGTCATATCAATTATTAGTCTCAGTAAACCAAGCTCAGCTACAGTGTCAACCGAGCTCACTCGGTCATCAAAGAAAATGAAGTAGTCAGTATCAACCGAGCTCACTCGGTCATTGAAGAAAATAAGGCAGATAGTGTCAACCGAGCTCACTCGGTCATCGAAGAAAATGAAGCAGTCAGTATTAACTGAGCTTACTCGGTCATCAAAGAAAATAAGGTAGACAAGTATTAACCGAGCTTACTCGGTCATCAAAGAAAATAAGATAGACAAGTGTTAACCGAGCTCACTCAGTTATCGAAGAAAATGAGGCAGACAGTGTTAACCGAGATCACTTGGTCAACAAAGGAATTTGGCAAAGACAGTTTCTGCTGAGCTCACTCGATCATCTATGGAAACTCAGTACTTATCGAGTTCTCCCGGTGATTGAAGGGTTGTCACAGAGTTCGCTGTATTAACCGAGCTCAGTCGATTAACATAGGAATTATTTTCTGAACAGTATTAACCAAGCAGGGTCGGCCTGTAAAGGGATTTGTTAGTTTGTCATTTTAATTATTTCTAGCTGACTATTGTATTTGTTTGATTATTGGTCAGTGATTTGAGCCGACTAAGATAATCTGAAAGGTATATAAGGTCACTCAAGTTGTAAATCAAAATGGAGAAGTGTGATGAATTTATGAAGGTACATTATAGTGTAAAATAAAAAAGGCGAATGTTGAAGAAAGTCTGACGAAGGATCAGATGCGTTGAAGGAGCTGAAAAGTTGTATTTGATCAGTAAGGATTCGATCAAGAATAACAAAGATCTGTAATCAGCAAAGATAAGTTGCATACTGTATTAGATCACTTCATTGTTGCTTTCTAACCATTGTAACAGTGAACTCAAAATCTCTTAACATAGTTGGTTTAACAGCCATTCTATAAATCCTCTAACAAGGTGACAGTTCAGTTGAATTGTTCTAAAGACCTCTAGCAAGGCCACTCCTAACAGGGTGATTAAATCCTCTAACAGGGTCACACCTAACAGTGTGTTTTGTAACCTTTAACAGGGTTGGCTCCTAACAGGGCTCACTTCAGAAGAGTGAAAAATAGTAACTAGTTACATTGGTGGTTTTTCCCATATTGGGTTTTCATGTTAAATCTGGTGTCTCTAGTGTTCATGATTGCTGAATTGTTTTTGGTTATCAGTTCTTAATAATAATTATTATTTGCTACATTATCAAGTTTCAGTAATTTGTAACTAAGATCAAGTTTTTAGACATCTAAGGGACTGTGAAATGTTTTTGTGGTAATTGATTCACCCCCTCCCCGTCTGAGTTACTCCATTCTCATTTCCAACAATTGGTATCAGAGCTTTTGGTGCTTGCAGGAAAAGATTTCAAGGTTCTAAGCCAAAGATCAAGATGTCTTATAAAAGAGAAATTCCAAAACTTAATAGAGATAACTTCTCAACATGGCAAGGATTGATGAAACTTCATCTGGCTACTGTTGGTGATACTGGACTGAAATACCTTGAAGAAGAATATGAAGTTAATGATATTGCTGAAAAGAAGAGTCACAACAATATGATGATAGACATAGCATATGCTCTTAGCTATGAAGAATTTGATGACATTAAGGACTACAAAACTGCCTTTGACATGTGGAACAAGCTAAAAGATATCTATGGAGGGGATGATAATGTGAGAAGAGCAAAAGCAAAAGTCTAAGAGGACAATTTGATCAAATGAGAATGAGAGAAGATGAAAACATTGCAAAGTATGTTGAAAGAGTTAAAGCATGTGTAAGTGCAATCAAGGCAGCTGGAGGTGACATCAAAGGAGAAATAGTTGTAAGCAAAGTTCTCAGAACCTTGCTTCCCATTTATGCAATCAGAGTCTCTACAATTCAGGAAAGAAGGTGTGAAGCAAATCATAAGATAAATCTTGAGGCCATAGTCAGAAGACTAACTGCATTTGAACTAGATAACTTTGACAACTATGTTCTAGCCCCCAAAAACATTGAATCAACACTTCAAGCCAAGCTCTCACTCAAAGAGAAAAGAAAAAAGAAGATAGAATCATAGTCAGAAAGTGAAAATGAATCAAGCCAAAGTTCAGACAGTGATCTTGAAGTGATTGAAGCTCTACTAGCCATGAAATATTCTAGAGGCAGAGGAAAATACAAAGATAAAGTTCCTCTAATCTATTTTTCTTGTGATGAAATTGGTCATATTGTAGCAAGGTGCCCAAGAAAGCAAAATAATGATGAAAAGAAAGATCACAAATGGAATGGCAAGAAAGACTTTAAATCGTCCAAGAACAAAGGTAAGAAATCATGTTTCATGGCTGAAAATTCTAAGGATTCTGATAATAGTGAGGATGAAATTGTTTATATTGCTATTAAAGATGACTCTGACAGTGATGATGAAGATAAAATGGCTCTTATCTCTCATGTAAGTAAGAATGATACATGGATTATAGACAGCGGTTGCTCACATCATATGACTGGTGACAAAACTAAGTTTGATTAGTTTGAAGACTATGATGGTGGGGGTGTAAGGTTTGGTAATAATGAACCTCATTTCATAAAAGGTAGAGGAAGAATTTGTCTATCTAAAGAACTTATATGTAATAATGCCTACTGGGTTGAAGGTCTCAAACATAATTTGCTAAGTGTTGCACAGTTACTAAATATTGGATTCAAGGTGGAATTCATCCATGGAAAGGCGAGACTGTTGAATGAGCAAGAAAAATTGATAGGATCTGGCACCCAAACTAAAAGTAACTTTTTCTATCTAGAACTTGGTGAATGCTCATGTTTTATTGCTCAAATTTAAGAGAGTTGGTTATGGCATAAAAGGTTGTCTCATGTCAATTTATATAATTTGGTAAAAATAAGCAAATTCAAGAAAGTAAGAGGCATTCCTAACATTAAGAAACCTGAGGTTGGTCTATGCAAGAATTGTCAGATTGGTAAAATGGGAAAAATTAGTTTTAAAGGTAAAAACTATCAATTTGAAGATATATTAAAAATTGTGCATACTGATTTATGTGGACCCATTGGAATAGAAAGCTATACTGGAGAAATTTTTTTCATTCTTTTTGTTGATGACTATTCAAGAATGATGACTGTCATGTATCTAAGGAATAAATTAGAAGCATTTGAGAAATTCAAATGGTATTTGGCAAGAGTGGAAAAAGAAACAGGGAAAAGGCTGAAATGTTTAAGGTTAGACAGAGGTGGTGAATTCATTTCACATGAATTCAATAACTTCTGCATTGAAAGAGGTATTAAAAGACAGGTTTCAACACCAGGAACTCCAGAACAAAATGGAATAGCTGAAAGAAGAAACAGATCCATTATGGATTGTTCAAGAACCTTGATGATAGAAAAAAAACATTGCTATCAAATACTAGAAGGAAGCCATCAGCACTGTAGTTCATACCTTAAATCGAGTATAGTTGAAGAAGGACTCATTCAAGACTCCCTATGAATTATGGTATGGCTACAAACCCAATATAATTATCTGAAATTATTTGGAAGCAAATGTTATATTTTGAAAGAATTTAGAAAAGGAAAATTTGATGTAAAAGGTGATGAAGGAATATTTTTGGGACATTCTTGCAAAAGAAAAGCATATAGATGTTTAAATCTATCCACTCACGAAGTCATAGAAAGTGCACATGTCAAAGTTGATGAGTTTGCAAACAAATCAGAAGAAGAAAGAAAAAAGATACCTAAAGACTACAAGAGATTTGTTTACATTGAACCTGATACTATACCAAGTATACCATTCTCAACTCCTGAGTCTTCAGTAACCGAGTTGCAAATAGTTCAAATCGAGCCACAGCAACATTCAGACACTACCGAGCAAGTGTCTATCGAGTCTCAAGCAACCAAGCCAGAACAGCTTGAATATGAAATTGAAGCACAAATAGATATCAATGAAACTCATTCAAGAGGTAAAGACCCTGTATTAGCTAAATATGTTAGAAGACATCATACACTAGATTAGATCATTGGAGACAAATATGAAGGAACCCTGAGAAGAAGTAAGTTGAAAAATACTTATTTACTTGCTGATTTTGAGCCTAGAAGTATTAAAGACGCATTGACAAATGATAGTTGGATTGAGGCAATGAATGAGGAAATAGAATAGATAGAGAAGAACAAGACATGGACTCTTGTACCTAGGCCTAAAGATAAGAATATAATTGGAACCAAGTGGGTATTCAGAAACAAGTTGACTGAAGATGGTAAGGTATCCAGAAACAAAGCTAGATTGATATGCAAAGGATACTCTCAAGAAGAAGGCATAGATTATGGGGAAACTTTTGCTCCTGTTGCAAGATTGGAAGGAGTCAGAACCTTACTTGCATATGCTACTCACAAAGGATTCAAAGTTTATCAGATGGATGTCAAGTCAGCATTCCTCAATAGAATACTGGATGAAGAGGTTTACATTGAACAACCTGAAGGTTTTGTTGATCCAGATAAAAGGAACATGGTCTGCAAATTACACAAGGCACTGTATGGTCTAAAACAAGCCCCTAGAGCATGGTATGAAAGATTGCATAACTATCTTATTTAGATTGGTTTTGAAAGAACTAATGATAATAGTAGCTTGTATATAAAGGAAAGACCAGATAATAAGATTGTCTTGGTAGAAATATTTGTAGATGATACTGTTTTCACAGGGAATGATGATCTTTGCAAAGAATTTTCAGAACAAATGAACAAGGAATTTGAAATGTCTATGTTTGGTGAAATAAAATTCTTTGTTGGTCTTCAAATTCAACAAAATAAGAATGACATCTTCATTACTCAATCAAAATACATCAAGGAGATATTGAAAAAGTTTGGTATGGAGGACTGCAAACCGGTTGGAACTCCTATGTGTACTAGATTGAAACTTACCAAAGATGATGAATCCAAAGAAGTGGATCAAACAGTGTATAGATCTATGATTGGAAAGCTGTAGTATGTAGTTCATACCAGGCCAGATATTGCTCTTGCAGTTAGTATTGTTGCAAGATTTTCAGCAAAACCAAGAGAAACTCACCTAATGGCAATCAAAAGAATAATGAGATATTTAAAAGGAACTAAAGATTATGGACTATGGTACAAATTTGGAGGTAATTTGGATTTGAAAGTTTTTACTGATGCTGATTGGGTAGGGAATATTGATGATAGAAAAAGCACAAGTGGAAGAGGATTCTTTCTTGGAAAGATATTGGTTTCTTGGACAAGCAAAAAGCAAAATTGTACATCCCAATCTACAGCAGAGGAAGAGTATGTTGCTGCAGCAGTAAACTATTCCAACATTGTTTGGTTTAAGCAGTTATTACAAGGAATGAAGATGGAAATCAAAGAACCAGTTGTTATGTTCTGTGACAATACTAGTGCAATCAACATATCCAAGAATCCAGTGATGCATTCCAAGACCAAGCATATTGCAATCAAATATCATTTTGTCAGAGAATTGGTGCAAGATAAGGAGATCAGATTGGAATATGTTCACACAAAGGAACAAATTGCCGATATATTCACAAAGCCCTTATCTAAGGATGCATTTTTCAATCTTAGAAGCAAGTTAGGGGTCATTCCCCTATCTGAAGTTCACTAAAATAAGTTTTAGTGATGCATCAACACATATAAGATTGAAAATCTATCTGTTGATGCAGTTTAATCAGAAATCATTGCATATGAATTAGTACTAAAGGTACATTGCAATTCACTTTACTTCTGTTATCTTTGACACGTGTTGTCAAAGAGGGAGAGATTTACTGTCATATCTTTCTGAACTTTGTGAAATTTGAAAAATATGCTATGAAGTTCCTTAAAAGAGGGAGTCTATTAAAAGAGGGAGAAGTCTATTATCTTGTTGGACTTATTTCAAAATTTTATTCTGTTATGACATGTTGTGTTGCCATCAATGCCAAAGAGGGAGATTGTTGGATAATGTTTTCCTTAATGTCACACAAATTTCATATCAGTTATTAGTCTCAGTTAACCGAGCTCAGCTACAGTGTCAACCGAGCTCACTCGGTCATCAAAGAAAATGAAGCAGTCAGTATCAACCGAGCTCACTCGATCATCAAAGAAAATAAGGCAGATAGTGTCAACCGAGCTCACTCGGTCATCAAAGAAAATGAAGCAGTTAGTATTACCCGAGCTTACTCGGTCATCAAAGAAAATAAGGCAGACAAGTATTAACCGAGCTTACTCGGTCATCAAAGAAAATAAGGCAGACAAGTGTTAACCGAGCTCACTTGGTTATCAAAGAAAATGAGGCAGACAGTGTTAACCGAGATCACTCGGTCAACAAAGGAATTTGGCAAAGACAGTTTCCACCGAGCTCACTCGGTCATCTATGGAAACTCAGTACTTACCGAGTTCTCCCAGCAATTGAAGGGTTGTCATGGAGTTTTCTATATTAACCGAGCTCAGTCGGTTAACACAGGAATTATTTTTTGAACAGTATTAACCGAGCAGGGTCGGCCGGTAAAGGGATTTGTTAGTTTGTAATTTTAATTATTTCTAGTCGACTATTGTATTTGTTTGATTATTGGTCAGTGATTTGAGCTGACTAAGATAATCTGAAAGGTATATAATGTCACTCAAGTTGTAAATCAAAATGGAGAAGTGTGATGAAGTTATGGAGGTACATTATAGTGTAAAATAAAAAGGCGAATGTTGAAGAAAGTCTGATGAAGGATTAGATGCGTTGAAGGAGCTAAAAAGTTGTATTTGATCAGTAAGGATTCGATCAAGAATAACAAAGATCTGTAATCAGCAAAGATAAGTTGCATATTGTATTAGATCACTTCATTGTTGCTTTCTAACCATTGTAACAATGAACTCAAAATCTCTTAACAGAGTTGGTTTAACAGCCATTCTATAAATCCTCTAAAAAGGTGATAGTTCAGTTGAATTGTTCTAAAGACCTCTAGCAAGGCCACTCCTAACAGGGTGATTAAATCCTCTAACAGGGTCACACCTGTTAGTGTAGTTTTTTATTTTTCCTATTTTGCTAGGTTTTTCCTACACTTTTAATAATCTCGCTTAGGTTAATAAAGCATGTCTTATTAGGTGAATGGTTGTGAGGTGTCATCTTCCTACATGTGAGCATCCATTAGCTATCTTGGGAAGATACTTTGCTATCTTTAGTCCGATAGATGGTTGCTCCTCATTGGTTGGTGTTGCCACCTCCTCCCTCTTCCTAGCCTATATAAGCATGCTACCTGGCTTGTATTTGCATCTCTTATTTTTGCATCCTCTTAATGCTATTTTGCTTCCAGCATTTGCATTACTCTCTTGAAGACTAACTCTATGATGCTATTTTGATTTTGTATCATTTGCATTCATAGTTTAGATATTTACTCTTTGCACTAGTTTTTTGGGTTATTAATCTTTTCAGATTCTAACATGGTATCAGAGCTTTTCTATGTGCAAGAGTAGATTTTAGTTTCCTTATTTGAGAGATTCGGGGGGGGAAATAAAATTTATTGTAGTTTTTTGAAAAATGAAGTATGCTCTAGATTTACTCTCGAGGTTTCATATGGCTGACTGTAAGCCTGCTCCGACTCCCTTCCTTTCTGGAGTCAAACTTGAGGCTCAATGTTCTTCTCCACTTGTTGATGGCACTTTGTACCGCCAACTTGTTGGGAGTCTCATTTATCTGACTCATACGAGACCTGACATCTCCTATGCTGTAGGCATGGTCTCTCGATTCATGCAGGAGCCCCATGAGTTACACTGGAAAGCAGCCAAGCGGATCCTTCACTACATTCAGGGTTCTCATAGTTGTGGGATTCACTATGCAGCAGGTATTGAGCTTGATTTGGTGGGCTACACAGATTCAGATTGGGCAGGTGATTCTGAGGATTGCAAGTCTACTTCAGGGTATAGCTTCTCACTTGGGTCAGGTCCTGTTTGTTGGTCGAGTAAAAAGCAGTCTGCTATTGCTTTGTCTTCTACTGAGGCTGAGTATCGGGGGGCTGTAAATGCTACCACTGAGGCCATTTGGATTCAACATCTTCTCACTGAGTTTGGTATCCAGATCAGACGGCCATCAGTCATATTTTATGACAACTAGAGTGCCATTCAGATCTCACGGAATCCAGTTCATCATCAACGGACCAAACACATAGAGGTCCACATGCACTACATCCGGGAGCTCATCCATGGTCATGTCATTGACCTTCGCTATTGTCCGACTTCCGAGCAAGTTGCTGATATCTTCACCAAACCCTTCACTGAGAGCAAGTTCCTTCATTTGCGAGCTTTACTGGGGGTGCGGGATGCTTCATCTTTTGGGGGGGCCTCTTCCTCTCACTCGGAGTCCTGACTTTTTTGTGGGGGAGTCTCTTTTCTCTCTCTTTTGGGGGAATTTTATGTACATGGGTACCTCATCAGGCTTGACTTGCCGGAACCCATTTCTACATCCACCTAAGCTTCCCTTATGGGGGGGTGTTAGTGTAGTTTTTTATTTTTCCTATTTTGCTAGGTTTTTCCTACACTTTTAATAATCTCGCTTAGGTTAATAAAGCATGTCTTATTAGGTGAATGGTTGTGAGGTGTCATCTTCCTACATGTGAGCATCCATTAGCTATCTTGGGAAGATACTTTGCTATCTTTAGTCCGATAGATGGTTGCTCCTCATTGGTTGGTGTTGCCACCTCCTCCCTCTTCCTAGCCTATATAAGCATGCTACCTGGCTTGTATTTGCATCTCTTATTTTTGCATCCTCTTAATGCTATTTTGCTTCCAGCATTTGCATTACTCTCTTGGAGACTAACTCTATGATGCTATTTTGATTTTGTATCATTTGCATTCATAGTTTAGATATTTACTCTTTGCACTAGTTTTCTGGGTTATTAATCTTTTCAGATTCTAACAACACCTAACAGTGTGTTTTGTAACCTTTAACAGGGTTGGCTCCTAACAGGGCTCACTTCAGAAGAGTGAAAAACAGTAACTAGTTACATTGGTGGTTTTTCCCATATTGGGTTTCTATGTTAAATCTGGTGTCTCTAGTGTTCATGATTGCTGAATTTTTTTTGGTTATCAGTTCTTAATAATAATAATTATTTGCTGCATTATCAAGTTTCAGTAATTTGTAACTAAGCTCAAGTTTTTAGACATCTAAGGGACTGTGAAATGTTTTTGTGGTAACTGATTCACCCCCTCCCCCTCTCAGTTACTCCATTCTCATTTCCAACAATTAGTATTACTAATTACATTAAAACATTCATATAAAATATTTATAAAGCCATGTAAGAAAAATTACATTAAAAAATACTAATTATTTTTCTAAATTCTAAGATCTATATAATTTTAAAAGTAGAGCCTCACTGAAGAATATTATAAACTAATATACTTTCCATCCAATCTTTTTATTGAAAAATTATTTCTAAATAGAAATTATAAAAAAGTAATGATCAAATATTTTAACCCCAATTGTTCGGGACGAGTTGAAGAAGTGATTGGATGAACTAAACTCCCCGCCAAGCATTGGAAACATATCACCTTATGGAAGACAAATGTAGTGTAAAGTTGATTGAATGTTCTAATTTGTAGAATGTGTGTTTGAAAATTTTAACCCCATAGGTTCCATAGTCTCTCCCATTTACTATTCAACATACAATAGTTTCTATTCCATTTCTTGCTACTAGCTAACGAGTTGTTTGGTATTTTTTACTCTTCCAGATACCATTAATGAAAAATATGGGTTTGCAAAATTTTGAAGGGGTAACCAATGGTTTTTTATTTATTTTGTAAAATGTTCAAGAGGCAATGAAAGGTTTTTTATATTTTTTAGAATTTGAGGAGGAGAGAGGGATGAGAAATGAAAAGTTCTCATCAACAAAAACTTCTATTTTGCAAAATTGTACAGGGGTAATCAATGAGTTTTCATTTATTTTGTTAAATATCCAAAAGGGAACGAAAGGTTTTTATTTTTTTTAGAATTTTCTGAGAGGAGAGAGCGACAAGCAATAAAATGTTCTATTAATATCTAAGATTTTAATCATTCAATTTGAATTTAAATCATTTCATACCAAGTTGATGGTTTCTAATTTCTATAACTAAGGTTGCATTTGCTCAGTTCAAAATCAAAATTAAAATCATTTTCCAATCATGACATCCTTCGCCTCTCCATCTAAGCCAAAAAGGAAACGTATAATGGAGGAGAATGCTTTACGGGAAATTTCAGTTGCACCTCCTTCTAAGAGATTATATGAAATGGAAAAGAAAAGGATCAACTTCAAGAATATTGCACCTGTGCATTCCACTAATCAATCTAATTGCTATGATGTATTTATCAACCATTGTGTCCTAGAGGTAGGAAACATCATAGCTAGTGTCGTTTACTAGTTTCTAACCTATTTAGACTTCAATATGTTTCTTGATTCAATAGACTTACAACTTTGGGATTCTTTAACAACTAATATACATCATGCTATACAAAGCTCTTCAGTTCATATTAACATATTTTCTAATGGCTATGCATTTACACCCTGATGCTTGGCTGAGTTTTGCCTTATTTTAAACTTGGGGTCTAAAATAATTCCTTTGTTTTATAATGTAAAGCCTTCTTTACTTGCTACACATGCACAAAGTGAGAAGTATATATCAATGCAATGGAAAAACATCCTTTTCAATTCCTCATTGATTTCTGGTAGAGAGTTTGATTCATCTAATGGGTAATCTTCTTTTCTTTTAAAATTATTTTATAATTATTTCCTCTTTTCATATTTTTTTGTTATTGTATTTATAATAATTGACTTATCATCAGGAACTTGGGGCATCTATGCAAAATATTGTGGATAATTATTCATTGAATTGAAAGAAGTTCAAGCTAAATTGAAACTAGAAGTTATTGATAATTTGGTAGGAATTGAGAGAGTGATCGAAGAACTTGAGTATAAAATTTCAACATTTGAAAATGAGATAATTGTAGTCATTGTAGGTAGGGCTTGAATTGGTAAATCTACTTTGGTGATTTTGTTTTTTCAATCGCAACCGATCCATATTCTACAAATCAAGTTTTTTATTTGATCTGGGTGAAGTACATAGGACTAAAAACTTGGTGAAAATGCAAGAGAAACTAATGTCTAATGTAACTATGCCTCTATGTTTCTACTACTCACAACATGAGGGAGATATTGTATTTTAGATCATTAATTATTTTAGATGGAATTGACCATGGAGATCAATTGAGAACTTTTCTATTGAATGAATTTTTAAATCACAGGGCACTAGTAATTGTGACATGCCATGATGCAAATGTCCTGCAGTCATTTGAAATGGTGAAGATACGACATGAGAGAATTGGATACTTTTGATGCCAAAAAAATTTCTATTGACATGCCTTTTGCGAAACACATCAACCTAAAAGATTAGATGAATTTCCTAAAGTCATTGTGACCATCTAATATGATTTGTCATCAAAACTTCAAAAGTTGGGAAAGAACATTTACTCTCTAAGAAATAAAACACATGCACAAGTGTAAGCCAAGTTGCTTGACACAACTTTATTTTCTATGTCTTGATTGTAGAAAAAATAAAGCAAAAAGGTTGTCAACTAATGGTGAATGCTCCTGGTCTTTCAAACTACTAGAGAGGCTTACAAAATCCATTGAACTAATTTAGTTGTCCTCTAGTTGTCAGTAGCCAAGACCTTCTATTATGTACTTCAATAAAGTTTACAATTTTTATCATATGTTTAGTCCCTTTACATTGTATTTCATTTAAATTTTAACCTAGTGTATACCCTCTAGTTATTTAATTTCTTGATTATTTATTAGTTTTATGTCATTAACAATTATTTAAATATCAACTATCATTGTGATTCCGAACTTATTGTGTTGATTTGGTAAAAGTGATATTGTTGGGATTAAACTGTAATTATCAAGTTTGTTGTTTTTCATTTAACAGTGATGCATTATTATTTGACACTGATTCAAGAATCCGTTGAATAAATATTAGGTTCCATTTAAAAAAATTGTTTTGCATAAATCAATTACCCAATCCCCATTTTATTTATCAGTTACAAAACCAATCAATTTAATTGCATGGCATTGTATCAATCCAATTTACAAGTGGTAGTTTCTGCTATCTAAGATAACTTGGCATTCAAAGACAATCCAATAATTAGTGATAAAGTGGTCATTGCAATTCCTCTTTTGGTATTGAGACTGTATTATATTTTGGAGTGGAAATAGAAAATATGAAAATTTGATATGAAATGGAGAACTAGTTTGATCTAGGTTTGCCTTGTTTAGGTATGAAAAATAATGGTAGCAGTTTCATCTAGTGCTAAAGGGGTCAATACTAGTGCTTCCAAAATATAGTCACTATTCTATTCGATGAAATGATTCTATGACATGACATCAAATATTTTTAGTGGGTCAATCAAAGTGTGTTAGCCAGGTTTTTTAAGTTTCAAATTCAAGAACACCATTTATGGATTAAAGATAGTTTGAATTCATAGTGTTATTAACTTGTCTGTACTCGAAGATAGTATGAAAAATGCAGCTTGGTTAGAGCTTAGTGATATTGAAATGTTAGTGGACATATGAAGTTTTGTTTGGAAGAACATAAAATTTTCCTTTATGTTGACAATGATATGATATTCAAAAAAAGTGTTATGTCATATTTATGACAATAATGAAGCATAAATATGAAGATTACATATGATTTTCCTCTATTCTATAAAATTTGCAACTGTAAATATCATTTAATATGCAGATTTAAGTTTTTTTCATTTCCTATACACCACTATTCAAGTTTAGTAACGTACTTCATGCTAAAGCAGAGACAAAAAAGAGCCAAGATCTCATCAATAAAATAGAGAAATGAAAACACAAAAAACTACATAGCAATACTATTAAACTATACTAATTCAAAATATAGTTTTGTTTATAGCATACACCCTTTGTATTGGAAGTAGCTGCAGTATTGGAAGAATATTCAGATGTCATTCCAAAGGAGTTACCTAATGGACTTCATCCAAAATGAGATATCCAACATCATATTGATCTTATTCTAGGAGCAAGTCTCCACAATCAAGCGGCATATCGAATGAGTCCAACACAACATGGAAAAATGGACAAAGAAGTGACTGAGCTCATACAAAAGGGCTTAGTACAAGAAAGCATGAGCCCCTATATCGTCCCAGCTTTGTTAACTCCAAAGAAAGATGGAATGTGGAGGATGTGCATTGATAGTCAAGCCATTAATAGGATAACCATCAGGGACCATTTTCCTATCCCACGTTTGGATTACATGCTAAATGTTCTTGCTGGAGTGAAGTATTTTTCTAAGACTAATCTACAAAGTGGGTACCATTAGATCCGTATATGAAAGGGGAATGAGTGGAAAACAACTTTCAAAACTAGGGATAGTTTGTATGAATGGAAGGTTATGCCTTTTGGTTTATCCAATGCACCTAGTACTTTTATGAGACTCATGAACACTATGTTGTTCCCTACATTGGTAAGTTTGTAGTAGTTTATTTTGATGATATACTAATTTTTAATAAGGGAAAGGAAGAACATCTGCAACACTTGAGGATAATATCGGCGGTATTGAGGAGAGAAAAGCTCTATATGCTAATTTAAAGAAGTGTAGATTCATGCAAAAAAGCTTAATTTTTCTAGGATTTGTCATTTCTATAGATGGTGTCAAGATGGATCCAGATAAAGCTCGAGCCATTCTTGAATGGTGTAATACACATAGTATTACTGGGGTGAGAAGTTTCCATGGCTTGGCTACTTTCTATAGAAAGTTCATGCATAATTTGGCAACATTGTAGCACCTGTGATAGATTGCACTAAGGGTTAAGAGTTCTCATGGGCCAAAGAGGCTAAAGAGAGTTTCCAATACCTAAAGAAGAAGATTACTGAAGCTCCAATACTAGCACTACCAGATTTTGGCAAAGTCTTTGAATTGGACTGTGATGCCTCACATGCGGGCATTGATGTGCGAAAGAAATATTCTACATATGATAAATAATTCTATGTAATTGTGCAAGCTTTGATGCACTAGAAGCATTATCTAGTACCCAAAGAATTTGTGTTGTTTATAGACGAGTATGTGTAGGATCATGGTGTACCAAACTATGGCCTTAAGTGGCAGTGGAAAATCAGAAAATCAGGGTTATGTCAACTTGACACATAATTTTAAAGTGGTTATAGACTTTATATCAAGAAGTTGTAAGAAAATAATCTGTAGGAAATTGAATGTAGTTTCTAAACTACTAGGCCTTATAAGGAGAGAAAAATAATTGATTGGTCAAAAGTTTGAATTTTAATGCAGTACTACAAAAATTTCAGGACAAAAATGAAAAGTAGGTGTATGTCTGACCACCTTAATCGAAATCAAATGATAATATTTTTTTAATATAATTATAGATATGAAAAGTAGACTCATGCCCAGATGTGACGCATATTTTTGGTATTTTTATTCCAAATAAATAATTAAATATGAATTTTCTATCAAAACTTTTTCAGAAAAAAAAAGTCCCGTGTCTGACCACCTTAACTAATAGAAAATTTTACCAAATTAAAATTTTTTTCTTATACTAGGCGAAGTATAGAATGTGACACAACTTTTAGATTTAAAAAATGTTATACCATTTGAAAATTATAGCTATTTTTCAATTAGTATGTCAATCAACACTTTATAATAATCTTCATTGATAATTAATTAATAAATACTTATCGATCTCAAAATTTGACAGAAATTATATTGATGGAATCTCAAGAGTGATATTAAAAAACTCTTTTCATTTCATTCAATTTTAATGAAAATAACATTGTCAGACGACTACCCGAAGTCTGAGTATCACTAAAACCCTCTACAAACACGTCTTTTGGATTGACCGAGTAGGCTTGGTAAATACCAAGCCTAATCAGATATCGAATTTCAAATTAGATATCGGATTTGAAATCGGATATCGAATTTCAAATCGGATATCCGATATGGCTAGGTGAATTTTGGTGAGAAATTTGAAATCCCAACCCATTTTGGAGGGAAAACTGAATTTAAGACTTATAGCTTATGATTTATAAATTATTTTTGTTATATTACTATGTAAATATGTATTATAATATATTATATATATATATATATAATAACGTAATGTAAAGATATAATATATAATATATTAATATATAATAATAAATTATGGTATTCTCATTATAATCTATAAATATAATTTATATTATTATTTTTACTAAATATAATAAGGTAATATTTTTATTAACTATAATATATATATATATATATATATGTTGTTAATATATATAATAACGTAATATTTTTATTAAATATAATATATATATATATATATATGTTATTAATATATATTATTATATTAATATGTATGTTATTAATATATATATATATTATTAATATATATGAGTCAAAGGGGGTCATAGGTCCCTTCGGCCCATTAAATAACAACATATGTCGCTAGGAGTCCTAAAAACCCTAGTGACATATTAGAATCGTTCTTATGAGTCAAAGGGGGTCATAGGTTGATGACCCATTACATGATGACATATGTCCCTAGGGGTCCTAGCACCCCTAGGGACATATTAGAATCATTCATATGGGTCGAAAGGGCTCATATTTTGACTTATGATCCCCTTCGACCCATTACATAATGACATATGTCCCTGGAGTTCCTAAGACCCCGAGGGACATATTAGAATCATTATTATGGGTCGAAGGGGGAGACATATTACATGATGAAATATGTCCCTAGGAGTCTTGGGACATATTAGAATTGTTCATATGGGTCAAAGAGGGTCATAGGTTGACCTATGACACCCTTCGACCCATTACATGAAGATATTTGTCCCTAGGGGTCCTACGACCCCTAGGGACATATTATAATTGTTCGTATGGGTCAAAGGGGGTCATAGGGTGACCTAGGACCCCCTTCGACCCACTAAATGATGACATATGTCCCTACGGGTCCTAATACCTGTAGGGACATATTAGAATTGTTCATATGGATCAAAGGAGATCATAGGTTGACCTATGAACCCCTTTGACCCATCAAACGATGACATATGTCCCTAAGGGTCTTAGGACCCCTACGGACATATTAGAATTCTTCATAAGGATCAAAGGGGGTCCTAGGTTGACCTATGACCCCCTTTGACCTATTTGATACTGACATATGTCTCTAGGGGTCTTAGGACGCCCGCAGACATATTAGAATTGTTCATATGAGTCAAAGGGCGTCATAGGTTGATCTATGACCCCCTTTGACCCATTACATGATGACATATGTCCTTAGGACCCCTAGGAACATATGAGAATAATTCTATGGGTCAAAGGGGGTCATAGGTTGACCTATGACCCCATTCGACACATTACGTGACGGCATATGTTCCTAGGGGTCCTAGGTCCCCTAACGACATATTAGAATTGTTCATATGGATCGAAGGGAGTCATAGGTTTACCTATGATCCCCTTTGACCCATTAAATGATGACATATGTCCCTAAGGGTCCTATGATTGCTAGGGACATATTAGAATTGTTCTTATGGATCAAAGGGGGTCATAGGTTGATCTATGACCCCCTTTGACCCATTACATGATGACATATGTCCTTATGACCCCTAGGGACATATGAGAATTGTTCTTATGGGTCAAAGGGGATCATAGGTTGACCCATGACCCCCTTCAATACATTACATGATGACATATGTTCCTAGGGGTCCTAGGACCCCTAAGAAAATATTAGAATCATTCTTATGGGTCAAAGGTGGTCATAGGGTGACCCACAACACCTTTCAACCCATTACATGATGACATATGTCCCTAGGGGGCGTAGGACCCCTAGGGACGTATTAGGATCATTCTTATGGGTCAAAAAAGGTCATAGGTCAACCTATGACCTCCTTTTACCCATTACATAATGACATATGTCCCTACGGGTCATAGGACACCTAAAAACATATTAGAATTGTTCATATGGGTCAAAGGGGGTCATAGGTTGACTTATGACACCCTTTGACCCATTGCATGATGACATATGTCTCTAGGGGTCCTAGGACCTCTAGGGACATATTAGAATGCTTCTTATGGTTCAAACGAGGTGATAGGTTGACCTATGACCCCCTTCGATAAATTACATAATGACATATATCCAAAGGGGTCCTAGGAACCTCAGGGACATATTAAAATTTTTCTTCTGGGTCAAAAGGAATCATAAGTTGACCTATGACTCCCTTTGACCGTTTACATGATGACCTATGTCCCTAGGGGTCCTAAGACCACTAGGGACATATTAGAATCGTTCTTATGGGTCAAAGGGGGTCATAGAGTGACCTATGACACCCTTCAACCCATTACATGACAACATATGTCCCTAGAGGTCTTAGGACCCCTAGGGACATATTAGAATCATTCTTATTGACCAAATGGGGTCATAGGTCAACATGTGACACCCTTTGACACATTACATGATGACATATGTCCCTATGAGTCATAGGACATTTAGGGACATATTAGAATTGTTCATATGGGTAAAAGGGGGTCATAGGTTGGCCTATGACCCCATTCGTTAGATTAAATGATGACATATGTCACTAGGGCTCCTAGGACCTCTAGGGACATATTAGAATTGTTTGTTTGGATCAAAAGAGGTCACAAGTTGACCTATGACCCCCTTTGACCCATTAAATGATGACATATGTCCCTAGGGGTCTTAGGACCCCTAGGGACATATTAGAAGTGTTCATATGGTTCAAAGGGGATCATAGGTTGACCTATGACCCCCTTTGACCCATTACATGATGACATATGTCCCTAGGACCCCTAAGAACATATTAGAATTGTTCTTATGGGTCACAGGGTGTGATAGGTTGATCTACGACACCCTTCGACATATTACATAACAACATATATCCCTATGGGTCCTAAGACCCCTAGGGACATATTAGAATCATTCATATGGATTAAAGGGGGTCATAGATTGACCTATGATCCCCTTCGACCCATTAAATGACAACATTTGTCCCTAGGGACATATGAGAATCATTCTTTTGTGACAAAGGGGGTCATAGGGTGACCTATGATCCCCTTCGATGCATTACATGATGACATATGTCCCTAAGGGTCCTAGGACCCTTAGGAAAATATTAAAATCATTCTTATGGGTCAAAGGTGGTCATAGGTTGACCTATGACCTACTTTGAACCATTACATGATGACATATGTCCCTAAGGGTCCTCAGAACCCTAGGGACATATTAGAATCATTCTTATAGGTATAAGGGGGTCATAGGTCTTTGACCCATTACATGATGACATATGTCCCTAGGAGTCATATGACCCCTTAGGGACATATTAGAATGTTTTTTATGGGTCAAAGGGGGTCATAGGTTGATCTATGACCCCTTTCAATGCATTACATGATGGCATATGTCCAAAGTGGTCCTAGGACCCCTAGAGACATATTAGAATCATTCTTATGAGTCAAAGGGGGTCATAGGTTGACCTATGATCACTTTCGACCCATTAAATGATAACATATGTCAGTAGGGGTCCTAGGATCCCTACGAACATATTAGAATCATTCATATTGGTCAAAGGGCATCATAGGTTGACCTATGCCCCAGTCGACCCATTAAATGATGACATATGTCCCTAAGGGTCCTAGCACCCCTAGGGACATATTAGAATCATTCATATGAGTTGAAGGGGGTCATCGGTTGACTTATGATCCCCTTCGACCCATTACATAATGACATATGTCCCTAGAGGTCCTAAGACCCTTAGGGACATATGAGAATTATTTTTATGGGTCAAAAGTGGTCAGAGGTTGACCTATGACCCGCTTCGACATATTACATGATGACATGTCCCTAGGGGTCCTTGAAACTTTGGGGACATATTATAATCATTCTTATGGGTCAAAAGGGGTGATATGTTGACAATTGACACACTTCGACACATTACATGATGACATATGTCCCTAGGGGTCCTAGGACCCCTAGGAACATATAAGAATGTATCATATGGATCAAAGGGTGTCATAGGTTTACCTATGATGCCTTTCGACCCATTAAATGATGACATATGTACCTAAGGGTCTTAGGACACCTAGGGACATATTGCAATCATTTTTATGGGTCAAAGGGGGTCATAGGTTGACCTATGATCCCCTTCAACCTATTAAATGATGACATATGTTCTTAGGGGTCCTAGGACCCCTAGGGACATATTAGAATTGTTCTTATGGGTCAAAGGGGGTCATAGGCGACCAATTACATGACCACATATGCTAGGACCCCTAGGGACATATTAGAATCATTCTTATGGGGCAAAGGGGCTCATAGGGTGACCTATGACCCCCTTCGACCAATTAGATGATGACATATGTCCCTAAGGGTCCTAGGACCACTAGGGACATATTAAAATCGTTCTTATGGGTCAAAAGGGGTCATAGGTTGACTTATGACCCTCTTCGACATATTACATGATGAAATATGTCCCTAGGGGTCCTAGGACACCTAGGGACATATTAGAATGCTTCATATGGGTCAAAGGGTGTCATAAGTTGACCTATGACCTCCTTCGACCTCTTAAATGATGACATATATAGCTAGGGGTCCTAGGACTCTTAGGGAAATATTAGAATCGTTCATGCGGGTCAAAGGTGCTCATAGGTTAACCTATCACCCCCTTCAACCAATTACATGATGACATATGTCCCTAGGGTTCCTAAGACCCCTAAGGACATATAAGAATCATTCTTATGGGTTTAAGGGGGTTATAGGTTGACCTATGACCCTCTTCGACACATTACATGATGACATATGTCCCTAAGGGGTCCTTGGAACCTTAGGGACATATTAGAATTGTTCTTATGGGTCAAAGGGGCCCATAGGTGTACCTATGATCCCCTTTGACCTATTAAATGATGACATATGTTCTTAGGGGTCCTAGGACACGTAGGTAGATATTAGAATCATTCTTATGGGTCGAAGGGGGTCATAAATCAACCTATAAGCCACTTTGACCTATATGAACGATTCTAATATGTCCCTAAAGTTCCTAGGATCCCTAGGGACATATGTCATCGTGTAATTGGTCGAAAGGGGTCATAGGTCAAACTATGACCCCATTTGACCAATATGAACAATTCTAATATATCCCTAGGGGTCCTAACACACCTAGGAACATATTTCATCATGTAATCTGTCGAACGGGGTCATAGTCATCATAATTCAACCTATGACCCCCTTGAACCCATTAGAATGATTCTAATATGTCTCTAGGGGTCCTAGGACCCCTAGGGACATATGTCATCATTTAAAGCATTAAAGTGGGTCATAGGACAATCTATGACCCCCTTTGACCCATAAGAACGATTCTAATATGTCCCTAGAGGTCTAAGGACCGCTAGGTACATATGTCATCATTTAATGGGTTAAAGGAGGTCATAGGTCAACCTATGATAACCTTTGACCCATATCAAGCATTCTAATATGTCCCTAAGGGTCTTAGGACTCTTAGGGACATATGTCATCATGTAATGTGTCGAAGTGGGTACTAAGTCAACCTATGACCCCCTTACACCCATAAGAACAATTCTAATATATCCCTAAGACATATGTCATCATGTCGTGGGTCGAAGGGGGTCATAGGTCACCCTATTAGCCCCTTTGACCCATAAGAATTATTATAATATGTCCCTAGGGGTTCTAGGACCCCTAGTGACATATGTCATCATGTAATGTGTCTAAGGGGGTCATAGGTCAAGCTATGACCCCCTTTGACCCATAAGAACGATTCCAATAAGTCCCTAGGACCCCTAGGGACTGACCCCTTTTGACCCATATATACGATTCTAATATGTCCCTAGGGATCGTAGGACCCCTAGGGACATATGTCATCATGTAATGGGTCGAACAGGGTCATAGGTTGTAATGGGTCAAATGGGGTCATAGGTCAACCTATGACCTCTTTTAAACCATATGAATGATTCTAATATGTCCTGAGGGATCCTAGAACCCTTAGGGACATATGTCATCATGTAATGGGTCAAAGATTCTAATATGTCCCTAAGGGTCCTAGGACCTCTAGGGATATATGTTGTCATTTAATGGGTTGAAGGCGGTCATAGGTCAAAGTATGACCCCCTTTGACTCATATAAAGCATTCTAATATGTCCCTAGGGGTCCTAGGACCCCTAGGGATATATGTCATCATGTAATGGGTCAGAGGGGGTTATAGGTCAACCTATGACCCCCTTTGACCCATAAGAATGATTGTAATATGTCCCTAGGGGTCCTAGGACCCCTAGCTATATATGTCATCATTTAATGGGTCGAAAGGGGTCATAGGTCAACCTATGACACCATTTGACCCATATGAAGCATTCTAATATGTCCTAGGTGTCTTAGGACCCTTAGGGACATATGTCACCATGTAATGTATCGAAGTGGGTCATAAGTCAACCTATGACCTTCATTGACTCATAAAAGTGATTCTAATATGTCCCTATAGGTCCTAGAACCCCTAGGGACATATGTCATTATATAATGGGTTGAAGGGGGTCATAGGTCAACCTTTGACCCCCTTGGACCCATATGAATGAATCTAATATGTTCCTAGGGGTCCTAGGACTCCTATGGAAATATGTCATCATGTAATGTGTCGAAGGGTGTCATAGGTTAACATATAACCCCCTTTGAGCCATAAGAATGATTCTAATATGTCCTTAGGGGTCCTATGTCATCATTTAATGGGAAGAAGGTCATAGATCAACCTATGGCCCACGTTGACCCATATGAAGTATTCTAATATGTCTCTACGGGTGCTATGACCCCTATGGACATATGTCGTTACGTAATGGGTTGAATGGGGTCATAAGTCACCCTATGACCCTTTTTGGCCTATTAAAAGGATTCTAATATGTCCCTTGGGGTCTTAGGACCCTTAGGCACATATGGCATCATGTAATGGGTTGAAAGGGATCATAGCTCAACCTATGACCACCTTTGACCTATAAGAATGATTCTAATATGTCCCTAGGGGTCCTAGGACTCCTAGGGTTATATGTCATCATTTAATAGGTCGAAGAAGGTCATAGGTCAACCTATGACCCCCTTTGACCCATAAGAATGATTCTAATATGTCTCTAGGGGCCCTAGGACACCTAGGGACATATGTCATCATTTAATGGGTCAAATGGGGTCATACGTCACCCTATAACCCCCTTTGACTAATAAGAATGATTCTAATATGTCTCTAGGGTTTGTATGACCCCTAGGGACATATATCATCGTGTAAAAGGTCGAAGGGGGTCATAGGTCAACCTATGACCCTTTTTGACCCATAAGAATGATTCTAATATGTCCTTAAGGCTTCTAGGACCCCTAGAGATATATGTCATCATTTAATGGGTCGAAAGGGGTCATAGATCAATCTATCACACCCTTTGACCCATATGAAGCATTCTAATATGTCCCTAGGTGTCTTAGGATACCTAAGGACATATGTCGTCATTTAATGGGTCGAAGGGTGTCATAGGTCAAACTATGAACCCTGTTGACCCATATGAAACATTCTAATATGTTCGTAGGGGTCCTAGGTGTATACACCCTAAAATGGTTGCCTAGACTATGAGCCCCCATTATTTAATTTATCAATTTATCAAATTTCTTGAATCAATGGTTTGTAATATTTTAGTAAATCAATTCAAATCAATTTCCTTGATCAAATTCAATTATTTTATTTCTAAGGTTGATCATTTTATCCTAAGTCTTATTTAATTAAAGGAAAATCTCCTCTTTTAATTAAATAAAATAAGTCCCCATTTAATTAAAAGGAAACCTCTTTTTTAATTAAATAATTCATTCGCATTTAATTAATTAAGAGAAAAACTCCTCTTTTAATTTAATTAAATATCTCCTATTTAATTAAAAGAACTTGCTCCCTTTTAATTAAATAAAAATCTTACTTAAATATCTCTTGTTGATGAAAGGGAAATAAAGTAAATTCTTTTATTTAATTTCTACACTTAATGCACATATTTCTAAGTGCGGCTTATCTTTTCACTTTCTTTTCAACCACTCCTCTTTTCTCATTGGTGGAATTTCGTCTCACATGGATCAAACTCTATTATCCCATATTGGTTGTGAAAGGCCTCTCACCTCCATAATTTCCTTTATAAGGGAGAGCCCTCTCCTCATTTTAGACACAGATGATGTTATTGTTATGTTGCAGGATTGGAGAGCAATTTTTGAAGAAAGAGTTTTTGAATGCTAAAGCTTTTTGTGAAGAACTTCTATCTTCTTGTCTCATTCTCTCTTGCACCCATGGTTTTCATCATGGGCATTTATCATTGCATTTTCATGTTAGTTTAGAGTCATATTTGCTTTCATAAGATTAGATCTTGCTTTCATAGATTAGATTTTGCATTGTTCTTGCATTGTTATCATATAGATTAGTTTTCATCTCCATTTGCATCCATTTTGGATCTTTGAATCTCTTATTTCATGGTGTACTTGCATGGGCATGAACTAGGTCAAACTAAGGGCCTCCATTGCAAAACCCTTGTACTCCATGACTAGAGAGCTATGAGTTGCCATTTGAGACCTCATTCTTGAGTAATCTTGAATATAATGATTCATAGAAGTGTGCTCACATTTTAGGCATACACTAGGATCCCTAAGGATATATGTCATTATGTAATGGTTCGAAGGGGGTCATAGGTCACCCTATGACCCCCTTTGACCCATAAGAACAATTCTAATATGTCCCTAGGGGTCCTAGGACCCCTAAGGACATATCTTGTCATTTAATGGGTAAAAGGGGGTCATAGGTCATCATATGACCCCTTTTGACCCATATGAAACATTCTAATATGTCCCTAAGGGTCCTAGGACTCCTAAGGACATATGTCATCATGTAATGTGTCAAAGGTGGTCATAGGTCAACCTATGACTCTCTTTGACCTATATGAACAATTCTAATATGTCCCAAGGGGTCCTAAGACCCCTAAGAACATATGTCATCATTTAATAGGTCGAAGTGGGTCATAGGTCAACCTTTGAACCCCTTTGATCCATATAAACGATTCTAATATGTCTGTACGGGTTTTAGGACCCCTAGGGACATATGTCACACATAATGCATTAAAGGGGGTCATAGGTCAACCTATGACCCCCTTAGACCGATATGAAAGATTCTAATATGTCCCTACGGTTTGTAGGACCCCTAGGGACATATGTCATCATGTAATGGGTCATAAACAATTTTAAGATATTCTTAGGGGTTCTAGGACCCCTAGAGAAATATTAGAATGATTTTTATGGCCCAAAGGGGGTCACAGGTTAGCCTCTGATCCACTTTGACATATTACATGATGACATATGTCCCTAGGACCCCTAGGAAGATATGTCATCATTTGATGGATTGAAGGGGGTCATATGTCAACCTATGACCCGCTTTGACCCATATGAAGCATTCTAATATGTCCCTAGGGGTCCTAGGAGCGCTATGGACATATGCCATTAGGTAATGGGTCGAAGGGTGTCATAGGTCAGCCTATGACCCCCTTTGATCGATTAGAAAGATTCTAATATGTCCCTTGGGGTCTTAGGACCCCTAGGGACATATTTTGTCATGTAAATGTTCCACATCTTTGGACTCACCTCGCATTACTTAAAGCATTAGGTGTACCACCTTGTGCTCTTTGGTTGCTTTTGGATAGATTTTCTTTCGGGAATTAACATCTATACACACATAGTAATTAGGCCTCATGAAAACTATTCATGGATTTTGAGAGTGGGTTCCTAGTGAAACTCCTCTCTACGACAGATTGTTTGTAGGTGGGGAGGATACTTTGAGCATCTCGCAGATAGATGAATCTTCAACTTGTTGATTAAGGCATCCTTTCTCCAAAAAGGTTGATAAATCACTGGGATTTGATATCATAGATCTTTAAGAGATACTCTTAGTTTAGTGTGTCAGATTAATCTGTCTACTTTGATTGGGCTAAAAGTGAAAAGGTGTCAAAACCTTGGATTTGGAAGCTATGTCCCCTTGTGGTACACTATTGTGAGTCAGTCACCTTTAGAGAGGGTTAACCATAGTAGACAATCCCTCTATAGGGCAAACAATGTTGACAGAACCTCAAGTGGTAATAGCCATTTTTGCCATGGTAGTGACAACTGCTATATAAATGTCCTTGTAGAAGAAATCTCCATGGGTGTGGTTCATTGTGGGTTGTCAGATCTCCCCAGTAGCTCTTGAAGATTAAGTTCTCAGACTATGTCAAAACTTCAGTGCACTGAGATTGGAGGTCACGCCTGTGAGTCATAAAAGTTGCAGAGTCAAACCATTACTAAAAACCTTAGAGAAGCCAAACTTTTTCATTTTCTAGGAATGTGTGCAATGATTGCAAAACTCTTTGAAAACATAAACAATTAGCTCTCTTAGGGATTAGCACAAACTAAGTCACTTGATTGTTCATGCGCAAGGTTGCTTTTTCCCTTGCTCATTGTTTTCAAACATGCTTGATATCACCTGCTTGTTGTTTTACATGCTTGTTGATCTACTTGCTTACTCAAAACGATTGAAATCTACCCTCTATCTGTAAATAGTCTTGAAACAGTGGCACTTCACCTAACTGAAGACTTGTGTCTTGAAATTTGACTAGTCTCGTCTCTTAAGTTACCTTTCATCTTCATTTCTTAATGTTTGTCATACCTTGTGTCACATTGGTCATAATCTCTGGCTGTTCTAGCCTTTAAATCAGACCATTTGTGCCTAGGTGGACAACATTCTTGTTATTATCTCACCCTTTTTGAGACTTAGTCTTAGTGTGGTCCTTGTCCAAGTTCTTGCTTTTTGTCCTTGTCTATGACTATTGCAACTAGAAGTGGCAACGTGTTTTATCCTTATAACCTTAGACGTGGTCGTGCCAGGGGTCGTAATTGTGGCAAAGGTCGCTTACCTTTCACTACTCAATTTGTACCTAGTTCGGCTAGTGAGGCATCTTCACGATCTCCCTCACCTGCCAGGTCACCTCGAGCTTAGCAAAAATTTTCCATAAACCTGCAACAAACTAGGAATCCCTTGTACCAAGGGGATACTGAGACAAATAGAGGTCCTACATTACCAAACACGATGTCAGATTTTTTTCAGAGAGCCTTTTGAAACACAACACACTGAAACAGAACACATTCCTATAATGACTAATCATGAACCTGAACATGGTAGTCATAGTAGACATCAAGAAACACCAACGCACGACAAAGAGAAAGAGAAAGATGATAACACCGATGAGGAACAGGAAGAGGTGGAAATACTCCTTGAAGACATTGCAAAATGTCGAAGAGACAAAAACTTCCAAAAGGTCATGGAAATCCTACTCAACGAGGAGAAAGAAAAGTACTTTCTCAAACTTGCCCAAGAGGGAGCTAAACTGCCCTCTCATTTCAATGTGGAAACCATTATCACGCCTGAGGAAGAAACTGAGACTTCTAAGCTCCAAAAGCAACTAAAAATTATGCAAGACCAATTGGCTCAGATGATGCATGAGAAAGAGAAACCTATAAAGACATATACATTGGATGCTCTTTTTCCATTTCTATTTGATAGAAACATAAACATGTTGCCTTTCCCACGAGGCGTAGAGCTACCCAAATATGACAAGTACTTTGGTTCTACTGATCCCCAAGATCACTTGCGAGAGTTTGGTGCTTTGTCCATGGAGTTTATGCATGATCACACATACCTCATGCGTTTATTCCCTAGAAGCCTAGGTGGTCAGGCTTTGGAGTGGTTCTCACATTTACCTCCTGGTATCGAGACGTTTGATGAAATTGCCAATCTCTTTGTTCAGCAATATTCTCATAACATTCAACACCCTGTCAACATTCAAGATCTATGCAACCTTAAATAGAAGGTTGGTGAGCCTTTTCTCACATTCCTCCAATAGTGGAGACAACTATACACTAAGTATTCTCATAAAATTATAGAAACAGAGAAGCTTGACATTTTAACTGATAACCTCTTACCTAATTTTGGATACAGAGTCCAACTTCAAGGTCCACGTACCTTTGAAGACATGATTACATAGGCTATCCGTATTGAGGAATTTATGGTCAAGAAGGGTGAACTCACTCTTCAAAGACACACAAAACAAGGTTCCACTTCCAACAAGGATAAAACCAAACATGTCAACAAGAACCGAGAAATTGTACATGATGGAGTTGTTCACAATGTCATGCCCAAACCTGTTAAGGCTGCATTTAATCTTACAGATGGTCTTAAAGCAGCCAAAAATGCTGAGAAACCTCCCCCTGATAATAAGACATGTGGGAACAAATCGAGAAACTCATGGACAACATGCCCCAAGCGAGAGTATATGCCTTTGGGGGAACCTTTGGATGTGGTTTACAAAACATTGCTACAACACAAGCTTGTTTCGCTAATGGACAACCCTCGTCCCTATAATCCACATCCACATCCACCATGGTGGAATGAGACCTCATTCTATGAGTATCACCAAAACAAGGGACACAAAACTGTCAATTGTATAAACTTGCACCATAAAGTCCAAGACATGATTGATGTTGGTGATCTTGTGGTAGATAAACATTACAAAAACTTGGACCACAAGGCGTTCAAAGAGCCTTTCTTGGCTTATGAAAGGGGAGAGACTTCGAAGCTCGAACCCTACAAAAAAGTCAACTATACCTATTCCAATGATGACAATGTCATTCATATGGTTGAACCTATGGATTTTGAATATTGCAATGTTATTATCATTAAGGGCAAGCAAGATAACAACAAACCCAAGACAACATTTGTCTTGAGGGGCCCTACTTCCAATGCAATGGATAATGTGCTCTTGCAACACTGTGCTAATGCTGTCACTCGCTCTCGCACCAAGTTAGTGCTTAAAGGCCTTGCACCTCCTACTTCAAATCTTGAATAAAACAAAGAATAAGCCCTTGCTGGTCCATCTGGTAAAGGTGCAAAACCCACAACAAACTTGACCACAACCAGTTATAGTGTTCTCGATCAGCTAAAATGAACTAATGCTCAAATTTCCATAGTTGAGCTGCTTAAAATCTCGCTTGCTCACTGGCAGATTCTAGACAAAGCCCTCACTAAGGTGAATGTTCCTCAAGATCTTGGTCTTGAGCGATTTCAATCCATGGTAGGTCACCTGACCTCAGCTTATCTTATGACCTTCTCCGAGGAGGATGACAACTCGCTGAATCACCCACACAACTAGCCTCTACACATCGAGGTTATGATCCACCAGGCACGTGTTCGTCGGGTACTCATTGATAATGGCGCTGGCCTAAATATTGTCTTTGCTGCTCTTCTTAGACAATTGAATTATTTTGAAGACTATATTGATCCTCATCGAAAGATCACTATCAAAGCCTACGATGAGGTGGAATGAAAGTCTCTAGGTCTTGTGGTTTTACCAATCCGCATCGATCCTGTTGAAAGGGATGTCACCTATTAGGTGCTTGACATTCCCTTGGCCTACAAAATTCTGTTAGGATGGCCATGGATACATGAGATGCGTGTTGTACCATCCACATACCACCAATGTATCAAGTTCCCATTTCATGGCTCTGAAGTTACTATTCCTGCCACCACTAGCTAGACCTGCAATATGGTCAAAGCTGTTGAAACTTTTGTCCCTGCCAACCACGAGTCCACTGATTATCACGACAATAAGCTGAAACAAATTGACCAATCATTCAAACTAAAAGAAACTGGCATGGGAAGTACCACATTGAACCAATGTTGTCATTGACATCTCTCCCAGAGTCTCCTCAATATTATGGGAGACCTTCAGAAGCAAAGAAGCCCTTCGTGCTAACACCTCAGACCAAGTATAATGGCACTTTTGTCAAGGCTACAATTCCCTTAGAGGATGAAAGTGAAAACATAGCCATTGTTGCATGGCTTTACAAAGAAGAGGCTCCAGTGGACCTAACAGAACAAGTTCAAGAAATTACTCCTCAGAGATATGAGCCAGGCCTTAGGCTTAGGAAGTGTTTTGGTTACAAGGGAACTGGCCCTATTGGGTGCAATAACAATGGCCTGATCGATCCTATCAAAGCAAGTGCTTGACACAATAGTGATACAACTGGTCTAGGGTTTAACAAAGTCCCTTTCCATTTGGGATCAAACAAATTCATACCCATACCTAAGAGTTCATTTGAAAATGAGTCACAGTCTGAGTCAGGTACTCAAGAGGAAGAATCTGATGATGAGGATTCCTACCCTCATCCTATTCCTATGATCTCGCTAAATTCTTTGTTGATCCAGATGACTTTGTGCCACGTGTTAGCACTGTGGATGATATTAGTAACTCTTCTGAGGATGATACTGAACAACTCAAATATCATTCAGAAAAGGGAGAATCTAATTGGTCATGCCGTATTGAGTATTTGTGTGAGAATCCAAAGGATGAAGGAGAGTATGTCCTTATCACTATTGGGGAGTTCTATAATCTCTCACCATGTAGCACTGATTCTCATGAATATGAATTTGACTCTCTTTCAGAAGCTACAACTGATAAAGACATTGACCAAGTGCATGTCTATGAAAATCAAATTGAAGTGGGTGAAACGTCTAGGGTTAGGTCACAGGAGTCTGATACAACTAATGTCCTAGAGTCATCAATTACCAATGTTCGTACTTCGAGGCATTTTAACAAACCTATGGACGAAGTTGTCGTAGGTCTTGAATTGCTGGTCCATGCAATTAATGACTATACTGTGAATGCAATTGAACCAGCCACTACTCTCTCACTCACACATCCTGAGCTTATAGACTAGAACCCCAATGCATCTAAGGAAGTCACCACATTCCAGAATGACTATGCTCTCGCCTGCTACCTTAATGCTATCAAACCTATAACGTCTTCCACCAATGAGCAGATTGTCAACATGACTGAGGCCGATATCAAATATCTCAGTCACACAATTAAAAAGGAAAAATGCAAGAGGTCTGATGGTGAAAACCACATTGTGGTAGCATCAGATCCTAAAAAAGTAAAAATAAAAGACATATCCAAGGGTGAAAACCTCTTTGAGGTGCCCGCGGATGGAATATTTGATGTCCTTCCCAGTCACTTTCAGGAGAGATCATTAGTGTTAATAGAGCCGACACAACCAATTAATCTAGGCACAGTAGAACATCCTTATTTGATACATTTGGCACAATCACTGTCACCTGAAGAGAAGGAACAATTCATTGCCTTTTTCAAAGAAAAGAAAATAAATTTTTCTTGGACATATTCTGACATGCCAGGATTAGATCCCGACCTTATCATGCATCATTTGTCCATAGCACCAAGCATCAAACCAATTAAAAAGAAGCTTCGAAAAATGCACCCTCATGTTGCATTACTCATCAAAGTAGAATTGAAGAAACTTCTAAAAGCCGGTTTCATTCATGCAATTGATTATGTTGAACGGATATCCAATATTGTTCCAGTTTCCAAGCACGATAAATCTATCAGGGTTTACACAGACTTTCATGATCTTAACTTGGCATGTCCTAAAGATGACTTTTTGCTCCCTAATATTGATATGGACATGACGGCTGACTATGAGATGTATTCACTTATGGATGGTTTTTCTAGATACAATTAGATAAAAATTGCCCTAGAAGACCAAGAGAAAATAGCTTTTACATGTGCATGGGGAACCTTTTGTTGGAATGTGATGCCCTTTGACTTAAAGAATGCTGGTGCCACATACTAGCGAGTTGATACCACAATTTTCCATGACATGATGCATAGAACCATGGAGGACTATGTTGATGATACCCTGGTCAAAAGTGCTAAATGCACTACTCATCTAAAAGATTTGGGACCCATCCTAGATCGTATGGAAAAATTTAGCCTTCGAATCAATCTTAAGAAATGTGCATTCGGTGTCACATCGGGAAATTTGTTAGGATACATTGTGTCTGCAAAAGGAATTGAAGTAGATCCAGAGAAAGTACAAGCAATAATGGACATGCCACCACCTCAGAACATCAGTCAGATAAGAGGACTACAGAGAAGGCTTCAATCTATTCGTAGGTTTATTTCACAATTGGCGGATAGATCACAACCCTTCACAAAGATCTTACATAAGGGTGTGAAATTCAATTGGAGCCAGGATTGTCTGCAAAGCTTAAAACAAATCAAACAATATCTTGTCAATCCTCCAATCCTGATGCCTCCTATTCATAGGAAGCCTCTGCTTTTATACATTTTAGCCACTGACACATCTCTAGGAATCCTATTGGCTCAAGAAGACAATGACAACAAAGAAAGAGCTATTTATTACTTGAGTTGGACACTGGTCTCTTATGAGAAGAACTATAGCATTATTGAGAAAGCTTGCTTAGTAGTTGTCTTTGCTTCCCAGAACTTGAGACACTACATGCTTGCCCACACTACATGGCTCGTGGCTAAAATAGATCCCTTAAAGTACTTGCTTAGTAAGGTAGCTCTCACAGGAAGACTGGCTAAATGGGTCATGATACTCAGTGAGTTTCACATCCAATATGTTGAACGCAAGGCTATAAAGGGGCAGGCAATTGCAGGCTATAAAGGGGCTAGCTGATGCACCCATACAGAGTCTTCTACCCATGAAAATTAATTTTCCAAATGAGTTGATTCTGACACTCACACATCATACGTGGGTTATGTTCTTTGATGTGTCCTTCACTCAACAAGGATCAGGTGTTGGCTTACTTTTTATTACACCACAAAGATATTCATTGCCCAAAGTGTACAAGATTATGTTTCCTTGTACAAATAACATTGCTGAATATGAGGCTTTGATCATTGGTATGAAAATTGTAGTTGAATGGAGAGTGGATCAGTGAGACATCTTTGGTGACTCTCAGCTTGTTGTCAACCAAGTAAATGATGTGTATCAAACAAAGGATGAGAAACTAATTCCTTACAAGTGCATGGTTGATGACTTGAAGAAGTATTTTGCACACATCACCTTCCAGCAAGTTCCCCGAGTAGATAATAAGGTAGTTGATGCCATGGCTACGCTAGCCTCCCTGCTACAAATGCCTAAAAATGATCTCTAATATGAGTTCTTGGTGGAAGCATTACACTACTCAGCCTATGACACCCCTGATTCTAGGATGATCTATTCTATTATAGGACAAGAATCATCTCGCTACCATCAC
This sequence comes from Cupressus sempervirens, assembly GCA_028749045.1. Taxonomy (NCBI): domain Eukaryota; kingdom Viridiplantae; phylum Streptophyta; class Pinopsida; order Cupressales; family Cupressaceae; genus Cupressus; species Cupressus sempervirens. Next base: position 62,960,196 of record CM053789.1, read on the forward strand.
AATTATTCCCACCTCTGTAATCAAACCATTCTGAAAGGTTTGATCCAGAATGAGAAACATTACCTAATTCGTAATGCTTCACATTATGTCATTATTGCTGACGATCTATATAGGAGAGGTCTTGATGGAACACTCCTTAGGTGTTTAGAACCCAAAGAGTCCAAATGCACACTAATTGATGTTCACGAGGGCATTTGCATATCTCATTTCAATGGCCTCACACTAGCTCGCAAACTCCTTCGTGCTGGTTACTACTGGCCTAAAATGGAGCAAGAAGCCATCAATTATGCTAGGTCTTGGAAGCAATGTCAACTACATGGGAATCTCATTCACGCTCTAGCCAGAGAGCTAATTCCCTCTACTACAACATGGCCATTTCAACAATGGGCCTTCGACTTGGTGGGACATATTCACCCAACCTCCTCTAATGGACATAAGTTCATCATCACGGCTATGGATTATTTCACAAAATGGGTAGAGGCAGTACCTCTCATAGTTGCTGATGGCAAAACTATAGCACTTTTCATCACAAACTACATCATTTGCAAATATGGTGTACCATCCTCAATCATTACTGACAATGGAGGACAATTAAAAAATAAAGACCTTAAGGAAATGTGCAAGAAATTTAAGATTACACAACATTGGTCTTCCATTTATTGCCCCCAGGGTAATGGTCAAGCTGAGGCATCCAATAACGTGATCCTCAAAATTCTTCATCGTATAGTCAGTAAGTCAGGGAGAGACTGGCATCTACAGATCAATCCAGCCCTATGGCCTATAGGACAAGCATTAGGACTCCAACAGGCACGACTCCCTTTGCTTTGGTATATGGGGCAGATGCTGTGCTTCCAATAGAGGTCGAGATTCCTACCTTGAGAATCTCTATGAAAGGCCTTATCACTGATGATGACTATAGGATAGCTCGGCTTCAAGAGCTTGTGTTATTGGATGAGCAACGACAAGTGGCATGTGATCATCTAAGAGCATATCAACAAAGGATGGCACGAAGCTACAATCGGAGGGTCAGGCCACGTGACTTCCAGCTGGGTGATCTCGTCCTGAGAGAGAACCCCAAGAATCAACAACAGTGAGTACAAAAGGGAAAGTTTGAACCAAACTGGTTGGGTCCTTACATCATTACTACAGTATATGGATTTGGCATCTAACAACTTTCCACAATCAAAGGAGAAGTGCTTAAGGAACCTATCAACACTCTCCACCTAAAGCGGTTTTATAGTTGATTTAATCTCAGTAAGCTCTCTGTACATATCTATATGTCCTGAAAAAAAATCCTAAAAAATAGAAAAAGTCCTGAAAAAAAAATTGTTACCCTGGTGAAAACCTAGCAAATAGGCACCTTGGTAACAACAAAAAATTCAAAAAAGAGAAAAATACAAAAAAAAAAAAAAAGAGAAAAATACAAAAAATTGAAAAAAAAAAAAAAAAAAAAACAAGTGCCATTGGTGAAAACCTGGAAAAAGGCATCATGGTAGCAAAAAAAGAAAATCTTGCCAAGAAGGTGAAAACCTAGTAAACAGGCACCTCTTTTTCCCAATGCTCCATCTTGCAGCGTATCTTCTGGCTATTCTGTACAGTCACTTTCACGCTTTTTCTTTCCTGCTTTTTCTGCTCATGTATCCATGGATTGAGCCCCCTTAGTGTCACTCTTTTTGAGGTTCTCCTCATAGAATCTCTTTCACAATAGTCACCAGTTGTTTTAATTACATCTGCCTACTGTCGCTAGTGTCACTCTTTTCGAGGTTCTCCTCATAGAATCTCTTTCGCAATAGTCACCAGTTGTTTGAACTGTGTCTGCCTACTGTCACTACTGTCACGCTTTTTGAGATTCTCCTCATAGAATCGCTTTCACAAAAGTCACCAGTTGTTTCAGCTATGTCTGCCTACTATTGCTTAGGTCACCTCTCCAACTTCATTTATGGAAGATCTCTATTGCATTAGTCACCGATCATTCTGGCTGTGTCTATCTACTGTCGCCTAGTCCTCTTTAGGTTCTTCATCGTGAAGATTCCTCTTTGACATCAGTCACCAGTCGTTCTAACTGTGTCTGCCTACTGTTGCCACCCTACTAAAGAGATTTCTTTCAAATGTATTCGGGACATTAGCACTTGACATCAATCCCAAAACATTGAACTGAAAACTGATATACTTGTTTGGATATGCTTAGCATTTTTTTTATTTTCTTTGTTTTGCTTTATCATATCTCATCGAGCAACTCGATGATGTCATCATTGACTAGAGAAGTAATGATTGGGGGCATGATCTTTTTCTTTGCTTGTTGCTTGTGGTTTAGTTCCAATAAGTTGATCTAATCCTATAAAAGGGGTGTCCACTATAAGAGCCTCCATCTCGTATTGGATGGCTGTGTGTAACTCGACTCCTTTTATAAGAATACATCAATAACATTGGTGCTTCTCCTTGTTTGTTGGAGTGAACTCTTCATGCTACAGTAAATACTATTACTCATCCTGCTAAGTGAACGTATGGGTCACTGTGAGTATATCTAGCACACTTCTATCTTAGGTTACGAATGCAAGGGATGTTGTAGACAGAATGAATACTGAATGCTTAGCATAAGAGGGATCTCCTGTGTGTTTGGTGTGTCTGTCATGCAAGCAACATTCTGGTCATCCTAGCATTTATGCTTTGATGCTTATGTTAACTTGCTACATTAAAAGGGACAAATGTTCTGGTCATTCCGGCTTCTTGTGCCTTGAATGCTTACATTTAATCCCGACAAACCAATAAGGTATGTTATATTCATATTTCCATGATTGCAATGTCAATGGGAATTGTATGACCTAAGAGCTTTGTTCTATATTCGGTGATGATTAAATATTGAGGCTTGGTAACCTGACCTAGGGTTGCATTAAACATAGTCTCGCATTGCATACTTCTCTTGTATAAGCATGTGATTCAATTGTCAATCTACTTTCACCTTCTCTGATGAGGGATTGCTGATCTCTTCAAAGTATCATGTTCTTCACGACTGCACAAATGATTGATTAATCACTCTTTTGGCTACTTTGGCTGCTTAGAATCCATTTTTTTTGGGATCAAATTCGAAATCTGATACACTTAAGTGGCTCAAAAATGCATTTTAGAATTTTGAGCAATCCAAATTCTTTTGATACTTTTGCGATTATTGGAATCTTTTCAAATCAAACTTGGACTTTTGGACCTCAAAATCACTTCGGATCAACTTCCACATTTCTTCAAATTGTTTTGATCTCTTCAATTTCTTCTGATCATTCTGATCTCCTCATCTTTTCTTTAGATCGTTCTGATCTCTTCAATTTCTTCTGATCATTCTAATCTCCTCATCTTTTCTTCAGATCATTCTGATCTCTTCAATTTCTTCTGATCATTCTGATCTCCTCATCTTTTCTTTAGATCATTCTGATTTCTTCTACATTCTGTTGAATCTCAAAATTGATATACTACTTCACATCATATTTTTGGTGTGTCATCTTTTGATTTTGCTCCCGAGGGGGCAGGATGATTACATCATTGAATACTTATTGCTTGGGGCATCTCGTTCCCATCTTATGTCCTTGTCACTTGGGGCATCTCATCACTCAAGGCATCTTGTTCCCTTCTATCTGGCATCTTTGCTATCTATCTTATATTTTCATCAATTGATCAACCTTATAATAGCTCCTCTTAGAGTTAGATGGATAGGTATTGGGATAGTCTAAACCCTGACTCCTGAGGATCAAGCCTCGTTCTAGGGATGATCCTATGACTCATGATTAGACTTTTTTATCTTTTAGCAATCTCAGGTATCTAGGTGTTCTATCAGGATCCTTGAAGGTTAGGCTCCATTCTGGAGATAATCTTCTAAATGCTTTCAATCTCAGGTATCTAGGTGTTCTATCTAGATCCTTGAAGGTTAAGCTCTGTTCTAGAGATAATCTTCTAAATGCTTTCAATCTCAGGTATCTAGGTGTTCTATCTGGATCCTTGAAGGTTAAGCTTTGTTCTGGAGATAATCTTCTAAATTCTTTCAATCTCAGGTATCTAGGTGTTCTATCTAGATCCTTGAAGGTTAAGCTCCATTCTAGAGATAATCTTCTAAATTCTTTCAATCTCAGGTATCTAGGTGTTCTATCTGGATCCTTGAAGGTTAAGCTCCATTTTGGAGATAATCTTCTAAATGCTTTCAATCTCAAGTATCTAGGTGTTCTATTTGGATCCTTGAAGGTTAAGCTCCATTCTGGAGATAATCTTCTAAATGCTTTCAATCTTAGGTATCTAGCTATTCTATCTGGATCCTTGAAGGTTAAACTCCATTCTGGAGATAATCTTCTAAATGCTTTCAATCTCATGTATCTAGGTGTTCTATCTAGATCCTTGAAGGTTAAGCTCCGTTCTAGAGATAATCTTCTAAATGCTTTCGATCTTAGGTATCTAGGTGCTTTGCCTAGATTCCTTGGGATTAAGCTCTATTCTAGAGATAGTCCTTAAAAGCTTAGCAATTGGTCTTCGTATCATCAACTTTGGAACCAATCCTTAAATTAAATCACTCTTAATAAATATGCCTATCTTGATTAATTAAATTTAATTATTTAATTAAATTAGAAAGGTATCTTCATAGTTGCACTTGTGACTAGTGATGATTGTGTGATTTTTTTGATGTTTGTTAATAATGGCCCAATGATGAAAATAAGTTCTTTACATTCTCTAATGAATGATGAACACAAAATCCTATGTTATAGTTTCTCTTTTGCAAGTACACGATTGCATTTTTATGTAGCTTGCATTATTAGACTTCATGTTAGTTTGCATTTTTAGGCTACATTATGAGTTTGAGAGGGTTCTCCCTTCATCTTTATTGTGGACTTTTAATCAACTGTGGTCATGTTTTGATCTTCATTTCCTTATCTTCTTTCATGATCTCAATCAAAATTTTTATCTTAAACAGTTGATTGATTTTGGTGCATTTTCTTTTCTTCTTTTTATTTTCTTTCCATATCTTTCAAACTCCTATCTTCCATTTTCTTTATCCCCCACTTCTTTTCTTCTAAAAATCACCTTTGGGGCATAATATTTCATGCTTGATGATCTACCTTGGTTCAATGATTCTTAAATCTTTCATCTTACATCAAGAACCTTATCTTTTGTTCAATTTGATCAAATTTATCAATTTTTTGTCTCTCCTCTATCTCATTTTGATTTTGATCATGAGGGGGCAATAATTATTAACTTCAATGTTTGATTCAATTTCCTTCTTTGACTACATGTGTTCTCAAATCGATCAAACATTAGTTAAAGAGGGGCAAATGTATACACCCTAAAATGGTAGCATAGACTATGGGCCCCCATTATTCAATTTATCAATTTATCAAATTTCTTGAATATTCAATGGTTTGTAATATTTTATTAAATCAATTCACATCAATTTCCTTGATCAAATTCGATTATTTTATTTCTAAGGTTGATCATTTTATCCTAAGTCTTATTTAATTAAAAGAAAATCTCCTCTTTTAATTAAATAAAATAAGTCCCCATTTAATTAAAAGGAAACCTCTCTTTTAATTAAATAATTCATCCACATTTAATTAATTAAGAGAAAAAACCCCTCTTTTAATTTAATTAAATATCTCCTATTTAATTAAAAGAACTTTCTCCCTTTTAATTAAATAAAAATCCCACTTAAATATCTCTTGTTAATGAAAGGGAAATAAAATAAATTCTTTTATTTAATTTCTACACTTAAATGCACATATTTCTAAGTGAGACTTATCTTTTCACTTTCTTCTCAACCACTCCTCTTTTCTCATTGGTAGAATTTCGTCTCACATAGATCAAACTCTATTATCGCATATTGGTTGTGAGAAGTCTCTCACCTCCATAATTTCCTTTATAAGGGAGAGCCATCTTCTCATTTTAGACATGGATGATGTTATTGTTATCCTCCAGGTTTGGAGAGCAATTTTTGAAGAAGGATTTTTTTAATGCTAAAGCTTTTTGTGGAGAACTTCTATCTTCTTGTGTCATTCTCTCTTGCACCCATGGCTTTCATCATGGGCTTTTATCATTGCATTTTCAGTTAGTTTAGAGTCATGTTTGCTTTCATAAGATTAGATATTGCTTTCATAGATTAGATTTTGCATTGTTCTTGCATTGTTATCATATAGATTAGTTTTCATCTCCATTTGCATGCATTTTAGATCTTTGAATCTCTCATTTCATAGTGTACTTGCATGGGCATGAACTAGGTCAAACTACGGGCCTCCATTGCAAAACCCTTAGACTACATGACTAGAGAGCTATGAGTCGCCATTTGAGACCTCATTCTTGAGTAATCTTGAATATAATGATTCATAGAAGTGTGCTCACATTTTAGGCATACATTAGGATCCCTAAGGACATATGTCGTCATGTAATGGTTTGAAGGGGGTCATAGGTCATCCTATGATCCCCTTTGACCCATAAGAACAATTATAATATGTTCCTAGGGGTCCTAGGACCCCTAGGGACATATCTTGTCATTTAATGGGTAAAAGGGGGTCATAGGTCATCATATGACCCCGTTTAACTCATATGAAGGATTCTAATATGTCCCCAAGGGTCCTAAGACCTCTAGGGACATATGTCATCATGTAATGTGTCGAAGGTGGTCATAGGTCAACCTATGACTCGCTTTGACCCATACGAATGATTCTAATATGTCCCAAGGGGTCCTAAGACCCCTCAGAACATATGTCATCATTTAATAGGTCGAAGCGGGTCATAGGTCAACCTTTGACCCCCTTTGATCCATATAAATGATTCTAATATGTCCCTACAGGTCCTAGGACCCCTAGGGACATATGTCGACATATAATGCATCGAAGGGGGTTATAGGTCAACCTATGACCCCCTTAGACCGATATGAAAGATTCTAATATGTCCCATCATGTAATGGGTCATGAACAATTTTAAGACATTCCTAGGGGTCCTAGGACCCCTAGGGAAATATGTCATCATATAATTGGTCAAAGGGGGTCATAGGTCAACCTATGACCCCCTTTGACCCATAAGAATGATTCTAATATGTCCCTAGGGCTCCTAGGACCCCTAAGGACATATGTCATCATTTAATGGATCAAAGGGGGTCATAGGTCAACCTCTAACCCCTTTTACCTATATGAACGAATCTAATATGTTCCTAGGGGTCCTAGGACCCCTAGGGACATATGTTATCATGTAATATGTCGAAGTGGGTCAGAGGTTAACCTGTGATCCCCTTTGAGCCATAAAAATGATTCTACTATGTCCCTAGCAGTCCTAGGACCCCTAGGGAGATATGTCATCATTTGATTGGTTGAAGGGGGTCATATGTCAACCTATGACCTACTTTGACCCATATGAAGCATTCTAATATGTTCCTAGGGGTCTTAGAATCCCTATGGACATATGTCATCAAGTAATGGGTCAAAAGGTGTCATAGGTCAACCTATGACCCCCTCTAACCAATTAGAAGGATTCTAATATGTCCCTTGGGGTCTTAGGACCCCTAGGGACATATTTTGTCATGTAATGGGTCGAAGGGGGTATAGGTCAACCTATGACCCCCTTTGACCCATAAGAACAATTCTAATATGTCCTTAAGGGTCCTAGCACCCCTAGGGACAAATGTCGTCATTTAATGGGTTGAAGGGGGTGTAGATCAACCTATGACCCTTGTTGATCCATAAGAACAATTCTAATATGTCCCAAGGGGTCCTAGGACTAGTAGTGACATATGTCATCATTTAATGGGTCAAAGGGGTTAATTGGTAAACCTATGACCCCCTTTGACCCATATGAATGATTCTAATATGTCCCAAGGGAACCTAGGACCCATGGGGACATATGTCATCATGTAATGGGTCGAACGGGGTCATAGGTCAATCTACAACCCCCTTTTACCTATATGAATGATTCTAATATGTCCTTAGGGATCTTAGGGCCCCTGGGGACATATATCATCATGTAATGGCTCAATGATTCTAATATGTATGTTGTCGTTTAATGCTTCAAAGTGGGTCATAGGTTGACCTATGACCCCCTTTGACCCATATGAAACATTATAATATGTCCCTAGGGTTCCTAGGACCCCTAGGGACATATGTCATCATGCAATGGGTTAGAGGGGGTTATAGGTCAACCTATGACCCCCTTTGACCCATAAGAATGATTGTAATATGTCCCTAGGGGTCCTAGGACCCCTAGCTATATATGACATCATTTAATGAGTCAAAGGGGGTCATAGGTCAACCTATGACACCGTTTGACTCATATGAAACATTCTAATATGTCCCTAGGTGTTCCAGGACCCCTAGGGACATATGTCATCATTTAATGTGTCGAAGAGGGTAATAAGTCAACCTATGACCCCCTTCGACCCATAAGAATGATTCTAATATGTCACTAGGGGTCCTAGGACCCCTAGGGACATATGTCATCATCTAATGGGTCGAAGGGGATCATAGGTCACCCTATGAGCCCCTTTGACCGATAAGAATGATTTTAATATGTCCCTAGGGGTCCTAGGACCCTTAGAGACATATGTCATCATTTAATGAGTCAAAGGAGGTCATAGGTCAACCTTTCACCCCCTTTGACCCATATGAAGCATTCTAATATGTCCCTAGGTGTCCTAGGACCCCTAGAGACATATGTCATCATGTAATGTGTTGAAGAGGGTCATAGTTCACCCTATGACCTCCTTCAAACAATATGAAAGATTCTAATATGTCCCTAGGGGTCGTAGGACCCTTAGGGACATATGTCATTGTAGAATGTGTCGAAGGGGGTCATATGTCACCCTATGATCCCCTTCAACCCATATGAATGATTCTAATATGTCCCTAGGGGTCTTAGGACCCCTAAGGACATATGTCATCGTGGAATGTGTTGAAGGTGGTCATTGGTCACCCTATGTCCCCCTTCGACCCATATGAATGATTCTAATATGTCCCTATGTGTCCTAGGACCCGTAGGGACAAATGTCATCTTGTAATATGTGGAAAGGGTTCGTAGGTCATCCTGTGACCCCCTTCGACTCATATAAACTATTCTAATATCTCCCTAGGGGTCATAGGATCCCTTAGGGACATATGTCATCATGAAATGTGTCGAAAGGGGTTATAGGTCGTCTTGTGAGCCCTTTGACCCTTATAAATGACTCCACTAGAAATAATATAGTAAAAATAATAATATAGTATAACAATCATACATACATATATATATATATATATATATATAATATAATATTATGTTATTATATAATATATAGATTATATATTATTTTATATATAATAGTTATGTTATTATATTATATATTTATAGGTTATATATTATATCTTTACATATTTCATAACTCAAATTAGTTATATCACTTACAAATTTGTTTTTCCCTCTAATTTTTGTGCCTTTTCCCTCCAATTTTTATGTCATCGATATCCGATATGAGATCTGATATCCGATCTCATATTGGTTATCCGATCTCAAATCAGATATTCGATAAGGCTTGGGCCTTAGTTTCCAGGTTTGGTACTTGGATAGGTGAAAAAAAGTTAGAGCGGATTTTGAAGCACTTTTAGATGCGTTCAAACTCTATTTTTTTCACATTGCCACTTTTTGGCACACCATGATCCTGCACATACCCAGACCATATTGCTCTAAAATGCTTGAACACACAAAATAAATTAAACACTAGACATGCAAAATGGGTCTTTTTCCTACAGGGGTTTACCTTTGTTCTGAAGCATAAATTAGGGAAACATAATCAAGTTGCAGATGCCTTAAGCAGGCAAGTTGTTCTTATGACTATCATGGAAACAGAGGTGGTTGGATTTGATGCAATCAAAGACTTGTATGAATCTGATAGTGACTTTTGGTAAGTTGTTGATCAGTTAAAGAATCCAATATCGGGACATGCAGACACTATTCAAGGTGATTATCTAATGCAAGACAATTACTTATTCAAGGGAAAGTAGCTATGTGTTCCTATAGGCTTAGTGCAGGGAAATATTATTCAAGAATTTCATAGTAGTGGTACGATTGGGCATTTTGGGAAGGATAATATAATAGCTTTGGTGGAAGATAAGTACTAATGGCCAAAGATGATGCGAGATATCACCAAATTTGTAGAGAGGTGTCATGTTTGTCAAGAAGCCAAAGGGTAGTCTGAGAACACTGGATTGTACATGCTATTACCAGTACTACTCAGACTATGGATAGACTATAGTATGGATTTTGTGTTGGGATTACCACATACACAGTGAGGTGATGACTCTATCTTTGTAGTTGTGGATAGATTCTCAAAAATGGTTCATTTTATTGCTTGTAAGAAAACTAGTGATGCTACTAGAGTGGCTAAGTTATTCTTTTTTGAGATAGTCAGATTGCATGGGGTTCCAAAAACAATCACCTCTGACTGAGATAATAAGTTCTTGAGTCATATCTGGCAAATGTTATGGAAGAAAATGGAACAAAATTATAGTTCATTAGTGCTTACAATCCACAAACAAATGGACAAACAAAAATTATCAATCGTAGTGTTGGCTTCTGATTTAATAGAGTTTGAAATAACCAAGTATCCAAGGAAAGAATGCATCTATGGCTAGCTATCTCCAATAATGGACATAGTTCACCAAGAACCTAGGCCCTTTCAATACACCAATAATACGAGGGCCTTCTAAGGTGTGACGCAACTGTGTGAGATGCACGCATGCACATAAGTTGTGGGACAAAGCCTTTGCCTTCTCTACCATTTTGGTTTTAGGGATAAAAAGTGTGTTTGTTATCGAGGCTTAAACATGTCCAAGCCTATCTAAAAAAAACTAAAGGTCAAGACTCCCTCATCCCTATGAGTTTCTTTGCCTTTGATTGGATTGTATTTGACTACTACTTGCTTCCTAATGACATGAAGAAATAGAAGTCTTTTTGGCCCTTTTTGTGAACATTTGTATATAACATACTGAACTTTATCATCTTTTAATATAAGTGTTTTGAACTTTTGATGTATAAAGTATGGACATAGGGCATAAAAATGATAATCAGAATTATATCTAAAAGGGGGTTCATTTTGTGGTAAAAATCTTTCTTCATGAATGCTTGATATGGGTAGATCTTCCTGCAGCCGAAGATATTGCAAAAAACTGTTAGTTGAATAATTAATGCCTTTTCTTTGTAAACTGATAAATGCAAATAAATGTTTGTAGGAAGTTTTGTGTGCATTAAATGTTGATCATAGGAATACAATCTAAGCTGGAGTTAATAAAAAACAAATTGCAAAGAAATAGCGCTAAGGCATTGATTGTATTAATGAGAAGCATTATGATGCCGTTGCAACTGAAGACTTGGGAAAAAATGTAAAGGAAACTTGGAAATAAAGAATATAACCATTTCCACATAACCCATAATAGATTTGAAATAAACATGGAATTAAAATCCACATGCAAGAGAATAGACAACATACCCACAAAATTGTGACACAAGATATACCCTGGGAAACCCTCATTGAGGGAAAAACCCAGCCTCCAAAAGAATCCATCACCATATATTATTCAGCAAAAATACCATTTCCATACAACCATGGAAGCCTTCATGGCCATAGCCACAACCGAGAAAACTATGTGAACAAGCATGAATCCACACATCCCATGCCATGCTTTCAACCTTCACAAATGCTCCCTTGGCTAACCTGTCAAGCCTTGTCCCACTCGACTCTTGCCTTTTGTCTTCTGCTTGTCACTCTTACTCTCTCCCTACAAAAACTACCCTTGTGGCTGATTATATAGTAGCAAGTCCCACAAAACCACCAAGTGGTATTACATAAACCATGTGCTAAAACCATGTGCTATCTAACCCACTGACCCCACATTTAATATTGGGCATTTAATTCTTTTCCCCCAATATTAAATAATTACATGAAATATTTTCACAATGTTACAATACAATTCATCAAGAATATTCCATGGGAATCTTTACATGTTGCACGTCCATCTAGGTACAACATTACATAATAAAATAAAATATAACAATATTATGCAATGTGTCCAACAACCATTATCTCAACAATCTCCCACTTGTTGTATACATTGCATAGGGTCAATCCGTAGTCACATAAATGAACAAGGGAACAATCCCTCCTAGCACATCCACCATCATGGATCAAAATACACCAAGTGCTCCATCCTAGTACCCACAAAAAAATCAAAGTATCTAGCATCTCGAACATGAATGATCTCACCTCCTATTATGCCACTCCCACTAGACATACATAGAAGCCATCCAAAGAGAAAACCACCCAACTTGTCGCATTAGAACATCATAAAATCCTGTACCAACTAAAATTCAAAGCACAAATAACCTAATCCAAAGGTAATCACATGTATCCGTAATTGTTAAAATATCCATAGGTGAAATAGCACCCACAACAAGTGCCAAACCCATCCAACTATCCATACCTCAAAAGTATAATAAGTGAATCTCATATCACCGACATATCCAATCTATAACCTACAATCATAAGCCTCAAGAGCAATACCTGCCACATATATACCAAGAAGCTCCCACTGCAAAAGATAATGTCAAATCTATAACCAATCCACTCAACACATCTCAAAGAAGTGAATCCATGTAGTATCAAGGACATCCACAATACATCAATTGATAACCTGCAAGAACAACTCTCATAACAAGTCTCCAATGCTCTCCCAAGTTCACCACAACCAATAGAGGAAAGAGAAAGAAAGAACCATGCCATCTCTCACATGACATACATGAGCACAAACCAGTGATCACAATCTCTAACCAATCTCAAATCCAATGTAGGAAAAACTGAACATCCAGGAAGATAACCAAGACCAGAGAAACCATGCAAATCATAACCTGTATCATGTCCTTCTACACACACCTCTAGATGTAAACTGTGCAAGTATGATCTCCTCCATAAAACCCCAACAAGAAGCCTCAACAACACCCAAACCATACCATATAACTAATCATGGATGTAAGCCTCTCACAAGAAGATCAAACTCAATAAACCCATTCCTAAACCAAGGAATAACCATTCCTAATCCAAGGAAAATGCCCAATATAAAACCATCTCCCAAACTCAACCAGCATAATAACATATGCACATGGAGATAACCAATGCTTAACCATCTCTCAAATGAACCCTCCAAAACTAACTCATGTACCATAGCTCAAGATCCATATCCATGAAAGACAAGCATAAATATAATGCAATTGAGAGAAACAATAGGCTATACCTCTCAAGTAGCAAACTACCAAGTAGACCAAGAGTGGGGAATGAGAATGCTCATCAAGATACCCAAGTCTCCAACCAAGACTCATCTAAGAACAATCTCCTCTCAAGTCCATATCAGGTGACTACCCCTCGGACTTCCTGCTGAAACCATCAACCATCCCAACAAATACTTCTCTAATCCAAGAGAAATCAGCGCCACCACCGTCTCTAAGTATCCATGAGCACCTGTAACCAATCAATCCATGCCAACTCCAAATGCAACATAGAAGTATCATGAAGTATCTAGCTTATGATCAGTGTACTAAATACAAAGAAACTAAACCAAGATCAATGTCAAAGTTCCAACCATGGCCTCAGGAACATAAACATGACAACATGATCTTACCATCTCAACTAAAGAGATAGCACGCTTCATATGAACATACCATAACATGTCACAAATCTAAATGCGTATCAAGAGTATACCATGACATAATAATGAAACCATCCTCATACCAAGGATAACATGCCAAATAAAAGCATAAACCACACCTTTGCCAAGAACCTTGTGAGTCCTCAAGATGCAACCATCTCCATACACCATGAAGAAAACCATCTCCACATACTAGGAAGAACCATCTCCACATACCATGAAGATAACCAAGAACTCCATGAGTCCTCAAGATCTAACCATCTTCACACACCATGAAGATAACAAGTGCACCATGCAAATGTCAAAGATGCTTCTGCAGCAACAGGATCTAAGACAAACCTCCAACATCTGCAAACACTCAATAAATATATCAATGCCAACAAAACTCCCACTCAACCGTGGTACCAAGTCACCTATGGCATCATAAAATCCATCCTCTCCAAACCAAGAAGATATAAACAAAACCAGGAACTAATCCCGCACTATCACCCCATCATTGTCACAAGCTCCCACTAAATCGTGTATCCAAGCTATCCATGACATAATGATGAAAAAATCTATCCTCTAACCATGAGAATCAACCAAGGCATCAAACCATCAAAGAACTCAAAGTGCACATTATGAGCTCCTCAAAAGAAACCAAATAACCATGATCCTCAACCAAGAAGATATACCACCATAACCAAATCAAAAAATCCAAGCTAATGAACATCAAGGATGTACCTGTATAACCAATCATATCATGCCAAAATCCATGACACCATGATCACATCCATGAACCGAGCATCTATCTCTCAATATGTCTAACCTGTCAGCATAGTCAACCACAATCCTCCACCATGACTGTACCTGGTAACAACATCTCATCCCTTCTACATGAAGATAAAATCGTGTGACTTAGGGCATAGAAAACCCAAATCCAAGCCACCAATCTGAATATGCATCAATAATGAAAGATCAATGGGCAAAGACAACCCATAACCAAGCTATAAATGCAACCTGTAAGTATAGACTGCTTATAACATTGCACAACTTGTAGACCCAACAAGTCATCATGCATATCCAAAACAAACACTAATAACCATATCATCATGAGACCAATCTAAAATATGAACTAAGTATACAATGACATCAAATCTTAAATCTCCAATGCCATAAACTCACAATGTTACCATAGTCAAAATATATTAATAAACTATTGAGATCAATATATCACCAAATAAATTATGCCAAACCTGCACCAAATCTGAACCAATTTGTAGAGCTCTCCAAGAGCTTTTTGTTGACTACTCGAAGTCCAAAATTCGACTCTGTATGCCCAAGTTATGCGCTAATCTGTGCTCAAAATAAATAACATCTGACTTTAGGACTCTAAAAACATGACAAAATTTCAAAACCATTGAACCAAATCTACACCATCTTGTAGTGCTCTAAATTAGCTTTCCAATGCCTATAAGAACTCTAAAATCCGATATTCTGAGAGAAAGTTATGACCATTTTACTAAGACAGTCTTTTTACCATTTTCAGTACGAATTTTTTTTTTTCAGTGACGAAAATTTTGACGGGATTAAATTTGACGGCCATCATAGGCTGAAACCAAAAAACTCTTTTATTTCCTCTGAACATGGCCAAACTAGGGCGTATTATATATCAAATTTTATGGGAATGTTGACCCGGATCCAATGGTGAGGTCTGTTTTTACCCAGGAGGTCATTTCTGCAAGCTACCCCCCAAAACCCTCATTTTAAATGAAACATCCGAAAAAATCTTTTTCTCCAACAATTTTACATGCCCAAATCTTTTAACATCCCATCATAACAGCAAATCCAAAACCCTCAGATCTACAATAATTATTCATATATCTTGCCCCCTTTTTTATCCTCTCATGCATTCCCATGGATTCAATCTAGAGTTATAATAATAAAACCATAGCACTGATACCACTTGTAAGGGAAACTTGGCAATAAAGAATATAACCGTTTCCACATAACCCATAATAGATTTGAAATAAACACGGAATTAAAATCCACATGCAAGAGAATAGACAACATACCCACAAAATTGTGACACAAGATATACCCTGGAAAACCCTCATTGAGGGAAAAACCCAACCTCCAAAACCATCCATCACCATATATTATTTAGCAAAAATACCATTGCCATACAACCATGGAAGCCTTCATGGTCGTAGCCACAACCGAGCAAACTATGTGAACAAGCATGAATTCACACATCCCATGCCATGCTTTCAACCTTCACAAATGCTCCCTTGGCTAACCTGTCAAGCCTTGTCCCACTCGACTCTTGCCTTTTGTCTTCTCTTTGTCACTCTTACTCTCTCCCTACAACAACTACCCTTGTGGCTACTTATATAGTAGCAAGTCCCACAAAACCACCAAGTGGTATTACATAAACCATGTGCTAAAACCATGTGCTATCTAACCCACTGACCCCACATTTAATATTGGGCATTTAATTCTTTTCCCCCAATATTAAATAATTACATGAAATATTTTCACAATGTTACAATACAACTCATCAAGAATATTCCATGGGAATCTTTACATGTTGCACGTCCATCTAGGTACAACATTACATAATAAAATAAAATATAACAATATTATGCAATGTGTGCAACACCCATTATCTCAACAAAAAAGTCAGAAGGGACCTATTTTAATGAATAACAAAGAGGGACCTGAAAGCAGCCGATCAAGGAAGCAAGCATCAAAGCGATCGGTTACACATGCAAATCATGATACCTAGATTCCTAGAAGCTATTTTAAGTTAGATAAAAGAGTAGATCTAGCATTTGCTATGATCTATATTTGTGGGAAATTTAAGGGATAACTAATGTCTTTACAATTGCATGCTTAAGTTGTAACTAACTTTCCTTCATGAGGAAGTTGTAATTATAGGAGTTTGTTGTTTTCCTTCCTTTTAAATAAGATCTCGTTTGTATATACGAGGTTAAGTAGTGAGCAAATAGACATAGTTAATAGACATCTTGTTGTTTTTCCCAAGTTATTGTAATACTGCATATTTGAATGAATACATGACTTTGCTGAGTTTCTATACTTTTTCTTGAGTTGATCTTTTCCTTCATTCTTTTGTGGGGGCCCACGCAAAAGGTGGAGTTTACTTTAGTAAGTAGGAGTTAGACTCAGTTTTCTAAGTTAAGATTAGAACTGTTGTTCTTGCAGCCACTAGAAATAGAACCAGTTATACTATTCCTGCAGCAATAGGTGCATAGATGTATGGTTAAATAATTAGAATTTCCTTCCAAGTATTTGATAGTTTTCTTTCCTTTAAATAAACTAGATTTCCTTAAATGGTTATTGCATTCAAAGTAGTAGTGACTTTTAGTGAAAACTAGAGCATATACTTTGCAGACATCATCTCAAGTTCATGCTCTCAGATTGACATTTAATGAAGATCAACACAGTACTTTGGTAGTAAGGGATGTCCAATCTTGTAACTAAAAAGGTGTTATATTGATTAGAAACTTCTTGTGTCTTGTTCAAAACCAAATGCTATTTAACAACTTGAAAGTCAACCTTGTTGTCTATTTGAAATCTGTCAAACAAACCAACAATCTATCTAGAACACTTTGAAATTTTCAAAGTCTCTTCAGAATCCAATTTAGTTGTCATTCTAGTCTCTTTTCGTGTAGAGTTTGCAAAATTTTGCACGAATATCTTTTGTCTTGTCATTTCTTTGTGTAGTTTTGTCTAGGTTCTCACATGAGTACTTGTGTATCGCCGCACGAGATCTTGTTGTTAGCATTCTGTCTCATTTGAAAAATCTTCATACTTCTTTGCATGACCTGTAGCACATCCTCACATGCATTTAAATTTTTGTTCTGAGTCTTCACCTGTACCTATGTTTTTTCTCGCATGACTCTTAAAGGATCTTTGCATAGGATCTTGAGTCGAAACTGCCAAATCGGTCTGTTAAGAGCTATCTACACTCTGTGTCTAGTCTCTTTCCTACATCAGTTTACCTCTTCTCTATCTATAAACATTCCTAAATAGTGACATTGTGCTTAGCTGATGACTTGTAATCCATAGTTTGACTAGTCTCATCTTTCAGTTGTCTTGATTCTTGTCCTCTAGTACTCATTATATTTCGTGTAACAATAGTCATTCTTTATAAATCTGAGACAAACTAGGAACCCCTTATACCAAGAGGTTCCTAAAACCAACAAGGTCAACTACAATTACTCTAATGATGACAATGTGATTAATATGGTTCAAGCTATGGCTGTTGAGTACTATGATGTCATTACCATTAAGGGAAAATAGGATAATGTTAAACCTAAGACACAATTTATCTTAAGTGGCCCTACTTCAAACACATCTGATTGCAAACAATCTCAATCTTGTGCTAATGTTGTCACACATTCCCATTCTAAGTTCTTTCTCAAAGGCCCTACACCTTCTTCTTCTGAACTAGAACAACATAAGGATAAAACCCTTGCTGGTCCATCTGGAAAAAGCACAAAACTTATGATAAATGCTTCAGTGACTAGCTACAATATTCTTGATTAGTTGCAATGAACTAATGGTCAAATTGCAATATTTGAGCTACTTAAAATCTCACCTACTCATTGGCAGATTCTTGACAAAGCCCTCACCCAGGCAAATGCTCCTCAAGATCTTGATCTTGAGCGATTCCAATCTATGGTCACAAACACAATCAATCTCTGCATATTGAGGTAACAATACATTAGAAATGGGTTCGTCAGGTGTTCATTGATAATGGAGTTCGTTTGAACATTGTCTCTGTTGCCTTGCTTAGACAACTAGACTATTCTGAAGAGTCTATTGATCCTCGTCACAAGATCACCATCAAAGCATATGATAAAGTTGAATGAAAATCCTTAGGTCTTGTGGCATTGCCTCTTCGCATTGGTCAGGTTCTTGACATTCCCTTGACTTATAATATCTTTCTAAGAAGATCATGGTTACATGAGATGTGTTATGTGCCATCTACCTATCACCAATGCATCAAATTCCCATTCTACAGCTCTAAGGTCACTATTCCTGCCAGTACTAGCTACACTTGCAACATGCTAAAAGCTGCTAAAAACTTTGCACCTACCAATATAGAATCTATTAATTATCACAATAACAAGCTGAAGCAAATTGAAAAGTCAATCCATTTGAAAGAAATTGGAATGGGCAAATATCGTATAGAACCAATAATGTCATTGATTACTCTTCCTAAGTCTCCTTGTCATTGTGAGAGACCATCTGAAGCAAAGAGGCCATTTGTGTTGACATCATAGACCAAATTTAATGGTACTTTTTGCAAGGCTACAATTCCCTTAGAGGATGAGAGTAAAAATGGAGCCATTACTGCATGGCTTTACAAGGAAAAAATGCCAGTTGATCTCACAAAATAGGCTCATGAGATCACTCCTGAGAAGTATGGTCCTGGTTTTAGACTCATGACGTGCTTTGGCTATAAAGGAACTGGTCCTATTAGATACAATAACAACAATTTGATAAATCCTATCAAAGCAATAGTTCGAAGGAATAGAGAAACCTCTCGTCTAGGCTTTAAGAAACTCCCCTTTCACTTAGGAATTAACAAATTCATACCAGAACTTGAGAGTTCATCAATAAATGAGTCACGAGCTAAGTCTGACATTCCTAAAGATAATGATGACGATGAGGATTCTTATCCTTATCCTATTCCTCATGATTTGGCTAAATTCTTCACTGAACCAAATGAATTTGTACTATGTGTCAATACTATGGATAGTAGTAGTAACTCATCGAAGGACACTACTGATTCCCATGATATGCAGCTAGAACATGGAGAGTCTAGTCAGCCTCTACATATTGAGTATCTTTGCAAAAATCCAGAGTAAGAAGGAGATTACATTCCTATTATCAACCTGTTTGGATCAAATTATAATTATCAAATTGGTTGTTTTGCATTTAACAGTGATACATTATTTTTTGACACCAATTTACGAATCCTTTAAATGAATATCAGTTTCCATTTAAAATTTTCATTTTGCATAAATCAATTACCCGATCCCTATTTCATTTATTAGTTACAAAACCAACCAATTTGGTTTCATGGCATTGTATTGACCATATTTGCAGGTGGCAGTTTTTGCTATCTATGATAACTTGGCATGCAAAGACAATCCAATAATTTGTATCGAAGTGGTCATTGTGATTCCTCTTTTGGTATTGGGATTGTATTATAGTTTGAAATGGAAATATTTAATGTGAACATCCGATATGAAATGGAGGATTGATTCGATCCAAGTTTTCTTTGTTTAGGTATAAAAATAATAGCAACAATTTCATCTAGTGTTGAAGGGGTCATCTTTGGTGTTTCCAAAATAGAGTCACCATTCTATTAGATGAAATGATTCTATGACATGGCATCGAACATTTTCAGTGGGTCAATTGAAGTGTGTTAGGTGGGCTTTTTAAGTTCTAAATTCAAGAACACCATTTATTGATTAAAGATAGTTTGATTTTTCTATGCCATTAACTTGTTTGCACTCAAAGATAGTACAAAAAATGTAGCATGGTTGGAGCTTAGTAATATTGGAAAGTCAGCGAAAATATGAAGTTTTGTTTGGAAGAAAATAAATTTTTCCTCTATGTTGACAATTATATGATAGTCGAATGAAGTGTTATGTCAGATTTGTGACAATAATGAAGCTTAAATATGAAGATTACACATGATTTTCCTCTATTCTATAAAATCTGTGACCATAAATGTCATTCAATATGCAGATTTGAGTTTTGTCCATTTCCTCTACGATACTATTCAAGTCTAATAAAGTGCTTCATGCTAAAGTAAAGACAAGAAAGAGCCAAGATCTCATCAATAAGATAGAGAAATAAAACCACAAAAAACTACACAACAACACTATTACACTATACTAATTCAAAATATAGTTTTGTTTATAGCATATGCCTTTGTTCCGAGTAACCAGTTTTATTTTCTTGTAAAATAGAGTATTGTTTCTACTAAAATTCCAAAATAGAACTGAGAAAAAAAAACCTTTTTTTCTATAGAATAAAGTTTCCAAAATCTGCAAAGAAGTCTAAAAATTTCATTGACAAAATAGGAAATAATGATTGTAGTTAGAGTAGGTAAAGTAGATACCCACTGCAAATTGTTCCTTCCTCAAGTATACCATTACTAGATCCCCAACTTGAAACTCCTTATGTCTGTACTTTTGATCTACAATAGCCTTATCCTATTGGTTCATCTTGGTAATATGTGCATGTACCTCCTTATGTAGGTTCTTGAGAAGTTTAGCAAATTCTTCTACCTCATCACTTTTCTTCTCCCTTCGCTCCATCTTCCTTAGCTCTAGTGCATTTCTTCAACTATTCCTTGGTCATGAATATAGTCTTCCACTAATTTCCCTCTTCTATCTATATCTCATGATAACCACTCTTGTGATCTATCTTTATGAAGTACTGAGCTCCACTCAAACAGTACATAAGATCATTCATTCTTGGCAAAGGAAACTCTTAGCAAATTCTTCTACCTCATCACTTTTCTTCTCCCCTTGCTCCATCTTCCTCGGCTCTAGTGCATTCCTTGAACTACTTCTTGCTCCTGAATATAGCCTTCCACTCATTTCCCTCTCATATTTGTATTTGATGATAGCCACTCTTTTAATCTATCTTTATGAAGTACTGAGCTCCACTCAAATAGTACATAAGATCATCCATTCTTGGTAAAGGAAATTGATACTTGATGGTTATTCTATGTACAACCTGAGAGTCTATACACATTCTCCACTCTCCATCCTTTTTTATTGCTAGTGTTGCAGGTACTACATATGGACTTAGGCTCTCTTGAATCAAATCTTTCCTCAAAAGCTCTTGAAATTTTCTATTTACCTCCTCAGTCTCAGTAGGAATCATCCTATGAGTAGCCTTATTAGGAAAACTAGCTCTAAAGTCTAAATCTATTTGATTATTGATTTGCCTTATTGGCAGCAACCCTTTTGTAACATTATCCAAGATGACATCTCCATACTCACCTCCTTTATCAAGGGTTCAATTTGTGGCGAACTCCATTCTTTGTCAAAGAGTATGTATTTGCATGACCATCATGTATATCATGCCTATCAAACTACCAAAACCTTGCCAATAATAAATGGAAAACATCCATTGGAATGATGTCATAGAGAGCCTCATCATGGTAATGTCATGTCCCCTTTTCAAATAATTAAAAATAATAATCTTTGCTAAGGCAAGCAGGCCCAAAAAAGGTGAAGTTTCGGCAAAGGGGGATAATCTTTGGAAGCTAATGGACTAATAAATGAAAATTAATATTAAAATATGTTTTATTAACCCCTCTTGGACGTGAGTTAGGGGTATGCCCTCTTTTAAGGGGTTTGGAGGCATTCTGGGCTCATTCCAAAACTTGATTTTTGCTCATTTCTTTGTTATTCTTTAGAGGCTGCCAGACCTGTGGAGAAGGAGACCCAAGAACGAGAGTTTGCAGGTTTCCAAGGAGACCCAAGAATGGGAGTTTTCAAGTTTCTAGGAAGGCTAAGAATGGGAGTTTGAAGCCATTCCATGTGCATGCTCATGCAGAGTTTGCCTTTGTGCTGAACAGTGCAGATTTGTGAGTTTTCGGGTGTATTTTTTGTAAGAGTTTGGTGTTTCTAGTTGAGTATTTCATATAAGTTTGGGTTGCTGCTGTATATCAGACTTTTAAATGTTAAAATAAAGCTGAAAATATGTATTTGGATATGATTATACTTCTATGATAGATTATTAAGTTTCTGTGGTGATTCCGGGCTATTTTGTGCTATTTTCGGGAGCCCGATGAGCATTGTTTTTGTCCTCCGTTTGGAAGCTATTGTTTGCATATTATACAGATCTGGAAATGTCATTTTATAGGCTGTTATTCTGCTCAAATTTTTATAAAAATGTCCACTTTCAAATTTATTAATAATAGGTGAAGCTGTGAAGCTTTTGGCACTATTTCTGGCATACCCGATTTGGGGTTTATTGAGAAATTGGTGGATCTTTGAAATATTGGTTGTTTGATCTTAAAGATCTGATTAGAGGCTTGAAATATCATATAAAATCAGAGGAAGGGACATTTCAGGTAACTCCCAATCTTGAGATTTACCAAACATTGCTCACTAACCAGGACCTGATGATAAACCTGCATCCAAGCAATCCAATAGGTTTTGGGGTGTTTCTCCCTCTTGAGCTTTAGCTTTGAGACCATCTTCTCTAATACCAAGTTGTCAATTCTTCCACCATCAATAATCACATCACAATATTTACAATGACACTTGCACATGGTATGAAACAAACTCCTCCTTTTCCTAGGTTTAGTTCAATCTCTCAGTAAGACCCTTTGATTAACTAGAAACTCTCCTCTTTCTACATCCTCTGAATGTGATGACTTTGCATTATCATCCCCATGAGGAACCCTTGCTTGACCATCAACTCTCCTATCTTTCCTTCCTTGGCCTTGAGGGCATTCGAAGGCATAATGACCTTGTTCATTGTAATGAAAATAGGTATGATATAAGCCTCCTCTTCCTAAACCTTGTCCATATCCTCAACCTCTTCCTCTCTGATCTCTAAAGTGTTGATCATGAGAATGGTTTAAATCCTTGTTCCTATAGTTTTGGCTAGTACCCACATCTTTATTTTTCTTTTGGTTCTCATTTCGGCCTCCAAATGACCTGCCACCACCCCTTCCTCCTTGAATGCACCCTCTTTGCCTTCCATCAAACTTTTCATTTAGCTTCTCCTTAACTCACAAGGCCAACTGGTATGCCTCTTCAATACTAGTCATTCAAGCTAGACTCAACTCGTCCTAAATGTTAGGTCTTAAGCCACTAAGGTAATGAGAAACTTTCTCTTTATTTACTTCTACATTAGCTGCCTTAATAAGGACTCAGTAAAATTCCTTAGTGTATTCTTGGATATATTTTCACGGTTGCTTCAAAACTTGCATCTTCTTGAACAAATCAAGCTCGTAGTCGATAGGAATGAACTAATTCTTTAGTTTGTCCACCATGTGATCCCCTCTTGTGATTTTTTTCTTTTCTCTTCTATTTGTTTCTAGCTTAATCTCTTGCGACTAGATTTTGGCATGGCCTTTCATTTTGACCTTTGCAAACTTAACCCTATCACGGTCCTTGATATCGTCATTCTTTGCCTAACTTGGAAATGGCCATAGAAAGCTTCTCCTTTGCTTGGTTTAGGATTTCTCCATCTCCTTCCCCTTCCTTGCCAATATTTTCTTCTTCTTCTTCTTCTGCCTCATTTTTCTTGCCTATAGAAACATTCATCCCTTTGTGGATCTCCTCCTGCATTGCTTAGACTTGTCTTTGGAGGGCTCTAACGTCAAGAGTAACAACTCTAGCCCTTCCACCATGATCACTTCATGAAAGATTCTTCTCACTATATCAAAATCCACATCCACATGGTTCTGGTTTAAACTGCCTCATAGTTGGCACTTTGTCTACACACTTAGAAAAACATGCTCTAATACCACTTGATGAGGGCACAACTCAAGAAAAAATGAATACAACAATAAAAGGGTAATATTATTATCAAAAATGACTTGCAATTACATTAAATACAATGGAAATTGACTCAGAGACTTGCCCTATGGGCTTATAATGTAGTTTGATTCTAGACAAAAATCCTCCTCACAGTACCCTCTCCTAAACCCCACCACAAAATAACCTTTACAATGCTTGAGATGTCCTTAAGTACCCAAATTTGTTTTAGGGTTAGGAATACATTCTAGAATATGCCATTTGAGATCCACCACCAAAAGAAAAGGTTCTAGAAAATACGTCAGAGGTCAGTGTAAAATTAGAAGAGTCCAAAAATGGTAGTCCAACTTCTAGGAGGCATAACTTTTGATCTGAGATTTTGATTGAAAAACCATTTATTTTTGGAAAGATCTCCAAGCACTCTATAGCCTTATAGATTAGATTTTCTTATCCACAATTTTTTGGGCTTGTACGAGGCCATTTAGTGCCTCAAATCTAACTTTGAAGCACTCTTAGGAGGTCTCCAGGCAACTTAAAACTAAATAACTTTCGAACTGTAAAGCCTCTTGACTTGATTCAAGTTTTTAGAGTTCTTTAAATTACAAATATAAATATCCCTCCAACATACACCCTCTAACTCATTATAATTATGACTTAATTACAAAATAACCTTTTTTTTTTTGCATTGACACCTATCCCAAGTTGCTTAAAAACTCTAACCTAAATAACCATTAGTGGAACTATGAGAGTTGAATTTTTTTTTTTACCCAAATGGGTATCCAGAAATGAAAACACTTTAAATAGAAAATAAAACTAAGCATATTTTTGGGTGATACAAGATTGTCCTTACACAACTAGATGCTCATGCATTAGATACTATGATAAGTTCATGTTTTGTCCTAATCATAAGATTATTTGAAGATCATGACCCTCCTACTCCTATTTTTAGTATGGTCTGAGTTGTTTAAAAGTGTGATCACTTAATTTAGTTCTAACTCTTGCAGCAACATTTAAAATTATAATTATATTCCACATATATTTTAATTAAAATTAGTCACATGAAGAGGCACCTTATTGTGACACAATGACCATTGCATTGGAAAGGTGTTAAAAAACTATTTAGAACTTATGACTTTTTCAGAGGTAAAACTATAAAATTATTATCAATAAAATATAGACATAAAATAAAATAAATATATACTTTAAATAAATTAAAATATAACTCTTTGAATAAATAAATAAATAAGAAATATAAATAATCTAAGAAAAAATTAACAAGCAAACAATACATATAATGATTATGAAAGAACAACAATAATTTGAATTATAATTACATATATCTTAATTAATTACATTAAAACTTTCATAAAGAATGTTTATAAAGCCACATAACAAAAATTACATTAAAAAAGTACTAATTATTTTTCTAAATTCTAAGATCTATATAAATTTGAAAGTGGAGCCTCACCAATGAATATTAGAAACTAATATACTTTCTATCCTATGTTTTTATTAAAAATTATTTCTAAACATAAATCATAAAACAACAAAAATTAAAGATTTTAACCTTGATTATTTGGGATGAGTTGAAGAAGCAATTGGATGAACCAAACTCCCCGTTGGACATTGGAAGCATACCACCTTATGGAAGGGAAACGTATTGCAGGGTTCATTGAATGTTCTAGTTTGCAGACTATGTGTTCTATCCCTTTTACCATTCAATAGGAAACACTTTCCATTCCATTTCTTGATGCCAACAAATTCTTCTACCTTAGCACTTTTCCTCTCCCCTTGCTCCATCTTCCTTAGCTCTGGTTCACTCCTTTGACTACTCCCATAAACAATTTGGAATGGTGATCTACCAGTACTACAGTTTTCAGAATTATTGTAAGAAAATTCTTCTTTTGGTAGAATCAAATCCTATCCCTTAGGATTATCTCCTACGAAACACATCAACAAATTGTCTAGACACCTATTCACTACTTCTATTTGTCCATCAGTCTTCAGATGATGTGCAGAACTGAACTTCAATTCTATCTTCAACTTCTTCCACAAAGTTCTCCAAAAATACCCAACAAATTTAGTATCCCTGTCAGAAATAATACTTTTTGGGAGACCATGTAGCCTTACCACCTCTCCGAAAAAGAAATCTGCAATATGTACTACATCATGAGTCTTATGGCATGGAATAAAATGTGCTATCTTGGAGAACCTATCAACCACCACAAATACTGTCATTACCCCTTTGTGTCCTTGAAAATCCAAGAACAAAATCCATAGTTATGTCCTCCCAAGGCTTTGATGGAAAAGGAAATGGCTGATAGAGTCCATTATTATGACTAAATCCTTTGGATATTTGACATACTTGACAACTCTGCACAAACTTCTTCACATCTTGTGACAATTGAGGCCAAAAATAATGTTCTCTAATAATGGAAATGGTCTTGTCTCAAGCAAAGTGTCCTATCATCCCTTCATTGTGTTTCTCCTTGATCAAGTTCTCCCTCATAGAACTGCTTGGGATACACATTTAACTACCCTTGAACAACATACTATTCTGAATGAAGTAATATAGCCACCTAGTCCTGTCTAGAGTAACAGGTTCTTTACAAGCCTTCCATGCCCCTACAAAGTTAGGATCCTCAAGGTACAGATCTTTGAGTTAATCAAACCCAACCACTTTAACCTGCATTATTTTCAGCAACAACCATCTCCTACTTAATGTATCTAGAACCCTATTAGACATTTTAATTCTAGGTTTCAATACAAATGTATAGCTTTGCATGAAATCTACCCATTTCAAATGTCTCTAATTCAATTTAGCTTGGCTATTTAGGTACTACAAAGCCTTGTGATTAGTATAGAAGAAAAATTCTTTTGACAACAAATAATGCCTCCATTTCTTTAAGGCTTGAACTATTGCATAAGACTCCTCATCATAAATAGGATTTTTTTTTTGATTTTATTCAAATTTTCACTAAAATAGGCAATAGGTTTACCTTATTTGCTTAATACAACCCCAACAACACTATCACTAGCATCACAATCCACCTAGAATACTTAGGTGAAATCAAGAAGTTCCAACACAAGTTTCTATATCACCTTCTTCTTCAGCCATTCAAAAATCCTTGTAGCTACTATATTTTACTTGAACTATTTTCTATCCTCCCTCATAGTTGTAGTTAGGGGTGTACTATGCTACTAAAATTCTTAATGAAATTCCTATAAAAACTAGCCAGAGCATGGAATGAACTCACCTTAGTATTAAACCTTGGAGTAGGCCATTTCAAGATGACTACCACCTTTTTTGGGTCCATTTTGAGACCTTCAACTTATAAAACAAACCCAAATAGACTAACTCCCTTTTGGAAAAGCTACACTTCTTCAAATTAATCAACAATTTCTCTTCCCTCAACCTTTTAAGGCTACTAAAAATGTGTAATAAATGTTCATTTAAAGATTTATTAAAAATAAAAATATCATCCAGATAGACAATAACAAAATTTCCCAAAAAATTCTTTAGTACCTCATTAATGAGTTGCATGAAGATTCTTGGTGCATTGGTCAATCCAAAGGGCATGACTAACTAATCATATAGACCATCCTTGGTCTTGAATGCAATCTTCCACTTGTCTCCCTCTCATAGCCATATATGGTGATAGCCACTATTGAGATCTATTTTTGTGAAGTACTGAGCTCCACTCAAACAATTCACAAGATCATCCATTCTTGACAAAGGAAATCGATACTCGATGGTTATTCTATATATAGCCTGAGAGTCTGTACACATTCTCCACTCTCCATCCTTCTTTGGTGCAAGCACTGGAGGTACTGCACATGGACATAGGCTCTCTCAAATCAAACCTTTCCTCAACAGTTCCTAAACTAGTCTATTTAGCTCCTTAATCTCAGTAGGAGTCATCCTATAAGAAGCCTTGTTAGGAAAACTAGCTCCAGGGACTAAATCTATTTGATGACTAATTTATCTTATTGTGGTCAGCCCTTCTAGAACATTATCTAAGATGACATCTCCATACCTAAAACTTCAAGTGGGATCTCACTACTACCTTCCTTATCTTTTCTAGAAATTAAAGTGTAATACACCTGCTAATTTTTAATGCCATCTAAAAATTTGCTTCCATCAACAAAACATACTCTAGCACTAATTCATGCCTTTTCACCCTCCTTTATCAAGGGTTTCAATTTGTGGAAAACTCCATCCTTTATTAGAGAGTATGTATTTGCATGACCATCATGTATAACAATAAATGACAAACATCCATTGGAATGATGTCACAGAGAGCCTCATCATGGTAATTCCCAATCTTGAACTTTACCAAACATTGCTCACTAACCAAGACCTTATAATCATCTTACACCCAAGTAATTTGCTAAGGTTTGGGGTGTTTCTGCCTCTTGTGTTTAGATTTGAAACCATCTCCTCTAACATCAAGTTGTCAGTGCTTCTACCATCAATAACCACATCACAACATTTATGCTTGCTCTTGCACCTAGTATGAAACAAACTCCTCCTTTGCTTAGGTTTAGTCTCACTACTCAATAAGATCCTTTCATTAACTAGAACCTCTCCTCTTTTTGCATTCTCTAAATGTGATGATGTGCATCATCACTCACATGAGAAAACCTTGCTTGACCATCATCTCTCCTATCTGTCCTTCCTTGGTGTTGAGGGTATTCAAAGGTACAATAATCTTCTTCATTGCAATGAAGGGTTCATTGAATGTTCTAGTTTGCAAAATGTGTGTTTGAAAATGCTAACCCTATAGACTCCGCGGTCTCTCACTTTTACCATTCAATATGCAACACTTTCCATTCCATTTCTTGATGTAAACTAATGAGTTGCTTGAAATTTTTCCTCTTCCGAATCCTATTAATGGGAAATTTGGGTTTGCAAATTTTTGTATACTTAAACAATGGGTTTTCATTTATTTTGTAAAATGTTCAAGAGGCAATGAATTTTTTAAATATTTTTAAGAATTTAAAGAGGAGATAGGGATGAGAAATAAAAAGTTCCCATCAACAAAAACTTCTATTTTCCAAAATTGTATATGGGTAATCAATGGTTTTTCATTTATTTTGTTAAATGTCCAAGAGCCAATGAAAGATTTTTATTTTTTAGAATTGGCTGAAAAGAGAAAGCAATGAGCAATGAAAAGTTCTAATAATATCTAAGACTACAATCACTCAATTCAGATATAAATCATTACATACCAAGCCAATGGTGTTTCTACACTAGAGGCTACATTTACACAGTTCAAAATCAAAATTAAAATCATAACCATGGAATAAGTATAATGGAGGAGAACATTTTTCCAAAAAAAATTAGTTGCACCTCCCTCTAAGTGATTATGTGAAATGAAAGAGAAAAGGATCAACTTCAAAAACATTGCACCTGTGCATTCCACTAATCAATCTAATTACTATGATGTATTTATCAACCATTGTGGTCCAGATGCAGGAAGCACTATGGCTAGCATCCTTTACTAGTTTCTAACCTATTTAGACTTCAATGTGTTTCTTGATACAATAGATTTACAACTTGAGGATTCTTTACTAGCCAATAGACAACATGCTATACAGAGCTCTTCAATTTATATTGACATATTTTCCACGGGCTATGTGTGTACATCTCAATGTTTAGTTGAGCTTCATCTTATTTTAAACTCAGGATTTAATATAATTCCTTTATTTTATGATGCGACGCCTTCTGATCTTTCTACACACATAGAATTTGAGAAGTATATGTTAATGCAATGGAAAAATGCCCTTTGCAATACCTCATTAATGTTTGGTATAGAGTTCAATTCATCTAATGGGTAAGCCTCTTTTCTTTTTAAATTGATTTATAATTATCTCCTCTTTTCAAATTCCTTTGTTATTGTATTTATAATAGTTGACTTATCATCAGAAACCTAGGGCATCTATGCAAAAATATTATGAATATAATGTTCATTGAATTAAAACAAGTTCAAACTAAATAAAAACTACAAGTTGCTAATAATTTGGTGGGAGTTGAGAAAGAAATTGAAGAACTTAAATAAAAAATTTCAACATCTGGAAACGGTATAATCGTGGTCATTGTGGGTAGGGCTGAAATTGGTCAAACTACTTTGGCGAAATAAATTTTCAATCACAAGTGATTTAGATTCTACAAATTTAGTTTTTTATTTGACATAGGTAAAGCACATAACACTAAAAACTAGGTATTTCTACTATTTCCAGCCTAGAGGAGAATTTGCATTTCAAATCATTAATTATTTTAGACAAAATTGACCATAGAGATCAATTGAAGACTTTTCCATGGAATGAATTTCTAAATCACGGGGTGCTAGCAATTGTGACATGACATAATGTAAATGTCCTACAGTCATTTGAAATGATGACAATTTATGAGATAAGAGAAATGCTTTCTTTTAATGCCAAAAAAATTTTCTGCTAGCATGCCTTCTGCCAAACACATCCATCTAAAGGATTAGATGAATTTGTTGAACTTATTGTGA
Organism: Cupressus sempervirens; assembly: GCA_028749045.1. Classification (NCBI taxonomy): domain Eukaryota; kingdom Viridiplantae; phylum Streptophyta; class Pinopsida; order Cupressales; family Cupressaceae; genus Cupressus; species Cupressus sempervirens. The sequence goes on from CM053789.1 coordinate 62,990,931, forward strand.
GTGTCTCTTATGGTTTTCCATCAAACCTTTAAAACTTAAAAAAGAAAATTTTCTATTAGAGAAATAAATACATGCACAAGTGTAAGCTAAGTTGTTTGACATGACTTTATTCTCCATGCCTTGGTTATAGAAAAAGAGTAGAGCAAAAAAGCTACCGACTAATGGTGAATGGCCATGGACTTTCAAGCTACTAAGAGAGGCTTACAAAATCTATTGAAATAATTTAATTATCCTCTGGCTATTGATATCCATTACCTTCTATTATGTACTTCAATAAAGTTTACAATTTTCATCAAATGTTCAGTATGTTTACATTCTATTTTGTTTAAATTTTGAACCTGGCATATAGTTCCCTCTAGTTATCGAATTTTTTGATTAGTTATTGGTTTTATATCACTAAGAATTATTTAAAGATCAATTTTCATAGTGATTCAAAACTCATCGTATCAATTTTCTAAAAGTGATATTGTTTGGATCAAAATGTAATTATCAAACTGGTTGTTTTGCATTTAACAATGATACATTATTATTTGACACCAATTTAAGAATCTATTAAATGAATGTTGGATTCTATATAAAAATTTCATTTTACATAAATTCCTTGTGCTGAAGGGGTTAGCTTTGGTGTTTCCAAAATAGAGTCACTATTCTATTAGATGAAATGATTCTATGACATGACATTGAAGATTTCTAGTGGGTGAAAGGTAAGTGCACCAAGTTGTGGTACCAAAAAGATGACACCCTTTTTTTTCTTTCTACTTTTGAAAAATGTGCACGCACTATAGCACATACACGCTATGGCGCACATGTGCTATGGCTTAGATATGCCAAGCCATAGTGTGTATGTGCTATAGTGTGTATGCACTATAGCACATGTACACTTTTCAAAAAAAATTACAAAGTGCATACGTGTTATTTAGAAGTAAATTTAAAAACTTTAAATAGCGCATGTGTGCTATAGCACACATGCCCTATAGGGTGCACACGCTATTCAAAGCTTTGCATTCTACTGAGCCTAATATTTTGTTTTTCCTTGGGGATCAAACCCAAAGCTTTGGAGTCTATAAATTGGTCTGAGATGTGTTTTGTTGCAAACATACAAAAAATAATTTTTTTCCCTTGTGTGCTCTCCTTCCAGTCTCCTCATGGTTGAGCATCAATAAAATTAGGTTACATGACATTGTAGGTCTTTGTGTTAGCTACACAACCATATAATTTATTTTTTAATTTAATTATTTCAAGCCTTTCATCTATAATTTCTTTTGAATGTATGTCCATTTTTTTTTATCAAAAACCAACATGTACTAATTGGGCTGTAGATTTTAGCCCATTCATTGAATTTTGCAACAACTTACTTTTTAGAAACTAGACTCCATTCTACACACTTTGAAAAAAATATGTTTTGATTTTAGATTAGTTTTCAATCATTTATAGGGGAAGCACACAGATATTTCACATTTTTGGGATGTGTCTAATTAAAAAATTTATTAAAATAATACACATTATAAAATTACGTTAGGTAACTTTTCACCAAAGTGATTAAAGAATTTGAAAAAAATGTTAAAATTTAAGGGGAGCCACAGTTTGTACTATGTTATTTTTTTTTCGAATAAACAAGTGGCCCCCTTTTTTGAGGACCTAAAACTAAACCATTTTGAAAATAAATTAATAGTTTAGAAACTAGATTCAAAGGACTACTACTTTTTTTTTTTTGTCATATCTATAAATTTTGAGCGTGACTATCTTCAAAGTCTTGTTGAAGTCCAAAAATTGCTAATTTTAGGAAAAATCTATCCACTTATACCCCCCATTTGGCACCACAACTTGGTGCATTTACCCTCAATCAAAGTGTATTAGGTAGGGTTTTTAATTTTTGAATTTAAGAACACCATTGGATTAAAGATAGTTTGAATTCATCCAAATAGCCCGTGGAGTAGTCAAACCATCCAAGTGAAATAGAAGACTATTTGAGATGTTCAGTGCAATTAATCCCGTGGCCTCATCCATTTTATTCCTATACTGAAGAACCTAAAAAGGGTGTGTAAGAATAGGTTGGTTCTCATCTAGACATGACCATAAGCCTCTTGACATGAAAAGCCTAGTCATTTGTGCCTTCTAGGGGTGATAGTTGTGTGTCGTGAGCTAGATCATAGATGGATCCAACATTGAGAGAAAAAGACAGAAGTAGAAGGGTCTTATTTTGAAGTAAATTATAGAAAAGAAAATGTCCCCCACAATGTATAAATATATCCCTCCAGTACCATAAAAAATAACTATAGAAAGCACAAAAATTGAAAAAGAACCTGGATTCCAGATGTAGAGGAGGAAAAATAAGCCTCTATTTTGATACAAAAAATTGGAACTCAAACAAACTATGAATGAGATCAAACTATCATTGTCTCCATCTCTAAATTATCTTTCAAGCACTTCTTTTCTATCTAAAAAAGACCTTCGTATGCTCAAGTTATGGCCAAATGATGAATTGCTCCTCCAAAAAACAAGCTCACTGAAAAATTACAGACACAACAATTTTTTTTACTTCAGAATAAGACACTTCTGCTTCCATCTTCTTCTCTCAATGTCGGATCCATCTATGAGCTGGCTCATGCCACACAACTATCACCCCCGAAAGGGACAAATGACTAGGCTTCTCATGTTAAGAGGTTTATGGTCATGTGTGGATGAGAACCAACATATTTTGACATGCCATTTTGAGGTTCTTCAACATAGGAATAAAATGGATTGTTAATGTTATAATTCAGTCAGATAAATTATATTATATATATGAGATATATAATATATGACAAGTTTTATATATGAAATAATTAAGTTATATTAAGAGTGATATATATATATATATAATTCTATAACAATTATAATATATTGAGAGTATATTACTTGTGTTATAACTATAACTAATGTAAGCTAATATATTAAAGAGACATGTCTCTTCAAGAGACATGCCTCTTTATTTCACATATATATTCATTCATATAGTAACTTGAAAAACACATAAAAATTCCACAAGTGCTATTACAAGTTATAGAGCCCATTTCACTAACATGGTATTAGAGTAGGTTCACCTCTTGGGTTATAATATTTAGATATTATATAAAGAAATATAAAGATATTTATCTTATATCTTAGAGAATGCAACAACTTCTATGTATTCATTGGTTCCTGATATAAGAGTTTTGTGATACTCAATTTCTTCGAATCAATCGAGACCCAACTCAATGTAACTTAGTCACCTATGAATGTGATGTCATGGTTGGACTAGTACATGCTTTGGAAAAGGGCATGTTGGTCTCATTGTATGGAGGGTGACATAGCTTAATTAATTTGTGTTATTGTTAAGGCAATAATGCAGAAGGTGAAAGATTCAAAGTGACTCCATTCACACGATGAATGATAGGCGTATATAGGAACATTTGAAACTTGAAAATATAGTAGAAGTTAGAATGGTAGTCATGGATGTTGAAAAGGATATCAAAAGAATAATTTATCGGACTCTTAACTTTCCAACATTTATAACCTTTCTTATCAGTGAGAATAATATGCAAAGTTAGAGTTGGTAATTATAAGTTTATTCTGAGCAAGGTTAAATGCAATGTCAAACTGATTTATGAAATGAGAGTGTCATCAACAAGTTTCATGATCTTTTAAGCATGACAAGAGAACAAAGCCTCATATTAGAAGAGACATTACATAAAGTCTTGCCACTATAATGTGTCGTTGATGACCATTATTAATAACCTCATCATACTTGGCACTTAAGGTTCCTATGATAATATTCTTTTTATGTCATTGTCGGGCTTGCACACAAACCTTAATAATATTGACACATCCTTGATTGGCCTAATTACATCTGAGCCTATAAGAATATGCATGCAATGATTGATATCTTCAATTATGTATTACAACTTGTTTGAAGCCTTCCATTAGCCATCACTATATCATGTATCTTCAGGAGAAGTATGGGTTGTTACTGTGCTACTAAGGAATATTCTTATATCATTTATGGCCAGTGCAGCCCTTGTTGGGTCTGTTAATTTGCTTCCACAATTCACTCAAGTATTAGAATTGAAGCTTCAGAATGGTATCAAACACACACCAAAGAGGATCTGATTATCATTAAAATGAGACATCACAATGGCAGTGACTAGGTATCAAACCATATTTTGAACATGCTGGCAAGAACTAATAGGCATATAGAGCGGAATGGACACCAAGAGATGAAGGGCACACTAGTCACCCAAATCGAGTAACAAGACCACCAATGTCATAAACAAAAAAGGGCTAATATTATTTCCATTGAAATCAATGAAGGAAGCTTATCATAATAAACATTCAAATCATTACAAAGCCACCTACATGGATTAAATGTTATACCCAACAAATATGAAAGTAAAAAGAACCCACCATTTGGGTATAAGAGGGACCCACCATTTGACCTTGGAGATAAGTCACTGAGAAATACAAAACATATAAATGTGATTATGGGAAGTCCACAAAATGAATATTTAAGTTACTGAAAGTAACAAAGAATATGAACTAGTAGAATAGGTCATCATGAATTTCCAAGTTAGATTATACAAAAGAAAGCAATATTAAGGAGAGTTGTACAAACAAAATTAGATTATCTGATAAGAAGACAAGTCAGTAAAAATGATAGCACATGCAATCACAAAGGGCATACCATGTGGGCAACATTTATAATGTTAATATGGACTACCATATTTTTTGGAGTTATCGAAGGTCTAAACCAAACAACAAAAGAAGTCTCTACAGGTGTACAGATATATTGAAGATAAAAATATAAGACCAGATGTTTTACGTAGGAGAATTATATTTATTGCAGACCAAATGTTTGACATCTACTAGAGAATATTATAGCCACCAATTTTTATATTATTGGCAACCTTGACAGTGATAACTAACACATATATTATTGTGTTCGATATTGGAAAAGATAGTGTGCATGGAATGAATAATCAGTGAAAAGGATTAAAAGAAACAAAGATAAGACTTTGCCAGTGAAACCATTCAAGCCATGTGATTATGAAGGGAGCCTAATAAATGACAATTCAATATATATATGGAGATAGGTTGTGTGTCCATATATATGCAATGTTGTTGGCATACTTATATGTTCGATAATATAAGAGTGGGAATCTAACATTGTAAGGGGGAATGATAACCAATGTTGTATTCCCATTCGATCCATCCTTATATGGGAGCAGAATAAGACGTACTCAAATTGTTTAATTCTTACATGGAGGCATTTCCTGATTTGATGCATATGGAACTTCATTAGAGAAACTTATATTATTATTGCAGATAAGTATTTATTATCCTCGGGTATTGCATGTATCTACTTATTATAGTCTCTCTCTTATTTTGTATTTCTATAATTACTATAAAGAGTTATTTGCCTTGATCTTTTCCTTTTTCTCTGAAGATGTTCTTGCAGGAAAAGAAGATTGGTACATTAGGCATGTTACCAAATATTGTGCAAACTCAATCTTATGATACTAGCTTCAAAGAAGCTATGTTTTAGGATTCATGAATCATCTAATGATTAGGTTGGATAATGTGAGTTTCTTGAAGTAAATATCCTTGATGATTGAAATTATGAGAGGGAGTCTGGCAATTCATTAGAGGTAACCTTGGAGAAAGAGAGGGAGCAAAAAATAAAAATGCTTAAGTCAAACTTTTGATAGTATAGGTTTAGAAGGAGTAGATCTTATTGATGGATTCAACACTAGTCAGAAACTATAATAGCTAAAGGACTTTGATTCATGGGATAAAGTCTCATGTATATAGGCTAGAAGGCTTTATGCTATTAGGATACCCATTGAACTAGGGAAGCATGACATGACTTGCTTCCAAAAGAGGTTAAAAGGATGATAATAGATTCAGAGGAAGTCTAACACTTCATCGGAAAGAATCTTGTGCTAAGAGGTCAGAAAAGTTGATATCAAACTAAGAGGGAGAAACCTTATTCTCTGATATGTTTTATGGTGAATGTTGTGACATCACTTGATAGTATTCATGGAGACATCATGCGAAACCTTTGATGTCATACATGTATGAGCCTTTCCCCTGTGTACATCATGAAGAAGTGATGACTTCTAAATTATTATCACTTGTATTAGGAGAAGTTGTTGTAAAGTGACGTCCTTACAATAACTTGTAGCATGATTCATATTTGGGAAATTGTTTCATATAAAGGCTTTATCTTATTTTGGCCACCTAAAATTGTCCAAATATTGTTTCTTGGCCGACTAAATAAATACTTATTATTTATTTAATTACCCTACATTTAGTTAAATAAATTTACATTTATTTAATTATGTTCACCTTTCATTGATTTAAATAAACTAAGGTTTATTTAAATCCTAACCCATTCACTTTAATTAAGTACTTCATTTACTTAATTAATCCTTTTCTAATCCCACTTGGAATTAAATATTACAATTTAATCCTATTTGAGCACATGGCTCCTACCTTTAACCCTCACCTAAACTCACTACTCTAATCTAACCCATCATGTTAAACCTACCCACTTCCTAATCATGCTTGCTTTTCCTAATCATCTTGCTAATCACCTTTTAATCCTAAGTGTGTGCTCACACATGTGTGAGGAATCCTCACACAGGTGTGAGAGATGTTTACACATTCCTCACCCCTCATGTCTTTCATGCCTCTTGTACACTTTTCCTCTTGCATGAGAGTCAAGGTGTCTCACACATGTGTGAGAAGCCATGCTTCTCACACCTCTCGCACACTTGTCCTCTTGCATGAGAGTCAAGGTGTCTCACACATGTGTGAGAAGCCATGCCTTCTCACATCTCTTGCACACTTGTCCTCTTGCATGAGAATCAAGTTGTCTCACACCTCTTACACTTGTCATTGATCATGTCACCTTCAAAGGTTGCTCACACATGTGTGAGAATATTTCCCCCTTTCAATGGTCAAAACCCTAATCCACTTGGAGTCTACTAGGCTTCCACCTCATTGGCCACCTCATTGATCCTAGGAGATACTAGCCCTCCATCTTGCATTCAATCTTAGCCATCTATTGCATCTCATTTACTATAAAATGAGAGCCCTCTACTCATTTCCAAAAGAAACATCTACCTCATTGTTATGCTGCAGAAATTGTGAGCAACCACATCCCATAATGTGAAATCATCAATCACTTGATGATTTCATCATGTTTGCATATGTGCTATGTTGAGTAGATTAAGTTATTTTATGTTCATGTTTTCTTTATTTTACACGTTCTCTTGCATTATTTTGAGGTTTGCATAATCATGTAGGAATAGATGTTAGTTGCTTAATGTTTTTCCTTTAGTTACATTTTTATGAAATACACTTATAAATCAACAACTAGATGATTGATATCATTAAATTGATTATCTACAAGTTGCTTGTATAGATATATTTTTGGTACATGGTGTATATCTTGCATTGATATTCTGATAGGCCATTACCACATTGAGTACTTGGTGGATATCATTTAGTTGATGTTTTGATAGGCCATTACTCAGAGTATTTGATGAATATCATTTGATTGATATTTTGATAGGCCAGTGCTCATGTTACCAAATATGATATCAAATAGTAATTGGTGAATATCATATGCTGATATTCCAATAGGCCAATACTTATATGATATCATATTCTAAAAATCTTCTCATCAAAGATTTCCTATATGTGTTATTTTTTAAATATTACCTATGGTGTAATATCTATGTGTTTTATCCTTCTTTATTAAGAGGGAGTGTTAATGTTATAATTCAGTCGAATAAATTATGTTATATATATGAGATATATAATATATGAAAAAATTTTTATATGGAATAATTAACTTATATTAAGAGTGATATATATATATATATATATATATATATATAACAATTATAATATATTCAGAGTATATTATATTCAGAGTATATATATATTAAAGAGACATGCCTCTTTATTTCATATATATATATATATTCATTCATATAGTAACTTGAAAAACACATAAAAATTCCACTAGTGCTATTATAAGTTACAGATCCTAGATAGTCTCCTATTTCAATTGGATGGTTTGACCACTCCATGGGCTATTTGGATGAAATTTTAGTCTTTGTTTGGCATAGTATATGATTTTCGAGCATTTTAGCTTGATAAATGACAAATGAAATGGGGATCATGTAATTGATTTATGAAAAACAATTTTTTTAAATAGAACTCAATACTGATTTAATGGATTCTTGAATTAGTTTCAAATAATAACACATCGCTATTAAATGCAAAACAACCAACTTGATAATTACAATTTGATCCAAACAATATTCCTTGTACCAAATCAATACTATTACTTCTGAATCAACATGACAATTGATTGTTAAATAATTATTAATGATATAAAACCAATAACCAATCAAGAAATTTGATAACTAGAGGGAATTGTATGCCAGGTTCAAAATTTAAATGAAATAGAATGTAAAGGGATTGAACATATGATGAAAATTGTAAACTTTATAAAAGTACATAATAGAAGTTCTTGGCTAATGATAGCCAGAGGATAACTAAAGAAGTTCGATAGATTTTGTAAGTCTCTCTTAGTAGTTTGAAAGTCCATCATGGTTTACCATTAGTTAGCAACCTTTTTGCTCTATTATTTTTCTACAATCAAAACATAAAAAATAAAGTTCGGTCAAACAACTTGGCGTACATTTTTGCATGCATTTTATTTCTTAGAGAGTAAATATTCTTTACCAAATTTTGAAGGTTTGATGGAAAACCATATGAGACAATCACAATGAGTTAGACAGATTCATCTAATTCTTAAGGTAGATTTGTTTGGCAGAAGGCATGGTAGTAGAAAAGTTTTTTGGCAACAAAAGAATATAGTTCTCTCATCTTGTAAATCTTCACCATTTCAAATGACTACAGGAAATTTGCATCATGGCATGTCACAATTACTAGTGCCCCATGATTTAGAAATTCATTCAATAGAAAATTCTTCAATTAATCTTCATGGTCAATTCTACCTAAAATAATTAATGATCTAAAATGCAAATTCTCCTCTAGGCTATTAGTAGTAGAAATGCATAAAGGCATACTTACATCATACATTAGTTTCCCTTGCATTTTCATCAAGTTTTTAGTCCTTTGTGCTTCATGTATGTCAAATAAAAAATTTGATTTGTAAAATCTGGATCATGTGCGATTGAAAAACTTTTTTGCCAAAGTAGTTTTACCAATTCTAGCCCTACCCACAATGCCCAAAATTATATCATTTTCAGATGTTGAAATTTTATACTCAAACTCTTCAATCACTTTCTAAATTCCCACCAAATTATCAACAACTTCTAGCTTCAATTTAGTTTAAAATTCTTTCAATTCAATGAACACTATATCCACAAAATATTTACATAGTTGCCCCAGGTTTCTAATCACAAAGAAATATGAAAAGAAGAGATAATTATAAATCAATTTAAAAAGAAAAGAGGCTTTTGCATTAAATGAATCAAACTCTAAACTAAAAATCAATGAGGTATTGTAAAGGAAATTTTTCCATTGTATTGACATATACTTCTCACTTTCTACATGTGTAGAAAGGTCAAAAGGCTTCACATCATAAAATAGAGGAATTATTTTGGACCCTAAGTTTAAAATAAGATAGAATCTCAGCCAAATATTGGGGTGTGCATGCATAGCCCTTGGAAAATATGGCAATATGAATTGGAGAGCTTCGCATAACATGCTTGGAAAACATGGCAATATGAATTGGAGAGCTCCATATAACATGTTGCATATTGGCTAATAAAGAATCCCCAAGTTGTAAATCTATTCAATCGAGAAACACATTGAAGTCTAAATAGGTTAGAAATTGGTAAAGGACGCTTACCACAATTTTTCCTACATTTGGGCCACAATGACTAATAAATACATCATAGTGATTAGATTGATCAGTGGAATAGATAGGTTTAATGTTCTTCTAGCTGATCCTTTTCTCTTTCATTTCACATAATCTCTTAGAGGGAGGTGCAACTAAATTTTTTTCAAAAATGTTCTCCTCCATTATATGTTTTCTTTTTGTCTTAGATGAAGAGGTGGAGGATGTTATGGTTTGAAAATGATTTTGATTTTGATTTTGAACTGAGTGAGTCAAACCTTAGGTATAGAAATTTGGAACAATTAACTTAATATGAAATAATTTAAATTTGAATTGAGTGATTACAATCTTAGATATTAATAGAACTTTTCATTGCTCATCACTCTCTCTTCTTAGCAAATTCTAAAAAAATAAAAATCTTTCATTGCCTCTTGGACATTTAACAAAATTAATGAAAAACTATTGATTACCCTGTAAAATTTTGAAAAATATAAGTTTTTCTTGATGGGAACTTTTCATTGCTTATCCCTCTCTCCTCTGCAAATTCTAAAAATATAAAAACATTTCATTTTCTCTTGAATATTTTACAAAATAAATGAAAAACCATTGGTCATCCCTGCAAAATTTTACAAACCCAAATTTTTCATTAATGGGATTCAAAAGAGTAAAAAATGGCAAGGAACTCTTTAGCTGACATCATGAAATAGAATGGAAATTGTTGCCTATTGAATGGTAATAGGGAGAGATTGTAGAGTGTATTGGGTTAAAATTTTTGAACACACCTTCTACAAACTAGAACATCTAATGAACCCTATGCTACATTTCTATGCCATAAGGTGGTATGCTTCCAATACCTTGAGGGGAATTTAGTTCAGCCAATCGCTTCTTTAACTCATCCCGAACAATTAGGGTTAAAATCTTTGATCTTTGTTGTTTTATGATTTTTGTTTAGAAATAGTTTTTAATAAAAAGACAAGATAGAAAGTAAATTAGTTTCTAATATTCTTTGATGAGGCTCCACTTTCAAATTTATATAAATCTTAGAATTTAGAAAAACAATTAGTATTTTTTTTACTATAATTTTTGTTATGTGGTGTTATGAACATTTTTTATGAAAGTTTTAATGTAATTAATAATATTAACATATATAATTTTAAATATTTTAATTATTTATATGAAAATTTTAATATAATTAAAAAGATATATATATATATATATATATATATATATAATTTGAAGTATTGTTGTTCTTTCATAATTATCATATGTATTGTTTGCTTGCTGATTTTTATTAGATTATTTGTGTTATTTATTTAAAGAATTTTATTTTATTTTATTTTATGTAGTTATATTATTATCAATGATATTACCTTAATTATGTCTAAATTTTATTGATAATAATTTTATAGGTTTACCTTTGAAAATGTCATAAGTTCTAAATAGCTTCTTAACACATTGACAATGCAATGGTCATTGTGTCACAATAAGATGCCTCTTGATGTGACCACTTTTAATAAAAATATATGTGGAATATAATTATAATTCTAAATGTCATTGCAAGAGTTAGAACTAGAAGAAGTGATCACACTTCTAAATAACTAAGACCATACTAGAAATAGGAATAGGAGGGTCATGATCCTAAAATATCCCTATGCTTAGGAGCAAACACTATTTCTTCATAATATCTAATTTAGGAGCATCCAGTGGTGTAAGGGCAATCCTGTATCACCCAAAAATATGGTTAATTTTAGTTTTTATTTAAAGTGATTCCATTTTTGGATACCCATTTGGGTCAAATAGAGGTTCCAACTCATGATTTTTTAGATTAGAGTTTTTCAGCACCTTGAGATATGTACGAATGTAGAAAATAGATTATTTTGTAATTAATCCATAATTATAATTATTTGTAGGGTGTAAGTTGAAGGGATGTTTATATTTATAATTTAAAGCACTCTAGAAAAAGAATCAAGTCAAAAGACATTATAGTTTAAAATTTATTACAATTTTAAGTTTCCTGGAGACCTCTTAAGAATGCTTAAAAGTCAAATTTGAAGCACTAAATGGTCTTGTGTGCTCCCAAAGAATGGGAGACAAGTGATGCTACCCACAAGGATATATAGTGCTTGGAGACCTTTCCATAAATGTAAATAGTTCATCAATTGGAATCTTGCATCAAAAGTTATGCCTCTTGAAAGTTGGACTACCATTTCTGGATTCTTCTAATTTTACATAGAATTTTGACATATTTTTTAGAACCTTCTATTTTGGTGGTGGATGTCAAATAGAATATTCTAGTATTTATTCTTAACCTTAAAACTAATTTAGGTACTTAAGGACATCTCTGGCATTGTAAAGGCGATTTTGTGGTGGAGTTTAGGAGAGGGTACTAGGAGGAGGATTTTTCTCCTAAATCAGACCACATTGTAAGCTCATAGGAAAAGTCTAGTGTTTGAGTCAATTTACATTGTATTTAATGTTATTCTAGGTTATTTCTAATAATAATATTCCCCTTTTCCTATTGTGTTTATTTTGTCTTGAGTTTCACCGTCATCATGTGGTATTAGAGCAAGTTTTCTTGAGAATATAGAGAGAACACCAACTGTGAAGCATTTTGCACTAGAATTGTGTGGTTGTGAGTTTTGATATAGTGAGAAGATGCCCCCAAGAAGGGAGCATGGTGAAAGGGCCAGAGTTATAACTTATGAGGTTAGAGCCATCTAGAGACAAGTTCAGGCATTGCAAGAGTAGATGCACAAAGGGATGAATATTGTTGTAGGTGATGAAAGTGAGGAAGAAAATAAAGAATAAAGAAATATTGGGCAAGAAGGGGAAGGAGATAGAGAAGTCCTAAACTAGGTGGAGGAGAAGCTTTTTAGGGTCATTGCCAAGCTAGGGAAAAGACCTAAAATTGACGTTGATGTGTTTTTAAGAAATCTAAACCTAGATGAGTTGATCAACTAGATTAATGAGCTGGAGGAATATTTTGAGTATGAGGATATTGGGGACCCTGATAGGGTTAAGTTTGTGAAGGTCAAAATGAAAGGAGATGCCAAAATCTAGTGGCAAGAGATTTAGATGGAAAGAAATAAAAGAGGAAAGGAAAAAATCACAAGATTGGATTGCATGGTGGACAAATTAAAGAAGTAATTCATTCATGTTGACTACGAGCTTGATTTGTTCAAAAAGATGCAAGGGTCATAGCAAGCAAGAAAATCTATTCAAGAATACATAAAGGAATTTTACCAAGTCCCTTATTAGGGCAAGGCATGTAGAGGCAAACAAGGAGAAGGTTGCCCGTTACCTTAGTTGGATAAGACCTAACATTTAGGAGGAGTTAATTTTGGTTAGAATGACTAACATTAAGGAAGCATACTAGTTTTCCTTGTGATTTGAGCAGAAGCTAAACAAAAAGTTTGATGGAAGGTAAAGAGGGTGCAGTCCAAAATATAATATAGTCCCAAAACTAAAAGATGAATCATAATAAAGACTTTAATACCAATTATTGGATTGTCTTTGCATACTGATATATTAGATAGTAGAAAATGCCACCCACAAATTGGATCGATACAATGTCATAAAACCAAATTGATTGGTTTTGTAACTAATAAACGAAATGGGGATCAAGTAACTGATTTATGCAAACTAAATTTTTTTAATGGAACTAGATATTCATTTAATAGATTCTTGAATTGGTGTCAAATAATAACACATCACTATTAAATTCAAAACAACCAGCTTGCTAATTATAATGTGATCCAAATAGTATCACTTTTACCAAATCGATACTATGAGTTTTGAATCACCATGATAGTTAATCTTTAAATAAATTTTAATGATATTTAACCGATAACCAATCAACAAATTTGATAACTAGAGGGAAGTATACACTAGGTTCAAAATTTATGTCATGCCCAAAATATAGGGCAAAACACACACAATTTTTCTTTTCAAAGAACAATACATTTACATCATTCAAATGACTTTAATCAATAAAATATCAATTAAAAAAAATACTAAGTAACACTATATTTAGTTCATTTGAATAATTATAAGCTTAATTATTTCAAAATATAAGAAATAAAATCAACGAATTAACTATTACTTTAAATAGTGTTTTACTAATCTTACTATTTTGATAAACTTTTAAAGAAGTTATAGTCCTAATGGTTCAATAACTAAATTATGATACCACTAAATAATAAGGCACTGACATTATCTACGAATCCAACATTTTCTATGAACTAACAATTTCTAACTTAAAAAACCTTTCACTATTTCAACAAAAGTATTCAATAAATTATATTAATACTAACTACAATTTTAAAACAGTACCATCACTAACATTCAATAACCATGTTAACTAATCTCAACTATTAATTTTTAAATAATTTCCAAAGTTCATAATAACAATTACTAAAATAAGTTCTAACATTAGCATATACTAATTAATTCGCATTTCAAATGTATGGACTAAATTACTAAATATAGAGCTAGCAATAAATTCTACTATTACAATATGCTAATATTGTTTACATACAGATTAAATTGTAGTCATCATTTCTTACTACTAATCTTACTCAAGAAATTACAACAATGTAAAAAAAGGAATAGACATCTATTCTAATAACATAATGTAATTTAAATATTCAAAAGCTACTTATATAATATACTAATTACTCTCAAAAAAGTAAATTCTAATATCAAATAAGTAATACAATATACCTAACAATAAAACTAGCTTAATCAAACTGAATCTCATGATGTCCAACTTACCCCATTCCAAAACTAGCATACATTAGCAACTTCAAATAATATTAACTGAACAATTTAAAACATTACATACATAATCTTAAACTACTAAAACTTTAAAACTTTATCCACATTTCTTACAAATCAATACTAAACTAATATCTAACTTTTAACCCTACACCCAACAGACACTAACCTAACAACTAACCATCACTTTCTAAACTAATGCTAATACTAACTACCAACTTAAACTAACTTAACAATAAATAAATAAAAACATTGTTTAAAACTACAAAACCAACCTAGCCTTATTGCTGAACAAACCTACACATTCTAACTGCCTACTCTCCAATCGTACTCCCTACACCCACTTGGCCACATGGCCCCTAGGCTTTTCTCCCCTTGCCTCACGCCCAAGGAGATCTTGGCGGATCCCAAGACTGCTGGCACTATCCAAGTCTACACTAGTGCAAACTTTGTCCCCCATAGCGTGCATGTTAAGCCTCCAAGTTGTGAGCACTTGGGATGGAGGCATTGGGGAGTGTGTTACAAAGGGTGGAGTAAAGAGTTTAATATATATTGTTTTCTCTTTTAAACTTATGCGCTACATGGACTTAACTGCCCATGTCAACTACTTCCCTTGCTCACCCACATGGTCCATGCGAAAGCTGGCAGGGGCTACAAGGCCATGTCTCCATTAATTTTGTGGGGCTGGGGAATGATGAGTAGGGGTGGTGGGTTAGAGACTTAGGATAGAGCATGGGTATTAAATGCAAAAAAGTTATTTAGGTGAGTTTTAGGATAGAGCTATATCTATGCAATTTTTTTGCATTATTTTTTTTTTTAACAATAAAATTACTTATTTTTATATTTAAAGGGATTTGAAAATAGAATTTTAAAAAAAGGAATCAATTGGAATATGCTGTATTGTCCCCAAGGATTAAATTTTTATCTCTCATACAAATTCCAGAGAGCAAAATGCTCTTGGGTGTGTACATTTTATTTTTTGAGTGTAGAATATTTTCTAACATGCATAATTTCTCCAAGGCATATTTTTGTATCTTAAGGGTTTTTATAGAAGGAGGTTTATGTCTTCTTCCTCTTCAAATTGAATTCACCATTTATTTTGTTAACAAGAGGGTTGAATAAATTTTGTTTATCAACTATGTGAGGTTTCTTTTATCTCCCAATAAGCATGAGTCAAATTGAAATATTTCAACATAACAAAATTTCTTCCTTAACATAATAGAAACTTGAAAATTGCATAGTTTGAAAACATCAATATTTGAACTATTCATCCACACACATTTACATGAATTGAAATAACACATGATACAATACAAGGAGGTTTTCTCAATCATTTCTGTTTATTAATTAACCTAGTTCAAGGCTCCATTGGGAAAGAACCAGTAAGAAAACCTGTCATCTTTGCCAAATACATCAAAATTTAAATACATTTTTACATAATGTTACAATTCGATTGAATTCTCTTCTAGGTCTTTCACAAAGGTCTTTTCCAATATCTTCAATGCACCAAAGGAACCATAGGAGAGACAAGAACCAACATAGAGGTAAAACGACATAATATGATGAACCATTCAAGCATGCATTCCCAACCCGGTTTTGCACAATAGGTTCAACATTGAACCAAAATAAGGGGGAGGTGGATTTCCTCAATAGAAGATGTCAATCACCATACCATAACATAGCCCTTTCGGGGCTAAAATTCAAGAACTTCCATTCTTCTACAAATGCCCTTTTGAGGCCAATACAACAAGGATTTTCATTCCTTCCCTTCTATAAGAATACAAATTTTCATAAAAGGTATGTGATGACAAGTAGGGGCCCATACACCCTACCCTCTTTCCCTCTTCTCACCATGAAATGAGACTCTACACTATTGAGGTCCAACTAAGGCCCTTCCCCTATACTTGGCCACTTCTTCCCTATCCGAGGGTGAGTAATGCCAAAACAATCCCCATGAAATCCTCTCAAACTTTCAAAGAAAATCATAAGAATGACATCCAAGAACAAGTTAAGATCCCTGCCAAAACACCCTCAACACACATACAAGCAATATAAAGATCATCACAATGCCTTATGCATGAATCAAGCATGAACAATAAGAAGAACATGATCAAAAGAGTGGAAAGTCCTACCTTCACAAAAAGTTATGGTAAAATGAAAAGTTGAGAAGAGCTTAACCATCCTTTCCTTCAATCTTCAAACTTTTCTCTAAAAACTAGAGATTGGTTAACAACCCAAAACTTTTTCAAAATGCCTCTAAATATGACCCTAATTTGACTAGGCTTTAGGTAACCCCAAGGTGGAGTTTAAGTCACCAACTTATGAGAGAGACAAAACAATTTTTACAATCAACCAAAAGTAGGATTTTTGGGTGACCCTAAAAGTCAACCTAAGAGGCTAAGGGGGTGGAAAGTACTCCCAACCCATACCCTAACCCCCAAGATACTTAAATTTAATGTTTTTAGGCCTTAAAGACTTAATAGGAACCAATCAAAAGCTAGGAGAATTTTTAAGACTATATAACAACCTTCAATGAAAGACAATGCAAATTAGCACAAATAACAAGGAGTTCAGTTTCGTCTATCCATTAGGTTTCTCGACTAAATATCCTGCACACTCATTGGACACATCAGTAGTTCAAAAAATCACGTGCATATATGTAAATTTTGTATCAGGAAAGTCAAGTAAATTTAAAACATCCATCTTTCTAATAAACAATTGTTTATCTTATTCTACTCATATTTTTGACCATTAAAATTCAAAAATCAAAGTGTTAGTTCTGCATTCATTTACTTGATCATTATACATGTTTATCAAACATTAAATGACAGAATCAAATATCTAAAAGTAAAGCATCACACATCATAAAATAGCATAATAATGTTCAGCGCATCAAATAATGTCCCAACATATCAAGTCATGAGTATCAAAATAATAATGTATCAACTATGCTACGATGGGTTGGGGCGAGGCCTCACAATTTAAATGAAATAGAATATAAATGGACTAAACATATGGTGAAAATTGTAAACTTTATTGAAGTACATAATAGAATGTCTTGCCTATCAATAGTGAAAGGACAACTAAATCAGTTCAATGGATTTTGTAAGCCTCTCTCAGTAGTTTGAAATTTCATGACCGTTCACCATTGGTCCACAATCTTTTTTCTCTATTCTTTTTCTACAATCAAGACATAGAAAATAAGGTCATGTCAAACAAGTTGGCTTACACTTGTACATGTATTTTATTTTGCAAAGATCAAGTATTCTTTCCCAACTTTTGAAGATTTGATGGAAAACCATATTGGACATTTACATCGAGTTCAAAAAATTCATCTAATCTTTTACGTGGATGTGTTTGGAGGAAGGCATGCCAACAAAAAAGTATTTTGGCATCAAAAGAATCTTATTCTCTCATCTCATAAATCTTCACCATTTCAAATGACTGTTGGACATTTGTATCACAACATGTCACAATTACTAATGCCCCATGATTTAGAAATTCATTCAACGACAAAGTATTCAATTGATCTCCATGGTCAATTCTGTCTAAAAATGCAAATGATCTAAAATGTAAATTCTCCTCTAGGCTGCCAATAGTAGAAATACATATAGGCATACTTATATCAAACATTAGTTTCTTTGCATTTTCACCAAGTTTTTAGTGCTAGGTTCTTCAACTATGTGAAATAAAATAAAATAAAATTTGTAGAATCTAGGTTGGTTGCATTGAAAAATTCTTTCAAAAAAGTAGTTTAAAAAATTTCAGCTCTACTCACAATGCCCACAATTATACTATTTCTATATGTTGAAATTTTATACTCAAGCTATTCAATCACTTTCTCAATTCCCACCAAATTATTAGTAACTTCTAGCTTCAATTTAGTTTGAACTTCTTTCAATTCAATAAACACTATATCCATAATATTTTTGCACAGATGCACCAAGTTCTTGATGATAAGCCAACTATTATGAATACAATAACAAAGAAATATGAAAAGAAAAGATAATTACAAATCAATTTTTAAAAAAAGAGAGACTTACCCATTAGATGAATCAAACTTTATACCCGAAAATAATGATGTGTTGTAAAGGGAATTTTTCGATTGCATTGACATATACTTCTCACTTTCTACATGTGTATCAAGGTTTGAAGTCTTCAAATCATAAAAAATAGGAATTATTTTGGACCCTAATTTTAAAGTAAGATAAAGCTCGACCAAACATCAGGGTGTACACACATAGGCCTTACAAAATATAGAAATATGAATAGAAGATCTCTATATAGCATGTTGTATATTGGCTGGTAAAGAATTTCCAAGTTGTAAATCTGTTTAATCGAGAAATACATTGAAGTCTTAATAGGTTAGAAACTGGTAAAGGATGCTAGCCATAGTGTTTTCTATAGCTAGGCTACAATGGTTGATAAATACATCATAGCAATTAGATGGAACAGTGGAATGCATAGGTGCAATTTTTTGGAAGCTAACCCTTTTCTCTTCCATTTCACATAATCTCTTAGAGGGAGGTGCAATTGAATTTCTTAGAAAGTGTTCTCCTCCATTATATATTTTTCTTTTGACTTAGATGAAGAGCTAGAGGATGTCATGGTTTGAAAATGATTTTAGTTTTGATTGTGAACTGAGTGAATGTAGTCTTAGGTATAGAAATTTGGAACCATCAACTTGGTATGAAATGATTGAAATCTGAGTTTAGTGATTGCAGTCTCAGATATTAATAGAACTTTTCATTATTCATCTCTCTCTCTTCTCATTAAATTCTGAAAAAAAATAAAAACCTTTCATTTCCTCTTGGGCATTTAACAAACTAAATGAAAAACCATTGAGTACCCCTATAAAATTTTGCAAAACAAATATTCTCATTGATGGAAACTTTTCAATGTTCATCCCTCTCAACTCTGCAAATTTTGAAAAATATAAAAAACTTCCATTGCCTCTTGAAACTTTTACAAAATAAATGAAAATTCATTGGTTACCCCTATAAAACATTGCAAACCCAAAATTTTTTGTTAATGGGACTTGGAAGAGTAAAAATGCCAAACAACTCATTAGCTTGCATCAAGAAATGGAATTGAAAGTGTTGCCTATTGAATGTTAAAAGGTAAAGACTATAGAGTCTATGGGTTTAATATTTTTAAAAACACATTCTGCAAACTAGAACATTTAATGAACCCTGTGCTACATTTCCCTTCCATAAGGTGTTATGCTTCAAATGCCCAACATGGAGTTTAGTTCATCCAATCACTTTTTCAACTCATCTCGGACAACCAGGATTAATATCTTTGATCTTTGATCTATTATTATTTTTGTTTAGAAATAATTTTCAATAAAAAGATAGGGTAGGAAGCATATTAGTTTCTAATATTCTTTAGTGAGGCTCGACTTTCAAATTTATATAGATCTTAGAATTTAGAAAAATAATTAATATTTTTTTAATATAATTTTTTTAAGAAAAAAATAGGTAAATGACCGAAGCTTAGGTTATTTATTATTATTTTAAGATTAATTATTATTATGTTTTAACCATGAGTAGATTCGAATCCAAGACCTCTCCAATGAGAGGCTTGCAATTTACCGATGCATTGTAGGCTCTTGCCTTAATGTATTTTTTGTTACTTGGCTTTATAAAAATTTTTTATGAAAGTTTTAAAGTCATTAATAATATTAAGCTATATAATTATAAATATTTTAAGTATTTATATGAAATTTTTAGTGTAATTAATTTAGATATATATAATTATAATTTGAAGTATTGTTGTTCTATCATAATTATTATATGTATTGTTTGCTAGTCAATTACTTACTAGATTATTTATATTATTTATTTATTTATCTAAAGAATTGTATTTTATTTTATTTAATGTATCTATATATAGTATTTATATGCATTTTTTAGTGTGCTTGTTATATATATTTTAGATTATTTATATTATTTATTTATTTAAAGAGTTATATTTTATTTTATTTAAAGTAGTTATATATATAAGTCTATTTTTAGTCAAATATTTTATTAGTTATATTATGATCAATGATATTTCCTTAATTATATCTAAATTTCATTGATAATAATTTTATAATTTTCCCTTTGAAAAACTCACAAGTTCTAAATAGTTTCTTAACACCTTTAAATGTAATGGTCATTGTGTCACAATAAGATGCCTCTTGATGTGACTACTTTTACTAAAATATATGTGGAATATAATTATAATTCCAAATGTTACTACAAGAGTTAGAACTAAAAGAAGTGATCATACTTCTAGACAACTAAGACCATACTAGAAATAGGAGTAGGAGGGTTATGATCCTAAACTATCCTTATGATTAGGAGCAAACACTAGCTCATCATAGTATCTGATGTAGGAGCATCTAGTGGTGTAAGGACAATCTTGTATCACCAAAAAATATGCTTAGTGTTAGTTTCTATTTAAAGTGTCTTAATTTTTAGATACCCATTCAGGTCAAACAAAGATTCCAACTCTCATAGTTCCACTATTCATTTTCTAGGTTAGAGTTTTTGAGCATGTTGGGATACATGCCAATGCAAAAAATAGGTTATTTTGTAATTTCTCCATAATTATAATGAGTTAGAAGGTGTAAGTTAGAGGAATGAGCAAAGGAGGTCTGCAAGGCTATAGAGCACTTCGAGAACTTTTCAAAAATGTAAACAATTTGTCAATCAGAGTCCTAAATCAAAAGTTATGCCTCTTGAAAGTTGGACTACCATTTTTAGATTCTTCTAATTTTACATTGACTTCTGATGTGTTTTCTAGAATCTTATGTTTAGGAGGTGGATGTCAAATAGAATGTTCTAGAATGTATTCCTAACCTAAACCTAATTTTGGTACTTAAGGACATGTCTTGCATTGTAAAGGCAGTTTTGTGGTGGAGTTTGGGAGAGGGTGCTATGCGGAGGATTTTTCTCTAGAATTAGACCACATTCTAAGCCCATAGGGAAAGTCTTTGAGTCAATTTCCACTATATTGAATGTAATTGTAGGTCATTTCTTATAATAATATTCCCCATTTCCTATTTTGTTCATTTTTTCTTGAGTTGTGCCCTCATCAAGTGCTATCAGATTTGGTTTTCCTGAGTGTGTAGATAGAGCACCAACTATGAGATAGTTTGTAATAGAACTATGTGGTTATGGTTTTTGATACAGTGAGAAGTTGCCTCCATGAAGGGAGCATGGTGGGATGGCTAGAGTTGTTACTCCTGAGGTTAGATCCCTCTAGAGACAAGTCCAAGCATTGTAGGAGGATATCCATAAAGGGATGAGTGTTGTCCTAGGTGATGAAAGTAAGGAACAAAATGAAGAAAAATAAAATACTAGGAAGGAAGGGGAAGGAGATAGAGAAATCCTAAACCAAGTACATGAGAAGCTTTTGAGGGCCATTTCCAAATAAGGGAAAAGACCTAAAATTAACCTAGGCATGTTTTTGAAAAATCTAAACCTAGATGAGTTAATTGACTAGATCAATGAGATGGACAAATATTTTGAGTATGATGATATTGAGGACCCTAATAGGGTTAAGTTTTTGAAGGCCAAAATGAAAGGCCATGGCAAAATTTGGTGGCAAGAGATTTGGTTTGAAAGAAATAGAAAGGGAAAGGAGAAAATCACAAGATTGGATCGCATGGTGGACAAACTAAAGAAGTAGTTGATTCCTATTGACTACAAGCTTGATTTCACATAGAAGAATTTTACTAAATCCTTATTAGGGAAGGGCATTCAAAAGAAAACAATGAGAAGGTTGCACATTACCTTAGTGGGTTAAGACCTAGTATTTAGGAGGAGTTGAGTCTAGGTAGAATGACTAGCATTGAAGATGCATACTAGTTTACCTTGTAAGTTGAGGAAGAGCTAAACAAAAAGTTTCATGGAAGGAAAAGAGGGTCCAGTCAAGGAGGAAGGAGTGGTGGTAGGTCATTTGGAGGCCTAAATGAGAACTAGAATAAAAATAAAGATATGGGTACTAGTTGAATCTAGAGGAATGAGGGTTTTAACCACTCCCATGATCAACACTTTCAAGATCGGAGAGGAAGAAGTAGAGGATGTGGACAAGGTTCAAGAAGACTAGGCTTTTGTGGTACCTCTTTTCATCGCAATGAAGAAGTTTATCGTGCCTTCCAATGCCCTCAAGGCTAAGGAAGGATAGATAAGAGAGTTGATGATCAAGCAAGGGTTGCTCATGTGGATGATGATGCATAGTCATCACATTTAGAGGATGCAGAAAGAGAAGAATTTCTAGTTAATGAAAGGATCTTACTAAGTGGTGAGACTAAAGTTGGGAAAAGGAGTCTATATTTCACTAGATGCAAGTGTGAGGGTAAATGTTGTGATGTGATTATTGATGCTGGAAGCACTAACAACTAGGTATCAGAGGAGATGGTATGAAAGCTAAAGCTCAAGATAGGAAAAAATGCCAAACACTATCAGATTTCTTGGGTGTAAGATGATCATAAGGTCCTAGTTAGTGAGCAATGTTTGGTAAAGTTCAAGATTTGGAGTTACCATGACAAGGGTCTCTATGATGTCATTCCAATGGATGTCTACCATGTATTGTTGCGAAGACCATTGCAGCTTAATAGGCATGCTATATATAATGGCCATGAAAATACATACTCTTTGACGAAGGATGGATTTCACCACAAATTGAAACCTTTGTTAAAGGTAGGTGAAAAGGTATGTATTAGTGCTAGGGTATGTCTTGTTAATGGAAGAAAATTTCTAGATGGCATGAAACATGAGTAGGTGTGTTATGGTTTAATTTTTAGAAAAGATAAGGAAGTTAGTAGTTAGATTCCATTTGAACTTTTAGGTTTATTAATTGAGTATGGAGATGTCATCTCAGATAATATTCCAAAAGATTTTTCGCTAGTAAGGAAAACCAATCATCAATTAGATTTAGTCGTTGGAGCTTATTTTCCTAACAAGGCTACTCATAACATGACTCCTACTAAGTCTGATGAGCTAAATAGATAGGTTCAAGATCTAATGCATAAAGGTTTGATTTGAGAGAGCCTATTTTCATGTGCATACCTTCAATACTAGAACCAAAGAAGGATGGACAATGGAGAATGTGTACAAACTCATCTTATCGATTGTTTGAGTAGAGCTCAATACTTCACAAAGATAGATTTCAAGAGTGGCTATCACCAGATATGGATATGAGAGGAAAGTGAGTGGAAGACTAAATTCAAGACTAAGGAGGGTCTATATGAGTGGTTAATCATGCCCTTTGGACTAACCAATGCACCAAACACCTTCATACAACTCATGAATGAGGTACTAAAGATTTTTTTAAGAAAATTTGTTAATTTCTATCTGTATGATATTTTAGTTTTCATTAAATATTTGGATGAAAAATTTATTGGACAATCCTAGTATCCTTGAAAGGTCGAGGGAAGAGAAATTGTTGATTAATTTAAAGAAGTGTAGCTTTGTCAAAATAGAGTTAGTCTATTTGAGGTTTGTTGTATACATTGAAGGTCTCAAAATGAATCCATAAAAGTTGAAATTCATCTTACAATGGCCTACTCCAAGTTCTGCCACTAATGTGAGGTCATTCCATGTTCTAGATAGTTTTTACAAGTAATTCATCAGGAATTTCAGTAGTATGCACCCCTAACTAAAACTATGAGGGGGGATAGAAAAGAGTTCAAGTGGAATATAGGACCTACAAGGAGTTTTGAATTACTAAAGAAGAAGGTGACAGAACAACCTATGTTGGCACTTCCTAATTTCAACGAAGTATTGTAGTTGGATTATGATGATAGTGGTAGTGCTATTGGGGTTGTATTGATCCAAGAAGGTAAACCTATTGGCTATTTTAGTGAAATATTGAATGATGCAAAGAAGAAGTATTTTTTTTATGATTAGGAGTTCTATGCAATAGTTTAGGCCTTAAAGAAATGGAAGCATTATTTGGTGCTAGAAGAATTTGTCAATAATGGATGATCTTATGGATTGGTTGACTTGAGGTTAGTACTTCACAAAGATAGATCACCAGATACATATACAAGAGGGAGATGAGTGGTAGACTACATTCAAGACCAAGGATGTTCTATATGTGTGGTTATTCATACCCTTTGGATTGAACAATGCACCAAGCACCTTCATGTGGATCATGAATGAGGTATTAATGAAATTTTTGTGAAATATTTTTGTTGTCTATTTGGATGATATTTTTATTTTCAATAAATCTTTGGATGAAAATTTATTGCACATTTGTAGTGTCCTTGAAAGTTTGAGGGAAGAGAAATTGTTGATTAATTTAAAGATGTATAGCTTTGTAAAAAAGGGAGTTAGTCTATTTGGTGTTTTTCTGTATCAGTTGAAGGTTTGAAAATGGACCCAAAAAAGGAGAAAGTCATCTTGAAATGACCTACTCCAAGGTCTGACACTAAGGTGGGTCATTCCATGGTCTGGCTAGTTTGTAGAAGGAAGTTCATTAGGAATTTCAGTAGCATATGTACAATCCTAACTGAAACTATGAGGGGGGGGGTAGAAAAGAGTTCAAGTGGACTACAGGAGCTACAAGGTGTGTTGAATGGATGAAGAAGAAGGTGACAGAGAAACCTATGTTGGCACTTCTTGATTTCACCAAAGTATAGTAGGTGGATTGTGATGCTAGTGTTAGTGATGTTGGTGCTATATTGAGCCAAAAAGGTAAACTTTTTGCCTATTTTATTAAAAATTTGAATGATGCAAAGAAGAGATATTCCATTTTTTATCAAGAGTTCTATATAATAGTTCAGGCCTTAAAGAAATGGAGGCATTATTTATTGCCAAAAGAATGTCTTTATATTGATCGCTAGGCATTGTAGTATCTAAATAGCCAAGGTAAATTGAATCAGAGACATTTGAAATGGGTAGAGTTCATACAAATCTATACATTTGTAGTGAAACATAGAAGTAGAAGGTCTAACAGGGTTGCACATACATTAATTAGAAGACAAGTTTTGCTAATAGTAAAGTAGGTTAAAGTGGTTGGCTTTGATAAACTCAAATATTTGTACTCTAAGGATCCTAACTTTGCAAAGGCATAGAAGGCTTGTAAAGAACTGTTACTCTAGATAGGACTAGGTGTTTAGATTAAGTTATTTAGGATGGTATGTTGTTCAAGGGTAATCAATTGTGCATCCCAAGGAGTTCTATGAGGGAGAACTTGATCAAGGAGAACCATAGTGGAGAGATTGTAGGACACTTTGGTTGAGACAAGACCATTGCCATTATTAGAGAACATAATTTTTAGCCTCAAATATCATAGGATGTTAATAAGTTTGTGCAGAGTTCTCAAGTATGTCAAATACCCATAGGATTTAGTCATAATACTAGACTTTATCAGCCATTGCCTATTTGATCAAAGCCTTGGGAGGACATAAGTATGGATTTTTTTCTTGGATTTCCAAGAACACAAAGGGGTAATGACTCAATATTTGTGGTACTTGATAGGTTCTTTGAGATGGCACATTTCATTGCATGCCACAAGACTCATGATGTAGTACATGTTGTAGATTTTTGTTTTCAGAGTTGAGGTTACATGGTTTCCTAAAAAGTATTGTTTCTGTCAGGAAAAATAAATTTGTTGGGTATTGTTGGAGGACTTTGTGGAAGAAGTTGAAGATGAACACGAAGTTTAGTTCTCCACATTATCTAGAGACTGATAGAAAAAAAGCAATAGTCAATAGGAGTCTAAACAATTTAATGAGATGTTTAGTAGGAGATAAGCCCAAGGGATGGGATTTGGTTTTACAAGAAGTAGAATTTTATTACAATAATTATATAGGCATGAATACTAGTAGATCACCATTCCAAATTGTGTATGGGAGTAGTCCAAGGACTACACCAGAGCTGAGAAAGATGGAGCAAGGGGAGAGGAGAAATGTCGAGGCAGAAGAATTTGCTGGCATCAAGAAATGGAATGAAAAGTGTTGCTTATTGACATTTGGTAAAAGGGAGAGACTGCAAAGTCTATGGTGTTAAAATTTTCAAACACATATTCTACAAAGTAGAACATTCAATGAACCCTGCGTTAGATTTCCCTTCCATAAGATGGTATGCTTCCAATGCAAAACAAGGAGTTTAGTTCATCCAATCGCTTCTTCAAATTGTCCCGGATAATTCGGGTTAAAATCTTTGATCTTTGTTGTTTTATGATTTTTGTTTAG
Organism: Cupressus sempervirens; assembly: GCA_028749045.1. Lineage (NCBI taxonomy): Eukaryota > Viridiplantae > Streptophyta > Pinopsida > Cupressales > Cupressaceae > Cupressus > Cupressus sempervirens. Next base: position 63,017,798 of record CM053789.1, read on the forward strand.
AAATAATTTTCAATAAAAGATAGAATAGAAAGTATATTAGTTTCTAATATTCTTCGGTGAGGCTCCACTTTCAAATTTATATAGATCTTAGAATTTAGAAATAAACAATTAGTATTTTTTTTTTAATGTAAATTATCTTACGTGGCTTTATAAATAGTTTTTATTAAATTTTTAATGTAATTAATAATATTAACATATATAATTATAATTGTTTTAAGGATTTATATGAAATTTTTAGTGTAATTAATAAAAATATATATAATTTGAATTTGAATTATTGTTGTTCTTTCATAATCATTATATGTATTGTTTGCTTGTTAATTTTTTATTAGATGATTTATATTATTTATTTATTTAAAGAGTTATATTTCATTTTATTTAAAGTATATATATAATATTTATATGAAATCTTTAGTGTAATTAATTAAGATATATATAATTATAATTTGAAGTATTGTTGTTCTTTTATAATTGTTATATGTATTGTTTGCTTGTTATATATATTTAAGATTATTTATATTATTTATTTAAAGAGTTAGATTTTATTTACTTTAAAGTTGTTATATATATATATATATATATATATATATATATATATATATATATATATATATATATATATATATATATATATATATATATATATATATATATATATTCAAATATTTTATTAGTTATATTATGATCAATGATATTTCCTTAATTATGTTCAAATCTCATTGATAATAATTGTGTAGTTTTACCTTTGAAAAAGTCATAAATTCTAAATAGTTCTTAACACCTTTACAATGCAATGGTCATTGTGTCACAATAAGATGCCTCTTGATGTGACTACTTTTAATAAAATATATGTGGAATATAATTATAATTCCAAATGTTAGTTCAAGAGTTAGAACTAAAAGAAGTGGTCATACTTCTAAATAACAAAGACCATATTAGAAATAGGAGTAGGATGTTCATGATCCTAAAATATCGTTATGATTAGGAGAAAACAAGAACTCGTCATAGTATCTGATGTAGGAGCATCCAGTGTTGTAACGAAAAACTTGTATCACCCAAATATATGCTTAGTATTAGTTTCTATTTAAAGTGTTTTCATTTTTGGATACCCAGTTGGATAAAATAAAGATTCTAACTCTCATAGTTCCACTATTGGTTTTCTAGGTTAGAGTTTTTGAGCATCTTGGGATAGGTATCAATGTAGAAAATAGGTTCTTTTGTAATTGAGCCATAATTATAATGATTTAGAGGGTGTAAGTTGGAGGGATGATTATATTTGTAATTTAAAGCACTCCAAAAAATTGAATCAGTTAGGAGGCTTTACGGTTCGAAAGTTATTGTAGTTTTAAGTTGCCTGCAAACTTCTTAAGAGCACTTCAAACTCAAATTTGAGGCACTAGGTGGTCTTGTATAGGGCCAAAAAATGGGGGACAAGAAAAGATAGTCCACAAGGCTATAGAGAACTTGGAGATCTTTCCATAAATGTAAACGGTTCATCAATCAAAGTCTTGGATCAAAAGTTATGCCTCCCGAAAGTTGGGCTACCATTTTTGAATTCTTCTAATTTTACACCAACTTCTGATATGTTTCTAGAACTTTTGGTCAAGTCAAGACTATTGCCATTATTAGAGAACATTATTTTTAGCCTCAATTATGATAAGATGTTAAGAAGTTTGTGTAGAATTGTCAAGTATGTCAAATACCTAAAGGATTTAGTCACAATACTAGACTCTATCAGCCATTGCCTATTTCATTGAAGCCTTGGAAGGACATAAGTATAGATTTTGTTCTTGGATTTCTAAGGACACAAAGTTATAATAACTTAGTATTTGTGGTGCTTGATAGGTTCTCCAAGATGACACATTTGATTCCATGCCACAAGACTCATGATGCAGTACATATTGTAGATTTGTTTTTCAGAGAGGTGGTGAGGCTACATGGTCTTCCAAAAAGTATTTTTTTGATAGAGGTAGTGAATTTGTTGGGTATTTTTGAATGAGTTTGTGGAAGAAGTTGAAGATGAAATTAAAGTTTAGTTCTACACATCATTTGTATACTAATGGATAAATAGAAGTAGTGAATAGGAGTTTGAGAAATTTGCTAAGGTGTTTAGTAGGAGACAAGCCCAAGGGATGAGATTTGATTCTACCACAAGTAAAATTTACTTACAATAATTCTGTAAATAGAAGTACTGGTAGATCATCATTCAAAATTGTGTATGGGACTAGTCTAAAGACTAAGAGTTGAGGAAGATGGAGCAAGGGGAGAGGAGAAGTATGGAGGTAGAAGAATTTGTTGAACATGTCAAGAACCTACATGAGGAGGTACATATACATATTATGAATATGAACCAACTATATAAAGCTAGGGCAGATCAAAAGAGGAGACATAAGGAATTGCAATTTGGGGATCTAGTTATAGTATACTTAAGGAAGGATGGAATTCACATTTCTCCTATTTTCAATATTGCAAACTTAACAGAATATCATGATGATGGTGGAGATGAGGATTTGATATTGGACCAATGACCAATTCCTACTTTTGTAAAGGTAGAGATTGAAGAAATTCTAGATAGTCATGTGGACCAAAGCACTAGAAAAAGGTAGTATGAAACATACATAGTGAAGTGGAAGGGACAACCAATAGAAGACTTAACCTAAATAGTTCTAATGAAGGTTTCTCATTTGGGGTTTCCGCTACTAGTTATAAAGTGATAGGGTCACTTTTTAATCTACCATGGGTGTCTGATGTAGGAGTATCTAGTGGTGTAAGGGCAATCCTATATCACACAAAAATATTCTTAGTGTTAGTTTCTATTTAAAGTGTTTTCATTTTTGGATACCCATTTGGGTCAAATAAATATTCCAACTCTCATAGTTCCACTATTGATTTTTTGGGTTAGAGTTTTTTAGCACCTTGGGATATGTGCCAATGTAGAAAATAGATTATTTTGTAATTAACCAATAATTATAATGAGTTAGAGGGTGTACATTGGAGGGATTATTATATTTGTAATTTAAAGGACTTTAGTAAAAGGAATTAGGTCAAAATGCTTTACGGGTTGAAAGTTATTCCAGTTTTAATTTTCCTGGGGACCTCCTAAGGGCCCTTTAAAGTCACATTTGAGGCACTAAAAGAATATAATTGGGTTTTTCTAATGTACCATGCCACTTGCATTCACTTACTTTACCTACTCTAACTACTATCTGATGTAGGAGCATCCAATAGTCTAAGGGCAATCCTGTGTCACCAAAAGAAATATGCTTAGAAATAGTTTCTGTTTAATGTGTTTTCATTTCTAGATAGCCATTTGGGTCAAATAAAGGTTCCAAATCTCACAATTCCACTATTAGCATTTTGGGTTAGAGTTTTTAAGCACCTTGGGATACATGTAAATGCCTTAAAAGGGGGATTAGGTAATTGAGCCATAATTATGGTGAGTTAGAAGGTGTAAATTGGAGGGATGATTATATTTGTAATCTAGAACACTCTAGAAAAAGAATAAGGTCAAAACGCTCCACGGTTAGAAACTTATTGCAATTTTTCAGTTTCTAGAGACCTCCTAAGAGCACATCAAAATCAAATTTGAGGCACTAAATGACCTTGTATAGGCCTAAAAAATGGGGCTATAGAGCACTCCGAGAGCTTTCTAGAAATGTAAATGATTCCTCAATCAGAGTTATGGTTCAAAAGTTATGCCTCCTAGAAGTTTTGCTACCCATTTTGAATTCTTCTAATTTTGCACCAAATTTGAACATGACTTCTGGAACCTTCTATTTTGGCAGTGGATGCCAACTGGCACATTCTAGAATGTATTCCTAATCCTTATATCTTTGAGGTCTATTTAAGAACATTTCTTGCACTGTAAAAGGCATTTCGAAGTGGAGTTTGAGAGAAGGTATTGAGAGAAGGAATTTTCTCCAAATTCATATTATTGTATGCCCATAGGGCATACATTTGAGTCTATTTTCTTTGAATCGAGTGTACTAGAAGATTTTCACAGTTAATAATATTTCCCTTTTCCTACTGTGTCTATTTTGGTCTTGGGTTGTGTCCCCATCAAGTGCTATTAGAGCTGATTTTCTTGAGTGTGTAGATAGAGCGCCGACTGTGAGGTAGTTTTCACCAGGACTATGTGGTTGTGGGTTTGAGTCAACAAGATGCCTCCACAAAGAGAGCATGGTGGAAGAGCTAAAGCTATTAATCTTGAGGATATTAGAGCCCTCCAAAGGTAGGTTCAAGCATTGCAGGAGGAGATCCATAGAGGATTGAATGTTGTCGTAGGTGACAAAAGTGAGGAAGACAATGAAGAAGAAGAAATTGGATAGGAAGGGGAAGGCAAAGGGGAAGTCCTAAATTAGGTAGAGGAGAGGCTTTTTAGGGCCATTTCTAAGTTTGAAAAAGGACCTACAATTAATGTGGGTGTATTCTCAAGAAATCTAAAATCGAATGAGTTGGTCGACTGGATCAACAAACTAGAGGAGTACTTTGAGTATAAGGATATCAAGGACCTAGATAGGGTTAAGTTTGCAAAGGCCAAAGTGAAAGGCCATGCCAAAATCTAATGGCAAGAGGTTCAATTGGAAAGAAATAGAAGACGAAAGGAGAAAATCACAAGATGGGATTGCATGGCGGACAAACTAAAGAAGCAATTCATTCCTATTGATTACGAGCTTCATTTGTTCAAGAAAATGCAAGGGTTAAAGCAAGTAGGAAAATCTGTCTAGGAATATATAGAGGAATTTTATCAACTACTTATTAGGTTAGGGTATATAGAAGCAAATAAGGAGAAGGTTTCCTGTTACCTCAGTGGGTCATGACCTAGCATTCAAGAGGAGTTAAGTCTAGTTAGAATGACCAGCGTTGAGGAGGCATACCAATTTGCCCTACAAGTTGAAGAGAAGCTTAAAAAAAGGTTTGAATGAAGGAAAAGAGGGTACAATCAAGGAGGAAGGGGTGGTGGTAGGTCATCTGGAGGCCAAAATGAGACCCAAAAGAAAAAATTAAGATTTTGGTACTAGCAGGAACTAGAGGAGTGAGGGTTTCAACCTTCTCTAGTGATCAAAACTTTGGAGATCAGAGAGGAAGAGGTAGAGGATGTGGAAAAGGTTCAGGAAGAGGAGGCTTCCATGGTAGCTATTTTCATTGCAATGAAGAAGGTCATCATATCTTTGAATGCCCTCAATGACAAGGAAGGACAAATAGGCAAGCTGATGATCAAGAAAGGGTTGCTCATGTGGATGAGGATGCACAGTCATCACACTTTGAGGATGTAGAAAGAGGAGAGGTTCTAGTAAATGAAAGGGTCTTACTAAGCTATGAGACTAAACTTGGACAAAGGAGGAGTCTATTTCATACCAAGTGCAATTACAAGGATAAATGTTGTGTTGTGATTGTTGATGCTTTTAGCACTAACAAATTGGTGTCAGAGGAGATGGTCTCTAAGATAAATCTCAAGAGGGAGAAACACCCCCATCCTTGTCGGATCACTTGTGTAAAGGATGATCATAAGGTCTTGGTTAGTGAGCAATGTTTGGTGAAGTTCAAATTAGGAGTTACCATGATGAAGTTCTCTGTGACATTATTCTAATGGATGTCTGCCATTTATTATTAGGAAGACCATGGCAGTTTGATAGGCATGCAGTACATGATGGTCATGTAGACATATACTCTCTAACAAAGGATGGAGTTTGCCACAAACTAAAGCCCCTAATAAGAGAAGGTGAAAAGATATGCAGTAGTGTTAGGATATGTCTTGTTGATGGAAGAAAGTTTTAAGATGGCATGAAACATCAGTGCATGTTTTATTCTTTGATTCCTAGAAAAGACAAGGAAGGAAGTAGTGAAATTCCACTTGAAGTTTTAGATCTATTAAGTGAGTTTAGAGATGTCATCTCTAATAATGTTCCAGAAGGACTACCACCAGTAAGGAAAATCAATCATTAGATAGATTTAATCCCTAGAGCTAGTTTTCCTAACAAGGCTACTCATAGGATGACTCCTACTAAAACTAAGGAGCTAAACAGATGGGTTCAAGAGCTATTGAGGAAGGGTTTGATTTGAGAGAGCCTAAGTCCATGTGCAGTACCTAGATTATTGGCACTAAAGAAGGATGGAGAGTGGAGAATGTGTATAGACTCTGGAGCTATAAATAGGATAACCATCAAGGATTAGTTTCCTTTTCCACGAATGGATGATCTTATGGATTGCTTGAGTGGAGCTCAGTACTTCACAAAAATAGATTTCAAGAGTGGCTATCACCAGATATAGATCTTAGAGGAAGATGAGTGGAAGACTGCAGTCAAGACTAAGGAGGGTCTATATGAGTGGTTAGTCATGCCCTTTGGATTGACAAATGTGCCAAGCACCTTCATGTGGCTTATGAATGAGGTACTAAAGAAGTTCTTGGGAAAATTTTTTATTCTCTATTTGGATGATATTATATTTAATTTTCAGCAAGACTTTGGATGAACATTTAGTGCACATTCATACTGTCCTTGAAAGGCTGAGGGAAGAGAAATTTTTGATTAATCTGAAGAAGTGTAGCTTTTCTAAAAGGGAGTTAGTTTACTTGGGGTTTTTTGTATCATTTGAAGGTCTCAAAATGAATCCAGAGAAGGTAAAAGCCATCTTGGAATGGCCTACTCCAAGGTCTGCTACTAAGTTGGGATCATTTCATGGTTTGGTTAATTTTTATAGGAACTTCATTAAGAATTTCAGTGGCATATGTGCACCCTGTAATGCCCTACCAAGGGATCCATAAGAGTTAACCTAAATTTTTACTAAGTTTGCCAAACAATTTTTTTTAATAGTCATGAAAGATAAACCATTGACATCAACACATAGTAGTGGAAGCAATAACATACAATCAATCGTAAGCATACATAATAGGTTACATTCCTTAAGGAATTTCGAGATGTTGAGTCACATTTAATATAATTAATACTAAGTCTAACAACTACCACATCCACATGAAAGAATAGTTAAAGGTCCGCAGTCCATAATATACATTTGTTCTGAATGCCTCTTAGCAATTAAATTCGGAATGGTCAATCATCCACTGTACATTTCACAGGGTATGAAGGGCTTAAAAGAATATACATATATAAACATAAAGATATATCATCCTCATCAAATCCATGATACAAGTGCAATAAGGTAAATGAAACCAATAACATACATGATACATCCATCAATAAAGATATAACAACCATCATAAAAGATATCCATCCAACATAAAAAACAACTAATTTAAGTGTGTGGTTCCTCCCAACTATCAATAGCATCATTAGACCATTGTGGGCCCTAGCCATCCCCCATGCGTAACATCCCAAGTCACCAAAGAGATCATCAACATTATCATAGTAGGGATGTCACTCCTAAAACATACTACAACATATGTAGAAGGAAGTCTAACATGCTACAACATATGCATAAAGAAATCTAACATGCAAGAATAAAGCATAAGATGATCCTACAAAGAAGATAACATCATCTATCACATGCTAATCATCAATATAAAGAAACATACTAGTAAATAATATCCATCATAAGATCCAAGAACATAATGAAGATAAATACCAACAAAGAATGCTCCAACCATGGTTTTCTACGGATGGAGCTCAAATGGTAAGAGTGAAAAAGCACTACCACCCAACCGCATGGAACCTAAATGGCCCACTCCCACCATGACGAGCAGATAATTTCAAGTTCCAAAAAGGATATCAAATCACATAAAACAAATACTCTTTAAGTCCAAGAATCCTAAAAGTACACTAACTCAAAGGTTCCAACACAAACTGACATCTATACCCAGAGGCACAACAAAGACATCTAGGAAACCTACTATGTAAGAGAGAAAGTGTTATCACATGGATCACACTAGAGTTACCCTAGTAGTCTCTCAATAGACCTCGGCCCCGTAGTGATCCCTATGCAGCCACTAGTATCCTCTCGTACTGACGAGGCATACTACATAATGCAAGGATGCAACCAAGCATTCTCTCTACTCCCATCCTAGTATGTACTAGCACTCGAGGCACGGTTGAGAACATAAAATTATCGTATTAGGTTCATTTCAATCCCCATTTAGTGTAAATGTTTTCACTTATTAAATAACTTACAATGAGTTACCCTAGCAACCACTTAGGGCCCCGGCCCCCATTGCAAGCCACTTCCTGACACTACAAGTAGATTACCTACCCTAGACTCAAGAAATCACAAATCACAAAATCACCTCTATCCTATACAAGCAACTGGAAAAATACCAAAATATAATCCACAATAAGAACATCAAATCTCCATGAGCAACTAAAAGGCATCCAATGATAATCATAATAGCCATCAGTTCTCAACAAGCAACCAGAAAGTATCTCAAAGTAATACTAATCAAAAACTCCAAAATGGTCAAGTCAAAACATGTCACAACATGACATCATCAAGAATTACATCAAACACTTCAGTCCCATTAAGGTGACTGGAAAGTAACCCAAGTATAACTAATCGATAACTCAAAAATGATTAAGTCAAGTATGTCAAATACATACACCTCAGCTTCACACAAGAAGACTGGAAAGCAATAACAATCAGTAAATACAAACATCTCATAAAGCATACCATCAACATGACATCGCAAACACATAACCCCCGAACCTCTAGTAACAACCTAAGATTAGTCAAAGCTAGGACAAACCCCAAAACCCCAAAACACATATAGCATAGAGGAACAAGATATGAACACATGTTTGATTTACTTTTGCAATCACATGGTTAAGCCAAATATGAGATCTCAATTTTCATTTCAACTATATTTCAAGTGTATAAGATTCTTCATTTAATCTCCAAGTCAACCCATTTATCTTTTCAAATAAAACATAGAATTGTCCCCTCATTATTTTAAAACAATTTTCTAAAATAATCAGAACATGATCATTCAAATTATTTCACTAAAATTTAATGTTACTAATTGAATAAAATTTCCTTAATATTTAATTTATCCAGAAACAATTAAAGGATAAGTAACCATCTATTATAAAAATATTGCTCTTTGATTTACAAGAGATTCATCTTGACTCTATTAAACCAATATTACAATAATTTCAAAACTTGAATTAAACAACTTCCCTCAATTCTAAGAGCATCTCCCATTATTCAAATCATAAGAATAATACTTATCAACTTTCAAATAATTAGTTTACAATTTCCTTGAAATTGATATTATGAATAATCATAACAATTAACACTCTATCGCATAACTTTAATTATCAATTTAATTTAATTAATTTATAATTAATTAAATTAATAAATAATTACATAACTTTAGTAATAACTCAATTATTATTATCAAGTGAGAAGACTTTCTTTTACCCTATAGTTATCCCGTATAATTAATTGATTCAATTAAAGTATAATCCCTGTAAAATTTTTAAATCAACCTTTCTAAAATCAACTAAGGTAAATGTTCGAATAACTTAAATCTTTAAAATTATAATTTAATAATCTCTCAATGATTTAATTCTGACTTTATTACAAAACATTATCATTATAAAATGATTTCATTTCCATTAAACACTCCCCATTAAATTCGATCTCCACTTATTCATTGATTTCCAATAAGTCAATTTGCAATTCTAGTGAATCCCAATATTATCGATAACAATAATTGAATAACTTGAAAACTGCAATTTATAACATTCTCTATAAAAAAAAAATTTAAAAATCACTAAATAATGCTTGTTGATTATCAAGAGAATATTCTAAGAATTCTATCAAAATCAATATTATAATAGTCTAATGAACATAAGAATTAAATTAAACAACTTCTCTTATTATTTAATCCTAACTCATATACTTCTACAAGCTCATATGCATCTACAGGCACTCCTACTCACTTGGGGGGTGGGGGGTGGGGTTCAGTTCTTGGAGGAATGACAAGTGTGGAGAAGGAATAAGGTTCTGAGAGGAGGAGCTTCACTATAGTTTTCTGGTGCGTAGTGATTAGCATCAGTGTCCAGGTAGACACTTGTGATTTTTTCATATCTTAATATGCTCTTTCTCTTTCCTTTCTTCATCGTGTCTATTGAATAATTGTTTGAATAATTCACTATGAGGATTCTTTAATCTTGTAATTCGAGCACGCATGTTGTTTTCATTTGGTTATAGGAAAATTAAAAGTATAATTGCAACCTCCCCTTAGTAGTATCAAAGTTTGAAAATTAAATCAATATTTGGGTTGATTTAAAAATAGAACTAAGAATTAAATTCTGCTAGGGTTGAGACAAAAAGGAAATTATGAAGTGAGGAATTTGTATGAATGATAGCAATTCATTTTTTAGACTATAGTTTGAAAATTTTTATAAAAAAATATATTGAAGTTTTTTATTATTATTATGGGGGGATTTTGTTTTAGTTAAACAAAACCATAATAGAAATTATGGATCCCTTGGCGGGGCGTTACACACCCCTGACTAACATAATAAGGTGGGATAGAAAAGAATTCAAATGGACTACAACAGTTGTGAGAAATTTTGAATTGTTGAAAAAGAAGGTGACATAACAACTTGTGTTTGCACTTCTTGATTCCAGTAAAGTGTTCCAGGTGGATTGTGATTCTAGCAGTAGTGCTATTGGAGTTGTTTTGAGCCAAGAAGGTAAGCCTATTGCATATTTTAATGAAAAATTGAATAATGCAAAGAAGAAATATTCTATTTATGATTAGGAGTTCTATGCAATAGTTTAGGCCTTAAAGAAATGGAGGGATTATTTATTGCCAAAGGAATTTTTCTTATATACTAATCACCAAGCATTACAATACCTAAATAGCCAAGGGAAATTGAACCAGAGACATTTGAAGTGGGTAGAATTTATGTAGAGCTATACCTTTGTGTTGAAATATAGAAGTGGAAAGTCTAATAGGGTTGCAGATGCATTGAGTAGGAGACAATTTTTTCTTATAGTAATTCAGGTTGAAGTGGTTGGGTTTGATGAACTCAAGAATATGTACCCTAATAATCTTGATTTTGCTGAAGCATGGAAAGCTTGTACAGAAACTATTACTATAGACAGAACTAGCTGGCTAGACTATTTGATTTAAGATGGTATGTTGGTCAAGGGTAGTCAATTGTGCATTCCAAGGAGTTCCATGAGGGAAAACCTAATTAAGGAGAAACATAGTGGAGGGATGGCAGGACATTTTTGTAACACCCCACCATAGGATCTAAAAGAATTACCCTACATTTTTACTAATTTTGTCAAACATTTTTTTTTTTTAAAAAATCATGAAAGATAAACCATTCATATCAGACACATAGTAGCAAAAGTAATAACATACATTCAATTGAAGCATACATAACAGGTTACATTCTGATCCCAAGATGTTGAGTCACATTTAATCTAATTAATACTAAGTCTAACAATTACTACATCCATATAAAAGAATAATGAAGAGTCCAATGTTCATAATATACATTTGTTCCAAATGTCCCTTAGTAAATTAATTTTCAGAATGGTCAATCATCCATAGTACATGTCACAGGGTATGAAAAGCTTAAAAGATTAACCATATGTAAAAAATAAAGATACATCATCCTCATCGAATCTATGATACAAGTACAATAAAGTAAATGAAACTAAGAACATGCATGATACATCCATCCATCATAAAACACATCTAAATCTAAGTGTGGGGTTCCTCCCAATCGTCAATAGCATCATTAGACCATTGTGGGCCCTAGCCATCCCCCATGCATAACATCCCAAGTCACTGAAGAGATCATCGGCATTATTATAGTAGGGATGTCACTCCTAAAACATACTACATCATATACAGAAGGAAATCTAACATGCTACAACATATACATAAAGAAATCTAACATGCAAGAATAAAGCATAAGATTATCTACAAAGCAGATAACATCATCTATCACATGCTAATCATCAATATAAAGAAACATACCAGTAAATAACATCCATCATAATGATCCAAGAACTTAATGAAGGTAAATACCAAACAAGATAGCATTGGAGGAGATAGTCTCAAGTCCCAAATAGGATATCAAATCACATAACACAAATACTCTCCAAGTCCAGGAAATATTAAAAGTCTACTAACTCAAAGGTTCCAACACAAACCAACATCTAATCCTAGAGGGATCACAAAGACATGTAGGAAACCTAATATGTAAGCGAGAAAATGTCATTGCACGAATCATGCTAGGGTTACCCTGGTAGTCTCTTAATAGACCTCGACCCCCTGGTGATCCCTATGCACCCACTAGTACCCTCTCATACTAACAAGGCATACTACAAAATGCAAGGTGGCAACCAAGTGTTCTCTCTACTCCCATCCTAGTCTGTACTAGCACTCGAGGCATGGGCAAGAACATACAATTATCTTATTAGGTTCATTTTAATCTCCATTTAGTGTAAATGTTTTCACTTATTAAATAACTTACAATGAGTTACCCTGGTAGCCACTTAGGGCCCTAGCCCCCATTGCAAGCCACTTCCTAACACTACAAGTAGATAACCTACACTAGGCTCAATAAAAGCACAAATCCATAATCACATAAAATCACCCCAGTCCTGAACAAGCCACTAGAAAGCATCATAAAGATAATCCACAATAATCACATGAGTTCTCCATGAGTAACTGAAAAACATCAAATGATAGATCACAATATTCATTGCTCCTCATCGAGCAACCATATATTATCTCAAAATAAATCATAATATACATTGGTTTTTAACAAGCAACTAGAAAGTATCTCAAAGAAAATAATATTGATCAAAGAATCCAAAATGGTCGAGTCAAAACATGTCACCACATGATAACATCAAGAATAAATCAACAGTTCAGTCCCATCAAGGCAACTGGAAAGTAATCCAAGTATAGCTAATCAATGACTCAAAAATGGTTAAGTTGAGTGTCTCATACACATATAACTCAGCCTCACACAATTAGACTAATGAGCATCAATACATAGAAAATACAAACATCTCATAGAGCATACCATCACATTACTATGGTTGGATTTAGAAAGATTGAGATCAAATAACATCAACATGAAATCACATCTCATAACCCACGAGCCTCTGGTAATAACCTAAGACTGGTCAACAATCTAGTTGTAAGAAAAATTGGCAACAAAGAATATAACTGTTTCCACATAACCCATAATAGATCTAAAATAAACATGGAATTAAAATCCACGCGCAAGAGAATAGACAACATACCCACAAAATTGTGACACAAGATATACCCTAGGAAACCCTCATTGAGGAAAAAAATCTAGCCTCTAAAAGCATCCATCACCATGTATTATTCAACAAAAATAACCATTGCCATACAACCATGGAAGCCTTGATGGCCATAGCCACAACTGAGAAAACTATGTGAACAAGCATGAATCCACACATCCCATGCCATGCTTCCAACCTTCACAAATGCTCCCTTGGCTAACCTGTCAAGCCTTGTCCCACTTGACTCTTGCCTTTCTCACTCTTTCTCTCTCTACAACAACTACCCTTATGGCTGCTTATATAGTAGCAAGTTCCACAAAACCACCAAGTGATATTAAATAAACCATGTGCTACCTAACCCACTGACCCCACATTTAATATTGGGCATTTAATTCTTTTCCCCAATATTAAATAACTACATGAAATATTATCACAATGTTACAATACAACTCATCAATAATATTCCATGGGAATCTTTACATGTTGCACGCCCATCTAAGTATAACATTAGATAACAAAAATAAAATATAACACTATTATGCAATGTGTGCAACACCCATTATCTCAATAATCTCCCACTTGTTGTATACATTGCATAGGGTCAATCTGTAGCCACACAAAATGAACAAGGGAACAATCCCTCCAAGCACATCCACCATCATAGATCAAAATACACCAAGTGCTCCATCTTAGTACCTGCAACAAAATCAAAGTATCCAGCATCTCGAACATGAATGATCTCACCTCCTATTATGCCACTCCCACTGGACATACATAGAAGCCATCCAAAGAGAAAGCCACCCAACCTGTCACATTAGAAGATCATAAAATCCTATACCAACTGAAATTCCAAGCACAAATAACCTGATCCAAAGGTAATCACATGTATCCATAGCTGAAATAGCACCCACAGCAAAGTGCCAAACCCATCCAACTATCCATACCTCAAAGGTATAACAAGTGAATCTCATATCACTGACATATCCAATCTATAACTTGCAATCACAAGCCTCAAGAGCAATACCTACCACATACATACCAAGAATCTCCCACTGCAAAAGATAATGTCAAATATATAACCAATCCACTCAACACATCTCAAAGAAGTGAATCCATTTAGTATCAAGGACATCCGCAATACATAAACTGATATCCTACAAGAACAACTCTCATAAAAAGTCTCCAATAGCCTCCCAAATTCTCCACAACCAATAGATGAAAGAGAAAGAAATAACCATGTCATCTCTCACATGACATGCATGAGCACAAACCAGTGATCACAATTTCCAACCAATCTCAAATCCAATGTAGGCAAAACTGAACATCCAAGAAGATAAACAAGATCAGAGAAACCATGCAAATCATAACCTATATCATGTCCTTCTACACACACCTCTAGATGTAAACTGTGCAAGTATGATCTCCTCCATAAAACCCCAACAAGAAGCCTCAACAACACCCAAACCATACCACATAACTAATCATGGATGTAAGCCTCTCACAAGAAGATCAAACTCATAAACCATTCCTAAATCAAGGAATAACCATTCCTAATCCAAGGAAAATGCCCAATATAAAACCATCTCCTAAACTCAAACAACATAACAACATATGCACATGGAGATAACCAATGCTAAACCATCTTTCAAATGAACCCTCCAGAACTAACTCATGTACCATAGCTCAAGATCCATATCGATGAAAGACAAGCATAAATATAATGCAACTGAGAGAAACAATGGGCTATACCTCTCAAGTAGGAAACTGCCAAGTAGACCAAGAGTGGGGAATGAGAATGCTCATCAAGATACCAAAGTCTCCAACCAAGACTCATCTAAGAACAATCTCCTCTCAAGTCCATATTAGGTGACTGCCCCTCGGACTTCCTGCTGAAACCATCAACCGTCCCAACAAATACTTCTTTAATCCAATAGAAATCAGCATCACCACCGTCTCTAAGTATCCATGAGCACCTGTAACCAATCAATCCATGCCAACTCCAAATGCAACATAGCAATATCATGAGGTATCCAGCTTATGATCAGTGTACTCAATACCAAGAAACTAAACGAAGATCAATGTCAAAGTTCCAACCATGTCCTCAGGAACATAAACATGACAACATGATCTAACCATCTCAACCAAAGAGATAACATGCTCCATATGAACATACTATAACATGTCACAACTCTAAACGCGTATCAAGAGTATAACATGACATAATAATGAAACCATCCTCACACCAAGGATAACATGCCAAATAAAAGCATAAACCACACCTTTTCCAAGAACCTTGTGAATCCTGAAGATGCAACCATCTCCACACACCATGAAGAAAAACCATCTCCACATACCATAAAGAACTATCTCCAAACACCATGAAGATAACCAAGAACTCCATTAGTCCTCAAGATCTAACCATCTTCACACACCATGAAGATAACAAGTGCATCATGCAAATGTCAAAGATGCTTCTACAGCAACAGGATCTAAGACAAACCTCCAACATCTACAAACACTCAATAAATATATCAATGCCAACAACTCCCACTCAACTGTGGTACCAAGTCACCTATGGCATCATAATATCCATCTCCTACATGAATATCCAAACTAAATCAGGAACTAATCCTGCACTGTCACTCCATCACTGTCACAAGCTCCCACTAAACCATGTATCAAAGCTATCCATGACATAATGATGAAAAACCGTCCTCTAACCATGAGAATCAACAAAAGCATCAAACCATCAAAGAACTCAAAGTGCACACCATGAGCTCCTCAAAATAAATTAAATAACCATGATCCTCAACCAAGAAGATATGCCACCATAACTATATCAGAAATCCAAGCTAATGAACATCAAGGATGTACTTGTATATTCGATCATGTCATGCCAAAATCCATGACACCATGATCAAATCCATGAACCGAGCATCTGTCTCTCAAAGTGTCCAACCCGTCAGCATAAAATAGTCAACCACAATCCTTCACCATGATTGTACTTGGTAACAACATCTCATCCCTTCTACATGAAGAAAATAGTAAATCATGTGACTTAGGGCATATACAACCCAAATCTAAGCCACCAATCTATGTATGCATCACTAATGAAAGATCAATGGGCAAAGACAACCCATAACCAAACTATAAATGGAACTTATAAGTATAGACCACTTAGAACACTGCACAACTTGTAGATCCAACAAGTCATCATGCATATCCAAATCCAAACACTAATAACCATATCATCATGAGACCAAACTAAAATATGAACTGAGTATACAATGACATCAAATCTTAAATCTTCCAATGCCATAAACTCACAATGCTACCATAGTCAAAATATATCTATAAATTGTTCAGATCAATATATCAACAAATAAATCATGCCAAACCTACACCAAATTTGAACCAATGTGTAGAGCTCTCCAAGAGCTTTTCGTTGACTACTCGAACTCTAAAATCTGACTCCGTATGCCCAAGTTATGCCCTAATCCGTGCTAAAAATAAATAACATCTAACTTTAGGGCTCTTAAAACTTGAAATTTTTTAAAATCATAGAACCAAACCTACACCATGTTGTAGTGGTCTAAATTTTCTTTCCAACGCCTGTAAGAACTCTGAAATCCGATATTTTGAGAGAAAGTTATGGTCATTTTACTAAGATAGTCCTTTTACCATTTTCACTACGATTTTTCATTTTTTATTTTTTCAGTGACGAAAATTTTGACGGGATTAAATTTGATGGCCATCATGGGCTGAAACTAAAAAAACTCTTTCATTTCCTTTGAACATGGCCAAACTAGGGCATATTATATATCAAAATTTATGGAAATTTCAACCCAGATCCAATGGCAAGGTCTGTTTTTACCCAGGAGGTCATTTTTGCATGCTACCCCCCAAAACACTCATTTTAAATGAAACATCCAAAAAATCTTTTTCTCTAACAATTTCACATGCCCAAATCTTTTAACATCCCATCATAATAGCAAATCCAAAACTCTCAAATCTGCAATAAATCATTCATATATCTTCCCCTTTCTTTTATCCTCTCATGCATTCCCATGGATTCAATCTAGGGTTAAAATAATAAAACTATAGCTCTGATACCACTTGTAAGGAAACTTGGCAACAAAGAATATAACCGTTTCCACATAACCCATAATAGATCTAAAATAAACATGGAATTAAAATCCACACACAAGAGAATAGACAACATACCCATAGAATTGTGACACACGATATACCCTGGGAAACCCTAATTGAGGGAAAAAACCCAGCCTCCAAAAGAATCCATCACCATGTATAATTCAAAAAAAATAACCATTGCCATACAACCATGGAAGCCTTCATGGCCATAGCCACAACCGAGCAAACTATGTGAACAAGCATAAATCCACACATCCCATGCCATGCTTCCAACCTTCACAAATGCTCCCTTGGCTAACCTGTCAAGCCTTGTCCCACTTGACTCTTGCCTTTCTCACTCTTTCTCTCTCTAAAACAACTACCCTTGTGGCTGCTTATATAGTAGCAAGTCCCACAAAACCACCAAGTGGTATTACATAAATCATGTGCTAAAACCATGTGCTACCTAACCCACTGACCCCACATTTAATATTGGGCATTTAATTCTTTTCCCCAATATTAAATAATTACATGAAATATTATCACAATATTACAATACAACTCATCAAGAATATTCCATGAAAATCTTTACATGTTGCACATCCATCTAGGTATAACATTACATAACAAAAATAAAATATAACAATATTATGCAATGTGTGCAACACCCATTATCTCAACACTAGTCAACCCCAAAATCCCAAAACACAAACAATATACATACCACAATGTAAGCTTTATGTTTGAGTTTAGCTTTGAACACACAATGTCAATTTACAGTGAAGTTCCAATTTTCACTTCAGTGTGAGCTTTCAAATTTAAAGAGGTACATATTACTCGATAAAGTTTAACTTATTCGATTGCTCAAATAAAATACAAAATTACCCCATTCAATTTCCAAAGATAATAAAGATGCAAACACATGGTTACGGCAAGTAAGAGGTTTCAATTTTCATTCAAGTATATTTTCAAGTGTATAAGATTCATCATTTATTCTACCAGTCAACCCATTTATCTCTTTGAATAAAACATAGAATTATCCCTCCATTATTTTAAAATAATTTTCTAAAATAATTAGAAGATAATTGCTTACTTATCTAAATCATTAAACTAGTTCCCATTGACTTCTAATAAAATCATTTTACTAAAATCAATGTTACTAATAACTAATAACTAATAAAAACTCTCTTAGTTCTAAGAAGTGTCTCCCATTTATATTAAATCAATTTCCTAAGAATAATCAAAGGATAAACAATTATCATAATAATAATGAATGTTCTTCCATTAAATACAACTCTGATTTTATTATAGATATCATCATTTTTAAGGTAAACCCAAATTCCACTAAATATACTCATACATTAACAAATCTTGATTAAGCTTTTCTAGAAGTTTTTAACTCTAACTAGGAAATAAATTTTCTAGTTACCTATTAATCATTCATAACTCCCATTTCCAATTTTAAGTGTATTTTAGGTAAAGGAATACTCAATTCACCCTACAAGTAAATCCTATTCTTATTTTAAATGGTGGGTGCAGTTACCCATAATCGATTTGAATAGAATTCAAGGTGATTGCTTATTCAAATTAATAGAGTAATACCTTTCAATTCTCAAATAAATAATTTGAAATTTCATTCAAATTAAACCCCATTGCATAACTTAATTATTAATTAAATTTAAATAATTTTTACAATTAGTTAAATTAATTAATAATTACATGACTATATTAATAACTCAATGAATATCAGTCATTATCTAAAAATAATTAAAAATCAACTATATTTCGATGCATTAATATTCCAAGTGATATAATTGTAACTTTTTGTTTAAATCACTCAATATCATTATCTAATAATTAGTTCAACATTACATCTCATATCTCCCGAGATTGTTTAATCCAATTAAAATTATTATATTAATTAGATTAATATAATTTATCAATCCTTACTCTTCATCTACAAATAATTTTGCAACTATTATTAAAGAAAATCAGGATTATTAATAATAAAATGAATCCCCATTATGAATTAGAATAATATAACATAATTAAATCTAAAATTAATTATTTAAATTTAATAACAATTAATAAATATTATTTAAAAAAATTAAATACAATTAATAATAATTATCAATTTAAAACCCAATTTATTAAAATAAAACTTCATAATTTTTAAATCTTACCAAAACAATGCAAGTGAATTCAATTCATTGCCAAGCTTCATTTATATGGGGTCTGCTAATCACAATTACCTTGTGGTGATGTTGGTACTTTGCGACCATGCAAACCTACGCCAAAAACATAGCGAGAAATTAAAAGGATGAGGGTGTGGTGGGTTTAAATCTTGCCCACCCCAAAAAAAAATTATTATTATCATATTTAATTAAAGACTTCTACAAAACATTTTTCCTCAATGTTGATATGAATTGTTACCGATAAAGAGGGAATGGGTGCCATGAAAGCTAAGATAATCGGGCATCTAGAGTTTCACTGCATTATGGTAAACCCACTTAGATACAATGTTAATCTTGTCTCCTCCATTTTGAATCATTCATTTCTACATGAGTTAGTACAACATTTGCAGATCTCACTAGTTCATTTGCTAATTCAAAAACTTGTGACTCTCTATCTCAGATTGGAAAATAGAAAATGCCAAAAGGCACTTGGAGATAGCCAGGCAATTGCCAGATTGGAGTGAAATATAGATAGTACAAGTAGTGGGACTTTACCTAACCAAATGTGGAGAGCTAGGAAGATAGGAGATTGGAGAAGTCTTCTAAGAGAAAGCACTGCAACTATTATGGTAGGCGTTGATCCCACACTACAGTTATTTGCATCTAAAGCTGAAGCTTTACTTAAGATTCACAGATTAGATGAAGCAGATGGGGAATACTGGTGGAGAAATTGTGAACAATAGGAAAAAGATGGAGATGAATTTGAATTCCGAAGGGATCCATTGCAGATTCAAGAAAGGTTGACATGGATAGCAAGAAGTAGGATTCAAAATTGTCTGATAATTTTGTGAGTTCTATGCCTGTAAGCTCTAGTCTGAGCATAAAATCATCCAATGCAAGTAGTTGTAGATCATGAGGGTCTATCAATGGTGCTATGAACATTGTAGTGAGCCCTGAAAGGGAGATGGGTGAAAGTTTCTATAGACGCTCAAAAATGGTTCGCATCTACAACCTCATCACTTCTTCAAACTAATTTGTCCCATTTTCTCATTCTACTAACTTCGATCTTTTGGCCAAATTGACCATATTTTTTCATTTGTATCCCCTTTCGTTTCAATTTCATATCAACTCAGAATCATTTCATATAGACTCAGAATCATATCAAATCAACTCGGAATCATATCAAATCAACTTGGAATCAACCCAAATCAACTCAAAATCACTCGAAATTGGTCCTAATCAACCCAAAACATATCAAACATCCCAAATCAATCATCATTCATCTGCTCCTAGGCATTGTTGTGGCTTTCAGTGCCTTGGAAACCTATCAACTTATCAATCTTATCAATCTAACCTTAGTACTATCATGCCTCTCAGTACTAGGTCAAAATAGCATTCATGGCATTCAATCTTTGACATTGTTGAGGCTTTCAATGTTAGATCATGGCATCATCAACCATTTTAATAATATTGACAATGTCCGTCAATGTTATTATGATCAAACCTTATCAATCAATTTCAATCCTATAGCATTTACAGTGTCGGTTAAATGTTACATATCAACCAATTCATGTCATGTGTCCTTGGCATATTATCAACTTCAATCAATCAATTTGATCATGGCTTTGATCTATTGGTCATCATCTTATTTGATCTATATCATCGTCACATTTTCATCAAAGGATATAGTCGCATTCATTTAATCAATTTGGCCAATCATCTGCTAATTTTCTCTATAGGATTAAATAACCCATAATTTAATTCTATTATTCTCACTAATTATTCTTCCTAATTATCATCCTCAATTAATTAATTTTATTAATTAATTGATTCATTATCTGCAAACCATGGAAATTCTTAATTTCCTAAGTTCCATTTTTCATCATTAAATCCATTTTCTACTAATTCTTATTTTGTGGAATAAAAGGATTTTTAATTCAAATATTCCATAAAATATTTCATCATCATGACACTTGGATATGACACCTCATGGATTCTTCTTTGACACTTGGTTGAGATTTGTCATAATAAAATATTATTACCTCTTACGCATGTCCCTATTTGGCTTATTCGTCATAGATCCTTGGCTTTAAGTGGGTTGAGGAATCTTATGACGCGTCATAGATTCTCTTCCAAATTTGACTCTCATGTGTCATAGAATCTTACTTTCGGTATATTCTATCATATTTTTCATAGGAATTATTATTACCTCTTATGCATGTCCCTATTTGGCTTATTCGTCATAGATTGTTGACTTTAACTGGGTTGAGGAATCTTATGATGCGTCATAGATTCTCTTCCAAATTTGACTCTCGTGTGTCATAGAATCTTAATTTTGGCATATTCTATCATATGCATCATAAGAATCTCTTGCCACATTGCATGTTTGTGGGTGACAAATCCAATGCTCTCACCCTACATGAAAATTATAAAATGGACACTCTTCCTCTCATTTCGGATCTGAATGCTTAAGTTTTGAAAATCCAAATCTTTGAATACTTTGAGTCTCTACTTCTTTGCGTGTTGCATTCTTTCTCTCAAGCTTAAAATCACACTTCTAGTATTCTCATGGCATTATCCATATCATAGGCTTTGGCTTCAATCTTGTGTGCACTATAGGCAAGTTTGGAGCTACAATCATTTGGAGAAAAAAGAAGAACATGGGAGCTACAAATGGAAAGAGAGTTTTTAATTATGTTTTCTTTCTTTTGATTAGTTTGGCTTTCATGGTAGACTAGTGGGTGATAATACATGTTGATTGAGTTTTTGATTTGCTCATAGTGTGTTATGCATTTAACCCATTTTTTTGGTCCTACATTTGGTGAACCCGA
The DNA here is from genome assembly GCA_028749045.1 of Cupressus sempervirens. NCBI lineage: Eukaryota > Viridiplantae > Streptophyta > Pinopsida > Cupressales > Cupressaceae > Cupressus > Cupressus sempervirens. Next base: position 63,040,173 of record CM053789.1, read on the forward strand.
CGTGAACATGCAGATCTAACTTGGGTTTTCTTGTTTGTGCTTGTAGGTGCAAGGAAGGAGCTCACTTGGAAGGGTATAATGACTATCTGCTCTTCCTCTTCACACATAGATTAATCAGGGGGTCTAGTAAAATTCTTATATGCTGTTGTTTCATACATTCTGTTAGCTTGCTATCCTAGGGCGCACTCTGCTCTGTCATGGCACACTTGGGACCCCTAGAAGCAGTTTTAGGAGCCCAGAAGACACCAAAGCCTCTTTCTACTATTTCCAACTTACCAACTGCACCCATCTAGGCCCCAACTGTGTCATTGGATCAATCTACACTATTTGGGTGCACTTGGGAGTGTATCTCTAAAAATTTTAGTTTCTGGGTCCTGACTAGGCACCCATTTCCCCACACCCTGCACCTGACTTCCCAACTGCACCCTAAAACTACCAACTGTGCCCAACTGGGCCCCAACTGCATCATTGATGTAGTCTGCACTATCTAGGCACACTTGGGGATGTTGAGAGCCATTTTGGCCTTCTGGGGAGCAATTTGCACTGTCGGAGCACACCTAGGTTCACAGTAAGCACATGCACCAATCAAAATCTGCATTTCAAGTTCCTATCACTCTCTAGGACATAGATTAGGTGATTTTTGTGTTACTGATGGTCTATTTTCAGCATGTGGCAATCGTGGGATGAAGACATGATCATAAACTGCTAATGCTTTGTTTGCAGGACGTTGTCGAAGACTTTGTGTGTCTTTGAAAACTATGTGTGTGGATTTCCTAGATTAGATAAAATTTTGTTTGGTGCTTAAAAATAACCTTTTTCTTTTCTACCTGGCGTGTCTATGATGTTAGATCCCTAGGAGTTGCATTGGACATATCCTCTCCCCTCACCATTCATGGATCTTGGGTGTAAGAGAAATCCATGTAACTTCTATAGGAGGCTTGCCTTGGACCAAGATACTCGATATTGGGTATGCCAAGGGACGACCTCAGAGCAGTAACAGGCCAAAGCTAGGTCAACATTCCAGCCGCTATATAAAACTTGATTACAGTGAAAGTTGTGTCGACGGTATTGCTACGTGATAGCTCTCCTCCAGTACCCTTGTGGTGCATCAAACCCTGGTTCTCAGGGCTAGGAGACCTTTTGTGAAAGTTTATCATTAACTTGTCAAACAAAATGCCCTTACTAAAAACCATGTTTTAGTGGCCAAAATCCTTTCTATCTACTGGCTCAAGGGGTCACCCATGCTCGTGAAGACATCCTACATTCTTGTGGTCCTTAGTAGAGGCAACAGTCCCTTGGGAAGTCATGCCCCTTGGGAAGCAGATCTTGGTAGCCCCAAGAAGTGAGTGCGCTATAAGGGGGAGCCTGTGGTGCCAAGATCCTAGGTTTTCCGCTCTGGATAAGCACGGTTGAACTTCAACTCAAGTAGGAATTCAGTGGATACAGTCCTAAAAGCCTAGGTTGTGGTGTGTTTGTTAACTTTTTAAAACAGCTATTCTTGTCTTAATTTGTCTTGCGTGTGTGTAATGCATAATCAAGATAAAAGCCAAACTGTTAAATTTACACCTTGGATATCATTTGAACTTGTCAAAACCTCACACATTGCCAAAACATTTCTACCTTTATCAAACTTTGCAAACATTGATTCAACACACTCGAACCTTGGAAAACATGGCGACTTGTGCTCTTAAATGTGCTTGGCAAAACGTAAATCTCACACTTGCATAGATTTCACTTGCATTCACCCTAGTCCAAGCTTCATTCTTACATCATATAGACTTCATATTGCACCTTTTAGTCCTCATTTAGTATCTATTACTTTTCATATTGCATCCATTTAGGTTCAGTTTTACTTTCCTTAGTTTTTGCATTCCCATCTCAGAATTAGCACTTTGCATTCACCACCTTGCATCTTTACATGCCTATTCATTATCTTGACCACTTTATCCATCATTTTGAGTGTCCTAATCATCATTTTGAGCATCCAAACTGGCCCTAACACTGTCCTGTACCATTTACCTCTCTGTGACATCAATCTTGAAACCATAGCTTCTAGAATTGCCTCAGTTTCAGCCCAGCTTACCAACTGCGCCCAGAAACTACCAACTGCACCCAACTGGGCCCCAACTATGTCATTGACATAGTCTACACTGTCTAGGTGCACTTGGTGGTCCTGAGATCTAGTTTTGGGTTCCAGATAACATTTTAGGTTTTCAACAGTGTCCTTAGGTAGCTGCTTAGCTTCCCTTGCACTAGCTTGCCCAAATCTGCATTCTAAAACACCTAATCATCATAACCTTCACTTAAGACATCATTCTATACATAATAACATTCATTTTGTATCTCCCAACCCATCCTAACATCAACCCCAACATTCTAGCTTCTTGGCATGTCGGTTTGGTAACCATACCCCTCAGAATCAGCAAACATTCTTCCTAGCTTACCAACTGCGCCCAGAAACTACCAACTGCGCCCAAATTGGCTCCAAGTGCATCAATGACATAGTTGGTATTGTTAGGGTGCACTTGGCACTGTTAGGGCACACTTGGGTACCTGCATGACCATTTTGGGCCTCCGAACTGCACTTTAGGACCCCAAAACTTAGGAGCCTCTACACCTCCCTGTTCTGCACTTGACCCAAAACCACATCTTACACCCAAAATCCCCTTTTGCATCATAGGCATTGTCTGTATCACATATTTTCTCAGCATCACCACCATTTTGAGTCCTCTAAATGTCATTTTGAACTCCCAAAACCTTTGAATTTAGTAAAAAATCTAAACAAAGTATGAGTCTTAGAGTATCTCCTAGTGTTGATGGATAATGGATCTTGACTAGTCTTTTTATCCTTGCTTATCATTTTCTTTGGTCAAAATCTATCTATGTCTTAATAGATTTGACCTTTTCATCTTTTATCAATTTGATCTTTTCGTCTTTTATCATTTTTTTGGCAAGATCCAAAGTCCTTTATCACAAGGTTAAACTCTTAGGCAAAATACTTTCAAAAGGTTTTATCTAAGTTAAAAACTTTCCATATACCCTTGTCATAGCATAATCATATCCCTAGCATCCCCAAACATCATTTTGACCTACCCTAGTGGTATATCCTCTTCATATTGCATTGATCAAAATCCTTAACATCATTTTCACTACCAAACCCTATCAAATTGTCCATCAACCAAATTACCTTCTTGAGCATTTACCCTCATTTTTCATGTCCCAAACGTCATTACAAACCCTAGAACATCATCCTTTGCATGATATACCTTGCATACATCAACCTTTATCATCCTTAGTAAGTCCAAAACATAACCCTAATTATCCTTTTGCATACTTTAGAGTCATTTTCATTCCTTCTAGTCAAACCTCAAAACATCACCTTGCATTTGCATTTGCATAACATCCCTAGGATATTTGCACTTTGCACATAAAAACCATAATTCATCCAGCATTTCCTCACATTGTATAACATTCCTAAATACTTAAAAATCCCAAAAACACTCATATCTTGCATACCCACCACTCTTTGCACTCTTAGGTATCATGCCAGCACTTACTAGGAGACAAGCAGCTAAGAGACCTAAGGAACTTTATCAACCTTTGTAATCTAAGGGACAAGCACAACCAAAACCTTTTCCAAGACAAAGAAAGAGCAAGAAAATCCAACAAACCTTTGGCAAAGACCAAATCGAGGCATCACAACCATTACTAGCAGACCCTTTGAATATGTATTCGCAAGATCCTCATAATCAAGCTATGGCACAACAAACCTTGACCAATGCACCTACCATGAGATTTCCTCCAAACAGTTCCCCACACATGCGATGGTTCAATGGAGTCCTGACTTTGAACCTATATTCGTTCCAATGCCACTAGGAGAAGGAAGTGTACCAACCTCACCTGAAGATGAACAATCAAATTCATTTGAATTCAGCCAACCTAACACATCAAGCATACAACAAGGTATTATACACCTAAGTGATGACTCTGACACTGATTATGGCATCACTGATGAAGAAATGGCTAGGGTATGTCAAGACAAAAGTTTTCACAAGAACTTCAAATGTTTGGCAGCACAAGAAATTGTCAAATTTAACCCAAACTTGGAAGGTCCTAAGTCCAAAAATCAAACCAACAAAACAATTGAAAATATCCAACCCATGATAAATTTGGACTTAGAAAAGGGAAAACAACCTTTGGAGTTTTCAAACACAATAATGGCACCTATAAGGTCCCATCAAGAACCAACAATTAAAATCCTCCAAAGTACATTTGAACACATCAATGTTAAACCCTTGTTTGATGAAATACCACCAATCCCTAAACACGCCAAAAGGACATTAAGACTTGATTTTAGTCACATGATGCAACAACAAGATGCACCTAAAGGAACCCATGCTCTAGGGATGCTAGACATACCTTCTTTGGAGGCAAATCAACAAAGTACACCTTTGCTCCTAACTTTACCCAGTGCTATGACATCAAACACTATGGAGCCTCTCATAAACACACCATGTGAAACATCAAGTGCAACTATCCCTATGGACACACAAAAGAAAAGTCTTATTGACATTACACCCATTCCCAATAGAAATGTATCTCATAGTCAAGTCAATATGATGTCGCAAGCAGGAACATCTAAAACACAATGGTACCAAAACAACAATACAAACATGACGTTCAATTCTCAAGGACTTAGTCAACCCCCATGACAACAACAACCTACAATGGTACAAGGACTCAACACTTCCAAGGCACAACCAAGTCTACATCCACTTGACACACATCCCACATATCAACAACAACAACCACAAGTCGGGCAAACATCCAACATTCCTAACACGCAATCCCATGTGGAGCCACTTGACTTACACACAATTTATCAAAAACAATTCTAAAAACAACAAATGATGTTTGCTAAACAAAAAGAGCAACTCAAGAAATAGTTGGAATACCAAAGATTCCTTGAGCAACAAATCACATACCAGCAACATTTGTTACAACAACATGTGCCACAACAACCTCAACAAATACCTCTAGAAAAACAAGCATGCACATGGTCTCAGATACAACCAACAGAGGTATCCCAACAACAACCACAACACACGACACAACAACAACACATGGTACAAAAATCACAGTCAATCCCACAACAAATGCCACATCAAATACCATAACAAGTTCCCAACAATAGGGACCTTTCTTTCTTCAAGGTGCCAACATACCTCCACCACCTAGTGACACTTCATCAGACTCATCAGACACAAAAATGTCAGAACCAAGTAGACATAGTTGTTGCCATAGCAAATGGTCTACTCATAGACACAAAATACTTATCATGCAAAACCCCAATGAAGAACTATTACAACAATTCAAACAACTTTCCAAACAAGTCAAGGCATTGGGAGTCCAAAAGAAATAGGCTCTATATACAGAAAGGGACCTACGTCCTAACCCATTCGATAAAAGTCTGTATATACCTCCATTCCCAAAACACTTTGAAGCTCCAAGGTTTGAAAAATACAAAGGAAAAGGCAACCCTATTGATCACATCTAAGAATTTTGTGCTTCATGCACCAAACTTAGTGATGAGCCCATGTTCCTTATGAGATTGTTCCCTCATTCTCTAGGTGGGCTTGCACTTGAATGGTACTCCAAACTTCCTGGTAATATCAAATCTTGGTCAGAACTAGCAGACAAGTTCATCTCCCACTTTTCCTTTAACATCGCAAATGAGGTGACACTTTCTGATTTGTGCTCAACTAAACAGAAGGCAGGAGAATCATTCATCACATTCTTACTACACTGGAGAAACCTAGTTAGTCAATGCTCACTAGATATTCTTGAAGAACAACAAGTAAACCTGTGCATTGAAAACTTAGTCCTAGACTTAATGTATGAACTCAAAATCAAGAGTCCAAGCACCATTTCTAAACTAATGAAAAAAGGGGCTAGTATTGAAGATGCTCTTATCCGTAATGGAGTCCTCAAGATAACCAAAGAAAACACAAACACCAACTCGTCTAATGACAAGGCAAAATTTTTCTCCAAAAACAAGAATGTGACTAATGATGGTATTGTGGATGCTCGCACAATTAGCACAACACAACCTCAATTGACTTTGAAAGGTGTAAACCCTACAAATTCACAAACCTCTAATCAAACATCCACTCCACAACAAAAAATTGAGACTCCCACGCAAGATAAACCTCGAAGACATCCTAGAACCAAAGACAAGAAATTCACACCATTGGGAATACCACTTGAGACTGCATTACAATAGTTACTAAGGAATAACTTCCTACAACTACCCCCAATCAAAGATGAACCATTAACTAAAGCAGATTGGTGGGATGACAAAAAGTATTGTGATTACCATCGCATCAAAGGACACAAGACTTCATCATGCTTCCAATTGAAACATGCAATACAAGACCTTATTGATGTTGCTGTCATCACAATTGATCCATCATTATTAGCATCCAACTCTAATTAGACTATTTTCAAAGATCCTTTGGGTAATCATGACAAAGAGAAACCCTCAAGTTCAAACTCTAACTTGCAAGGTAATGTGAATTACACACGTACTGGCCATGACTACACCATCAATTGCTTTAATGAGTCTAACTTTCGCATATCCACATTCACATTGAAGGTTGAAAACCCTCATTGTGTTTTCACTACATGCTGTAGCAAGATCACCCTACCTAGAGCCCCAGTTAGACCTACTACTTCTACTAGACCTGTACCCCCATCTAGACCTGCTACTCCTACTTTAGCTGATTATAGCCTTGTTGAACAACTCAACAAAACACCTGCACAAATATCCATTTTGGACCTACTGTGTGCATTCCCCCAACACCAAAAGATCTTGGAGCAAGCCCTGAAAGAGTCAATAGTCCCAGATAACATGTATGCTGCCCAGTTCCAAGCCATGGTTGGGAACCTATCCGCATCACAACATGTCACATTTTCACCCTAAGATATTCCTAAGGAAAAATCTAACCACAATGATCCCCTCCATCTTGACGTCTTTGTTCGTAATGTTAAAGTTAGACGTGTATTGATAGATGGAGGAGAGGGGCTGAATATTTGTACACTTAAAGTAGTCAAAGGTTTGGGGTATTCTGAAAATGATGTGGATCCCTTTTGAAGGACCACAATCAAAGCCTATGATGATGGTGAACATTTCTCTACAGGGGTTATCATCTTACCTATCAGAGTTGGTCTAGCTACTGAAAACACTTTATTCCAAGTTCTAGATATAGAAATGAATTGCAATATGATACTAGGCCACCCATGGATCCATGCTATGAAAGTAGTTCCTTCTACATATCACCAATGCTAAAGTTCTCCTATAATAATATAGAGGTAACCATCCCTTGTGATCCAGATCCCTTCTAATTCTGTGCCAATCTTAGAGGAACCACTGTGTACTAGGTCCCGAAAAACCATGCAGTAAATCCACTAGAGTCCTCCAAGTATGTTGATCCTTCCACACTCACACCCACATCCAAAGGAAAGCTTAAAATGCAGGACCAAGGTTACGGTGAGTACACCATGTCTCATGCTTTTCACATTAGGAAACTTCCTTTATCCCCCAAGTCATATGGTATACCTCAGCTTATACAACACAAGCCTAAGTTTGCACTTCAAAAAAAACCTTCTATAGTATTCACTAGTGGAGGTAGGCTACATGAAGAACACATCTATGAAAATACCTCTAAATGGATGGAATAGGCTAAAGTAGAACAAGAAATTACTCCTATATCCCCCAACAGGTATGGACCTAGATTCACCATCATGCAGAAAAAGGGATATGATGGATGTAGTAACCTAGGACTTAAAAAATAAGGCATTTTTCAACCCATCACTACCTCAAGACAACCTCATAGCTTGGGACTTGGATTCAAACCATTTGTTTTGGGTCTTCCTAATACCGAGTCATCCTCATCTGAGGAGGTGAATGCTTCAAACAATGACAAGGCATCTGAGAATAACCAACCCAAACCCACCCAATATGTATCTAACATTGACAATCTTGATACCTCCTTTGGTCTTGATCATATGTTTGCAGACCCAGATAGCTGACCCATTGAAGATAAATATGTTAATTCACTTGTCACTCAAAGCAGTTCTTCACCTTAGATCAAAACATTTTGGGATCCAAGCCCTCCTGCTTCTGAACATGATCCTAATGACATCACTGAAGCAAATATCCATATATATGCCTTGGACCAAAGCTTATTCAACACCGATGATGGCATTTCCTTAGTTTTCCCTGAACTTATTGATTGGGACCAACAAGGACCACCAATGTTTGATCAGTTTGAAAATGATGATGCCATCGCAAAATTCTTTAAGCTCCATGAAGATGTACTAGGAGGTGATCACAAGTCTAGATTTTCCATTAATCTAAACATGATGGAATATTTTGGGGAGTCAACTCCATCTTCCAGTCACAACATTGAAAACATAATGAAAAAAGACACAAAAAGGTCTCTTGGTGAAAATCAAAAGGCGCCATTAGACCATGAAAAAGTAAAAATAAAGGACGTATCCGAGGGTGAAAACCTCTCTGAGGCACCTGAGGATGGAATATTGGACACACTCCCATTAAAGAAAAAATCAGCATTACTTGTAGAGATGACAGAAGAGATTAATCTGGGAACTCCTAACAACCCCAAAATCATACACATTGTGGTCTCATTATCACCAGAAGAGAAGGATGAATTTATTAGATTTTTTCTAGAGAGGTAGATCAACTTTGCTTGGTCTTATGCAGATATGACCAGATTAGATCCTGAACTAGTCCTTCATCACTTACCACTAAAACCACAAATGAAACAAGTAAAGAAAAAGTTGAGAAAAATGCATCCCCAAGTTTCTCTCCTTGTCAAAGCTGAATTAAAGAAACTATTGGATGCTGGCTTCATAAGACCCATTGATTATGCAGAGTGGATATCTAATCTAGTGCCAGTAAGAAAACACTCTGGGGGAATCTGGATATGCACTGATTTTCATGATCTTAACAAGGCATGTCCCAAAGATGATTTTCCTTTACCAAACATAGATATCATTGTAGACATGACAGCTGGGTATGAGATGTTATCACTAATGGATGGCTTTTTTGGCTATAATCAGATAAGAATCGCCCCTGAAGATCAACACAAGATAGCTTTCACATGTCCTTGGGGAACATACTACTGGAATGTCATGCCATTTGGTCTTAAAAATGCTGGGGAAACATATCAAAGAGCAATGACTACAATCTTCCATGATTTCATGCACATCCTCATGGAAGACTATGTTGATGACTTACTTTGCAAATCCTATAAAAGGAAAGAACACTTGGGCATCCTGGATCAGATATTCACCAGAATGGAAAGCTATAAGCTTTGTCTAAATTCAAAAAAGTGTGTATTTGGAGTTGTCTCTGGAAAGCTCCTAGGCTATATTGTCTCTCGACAAGGCATTGAAGTGGATCCTGAGAAAGTAAAAGCAATACTTGACATGCCTCCAACAAATTAAAAAACCCTAAGAGGACTACAAGGAAGATTGTAGTCTATCTGTAGATTCATTGCACAATCGGCCGATAAGTGTCACTCCTTTCAACACCTCTTACATAAAGGAGTATCCTTTACATATAATAAGTAGTGCCAAGAATCTTTCCAACAACTCAAGGATTATGATGCAGGAGCATCTTGCAATGCAAATTATTGGGAAAAAAAAAAATTGAAAAAAAAAATTTGAAAAAAAAAAAATTATGGAGGAGAGAGAAAGTGACGAGAATTAGAGAAAGTATAATAATAAAATAAAATAAATGGAAAAAAGGAGAAAAGGAAAAATTTCTATTTTCGAGGTGCATAGGTGGCATAATAGAAAAAATAAAAAAATAAATGATTGTCATTTCATTTATCAAGGTGTGTGGGTAGAATTCTAGAAAGTTATGAATATTGTAGAAAATTGTGAATATTGTAGAAGGTTGTGGAAGTTGTAGAAGCTCAAGGAGTAGCTTGAGAAGTGGAAGCTCAAGAAGAAGGCGAAAGCTCAAGGAGAAGCTTGAGAAGGAGAAGCTCCAGGGGAAGCTTGAGGAGTAGAAACTCAAGGAGAAGCTTGAGAAGTAGAAGCTCAAGAAGGTGAAGCTTGGAAAGCTTGGAAGGCTTCAAGGTGTGAAAGAGAAAGAGGAAAGTGAAGAGTGAGTTTTCCTGAGTCTATGGATAGAGTGCTAAGTGTGAGGCAGTTTACACTTGGATCTTGGATTAAGTTTGTGAGAAGAGCTAGTGACTGCAGTTTAGAAACAAGGAGGTTGCTTGGTGGCTTGCGAGTACAAGTTGAGATCTTAGAGGTTTCTACTAGAGTGTGGATTTGGACTAGCTTGGGTTTGGATTAGATCTTGAGAGATCTTGCAAAAATGTTATTGTAATTACTATTGGATTTTCAAGTGTAATAAAATTGTTTTGTCATCTCATTTTCTCCATATTGTTGCATTCTTGGTTGTGAGTTGTTAAGGGTGGTGTGGCCCTTCATCAATGGTATCAAAGCGTACCTACATTAGTGGTATCAAAGCGTACCTTCATCAAGTGGTATTAGAGTAGGAGTTCCTGAGTGGATAAGAAAATCATCGAAGTGTGAGGTAGTTTGTACCAAGACCTTGGTTGGGTGAAGTTTATCAAAGCTTGTGGATTGTAGATCCATTGTCCTAGACTTGTGATGTGGTTCCTGATTGTTTGTGCGAGGTGGCAGGTTGCGATTTGACTTGCAAACAATTTGGTTGTCACAAGGAGTGTAGGAAAGGTTTTTCGCAGAGGGTTTACGAAGATCTTGGGAGATGGCTCCAAGAGGATTGGACCCTAATATGATTGCAAAAATCCATGATATAGGGGAGAGGAATTTTTTTAAGATGTTTGCTCGGTTGGATGCTAGATTGGCTAATCAAGCTAAGAAGGTCAAGGTGGAAGAGGATGGTTTTGTTGATCAGATTGTGGAGTTTGATGCAGAACCTGCAAAGCAACTAGAGGTTTTTGCTAAAGATATTCCTAATGTTGTTGATGCTGGGACAGAGGTTGGTTTTCATGATCAATTGGTTGAATCTGACATGGAGATTGTAGAGCACTCGATCATGGATGATCCAGTTGTTGGAGCTGAGTGATGTATTGCAGAGCATCTTTTTGTGAGCAATGAGGTTGTTGGTGTTGAGAGTTTGGCATGTGTGATGGAAATCTACATGTGGCTGTTGAAGTGAAGCTTGTTATTGCTGGTATGGATTCACTAGTTGTTGATGTGAATGGGAGTTCGGTAATGAACAATTATGTTCAGTTTGTTCTTGGGAGTGAGCATGCCAATTGGATAGTTGAGATTCTAGTGTTTGATAGAGTAATGCAGATGTAGAAGATTTGCATGCTGATTTTCTTGTCCCTGTTGAGGTGGAACCTTTGGTGAAGATGAAGATGGTTGTAGATCTTTCTTTTTGGTGTGAAAGTGTGGGACACACTTTTCTATCTACCGAGGGAGTTTGATGCAAGAGCATCTTGCATGGAAAATTATTGGGAAAAAAAAAAATTGAACAAAAAATTTGAAAAAAAAAAAATTGTGGAGGAGAGAGAAAGTGACAAAAATTAGAGAAAAAATAATAATAAAATAAAATAAATGGAAAAAAGGAGAAAAGGAAAAATTTCTATTTTCGAGGTACATAGGTGGCATAATAGAAAAAATAAAAAAATAAATGATTGTGATTTCATTTATCAAGGTGTGTGGGTAGAATTCTAGAAAGTTATGAATATTGTAGAATATTGTGAATATTGTAGAAGGTTGTGGAAGTTGTAAAAGCTGAAGGAGTAGCTTGAGAAGTGGAAGCTCAAGAAGAAGGCGAAAGCTCAAGGAGAAGCTTGAGAAGGAGAAGCTCAAGGGGAAGCTTGAGGACTAGAAGCTGAAGGAGAAGCTTGAGAAGTGGAAGCTGGAGAAGTAGAAGCTCAAGAAGGTGAAGCTTGGAAAGCTTGGAAGGCTTCAAGGTGTGAAAGAGAAAGAGGAAAGTGAAGAGTGAGTTTTCCTGAGTCTGTGGACAGAGCGCTGAATGTGAGGTAGTTTACACTTGGATCTTGGGTTAAGTTTGTGAGAAGAGCTAGTGACTGCGGTTTAGAAAGAAGGAGGTTGCTTGGTGGCTTGTGAGCATAAGTTGAGATCTCAGAGGTTTCTACTAGAGTGTGGATTTGGACTAGCTTGGGTTTGGATTAGATCTTGAGAGATCTTGCAAAAATGTTGTTGTAATTACTATTGGATTTTCAAGTGTAATAAAATTGTTTTGTCATCTCATTGTCTCCATATTGTTGCATTCTTGGTTGTGAGTTCTTAAGGGTGGTGTGGCCCTTCGTCAGTGGTATCAGAGCATACCTACATCAGTGGTTTCAGAGTGTACATTCATCAGATTATCTTCTACATCCACCAATTTTAATGGCTCGTATTCCAAGCAAAACATTTATCTTATATATATCTACTACAGATACAACATTAAGGGCTCTCTTAGCACAAAATGATGAACAAGGAAGAGAGCGAGCCATATATTACATCAGTAAAACACTTGTGGGCTATGAGCTAAATTATTCACTAATTGAACGAGCCTGCCTTGCTGTTGTCTTTGTAACCCAAAAGCTTAGACATTACATGCTCCATCAGAAAACAATGCTCATCCATAAGATTGACCCACTGAAATACCTCCTCAGTAAGGCTGCTCTCATAGGATGCTTAGCCAAATAGGTCATGATCCTTAGTGAATTTGACATAGAATATGTAGACAGAAAAGCAATCAAAGGGCAAGTGATAGAAGATCAATTAGCAGAAGAGCCTATGTCAGATGGTCATCCTATGTTAATAGAATTTCTAGATGAAGCTATATTTCATATGGATGTAGCTAACAAATGGAAGCTTTATTTTGATGGATCACATACACGAAATGGTTCAGGAGCTAGCATTATGTTTATCACTCCTCAAGGAGACATAATCCCCAAGTCATATAGGATTGCATTCCACTGTACAAACAACATAGCAGAATATGAGGCACTAATCATAGGGCTCAAGATAGCTATCCAATGGAAAATTCAACATTTACAAGTCTTTGGGGATTCCTAGTTGGTCATCCACCAAGTCAATGATGACTATGAAACCAAAGATGATAAACTAATGCCCTACAAGCAGATGGCAGACTTCCTTAAGTCTAAATTTGTTACTATATCTTTTTATCAACTACCAAGAATACACAACAAGCAAGCTGATGCTATCGCTACCATTGCTTCTATGATTGATATGTCTCAAAATGTGGAACGCTATGAATTCCTTGTTGAGCAACTTTTGATTCCAGCATTTGAGCTCTCCCAATCTGAGTTTGTGTGTGAACTTGTTGATCCCAATTCTCCTTGGTATCAAGACATTTATGATTACCTACATGCCCAAATCCTACCACTCAACTTATCCAAAAATGACCGTCGAGCCTTTATCCATCAAGCTGCTAGATTGGCCATCATCGGTGACACCCTTTACAAAAGATCTTTTGACCAAACCTTTCTCGGATGCCTTGATTCGCAAGAAGCTGAAACTGCCTTGCATGAGGTTCACAAAGGTATATGTGGAGGCCATTTCAATGGTCTAAGTCTAGCCAAGAAGCTTGTCAGAGCTGGGTATTATTGGCCCACCATTGAATAGAATGCCCATGACTTTGCCAAAACATGCCATAAGTGTCAGATACATAGCAATCTAATCCATGCACCAGCACAAGAATTGTAGCCAGTCATATCACCATGGCCCTTTTCACAATGGGCATTTGATCTTATCAGAGCTATTTCTCCTCCATCCTCTGATGGTCACAAGTTCATTATCACGGCAACAAAATATTTTACCAAGTGGGTTGAAGTTGTCCCCTTGACCTTCACCACTGGCAAGTAGATCTCCAGGTTTATTCTAAACTGTATCATATGTAGGTATGGAATTCCCTTGGCTATTATTACTGACCATGGTACTCCATTTCAAAAAAAAGATGTAGACAAGCTTTGCGAGAAGTACAACATATACCATGGATATTCTAGTATTTACCATCCAAAAGGAAATGGCCAAGCAAAAGCATCTAACAAGACCATCGTTAAGATTCTCCAAAAGACTGTCAATGATTCGGGCCGAGACTGGCACCTCCAGCTAAATCCAGCTCTTTGGGCATATCGAACAAGTGTCCATGCTCCTACTGGTGCAACACCATACTCTCTTGTCTATGGCACTGAGGCTAGACTTCCCATTGAAGTTGAAATTCCATCATTAAGAGTATCCCTACAAGATGTTGTTGATGATGAAAACTACCGAATATCTAGGCTTCATGAGCTAGAAATGCTTAATGAACAAAGACAAGCTGCCTTGACACACTTGCAAGCTTACCAAAATTGACTCAAATGGAGCTATAACAAGAAAGTACGAGGTCATCATTTTGAGATAGATGATCTAGTCCTAAAGATGAATTACAAGACACAATAGCACAGAGAAAAACAAGGAAAATTTGAGCCAAATTGGGAAGGACCTTATATAGTTACTGTATCCTTTGGATCCGAAGTATATCATCTTGCAACTCTAGAGGGTGAACCATTGCCCATGTCCATCAACAACATGCATCTTCGCAAGTACTACACTTGATTCTATCTAAAAGTCTTGAAAAAATACCAAAAAAAATTGAAAAATGTCAAAAAAAAAAGAAAGAAAGAAAAAAATGGATGCCTTGATGAAAACCTGGCAAACAGGCGTCTTGGCATGAAAATTTGAGTCAAGAGAAAAATTTCCTCCAAAAGTGAAAACCTGGCAAACAGGTGCTTTGGGCAAGTACCATGGTGAAAACCTGGCAAACAGGTTCCATGTGTAATCAGTTATTGCTCCTTCATCTATCAGGATTCCATTTGGTCTTTTCCCCCTCTATCATTCCTTGATCATATCCTTCATATTGCAAGACATCCTTGGTTCCTTATCATGGCTCATGAACTAGTTAATGTCCTTCTTTATCTTACCAAGCATTACCAGTCTGCACACACACTCTATCATTGGCCTTTGTACATAGTTGGTGTCTTGTCTTGGGGCATATTACCTACATGGTGCATGAGTTTGAATTTGAACTAGGGGCATAACCCTAAGTGCTTTTTATCCATTGAATCTATCACATAACGGATTGAAGCTAACACTTCTATATGCTTATACAATCCTGAAAAAATCCCTAGAAATCATAAAATGTCCTGAGAAAATCACTAAAAATCACATAATGTCCTGAAAAAATCACTAAAAATCCCATAATGTCTTGAAAAAATCACTAAAAATCACATAATGTCTTGAAAAAATCCTAAAAATATGATCCTGAAAAAATCACTAAAAATTATAACATGTCCTAAAAGAAATCCCTAAAAATCATAAAATGTCCTGAAATAAACCATAAAAATCATAAAATGACCTGAAGAAACTAGTCACACAAAAATATCAAATATCCCCAAAAACCCTAAAATTCACAAAACTCATCAAAAAATTTGCAATAAACCTTGTACATATTCACTGTGGATAACCATCCCTTTTGTGTTCACCCTTGCACTTTTGCAGACTGAAAATCAAAGCACTACACTTCAATTCCAATCACAACATCTAAGCAACGTGACCAACAATCAATCCAAGATGTCACTATGAACTTATCAACTAACAAAACTATCACATCATCAACATATCAAAAACTATCTACACACCTAAAACATAACAAGACCGTAATAATGGACAAGAATAGCTTTTGGCTCACGCTGTTTAGTGAGTGATTTATTTTTTTCTTTGTTTTTCTTTGATCATGTTCCTATGCCACTCGATGATATAAATTGATCTATGAGAGTGGCCAGGATGGTTCATGGTCATCTTTTTCTATTTTCTATCTGTTACAATGTACCTTTGAGAGTCTGGGGCATGTACATATGCCTCAGGAAGGATAAGGTCATTCTCTATTTGCATCATGCTTGTTTATGCAAAAGGCTTGCATTTGCGCTCTGGCCCTTTATGCCATGATGCGTTGCATTCCCTTTTCCATATCAAAATAAAGCTCCATTTGACATATAGTGCACTTTCTAGAAGAAAAAGTGTTTCCATCATACTAACATCTCCTCATCTCATCTTTCTTTTTCATCTCATTCTCCATCACCATGATCATGTCTTCTGATTCACCAAATCATCTTCATCTTGCATTCATGCATTTTTGCATCATCCTACACTGTCAATCAACTTTTTGTGGCTTTCCACCTAGTTCAACCTTAGTATGACATTTGTATCATCATATTTGACCAAATTTGTGCATTTTTATGATTTCCCTCATGTTATGAGATCTTTCCATCATTTTGGGCATGCACGCACAGTTTCGGGTCATTCCGAGTCCAATCGGGCTGATTTTGGGCATCAGAACCTTTTAGGGAGTAGTCTGCACTTTCAGGGAATAGTTGGGGTTCCCAACTACATCATTGAAACACTTGGCCATGCCAACTATTTCATTGATGCACTTGGTAGAGTTTGGGTGCACTTGGGAACCTAGGTTATCTAGAACTGCTCTTGGAACCCCTAAGTTGCACTCCGAAGGCCATAACTTTTGCGTTTCAACTCTGATTTATGAACTGTCAGTTGCATTGGAATCATATCTTTCTTGTGAAAAGAATGAGCTATCATTTTCATTATTTGGTCTTTGTATGGATTTTTCATCCTTGCAATTACTCTTGGGCTCCTAGTTGCCCCCCATCATGTTGATTTTGGCCCCCAAGGCCTTCTCAGGCACATTTTACACCTTCTGAGACCACTTGGGCTTCCCAAGTGCATCATTGACACACTTGGTACTGTCATGGCACACTTGGGCTTACCAATTGTGTCAATGATGCACTTGGTTGAGTTTTGAGCGCAGTTGGGGACCTAGGATACCCAAAACTGCTCCTAGAGCCCCTATGTTGTACTCCGAAGCCCATAACTTTTGCATTTTAACTCAGAATTGCAATCCGTTAGTTGCGTTGGATTCATATCTTCATTACGAACAACTTGAACTATCATTTTCCTCATTTTTTTATCTTTCTTGAGTGGTAACCCATGCAATTATTCTTGGGCTATGGATTGACCCTGCACTCTAGACCTCATAACTTTCACATTTTTGCTCTGATTTTCATTCCGTCAGTTGCTATGGTTTTTTATTCTTTTTGTCAATAAATTGACTTATCATATGCTTATCTTCATCAATTTATCAAGGGGGCACCCATATATATCATCCCTACTGGGGCATGTTGTGGAATTCTCATCATTTATTCTTTGATACAACACTCTAAATCACATTGTGTCAAAGAGGGGCAAAATGTAGATGCTCAAAAATGGTTCGCATCTACAACCTCATCACTTCTTCATACTAATTTGTCCCATTTTCTCATTCTACTAACTTCAATCTTTTGGCCAGATTGACCATATTTTGTCATTTGTATCCCCTTTCGTATCAATTTCATATCAACTCAGAATCATTTCATATCAACTCATAACCATATCAAATCAACTCGAAATCATATCAAATCAACTTAGAATCACCCCAAATCAACTCAGAATCACTCAAAATCAGTCCTAATCAACCCAAAACATATCAAACATCCCAAATCAATCATCATTTATCTACTCCTAGGCATTGTTGTGGCTTTCAGTACCTTGGAAACCTATCAACTTATCAATCTTATCAATCTGACCTTAGTACTGTCATGGCTCTTAGTACTAGGTAAAAATATCATTCATGTCATTCTATCTTTGATGTTTTTGAGGCTTTCAATGTTAGATCATGGCATCATCAACCATTTTAATAATATTGACAGTGTCCGTAAATGTTATTATGATCAAACCTTATCAATCAATTTCAATCCTGTAGCATTTACAATGTCGGTTAAATGTTACATATCAACCAATTCATGTCATGTGTCCTTGGCATATTATCAACTTCAATCAATCAATTTGATCATGGATTTGATCTATTGGTCATCATTTTATTTGATCTATATCATCGTCACATTTTCATCAAAGGATACAATCGCATTCATTTAATCAATTTGGCCAATCATCTTCTAATTTTCTATATAGGATTAAATAACCCATAATTTAATTCTATTATTATCACTAATTATTCTTCCTAATTATCATCCTCAATTAATTAATTTTATTAATTAATTGATTCATTATCGGCAAAACATGGAAATTCTTAATTTCCTAAGTTCCATTTTTCATCATTAAATCCATTTTCTACTAGTTCTTATTTTGTGGAATAAAAGGTTGTTTAATTCAAATATTCCATAAAATATTTCATCATCATGACACTTGGATATGACACCTCATGGATTCTTCTTTGACAGTTGGTTGAGATGTGTCATAATCAAATATTATTACCTCTTACGCATGTCCCTATTTGGCTTATTCGTCATAGATCCTTGGCTTTAAGTGGGTTGAGGAATCTTATGACACGTCATAGATTCTCTTCCAAATTTGACTCTCATGTGTCATAGAATCTTACTTTTGGCATATTCTATCATATGTGTCATAGGAATTATTATTACCTCTTATGCATGTCCCTATTTGGCTTATTCGTCATAGATTCTTGACTTTAAGTGGGTTGAGGAATATTATGACGCATCATAGATTCTCTTCCAAATTTGACTCTCATGTGTCATAGAATCTTACTTTTGGCATATTCTGTCATATGCATCATAAGAATCTCTTGCCACATCGCATGTCTGTGGGTGACAAATCCAATGCTCTCACCCTACATGAAAATTATAAAATGGACACTCTTCCTCTCATTTCGGATCCGAATGCTTAAGTTTTGAAAATCCAAATCTTTGAATCCTTTGAGTCTCTACTTCTTTGCATGTTGTATTCTTTCGCTCAAGCTTAAAATCATAGTTTTAGTATTCTCATGGAATTATCCATATCATAGGCTTTGGCTTCAATCTTGTGTGCACTATAGGCAACTTTGGAGCTACAATCATTTGGAGAAGAAAGAAGAACATGGGAGCTACAAACGGAAAAGGGAGTTTTTAATTATGTATTCTTTCTTTTGATTAGTTTGGCTTTCATGGTAGACTAGTGGGTGCTAATACATGTTGATTGAGTTTTTGATTTGCTCATAGTGTGTTATGCTTTTTACCCCTTTTTTTGGTCCTACAATTTCAAACAAGATACAACGAAGAAGCATATCTGGATTTGCATAAAAGACTCAATTCATTATTGAGGCTACGAAAGTGCAATCTCGAGAATCATAGAAGCTTTATCATAATGCACCTCAGTTCATTAAAAGAGCAACAAGTGGAACATCTAGAAGAATTGAAAGGAGTTCTTTCACAATAGCAATTAATTGTTCATGCTTATATCTATAATTAAGACTGAATAAAAAAAACCAAAACTATCCAATACATTAAAATGGCTGGAATCTAAGTTTTAAGAAATTTAAAAATTGCTGAAGCCTTACGACTTTTAAATGGCCTTAAGACTATTAATGCAGGTTGTGCGACCCTTTTAATAATTGCCAATTCGCAGTACTATGACTAATGCAGTACGAGCTACACTAGAAATAAGGTAGGTGGCTAAATGAGTGGCCATGTGGCAGTTCATCCCAGGCACTCTGTGATTTGTGATCACACAGGACAGAGCAGGTATGCACATGGCAATCTGTCAACAAATAGGTAAGTTGGTAAGATTTAAACGGTAAGGGGGTGGGGGTGGAATGAATCCCCTCCCATGTACACTTATTATTATTATCTTTAATTTCTTAAAAATATTGAAACATAATCCCAATTATATATATAAATCAAATTTTATTTTAAACAATTTTATTTCTAATAAAATTATTCCAAGTCAAATTCCTCCCCTCGATAACAAAGTTGATATATATATATATATATATATATATATATATATATATATATATATATATATATATATATATATATATATAATCTGAATAGAAGCTTGCAACCAACCATCCAAAAAAAATTTAACTAAACCTTTCCCAAATTATCTGATAGGAAAATTTGATTAACATTTGAATTCTTAAATTAAATTCTCAATTCTATTTTAATTCGAACCCAAGCCCAATTTAAAAACTAATTTCTTGTATTAATGGAATGGGGGTTTTCTAACAAGGTTTTTCCTTGATTTCTTTGCACAAAGAAAGAACCAACATGCATACTCAAATTTCCACAATATAAAACATTCATCACAAGAATTATCCAAATAGTCATTTAGTAGACATGGTGAAGATAGGAAGAGAAAGGAGTGAAATAATATATGTGAAAATAACAAGTGTCTACCTGGACACTGATGCTAAATTGCTACTCCTCAGAATCTATAGAGAAAAGTCCCTTCCTCCTCCAATAGTCGCAACTCCTCAAAGAATCGAACCAACCACACCAAATGACTAGGAGTGCCTGAGGATAAAAAGCTCTCAAGAAGCACTTAGAATCATGTAGAAGCATATGAGCCTACAAAAGCATATGAGCTTGCTGAAGCATATGAGCTTCCTAAAGCATATGAGCTTGTAGAAGCATATGAGGATGTCCATACACACTAGGAGAGCCTGTATATAAAGGCCTCTAAGATGCATCTAGAATGTGTCTAGAAGAACTAGGAGATAAGCATGGCAACTAAGTACATAACTTCCATGATAAGAAGATAAAGATGATGAGGTGTCCAAAATGTTGTAGACACCATAACTCCTAACTGTAGACAACACATGCATAATTAGAGTGCAAACTCTTGTGTTGTCTACATGACAACTCCCAAGAGTTTGCATACTCCTATGTGAATAAATATTACAATAATGCACCTTAATTTATTTAATAATCACTTTACTCTTTTTAATTTAATTTATTAATTCTAAATCTCATGCACTTGTCATGTGGTCATGAAATTTTAATTCTTAGGATAATCATCTGATATAGAAACTTCATCATTTGATATGTTTACATGCATGTAAATTATTTTTAGCTAAAAGTTTTTAAGGATAAAAGTGTGATACTTTTGATTCACCCCCGTCCCCTCCTGTTAGATTGTGGTGACTGATCAGGAAAGTATTGTACATACTTCATAAATAGTGGGGTTCGGGGCATCGGCCCAAAAATATTTGTTTTTGGGAAGTAGCTGACATGGTAGCCGACATATTATGGCCGACATGTTATAACCCTAAAGCGGTTTAATACTTGTATAAAAAGGGCTTAGGGTTGGGTATTTTTTATATGTGGTGATACGAAATTGGTTCTTGCAGCGGTATTAAGCTGTAAGGGATTACGGATTGTAATCAGGTTGTAATCACTGGATTGTAATAAGATCGGACTTGCTGTTTGGTGGACGTAGCCCAGGGATTGGGTGAACCACGTTAAATCTTGGTGCCTTGTGTTCATTTCTGTGTGTTCTATTATTTTTTGTTATTGGTTATTTGCATGTAGTTTTTTATTTCTGTCTGTGGTTTATCCTAACAAGTGGTATCAGAGCAAGGTTGTCTTTCAGTTATCCTCTGCAGGAAAGTCTCACGGTTAAGTGGGAGTCTCACAGCTGAGTGCGAGCGATGGCAGATGAGGGTAAGTTGAGGGTTGACAGGTTTAATGGGCAGAACTTCTAGTTATGGAAGATGAAAATGGAAGACTATTTATATCAGAAGGATTTATGGAAGCCGTTGGAAGGAAAAGCCAAGAATCAGGGAACTATGTCAGAGGCTGAATGGGATCTTTTGGACAGAAAGGCACTCGGAAGCATTCGGTTATGCTTGGCACCATCAGTGGCATTTAATATTACAAAAGCAAAGATGACAGAAGATTTGATGAAAACCCTAGTGACACTGTATGAAAAGCCCTCCACTTCAAATAAGGTATTTCTCATGAAGCGTTTATTTAATATGAAAATGGCAGAAGGTGGATCTATTGCAGATCATTTAAATGAGTTTAATACTATTACTAATCAATTATCTTCTATGGGTATCAATTTTGATGAAGAAATTAGGTCTCTCTTGATTTTGTGTTCTTTGCCTGAAAGCTGGAATGGCTTGGTAATGGCAGTGAGTAATTTTGTTCCTAGATCTAGTGCCCTAAATTATGATGATGTGATCAGTGTTATTTTAAGTGAGGAAACTTGTAGAAAATCCTCAGGTGGATCTACATTAGGAAGTGCTTTAAATGCACAAAGCAGGGGCAGAACGACTGAAAGAGGAAGTAACTCTAGAAATCATGGGAAATCAAGAGGAAAGTCAAAGGGGAGGAGGTCTCAATCGAGAGGACCAAATGATTGTTGGTACTATGGGAAACCAGGGCACAAAAAGAAAGATTGCTGGACTCGAAAGAAAAATGAAGGAGATAAATCAGATGGAGATAAAGAGGCAAATGTGGTAAGTAACAAATCCGAAGAGGATGCTTTGCTTCTGTCTTTAGAAAGTGTTGATGATTCATGGGTTTTAGATTCTGGTGCTTCTTTTCATGCTACACCTCATAGAGGTTATTTCATTGATTGTGTCCAAGGGGATTTTGGGCTTGTTTATTTGGGGGATAATGAACCCTGTCAGATTGTTGGAAAGGGAAAAATTAAGATTAAGTTGCAAAATGGGAATCATTGGCTACTACATGAGGTAAGACATGTTCCAAAACTAAGTAGAAATTTAATTTCAGCAGGGCAACTCAGTGATGAGGGTTGTGTAGTTACTTTTAATGATAAAAATTGGAAGGTTACAAAAGGTTCCCTTGTAGTAGCAAAAGGTGTGAAAGTAGGCACCTTATATCTTTGTACAGGTCATATTGTTCCTTCTACTTTGATTGTTTCAGAGAAAAATGAATATTCAGGAACAATTACTGCAGTTGAGCAGGGAGAACAAATAGCTGCTGTAGATTCTGATATAGCGCTGTGGCACAATAGACTTGGGCACATGAGTGAGAAAGGTATGAAAGTACTTCATTCAAGGAAAGTTTTGCTAGGTCTAAAATGTGTGAATATGGATTTCTATGAAAGTTGTGTGTATGGAAAACAAAAGAGAGTGAGTTTTGTAAAGACAGGGAAGGAAAACAAAAAGGAGAAATTAGAGCTTGTGCATACAGATGTATGGGGACCGGCTCAGGTATCTTCCCTTGGTGGCTCTCATTATTATGTTACATTTATTGATGACGCAACTAGAAAAGTATGGGTTTATTTCCTTAGATAGAAATATGATGTATTTCAAACTTTTAAGAAATGGAAATGCTTGGTTGAAAATGAGACTGGTGAGAAATTAAAATTTCTCAGATCTGATAATGGTGGTGAGTATTGCAGTCATGAATTTGAAGATTATTGCTCCACTAATGGTATTCGTAGACAAAAAACTGTTCCAAGGACTCCACAGGAAAATGGAGTTGTTGAACGCATGAACAGGACTATAATGGAGCACGCAAGGAGCATGAGGTTGCATGCTGGGTTGCCCTTACACATGTGGGCAGAGGCTGTCAATACTATAGTATATTTGATTAATAGAGGTCCCTCTACTCCTTTGGGCTGTGGTATTCCAGAGGAAGCATGGACTGGTAAGAAGGTGAGTTATTCTTTTCTCAAGACCTTCGGTTGTGAAGCTTTTGCTCATATAGACTCTGAAAATAGAACCAAGCTAGAAGCTAAATCAAAGAAATGTGTCTTTGTTGGATATGGCATTAATGAATTTGGCTATAGGCTTTGGGATTTTGAAAATCATAAAATTATAAGAAGCCGGGATTTTATATTCAATGAAAAAGTGTTGTACAAAGATCTGTTGCAGCAACATGAGAAGAAAGAAGATGATTATGTAGTGCTGGATGATACTCCAAAAGCTGATGTTCCAGCCATTCCTCATGATGTGCAACAACTACAACAACAAATACCACACACACCAGTGAATGTTAGACGGTCAACAAGGCCAATTAGACCTCCACAAAGGTTTTCTCCCTCTTTGTATTCTATTTTACTTACTGATGCTGGTGAACCTGAAAGTTATGATGAAGTTGTGCAGGTGGATACTAAGATTCAGTGGGAGTCTGCAATGAAAGATGAAATGGACTCTTTGCTGAAAAATAAGACATGGGATTTGTGCAAGTTGCCTGCAAGTAAAAAGGCTTTACAGAATAAATGGGTTTACAAGTTGAAAGAAGAGGAAGGAGTTAAGAAAAGATTTAAGGCCAGGTTAGTTGTAAAAGGATTTGCACAGAAAAAGGGAATTGATTTTGATGAGATATTTTCTCCTATTGTTAAAATGACTTCTATTCGTACTGTTTTAAGTCTTGTGGCTACTCAAGATTTGCATTTAGAGCAGATGGATGTTAAAACAACCTTTCTTCATGGTGATTTGGATGAAGAAATATATATGGCTCAGCCACAGGGTTTTGAGGTCAAAGGTAAGGAGAACTTAGTGTGCAAATTGAAGAAAAGTTTATATGGCTTGAAGCAAGCACCTCGGCAATGGTATCTGAAATTTGATAGTTTTATGCATGAGCATGGATATAATAGATGTCATTCAGATTACTGTGTTTATTTTAAGAGGTTGGATGATGATAGCTACATTATTTTATGTTTATATGTTGATGATATGCTTATAGCTGGGTCTAACATGGATCATATTAAGGGGCTGAAATGCCAATTAGCACATGCATTTGCTATGAAGGATTTGGGGGCAGAAAAACAAATCCTTGGTATGAAGATTTGTAGAGATAGGAAGAACAAAACATTGACGCTATCTCAAGCTGATTATGTTGAGAAGGTGTTGCAACGTTTCTCTATGGAGAATGCTAAAGCTTTCTGCACACCTTTACCTGGTCATTTGAAATTGACTAAGGAGATGTGTCCCAAGACACAGGAAGAGGAGGATAAGATGTCCAAGGTACCCTATGCTTCAGCTGTAGGAAGTTTGATGTATGCTATGGTATGCACTAGGCCAGATATTGCACATGCAGTGGGAGTCGTTAGCAGGTATATGAGTCATCCAGGATTTGAGCATTAGAATGCTGTCAAGTGGATTCTCAGATATTTGAGAGGAACATCCAATAAGTGTTTACACTTTGGGGGCTCTACTACTGATTTATAGGGCTATGTTGACTCAGATTTGGCTGGGGATATTGATACCAGAAGGAGTACTACAGGTTATGTCTTTACTGTTGGTGGGGCAGCCGTGAGCTGGGTTTCTAGGCTACAGAAGATTAATGCTCTCTCCACTACAGAGGCAGAGTATGTTGCTGCTACAGAGGCAGCCAAAGAGATGATATGGCTTTAGTTCTTCTTGGAAGAATTGGGACATCCTCAGAAGGATAATTATTTTTTCACAGATAGTCAGAGTGCCATTCATCTTGCTAAGAATTCAGCTCTGCATTTTAAGACTAAACACATATAGTTGTAGTACCATTTCATTCGGTCAGTTTTGGAGGATGGACAGTTAAAGCTGGAGAAGATACATACCAATGAAAATCCAGCAGATATGTTGACAAAGGTTGTAACAAGGGAGAAGTTGAACTCCTCTTCAGCTTCAGTTGGTCTTTTAGACTAAATGTGAATAAAAGAACAGCAGAGTCCAGGGTGGTTTGATCTAGTGGGAGCCCCATGTGGTAGTTGTATTGCTACAGGATCAGTCTCCAAGTGGGAGATTGTTGTTTAGTGTGGAGCCTGATTAGTCCCGAAGTGGGAGATTGTTAGATTGTGGTGACTGATCAGGAAAGTAATGTACATACTTCATAAATAGTGGGGTTCGGGGCATTGGCCCGAATTTTTTTTTTTTTGGGAAGTAGCCGACATGGTAGCCGACATATTATGGCCGACATATGGCTGACATGTTATAACCCTAAAGTGGTTTAATACTTGTATAAAAAGGGCTTAGGGTTGGGTATTTTTTATATGTGGTGATACGAAATTGGTTCTTGCGGCGGTATTGAGCTGTAAGGGATTACGGATTGTAATCAGGTTGTAATCACTGGATTGTAATAAGATCGAACTTGCTGTTTGGTGGACGTAGCCCAGGGATTGGGTGAACCATGTTAAATCTTGGTGCCTTGTGTTCATTTCTGTGTGTTCTATTATTTTTTGTTATTGGTTATATTTTCATGTAGTTTTTTATTTCTGTCTGTGGTTTATCCTAACACCTCCCCCTCCCCACTCCCCACCCCCCCAACTCTCAGAAGTATTCTTCCCATTTGATAATTCCAACAATTGGTATTAGGGCTCAGTTCTCACAAGGAAAAGTCTAATAGCTTAGAGAAAAGATCTAAAAATGGAATTCTTCAAACTTGGGAAGACCATAGAGAATTAAGTGATTGATGTGCACCTTGCTCTACACAACTTGGAGGAAGCCATAGAAGAATTGAGAAATTCCTTGAAAAAAAGGAAGGATATAGCCATAGCTGAAAATGATACACACTACAAGGAGATTGATACCACAAAAGTGTTTTCCAATGGAGATACTCAAGAGTTTGATGTACAACAATAGAAAAATTGATGGAAAGGAATAGAGCTCAAGTAGAAGAGATAAGATCTCTCAAAATAGAGCAAGAATCACAAGCCATGATGTTGTGTGAGATAATTGAATAGAAGAAAAGAGCCATTGAAGACAGGGCTATGATTAAGGATGATAAGAGAAACCTTGCTAATAGACTAGAGGAGAAGTCAATAGAGCTTACAAGAATCTCCAACATACAACTAGATACAGTTAGCCAAATGATGAATGCTCATCATGAGCTAAATGTCAAGGACATTGAGATCTCCACCTTGAAAATGCAAAATGAACAATTGTAGAATGAATTGAGAAGAGAGAAGGAGATAGAAGAGAGCTTTAACAAATCAAGTGAAGTCATCAAGCACTTTGAACAATTGCTAAAATCACCAAGATCCAGTAATGACACTTCAGGATTAGGTTTCCCTAGTACTGAAGAAGGAGAGTCATCAAAGATTGCAGAGGAAAGAAGTGACAAAGGTAAGAACACTAAACCCACTTATCATTTCTATGGTAAAAAGGGACATACTTCTAATGTATGTAGGAGTAAGAATGCCCATAAGCATGACAAGCCAAATAATGCAAGTTATTGTCACAAGTGCAAAAAATAAGGACATCAAGCACATAACTATAGGACTAGGACTATTAGAACACCAAGATTTGATGGTCATTGCTACAATTGCAAGAAGTATGGTCATAGAGATTTTGAGTATAGATAAAAGCCTATGTGGACACCAAATCAATTAGCAAAGACTAAAAGTCATGGATACCACTACAGTTGGGACTACAATAATAGGCAGAGTTGTCACTACTATCAAGAAAATGGACATGTTCCTAAAAATTGCATAAGAACACATTTCAAAGGGAACTATTATAGATGGTTAAGTCAAACCACATATTTTAGTTCCTTGAAGACTAGTCATATCAGCAGGAGTTGTCCAACAAGGTCAAAGGCACCCAAGTCAGAAGTCAACAAAGGAAAAGAGAAGGTTGATGTTGAACACATTAGAGGAGAAATGAATAGAACATGGAAGAGAAGGGATGGAAGCAACACATCCAATGGAGGGATCACTTCACCCAAGAGGTTAAGTGGTCACACCTTATCCAACTAAGAATGGACAGGTGTATGGGACTGATACACAAAGCTATATCATGCATTAGTCTCAAGACAAACAAGGACTACAAAGGGGAAAACATGAGTAATGATGAAAAGTTAAAACTTGAAATTTCTACAAGTATTGTCGAGTTATCCTTAGATGATGAGTGAATGTCAGTATATGTCAAGCTACTAGTAGAAGCTGAGTGATTGGTCACAACCAAGCTAGCAATCAAAGCCAAGTAAAGAGGAAATCTAGTTGAAGTCAAGTGATGGAAAACCAATGGAAGTTGAGTAATGTTGAAATCTTCAAGAGTCAAGTGTACAGTTTTATAAGCACTAAGCATTTAATGTTGTGTTTTGAAGAGTATAAGGTCAAATTTTTTTATCATTTTTCATCATTCTAATGCAGAGAAAGAATGAGAAGAGCACATAAGTGATTGACAAACAATAATTAAAGCTTTTGCATGGATTTCAACAAAGATCAAGCACCATTTTCATTGATCTAAGGTATTCTTCAAGTGTTAAGTTGTGCGGTTATAAAGTTTTATATCTTTTGAAACCCTAGATTTGTAATATGGCATCCAATTCCAAAAACCCTAAGGAAAAGAAGGTTTTGAGGTTCAGCTAGTGAGCAATGAGGTTAAACAACCAGATTTTAGGTTGATTCCAGAGGTTGCTTATAAGAGTGACCGTGCTGACGCATTATCCGTTATTCTGCCCAGAGTTGTGATGGTGCAGGATGTTAGGAAATGCTACAATTGCAAGGTAGGAGCAATAGGATACCTAGAGATTTATCAAGCATCTGATGAACTGTGTGATAATGGAGTGTTAAAGGAAGAATTTCAAATAGTTGAGAAAAAGGGCTTAACCTGTGCCCTAGTTTTTCCCATAGTTTTCAAAATTGAATGGATACGAATTTTTCTAAGCCAAATTCATGATGGTTGTTTATGGTTAGAAGGAGGACCCATCAAGATAAGAAAGAAAATTGTGCGTAGGGTTACATGCTTTCCAACCCTAGATCGGTACAAGACCTTATGAAGTGATTCTAAAGAAGCCATTGAAAAAAACACCACGGAAAAATGGAACAAAAGGGGCATGACCATTGGTACAATCACAGATCCCCTTTTGGATTTTGCAATAAGAGTGATATTCATAAGTTCTATCAATCAAGCAAATTAAATAGTGTTCCTTGCATTGTTGTGGATGTGGTCTACACACTTTCAAGAAAGATCATACATATGATCTAGTAGAATTGTTGTTACAACATATCATGTAGAATCTGGGAGCAATTAGAAGATCAAAAGGTGCTCAGTGTAAGTTTGGATCAGTTCTGGCCTGTATATTTTTCTGTGTTTTGGAAGAATTTTCATCTATTGGCAAAGTTAATTGGAAATCAAACAAGTCAACTATTACTCAAATCAATGTGTACATTGAGAAAATGGGGGACAACTTTGAAGCACAAATGACAAGTTACTTTGAGGATTTCAAGAAATCCATGAAACAAAGATTGAGGATACCAGTTTCCCTAGTGGTACAACACATCAATGAAATTTTTTTCTTACTTGATATTGATTATACTTATATCCAAGTAGTAGTTCCAAGGTTAGATGGCTAAGACCATTAAGTTATGAGTGAGACATAGAACTCCATTCTATACATATTGAAGAAAATAATAATTTATAATTAGTTTTCAAAACATTTTAGATCATAATATGCTTAATTTTCTTTTTTCTAGGGTTGTGCTATTGCGAAGCATGTTAGGAAAAACTGGTATAGAGTACACAGTGTTATCTAAAATTACATTAAATTTTTTTTTACCAGTTTAGATGGTGTTCTTGAGAAAAAAAAAACTAGGATCACTTCATGTGCTCCCTCTTTTTGAAGCTAATAATCTTCATGATTCTCAAAAGACATTAATAGTTTAGAAAGTAGATTTGACACACAACAACTCTTATTTTTCTTGAATGTTCCAATTTTGAATGTAGTTGCCTTCATTTTCTCATTAAAGGTTATAGTTTCCTAGTTTCATAAGAAAAATGTTGTATTTGTGGATTTATCCATTAAGCCTTCTCGATTCTTTAAAAAAACGTTCAATGCAATATGAAAGATACTCAAATCTTGATGTGTAAGTATATTTCCCATTATAGAAATGTACTAACTCTAGGACATCTAGTTTTGACACTATATTAAAGTTATGAGAATTCTAACCAAAAATAAAATATCTATAAAATAATCATAAATATAGAATAATTGCAATGAATAACATAGAAATGCATTATCCTCTTCAATGTATGCATCGAAAATCCATTAAAATCCTGATATATGTGATTTAATTTTTAATTTGTTTCCATCAGTAGTGATTTAATCTAATCTAATCTAAACAATAACATATCGAAAAATAAATTCCTTCTTAGTCACTCTCAATCATTATGTGAATTCACTTACTTTCAATGTTCTTATTTTAAAATATATCTTTGATGTGAATTCTTTTTAATGTAAGTATTTTTTTCAAAAATAAATAAATGTGACATTTTTTTTGGCTAGATAGAAATGATATTTAGGACAATGATTGCATATGTATACCTCATGTTAGAATATGATTGTTTTGTCGTGACAAAAAAATAAATTATTATATTTAAAATGTATCAAATCCCAAAGGAAAAGAATATTTGGAAAAGCATATTTAAATTAGAATACATCCAATTACTAGGAAAGCATAAAAGCAAGAGGATCTTTGGAAAACTCTACGAAATTATACGTGAAATATAATGAATGCAAAACACCAACCAACCAAACACTAACAAACAAAAACGGCATAAGAATCGTCAAGGAAGAAACGTTGAAAGAATCTCCGAAACACAAAATTACTAAATAATTACAATATTAGATAGCAATTTAGAGTTGTTTCTCATCGTCTCCAATATAATTCTGATACGTTTCCTTTGGCAAGTGACAAACTATCAAAGGGATGGCGTCCCCTGCTGGTGAATCTTTCAGTAGTCTAAGTTGGGCTAACAATTTTGTTGCTGTAGAGAGTGTGCAGGAGCTCGCAATTAAGAACTTCAATGAGAGGCCATCTTCAACACCAATTCCTTATGTCTTGAAAGTCCCTGTAATCGACATGGAAAAGCTTCTCTTGCCTTCTGATAATGAGGAAAGACAGAAGGAGATGGACATTCTTTCAGGTATCATGAAATTCATTTATAATACATCGTTAAAACCCACATAGATTGATTTTTTATACTTGGATTTGTAGTTGTGAAACATGGAATTCCGCATTCTTTGATAGATCGGATAAGAGGAGTGGCTAATGAGTTCTTTAGCCTTTCCTTAGAAGAGAAGAAAAAGTATGCCCCACAAGGAGGAGATATTCAAGGCTATGGTAATGTGTTTGTGGTTGATGAAGATCAAAAGTTGGACTGGGGTGACTTGATGGGTTTGACACTTATGCCTCGAAATCTCGTCAAATGATTCTTGATTTATTCACCTAAATGATACACTTGAAGAGTGATTATTTCGAAGAAAATTTTGGATGATAATTTATAATATAATCTTTTTTATTAATAATTTGAACCACCAATTAATGAGTTTTTAATATGTGGTTTAGGAGTACATTACAAAGTTACACTGCTCAAGTGGAAAGCATGGCTTAGATGATTCTTAGTCTATTTGCGGAAAACTTAAAATTAAAGAGTGATTATTTTGAACAAATGTTTGGGGATGATAATATGATGAGAATAAGGATGAATTTATATCCACCTTGCTTTAGGCTTGAACTAGTAGTGGGGTTAAGCCCTCATTCGGAGGGAAGTGGCATAACACTTTTACTCCAAGATGACCAAATAGATGGCCTTCAAGTTTGCAAGAATAATGAATGGGTTCATATCAAACCTATTTCCTATGCACTTTTCATTAATATTGGTGACCTAATTGAGGTAAATGTTATTTAAGTTTTGGCAATTGATTTAATTTTATCATATATCTTATTAAGAATTTTAATTCCAATATAGGTGATGAAAAATGGAATATACAAGAGTATAGAACATTGAGTAGTAACAAACAAAGTGAAGGAAATATTATCAATTGCTATGTTTTATTATCCAGGTTTAGATGATGAAGTGGCTCCTACAAACAACCTTCCTTATATAAGAAGTTTGAGCACCAATATTATATTCACTGTTACATGAGTAAAGAACTTAATGGGAAAAAGTCACTAGGTAACTTTTCCAAAATATGTAAATATTATTCAAGATTGCTAGTTAGTGTAATAATCATCATGTGAGTAGAAAAAAAATTAATGTGATATTGTAGTTGGATTAGATAGCTTTTAGATTGATATACAAGATTACAAAGGAAAATGATAATTACATGATCTCTTTCCTTGTAGTTTTCAAGTATTCTATTTTTGATGCAATATAAGATGGATTTCTTTATATGGAGCAATAAATGCTATCATGAATATGAGAAAAAGACATGTTGCTAGAGTGCAAATGAGTTATTTCTTCTCTGATTTTGTCTATCTTGCATACTATGTTTGGTAACATCTAATGAAAAACATATATCAGTTGGTTTCATAACATTACACCAAAATATTGATCATTCACAAAAACAAAACATTTCTTAATATTTTCTAATTTGATTCTATGTATTAGTGATATTTTCATTACTAATTCAAGAGTTTTAACTTATGAATAATAGTAATATATTATGTATTTATTCATTATCCTTGGTTGGTGTCATAGAGTGTTGGGTTCCATGGTTGATCCTTAATTTTTATTTTTTAATCAATACTTTAATTACGTTTTTCAAATCTTTTGCATTATTTTTTATATTTATTTTTATTCCTCATTTATAATGTTGATGATTCCAACCTTTTATTTTGGTGATTAAAATGTTGACCATGTTAATCTACTAGAAACATACTATAGTTTATGCCTAGTACTTTTTCATAAGGTTTATATCCCGAGTCCTAATTTTCTCTCATATAACTCCCCTTTGAATGGATAGACTTTGAACATGTAAAGTTGAGAGGGGGAGAAGGAGAGAGTCTTTTGAATTTAATGTAGCATCAACATGTTTTATTAAAAAACAATTTTTTTATTATATTGAACAAATGATCTTTTTATTTATTTTTAATCTAGGATTTGATTAGCAAGGATTTTTTTCATAAAAATTAATCGACTCATCTAAATATTCTATACAATTTTCTGTATGGGTAGCTTACTATGTAAGGAGAAAAACATTATTGTCACCTCTTGTGTCACCTTCTACCATGATAACAAGTAATCATTTCAAGTCAAACTAAAAGATAGCTAAAGAAGGGTACTCCCCTTAATAACACAGACACATAATAAAAATATATAAATAATAGCAAGTTGCAAGAACATAAAATTGACTTCTTTTTATTTCCAAAAGTATGGAATTAAAATTTTAACCAAGAAAATGTCTAAAGTGTCATGGTCATTTTCCATACAATATAGTATGAGCAAGAGCCACCACCAACATCCCCAAACTGTCCTAGGCAACCCTATGGGCCTTCTTTATATAGAGAATACTGCCCAAGAAGGTTTTAGAAATTTAACCCTAGACCTTGAGGTAGACAAACCATAAAATTTTATTATTATTTGTATTTTATTAAATAAGAGTAGGTCCTAATAACTTTTAAAAATCAAATATTTTTTTTGAGAAAGCTTTTTTTTTTTTCTCATTTTAGGTGGCGTGACTTTCAAAGACCATAACTTATCACCAGTTGCTCCAATTAAATATTACAACCCCATTTTGGAAATGCCACAAACTACTCTAAAACACTTAACTATTTCAAGCTCCATTTAGTTGAGGTATGAACTCCTTTTTAGAGCCTTTAAAATTAAGTTCA
Source organism: Cupressus sempervirens (assembly GCA_028749045.1). Lineage (NCBI taxonomy): Eukaryota > Viridiplantae > Streptophyta > Pinopsida > Cupressales > Cupressaceae > Cupressus > Cupressus sempervirens. The sequence goes on from CM053789.1 coordinate 63,073,644, forward strand.
AAGTGTTTATGCCTTGCAAACAATACTAATTTATTTTTTCAATTTAAGTTCACAAACATACTTGATCTTACAATGAAAATTTATTGGCATGATGATATATCAAGAATGAACCTCTAGGGAATAAATTAGAACAATATAAGCTTGAATGACCAACTTACTAAAAATATTAAGGTGCTACAAAAAAAAACTCTACATGAAGATAACCCATTTTGAAAAAAATAAAACTAACATATTTTAGGGTGATGAAGGATTGCCCCTTACACCAAGGATGCTCATATATCAAATACCTAGGGTATTTTGAGAAGTGATCTTGTCATATCTTAGATCTTAAAAGGAAAACCAAGATGATTAACCTCCTTCTTCATGAATTATTAGTCATTTTAGCCCCCTCCTTTTACTCCCTTCTCACCATCATTGAAATTTGATCATAGATATGTGCTCATGGCCCCAAATTTTGCATAATGCACTAAAATAGTCAAAACCTAACTAAAAACCTAGTTATCCCCTTCAATGATATAAATTTTTATTACCTTTTTAAAGGGCCAGATTACCCATGTGTCACTTAGGTTGGATCCCCTTGCTAGGCTCATTCACTCAAAAGTGTTGCCACACACCCTATTCATTTAAATAATTTATGCATCTACCTTAATATTTTTCCCAAGTCCATTTTCAGTGGGACTCAGTGGTCGTGACGTAGCAATGGCCACATGTTGGCATTTCGAGAATTCATGGAGCATCGAAGAAAGATGGTATAGTGAGCCCCCAAAATGGAGTCTGCACCATCAAATCTTTCTTGATCTAGAGATGCTTGTGTTCTTGTAGGAAAATAGAAGATATATGGTGGGTGCAATGATGATGTCACACATAAACATGCGTCAACATTCTGGAAGTTCTTTATGGACCGAAGGAAGAAAATGCTTCACAAGCCTGAAATGCGGCCACATGTCCCAAAACTTAAGTAAACGATTTTGCATGAGGGCTTTTAAGACAAAGATCGATAGTGGAGATCTATAATAATTGATTAAAAGATCACCGTCCATAATGTATAAGGGATGATGAAGATCTATGACCCACAGGTGTTCTCAATGGTTTGAGATAAATGTGATTGCACCACATGTCCAAGTTGGCCAAGTATGAGACTTTTCAATGTTTGGAGATGATTTAGTGGGGTATTCCAATGATAAAAGGTCATGTGTTTATTGCTCTTCTACAACTTGAACTCAGTGGTTTAATATAGGGTTTTAGTGAGTTCTTCTTGAACTCTACAAAAGGCAATTGTAAATTTATAAAATGGGTTCTCCTCTATTCTGTTATGTTTACATGCAACAACCTTGTGCTCTACAACTATATTCATTGAGTTCCATTAATAAAATATTTGGTTTCTTGCCTCTTCTTTCCATTCATTAGTTTGTGCATGCATCTTGCCTCTCCTTGAATGTTAATTTTTTGTTTCCCTAATTCTGCATGTTGTGTTTAATTTGTTGATAAAGATTGTATTGTGAAGATTTCTTCCTTCCAATATTTTTATTATTTTCTAACCTTCATGTGATTCTTTGGAAGTAGAGTAGAGTTAGCACCTGTATATTTGGGTTTTCATTGATGTATTGTGAATATAAGGTAAGAGTTATAACCATTTCTATTTAGTGTAACACCCCTCTAGATTAGATTAGATAGTTTGGTTTCATGCATTTCCTTCTCTCTTTTCCTTTAAAGAGTAGTTAGGTGCATCTTCATAGTAAGGAAGTTAGCCTTCTCCTAAGACTCAATCTCATAGTTCAAGTTTTGCATTTGGAGATTGTTTCCATTTTTCACAATGTTTCCTTTAGGTCAAAATTTAGGTGAGGGTGCAAACTTTTGTGACAATATTAACCATGATGAATCTTCAATAAGTCTTCTTTTCCATTTGACCAGATATTCTTCATATGTCTTATTTCTTGTACTTGTATGTATATCTAAATATTGTTGTCTATTAGTGTTAAACACTTTGTCATATACAAGGTAGAGTTAGTAGGTCATCACTACAAATGATCTACTCTATATAAGTCAAGTCATGTAAAAATACTTGTAAATAAACATGTATATACCGAGCTCTATAGGAGCTGAGAAAGTCTTTGGCCATCGAGTATTTCAGTATAAGCCAAGCCTAGTGATTATCGAGCAGTTAGAGCATATTGATGTCAAGTTACATTGAAGGTGTCAAGTATAGTTGAGGTTGATAAACTAGAGAAAAGAATAGTGAATGTTGAGTAACATCAACAGTATGTGCCAAGCAACATAGAATTAACATTGAAGTCAGGAATGATACAAACTTTGAGGTAAACCATTTCAAGCCAACATAAACATGAGTTTTAATATTTTTAGAGGTTGTTACAGAGTCAATTATGTGTTTATGACATGCACCATAGATCCCTAAGAGAGCTGATCAACCAATCAGATGAAGTGGCAAAAAGGGAAGTGTCTAGAAAACTTTCTAAGAAATCTTTAAATAGAGAAGATATAAACCCTATTTTTTGTAACTGTGTGAGTATATGTGGAGAAGATAGAGAAATTTATTCATGCAATCACAAAGAATACCTAAGTGTGAAAGTGCAAACATTGCAAGGAAGGAAGAAGAGTGAAGTTTTGTCATTTGCATAATAGAGGTAGTGACCTTATCAAGCAGTGAAGGATGGCAAAAAGTACAGATCTGTGTCACCATTTGTGATACCAAAACCTATTTTGGTCAAATCTCATTTCTCTATCAAAGCTCAAATTTTTTTCAAAAACTAAAAATACCCTTTTATAGAAATTAGATTCAATATCATCATTATATAAATTTTTGAGTGTTTTGATTAGTTATAATATATTATAATCTCAAAGTATTATAAGTCGATATTGCAACATTTTAGAAGATGCTCCCTCAAAAAAGGAAAAAAAATAGTAAATCGTATCAAAAAAATTTAAAAATTATATTTATCTGTAGAGGAGAGAATCCTCTTCATGAATATGTTATTTTTTTTCAAGAAGGTATAGATTTGATAGGAAAGTTTTGATGGGAGGAAAAAACTATTGGGTTCTAATAAGGTTGAACTTGAGTACTTATAACAAAGAAAATATACATAAAAAATAATTATTTCTTTTTTTATGCACTAGCTATACATGTCATCTATAAGATATTTTCAAATTAGAACAAAAAAAGATGATTTGCATATACTTGTTTGACGGGAACTACACCCTATATTTTTTACAGTTAAAAAAGGGACTTCAAAATAAAATAAAATGAACAAATTCCTACTCAAAAAATTTAGAAAAATTATAGGCATAAAATTCATCCAATTCTACACATTTCATTAGTTGACATCATCTTCGTATTTTAAACACAAATACCAATTTTTTTGTCACTAATGTTGAACTATCACATTCCGATATCATGTTTCTTTATAAAAGGTGACACAAGTTTGTGCTTTTACCCAGACATAATACAGATATATTAGATTAAAGATCATATTAGAATTCAAGAGAAGAGATCTATAATTAGTAGAAGAGTATAGACTAAAGGATCAAGTACTAAATCATAATTAACATAATGGTTTTAGTAGAACTTTATTAAATATCTTAATTAAGTCCTTACTTCATTGTAAGAGTAAAATCCTATCACGGAGTAAGACTAAACAATCTTAAGAACCTTTAATAGGGAAGACCCTTGGCAAGGTAGATCATCAAAAGTGATCAAAATTTTAGCCATGATAGGTTAACTCTATGGGTGACCACAAGAAGTTAGGTCGCAATTTCGTGGAAGTCAAATCTGCAAAATTGAACTTCTCAAAAATGGCTACTTGATTTTGTTGGAATTGGGTGCTCATTTCTAAAATCATGCTTTAGGCATCCGAGCCATGATTTAAAAATCAGTTACCCAATTTGTAAAAGTGGATTAGGTGCTCGAATCGCTTAAAAGTCAGGCACCCGATTGCTTTATAAATTGGGTACCCAATTTCAAAAACTAATATAACCCTGATTTTGGCATTTTTGAAGTCATTTTCATGACTTCAAAAATGGGAGCCCAATTAGAGAGACATTCGGGAGCTCAATTTTCAGCTGTATCGACCACCCCCTATTGCTAGTCTTCGATATACCAGGTATTTTAATATTTTTTGTACTATTTTACTTAATTTTTTCAGTTTTACATTTTATATGTATGTTAATTTTTTTTTTTTTTTATAATTTTAATATACATAAAATTGTAAATTTACATTGTTAATGAGTATATTATTATATTATTGTATCTGTTAATTAAAATATAGTTCCGTAAATGTTCATTTAAAAAGTTATTATTTTAGATGTTTTGAAATGTATTTGATTTATGTATTTATTACAATGCTGAATGATTAGATTAGATGTAAATTCATTGTTTAAACATGTAATTACAAATAAATATAACCTCGACCTAGAACCATATAACCTCGACCTAAATTCATTATTTAAACTATAACCTTGACCTAACCATATAGTTATGTACAATAAAACCCTAAACATATATAACTAAGTACTTAATCACGTAACTGTTGGAAATGATTGAAAAGATCATTGATTAAAAGATGATGGAATTGGTAAAGAATGTTCTCAATCATTGTTTTTTCATTGATGTTAAACTTATTATTTGTAGGAATGACAATTTCTTAAAAGATCCAAGTACTATCACTTAGTTGATTGACAAGGAGGAGTTAATCAGTACGATGTAACTAGAGCACCTAGAGAAAGCTTGAAGTTATTTTGCTGTAATGAAGTATAAGGATCAGCTAAGACATTGATGAAATAGTGTATTGATGACATACTCTAAGACACAAAGGTTAGACACACTCATATACATAAGAAGTGTAAGGTGTAACTAAGTCAATTTGCAAAGCTTAACTAAGTTCAATTGTGAGTGCTGAGCAAGCTAGTTGAAGCTAAGCAAATTCTCAGTTCAAGCTGAGCAAGTTCAAAATTCAATGTGTACTGAGTAATCTTCAAGTGCCAAGTCAAAAATTCTTCATGTGCCGAGCATCAGAATAATGTAGTAAATGCCGAGCAAAATTGTTCAAGTGCCAAGCATCAGTAAAACATAGTTGATGCCAAGTAACACAATATGTGTTGAGCATCAATAATTCAATAGTGTTGAGTTGCTGCATTACTGAAAAGTCAAAAGATTTGCCAGATCAATAATGATAAGTTTGTTACATTGAATTTTGTGAACAAGTTGGATGATAAGGATGATGAGTTGGTGACACAGAGTTTTATGCCAACTAATTCCAAGCGAATATAGATGGATTTATCTTAATATTTCTAGAAGAAACAAATTGGAGGGAAAACAATATCAGTTTCTCAAGTTAAATCAAGTTGAAAGTGGGAAGAATTGAGTGGGAAATGAAGCACAAAACTTCTTTTTAAGGAGTTATAGGTCAGTGATCAAAAGGTGGTCATGAGTGAGAGAGAATGGTCAAGGCGTGAAGAAGCCAAGAGAAGGCTAGTGTGAAGTGTCAAGAAAAGGACACAACAAGGAAGAACATAGCATTGTGACTCTAAATTGATCAAGTGACCATAGTGTGATAGCTGAATTGGAATAATGAGCATAAGACTCAAGGAGATAGATCTTGAAGGGTGAACAAGCTGTCTGAAATGCAAGGAAGGAAAGCCAAGCAAGGAAGAAGAACTGAAGTGAGATCTGAGATCTACAAGGTTAGAGTTGCAAGTGATATCAGGTCAAAGCTTTCTAATAGTTTCTTACCATTGTATTAGATATTGAAATCCTACATCGATAGGTTAGCTTAATAGCTAGGTTGGTAAAGCCTTTGAGAAGGTGATTGAAAGTCCCATGGAGTTGGGTGGGCCTAATAGCCTTGTGTAAATCCTTTAACAGGGTGAAATTCCAAGTTGAATGTTCATAAGTCCTCTAATAAGGCACACTCCTAACAGGGTGTTGAAATCCTTTGACAGGGTCACATTTAACAGTGTGTTGTACCCTTTAACAAGGCAGGCCTTTAATAAGGCATCACTTCAGAAGGGTGAGAAAATAAGGTAGCATGTCACTAGTGGTTTTTCCAAATTGGGTTTCCAGGTAAATCTCTTTGTTATGTGTTGATTCTTTATGTTTCACTATTGTATGTTGATTAACAGTAGCTTGCTAAGATAAAGATAAAGCTTGGATGATTAGTAGAATGTATGGGCCTACTATAGATTTGGATAAAAGTTTGAATTGGAAATTTTGGACCTTGAATAACTAATTCACCCCACTCTCAGTTATTCTAAAGAATTCTAACAGTAAGACCCCGCTAAGGGATCCAAACACAAAACTTAGTATTTAATGATTTTACTTAAATTGTATTGTACTTTGTTTCATGGATCGAAAATGGATGATGTAAAATATTTTATAAATGTATATTCTTTCAGCCTTTCATACCTTGTGACATGTACAATGGATGTTTCTGCATTCTAAATTAATTTGCCAAGTGGCATTCAGAACAAATGTATACTATTTAAATGGATTGAACCAAGTAATTATTCTTTCATGTAGATGTGTTATTTATTTTACTTTTAGTACTTATAATTATTTAAAAATGAAATGTAAATGTGCTCGTTAAGGAATGCAATCTCTTATTTTTTTATAAATGTAAATTATTGTATGTATGTTATTGCTTGCTTAGTAAAACTTTTGATTAGTTCTTTGGATCCCTTGGCTGGGCATCATTTAGGATTAACTATAATCCCAATTTTAACCAAAACTCTAATTCATAACCCTTACTGTCATCCTAACCATAATCTTAATTTGCTAAAACCTACACTAGGTAATATATAAATAATTAAATAACTATCCTAAGAACCAAGTATTAAATTTATAAATGTCAAATCATAATCATAACCTTATTTATGATAAACTAAATTATCCTAGAGGAGCATCATATCTACATTTACATGTCATACATGTGAATCTAAAAACATTTACATATCTAATTACATCATTTATTATATAGGAAAGATTAAAAATTTTCATTATATTATCCATGCATATCATATCAAAAGAATCATAAAGAGATATGTCATTTACTACATCCATCATTGATAATCAAGAAGGGTACTTAGGTAAATTTATATATAACACTATATTATAAGAAAAGAAAAATACCATATAAGAGCATCTCATGTATAAACTAAATTTTTTTACCATGACACATGTAATGAGATCAAATAATATTTGTAAGATTCATTGCATATACTATCAATGTATGGGGGTGATATAATCAAAATATCAAAAAATAAGTGATATTGAAGCATTATATCTTAATATAGCACTAAAATAAACTAACCCAAGTAACCCTAAACCAAATTGAATATCAAACTAGATTGAAAGCTAACCTTGGCCCTTAACTAGCTAATATTATACTTATAAACCAAATTAAATTAAACCATGATCATAAACCTAATTATATATCCCAACTTAATAGTACAAACCAAATTTAACCTTGAATCCTTTCCCCAACCATTAACCAAATTGAACCCTTACCCTAAGATTGAACCAAGTTAAACATTGACCTTCAGACTAAACCAAATCACCCTAAACTTAAACCTAACTCAATAATATATACAACACTTTAAAACAAAATTTAAACCTAACATTTTTGAATTAATGTTGGTTTTTAATCTAAAAGCACTAACTATAATTCTATATCTAAAACCAAATTTAGCTCTTCAAAACTTAATTCAATTTATTAACTCTTGTCCTCATTGAAACTTAAGCATAAACCTAATCAAACAGTAAACCAAATTGAACCCTAATCCTAAAACTAATTAAACATTGATATCAAGGTCTCAAAATGATACATCATAAAAAAATTAGAAGAGAAGAACGAATCAGGCATCTAATTAAATAGCCCTCCGTCACCATCAAGAGGTGGAGGTGGAACATCAGTGCGAGTAGGAGGGACTACACCCTTGGATGCCTAAGAATATATCTAGAGAAGTGAATAACTTGTCTTTCCACTAGATGCCTAAACCTTTATATCCTAAGTGAGTATTCATCATAATAGTAAGCCTCTCTAGAGTTATGATAAGTGGCCTCACCCTATGTAATCTTCAGTTGAGAAGTTAGCTAGATGCAATTTGTCTATCATGATCAACTACCTTGCTAGCTCAGATGACCACGTATGTCTAGACTATCACTTGGTACTATGCTACTCTCAATATTCTCTAGAGTCCCCTAATGACATCTTCTTATGTGGGCTCTCCTTTGGCTTCGTGCTCTAGAGGCCCATGACAAAACATCAATAATTTAATATAAAAAACAATTTTAAAAAAGGGGCATTGATTCATTAACTAATCCTAACATAATTAATCAAATCAAGTTTTTAAATCCTATGGCTAGAACTATTAATTAAATGCATTAATTAAAATGATCAATTATCCATATCATCACTAATGGAAAATGAAATTAATTCCCACTAATAAAGCTTAATCATGTATTGATCAATCAAGGATTCAACCTCCACAACTCATGGAGAATGAATCCAAACCATTGAACTCCTAGAGATTTCTATAAATGTGCCATCAACTCAAGCTTTTGAGATATCTACATTTTTTGTAATAAGGTTATGCAAATCATTCTAGGTGATTTGCAAGTGCTTCTAAGTGAATTATGGGCATTTTCAAGAGCTAATCCATATTACAAGATCATAATCTCATTACACTTTATAGCTTTCTAGCATCGTGTCTAGGGTTTATTTAGTGTGACTTGAGTTCACATGATTACATCCATATTATGATTGCATGCACCTAATTTACAAAATATTAAACCTTGACAGTAACTTTTAAACTCTAATTATGTCAAGTTAGAACCCTTATCCTAAACCTTTATATCCTAAATTCTTAACCCTTAGACTAACTAAGTTATCCTAAATGGTAAACCTTTATCCTAAAAATAATCATAAATGCTAAGCCCTTCTCCTAATTCTAAATAAAAATATTAAGCTTAAATGTTAAACCCTAATGTTTACCTTAACTATTATAATTTAGATTTTATAAGTATATTTAGATTTATGATTAAGGTTTATATCCAGCAACTCATTAAAACACCTTAAGAAAAATGATAATTTATGAAGTTTAAGTATTTATGATTAGAAATAGGATTATGATTAGAATTAATATTATTATATGGTTAGGGATAGGGTTCATGTATTAGTTCATTAGGACATGATGTAGAGTTATAGTTTGCATTAAGAAGCGGATAATATTTAGGATTCAAACTATAATCATAAATAATTTAATCAAATCATAATTCTATCTCTAAGCTTTCATTCTAATTCAAACCTTAACTCTCATCCTAATGCCATCTATAATATATCCTTTAAACAATAGGACCATAATAAATATCTGAAACCTAAATATAATTCTAACACAAACCATAATCCTAGGTAAGTTCCCTAACATTAAAGGACCATAATCATTATAATAATCTTAAGCTTAGCCATCATGAAAACAGTAAACATAACAAAATTGTAAACCATAACCTTGCCATAATCTTAACTTTGTTTGATCCTGAGATGAACATATAATCCATAATGAGAATACGATGCCTCAATGTCACAAAATAAGTGTACATGAAAGAAAAATTAGCTAGGTGGCTCCTATTTTAAGAAAAGAAACCTTGAACTAACCTAGATATAGTTTTTTGGAGTATTATTTTATGATTAGACTTAAATTCGGTATTTAATGTTCAATTTCACTTAAGTGTTTAACTTTATTTATTTAATTGATATGATTTTAATAAAGATACTTGCATTTATATATCTAGTTGATATTTTAGATTTAAATTTTATTAAATAGTAATTTTGTCCTTTTTTATGTTGTTTAAACATAGATGCAGATTATATTTGGTGGACCCACCGCCACCCCCTCCCCCTCCCACACCCCTGCCTCCACCCCCTCCACCTCCACCTCTACCTCCACCTCCACTCCCACCCCCACCTCCACCACCCACCATAGATGACCTCTGTGAGACCATGAGGCATAAGCTTAACGACCTCATGTGTGATATAGAGGCTATCTAATGTGAGACCCACTCCCCTCCTCACCTACTACATCTTGCAGATAGCATGCAAGGCGTGATTCACTCCATACATCATTTATATTTTGACATTGATTCATTTAGATCATGGAGGGAAAGCATGTGTGCCTTCTACTTCAATGACTTATCATACAGATAGGTTCATAACCTCAATATAGTAAAGGGAATTTTAAAAGTTATTTTTTAAACCCTAAGATGGGTGATGAAATTAATGAGAAGAAGCCTCACATTTCCATTAGGTGATGTACACATCCACATATAGCAGCACATTTTTGGGAGTGATGGTGGATGGTATTTGACCATCCACCACATGCTAACCATGAGGTGCCCATGTACTTCCTTAGGAAGTTAGGGGCTGAGTTTGAGTTGGGTTTGAAACACAATTATTTTGATATGAAAGAATTTTAGGGGGTTGGTGGAGGGATGCCTCAAGATAGGCCTAGTGAAAAGTTGAACAATAGAATGAGAAACCATAGGTGAGGTCAGTCCCTTGTACCTCTTCATGCACCTGTTGTGCCCGCTCCTCACCATCATCGAGTAGATTCATCTATTCTTACCCATTTGAGTGCCCTTCAGGGCAATTTAGTATAGTAGTGGATGCAAGCTACACATGCTCCTCCACTTGGACATATTTGTACTAGCTGTGGAGGCATATGCATAGGTCCTCGGAGTGATGCTGATGCAGCACATGATGACCATTATGCTAAGGGTGCTGATTTTGATAATGATGTATACACTGCCCATGGTGATGGTAGTGACGAGATAGATGTTTCATCATTTGTTGACCTTATGTAGCAAGGAGAGCTTGGAGAGAGTCAAGAGCAGTAGGTAAAATTTTAATTTTAATTTTAATATAAAGTATGCATAATTATTTACCTTCTACATGCATGTGTAATTGTATTAACCATATTAATTTGTAATTTTGAAATAACAGAGGATGGATGATACTGTTCCTCCTAGGAGGTAGTATAGTCTTTTTCTGAGACCTACAGATGTTGGCGTCCCTTATATGGTTTGCACTTTGAATTGCACTATAAAATTGTACATTCAAACTCAAATTTAATAACATGTGCTCATATGTTCTTTTTATCTAATTTTGTAGGGATTGTCTACAGCTACACAGTTTGATGTTAGTACAAGTCCTACTCCAATTACCACTAAGGCACAACCTCAAATACATATGGTATGAACTTTTGACTAAAGATAAATAATTTGCACTATTTTTATGTATTTACATTGTTATTAACTTATAATTTGAACAATTTTGACTCACATGTATATATATTTTATGTGTTTTGATTTTATGAATAGGAGCCATATCATACTGCTCCATATAGGCCTCGATTTAATCTATTTTTGACTCCATGTTATGATCATCATGCTAGCATACCTATAGACACATATGTGACATTAGCTACTGCTTAGGTATGATATATATGCATGTTAAATTTATAGTGTATAAAAAATGTAGTGTACAAATTATGTACTTTTTAGTTTATGTACTTTGTAATTATTCATGCATATATAATTTTGACTAAACATTTATGTATCCATAATTTTAGGACTATGTCACCATGAGTATTGGTAAGAGCATAGGACTTAGCCAGATGGAGGTACATACATTGTCATTTGAGGTCAGTATTGTAATTTATGTACATAATATATAGTTCATTATGCTCTAAAATCAAATTTTAAAAATGTATGTACTATAAATTACAGGACCTCATCACTGTTGCATTTTGTAGTTTTCACAGTGCACCTCCTCCTGTTACTGAGGGACACCCATCTCATGTGGTATTTATTTTATTATGTAGTGAATATTTAATTTATTTGCAAGCTAGATTTTGAAACCCATTTCAATTAAGCATGTACATGATGAGATGTGCCTCATGTTACACAGGGTGATCCATCTACCTCACAAGGTGTCCGACGTGATGAGACGACTCATATTACACATGATGATCCATCTGAGTCCTCTTTGCGTGGAGAAAAGAGGATATTCGATTAGATAGATTAGGTCTTGTTGGCACTTGTAGATTGTGTTTTTATGATGTGTATTGTTTATGATGTATACACTTTGTGTTAGAATAGTTAAAACTATATTATATATGTATTTTTTAACTTCATAGATCATGTTATGATGTGTGTTAGACCATGTACTATTTTTTTACGACTTCTTATCATGCTTGTGTATGTAGTATATATTATTATGTTTCATCATGTTTTAAGTATTCAAACCATTTTCTTTATTTTGACATATTTTATTCATGAACATATGAAACATTTTGTAAGTATATATGTTAGATGAACAATAATTTTAACTATTTATAGAGCATTAGTACCGATATAAAAAATATTATTGGATAAATATCATATCAAATTTGTGCATTGAGATTCATACAAATAAAATTGACCTACTAGATTAAAAAATATATGGATAACGTACCTAAAAATGTATCATAAGTGATCTTAATGTGTTGTTTGGTAATGTAAGACTCATTATTACCTACCAATGCCTATTATTTTCTAGTAAACATATCAATACCTATCATAACCTATAATAGACATATTGACCTATTAGGACTCCTACGTCCCCTTAAGACACACATGTATGGATAACATACCTAACAATGTATCATAAGTGATCTTAATGTGTTGTTTGGTAATGTCAAACTCATTATTACCTAACAATACCTATTATGTGCTAGTAAACATATCAATACCTATCATAACCTATAACAGACATAATGACCTATTAGGACTCCTATGTCCCCTCAAGACACACGTGTATGGATAACGTACCTAACAATGTATCATAAGTGATCTTAATGTGTTGTTTGTTAATGTAAGACTCATTATTACCTAATAAGACCTATTATATCCTAGTAATACATATTAAGACTTATTAGAACCTATAGAAATTATTATGACCTGTTAGGACTCCTATGTCCCCTTAAGACACACATGTATGGATAACGTACCTAACAATGTATCATAAGTGATCTTAATGTGCTGTTTGGTAATGTAAGCCTCATTATTATGTAACAAAACATATTATGTGCTAGTAAACATATCAATACCTATCATAACCTATAATAGACATAATGACTTATTAGGACTCCTATGTCCCCTTAAGACACACATGCATGGATAACGTACTTGAAAATGTATCATAAGTGATCTTAATGTGTTTTTTGGTAATGTAAGACTCATTATTAATTAACAATACCTATTATGTGCTAGTAGTTATATCAATACCTATTATAACCTATAACAGACATAATGAACTAGTAGGACTCCCTAGGTCCCCTTAACATATATATGGATAAAAATACCTAGAAATGTATAATAAGAGGTCCTTATTTGTCATTTGGTAATGTAAGACTCATTATTACCTAATAAGGTCTTTGCACCCTACTAAGACATATTAATACCTATTGGAACAAATAACACACATTATGATGTGGTAGGACTCCCTATCTACCCTTAAGACCTATTAGGAACCCTTATAATCCATCAAAACCTCTTGGAAACCTCTTGGAAACCTCTTGGACTCTCTCACTCTCTTCATCCTCCCCTCTCTCTCACTTAACATGGTCAACATGGTTAAATATAAATGTCAATTATCAACATAACAATAACATATAATCAATACAATGAGTAATGATCTTTAAATTATCATGTACAAGTGACTTGTTTAATATTACAATCAATAGTAATTTGAAACTTCAAACAAACATTAATTTAAACATTCTTGAATGTAAAAGTAATGGAACGAAATAGGAGCTCATTACTTAAATTGACAATTAATTTATAATTTATTAAGTGCACACCTTTAACTTTTAAATAGAAGTAAACTGTCATTTCTAAATTAGTTTGTACAACATATTTCACAATATATGTAAGAAAATGTCAATGATATATTTATAGAAGTGAACTCAAAATATAAAATTGGTCAACACATCTCTTCAAATGAGGTCTAGTAAAATAAAATTGTAAAACAAAAACACGTGTTAATAGACACATAAATTAATATGAGGTATCTGAACTATGTAAATATATGTGTAATTTGTATGTACTTACTATTTGAAATTGCACAAGATGTTGATGTTCGATTGACTTTAACATTTAAATTTGCATAAATTGTAATTGAGACCTGAATAAGAGGTATTTATAAGTTCTCTAAATTAGTATTGACAACACAAACATACATGTAATTAAATTATATAAGTACACACACACACACACACACACACACACACACACACACACACACACACACACATAATACAATAAAGAAAAAACTTACATGTGTTTGATTTAAATGTAGTCATTCCATTGTACCATTTGCATCCTCTCTCTTTTGTAATGCATCTATGAGTGTCTTGTGTTGGTCCATTAAAATTGTCCATAATAACTTATTGGTGGGTCTCCCTTTGTATCTTTTTAATTTGATATTTGTTGCCACAACCAAATGAGAATAGTGTAAAATCTTCTTTTAGGTTTGCTAGTCTTCAAATGCTGGCAAACCATTTCTTCTTGTTAGGTATCTATGTAGCCAAGTGCCAGCTACAATGATAGACCCAATTGGATACTCAAAACCATCATCATCTACTTGATGACATGTCAATTTTTTCTTAGGTTCTACACATCTAGCTAGCCAATACTTAGTCTATTCATTATTATCACTAGGCACAATAACAACATAAACATGTCCTATAAGATAAGATAAAGTACAGAAACACTTTAATCACATGAATGCACATATGCAGATTATATAAATTGAAGCATGATATCACAACAAAATCTAATGAAATTGTGCATACTAGGTTGTATGAGGTCTGAAATATGACCATAGTCTTCTGACAAAAAAGTAACATTTTGGCCTTCATTTACAGTATCATCTTGAAAATGTGTGTCAATAGGTGCTAATGATATTTGTTTCCAATCTTCAACCCATTTTTTATTCTTGCATTCTTCCCATTCACCTACAAGGCAAAATTGACAAAAACAAACAAGTTCTCTAGTCCATATAGTCCAAGTGTTAGAATTTGAACTCCTAAATGAATGCCATTTAGCTGACCCACTAATTGTATCACAATCATATCTTAAAAGGATATTCTTCTCTTCAACTAGGTAGAAGAAATGTTTCATTGGAGAGTTCTCACTTGATCCTGTGTATAAATATTTGTTAGACCATTCAACAATCTCATGTGCATTTTTGAATTTGGCTTTTTTCTCAAATTTTAATTGCTCTCTACTAAGGGCTCTCTTCACAGATGCACCATCACCATCATGTTCTCATTTACCATGTCTAGCCTCAAAAAAATTCCACACATGTTGGATATTAGTTTGCCTATGTGTCCTACTCAACCAATAGAACATTCTAGCATTCTTGAATTTTCTTGTACAATTATCTGACCATATCCAATTTTGTGTCATTTGAATTTGTCTCTCTTTTAAATTATCATAAAAGACCTTGAAACAATATTGGACAAACTCAGATGAATGAAGTTTATTATCACTCATATAGAAATGGTACTCTCTCAATATTTTTCAATCGTCGTCTGTACTATCAGGTGCATGCCTATAAACTATATGAACATAAATTGTTACTTGCACTAAATTGTAATATTGTGGTTGTATCTCATCTTGCGGTGCAAGTGTGTAGTTCTTTGCAAAGTCAACAACTGAAAGTATAGTACCAATTGGAAATCTATTCTTACATATGCAAAATTGTCCATCAAGTCATCTAGCATATTGAGAGTGTTTAATATATTTTGGTATGATCACACTCTTAAACTCATCCATAAATGTATGACAACTAACTTTATCTGTAACTAAATCACACCTTCTTCTAGTCATCTCATCCTTCAATAGATATTCAATAGTTTTGAATCTTTTTACATCAACTAATTCTTGTCCAAAAGTAGTCAAAGAATTTTCATGCAAACATTCATCTAACAAAGAAAGATTGCCACACATATCACATGTACCAGAAAGACATGCATTGGAAAGAAAGTATTAATCATTAGGTGGCTTAGAAAACAAACCTGATATGAAATGCTTTATAGTTTGAGGTAGTATTTTTATACCACATTCCTACAACATTTCTTTACTATGCATGGTACCACATATAGATCAAAATACATCATAAAGGTAATGAAATTGAACATGGGTTTTACAACAACATGTGATTCTTTCCTTGTTAATCCCTACATACCATGGTTTACACTTTTCAAAAGATCTTTGACTAATGGTAATAGTTAATACCTTACCATCTATAATTTTTTAAACAATTTAGTCGGAATCATGTCCAAAAGGTGTTTAAGATGTGGATCGTGTATTTTTGACCCAACTCTCAATTTAAGAACATCTCTTGAATTAGGTGATACTCTTGTATTATCATGCCAAAAAATTTCAACCAAACTTTTGACTTCACTAGTAAGTTTCATATCACATCTTGGGAGTCTACCACTAGAAGTCCACAAAATATTTGTTGGATCACATTCAAAGTTAACCCTTCTCTTTATAGCTCTTTCTAAAGTCTTACAATTGACATTAAGATATCCACTTATGTTGCTAATCAATCTTTTGTCAGTTGTTGATTTGTTAACTAAAGCTGTTGTTATTGCTCATCATGCTACATTCTTATCTTTAGAGCGAATTCTCTTTCCAATAACATCAAAGGCACTAGCAATAGTGGATACAACTTGTTTTAAATAATAATTTTTATTTTTCAATTTTGCATACATTCTTAACCTTTTGATTACTTTTTTTCATTTTAGACATTTTAATTAGTTGCAACATCAACTGACATTGAAACTCAAATTTATTATTATAAAAAAAATGTTTATATAATATTTTCGCATGTGTCCTAATTTGTCTTCATGAAACCAATCCCTCAAGATTATCTAACACATCATTAGGAAAATAAAAATTATGTTAAGACACTTTACTATCTTTCTGACATGTTTGTTCAATAGTTGATGTTTCTATGTCTACATTCATGAAATTTTTATTTTCAACTGATATTTCATTTTCACTGGTATTTGGGATTTCAATTTCATTTTCAAATTTTCTTGGTATTTCTTTCAGAGCATGCATTTTAGTTGAAGTTTGTTGTGTTGAAAAATTATTCTCATGAAGAAAATGTAAATCATTTAAATCCTAACCTGCTTCTAAAAAATCACCTATTTCATCATGAGAAAAAATTCGAGGGTTTGGAGACACACCTATATTGAGTGTTTGATTAAAATGTGCACCTGAATTTTCTTGCATTGGGTTCTCTTCTTCGGCCTCTTCATCCATCATGGTATCCTCATGTCTTTCTCCTTTGAAACATTATTCAAGTCTTTAATTCTTTGTCTTCTCTCTTGTTGACGATGTATTTCATTCTCTTTATTTGTTGCAATCTCTTCATCTTTCAGAACTTTCATTTTCTTCTTTCTTTGTTGTTTTGATCCCATGTTTGTACCTATTTTGAATTTGAATCAATCACTTGCAAATTGTAGAAGAGGACAAGAAAATGGAATATGTGTGACAAAAGTCACTGCTGCAGATCTGAAACTATTATTCAATCATTTTAATCATTGAAATTCAGCCTGTGGGGAAGTTTTTGGTGCCCAATGGTACATTAGAAATAGGTACCCGATTGCTTAAAAATTGGTTGCCCAATTTTTAAAGAATCAGGTACCCGTTTAACAAAAAATTAGGCAATAGTTAATAGAAATTAGGTACCAAATTTTGGAATTTCAAATCGAGTACCCAATTTGTGAGAGCCGGGCGGCAATTTGGAATCGCCATGCATTTTGCATCAGTTTTTTCCTTGGGGAAAGGCATGGCATAGGCTTGGTCCCACCAAGCCATGCCTTTGTGAACCATTTTTTTCCTAAGGCATTTAATAAACAATTTCAAAGATTGTCATAATTTTTATAGGGTCGTCCCTATTGAATTTTTTGATAAAACAAAAACCCATTATAGGTCTTACTATTCTAATTTCAAAAAAGTAAATTTTATAGTATTATTAGTTTATTTGCTATTTTTCTATTATTTATTAATCAAAATTATCTCTTAAATGTTAAAAAGTGACATTCACTAAAGATTTAATAACTTTTTTATTTTATAATTTTTCTTAAATTAATTTATATGTGATCAATCTACATAAAACTCTTTTGAGGCTAAAAAAAATAATTGAAAAAAGTAAATTTTTGATCAAATTATGGTGTCCGTACATGAGCGGTTTAAAAATTTTCCTTTATAGCCAATTAATAATTAATAATTATAAAATTATTCATTAAAAAAGGATTTACGAAAATTTATTTATTTGTGTCAAATTTTGGTGTCCGTACACGAGCATGGTATGGTCTTGAAATAGGTATTTTGAAAAAGTGGTTTTTAAAGATCCATACTAAAAGAAAATTCTATCAAATGGGTACATAAATAAATTACATATTCAAAAACTAGATTCCGAACACTAAATTTTTTATTTTTAAAGTTTTTTTATATTCATTCTCTAAATGCCTCAAATTTTGACATGAATTGACAAATTTTTTCAAAAACAGGAAAAACACTTCCACTTTTTGGCCAAAAGTGAGACCCAGCTTCTTGCACTAACCCTTATTACTATAGTAAGTGAAGATTTGTGGGTGTTGTTCCCACCCTAGTTTTACATTCACCTTGGAGGGTTTCTAGGTAACCAAATCTTTGTGTTATTTGTTTACATTGCATGCATGTGATTGCTAGTTGGATCTACATGTTAAAGCATTTTACTTTACAAGTAATGTTATGCATGAATTAGATATGAGATGGAAAATGTGATGAATTCACTAAGGCTGATTTAAAGGATAATTTTTTTACATATCCTAATTCAGCCCACTCCCCGTCTCAGTATTGTGTTTCCAAATTAAGACTTACAACAATTCTTTTACCAACACAAGTGTCCAATATATCCTCAATTTTCTCTATATAGTTTCTAGAATATCCCATTTTTCTTCGGTAACCCCATCTTGAACTCTTCCTTCATGACATTAGATGTCAAATCTAAAATGTTAAATACTAGTGAAATATTCATTTCACTAGAAAATTATACTTCATAACCATTTCTTTGATCACGCTTCTTTAGTATTTCACATGGTCCAAAGTTCTTCATATTCAAATTATTATATGTTCCCACTAGAAATTGCTCCTTCCTCAAATGAACCATGACTTCATCTCCAATTTGAAATATCTTATGCTTCCTTTTCTCATCTACCTTAGCTTTGTACTATTTATTCCTTTTTGTCTTGTGATTTCTCACTTCTTCATGCAAATTCTCCAAGTGTTCTACAAAAACTTTCATTTTGGCACTACCATTATCCCCTCTATCCAATTTTCTCAATTGAAAAGAATTTCTAGGACTAATCCCATATACTATCTAAATGAATGGTGACTTCCCAATGCTTCTATTTATATCTAATCACTATATGAAAAGAATTCTTGTGTTAGAATCAAATCTTGTCCATTTGGTTTTTCTCCCACCAAAAATCTCAATAGGTTTCCCAGACTCCTATGAACACCAATTTTGCCTCTCCATCAATTTTTGGATAATATTATGAGATAAACTTCAAAAATGTCTTTACCTCTTTGCACAATGTAATCAAAAAGTACCCAACAAACTTAATGTATTTATTCAAGTAGCGGATGATATAGCCCTATATTCTACTTCTCTCCTTTTTCCATTTGACATACTTTGTAACTCTATAAAAATTGCTTGACATCTTCCTGCAACTATGGCTAATATTAGTTCTCACTAGCTAGAGAAATGGTTTTATCGTGAGAAAAATGTATATCCAACCCTCCACTATGCTTCTTCTTGTTGAAATCTGATTGAAAAGATCATTGTTGAGAAAGGGAGATTGGTGAAGTAGAATATTTCAATCATTGTTTTTTCACGGATGCTAGACACTTGCTTATAATATCCAAGTACTATCACATAGTTGATTGATGAAGAGGATTTAATCAATGAGATGTAACAACAAAACCTAGAGGAAAGGTTGAGTTATGATTTTGTAATGAAGTACAAGGATTAATTAAAACAATGGTGAAATAATGTATTGATAATATACTTGAAGATACAAAAGTTTGCTACACTTAGAAACTTTAGAAGAAAAATTAATACTAAGACTATCTACAAAGCCTGACCAAAGTTGATAGTGGGTGCCGAACAATGTTAGTTCATGCCAAGCAAAATATTAGTTAGTGTCGGGTAAAAGAAAATTCTAGTGTGTGCTGAATAACATAGTTACTTCTGAGAAAACTGCAATAGGTGCCAAGTTTCAATAAATTGTAGTTGATGTCGAGTGAAAACACAGTTGATGTTGAGAAATGTAGTATGTGACAAGCATAAAAAAGATAACAGTGCCGAGCTATCGAATTATTTGAAAAGTCAAAGATTCGCTAGATCTAAGCCGATAAGTTTGTTACCTTGAATTTTGTGAACCAGATGGAAGATAAGGATGATGAGTTGATGGTATATAATTTGAGGTTAGCCATTTTTAGGTGATTTCAAGTGGATTCTACATGAATTTTCTAGAAGAAACAAGATAAGGGACAGATACATTGTATCCTACCTAATCCATCTTAACCCTAATTTGGACAATGGAAAATAGAGCGAGAAAAGTATTCTAATTGGTGGTAGAAGTGTGTGGTGTCAAGAAGAAGATATTGAGAAGGTCAGAGAAGACCTAGAAAGAATAGAGTACAGATGCTCTGCTTTGCCAAGTGACTGCATTGGTACAACAGGCAAGAGGTTTAAGGAGACAAAATCTTGAAGAGAGAACAAGCTATCTGAGCTACAGAGACTGAAAGCCAAGCAGAATTGGGAATTGAATTAATATCTGAAACTAGCAAGTTAAGTTGTAAGTCATATCAGATTAAATACTCTATTGAACTCTCTAACAATTGTATTAGTTGGGTAAAATCCTTTGGACTATGGTTGACTTAATAGTTATTAGTGTAATACTCCAAAATTGGCACATTGCCATGATATCAATTTTGGTCTATTTGATCAATTCTAAAGTCCCATTTCACTAGGAAATTCTTATTCTAATATTCGCTAGTTGACTTAATTGTCAGATGCAGAAAACCCTAAATCTACATTTATCATACTCTTTATTTAATTCCTAATGTGACTTGTATTAGTCACATTAAACCTATTTGATTAAGATTTAATTTAATTTAACGTATTTATAATTTATTAAATTAAATTATCACCTAAGGCTAATGTACTAAGAAATTAAATTTATTTAATTTAATAACTATGCTTATTTTAATTAATTGAATGTAATTATTCAATTAAATGAAAAAGGTATTTATGAGGTCATATCTCATTTTATTAAATTAAATATCTTTCCTAAATTCTATTTCTTAGTTCAAAATGGAAATTCCTAGTTAACTGCTTCTCAAATTAGAAGTGATTCAAATCACTTACTCTCACACTAAAGTGAATCTAAGTTAAATATTTCTTACACTCAGGATCTGAGGCAGTTAACTGCATCTAAATTGGGAATATTCTACTTTGACTGAATCTTTGCTTCAATCCTAACCGTCAATCTGAGTTGATCTCAACTGTTGATGGATTCTAGGAATTCTATTTAAGAGACTCTTAATTCCTCATTACAGAGGTTGAATTGAATTGATACTGAATCTCTGCTGAATTACATGCTCATTTAAGTTCAATATTTCCATAGGCTTTCATTTTTCTAGATTATATGTCATTTAGATTTAAAATGCACACATCTAGTTAATTTTATTTCATATGTTATTAGATTAAAGTGCATCATCCATTTAGATTACTTGCACATTCATATAGTTTTTAATAGCATTTAAAACCCTTCGTTCTAGAATGGTCTGGTTGCCTACACCTCAAATCTGAGAGCATTAATAGGAAAAATACTTCTAGATAGAAGGCAACATGTCATCTTGTAGGCTTTCTCTCAAGTGAACAATCTCATGTTCATTCCACGATGAATCCACATACAAGGACTGTGTTGAAGTGTGTGTGTCAACAGAGGCCACATTTACACATATACAATTAGAAAATCCTTTAATAGGGTGGAATTCCAAGTGAATGTCCTAAAGTCCTTTAACCAAGCTCACTTCTAATAGGGTGATTGGAATCCCTTAACTAGGTCACATTTAACAGTGTGTGTTGTAACCTTTAACAAGGTTGGCCTTTAACAAGTTTGGCCTTTAACAAGGTATCACTTTAGAAGAGTGAGAAAGGAGAAACATGTTACCAGTGGTTTTTCCCAAATTGGGTTTCCAAGTAAATCATTGTGTTATGTGTTGATCTTTCATGTTTTATTGTTGCATGTTGATTTATCAATAACTTGCAAGTTTAAGTGATTAGCTTGGATACATGAATGTTTAATGGGCTCACTATGATAAGTAAAAAGGTTTTATTGGTACATCTAGACATTGAATAACTGATTCACCCCCTTTCAGTTATTCTAAAGAAGTATAACACTTCTTGATGATATTCTTCGTCATAAAACTCCTTGGAATGCACATTTTGATTCCTCTAAATAGCATAGCATTCCAAATAATTAAATTTGACCATTTGGTTCTTTTTAGAGTAAAAGGTTATGAACAAGATTTCCAAGTTTCACCAAAATCAAGATCCTCTAGATATAAAATCTTGAATTCCTTGAACCCAACAACCTCAACCTACATATCTTTCAGTAAAATCTATAATCAGAGGGGAAATAATGTCAAAAGTCATTGCAATCAAAATAACAAAGATCAAAGGGGAACAGGAAAATATTAAGGACTCAAAAGAGAAGTTATTCTTGTGATATGTTTCAACTATGGAGAATGGAATAGAGCTTATGAGTGCCCTCAACATCAAGGAAGGATCGTGAAAGGATCTAGTTATGTATCAAATCATAAGGGGCTAAAAAGTAGCAATATGAAAGAAAAGTACACTTTTCTTTTGGATTTTATTAGACAAAAATGGTTCCTTAAGGACATACTTAGCTCTCCATCAATCTAATTACTATTAGATTATAATATTAGTAAGTAATTATTACTTATTTCTAATAGAGCTACATGTAAACTATCTATTGACATACTGGTTGAAAAAAAAATTCAAAAAAATTCAAATGATATAATATTTTCAAAACCTAAAAGATGCATCACAGTCTTCGATTTTCTTAATATAAGGAAAAATAATAATTGTTAATTCTGTATAGTTTTGAATGAGTTAAGGTGGTCAAACATGAGAGTTGTTTTACTCTAAAAAATGTTGTAGAAAAAAATTCAAACTTAGTTATTTATTTAGAATTAAACTATGAAAAAATATAGATCACATCTAGTTGAGTCTATTTCTTCTGTTTAGAATATTATTAAAAAGTATTATCATTTGATTGTGATTAAGGTGGTTAGATATAAACCTACTTGTTTTTTCTTGAAATTCCCATACTTTTGCATTGAATTCAACAAATTTGATCAATCAAATTATTATTTTATCAGAAAAGGGATAGTAGTTTAGAAACTACTTTCAATTTGCTACATATTATATTCTCAAAATGTTTTGATATAAGGTTCATAACTAGTTCAACATTTTACATCAAGCTGACTAACACTAATTTCCTATTTTTTCATTGCTACTAAGGCCATAGTTTGGCCTCTCATTATCCTTTACATAGTCACCTAGGGAAAATGAACCAATTGCACATATAGATGAAGATGCAAAATAATATTATTCTAAAGATTTTGAAAGAGAAGGCATGGTTAACTAAAGATCCTTTCTAAGTAATGAGAATGAAATTGAAAAAAGAAAGAGTTTATTCTGGACCAAGTGCAAATGTAATGGTAAGGCATGCAATGCCATTATTGATGTTGGTAGAAAAAATAATATTATGTATATGGGAATGGTTAATAAGTTAAAATTAGAAAGAAGAAGAACCAAAATCCCTATGAAATTTCTTAGTTGTAGAAAGATCATAAGGCTTTGGTTAGTGACCAGTGTCCAGTAAATTTTAAGATTAGTAACTACCATGATGAGGTATTCTTTGATACATACATACATACATACATACATACATACATACATACATACATACATACATACATACATACATACATACATACATACATACATACATACATACATATATATATATATACATATATATATATATATATATATATATATATATATATATATATATATATATATATATATATATATATATATATATATATATATATATATATATATATATATATATATATATATATAAATTTTTGTTAGGGGAACCTTTCTGTTACAATCAACCTTAAGTAAATGATGTGTTTGAAAATATGTATTATTTGACAAAGGATGGAATTCAAAAAAACTCTAAAGCCCTTGAAGGATACTAAGGAGAAGGTATATAGCAATGCCAGCATATGTTTAGTTGATATAAGAAAGTTTCTAGAAGGTATGAGGAATGATCATATGTATTTTTTATTTATTTCCAAAATAAAGTAAAGAGGAAGTAGTGTTAGAAACTACAAATAGAAAATGTGTTATGTTGTCATTGATGTCAAACATAATGGAGAGACATTTACTAATAGTATAAAGTGTCATGTCTATCGATTGATGAAGAGAATTTGAAAAGAGGGAAAACTAAATGAGCTAATGATGTCATTGAGTGAGGATGAGAAAAGTATGACAGAATTATATCAGGCACTTGATCAATTAGTCTTTGACAAGATGATGTATTGTTCAATCATCCTATAAGTGTATAAGTGTTGAGTTGAACATAGGAAAATCTTAGTGTAATGTGGGAGGGAACTAAAATAGAAGATTAAGGAACTTAAGAGTTAGCCAAGAAAATAAGTATTAGTTGAGTGATAGTTATGGATGACCAAGTTAAATATGCAAAGTAGAATAGAAATAATTGTAGTGATGATCGAGAGATCCAATAAAAGTCAAGTGATATATTACAGTAGTGACCAAGGTACAAAATGTTGTCAAGTGTCAACAAAAGTTAGAGTTTGTGAAAGAATCAAGTTGGAGGCTGACATAGTTGAATTTTTTGGATTAGTCAAAATGCATGGATGATAAATATTGATGAGCTGGAGTATTTAATGTGGGTATTGAGTTTTTTATGTGATCAAAGGAAATAATTTAAAGCAAAGTTTCTAGAAGTAGAAGGACTAAAAGATGGATAGATTCAATGGATCTAACCTAACCCTAAGATATACAGTGATGTTTAAGTGGGAAAATATTAAACTATCTATTTAAGGAGGTATAGGAGATATTTTTTAGGTTAGTTAATTGTTAGTTGGTGATTTCAAGGAAACCCTATGAAGAACAAAGTATAAAAAGTGAAGTAAAGAGATTGGTGAAGTATGATTTCTTGAAGGGTTGCTAAGAAGACTAGTGATGCAGATGATAATGAAGTCTAGTCAATGAACCAACTGATGAGTCGAATGGAGATCTGAATTTCCAAAGTGAGTTGTGTTTTGTAAATTAAACAGTTTGTTACTTTCTAACCATTGTGGCAGTCAAAATATTGTAATCAATTTTGACCTAAAAGTCATTTTGCAAATCCTTTAATCAAGGTGAAACTCTAATGGAATGATCCAAAGTCTTCCAACCAAGTCATTCATAACATGGTGATTAAATCCTTTAACAAGCTGACACTTAATAGTGTGTTTTGTAACCTTTAATAGGGTTGGCTCTTAACCAAGCTCCTTTAAGGAGAGTGAAAAGTGCTAGCATGTTACTTGGTGGGTTTTCCCACATTGGGTTTCTGTGTTAAATAGTTGTGCCATATATGTTTCAATGATTATGTACAATGAATTTTATTTACGATTACTTATTTTACTATTAGTCAACCTATACTAAACAAAGAGTTAAGTAATGAACATAATGCTAAGTTGTTTATGAGTTGCTATATGGAATGAGTGATTGAATGAGTTTGTTTAAGTTGATTGGAGTTAGTGAAATTTTAATTGGTACATATTGCCCACACCCACCCCCAAAAATGATTCTTAATATTCAACCAATTGGTATCAGAGAAATGGTTCTTGTGTGAAAAGTTTGAAGGACTTAAGATCAAGATCAAGATGTATAAGAGAGATACCCAAGTTGAGCAAGGAGTACTTCCTAGCATGGAAAATCTTGGTGAATTTTGCATCTATCTAGAACTAGAGATTCTACACTATACTATTTTGAGAATGGTTATATTGATGTCCCTAGACCCATTACTATTGAGAAAATGAAAGAGAAATAGGAGCATAATCAAATGATGATTGATCTAGCATCTTCCCTAAGTTATTTTATATTTGATGAAGTGAATGATTGTACTAATGCAAATTAAATGTGGGAAAAATTGCCAAAAATCCATGGAGGAGACAAAAATGTGTTGAGAGCTAAGAAGATAGATTAAGAATTAAGTTTGATGGTATAAAAATGTAAGAAGGAGATGATATAGCATAGTATGTTGGTAGAATCATATAAGTGGTGAATGCTATCAGGAGTGTTCGTGGTGACATATTAGATGAAACACTGATCAACAAGGTATTGAGAACTTTACTTCTTATTTATGTCTTTAGAGTTTTTCCAATATAAGAACTAAGATATACACTAGGTAATGATCTAACATTGGATATTCTAGTTGGTAGACTTACATCTTTTGAATTATCTAATTTTAATAATTATAACCCTACTTTGTTGATACTTCTTTCAAAGAACAACTAACTCTTGATGGATCTAGAAAAAAGAAAAAAAGAAAGTATGTGAATAGTAACAGTGAATCATATGATGGTCTTGAAGCATTATTGGTAAGAAGGCTACCAAGAGGAAAGGGTAAATACAAAGATAAACTCCCTATTATCTTCTTTTCATGTAGCAAAGTTGGCCATATTGCTACAAGGTGCCCTGATAGAGATAATAAGGAGGAAAGGAAGGACATCAAGTACATAGATAGGAGAGATATTGTAGGTAATAGAGACTAGAAAGGAAAAGGCAAGAACTCTTGTTAGATTGCTGAAGAAAGATCTGGTAGTAGTTCTGGTGAAACTGATGAAGAAATTGTTTATGTTTCCATGAAAGACTAATATGATGAGGATGAGATGTGTGAAAATACTTATCTAATTTCAAAAAAGATGGCAATTTTTAGCTTAAAATGTGAATATTTAAAGGGGCATGGGTCCCACATGTTAGTGTAGTTTTTTATTTTTTTTATTTTGCTAGGTTTTTCCTACACTTTTAATAATCTCGCTTAGGTTAATAAAGCATGTCTTATTAGGTGAATGGTTGTGAGGTGTCACCTTCCTACATGTGAGCATCCATTAGCTATCTTGGGAAGATACTTTGCTATCTTTAGTCCGATAGATGGTTGCTCCTCATTGGTTGGTGTTGCCACCTCCTCCCTCTTCTTAGCCTATATAAGCATGCTACCTGGCTTGTATTTGGATCTCTTGTTTTTGCATCCTCTTAATGCTATTTTGCTTCCAGCATTTGCATTACTCTCTTGGAGACTAACTCTATGATGCTATTTTGATTTTGTATAATTTGCATTCATAGTTTAGATATTTACTCTTTGCACTAGTTTTCTGGGTTATTAATCTTTTCAGATTCTAACATGGTATCAGAGCTTTTCTATGTGCAAGAGTAGATTTTAGTTTCCTTATTTGAGAGATTCAGGGGGGGCAAATAAACTTTATTGTAGTTTTTTGAAAAACGAAGTATGCTCTTCTCTTGCATCCTTGGATGATCCTGAGAATCAGAAAAGTTTTGACAAAAACGATTTTTCTGTGGGGTTTCAATCTCAAATCTGACAACCAACTTGCATATTTGGAGTTTTCAATCAGTTTTACAGGTTCCAGCATGCCATTGATGGACTTAAGAAGCTGATCCAGCATTTGCATGTCATATTTTAGTTGCTAGGGTCGTTTTCTAATTTTTGGAGCCATTTTTTATTGTTAAAGGCATCTGATTTACACTACAGCAACAATCTTATGTTCATCAGAAAGAAAAATGCTTTATGGGTTTTGTTCGCAACCCCGAAAAACCATCTGGGTATCTTTTAGATTTTGCATGCAAGCTGTATATTTTTCAGAATCGAGCATGCAAAGCTACAACCATACCCCTCTCCGTTGGCGGTCGCAGATTTGAATGCAATTTTTCTTCAAATTAGGGGATCAGCGAATTTTTGGAGCACTTTCAGCCCAAACGGACATCACCATTGGATCCGAAAGGTCGTTTGCAGTCAGGATTCATATAAAACTTGTCATTTTTGGAGACAGAGCTCCACGAGGCAAATTTTTTTTACCCACAGGCCCTTCCGTACAGTCGTACGGACAATCTCGGCATTTTTTAAAAATATATTTATTTATTTTTGGCGCTCCGTCGGGCGGCCACCTAGCGGCCATCGGCGCACCACCCAGCGGCCGTCACCGCGCAGCTCGCCGACCGCTGCCACCGGCAGCGCCGCCGCTGGGCCGCTGCGACTTGGCGCCGCCCGCGGGCCACTCCGGCGCCACCTTTCCACCCTCCTCTGCCAGTTGCTCCTCCTGGTTCCGCCGGCTCCACTCAGCCCGCCTCCACTCCGACAGTCTGCAGCGTTCTACCGCGTCAGCGCCACTGCCAGCGTGACACGTGGCAGGTGTGCCACGTAGCACATTGCCACGTGGCATGTCATCTGCCCTCCCGGTGGCATCCACGTGGCAGTGCCACGTGGCCTCTTTTTTTTGCTACGACAGCTAATGGGCCGTCAAATTTATTCCCCTCAAATGCTGACATCAGCGGTGTGTCATCATCCTTGCTTGCACTCTCCTTCTATTTGGTTTTGGACCTACTTGTGGTTTTTTGGCCATAACTTTTGCATACGGAGGTATTTTTCTGATCTGAAAGAAGCGCTGGAAAGCGGGTTCTGAGATGGAGATGCTGGTATAGGTTTTTTTGATTTTTGATGCAGTTTGGTTGCCTGTTATGGCAGTTAAAGCTGGATGTTCTATTTTGCACTCCGGGAGGCGTATCTTGAGCTTCCGATCTCCGATTTTGGACTTCTTTATATCATTGGAAAGCTCTTTCTGTGCTCTTTCTATTGATGCTAGTTGTTATTTAGATTCTATTCCAGACACATCCTATTTAGTCTTTTGCATTTTAGCATTCTGGTGGATATTCTGTTTGTTTCAGGTCCGGAGATCGATTTTGTTGCTTCAGTTGCTTCGTTTTGGGCTTTACCTTCTGTTGTTTCAGCCTTATGTTTTTTCTGATCATTGTTGATATTCACTGTAAGCATCTTTATGCAACGCACTGAGATAAAGTGCTACTCTTGCGATTCGGGATCCTTTTCATCATTGTGATTCATTGTACTCGCACTATTATATAAAGTGCCATGGGGGGGATAGTTGTTTGCCACTTATAGGCCCTCTTTCTCTAATTCCTCATGCAGTGTCAACGACACATGCCTTTATTTGTGTTTGTACCTCACTCTCAATGTGTTTGGCTCCTATATTGTAGGAGATTTTTGGCCCATCTTTTCAGCTACCTGTCACCTCACCTACCTTAAGGGGAGGTTATATTGTTGTTCTATGCTTCTTTGGTTGATGGTCCGTGCCTTCTATTTCCATGGAAGTTCCTTTGGTTGATGGTTTGTGCCTTCTATTTCCATGGAGGTTCCTTTGGTTGATGGTTTGTGCCTTCTATTTCCATGGAGGTTCCTTTGGTTGATGGTTCGTGCCTTCTATTTCCATGGGGGTTCTACAGATCAACATCTTGACAGAGTTTTGTGGTTCTTCATGCTTCAGTGATGTTGCTTCTTCATGATCACTCCTTGTTCCTGTTTTAGGGGACAATTTCCCTAGTGGGAGACTTCTTCAGTTCTTCACTAGGTTCTTACCTCTTTTTGGGGGAGGGTTTTTCCCTTGTGGTTTTCTCTCTTTTCCCACTTTTACAGGTTGCATCTTCTTGCATTGTACTTGGGTACCTAACATGGCCTTGTTGCTGGGACCCATTTCTACATCCACCTAAGCTTCGCTTATGGGGGTGTGTTAGTGTAGTTTTTTATTTTTTCTATTTTGCTAGGTTTTTCCTACACTTTTAATAATCTCGCTTAGGTTAATAACGCATGTCTTATTAGGTGAATGGTTGTGAGGTGTCACCTTCCTACATGTGAGCATCCATTAGCTATCTTGGGAAGATACTTTGCTATCTTTAGTCCGATAGATGGTTGCTCCTCATTGGTTGGTGTTGCCACCTCCTCCCTCTTCTTAGCCTATATAAGCATGCTACCTGGCTTGTATTTGGATCTCTTGTTTTTGCATCCTCTTAATGCTATTTTGCTTCCAGCATTTGCATTACTCTCTTGGAGACTAACTCTATGATGCTATTTTGATTTTGTATCATTTGCATTCATAGTTTAGATATTTACTCTTTGCACTAGTTTTCTAGGTTATTAATCTTTTCAGATTCTAACACCATAGTGTGTGCCAAAATGTATACAAGAAAACCTAACCTGTTGAGAGCATGCATAAACAAGAAAATATTAGTTGCACATGTATATTAAAGATTCAAATGAGATTGAAATAAAACTAATTCTACTTGAGATTGAAAACTTAGTGCAACTGAAAAGAAAAGTGTTCATGCAACCTCAAAGCAATTCAACAAGGGTGCCCACAAGAGGCCTTGTTGGTGTGCTTAAGATGAGAGATGTGGATGTGCTCTCCTCAAACACAACTATAGATGAATCACATGATTTGATGAATGATGAATGATATAAAATTATGCTATTATGAATGGAGAATACTTCAAGCAATGGTTATGCAAGCAACCATGCTTGAAAGCATTCAAAGGTTTTGAAGATGGATGCAAATAATCAAACTAACAATGTAAATTTAGAATGAAATGCAATATCTAAGACTAGAATGCAAACAACTACTAAAGGTTATCTCTAAGCATAAAAATCTCTAGAAGCTCTAAAACTAAACTAGCATGATAACAATGCAATGGAGGAGATGAGAAATGCTTGAGACAAGGGCTCCATTTATAGGCTTGAGAGTGGCCTTGGGGAGGTGGCACCTATGTGGCATTAACATAGGTGTCACAAGGGAGACACATGGGTTAAGGAGACAAGCCATGCAAATGTCAACATAAGCCTTTTTCGTGATAGAGATGGCTCAAGGTTTTCTCAACACGTGTGAGCAACCTTGGAGAAAGGAAAGGGGGATAATCGGGTAAGAGTGTACAAGAATTTTTGGATAAAATAATAAAAGGGAGGCTTTCTTAGGTTTTGAGTTGCTCACATGTGTGAGAAAACACTTAGGGACTAAAAGGTGTTTAGGATAATTAAGTGGGATTAACTAATGGGTAGACTTAGAAGGATGAGAGTGATGGGTGGTAGACTAAGTTTTAGGATTAAATTAAATAGGATTTAACGTAATCATATGATTATAGATTTTAATAAAGTGGATAGAATTAAATAAATTAAAATTTATTTAACAGGAGATTTATGGAGCACTATCCATTATATAAGTATAACACATTAAAGGGGATGCATTTAAATTAAATTTAAATACATTAAGGAAGTCAACATATTTAATTAAATAAGTAGAATAATATGACAAATATAATTAATTAGTAAATAATCAATTAATTACTATTAGTTTTACTATCGACTATATATATATATATATATATATATATATATATATATATATATATATATATATATATATATATATAGACACACACGCACACGTGCTATGTCACAATAGTTGAATAAAGAAAATCAAACCAAGTAGAAAATATAGCACCAAAATAAAATGCATAGCAAACAAATTTGTAGTTGTCTATTTGTTCTCTCAAATTTGTAAATATCCCCTCTTCCTATTATAGTCTATTAAAATAATGAGAAGTGATATTACTCATAATCTCCCCTAACTATTATAACAAGAGCTACTGCAGTGCAACAAAGTTCCTGCCAAGTCCTAGCGAGTTTCTTTTGGAATATAGAGCTAGAGCGAAATTTCAAGAGCTCTTTAGAAAGCATTAGCAATTTGTAAAAAATGGAAAGATTGGATATGCTGAGTTGTTATTCTACATGGATGTCCCAATGTCATTTTGAATATCAGAGGATAACATTGATATTATAACAATATAGATATGCTATATATAGAAATAATATCAATGATAAATCAGATCAACATTGACCAAAGATGCAAATACTAGATCATTGAAGTAATATAATTTATAAAAAGTTATTGCAGTGCACATTATGTAAATTCCATATTTCCAAGGGTTAGCCATATCCAATATGACAAATAGACTTATGTAAATTCCATATTTTCAAGGGTTAGCCATATCAAATATGACAAATAGAGTCTATTAGAGTATGTTAATAATAGTAAGTTGACATCTAAATGACAAATTATCATTTAATGAAGAACTATGGTTGGGGATAAATGGATTAGATCAATTTCATCTCAATTTTAGCAAAAGACATCAAAATTATGTTATGGCTTTTTTAATTGAAGAAATGGGCTAGAAATAGAACAGATTCTATTGAAACATACATGGTGAATATTTATTCATACACCAATCTAGTTGAGTTAGTTGAGTTTTAGCTGGACAATAAGCTAATTTAGAAACCCAAATCAATCCCAAATTCAATAGTATATAATAAAATTTGGCAATGAAATAGAATAATAGCCAGCATGTTCATGAAAAAAAATTGTGAATACATAAACCCATCTGATTGAAGTTCAATACTTCTTATTAGAACACTTTTATCCATTTATTATATAAGATGAAAAAACAACTAGCATCACCTAAGAACACTTTTATCCATTTATTATATAAGATGAAAAAACAACTAGCATCACCTAAGTTTAGGGAAATTTTCAATTCAACAACGGATTGACAAATATGATATTTGAGTAAAATGTTGAAAAATATTTCAGGAATTCAGTATTTCCCCTCACCTGTAACAATATCCTTGATAGAAAGGAGAACATTAGCAACCTTATATTGTACACCTACATCATCCTGACACGACATTACAAATTGTTGCGCCTTGAGTGAAGATGCTATTGACTCTAAACATATATGCTTCCATAAGTTAATTGATGCACTCTCCACAACCTCTTCACACCCTACTTTGAGCTCTAGTAGACTTGGATGAGCAAACTTAGCTGGAAATGATACTAGTGTCAGTATGATTGTCACATTTCTTTGAATTTTACCACGTTTTCATCAAATTTCTGTCCGCCCAACAATGCCTACCCAACGACACTGGCAGATGGTGCAATCCTTCCCTCGAGCATTTTGATCTCTTGTAAGCAATATTCTATTGCCAGATTCAAAGCCAACATTGTTCCTGTGATGCTGGGCTTCTTCCTTTTACATTTATGTGATTTGGGGCTTATTTGAGGGGTTATTTGAGAGCTTATGCTTTGGCTATTTTATTTTATAAGTCGGTCTGCCAAAGGAAGGGTGGAATTTGTTTCATCATTAATGGGCACTCGTACTTCAACGGCAACGTCTATACAGCCACGAAAATGCACTTCCATACGAAGGAGAGGACTTAATTAATTTTTTAAAAAGTTAGAAAAAGCAATGTAAAGGAAACGCATTTTCGTGGCTGTATAGCCACGGGCTACTTGAACGTGGTTCTGATTACCAATGTTGGAGGAGCATGAAATGTTTCAACTAAAGGTTTTGTGACTGGTTGGTAGGATGTCTCACCGAACTAGGGCCACAACTGTCAGAGCAACAATTACCTCAACGGTCAAAACTTGTCATTCAAGATCACCACCAGCAATGTAAGGACTGTTATTTTTAATGGAATCCAAATAAGTAGTACTTGCCTTTTCAGAAATGAAACCCCATTTTAACAGGATAAGATTATCATTAAATTAATTTTACCATAATGTGGATAGCTAAAACCCAATTAAATACATGCAAAACAAATAAGACCATTGCTATACAAATGAGGAAATTTTTTTCAATGTTGTGCAAGTATATGACGCGCATTCCTCGCATAAGGAAGAAACATTTAAGCTGTCTAACTGCAACAGTTAATATATTTGAAAACCATGAGAAAACACAAATGAAAAAATCTTTAAAAAAATAGAATATCCAATAAAAACTAGTCTGAACAGAATCAGACCAATATCTAATCAACATAAGTGGAACTCATCCCAATGTTTAATAGTAAAATACAATTCAAATGCATATGCCATAAAGTCTCTTTAAGTGTAGTCCATTTATCTGAAACCCATTCCAGTGTGGTCAAGACATGAGACCCACTTCCATGAGATACACAAAGACGACTCATTTGAAACTGAAAGACATTCCACTGATTTCAATACAACTCATCTAAAACAGAAGAACTAGTTATAAGTAAATGAATCCATTCCCTTTTAAATAAAAACCAAAACTCATGAAATATGTCTAATTGCAGCCATGTAACGGAAACTCATTTCAGCGGATTGGGCTGAAATGAGGTTTATCCAAGTGCACACAAAACAATAGAAACTAATTTGATACATGAGATTAAATTCAAACCAATCCAGAACAAATTAAATGAGCAACGAGACTAATCAGAATGCAACCCAAACCTATACAACCATCTCACTGCGGAAAAATGTTCTGTGGCATAACCCCTAATTGAATGCAATGCAACCCGTCTCAATGGAATCTATATGCATTCAAATCCCCATAACTGGAACCTATTTTAGTGCAGCTCGTCTCATATCAGTGCATTTCAAGACGGATTAAGGCCGATTGTGAATAACAAGAGGATATATCCCAAATGGAATGATTCGTTAAAGCTAGTTTTGAACCTTTCTATTGCTAATTGTCTTATCTGTATTGGGGTTACAAATATAACCTTTTGTGTATTGTGGCAAAGAAGCATGTGGCATTGTGACAATGGAACAAAATGATCACCGTCTGTTATCTCATATTCGAGAGCTATCAAACAATCTGTTGTGCATGGCATCAATATGCACAAGTATAAGAAGAACTTACCCAAATATATATAAAATGTTTCTATTGCCTTTTGAAAGAAAAGGCATGCTAATAGCAAGAAGAACATTAACAAAAGTGCCTACAGAAGAGGTAAAAGCACCAACAGTGGATCCAACTACAGTAGAACCACTCTCAACTACGTCAGTGGATCTGGCCTCAGCAGCTATTACAGAAGAGCCACCACCTATAGCAGTAGATCCAGCTCCCACTAGAATTAGAAAAGTGGAAGATGTTACCTTAGGACGCCAAGCCCCTAGGCCTGCTCATGAAATGGGCTCTATCAAGCAAGCTTGATCCTAAGTCAGTTTTAGTAGATTTCTCTTCTTTGGATGAACTGAAACATAATTCAATTCAATCCGCATTGATGATCAAATCTATATAAAGAAGAAGGGGACTAAATTGTAGCTAGGGCTCCTCTAATACACCCAACATTGCTTCCATAGACAGGCAGTTATTTGTGCAAAACTGAGTTGGAGAGTTTAAATTTTGGGTCCCAACGACTGTTGTTATGGTGCATGCAAAATCTCTTATGTACACCACTACACAAGATGCAGGACATGTGTAATTCACATAGTCAAGTTCTAATCGCTAACAATCCTAACCTCCCAAAAGAATGACAGTTCGAAGACTATGATGCATTTTATCAGTCTTGCAATGTATCGGAAGATGCGCCTTCTCTTGCATAGAGAACGTAAAAAGATCTCCCGACATCTTGCAGCATTCAATTCAGACCAATAATAAAGCGCCATGAAAATGCCGATTGATATAGATGTCAAAAAAACATGCATCTTCGTTTGTATAAAGTAATATATAAACTCAATATTAAAAAAGATTGGATTTAATTGGTCATTTAAGTTCAGTTTAATCACTACTTACTGCAAAGCCTCCGCTCTGCAAGGCAGGAACTAATAATCTTCCTAACAAAAAATATATATAATACCCTGACAAATAGATCAAACAAGATTTGTATTTCAAAAAGAACCATAGGCCAAGGAAGCAAGGAACCTATTAATTCATGTGCTTAGAAGGGGAGTAGTCACTCCCAAAACAAAAAGTAATAGAATAAAATACTTTTAATATTACCCCTGCCAAACTAAACTATTTTCCTTACAAATAATGTGGTTGGATAGACACATCGTATTTAGAATCACGTGTAACATGCATGAACCTTGGTTTGAGTGTCAAAAAGGGTAATTCGTGCGTGGTCTGAAAATGTGTAAGGTTAGGGGTAATTAACAAGAATCCTTTGTTAGTGATAATATTTTATATTGGTAATAAATATAGATAAATTGGGTAATTGATAATGTGAGACAATATAGTCAATAGGTAGTGGTATATTTGTTTAGTGAGTTGTTAGTTTTCATTAATTAATTAGTAGAAATAGAATTGTTATTTGTTAGTAAGTGTATTAATTGGCATACAAAACATTAGTTAGAGAATGGAATTATCAATTAGGGGATGCGCAAATGAATTTTGTAAATGGAATGAGATAAATTAAAAATTAAATTCTAGTCAGAGTTTGTTAAATTTTTTTTTTAAATGATGATAGGAAGGTATTTAGTTAAATTTATTGTTAAAATATTGTTAGTAGGTAATGTTATTTAGTAAGGGTACAATAGAGATGGTTTGAATTGGTTAGTAAATGATATTAGTTATTCAATATTTAAATTATTAAATTTAGTAGGTGGTTATTGTAAAGAGTAAGTATTAGGGTAAAGAGTATTGGTGGCAAGATAGAAATCAATAGACTATTAGAGATAAAGATTGTCAAATTTGTGTAGGATGATGTCTCTTGATTTAATTTGACAATCTTTTTTTTTCTCTATTTTCTTCAATGGATCTCTCAACTTCAAAATTATTGTCTTCTTCTCTATTAGGTAGTTCAACATCTCTTTCATGTGTACTAATCTCATTATCAGGATGTACCTCAGCTTCTAATTCCAACTTGGTTCTTGAATGCAACTTGACATTCATTGTATGTTACTCAAAAATCACTCAAAACTTCTTATTGTTGATTTGCAACTTGGTTCATAGCTTCACTATCAATCATTTCATTATAGAAATACACATAAGATTTCTAACATTCATGTTCGTTTGCAGTTTCATCTTCATGTACCTCTATATATTCATCGTATTTTACATTTGCACTTTCTACAACTTTTTTAGTGCTAGTATTTAAATACTTATAAGCTTTACTCCTTGTGGAATAGCCTAGGAATATACCTTCTTCACTTTAAGCATTGAATTTTCCATTTCTATTATCCTTAAGAATATAGCACTTGCTTCCAAATACCTTAAAATATTTTACATTGTGTGAATATCAATACCATAATTCAAAAGGTGTGGAATGAGTACCTTTCCTGACTTGTATGTAGTTTAGGGTATAGACAACAATACTTATAGGCCCTCTTCAACATTTCAAAGGAATATTCTTCTCCATCATAAGTTTTCTAGCACAATCCATCACAAATATATTTCTCCTTTCAGAAATCCCATTTTATGGAGGAGTTCTAGGTGTAGAAGTTTGTCTTTTGATTTCTCTATCATTACAATCATTTGATGTAAATTCTCCACCTCTGTCAGATTTGAAAACTTTCAAGATCTTTCTAGTTTCCTTTCCTATTCTAGCCAAGTACCCCTTACACATTTGAAATGCATCTTTTTTTCTTTAAAAATAGAATTGTCAACATCCTAGAATAATCATCAACAAATAGGATAATATACTTGTCACCTTTATAGCTTTGCATATTGATCGGTTCACATAAATCAGTATGAACTAATTTAAGAATTACTTTTGAAAGTGACTCTTGCTTGTAAAACTTGATTTAGTCATCTTGCCTAACTGATATTGTTTACATATTACATTATTTGGTTTCTCTAATTTTGGAAAACCTTTGACTTTCTTCATCCTATTGATACTGACTAAATTATCAAAATTTAGATGACATAGTATTTTGTACCATAGCCACACATTATCAAATTGTACAAGTAGAAAAGTAGCATCATTCATGTCAAGGTAGAAAAGCTTACCTCTAGTCTGATCACCATTGCCAATTAGCTCTCCATTGGCATCATAAACGTTGGCTTTTCTATTTCCAAATTCAATCTTCCAACCAACACTATTGAGATACACTTATAAAATTATAATTCAGTCCTTCTACAGAATAAACATTGACACAAACCATCTTATCTATCAATTTAATTGATCATTTTCCTTTGATAAGACATAGTGCATCATTCCCAAATCTAACACTATTTCCATCCTAATATAAAAGGGAATTGAACTTACTTTTATCCCTAGTCATGTAATTGGAACATCCACTGTCAATAATCCATCTTTCGCTCTAATTTACATATGATACAAGTGCAGTTGCCTCATCTTCATTAGAATCATCCTTCATTGCAACATAGACAACTTCATCGTCATGATCATCGGATTCTTCTTTGGATTCCTCTTCAACAATGTAGCAATATTTCTTCCCTTTGTCTTTGTAGTCCTTGTTGTTCTCATCTCTTTTTCTTCTAAATTTCTCTCCACTTTTATTATTCTTCTTCTCTAGACATCTAGCAACAATATGATCAACTCCATTGCAATTGAAACATATGACAGGAATCTTACCTTTTTATTTTCATTTACTTCTGTGAAATCTCCTAGCCAACAATGCTTCAAGCTATTCTACGTCTTCCTCATCTATATCATTGTCACTGGAAACATGTTTTGTCTTTTTCTTTTTCTTTTCATTACATTCTTTCAATGATAACTTAGCTTTAAAAGAAGATTCAACATTCTCAATTTGAAGTTATCAAAATTAGAGAGTTTGAAGGTAGTAAGCCTACCTATCAATCCTTCAAGGGTTAGATTATTTCTAGGTATACATCTAAGTTTTTGTATGGAAGAAACTCTAATAGTAAAGATGGGTAGAAGTTTCATCAATACTTTTGATGGGGACACAACCCAACAACAGAATGGACACAATAGAAAAGGGAAATTATATTAACTGAGAAAATAAGCTAGTACAAACAGTGCAGAAAAAATAAACTTCAAAACATGCCCTACGGGCTTACAATAGCATAAATCTGGAGAATATTTCTCCTTTTAGCACCTCCTCTCAAGCTCCAATCTAAACTACCTTTTACAATGCCAGAAATCTCCTTAAATAGACCCCAGAGGGTTAAGGACTAGGAGTACATTCTAGAAAGTGCTAGTAGGCATCCACCGACAAAATAGAAGGTTCCAGAAGCTACATTAGAAGTCGGTGCAAATCTAGAAGAATCCAGAAATGGTAGCCGAACTTTCGGGAGGCATAACTTTTGAACCGTAGCTCCGATTGATGAACTGTTTACATTTTTGGAAAGCTCTCGAAGCGCTCTATAGCCCTATGGACCAGCTTCGCTCGTCCCCCATTTTTTGACCCTTTTCAAGGTCATTTAATGCCCCAAACCTGACTTTGAAGCATTCTTAGGAGGTCTCCAAAACCCAAAAAATTGCAATAACTTTCAAATCGTGGGGCCTATTGACCTGATTCTTTTTTTGGAATTCTCTAAATCATGATTACATTCATCTAGCCAATTCACACCTTCTAGTTTACCGAAATGATGGCCCAAATACATGCTCCTATTTTTTCAAGATTTTCAAATGCACTGATAGTTGAACTATCAGAGTTGGAACCTTTATTTGAGCCAAATGGGTATCCAAAAATGTGAAGACATAAAACAGAAACTAAGTCTAAGTACATTTTTTTGGGTGACACAGGATTGCCCTTATACCTCTGGATGCTCCTGCATCAACTTTTCTCAATACAATATCATCATCAATATTACCATTAGCTCCTTTTATAGCATTTAAATATTCTTTTATTCTAAAGAAATATTGAACAATGTTCTCACCTTCTTTCATTCTCATATCATCTAACTTGCCTCTAATATTTTTAGATTTGGCTCTCAAAACATTTGAGTCTCCTCCATAGATGGTGTTATGAGCATCCCACATCTTTTTTGCAATGTCATAGTCCTTGATATTATCAAACCTTGAGTAACTTAGGACAGATGAAATTTGCAACATTATCTGATTGTTCTCTTTCTCCTTTTTTAGATCTTCAATAGTGAGGGATCCATTAGCATCAACATGTTCAACAATAATCATAGTTTGTGCATGATCATCAAGTCCTCCTATCTGTAGCTTCATCAAGCTTTACCATGCAGGAAAGTTCTCATTGTTAACCTTGGGTACCTCTCTCTTAGTCATTTTGATCTTTGACTTATAGTACCTCAAAAAAATCTCTCATAAGCAACCAATAGTCTAATACCAATTTTTGGAATAGTTTATAATAACTAGGGGGTGAGTTAGTTATCCAAGGTCCAAAAATCCCAATAAATTTTTTTAGTGCTTAGCAAAACTCATAAATACATCTCCTTAACATGTATTTTGCATGCATCTATCATATCATTCAAAACATAAACTTGTAGGTTATTGTCCTAGGTCAAAATCACTTTCCATAAATATAAGCATGAAACATAACATAATCATTCACACATATGACACAAGGATTTTACATGGAAACCTA
Source organism: Cupressus sempervirens (assembly GCA_028749045.1). Lineage (NCBI taxonomy): Eukaryota > Viridiplantae > Streptophyta > Pinopsida > Cupressales > Cupressaceae > Cupressus > Cupressus sempervirens. The sequence continues at coordinate 63,114,292 of CM053789.1, forward strand.
ATTTGGGAAAAACCACTAGTAACATGCTACTAATTCTCACTCTTCTGAAGTGATGCCCTATGAAAGGCCAACCCTACTAAAGGTTACAATACACATTGTTAAATATGACTTGGTTAAATAATTCCAATCACCATGTTAGGAGTGAGGTTCGTGAGATTACTTTAGACCATTCCATTAGAATGTCACCTAGTTAAAGGATTTACAAATGACTTCAAGGTCAACCTTAATCCATATGATTTTCCCTAAACTAATACAATGATTAGAGAGAAATAATAAGGCTTTGATTTGATAATAAATCACAACTCACTTGTAGATTATAGATCTTTGTTTCAGTCCTCCATTCTTCTTGGCTTAATTCACATAAGCTCTGACAGCTTGTTCACCCTTTAAGCATTCATCCTCTTACGCCTTCTTTCTTTGCATGTCAATTGTAAATTCTAAACTTTGGTCCTAATAAGAAAAAACACCCTAGACTCCCTGTCTTCCTTGGGTTCTCACACATGCCAACTATTGCTTGAAGCCTTATAAACCCTTATAAAGAGAATTTAGGTATTTTTTTGCTTAACCAGAATCATCCATTCTAGGGTTAGGATAGATTCATTGAATATTCCTTCCTTTCCATTTAGCTTCCTCTATAAACTTCATTCTCAATCATCCTTGAATTCACCTCAAACTGGTTTACCTTGAATTTTGGGCCACCAGCTCATCAAGCTTGTCCTCCACATAGTTCACACAATCTACAAAATCAACCTTGTCGGCTAAGATTCATTGAATTCACATTCTAACTCATTATATTGTCACTAAGAATTGACTAACATTTGATGCTTGGCACATACTATTTTTCCTGACATCCACTAATAGTTCACTAAGCACATGCTAAAATTTAGTGATGCTTGGCACCAACTAAACCTTACTCGACTTACACTATGTTCACTCGATATACCCTAAATTTCTACTTTACTCAGCACCAACCGATTTTCTGCCTAGCTTGCACTAACATTTCTCGGCACCAAGCACTTAGTCAAGCTTAGCAGACACAATTCTTCTTTCTTTTTCTTATAGACTAAGTCAATGTATCCCTCTTTTGCAACCTTAAGTAGATAAACAATACACTATATCATCATTGTCTTAACTGATCTTTGTACTTCTTTTTACATACTATAACTCAATCTTTCCTTTAGGTGCTCTTGTTATCTCATTTGATCAAATACTCTTCATAAATTAAACAAATGATAGTACTCAAATCAACTAAGAAATTGTCTTACCAATAGGTAGTAGGTTAGACATTAGTGACAAAACAATGATTGTAACACATACTCATACTTGTGTCAATCTTTTCTCAATATATTGTATTATTTAATATTTGCATAGTATGTAATATATCTTAAATTGTAATACAATGTTAATTGGTATAAATGATATGTTTGATTTGTTTATAGATAGTTCTATTTTATAATCATCTTTACATTTTTTGTTATTATTTAGTTAATAGATATAATATGATATTGATTAATATATTAATTAATTATTTATTTATAAATCTTATAATAATTTTTTATATAATAGTATTTATATTTATTTGTAAAATATATGATTATTTATTCATAATTATAATTTTTATTTATCATTATATTTTGATATTATTATTTAGTTGTAGTTTCTATTTAGATCATATTTTATTAATTAAGGTTCCAAACGCAAGGATATAGCATGATTCATTTTGACCCATTGGAACATAACATATATGTAACTAGGGGTATTAGGACCCTTAGAGACACATGTTATCATATAATGGGTCAAAAGGGGTTATATTATTTTGACCCATTGGAACATAATACATATGATGATAAGGATGCTAGGGGCCCTAGCATTGTATGTTCTTGCATAATGGGTTGAAATTGGTCTTACAATATCCTATGATATCTTTCTACCCATTAGAACATAAGATGTATGTCCCTAGGGATCCTAGGAACCCTAGGAACATATGTTGTCATGTAATGGGTCCATCTATGTTTGTAGGGGCCCCAGGACCCCTATGAACATATATTGTCATGTATTTTATTGAAATAGATACTCTATGACCTCTTTCGACACATTTCATTACAATATGTGCTGAGGTACAAATTAAAATTGTTCATATAGGGTGAACGGGGTCATATGATAACCTATTACTCGTTTTGACATATTTCATGATAACATATGAGCCTAGGGGTGATACGACCCCTAAGGACATATAATAATTGTTCATATGGGTTGAAAGGGGTCATAAGATAACCTATGATCCATTTGGATGCATTTCATGATAATATACGTCCTTAGGGGTCCTAGAACTATTAAGAACCTATTACATCTATTTCAATAACTCAAAAGGGGTCATAGGATAACCTATGACCTCTTTTGACATATTTTATGCCAACATGTGTATGTTGGGGTCCTAGGACCCATTAGGACATACTTGTTCAAATGGGTCAAAAGGTGTGATAGGACAACCTATGACCCCTTTCAACACATTTCATGACAAGATGTGTCCCTAAGATTCGTAGGACCCTTAAAGACCTATTTTATTTGTTCTCATGGGTTGAAATGGGTTGTGAATAACCAATGACCCCTTTAAACATATTTCTTGATAACACATGAATCCTAGGGACACAATATAATTGTTCATATGGATTGGAAGGGGTCATAGGAGAACTCATGATCCCCTTCAACACATTTCATGACAACACATATCTCTAGTGGTCCTAGGACCCCTAGGAACCTATTTCATTTTTTTGAATAGATTGAAATGGGTCATAGGATAACCTATGACCCCTGTCCATGTATTTCATGACCACATATGTTCTTATGGTTCCTAGCATCCCTTAAGACCAAATTCATTTGTATGAATTGATCAAAAGGGATCATAAGATAAGCCATGACCCATTTTGACACATTTTGTGACAATATATATATCCCTAGGTGTCTTAGGAAATATATATCCATAGGTGTCCTAGGACCCATAGGGATCTAATTCATTTGTTAGAATGGGTCAAAATGGGTCTAAGAAGAACCTACTATCCTGTTTGATTTATTCTATCATAACATATGTCCTTAGAGGTCCTAGAACCATTCGTGACCTATTTCATTTGTTCAAATGGGTTGGAAGGGGTCATAGGATAACCTATGACCTCTTTTGATGTACTTCATGATAACATATGTTGCTAGGGGTCCTAGGACCCCAAGGGACCTAATTCATTTGTTTGAATGGGTTTAAAGATGTCATTTACTCTAATAAAATAAAACCATATAATAATTTATGCTAACCTCCTAACAACTAGGAAACTAATATTTTCTCTTTACTTTTGACCTTTTACATAGGATGTCTATAACTAATAAAAATAATACTAAGAATATAATATATCCTATGAATACCCTATGAATCCTCATCACCTAGGGACATATTTTGTTATGAAATACATCAGAAGGAGTCATAGGTTATCTTATGATCTCTTTCAACCCATTCAAATAAATGAAGTATGTCCCTAGTGGTGCTAGGACCCATAGGGACATATGTTGTCATGAAATTTGTCAAAAGAGGTCATAGGTTATCCTTTGACACATTTCAACAAATTTCATGACATAATATGTTGTTAGGTGTCCTTGGACCCATAGGGACCTATTTTATTTGTTCTATTGGATTGAAAGGGATCATAGGATAACCTCTAAGACATTTTGACACAATTCATGATAACATGTGACCCTAGGACATATTATGCTTGTTCATATGGGTCAAAAGGACTCATAGGATAACCTATGACCACTTTCAATGCATTTCATGATAGCATATGTCCCTAGGGGTCCTAAGAACCTATTTTATTCATTCAAATGGGTTGCAAAGGGTCATCAAATAACCTGTAACCCCTTTTCATACATTTCATGATAACATATGTTCTTAGGGGTCCTAGGACTCCTTACAATCAATTTCATTTATTTAAGGGTGTTGAAAGGGATCATAAGATAACCTATGACCCCTTTCAACATATTTCATGACAACATATGTCTCGAGAGGTCCTTGTAGACCAAGGTACCTATTTTATTTATTTTAATGGGTCGAAAGGTGTCATGGAATAACCTATGACCCCTTCAAATGCATTTCATGAAAACATATGTCCCTAGGGGTCCTAGGACCCCTAAAGACATAATTGATTTGTTTGAATGGGTCAAAAGGGGTAAAAGGATAACCTATGACCCCTTTTGACATATTAATGACAACATATGTCCCTAGGGGCCCTAGCAAGCTATCTTATTTGTTCGAATGGGTTGAAAGTGGTTATAGCATAACCTATGGCCCCTTTTGATGCATTTTATGAAAACATATATCCCTAACAGTCCTAACATCCCTAGAAATCTAATTTGTTTGTTCAAATGGATTGAAAGGGGTCATAGGATAATCTATGACCCCCTTTGATGCATTCCAAGACAATATATGTCCCTAGAAGTATTAGGACCCTTAGGGATCTATTTCATTTGTATGAATGGGTTAAAAGGGGAATATGACTACCTATGACCACTTCTAATGCATTTCATGATAACATACATCCTTGGGGGTCCTAGGACACCTAAGGAGTTAATTTATCTGTTTGAATGAGTTTAAATGGGTCATAAGATAGTCTATTACCACTTGTGACGCATTTCATGACAACATATGCCCCTAGGGGTCCTAGGTGCATAGGGTCATATTTCATTTATTTGAATGGGTCAAAAGGGGTCATAGAATAATCTATGATCCCTAGGGACATAAGTCGAATGGGGTCATATGGTCCTTGTTGCCAACTTTTAATTTTTCCCCTTTGGTTTTATTGTTGGTGGTATTCATTGATGTTTTGTCCAAATTGTTTGTCAAGGTATCCTTTAGGTGACTTACTTCTCATCAAATTCTGAAGGCTCCCACTTTGCATCATTTTTGGTTCTACCTTTCTTTACCCATCCTAATCCGTATATGCAAGTTTATGGTCATTCTTATAGGTTTAGTGTTTAGGTGATTTAGGTTCTATTGGGATATGTTGCTAGCCTTCTTCTTAATGAGATGTAAGTCATCTTTGTTTTAGTAACTTCTACCTTACTCCAACATTCTCATTTCCTTCAGATTCTTAATGATCTAGCCAACTTTTTCCTTTACAAAGTTCATCAAGCATGTACCTAAGGAAGAAAGTCACAATAGTATTTATAGATCTACACTTGCTTGATTTATGAAGGAAAAGATCTAGTAAAGTGAAATTTGAGGCTAAGAATCTCTCAAGCCAAAGATCATAGGTAAAGTCCATTTCTGTGAAGACAATGGGATATACGGGTTTTTAGCTTCTTACTGGTGGAAATGAAAGCATTATGTTCTATTTCTTAAGCTAGCATGGGTTGCACCCAAGTCAAAGTTTTTACTCATTAATGTGACCCTGGCATGAAATTGCACAAGAGTCATTTGGAGCCTATACAGAAGAATCCATGCTTGAGATCTCATCTCAAAGCTTTATGATCAAGATCAAAGGAAGAATGTTGTAGAGTGTCTCTTCCTCCAGAAAGTGTTGCTCCATAGGGTTTTTCTATCTGAAGGAAATATAATAGGCTACTACTTTGAAGTCTTTAAAAATAAAATGCTAAGTGACCATAATATGAGAATATTCTATGGAGATGTGCAATGATGCTTCTTAAAAGTTAGTGGTAGAGGTGCATCCCAACCATAAACAAAATCAAGTATTGGATGTTGAATACCAAGAACTAGAAAATGAAGTGCCCAAGATATCAAAGGATCATTCCCCACATTATGATCATGAATCAAAGGAAAGATAAGCTTGTAGAAAGATGGATATGTGCTCTCTCCTCTACATATATTAAGCTATCATATAAATCCTCATTCTAGATCCTAAACTAAATAGGGAACTTTCCATTAAACTAAAAGTCCTTGTTTCAGTAAGTGGCTTCTAAGGGTATGACTTTACTTTAAGTGAAGTAATATGGCATTTGGATTTATGAATCTTTAGGTGCATAGAAATGGAAAGTTTTAAATATCATTAATTATCAAATTTATTGCAAATCCTACCATTAAAATTTTTGGTTGAGCTTAATTTCATTCATGTGATGTCACAGTTCAAATTTCTACATCTTGTTCATTAGAATTGCCTCAAAATTGTTTCCTCATTATTTTAAATGGCTATTTATTGATAATTTCATCCTTTTGAAATAAAAGAAAATAGAAATGAGAGAAATAGGTTATGAAAAACTTATAGGCTTCAAAAGTGAGTTAAAGGATTTAATTAATACATAATTCAAGTCCTATGACTTAAGTGATCTTCAGTGAAAGGGCTAACTCTCAGCCCCTCCACCCAATTACCCAAAGTTGAAAGAGAGTGGATTGGTGGAAGCTACCAAATTTCCTATGGATGTACAGGCTCTAGAGCTAGTTAGAGAATGCATTGAAAGATATAATCCTAAGATGAAGAAAATATTTCTTCCTAGTCACTCTATCCTCCTCTTAATCAATGTGGCCTTCATGCAGTTTTTAGTTGGTGTCCCAGTGAAGGAAGAATACTATGATATTAATTTCAGGTCTTCTACATCCATGTTTAATGAGAAGAAGACTTTAAGAAGGGACTATATGTAGATAACTTGGTTCCAAAAACCTTGTTAAAAGAAGAGAAAGATGCCAAAACCCCTCTTTGGGACCAATTTGAAGAGATAAATAGTTGACATCATGGAATTACTACTCAGATTAAAAGGAAATGAGGAAAGTTTAGAATTCATTAAGCACCACCTCTTCCTAGTGCAAGCCATTTCTACCAAAGTTCTACAGATTGACTGGTCTCAAATCATATGCGATGAGGTTTGGCTAAGGTGTTCAAGCAATCTTACATGTCTTCTTATTTGATCTATGCCTTGGATATACATCACCTATGGCCAAGTCTTCCTACAATAAAAAATACAAGGGTGTACAAGTTCTACCCACACCTTTAGCTACATAGGAGCTTTGAATAGTATGTGAAAGTGAACAATGCATTCACTATGAGATTATGTGAGGAATTGAAAGGCTACCACGAGAAAATATTTTGACCAGAAGAAAATTTGGCTATTAGCTAGTTAGAGTGCTCTTTCATCCAATTCCCATGTTTCACCTAACTATGGATTAGTTTTTTGATGTTTTTCCCAAAAGACTTCCTAGGTACCCTGAGGACAAGTTTATTCTTGTTGAATAGTGTTGACAAATACTGAGGAGTTTTAATATGTAAAAATAAATATTTATTTTATATTTATTATATGTAATCTTGAATAATTTTGTAGCTTATGAGAAATACTTTGTGAGATATTTTATATGTGTTGGAAATGTAATGTCAAGCAAGTGATAGAGGGGAAGGGAGGGGGATGAATCAAGAACCAATTAAACTTTATCAGTTAGATTACTTATGCCTTACCTCTTTGTATTGTCTAATATAATTTCATGCATAAACATAAAGTAACAAATAAATCAACATCATTACACTTTGACACATGATTTGGTAACCCAAAATCCCTCCAAGTAGAATGTAAAAGTGGGGTGGGGATGACACCCACAATGCTCCACTACTGCACTAATAAAGTTGGCCTATTACGGCTTACAATTGATCACTTCTACTAATCTACTATTTTAGGAGTATGAAGGATTGTTAGGTCCACCTTGTAAAAGAATTTTACAATACAATGAAGTATCTACTCTATTAAGAGATTCTACAATAGGCTGTTAGGTCCACTTGGTAAAAGGATTTGACTGGTGCACCTATTAGGATGAATCACTAATATGATCTCTACTTTTCAACTTTATTTTCTGAAGTAGATCATTTGAATAATGCACCTAACTATGATGGACGAGTCCCTACTCTACCCTTTATACTATTTTATATCCTAATTACTTAAACTACTTCATATTTACTTCTCATCTTAAAAAATAATCATGTGTTCTCCATTCTATATCTCAAGCAAATGAATTTTCCTTTCCTATATATCCCTTGATTAATAAATTTATATCAGGTTGTCTCACAAAATAGATATATTCATAATAATCAAATTATGTTGATCTCAAATTGGTTTTGACAATTGAGTGTCAACACACATAAGATATTTACTAAGTTCATGCCAAGCTAGTAATACATGCCAAGTATAATATGTATAGATGTTGAGTTGCGATGAGTGTCAAGTCACTCATGTACCAAGTCATTCAAGTGCCAAAAACATAGACCATGTCGAGTGATTCAAGTGTCAAGCATACCGTTGATACTGAGAAAGTTCAGGTTATGAGCCAAATAGAATTATAGTAAGTGTCAAGCATTAGTATTATCAAGTGCCGAGTAACACAAATTGGACCTAGTTATTTGTGATGGCACAAACAACTATGAGAATCATTTTTATGCTGACTTATGGATAGATCTTGAAACTTTGAAGATAAGAACAAATTGATTTGGATTCCCTATGAAATTAACATACAACCAATTAGAAAATTTGAAAGGTTAAGAAAAAAAATGCATGAATCTCAACCATAGATTCATACCTAACCCTAAGACACCAAAGTCTTTATAAGGAAGACAAAGGCCCATAACTCAAATAGCATGTGAGTGAAGAATAGAAGGAAGAAAAGGGGTGAATTGATTAGAAATAATTCAAGGTGACTTAGCTGAGTAAAAGAATTGTAGAATAAATTTGTAGAATAGATGATTAAGGATACAACATTTAAATACTAGATCAAAACTAATCATGCAAGATAGAAATGAGATCTAAAACTAGCAAGACAAAGTTGTAAGTTATTAGATTAAACATTCTACTATTGCTTTCTAACAACCGTATCACCAAAGTGAAATTATTTGGACTAAGGTTGAATTAACAGCCATTGTGAAATCCTTTAACAAGGTGACATTCCAAGTGAATATTCTAAAAGTCCTTTAACCAGGCACACTTCTAACAAGGTGTTAAAACCCTTTAATAGGGTGGGACTTAACAGTCTCTTGTAAGCCTTTAATAGGGAAGGCCTTTCACAGGGTAGATCATGTTTCATTGTCAAACTTTGTAACATTAACAAGTTACACTTTATTGCTACAATAGTAAAGAGTTGTTGGTTTCATCCCCACCCCAGTTTTACTTCTCATCAGAGGGTTTCTGGGTAATCATATTTGGTATCAAATGTTTATGTTAATTCATTTACTTTAGATTTTATTTCAATGTGTTAATGCATGTATTGTTTGAAATTAAAAGTTTTATTTTATTAGTTAATGATTAGGACTTCTAATTCACACCCCCCACTATAGAAGTATATGTTTTCCATTTGTAATTCCAGCAATTGGTATTAGAGCTAAGTTCTCATTAGGAAAAGCCTTATAGATTTGAGGAGAGATCTTGCGATAGAGGTACACAAACTAGGAAAATTTATAGAAAACTAAAGAATTGAAATCTAGCTCATTCTGCATTCATTAGATGAAGCCAGAGAGGAGTTACAAAAGTCCTTAAAGAGAAAGAAAGAGATGGTTTGCAGAAAATGGTACACAATACAAAGAGATTGACACCACTAAGTTCTTTGCTAATGGAGACTCAAATGAGTTTGATGTAGTAATTGTAGATCTAATGGAAAAGAATAGAGCACAAGCATAAGAGGTCATAAATCTCAAGATTGAGCAAGAATCATAAGCCATGATGTTGTGTGAAGTGACTGAACAAAAGAAGAGAGCCATTGAAGATAAGTTCATGATTGAAGAAGACAAGAGAAACCTAGCAAACAAACTAGAAGAGAAGTTGATAGAACTTGCCAGAATATTCAACATGCAATTGGATACCCTAGGCCAGATGATGGATGCTCATCATGAGTTAAATGTCAAAGACATTGAGATTGCTACATTAAAATTATAGAATGAACATTTTTAAAATGATCTAAGAAGAGAAAGAGAAATTGTTGAAAGCTTCAACAATCCAAATGAAAAGATCAAGTACTTTGAGAAACTACTGAAAACCCCTAGATCTAGCAATGATACATCAAGACTAGGCTACACAAGCACTGAAGAAGGAGAATCATCCAAGACTAGTGAAGAAAGAAATGACAAAGGTAAGACCTCTAAACCCACTTTTCATTTTTGTGGTAAGAAAGGACATACTACTAATGTGTGCAAGAACAAGAATGAAAATCAACATGACAAACCTAAAAATATGGGTCACTATCATAAGTGTAATAATAAAGGCCATTAAGCACATCAATGCAAGACCAAAACCATGCATACACCAATATTTAAAGGTTACTACTACAATTGTTAGAAGTATGGACATAGAACCTTCAAGTGCAGATCCAAATCCATGTGGGCACCAAACAAGTAAGAAAAAGAAAGATGTCATGGACACTTCTATAATATGGATTATAATAGGAGGAAAAGTTGTCATTGTTTTCAAGACTATGGACACATCCATAAAAATTGCATAAGAACACACTTCAGTGGTAACTACAATAGATGGTTGAGTCAAACTACATGCTTTAGCTATTTGAAGATTGGTCATATTAGCAAGCATTGCCCAACAAGGTAAAAGGCACCTAATTCTGATTTCAACAAAGGAAAAGGCAAGGTAGATGTTGAACACACTAGAGGAGAGATGAACAAAACATGGAAGAAAAGAGATGGAAGCAACACATCAAATGGAGGGATCACTTTACCTAATAGGTTAAGCAGTTACACCTCTTTAAAATATTTAAAGAGGTCATATTAGCAAGCATTGCCAAAAAAGGTCAAAGCACCTAATTCTGAGTTCAACAAAGGAAAAGGCAAGGTAGATGTTGAACACACTAGAGGAGAGATGAACAAAACATGGAAGAAAAGAGATGGAAGCAACACATCAAATGGAGGGATCACTTTACCTAATAGGTTAAGTGGTCACACCTAAGAAAATAAAGGCATGTGGGACTGCTATTTAAAATATTTTTATCATACATCAGTTCCAAGATAAGTTAATACTAAAAAGGATGGGTTAGCATGAATAAAGATGCAAAACAATGAGGAAATTCTAAGGTCAAATCTTAAAGTTTTTAGATTACTGCCAAATGTGAGAATCCTCTTGAGATTGCAAGTAAAATAAAAGTAAGCATATAGTTGTTAGCCAAAGCCAGTTGAAGCCAAATCAATAAAGGCAATATAAATAGCTGTCGAGTGATGATAAAATCTCTGTGGATGCTGAGTAAAATAGAAATTGTATTGAAGATGATTTATAGTTGTATATGCACCATGCAATAAATGTCATGTTTTGAAGGGTATAAGGTTGATTTTAACCTTTTTTTGTCATTACAAATTTAGAGCAAAGAGCAAGCAGAGTGAAGAAGTGATTCACAAGCCAGACTGAAGTATTTGCACAGATCATAGTGAAGATCAAGCATCAATTCATCAATTTTAAAGCAATTCTTCATCTACCAAGCTACACAGTTTCATATTTGTTAAACCCTAGCTTGCATAATGGACTCTAGTTCAAATAATTTAAAGGAGAAAGTGATTTTTGAAGTCCAATTGGTTAGCAATGAAGTTAAACAACATAATTTTAAGGCTATACTAGACATTGCTTACAAGCAAGACTTGTCAGGCATGTTACCTATGATTCTGCCTAAGGTTATAATGGTACAAGATGTGAGAAAGTGCTATAACTACAAGGTAGGAGGCATTGAAGACATGGAAATAAGAAAACTGTATGAGAATTTGTGTGATAATGGTGTATTGAAGGAGGAATTCAAAATTGTAGAGAGGAAGGGCTTAACTCGTGCCCTAGAATTCTCAACCAATTTCAAAACCAAATGGTTCAAAATAGTTCTGAGTAGAATACATGATGGATTTCTATGGTTAGAGGGAGTATCTATTAAAATTTTAAAGATAATTATTCATAGGGTTACTAGTTATTTAACCCTAGATCGGTCCAAGACATTGAGAAGCGACTCTAAAGAGGTAATTGAGAAAAACAAAGGTGCTAAGTGGAACAACCATGGAATGACCATTGATACTATTTCATATCCACTTCTTGATTTCACAATTAGGTTCATTTTACATAAATTATATCAATCAAGTAGGTTAAAAAGTTCTCCTTGCATAGCTATTAATGTAGATTATAAGATTGTCAAGAATGATCATGCCTATTATCTTGCAGAACTCCAAATGTAGTAGATAATGGAGAACCTAGGAGCAATAAGAAAAGTCAAAAAGTGCTCAATATAAATTTGGATCAATACTGGTATGCATATGTTTCTATGTACAAAATGAGTTGCCATATTTTGGAAAAGTAGGATGGAAGAATAATAGGTTAGTTGTTGTTCAAATAAATGAGTATATTGAACAAATGGGAGAGAATTTTGAATCAATAATGACAAGCTACTTTGAAGACTTTAAGAATTCTATGAAGTAGAGGTTAAGAATTCTTGTTTCTCTAGTAGAACAATACTACAATGACATTTGTTTCCTTGTAGACATTGACTATAGTTAAATCCATGTTGTTGTACCTAGGGTTAGATGGTTAAGGCCCATAGGATATGAAATTAATGTTGATGAAGCATCATCTACTATCACTACACTCCTTGCTGAAGAAGTTGACAAAAGTGCTGAAATATTTCTTAATTTTGATGTTGTGAAGTCAAAGGTTGAGATGGAACTGATGACAGTGTCAACTTTGAAAAAGAAGAATAAAATGGCGAGGAAACTAAAGGCCAAGTTTGTAGAAGGTGCAGGAGATGATGATGAAGAAGGGCCTTTAGCTTTTACCCAAGGCATGGGTGAAGATAAGGAAGCAGAAGGTGTTGAGGAAGAAGAAGCCAAGGAAGCACCAACAAGATCGGAACCTAAAAAGAGGAAGGCTAAGGCATAGCTTGCAACCAAACCAAAAGAAAAGAGGGCTAATAAGCCAAGCACACCAAAGCATAATACTCCAATAGCAAGGGATAGCACAAGGGCTACTACACAAAAGGAAAAAGAGCAAGCAAAGGAGAAAACAAAAACCACTAAATAGAAGGGCCTAGTTTAAAAGAAACAAAGGAGAAAATACATTGCTCAGCCTAAAATAGATGATGGAAAGATAGAATAGAAAGATAAAATTCTGTTTAGAGTGGTAAGTCATACACCTAAATTTGATCTTGAAAATATTTGTGATAATATTAGAGATAATGCAAATTTAATAGCATTAAAAGGTATTAATTTTGAAAAAATTGCTAAAGAAGACCAAAATATGATAGAAGAGTTAGTGTATGCCATGATGGAAAAATTCAAGAACATTTCTCTTGAATTAGATAATACAATGCTAAAGGAGCTATACACCATTGTAGAAAATAAGTGACATTATTGCTTGAATGTTGAAGAAAAAATAAGACAAACAACATTACCCCAAGTGATGCCTGAACTAACAAGAGGAGAAATTACCAAAGCCAATAAGAAATATGGTAGCAAATTTGTAGCAAAATGTAGGGCATTCAGCATTCTTCAAAACCAAATTGAGGATGTTGTCAAGAAATCCACCCAAATGTGGAAGTTAATATATGGATATGCAATAGTCAAAGCATGAGAAGATGATCCCTTTGAGGGAAGAAATAATGAAGAAGAAGAGGAAGATAAGGAAGAGGAGACATAAAAATAAAAAGAGGATACCACTATGGAGGAGACTCAAGAGAAAATAATAGAAATTGCAATAGCTAAATAGCATCAAACAAAACAGAGTATGCAAGACACACAAATGTCAGCCACAAACCCTCCACATGACACTAGCACATCTACAGAAACCATAACAATAAAGGATGTTCCTGAAAGATCACCTCAAAACATAAATCCATTAACTGTAGAGTGCCTAAAGAAGATCCTTGACCAATCCACACTACAAGCCAGATTATGTGAGCACCCTGTGTTGGTCAGTGTGAATCAACTTCAAAAACTAGTAGCTGATATAACAAGTGATAAGGTAACTAGACAAGAACCACCTTCTTTCATCCCTTTAGCTACTAAAGGTCAACCTCTAGTGCAAAAATTAGATGATACATCTGCAAAGGTTGGCACTACTATAAAAGATGTTATGATTGAACAACAAACTCAAACTGCTCAAGAAGAGAAGACTGTAGAAGCACAAACATGATAGAGGTATTTGTACCTGATACAAAAATGAAAGTAACAATTCAAATAATTGTAATTGATCAAGGAAAAATTGATGAAAAGGACATACCATAGGATAAGGAGCAAGAAGCCATACAAACATTGGTAAATTTACCAACATCTGGCACTCCTACAAAAGTCCTTTAGAGACCGAGCACTGATGCAATACCACTATAGCTTTTAGCACTAGGCTCCATCTCATCCAAGATTGCCAAGATATTTCACTATGGAGATGCAATTTTAGATGAATAAATAGTGGTAGCTAAATATGATTATGCAACCATGGCACTAGAATAAATAGATATAATGCAAGAAGCCTTGGAGAGAAAGAAAAAAACAACAAATACTCAGAAAGGATTATAAACAAAGGCAAGCATTACAAGAGATTGAGGACATCTTTTTAGGTACTTTTAGCTTGCAAAGACCTGAGTATTCCAAGCCCATATTGGGACAACTATCAAAAATTATGGAAAAAGTGACTAATGAAGACTAGGATACTAATGTTAAACTTATGGAATGGTTTGAAAGAAAATTTCATGGGAAAGTTAATGAGAAAATATCTAGTGCAATAGCACTATCAGAAGTTGAATTGGCTACGAAAATTAAGAAAGTGAAGAAGGTACTTGAGAACATATTCTCATTGTACACAAAATTGTGTGATCCCACACTCTTCACGCAAGAGACGAACCATAGAATTTTGAGTATAGAAAGAAACTTGAAGGTATTAGGTATGCAATTACTTGAAAATGCAACTCAGAGTGAGAAGAATTTTCATTCAGTGCTTCATACAAAAAATCAACTAGTTGTATTAATAGTAAGAGAGGCTAATATAAGAGCCAAGTTGATTAGCATTCAAGCCTCCCTTAACCCTCATATGGAAATACTCCACAAGGAACTAGTAAATGTAGAAACAATGTTAAAGAAAGATCCTAAACTTTCAACTTTGGATAGACTAGTTCACATTGTAGTAGAGACAACCATCCAAATAAAGTCCTTAGATGTTACTATAGAAACCCAAAAATTGGTAAAGACTTAAATCATGCAATTACAATCAACAAAATCCAAATCAAAGAGAAAATTAGAAGAAACACAATGGACTTTCAAATCAAAAATCACGTTAGGTCATTAATCATCTATTAAATTAACAACACCTAAATCAAATTTTAAAAGAGGAAGAAAATAATTCAAATTCATGAAATAAAATTCAAAAAGGGTAGAAGAAAAAGACAAAATTTTGAAAATCAATCATTTATTAAATCAACAAAATCATTTATCCTCACAAGATTGAAAATTCCACTTTTACCATTTAAAAGAATTTGAAAAAGTCCTCATATTATCCTCAAAATCAAGACTGGTGGACTCTTCCTACTAGCCTCTTATGATATATTTCCAGTTTCACTTTCACCCCCAGTCAAAGGTGAAAATCCCGATTCTTAACCCAACCCCTTCTGAAATCCTATAAATAGAAGGGAAATCTAAGAGGCAAGGGACCCAAGTTCATAGTATCTGAACTATAGGCACATTTGCACTCATCATTTTAGCATTCTCATTATAGAAAGTTTATAGCATTTTAGCATCATTTTGTATCATTTAGCATCATTTATCACTTGTTAGTTCATTGCATATTCATCTTGATAGCATATAATCCACATTTTAATCATAGATCTTACAAGTTTTTATTGTAGATCTGCATTTTTAGCTTAGTCCCATTCTAGAATTGTCACTAAGATGTTGGTTTGAGAGCTATTTTAGCGGTTGTAGTTAGGGAGACACGTGACCTTCATAGAGATTATATTCTGATGATGATTCTTAGGTTTAGTGTAGTTTGTCATAAGTTTATTTGCATTCTACACTAAGGTTTCACAAATACGCATTTATACTGTGTACAAATTGATGCCCGTAATGGGGCTCGACTAAAAGCCCCTCTATTTTCAAGTTTTTCAATCTAATATTTCATTTCGAGTATAGATCTATTTTTCTTTCTACTCTCTTATGTAGATCTAATCAAATACAAGCTCTACTACATTCGGGAGACCTCATATCAATGAGAATAGTATTCCAAAGTCTTCCTCGAGCATAGAAGGGCCAGATCTGAGTCCTCTGATGCTTTGCACTTTGTTTCAATGCTTTTGAGAGATATTATAACACTTATGCACTCTATTTTAATGCATTTAATCATTATGAAGTGCATTTGCACAGTCGTATAACACATTTGAATAGTCCTATAACACATCTACATATTCTTATAGTGCTTTTGAATATTTTGGTAATGCATTTAATTATTCCTGTAACAAATTTGAAGCATCTTGTAGTGCATTTGATTTTATTATAGCACTTTTCAAAGATAAAATAGCACATTTGAGGTTTTCTGTGACACTTATGCACATTTCTATAGTGCATTTGATAAAAATTACAATTTCCTAAATCTGACTTCTAGAACTGAATACGTTTTTCTCATAGGTCTCTCCCATGTTAAAAAAAAGGCTTTCAGATTGTAGACAACGCATGCCAGGAACAAAGACCCTCATAAATGTGCCTAGCCTTTTGCTAGCTCTGAATCTAGTAGGTTGACCTCAGCTCTCATTAATTAAAAGTGTGGAATTTCTAAATTTTCAAACATAGTTTAATAAGAACGTTCAATACCCTTGATCTGATAAAGAAGTAGGCCTATGCTCTCAACTCCTTTGAGTTGATCATAATTCTTGACCTTGTATTAAAGATCAGTCACAATTGAAAGAGGAAAGAAACCACACATAGTCTAATTAGGAGCCCCCTGTTGTCAGTAGTATAAGGGCTGGAAATTTAAACCTTTGTGTCTGTCATGTTTGTGGAACCAAAGTAGTAGGAATATGCTCTCCTTCTCAAGTGATCAAATTCATAGACTTTTTTGTGACTTCCATTTTCTCCCATTTCATTAGGTAGAATAATCTAGCCATAGAAAGGTTACCTCTCAAGTTGCCTTAGCAGGACCAGTGAGAGGTATTGCTCCTAATCTTGTATTCCTAATCGAATGCAAGCCACCTATGTGAAAAACATATCCTTACTCTAGTAGTCCCGCAAGAGATTGCGCCAGACCTCCCTAGCATTGGTGGGAAACTCTCTATCACAGGAGAGGTAAATGCAAACATAGTTGGAACACTAAGTCCCACTAGTCACTGGCCTTAGATAACCTTGATAGGAAGCCTTTTGTTTTCATTTTCTAGGTGCATGTGATTTTTACATCTTGCATTGGTACTATTGCTATTGTGCTTGAAAGTGCTTTTAAAACTTAATAATGAATCCCAGTGTGGATCATAATCCTTCCAGAAAGAACTTCAAACTAGTATCGAGAAATCGAGTTCAAAACTAAGAAATTTTTGAACTATCCTTAAAAAAATGCATATGTGCATAAAAAAAACGCATCTGATCATTTCTGCAATGCTTGTAACATCTATTATGATGCATATATCTATAAAAAAATGCATTTGATTAGTCAAATAATGCATTTGAGAATTTTTGTTATGCATCTGAATGATGAAACAACACATTTGTTTGCTAAAATAGTGCATCGAAGCATTCATGTGATGCATTTGAGTGAAAACATGAAATAGAGGCTAACTGTGAACCTGGTCCTTGCGAACAAACAACAAATTTGGATACCCTTTTTCCTTGTCAGTGTTTTACAAAGTCAAAAGTGTTCAATATCTGAGTGAAATCATTTTTTGAAACAAGCAAAGCTACATCGTCATTAACCCCATAGTTACAATTACCTCACTTTGCACATTAAGCCAAGAACATTCAGAGACACACATGCTTTCCTCTACCTAACTTCACAAAAGTGGACCTTATCCTATCAGCATTGGCAAACATCTTGTCTAATGTAGCTTGTTGCTATAAACAAATCATGGTCAGCGAACACTTTCACTTCTAGAAAAATACCTAAAATTAAAAAAAATCCAACTCACATTTCATGCCACCATGCAAAATAGGTGTACCAATAAAACTGAAGCCGTCACGCATACGAGTGAGTGCTCAAAAAGCAAGTAGAATGATCAAATGCACAGAACCCTTAAATCTTCTCAAATCTACTATGGCAACGGATTGCACATAGGACATAGTTACTCCAAGTCACCCATATTCAATCAAAACTCAAAACCCTTAACCACAATGGGTTCATCTCATGCAGGGGATAATAGAAGTATTGAATCTAGAATTGAGGATTTTCATCAAGACCTCGAACTTGTTGATATCATGGAAAAGATACTAGAAAAAAAAAAGAACACTACATACTCGCATTAGCAGAACAAGGTGCCAAACTACCATCTGACTTTGATGTGACCAATCTAAAGTGAGATGAAGAAGAGTCACCCTTAGATTCTATCACACAAAAATAGCAAGATCTACAACTAGAAATATAAAGGATGAAAAGAGTGAAAATACAACCCGCAGAGTTCAACCTTGAAAAGGTGTGTCCCCTACCATTTGACAAAAACATTACCTTCACAGCTTTCCCTCCAATTGTGCAAATACAAAAATATGATAAATATTTTGGTATATCGGATCCACAAGATCACCTTACACAATTCTATATACTAAGTATGGAATTTGTCCATGATACGATGTACTTAATTCATTTGTTTTCTAGGAGCCTCAAAGGGTAAGCCATGGAGTGGTTCTCCAAATTGCCCTTTAATATTAAAACCTTTGTTCAATTGGCCTCCATCTCCATCACTCAATACTTCTATAACATCGAAAGAGAAGTTATAATGATCAATTTATGTAACACAAAACAACTCCTGGGTGAACCATTCAAGGTCTTCCTACAAGGGTGGAGGCACATGTTTGCCAAGTATCATGGAGACATACCAGGTCAAGAAAAGACAAATATTTTCATGAATAGTCTCTCTAAACAAATGAATTATTGTCTCCAACTCCAAGGGCCAAAAGATTTTAAAACCACATTAGAAAATGCTACCAAAGTGGAAGAAACCTTGGTGAACAATGACATGATTAAACTCTCTAAAGATGGTAGAGGTTTCTCTAGTAATTACACACAAATGCACAATCCCTCAGATCGGTCCACCAATAAACAAAATTCATGGTGGAAAAACAATAATAAAAACATCACAATGATGAGGTAGTTGAAGCAAACCATGTTAAAACTCACACTCAAACCCCTTTAAATCAACCAGGTCCTATGGCTGCACGTCAACAAAATAATGCACCATTTTCTCGATGCAACATGAAGACTCCCTCCACATCTGACCAATAGGTTGCCTACAACCAAGCTCCTCCTCTACGAAGATATCAGCTTTCTGATATACCCAAGGAGTATAAACCCATAGGGGTGTCCTATGAGAGTGCTTTACAAACACTCTTGGCTGATGATCTTACGGTGTTATCGGAGGCTAAACCATATGATCCTTGAGTCAAGCCAAAGTGGTGGAATGAGAGACACACTTGTGCCTATCACTGAAATTAGGGACACCTGACCAACAATTGTCTTGTCCTTAAGGGGGTTATCCAAAAGCTAATAAATGATGGAACCATTAAAGTGAATAATCTCAACAATAATGAATACCATACAACCTTTAAGAACCCCTTTATGAGTCATGAAAAGGGGGAGTCCTCCATGTCTGACCAAAAAACCCCACCCCCCCTGCCCCCTCCAACTCCACCCCCCCCAAACTATAGTTAATTATGCACACCACTATGATAATATAATTGGCATGATTTTCGGAGTTGATGACACTGTAAATGTCATCATAATTAAAAATAGTAAGAAAAAACAATCCTCCAAGACCATTACCCAGAATCAAGCCTCTAAGATTATCCTACTAGGACCTATAACAAATCCTAACTGAGTAGCTCCAAGTTCCTCCATGCTAAAAAACAACTTGGTCAATCAATTACTTAAGACTTTTCTAATATCTCCATTTTTGAGTTGCTACAAATCTCACTAGAGCATAAATAAATCCTCACTAAAGCCTTAGTACCAAACGACCTAGATGTGAGTAGGTTTCAAAACATGGTCAATAATCTCATTGCCCCTCACTGTGTTTCATTTTCAGCTTAGGATGATATGTCTATTTTCTAGCTACAAAATTCTCCCTTACACACTGAGGTGTTCATCCATAGAAATCGAGTCAAGAGAGCATTGGTCAATGGTGGGGTTGGTCTTAATATTTGCACCCTCGTCTTAGTGAAGGCCCTCTGATACAAAGAAGATGCTATTGATCCAAGAAAAAATATCACCATCAAGGCCTATGATGATCAAGAAAGATCTTCTAAAGGCATGGTCATATTATCAATTAGAGTAGGGCAAGTTGTGAAAGAAACTATCTGTCAGGTCTTAGACTTGCACTTAACGTATAACATCCTATTGGGAAGATCATGGATTCATGACATGCAATTTGTTCCCTCTTCCTACTACCAATGCCTTGAATTTCCATATATGGGTCAAGAGGTAACCATATCGGGAGATCAAAACTTCACTCAATATTGTAACTCACTTGTCCCTCATAATAGGGAAGAAGTTGGCATGTTGACAGATGACATTAGCTAATTCATAGCTTCAAACACTTCTACTAACCAAATAAGCAACCACTCATCAACATTGACTAAGGGAAAAGAGAAAGTGGTTTGTTCAAGTCCTTCCATTCCTTCTCCGCCATCATTGTCAAAAGACCCTAAGCAACTACACTATGAAGAAATGGATAAGCTAATGAAAGAATTTGATAAAAAGTTTATGTTGCACCATAAAGGGGTAGGTGAGAACTTAATCTCTCTATTTGATCCCCTACTTTCTCTGAGGTCTCAAGGAAAACCATCATCCACCATGCCATATCATGCACATTTTTTCAAAGCAAGTGGCACACCTCTAACCTTAGTGAAAGATATTAGTCAACAAAACATTGACATCTCTCCCCACCTACATAGGAAAGGCTTTGACCTAATGAAAAAGATGGGATACATGGTAGATGGTCCTTTAGGGAAGGGAATAGGCATCATCGAACCCCTAATGGCACAATTTAGGTCCAACAAGTTTAAAATAGGGTTAGGGTATGATAGACAAGACAAGCTACAACCCTCTTCCGAAGTTCACCCCAAGCATAATGATCCTTCCTCGGCCACCTCAGTATGGGTACACAAAAAAAGGACAATTACACCACGACAATAATAGATATCACAAATGTGAATTTTTCCCTCTCAAGCTCACATTCCATAGAAGAACCACCTATAAAAACCTCCAATAACGAAGACAGTGATGATTTCACTAAATGGGAATTTGAATCCCTATCTAAGGAAACTCTTCATGACAAACAATGTGATGTTGTCCACATACCCACCCCTAACAGTTTGGCTACACAAAGAATAAATCATAGTGCAAGATCCACTTCACCAAGAAATAGAGTACATCAGGGTGGTTTAGAAGATGATGAACCTATTGAAGGGTTGTAGTTTCAAACCTTATTTTCCAACTTCTTTCTAGTGGAAGTCAAAGGTGATTACTACGAGCCTCTCACAATCTCTACTTTCCACGACACTTTAGAAGAGGCACATGTCATAGACCTGATAGATACATCATATGAGCCATCCAACAAAATTATGTATTTAAACCCTGCTGAACCCTTCCCCTACAATGAATCACTTTCCCTAGTCCATCCTAAATTCATTAACTAGGATAAAACCGAGCCTCATCACCGTCCTCATTTTGACATTGACCATGAAGTTTTTATATACCTTAATGTGGTTGAACCATCTCATCAATGAAGAATGGAAGAAGAGCATATAATCAAGTCTGGTATCAATCACCTCAGTCACACTAGAATAGGGCAAGTATCCCACAACCTAAGTGACCACCACCAAGTTGCAACTAATCTTGACAAAAAAATGGAAATAAATAGAAGTGATGTATCCCAAGGTGAAAACCCAACTATGACAACTATGAATGAGGTAATTGATACCTTACCTGAACGTTCTGATTAGCAATCTTCTATTTTGATTGAACCAATAGAAGTAGTCAACATCGGCATAGAACAAGAACCAAAAGTCATTAATTTGACACAGTCCTTGAGCAAAGAAGAAAGGAAGCCATTCACTAAATTCTTCAAAGAAAGACAGATAAAAATTGCATGGTGTTATGCAGACATGCCTAACTTAGACCCAAATTTAATCTCCACCATCTTAACATTTCTCCAGAGATTAAGCCGGTAAAACAAAAAGTCAAAAAGATGCATCCCCACATAGCCCTATTAGTCAAATTAGATTGAAAAAATTAATAAGCACCAAGTTCATCTAGCCCCTGGCATATGCATCATGGATATCCAACATTGTCCCTATATCAAAGAAGAATGGTAGTATATGCATCTGTATCAACTTCTGAGATTTAAACAAAGCATGTCCCAAAGATGACTTTCCCCTCCCTAATATCAACACCATTGTCCATCTTACAATAGGTCATTCCATGTTTTCACTCATGGATAGGTTTTTAGGGTACAATCACATCCAGATAGCACCAAAGGATCAGGAGAAAACCACTTTCACTTGTGGATGGGGAATATTTTATTGGAATGTGATGCCCTTTGGTTTAAAAAATGTTGGGGCCACGTATCAACGGGCCATGACCACCATCTTTCATGACATGATGTATAATTTTATGGAGGACTATCTGGATGACATTCTCACCAAATCCGATAGTCATGAAGAACATCTCCCTATATTGGCCAAAATATTCACCTATCTAGAAACTTTCAAGGTCAGACTCAATCCCAAGACATGCACTTTTGGAATCATATCTGGCAAACTTCTAGGATACATTGTCTTAGCTAAAGGAATAGAAGTGGACCTTGAAAAGGTACAAGCCATAATCAGTATGTAACCTCTAAAGAATTTGAGTCAATTATGCTCTCTTCAAGGCAGGCTTCAATTAGTTCACTATTTTATTTCTTAGTTGGTGGAAAAGTGTATACCTTTCACACACTTGCTACATAAAGACATAAATTTTAAGTGGGATGATCAATGTTAGGGGGCCTTTGAAACACTTAAAACTTTTTTGATGAATCTGCCCATGTTGGTACCTCCCGTACCACACAAACTATTATTATTATATATTTCTCTCATAGATAAATTAGTCGGAGCTCTCCTAGTTGAAGAAAATGACCAAGGAAAAGAATGAGCCATTTACTACATCAATCACACCTTGGTCAGTTATGAGCTTAATTACTCTTTCATTGAAAAGGCTTGCCTAGTTTTAGTTTTTACTTCTCAAAATCTACGTCATTATCTCTTGACACATAAAGTCAAGCTCATCTCCAAAATTGAACCTCTCAAATACCTTCTCAGCAAGACATCATTAACAAGTAGACCAACTAAATGGGTAATGATTCTGAGTGAATTTGACATTGAGTATGTTGATAGGAAGGTGATAAAAGGACATGCCATTGCCAATCAATTGGAAGATGCGCCTATGGAGGGTTGTAATCCTATCTCAGCTGACTTCCTTGATATGCATATTGTCTAGATAGAGCTAGTGACATGGAAATTTTATATTGAAGGTTCCTACACACACCATGGATCAGGCACTAGTATTTTTCTCATTATGCCACTAGGTGTTACCATCCCTAAGTCTTATAAACTGCTCTTCCCCTACACCAACAACATGGCCGAATATGAAGCTTTGGTCTTGGGACTCAAATTGGCTTTGGAATGGAAACTGATAGCATTAGAAGTTTATGGAGACTCTCAGTTAATCATCAATCAAGTTACTGATACTTATTAGACCAAAGATGAAAAACTATTCCCTTATAAGCATATGGTTGATACACTCAAGGAATTTTTTGTTCACATTACCTTTGAACAAGTTCCTAGAGAAAATAATGGAGTAGAAGATGCTATGGTCACTTTGGCCTCTTTACTCCAACTCTTGATACAACACAATCGATACAAGTTCCTAGTAGAAGAGGTGGCTCAACCCGCATTTACTCAACCTAATTCCCTCATCATTTTCCATTTAGACACTCTTGATTCCCTTTGGTAAAATCCCATCATCAATTACTTCTATCATAACACCATTCTATTTGACCTCTTGCATAACCAAAGACATAATTTCATTCGCCAAACTTCCCACTACACCTTGGTGGCTAATATGCTATATAGAAAAGGTCTCAAAGGTACTTTATTTAGATGTCTCAAAAAGGATGAGTCTAGATTCACTTTACAGGAAGTTCATGCAAGGATTTGTAGGTCACACTCCAGTGGGTTCACACTAGCCCAAAAGATTCTTAGGATGGGCTATTTCTGGCCAACCATGGAAAAGGATTCTATCGACTATGCCAAAACCTACAAGAAATGTCAAATCCATGGTAACCTAGTTCATGCACCAGCCCACGAACTCACCCATTTGGCCACACCATGGCCTTTTTATCTGTGGATCTTTGACTTGATTGGAGCTATCCATCCACCCTCCTCCAAGGGGTATAAATGGATTATCACTGCCATTGAATACTTCACTTTGTGGGTCAAAGTGGTGCCACTTGCCGACTCTACGAGAAAACAGATCTCCTCTTGTATTCTTAACCATATCATTTGTTAGTTTTGCATACCTCATGCCATTCTCACAAATAAAACCTTGTACTTTAAAAATCACATAATTGATGAATTGTGCAAAACATTTCACATTATACACCACTCCTCATTAATTTATTATCCCCAAGGCAATGGCCAAGCTAAGGCTACCAACAAAACTATCATCAAAATCCTTAAAAGAACTGTCAATGACATTGGTAGGGATTGGCATTTATAGTTGAACCCCACCCTTTGGGCCTATAGGATGAGTGTTAGGATGCCTACAGGTGTGACACCATTCTCCTTAGTTTATGGTTGTTAAGCTATTCTCCCTTTAGAGGTTGAGATCCCATTCTTGAGAGTTACTCTTTGGGATGTACTACCAAATGAGGATTATAATAGAGTTTTTAGAAGAACATTAGTGAACAGTGTATGAACATCTCAAAGTGTATCAAAACAGATTATCAAGACACTACAACAAAAAGGTCAAACCCCGTATCTTTTAGATTGGTGATCTAGTGCTCAGAGAGAACCCTAAGAACCAAGCAACAAGATAAACGAAAGGAAAATGGGAGGCCAATTATATTGGTCCTTACATTATGACAGAGTCCTTTGGAACTGGTACCTATATACTTTAAGATTGTGATCGTATAAAATTAGCATAACCTATCAATAACATCCATCTCAAATGATTTTATGTCTAGAGCTTTGAGAAAACACATCAAAAATACAAAAAAAAAAAATTAAAAATTAAAAATATCAGAGAGAGAGAGAGAGAGAGAGAGAGAGAGAGAGAGAGAGAGAGAGAGAGAGAGAGAAGTGGTAAAAATGTGGTTCACAATAGCAAAAATAACCAGTATGATACCAACAAAAACAACCAGTATGACAACAACAAAAATAACCAGTATGACAATAGTAGTAGAACAAAGAAAATGGAGCCCATAATAGCAATAACAATAACAAGAGAAAATCAAAGCCCTTCTCCTCGATTGAATGTACAGTCACAACTCTTTATGTTCATGCAACAACCTCTGTCCATGCAAAGAAGCCAAGACTAAACTAGAACTAGAAGTGGGAGTAGTAGGAATTGAGAAACACTTTTGGGTTACAGTTATGAAGTCTCTTGGCATCAAATAGGGTTCACAATAGCACAAATAGATAACATGACAACAAAAAAAGGGAGCACAACAAATTCAGCAACACTGGGAGTCTGATTATGTTTTGAGATACCATAAACATGAATTGCAAGAAAACCAATGCACATCTCCACTACCCACCTTGGCCAATCATCTCCGATGTTTATTTTAGCCCTCAGTCAACCCATTTGATGTCATCAACTCCTTTCATTACCCCTTTAGGTACCTCACATGGTCCTAGTCACCCCTATGTGCTAACAAATGTCACTCACGTCTTCCTTTTCACTCTCAAAAATTCAAAAATCATCCAAAAAAAAAAAAAAAATTCAACAATTCTCCAAAAATATCAAAAAAAATTCCAAAATTAGCCAAAACAACAAAAAATAATAATAAATAAGTAAATAAATATGAAAAAACTTGACATGAAACTAACAGGCTTACAACCCTCTCACACAAACCTCTCGAAATAGAATATTTCAGAGCTGTAGCCATTTGTGGCTCCCATTCCGGTTGCCTCACACCACAAAAGAAATCCAATGCAGACAAAAAAAACTAGAAACAAAAGAAGCCATTAAACTAAAAGGATAAAATAGGGAAAACCAACCCCATCACTCCTCTACAAGCCATTGACACATCTAGAAAATGAAGCCAAAGTCACCCTTCAATGTCCTCTGTTAGATTGCTAGACGATTTTGCACAAAGCATCCCCAAATCAAACCCAAAAGGATGAAGGGAAAGGTGGCACTAATAGCTGATGCGACGATGGGAATTGGTAAGGCAACAACCCATCTATTTGTAGCACATGGAGAAAACAACCCAAATATACCAAAAAAATTAAAAATATCTCAAAACTTTCAAAAAAAATTTAAAAATTGTATAAAAATACCAAAAGAGCTTAACAATTGTCCAAATTTGCCAAAAACATTCGAACAGGGTCATAATTTCCAAGCATGGTCATAAGAGATCACAACATTAAGAACACACTAAAATTGCTATCAATTTTGGGTTCATTTTAGCTCAAATAGGGTATACAACATATGAAGTACCTCAATGGGATTAAGAAGCAGTGTAGTAATGTCCCAAAACATTTCATTGGGCTTTGGAAAATCTAGCAGAATGCAAATAGCACAATAGATACCAGTGGAATACTCTTTCCCCTCTTGAAAGGAATTCCTAATGGCTCCTTAGTCTTATTTATGTTGTAGGGCCACAATTGGTTTGGGTCCCTTCAAAAAAATATATCAATGTTATCTTGAAAGCCTAGATATCCATTAGACTCTTTCATCCTCACTCAACCGGGGGCATGGAATAAGCAAGCATGAGTGTTTGAGTCTACCCTTGCCCTCAAGCACCTTTTTTAGGCCCAAGTGTCCTTTTCAGACCCCTCCAACATCTTTTTAGGCCCAAAGTGCCTTTTTAGGCCTCAAGCACCTTTTTCAAGGCTCAAGTGTCCTTCTTGGATCCCTCCAGCACCTTTTAAGGCCCAAAGTGCCTTTTTAGGCCCCTCAAGTGACTTTTTAGGCCTCAAACATCTTGTTTAGCACAAATGCCTTTTTTCAAGGCCCTATTTCACATTTTTCAAGACCCCTGATGTCTTTTGGGCCCCCAACATGCCTTTCTTGAGTTAAAGCACCTTTCCAAGGCCCTATTTTGCCTAGTTGAGACCCAAGTGTTCTCTTTTGAGCCCCAAATGCCTTTTCATAAGCCTCCAAGATGTTCGTCTCATCACACTCCTAGTGACACATCCCCACATTGGTCGTATTATTGTTTGTAATGGTTCTTCATATACACACATACATTCTTGCGTACCAGTCATGGTTATCCTCACTCTACATATGGTATTATGCCCATTTTTACAAAAGTCAAACTGTTCCAACATTTATCACAAAAACACAAAAGAATTTAAATATTTACCAAACATCCCAAAAACATTTATAGATTTGACAAAACCACCAAAAACATCCAAATACATTTCAAAATTACCAAAAATAAACATGAAAATGCATTTTAATCAACATTAGTTGTTGCCACAATGAGCACAAACTTTTTATTCTTCTATGATGATAATGACAATAGTGTCTCGCAGATTATTCATTTTGGCCTCCCAAGGGAGGTGGCACAATAGGATGTCGAGTCAATGGTGTTTCTTCTTGCCTTGCTCTAGACAAAGAGGCTCTTGGTGTCAACCTCCTATGTGTCCACACCACATCCATAGGAATTGGAAACCTTCCACCACTTAATTGTGTGTTTAATAGGTGTGTAAACTCCCTATTTGCAAATTGCATTTGTCACCAATCCTCATGTGGGAAGGCTTGATAATAACATCTCATCCAATAAGCGGCTTATCAGTGTACCTTTTTTGTACGATGCATCTCCACAAACACATTCTCAACCAACTTGCTTACCCCTGTGTAGTGATTGCTCATTGGGCCACATCTTGCTCCTGCTACATCTGATCAATTATCATTCACCAATGCTCCATGTCTACTTTTGTCTCACCCAAAAATTACTACAATTGCCTCATCTTTCCCTCACTTAATGCTAACCTCTACTACAATTTCAATGCCAAGGAGTTTTCCTTTGCAATCGCCTCCCTAAATGACTCAGACGGTGACTATAACAACACTAGCTCATTCTAAGAACTCTCTAAACCAACTTGCACCATTTTCAGAAATTCTTGCAACCATTGAGCTCATGACCATTCAGCCCACATTCCTACCTCATTTCCCTCTACTCATGCATGTTCCACACATAGCTCCATCTCCAGCCATTGTGCCTGCACTTTCTCTGCATCCACCACTGCTTCGAGTCATCTTGCCTCTATTTACGCACCATCCTCCTGCACCTTCTCCATTAATCCTAACAAAAATGTGACCTCATGTTCTGTGTTCTTTGCTCAAACTCTTTCTATAACAAATAATCTTTGCAATCCCTCCACATCCTATGATACTTGATCTTCATCTCCTGCCTCTAGTTGTGGCTCCCCCAACTTCACACCGCTCGTTTCCACTTCTATTTATCCCCATCTTGGTGTCTTGAGACTAATCAACCAATGCATCCCACTCATTTCCTCACCTCCAATAACACCTCTTGCATCCTTTAAAGTTTCCCCTATAGAATTTTTAGAAGACTTTATGTCCCCCACTTCCTCCTCCACCCCTGACAGACTTTTTGCCTTCTTAGATGGACTTTTCTCCACCTACATCATTGGCTTGTCACCTATAATCACCTGCATCACTCGCTATACTACAGTCCCTGATAACATCAATAACATTGATAATGGTGTTTCTTCTACCTCCATCCCCACCTCCTTAGGTTATGTTTGCCCTTGTCTAGGTTGACTTGTCTCACTTGGACCCGATATTACCACTTGGAGTTTTGAGTGATCCACCCACTCCTCAAAAGTTTTTTGAATGCACTTTTCTCTTTTCCCTTGCCTCATCCACCCTCCTTGGCTAACATCACCCTTTGTCTATGACTGATCTGGTGAGCTCTACATACTTCCAGTTGCACAATTCCTACAGCTTCTCAATACATCCAACAATCGCATTCTACTCCTCACTTCACTTTTCTTCAATCCCATCTTATCTACCTACTTATAGCCATCCCTCACCCAAGAATGCTTTTGAAAGAATCTTCCATGTATCCATCTTTTCATCTTATCGCACTAGTACCCGATACACTTGGCCCTTGGCTCTAACATTTAGCCATCCCAAAATTTTATTGAGACACATCAACCATCAGATTCTACTCCTAAATCACCACTGACACATATCATACCTTCACATCCACCTAGTACAATAGTTGGTCCCTGGCAGAACTGAACAAACTTGACACTATTACACACAAGTGGAAGCAAGCCTAGTTCACAAATGATAGTTTTTCTTTTTTTGCTATCATGTACTTTTAGTGCCTCGATGATGTATTTGACTAGAGGTGCCAAGATGAAGTCATGATATTTTATTGATTTTCATTGTTTAACTCTTGTGATCTTTTGGTTTCACACATTATTGGTGTCCACTTATAAGAGCCTTGTCTTGGATGGAACACCATGTGTACCTTGACTAATTTTGTGTGGTACCTTAGGTGAGGTCATTTATCTAACATGTGACTATTTGGCATGCCTATTTCTATTATCCTGTGACCATAACTTTTGTTTCTTAGTGGTTGCATGTTTTCTTGTACATTGTTCCTATTTGCTAGTACTTCTTGGCATGACATAGTATTCATATCACTATAGCTGAGCTAGTGGTGATTTTACTTAGTCATTTTTTTATTACATGCTCTATGATGACAATTAGTTTGCATCTCTTTACAAAAGTGATAGTTAGATGCATTCATATAGTTTGCATTATCATCTTGGGTTCCTTAAAAACAAATAGTTGGAACATAAATTAGGATACAATCCACAAACATTAATGAACAACTTCATGAAGAGTTATCAAAAAGTGGATAACAACATCAAAATCAACATTAGGAAAAACTTCTAGCACTTTGATATCATGGACTTTTCCTCTTGACCATATCCACACTAGCATTACATTTCATGCATTCACCTCTTCATTCCACTCATTGCATTATGTGGCCTTCAAATCTTAGACAATTCTAGTCACTATCAAATTGCACCACATCATCTGTTACGTTGCATGGCTTTCAAATCTTATACAATCTCATTTCACCACATTCCATCTCCTCTACTTTGTTACATCATATTTTCCCATCCTCCATCTCCTTTAATTTTCATCCACCCATTTCATAGCTTTTGAATCTCAAAAGTTACCGCTCCACATCCTAGCCTTTGAATCGCTGACAATTTTATTTCCTTCTATTTTTCACCTTCACTCACCCTCCATTCATCTCTTTTCATCCCATCCTTGAATTTGGAATCTCATTCCATTTTTCATCTCATCTTATCATATATCCATTTGGTCATTCACTGTTTCATTCCATTTCATTCTTTTTCATCCTTCTCTTATATATTTTACATCCATTGCCATTCTATTCCCCTTTTCATTTTACCATATCATTTTCTCACATTTCATTACATCTTCATTACATTTCATTTCATCTCATTACTCATTACATTTCATTTTATTACATATCATGTTCTTACATCTCATTACATCTTCATTACATTTCATTTCATCTCATTACTCATTTCATTTCATTTTATCTCATTTCATCTCGTTGCATTACCTTTTATTTCATTTCACTACTCATTTTGTTTCATTTTATTACTTATCATGTTGTCACATTTTCATTACATCTCATCTCATTTTATTACCCATTTCATTATGTTACATACCTTGTTCATTACATTTCATTTCATTACCCATTTCATTGTGTTTCATTACATATCATATGTCATTTTGTTCATTATACATTTTATTCCATTTCATTTTTTTCTATCATCCTATAATTTATCATCTATCAATAGACATTTCATTTCATTACATTACATATTGTGTTCTCACATCTCATTTCATTTCATTACATTACATATCATGTTATCCCATCTCATTTTGTTTCATTACATCACATTCTATCTTACCATATTTTATTTCATTTATTACATTTATTATACCAAATTTCATTTTCATTACATCATTAGTAACATACCATCTATTCTAACTCATGATTAATCTACATTAATCATTCACATCTACATCCACTGTTACCATAATCATCAAATCAAAGCCATCACATGCATGCATAAGTTCATGATATAACACATACAAGCATCTAAACATCAAAGAAACTTGGATATCTCATAAAACAAAATAACAAATTAGACAATGTATCCCAAGGTCAAAATCACATGAATATCAGATAAACTACAAGAACATCAAAATCATCATATAACATAAAAGTCCATGGATCATGGATCAACTAAGTACATTAGCATAAGTGTCTAATGAACATCAAAAGAATCATCATACATGCCCAAGAATGAGATCACAATACAATCATCCATGTGGAGGTGCTTGATTTGATGGCCCTTGATCATTAGGGGCATCTGTGTCCTCTCGAGGTGCCTTTCCCATCACATCTATCCTTGGTACTACACTGACTGCCTGACTCATCGATGCACCATCTATACTCAATTTTGGTAGCAGCGGTGGCCTTGGAGCAACCACTGCTATGAGACTCTATAAAGTACTCAACATCACATCCATCCATGCCTCCATATCACTCATCTGAGCCTCTAAATTGACCAATCTCCTTGGCCTCCCTAGTGGTGGCTGCACCTCTAGTAATACTAGCCACTGTCCCTTTGGCTGTACATCTAATACCACTTGCTACTATCCCTATGACTGTGCACCTAGTGGATCTCTAATAGAACTATGTACTTGTGACCTCTGTTGGTTGTCAAACTTCACACCCTCTAGTAATCTCACTAACCAACCATCCCTCCCCTCACCCATACTCCACCTTGACCTTAGCCTATAACCCTACCTCTACTCACTAGTCCTTGTATTGGGCCTCGTGCTACTCCCCTCTGTGGTATCACCATGGCTATCCAACCTCTCTGTCCCCATGCTTTTCCCTCTCTAGCCCTAGGTTTTCCTCTCCCTCTACCTCTCCCAGGACCACCCTCATCATCATCATCATCCTCCCCCCACTCAATGGCTCATTAATCCCTGGCATCAGCTCAGATGGATCTGCATATCTAGGGAAGGGATGCTCCTGAAACCACCATGCATAATCCCCCTCCATACTTGCATCTGCTACCCCATTTTCTAGGGCCCAAGGCTGTGGTATATCTATCATCTATAAAAAGGCCTCCAGATAGGCCTTATACTCCAAGGTTGGCCCCCACACTACTCTCTCTAAATGAACCCAGGCATAATGTGTAGTCCCCTATGGCATGCCTTGCCATCGACCAAATTGCCTCACCACTTGCTTGATGCAAAACCACTCTAGTATAGAAGGAATTTGCCCAAGAAAATATGTTAGATTAAAGAAATATACCATCTCATCATCATCCTCTACCCATGGCTCTATAAACCTGTAAGGTCTCCATACAACCTCATCAATATCATCAAGAATCAAATGCCAGTACTCTGTCTTTCCCAAATGGGGCTACATGATCAGACCAAAATAAGTATACATATAAGGCATGCCCTATGGCCACTATCATACACATACTAGTTGTGTGATAGGCAAATGCTCCCATGTCCATTCCTGTAACAAAATGACCCTTGCTAATAATGATGAGGCATTTGAATATACAACCTGATGTAAATTATGATACATATCGGCCAAGATATAGCTACCCCATGCAAATCTCCATGTCACATTGATCATATCCTAAATGAGGTGGCCCCATCCAACTAACACCCTCATCCTTGATGATCTGGTAATAGAAACCCCCTTATCAATCTCACCAATACTACTAGTAATGCATCATACTACAACATTTGGAACCAGGACATGCTATCATCACCAATACTATCATCTCTGAACAAGTCGCAAAATCTAGCCCCACTAGAAGCCTGATCATAATAGACCAAATCCCCCATGGTTGGGATCCATAGAATCCTGTAGACATCCTCGAGAGTCAATTTCATCTCCCCATTGGAAAATGGAATGTGTTGTGGTTTGAGAGCCATATCTGCCAATAATCCATTATTTACTTAGAACTGGGGCATCTATAATAAATATATGAAGCCACACCAGTCTATAACCTACTTGTCTGTGTCAAACAACCGGCCCACTAACTCTAATGGCCATGGATAGAGTCCTTGTACCATGAGCTTTTTCCCACACACCTCTTATTCATCAAACAGACACAATGCATTAGTTTTTCATCCCAAAGCAATTATCAGAAATTGATTTCATAATTAGATCTAGCTATCTAGCTATCAGTTCTATCTTGGACCTATTGCTCATCTTTCTCTATCCTGAGTTGGATTGGCTTGACTTCCCTACTCTGAATCATGAGTTGAGGTGTCACATATCTATTATCATATCAAACTTACAAACATGACTTCATGAGTACCTTCTTACTCATGTTTACTTGTTATGCCCAGCCCTGACTAACAAACCACGACACTAATCTTTAGCATTATCTTACACTTGATAGAGGGTCTACACCCCATCAAATGAGTTGCAAAATTCAATTACCCCACTTCAAAATTCAAAAGTGCCATTACACACATCATATGTGCTCTGAGACATAGTATGTGCTATTATATTATGCAGATGTGCTATTATTTTCAAATGTGCTACGAAATTGTATAAAAGTGCAACCTCGACTCACGTATGTGTCATTTCATTAGATGGGCTACAAAACTGAATACATACACTATTTTAACTATTCAACATGTTATTAGATTTTTATGTGCTAATATTCCATGGGCAAGTGCTATAAGCGTATTCGAATGCACTATTTCATCAATAGGCACTATTGTATTTGTTATATGCATTGTAAGCCTATTGTATGCACTAATTTATTACTAAACTAGGGTTTTAGAAGTGCTAAACCACCCTATGAATGCACTAAAGTACCATTAAAATGTGCTACTAAATTTTAAATGCACTAAAAGATTGTTTTAATGCACTAAATTACTAAATTTATCACATTTATCCTACAAATTTGTGTAAAAATGTCAAAAAGTTAGGTTAAAATGCTAAATCTTAAACATAGAGGATCTCAACGACTTATCAGGGCACTATAGTCTATTGGAAACTCATACCAATGACCCTTCTTGAATGTATTCTCATGTAACAACACCACCATCCTCACTAAACCAGAGCTCCAACCACCAAATGCAAAAGGTAAAAGTGAAAATGACAAAGTTAAAAGGTCTTTTCGACATATTTAACTGCCCAAGTGGCATTTATATCACCTTTTCAAATCATTTACCGCCTATTGGCATCATTTTTCTCACCAAACACAACTTGGGTATTGCACTAAACCAATCTACCTATCTTTCTTGCCCATTCCGCACCATGTCAGAAAGAAAGTTAGAACCCACTAAACTTTCACTTTTCATATTTCCTTCCAATTTTATTTCTAAGGGGATAGTATATCTATATCAAATCGGGACATCCAAGCTAGGGCATTAAATTCAAATTGGGATATCCAAGGTGGGGCATTAATTTTTTTTGGAGAAACATCAAAAACTTTCTACCCTAGCAAAAAAATTTCAAATGTAAAAACTAAGATATCCAAGAAAAACTATAACATTGCAATCAAATCATCAAATTATCAATGATCAAACATCAAATCATCAATGAACAAACATCCAATCATCAGAATTTGACCTAAAATTAGAAAGTCAAGATAGTCTTTGAACTAATATGCTCCACATATTAGCTTAAAGAGGGGCATTTGTAGACACCCAAAAATTAGCAAAGACTTAAATCATGCAATTCCAATCAATCAAATCCAAATCAAAGAGAAAATTAGAAGAAACACAATGGACTTTCAAATCAAAAATTACATCAGGTCATTAATCATCTATTAAATTAGCTATACCAAAATCAAATTTTCAAAGAGGAAGAAAACAATTCAAATTCATGAAATAAAATTCAAAAAGGGTGGAAGAAAAAATAAATGTTGAAAATCAATCATTTATTAAATCAACAAAGTCATTTATCCTCACAAGATTGAAAATCTCCCTTTTACCACTTAAAAGAATTTGCAAAAATCCTCATATTATCCTCAAAACCAAGTCTGTTGGACTCTTCCTAATAGCCTCTTATGAGATATTTTCAGTTTCACTTTCACCCCCAGTCAAAGGTGAAAATTCTGATTCTTCCCTCAACCCCTTCGAAATCCTATAAATAGGAGGGAAATCTAAGAGGCAAGGGACCCAAGTTCATAGTCTCTGCACTATAGGCACATTTGCACTCATCATTTTAGCATTCTCATTATAGAAAGTTTATAGCATTTTAGCATTATTTTGTATCATTTAGCATCATTTATCACTTGCTAGTTCATTGCATATTCATCTTGATAGCATATAATCAACATTTTAATCATAGATCTTGCAAGTTTCCATTGTAGATCTGTATTTTTAGCTTAGTCCCATTCTAGAACTATCACTAAGATGCTGGTCTAAGAGCTATTTTAGTAGTTGTAGTTTGGGAGACATGAGATGTTCATAGAGATTATATTCCAATGATGATATCTTAGGTTTAGTATAGTTCATCATCAATCTATTTGCATTCTACTCTAAGGTTTCATGAATATATGTTTATACCATGTATGGTTACATTAGACAATTGGGCTGCCGCTCTAAAGATTATAATGGAAGTCCACAAGAAAATTTTGGACAAATACATAATTAGTGTATAGACCCTTTGACATAAGTGTCAAAAAGGGGGAGATAAAAGAGTATCAACATACAAAGGGAATTACATATGAAAGGGGGAGATAAAGAGTAAGAGGGAGATAACCCAAAAGGAGGAGAGCAAACAAAGAGGGAGCAAATAGCAAAAGAGTAGAAAAAGAGTATACCAGATAGATAAAGAGTATCAATATTTTTTTGAAGATAGAGTATCAACAAGAGACAAATCTACTTAGAAAAGAAAATTGATTTTGGATACAAAATAGGCACATTAACTCAGGGGGAGTTACCAAATTTTGAGGTATATAGCCTATTACAGAATTTTGAAATTTTTTGAAGTTTTGTATATATGTCAAACTATGAATGTATTATACTCAAGAAGATTATATTTTTTATTTATAGTTAAGTTTTTTTGACACTCATGTCAAAGGGGGAGATTTGTTGATCTCAGATTGATTTTGACAATTGAGCATCAACACACTTAAGATATTTATTAAGTTCATGACAAGATAGTAATACATGCCGAGCATAATACATATAGATGCCAAGTTGCAATAAGTGTTGAGTCACTCAAGTGTCAATAAAATAGACCATGTTGATTGATTCAAGTGTCGAGCATATAGTTGATGTTGAGCAAGTTTAGGGGTTGAGCCAAATAGAATTACAGTAAGTGCTAAGCATCAGTATTATCAATTGTCGAGTAACATAGATTGGACCTAGTTGTTTGTGATGGAACAAACAACTATGTAAACCATTTTTATGCTGAATTATGGATAGATATCAAAGCTTTGAAGATAAGAAAAAATCTATTTGGGTTCCCTATGCAATCAACATGCAACCAATCATAAAATTGGAAAGGTTAAGCAACAAAATGCATAAATCTCAATCGTAGATTCATACCTAACCCTAAGCCACCAAAATCTTTATAAGGAAGGTGAAGCCCCATAATTCAAATAGCATGTGAGTGAAGAATAGAAGGAAGAAAAGGGGTGAATTGATTAGAAAGCATTCAAGGTTACAAGTAGCAAAGTAAAAGAATTCTAGAATTAGTTTGTAGAATAGAGGATCAAGGATACAACATTTATATATCAAATCAGAATGGATCAAGCAAGATAGAAATGAGATATGAAATCAACAAGACAAAATTGCAAGTTATTAGATCAAACATTCTATTGTTACTTTCTAAAATTATATCGGTAGAGTGAAATCCTTTGGAATAAGTTTTACTTAATAGTCATTGTGAAATCCTCTAATAGGGTGACATTCCAACTGAATGTTCTGAAATTCCTTTAACTAGGCTCTCTTCTAACAGGTTGTTAAAATCGTTTAATAGGATGGGACTTAATAGTCTCTTGTAAGCCTTTAACAAGGCAAGCCTTTCACAAGATATATTATGTTTCATAGTCAAAATTTGTAACCTTAACAAGTTACACTTTATTGCTGCAGTAGTAAAGAGTTGTGGGTGTCATCCCCACCCTAGTTTTATCTTCTTGTTGGAGGGTTTTTTGGTAATCATATCTGGTGTCAAATGTTTATGTGAATGCATTTACATTAAATATTATTTCAATATGTTAA
The DNA here is from genome assembly GCA_028749045.1 of Cupressus sempervirens. Taxonomy (NCBI): domain Eukaryota; kingdom Viridiplantae; phylum Streptophyta; class Pinopsida; order Cupressales; family Cupressaceae; genus Cupressus; species Cupressus sempervirens. The sequence goes on from CM053789.1 coordinate 63,151,978, forward strand.
TGCATGTATTGTTTGAAATTAAAAGTTTTATTAGTTGAAGATTAGGACTTTTGATTCACCCCCCCTAGAAGTATAAGTTTTCCATTTGTAATTCCAATAAATTATACCTTGAAGTTTGCTTAAATAATGATGCTTAGGAAATACTGTGCATTTGATGTTTTGCTAATGCTCGAGCCAAACTATAACCTCAAGTGATACACTAGATTCTTGGATGATACTATGATACTCACCTGATACATGATCTCGGTTCAACCAATAAACTAGGATAACATTGTGAACCTTGTTTCTACTCACAACTCAGATAACTATGTTTATGCAGTGAGCTTAGTTAACACATTATATCTTTCATCTGCTTAGGTTGTACTTAAATTTTCTTATGTATAGAAAGGTTGGTTGCATTATTAACTGACCTTCCTAGATGACTTTAAGTGCTTTGTCACTAATCGACAATATGTCTTATCATAGGGTCAACAATATGATACTCTTTTTGAAGTCATTATAATTCTAATCTATCACTTGATTTTTCTTATTATTTTTCGTAAGAATGTTGATTCTACCAAGAGTAAATATCTCTCAAAAACTATTAATTACTATTTTAGAAAGTATTGAATTGGGCCATTTATTTTACCAACATGTTATGTGATTTTAGTGAAGATTAAATTTGCTAAACAATATTAAATTATTGTTCACATTTCCCATGCTTTGACCTCTTTGATTTCTGGACAATTTTCTTTACATATCTCATATTTTATATGTTCTTTCCTTGATCTACCTCACAATTAAATATTTAAAAAAAATCCTTCCTCAAAGGATTTTGGATTAATATATCAAATGTTCCCTCTTGATATAAACAATCACATTCCTACAAAAAATGTTGTAGATTCTATTATGGTTTTTCAATAGAGAGTTATAGGTTGAGTTTTAACAAATATATTCACTTTAGAGATTTCCTACTAGTATAAGCTTATCAAGCATTATGTTGATTTCCTTTATATGTTTACTCGCGTTTCTATTGTAAATATAAGAGGAGTAACTAAGAGGGAAGGGGTGAACCAATTACTACAAAAATAAATCACAGATCCCTTAGATATCAATACATGTCAAAACATAAACTCTGATAATTGTATTGTAGTGTAACTCAAAAAAAACACAGGCATTTGGTTAACACTAGAAAATTTTATAACTCAAAAATAACTAATCTTCAAGGTGTTAACTATTGGAATTTACAAATAGGAAGATTACTTCTAAGAGGGGGGGGTCAATCAGAAGTAACACACTTTAACCACAAAAACTTTTAGCTGAAATTAATTACATGCATGTAAACATGTCAAATAAACATAAAGTAAACACATGTATGAAAACACATAACACAATATTTTGGTTACCCAGAAACCCTCCAGAATGAGAAGGTAAAACTGGGGTGGGGGTGACACACACAATTTATCAATGCAACAATATGTAGCCGATTAGTATTACAATGTTTTGACCATCATTGATGATCTTCCTTACGTGAGACTTGCCCTGTTAAAGGCTTTATACCCTGTTAAAAGTGACGTATCTAAAGGATTTACAAACACTCACTTGGAATATTACTCTGTTAAAGGATTTAACACCTTGTTAAAGGTTCTACAATATAGTTGTTAAGCCAACCTATCTTCATAGGATTTTCATTCTCCTAATACAATGGTTAGAATGTATATAGTAGAATGTATTGATATGATAACTTACAATCTTCAATTGTTGATTCTAGATCCTTTTTTTGCTTACTCTATTCTGATCCTTCCTGATCTGATCTATGTGTGAAGTGTCAATGCTCTATTCTGATCAACTGAATTTTCCAATGCTTTTCAACCTCTATGTTTTTACACCCCTTTGAAATTTTCTAGCATTCTTTCATGTAAATCTCTTTCTACATCATCTTTTAAATTATGGGTCTTGATCTCCTTATAAATATTGCAAAGACTTAGTGTTAGGTATGAATCTATGATCAAGATTCATCCATATTTCCTAATCAATTCTTTACATTTTTCTTATTGGTTGCATGCTGATTACATAGGGAATGTAATAAATTCAATTTTATCCTCTAGAGCTCAAAATCTATCTCTTAGCTAGCATGCATCATGATCTACAACTAAGTTTTTGAAGACATAAACTGACATGTGAGAATAGTGTCACTCAACACTCACTATTTCTTAATGCTCGGCACAAACTGTTTACTAGTGCTCAGCACACATTGTACTTCTATCTTGCTTGGCACCTATTCTTCACTCTATATCAATATTAGCTTGGCATCAATAGTGATTCAGTACATATAGTTCACTTGACACCTAAAGTCACTCGACACTATCTATCTACTCAAAATCTAAATAGCTTGGCACCTATTGGATTTCTTACTCAGCACATACTATGGCTCGACACTTGTATTATACTCGGCACCAACTTAGAGATTTGTTTTAAAAGTGTGTTGACACTCAATTGTCAAAATCAATCTAAGACCAATATTAACTATGATTAACTTTAATTTAATTAAGTTTCATATACATGAAAGTAAATAGAATGAATATAGGTGACACCAAGATTTAATTTGGAAATCCAATTTGAGAAAAACCACCAATTGCAACTAGTTATTTTCACTCTTCTAAAGTGAGCCCTATTAGGAGCCAACCTTGTTAAGGGATACAAAACACACTATTAGGTGTGACCCTGTTAAAGGACTTAATCACCTTATTAGGAGTGGCCTTGTTAGAGGTCATTAAGGCACTTCAAGTAGAAATGCCACCTTGTTAGAGGATTTACAAATAACTATTAAGCCAAATTTTTTAAAAGACTTAGATCACTGCTACAATGGTTAGAAAGTAACAATGAGATGACCTAATTTCTAATGCAATTGAATTGCTGATTACAGATCTCAATTATGGCTTCAATACTTGATCGTTGTTGATCAAATCTATCTTTGTAGCTCCATAAGGGTATGCTCTTTATCCTTCAAATTTGCTTCCTCTAAGCATCCTTTTTTTCACACTCATTCTAATTCAATCCCACAACTTGACCCTATATTTATATCTTATACATTGTCAAGTTTACTTGAATACAACTTAGAATAATTAATATTCATCTCCTTAGTCATCCAAAACCATCAAACTTATGTATTTGAATCAATAAACTAAAACAAGAAAATCCTTTGTTAACTAAGCTTGCTCGATAGACACAAAAAAGAAAAGGATTTCCTTTGTTAACCAAGTGAGCTCAGCTAACACTAATTTTTATGTCAATTCTCTTTGTCTCTAAAGTGAGCTTGGTTAACACTAGTTTTAATGCCAAATCTCTTTGTCTCTAGAGTGAACTTAGCAGACATTACCATTTGCATATTCTCTTTGGTAACTGAGTGAGCCTGGTTCACACTCGTTACCTTCCAACTTTCCTTTGTCTCCAAAGTGACCTTGATAGGAACTATCTTCTAAACTTGGAATAGACATGAATTCTTGAGCAGCTACAAAAAACTTTCTTCATTGCCTAAGTGAGCTTGGTAGATATTGATTGGTGAATGTATCACATTCTCTATATAATCAAAGATAATATACATTGAGGGGTTATTGTTCACTGAATCTGAATTAATTTGGCCTTGATGTTTGCCTCTTTTACTATTAGTATAGCTAACTCCCTTCATGTGTGAAGCATTGTTGCAAAATGCTTCTCACTCTGAGTTGGATCCCTTGGTAATTGCATACTTGATACCTTCAAATTCCTTTCTAAGCTCAGTAGTCTTTGGCTAGTCTCTTGTGTGAATAGTGATGAATCACATAGTTTTGAGTAAAATGAGAAAATTTCTCAAGTACGGCTTTTACCTTTTCAATTTTCTTAGCCAATTCTACTTGTGTTAGTGCTATCTCACTTGATATATTTTCATTTACCTTCATTTGAAATTTTCTTTTAGACCATTCTAATAATTTAACATTAGAATCAAGGTCTTCACTTGCACCTAGTCCACTATGTTGGACAATTGCTCCATGATGTGATTTGATTCATCAGATACCTGCAAGCTAAATGCATCTAAAAAGATGTCATCAATTTCAATCACATCTTGTTTTTTCTTATACTCACGTCTGAGTATTTCTTGTTGCTTCTTCCTCTCAAGTTCCTATTGCACTACATTAATCTGATCAATGCTCATTGTTTTATAGTCAAAACTTGGTATGACTATGTCTTCATCGAGTGCAAGGTCTCCATAGTGAAGTACCCTTGCTACCTTGGTGAAGCTCGAGCCTGGTGTTGATATCTGCAATGGTACTACCTAAGTGCCTGACTATTGTTGTGTTGTTGTGGGGCTTCCTATTGTAGGAAAATTTATTAAGGTCTGAATTGCCTCTTGCTCCTTTTCTTTTGGGCTCTCCTCCTTATTTTTAGTTCTACCTCGATCAATTATGGTGATCAAAGGAGGTGCACCTTGACTTTGGGTTGAGGTGATGGAGGTGTCCTACTGTCTTGTTTTCTCTTTTACTTGCTCCTCAACAACTGAAGTATTTAGTTTTGTTGAATCAACCATAGCAATTGTGTCTGATACTGCTTGCTCTTGTGGTTTTCCACTTGTAGCTATTTGTGTGTGAGAAGGTGGTTCTTGTGTATTCACCTTCTCCTTGGTAATTCCATCGAAAACCTTTTGGAGTTCCTCTACAGTCACCAAAATAGGATTTGCACATAATTGCACTTGCAGGGAGGCCTAGTGAAGGATCTTTTTGAGATCCTCTGTAGTCATTAGGTTAATATTTTCACCAGAAGTGTCAAGAACATCTTGGACCACCACTGAGTCTATAGGTGTGGGTGTTACATGTGGAGGGCTAGGGGGTGTCATTTGTGTGTCTTCCACACTCAGATCTTGTTGTTCCTAATCAGTTGTTTCCGTGTTATCCTTTTGTGTAACCTTCTCCATAGTAACCTCATCCTTTTCCTTCTCTTTTTATCCTTCTTAATCCTTGTCATCTTCCTCTTCATCATTGTCATTTCTTCCCTCAAAGGGGTCTTCTTGACCTTCTTTCACTATTTGCAGGCCATAGATGACTTTCCCCATAATAGTGGACTTCTTCACTACATCTTCAATGTCATTTTGAAGAATGCAAAAGGCTCTACATTTGGGTGCAAAATTTCTCCCATGCCTTTTGTTAACCTATGTGATTTTTCCCTTTGTCAATTCAGGCACTACACAAGCTACAGTTGACTCCCTTATTTGTTTCTCCATGTTTAGGCAATAGTGCCACTTGTTTTCAACAATGGAGTACAACTCTTTTGGAATTGTGTTGTTAAGTTCAAGAGGAGTAGTTTTGAATTAAGCCATCATGGTATAGATGAATTCTTCTACCATGTTTTGTTGTTCCCTTGACAACTTATTGAATTCTATTCTTTTTAGCCCTAACAGATCTGCATTATCTTTTACATTATCACAAATATTTTCTAAGTTAGATTTAGGTGTATGGCTTACCACTCTAAATTGACTGTTGTCATCAAATTCAGGAGGTACCACATACTTCCTCCTTTATTTCTTCTTTTTTGGACCATCTTGCTCATTATCTTTCTTCTTCTCCAACTCCTTGATGACTTTTTTTGTGGCTCTAGTGTCTGCTCGTGTTGTTGACTTAGCAGGGCTTGGCTTAGCCTTCTTCTTTCCTTTTGGTTGTGTAGTAGGTGGTTTTTGTGCTTTTCTTTTCTTTTCCTTAGCCTTAGGAGCTTACTCTTCATATTTCTCCTTATCTTCCTCTTCTTCCTTGACATCTTCTCCCATGCCTTGTGTAAGTGCTAGAGGTCCTTGCCCCTATTCTTCTTCTTCTTCATCATCTCCTTCTTCTTCTTCCTCTATTGTCCCTTCTTCAAATCTGGCCTTCAATTTCTTAACCAATCTGTCCTTTTTCTTGATTGTGGAAGCAATCTTTAGTTCCATCTCAACCTTAGATTTAACAACATCATAGGTTCCAAATGGTTTATTAGTTTTATCAAATTCCTCTGCTAATAGTGTTGTTATAGCTATGGATGCTTCATCTATATTAATTTCATATCTAAGAGGTCCGAGCCATTTGACTCTTGGTATGGCAATGCAAATATAGGTGTAATCTATCTCAATAAGGAAACATATATCATTTGCATTCTTCTCTACAAGGGACACTAGTATCCTTAGTCTCTACTTCATGGATTTCTTAAAATCCTCAAAATAACTAGTCATTATTGTTTCAAAATTGGCTCCCATTTGTTCTATATCTTCATTTACTTGGATAGCCACTGACTTGTTAGTCTTCCAACTCACCTTTCCAAAAGAAGAAAATTCATTTTGCACATAAAAGAACAAGAAAATCAAAATAGAACCAAACTAGTATTGTGAACTTTTGGATCTCCTTATTGCGCCAAGGTTTTCCATTATTTGTTTTAGTTGTAACTCTACTAGGTCATATGTATGATCCTTTTTCACAATCTTATATCCTACATCCACTGCTATGTAGGGTACATTATTAAGTTGGCTTGACTAATGAAATGATCCTAATAGCAAAGTCAACGAGATGGTCTTTGATTGTATCTATTGTCATGCCTCTCTTGTTCCATTTGGCACTTGTATTCTTCTCAATTCACTCCTTAGAATCACTTCTAAGTGTCTTCGATCATCCTAGGGTTAAATACTATGTTACCCTATGAATGATCCTCTTTGAAATATTTACCAGCCCATCCTCCATCCATAAGTTTCTATCATGAATTCTACTTAAGATAATCCTAATCCATTTGATTTTGAATACGATGGGGAAATCTAGGGCATGGGTTAAGCCCTTCATTTCAACAATTTTATACTGGTCCTCCAAAACCCCATTTTCACACAATCTATCATAAGCCTCTATTATTTCCATGTCCTCTACAGCTCCAACCTTGCAATTGTAACATCTCCTAACATCTTGAACCATGACTACCTTAGAAGGAATGATAGATAGGGCTTCAACTGGGTCATTCTTGTATGCAACTTCTGTGATAGGTCAAAAATTAGGTTACTTGACCTAATTTGATACCAACTAGACTTCAAAGGGTTTATTCTCTTGGTTCCTAGAATTTGATGCCATTTGTGCAAACTAGGGTGTCAACACACAAAATTTGAAAACTGCATAGCTCAACACAAGTTATATACCTTAAATTGATGATAGGGTGATGAATTTGTGTTGAAAGATGCACAAAATGCTTGAATCTCTTCCTTGAAGTTGTTCTTTACTCTTCTTTATTCTTGCTCTTTGATTGCGATAGTGAAATATGGTTTAGAATGTGATCAAATACCTTGATTTCATAGCATTTAATTCTTAATGCATTTTCAACTATTCACTCGGCTTCTAAAGCTATTCTATGTTACTTAGCTTCTACCGAAGTTTCTTTCACTCAGCTTCTACTACCAACTCAGCTGACAATATCTTTTCCAATCAACTTAGCATAAAGGAAGTTAAATTGGCATCCAAAGATAACTCAGCAACACTGTCTAAAACTAACGTTGCATCTTTATTCATGTTGATCTATCCTTTGTAGTGCTCATATATTTTGGGAATTGATGTATGATGAGGCATTAAATATCAATCCCATAGACCTTCTTTTTTCTTAGTTGGATGATGTGTGATCACTTGACCTTTTGGGTGAAGTGATCCCTCCATTGGATGTGCTACCTCCATCTCTTCTCTTTCATATTCTATAAAACTCTCCTCTAATGTGTTCAACATCAACTTTTTCTTTTCCTTTTTTGAACTTAGAGTTGGGTGCCTTTGACTTGGTTGGGAAAAAGTTGCTGATATGTCCTGCCTTTAGACCACTGAAACATGTGGTTTGACTCAACCACCTATTGTAATTGCCACTAAAATTTGTTCTAATGCAATTTTAAGGAATCTATCCATATTCCTGACAGTAGTGACAACTCTACCTAGTGTTGTAGTCCCAATTGTAGTGATGTCCATGGCTTTTGGTCTTTGCTGGTTGATTTGGCATTCACATAGGCTTTGATATGCATTTAAAGGCTCTATGACCATACTTCTTGCAATTGTAATAGTGACCTTCAAATCTTGGTGTCGTTATAGTTTTGGTCTTGCAATCTTATGCCTATTGTCCTTGCTTATTGTATTTGTGACAGTGACCCTTGTTCATAGGTTTGTCCTACTGATTGGCCTTCTTACTCCTACATATATTAGAGGTATGTCCCATTTTACCATATAAATGACAAGTGGGTTTAGTGTTCTTACCTTTGTCACTTATTTCTTCTATAGTCTTTGATGACTCTCCTTCTTCAGTGCTGGTGTAACCTACTCCTGAAGTGTCATTGTTGGATCTTGGTGATTTCAGCAGCTGTTCAAATTGCCTAATGGATTCACTATATTTGTTGAAGTTCTCTGCAATATCCTTCTCTCTTCTCAAGGCATTCTAAAATTATTCATTTTGCATTTTCAATGCAGAGATCTCAATGTCCTTGACATTCAACTCATGTTGTGCATTCATCATTTGGCTCAGGGTGTCTAGTTGCATGTTGGAAACTCTTGCAAGCTCTATTGACTTCTCTTCCAATCTATTGGCAATGTTTATCTTGTCATCTTCTATCATGGCCTTATCTTCAATGGCTCTCTTCTTCTATTCAGTCACTTCACAAAGCATCATGGCTTGTGATTCTTGTTCAATCTTGAGAGATCTGATCTCTTCTACTTGAAATCTATTCTTCTCCATCAAATCAATTATTGTTGAATAAAAATCTTTGGTGTCTCCACTAGAAAATACTTTTGAGGTGTCAATCTCCTTGTACTTTGTGTCATTTTCAGTTATGGCAATCTCTCTTCTTCTCTTTAGAGATTTTCTCAATTTTTTCCTAACTTCTTCTAGAGAATGCAGAATGAGATGTATCTCAATCTCTTGGTTCTCTATGATCTTCCCAAGTTTGTAGACTTCCATCTCTAGATCTTTTCCTCCAAGTTGTAAGGCTTCTTCTCGTGAGAAATCTACTCTGATACCAATAGTTGGAATTTACAAATAGGAAGGTTACTTCTGAGAGGGGGGCGATGAATCACAAGTAACACACTTTAACCAAAAAAAATTTAGGTGAAATTAATTACATGCATGTAAACATATCAAATAAACATAAAGTAAAAACATGCATGAAAATACATAACACAAGATTTTGGTCACCCAAAAACCCTCCAAAATGAGAAGGTAAAACTAGGGTGGTGATGACACCCACAACTTATCACTGTAGCAATATGTAACCAATTAGTGTTACAATATTTTGACCATTATTGATGATCTACCTTATGAGAGGCATGTTGTATTAAAGGTTTTACACCCTATTAAAAGTGATATGTCTAAAGGATTTTTATTCTCCTAATACAATGGTTAGAATGTATATAGTAGAATGTATTGATTTGATAACTTACAATCTTCAATTGTTGATTCCAGATCCTTGTTCTACTCACTCTATTCTAATCCTTCCTGATTTGATATCTGTGCGAAGTGCTAATGCTCTCTTCTGATCAACTAAATTTTGCAATTTTGTTCAACTTCTAAGTCTTTACACCCCTTTGAACTTTGCTAGCATTATTTCATGCAAATCTCTTTCTACATCATCTTCTGAATTATGGGGTCTCGATCTCCTTATAAAGATTGCAAATACTTAGGGTTAGGTATGAATCTATGATCAAGATTAATCCATCTTTCTCACTCAATTCTTTACATTTTTTATTGGTTGCATGTAGATTACATAGGCAATGTCATAGATTCAATCTTATCTTATGGAGCTTGAAATCTGTCTCTTAGCTGGCATGCATCATGATTTGCAACTAAGTTTTTGAAGGCACACACTCACATGTTAGAACAATGTCACTCGACACTCGATGTTTCCTAATGCTCGACACAAATTGTTTACTGGTGCTCAATAGACATTGTATTTTTGTCTTGCTCAACACCTATTTTTCACTCGATATCAATACTAGCTTGACATCAATTGTGACTTGGCACATATAGTTCACTTGACACCTGAAGTTACTCATCACTATCTATCTGCTTGACATCTGAATAGCTCACCACATATTGGATTTCTTACTTATCACATATTGTGGCTTGACACATGTAGTATACTAGACATCAACTTAGAGATTTGTTAAGTATGCTAACACTTAATTGTCAAAACCAATCTGAGACCAACATTAACTGTGATTAGCTTTAATTTAATTAAGTTGCATATACAAAAAAGTAAATATAATGAATACAAGTGACACCAAGATTTAACATGGAAATCCAATTTGGGAAAAACCATCAATTGCAACTAGTTACCAATTTTCACTCTTCTAAAGTGAGCCTTGTTAGGAGCCAACACTGTTAAAGGATACAAAACACACTATTAGGTGTGACCCTATTAAAGGACTTAATCAACCTATTGGGAGTGGCCTTGTTAGAGGTATTTAAGGCACTTCAAGTAGAAATGCCATGTTGTTAGATGATTTACAAATAGTTGTTAAGCCAACTCTATTAAGAGACTTAGATCATTGTGTAATGGTTAGAAAGTAACAATGAGATGACCTAATTTCTAATGCAACTAAATTGTTGATTACAAATCTCAATTCTAGCTTCAATACTTGATCCTTCTTGATTGAATGTATCTTTGTAGCTCCATAAGGGCAATCTTTTTATCCTTCAAATTCTCTTCCTCTAAGCATCCTTTCTTTCACACTCATTCTCATTCAATCCCATAACTTGACCTTACATTTATAGCTTATACATTGTCAAGTTGGCTTGAATACAACTAAGAATAATTAATATTCATCTCCTTAGTCAACCAAAACCATCAAACATATTTATTTGATTCAATAAGCTAAGAAAAGAAAATGCATTGTTAGCTGACCCTACTTGATAGACAATAACCAAAATAGTTTTTCCTTTGTTAACCAAGTGAGCTTGGTTAACATTGGTTTTCATGCCAATTCTTTTTGTCTCTAGAGTGAGCTCGGTTAAAACTAGGTTTCATGCAAATTCTCTTTGTCTCTACGGTGAACTCAATAGACACTACCATCTATAAATTCTCTTTGATAACCGAGTGAGCTTAGTTCACACTCATTACCTTCTAGCTTTCCTTTTCCTCTCGAGTGAACTTGATAGACACTATCGTCTAAACTTGGCATACACATGAATGCTTGGTAGCTACAACAAACTTTCTTCATCGCCTAAGTGAGCTTGGAAAAAATTGATTCGTGAATGTATGAGATTTTCTATAACATCAATGACAATATACATTAACCAATTATTTTCAACAATTTCATCATATCTTGCCAATATAGACATCTCCTCTTTATGTAAGAATTAGCATGATTGTAACCAGTTCGCTCACTCTAGAAATATATCCTATGGATCTCCTATATACTATCAACATCATCATCATAGTTCATTTCGTTTCTCTAACAGCCATAGTTTTCCTCACAAGTAACTATAGTTTCCCTCATTGACATGATAGTTCTCACAATAGAACCTTGATCTTTCCCTAAATTATACTACTCATATTGATCAATAAGAATAATGAAAAGGAAAAAGATGTTACTAGGATGAGTTAGTGTTTATTCCTACTCATAATGATATTTTAGGATCATGGCCCTCCTACTCCTATTTCTAGTATGGTTTTAGCTGTTTAGAATTGTGATCACTTCTTTTAGTTCTAACACTTGTGGTGACATTTTGAATTATAGTTATATTCCACATATATTTTATTAAAAATAGTCACATCAAGAGGCATCTTATTCTATAATGATGATTACATTGTAAAGGTGTTAAGAAACTATTTAAAACTTATGATTTTTTCGAAGGTATAACTATAATATTATTATCAATGAAATTCAAACATAATTAAAGAAATGTCATTGATCATTATATAAGAACCGAAATATAGCTAATAAAATATTTGAAAATACACACACATAACTACTTTAAATAAAATAAAATATAACTTTTTAAAATAAATAAATATTATTAATTACATTAAATCTTTCATACAAATGTTTATAAAGCCATGTAACCAAAATTACATTTTAAAAAAATACTAATTATTTTTCTAAATTCTAAGATTTATATAAATTTGAAGGTGGAGCCTCACTGTTAGAAACTAATATACTTTCTATCCTGTCTTTTTATTGAAAATTATTTCTAAACAAAAATCATAGATGGAGTTGAAGAAGTGATTGGATGAACTAAACTACCCACCAAGAATTGGAAGCATATCGCCTTATGGGAGGGACATGTAGCTCAAGCGTAACCAATGGTTTTTCATTTATTTTGTAAAATCTACGAAGGAGAGAGGGATGAGCAATGGAATGTTCCCATCAATGAAAACTTTTTTTTTTGTTTTTCATTTATTTTGTTAAATGTCGAAGAGACAACGAAAGGTTTTTTTTTTTTTTTTGGAGACTTTGCTGAGAAGAGAGAGTGATGAGCAATGAAAAGTTCTATTAATATTTGAGACAAAAATCACTCAATTCAAATTTAAATCATTTCATACTAAGTTGATGGTTCCAAATTTCTATACCTAAGGTTGCATTCGCTCAGTTAAAAATTAAAGTTAAAATCATTTTCAGACCATGGCATCCTTCACCTCTTCATTTAAGCCAAACAAAAAATGTATAATGAAGGAGAACACTTTTGAGGACATTTCAATTGCAGCTCCCTCTAAGAGGTTATGTGAAATGGAAGAGAAAAGGATCAGCTTCAAGAACATTGCACTTGTGCATTCCACTTATCAATCTAATGTCTATGATGTATTTATCAACCATTGTGGCCCACATGTAATAAACACTGTGGCTAGCATCCTTTATCAGTTTATAACGTATCTAGACTTGAAAGTTTTTTCTCAATCAACAGATTTATAGCTTGGGGATTCTTTACCAGCCAATATATAGCATGCTATAAGGAGCTCTTTAGTTTATATTGCCATATTTTCCAAGGGCTATGCATGCACACCCAGATGTTTGGCTGAGCTTTGTCTTATTTTAAACTCAGGGTCCAAAATAATTCCTCTATTTTATGATGTAAAGCATTTTGACTTTGCTACACATGGAGAAAGTGAGAAGTCTATGTCAATGCAATGGAAAAATGCCCTTTACAATGCCTCGTTGATTTCTGGTATAGAGTTTGATTCATCTAATGGGTAAGACTATTTGATTTTCAAATTGATATGTAATTGTCTCCTCTTTTCATGTTTCTTTGTTATCATTTTCATAAAACTTGACTATCATCAGGAACTTGGGGCATCTATGCAAAAATATTGTGGATACTATGTTCATTGAATTGAAATAAGTTCAAACTAAATTGAAGCTAGAAGTTACTGATAATTTGGTGAGAATTGAGAAAGTGATTGAAGATCTTGAATACAAAATTCCAACATTTGGAAACGGTATAATTGTGGCCATTATGGGCAGGGCTGAAATTGGTAAAACTACTTTGGTGAAAGAAATTTTCAATTGCAACCAATTCAAATTCTATAAATCAAGTTTTTTATTTAACATAGGTGAAGCACATAGGACTAATAACTTGGTGAAAATGCAAGACAAACTAATGTCTGATGTAAGTATGCCTCTATCTATTTCTACTGCTGGCAGTGTAGAGGATAATTTGCATTTTAGATCATTAATTATTTTAGACAAAATTGACCATGGAGATTAATTGAAGGCTTTGCCATTGAATGAATTTCTAAATCATGGTGTGCTGGTAATTGTGACATGTCATGATGCAAATGTCCTACAGTCATTTGAAATGGTGAAGATTTATGAGATGAGAGCACTAGATTCTTTTGATGCCAAAAAAGTTTAATGCTGGCATGCATTCTATCAAATAGATCCACCCGAAGGATTAGATGAATTTGTTGAACTCGTTGTGAGAAAGTCATATGGTTTGCCATCACACCTTCAAATGTTGGGAGAGAACACTTGCTCTTTTAGAAATAAAACACATGCACAAGTGTAAGCCAAGTTGTTTGACATGACTTTATTTTCTGTGCCTTGATTTTAGAAAAAGAATAAGCAAAAAGGCTACGAACTAATGGTGAATGGTAATAGACTTTCAAACTACTGAGAGAGGCTTACAAAATCCATTGAATTGATTTAGTTGTCCTTTGGTTGTTGATAACCAAGACCTTCTATTCTATATTTTGATAAAGTTTACCATTTTCATCATATGTTCAGTCCCTTTGCATTCTATTTTCTTTAAATTATACGTGGCATAAAGTTTGCTCTAGTTATCGAATTTCTTGATTGGTTATTGATTTTAATTCATGTTTTTAAAATAATCATGTTTTTATTTATTATAACGCATGAAAGATATAATGTATGAAAGGGTTGTATTCCATCTTCGTAATAGGCTCATTCTTCAATGTTCTAATAACTTTCTTCTAGAATAGAATATGTAACACATGCCAATGGAATAGTCTGTCATATTTACCTATTTAAAAAGCCACTAATTCCTATTTGAACAAAAAAAATAATTTAGAAAGAAGAGAATACCAAGGATAACTAAAGCAACTAGATTGCTATTTTCTTATTGTTTGATACCGATCAATCATACTATTGCTTTTAAATCTAGTTAACTGAGTTGTGGAAGACTATTTCCCATATATCTTTATTATATTTGTATTGAAGTTAAATAGAATCATCTTTGTGAAATTTTATGTTTGAGATTTCAATATCTTACTATGTGCAAGTTGTAGTTGGGAAAGAGTATTTTATAGGGGCTACTTCTATCAGCTATGAAATACAAAGACATGACAATATTATTCTTTGATGATACCAAATTTTAATTAAGAGAAATCATTACTCTAAATTTATTTGGGAGATTTTTCTACCATGCCAAATTTTAAATGCAAGAAATCATTAATTAGTCTATATTTCTAAATTTATTTGTGAGTTCTTTTAAATTTTTTTGGTGTTTAGCATTTGACAGGAAAACTCTCCACCATTTTCTACATGTCAAGAAAATAAAACTCTACTTATATTTTTATCCAAGCATAACACAAAAGTTTGTATATATTTGGAAAAAATTCTCCTACACCAAGCTTTATTAGTATCTTCAAATCTACAAACTACTTTTTAAAAGAAAAAAATTTTAATTTTCTTATAGTAAGAGCACAACATATTTTTTTGCATCTGCCATAAGAATCAAATCCAAAACAATTCTCTCAAGCCACATCTGTTATTTCTAGCATTCCAACATATTTGATACTAAGAAAATAAATGTGATAGATTTAAGAATTGGTCAAATATGAAAATAATATGCCAAATTAACATGCCAGATTAACATTTTCAAGACAATAAGAATATAAGAAGAGATACAATAATATGCTAGATTAATATTTTCAAGACAATAAGGATATACGAAGAGCTACGATTTTATCGATCCTAATTTTTTGGTTGATAGAGAGGGAAAAAGTGTTGCTACAATAACACAGAGCGTGAGGACATAAACTAGCTTGCAACCCATTCCTAAATGCTTGACTTCAATTTACAGTCATTTTAAGTGCAATGGGTGATATTTATATATAACTTATTGTCTACAAAATAGAAACATCCTTGATTTTCCCTCCGTCAAAATTTCACATTCTATATTAATCTTTTTATTTATCTATATAACACAACTCATATTTGTAGCAATAAAATCTTCCTTTTAGTAAAACAAATCTTTGAAACTAAGTGGATTTTTACCAAAACAAAGGTAGGGTGTTTGCTTAGTCAGACTACCAATGTTATTGTTTACGATTTTAATAGTATTTATTTAGATAATTTTAAAAGTATTTTTACAGATATTATTACTTCTTCAAAAATAGTAAACTTAATTTTTCATTAGAAAAATATTCTTAAAATTAGATGATTACAAAATTTAATGAAAATAGAAAAATCAAAATAGTTTATGTTACATAAATATAAAGAAAATTTAATAAATTATTTAAAATTGGACATTTAGTAGAAATAGAAATCTAAATAATTTGAATAAGATATAATAAACTATGTATTCTATTAATATATGATTTTAATTTGAACTACACTTTAGATAGAATATAAAACTTAAACATCATAGAGGGGACATATGAGGTAGATAGAGAAAGAGAATAATTAGGGCATTTAATATATGGATATGGTGATGTGACAAGGAAATGAGGACAATGAAATGAGATAGATGGCATGGGATATAGGAAAAGATACATGAAATTGACCAAGGTAGAGATAGTGAGAGATAAAGAGACATGAGAGAGATAAAGAGGGTGAGAGACATGAGGTAGATATAGATGGTAAATATGAGGAAGAGATTCTGAGAGGAGAGATGGGAGAGAGTAAAACATAATATAATGAGGTGAAGAGAGATGTGAGAGAGGTAGAGAGAAAGAGAGTAAGAAAATAGGGAAAGGGTGAGAGACATGGTGTAGATATAAATGGTGATTAGGTGGAGGATTTGAGGAGAGGGAGGACGGGAGAGAGGGAAAAAGAAAAAATAAGTGGACATAGATGTGAGAGAAATAGAGGGTGAGAGATAGTGCGTAAAGATAAATAACAATTAGGTGGATGAGATGGTGAGTGGGGGTGTCAGATAGTAGAAAGGGAGAAGAGCGGGGGATATGTGGTAGAGAGAGACAACATATAGGGGGGAGATATGAGTTAGAGAGAACAAACATAATTAGAACATTGAATACAGAGAGAGAAAGGAAGGGGGAAGAGGGAGGGGGTGTAATCAAGCCCAAAATAGAATGGAGACATGGGTGACAAGAGAAAGGGGAGGTAATTGGGCCACAGAGAGAGAGAGAGAGAGAGAGAGAGAGAGAGAGAGAGAGAGAGAGAGAGAGAGAGAGGTGGTTGACATAGAGATAGTGAGAGATAAAGAGACATTAGAGAGGTGAGAGACATGAGGTAGATATATAGGGTAAATATGGGGAAGAGATTATAAGAGGATGTACGAGGGAGAGTAAAACACAATATAATGGGGTGAAAAGAGATGTGAGAGAGACAAAGAGAAAGAGTGATTAAGAAAAGAGGGAAAGGGTGAGAGATGGTGTAGAGATAAATGGTAATTAGGTGGAGGAGATAGGGAGAGGGTAGTGGGGAGAGAGTGAAAGAGAAAAAAATATGTGGAGAAATATATGAGAAAGATAAAGAGAAGGAAGGATAGAGTAAGAAGAGAGGGTGAGGGTGAGAGATAGGGCACACAGATAAATAATAATTAGGTGGACAAGATGGTGAGAGGAGTGGGAGATAGGAGAAAGTGGTGCAGGGTACCTAGATGACAAATGGATATGTCATCTCATCCAATGATGGAGACTCATTATAGAAGGTAAAGGGGTGATCATCCACCTCATTTTGAACATTTTATTTTGGTTATTGTAATAAATTAATTCTTGTTTGTAAGGTCAAGGAACTTGAGGTACCCTATAAGCCTAAGTTGCCTTAGTCCTAAGGATTTTTATTTTTGTTGTTTTGGTTAATAAGCTGACTCAATAAATGTTTTGAGAGTCATTACACCTTATATAAGTCCTATGTGTTCCCAATAACCACTTGGTTAAGTTCTAGGAAGAGTTAGTGCAAAAATTGCATTTACAAGAAAAGTTGCTGACAACTTTTTTGGCAATCTTAGCAATTTTATGAAAAACATTGAAACTAACCTTGTAACCAATCAAAACAACTAGTGATCAGTTGGAGTGGATTTAAAATGATGAAAATATCCTCTATTAAGTTAGAGGAGGAATAAGGTGTACATTCTGCAAGTTTTCGATGCCAAATACATAGATTTTATGAGAAATTGCCAGCTATATGGACTTGTACAAATTGGGAGACCAAATCCAGTTGGATGTTGTAAACACAATTTTTTTTAAAGATTACAATGCATTTTGTTTTCCTTTGATTTATTAAGTTTCAAGTAAGTTAGATCATTTTCTTTCTAAGTAGGTTTCAAAACCCTTAAATTGAGGGCCTTCTGGGATTTGCAAGGTTAGGGTAGCTATATTAATATTCCTAAGTTTCATAATTTTCTTGAATGATCTAATGGGTTACTAAACGTTATCTAGTGTGAAAACATGATGTTTTTAGTCCTTAAAATGCTAATTTCATGGATAGAGCTTGAATTTGAGTTGTGAAACTTGGCAAGTAGACATTTTTTTTTGGGAAAGGCATAATTAGAACTTTTACAATAGAAAACCAATCCTAAGAACTCATTTTTGCAGATTCCAAGTGTTCTAGGCTTGATTTGGCCAATTAGGCCTATGAGGTTCGCATAGGTTTAGGAGTGTTGGAGTAGATTGGGGAGTTGAAGCTTTTGGGTTTTGTGTAACTTTAGAAAGGGTATCAAAATACCTATTTTGTTTTCCAGGTTCAGTGGAGAAAAAAAAGTTGTTGACCACAAAAAGGGCTACAAGGGCAATTATGGCTATTGAGAGCAGTTTGGCAAATTACATGTTAGGAAAGTAAACCAATTGTAGAAACCTCATCATTAGGTGTTCCTAGAATTTTATAAGATGTTGGTTTTGAAGCAAGAAGTTTATTAGGATCCATTTCTCAATTTTGTTCATTTTTCTCTTATTGCTTCCTAGAGCCTTGAATAGGGAATGTTGTGAAATAGTTTTGTGAAGTTGGGTAGAAGTTTGTCCAGTTCCATAACCAAGTTGGAAAGAGTATTTGAAGACACTTAGGAAGGTGTGAAGGTAGTTTCCCTTAAAAATGTTATTGTTGGGAATCCACTAGCTTTTGGTGTGAGAAATTTGCATCAAAAAGGGAGAAAAGTTGGAAGATATGAGGTAGAAGGAGACAACATAGAAGTGGGAGATATAAGTTAAAGAAAATGGGGATAATTAAAGAGAGAGAAGGGAGGGGTAATTATAGGAGGTGATATACAAGAGCGAGTGAGACAAGAGGATAAGGGTGAGACATGAAGTAGACATCGAAATGAGACCAATAGATTATAATTTAATAAGATAAAACCTAGGCATGTAGACCTTGGATTCATATGATATGACCAGTGCTAAAACATTCCTAAATCCAAATAAATCATATAAAACCCTTTAATCTTCTATACTTATTTCAATTCAATACAAGGTAGGAAAATCCTCAAACGAGATGTCTTAGCCCCCAGCAATTAACCAAATAGTGGAAACATGACACAAGATACAAGATCTGATACCAAACTCAATTCTTTATTCATAAAATAATTGATTGCATGCAATTGGTTAGGCATCCTAAGTATTACTAGAAAATGTAAGAATTTTCCTAAGGGAAAAGTCACGCAAGATCAAGGAACTCAAGCACAAGCACAACAGTAGACAAAAAGAGTATGATGTAATGTCCCTTTACTGATTTTTTTTATGATATTTCCAGCCTCAAATCAGAACTTTAAAATCAAACAAGCAATATTACAAAGATCTGCCAATTTCCCAATAAAACCCAAATCGGGTATGTCCAAATTAGTGCCAAAAACTTCACAACTTCACAAATTATTAATAAATCTGAAAATGGACATTTTTACAGAAATTTCAACAGCCTACAAAATGACATTTTCAGATTTGTATAGCCTTTACACAAAAGCTCACAAATGTAGGGCAAAACTATGCTCAATCGGGCTCCCGAAATTAACACAAAAATGCTCGAAAACACCACAAAAGCACTCATAAACTATCTCAGAAGTTTAATCATGACCCAATACATATATTCAGCTCTATTTTAACATCATAAAGTCTGAAATATAGCAGCAAACCAAACTGATATGAAACACTCAACTGAAAACTCAAACTCAAACCAAAAACAACTCCGAAAATACCCAAATCGTCACTATTTAGCACAAAGGAAAACTCTGTATGAGCATGCACATGGAATGGCTTCAAACTCCCATCCTTAGCCTTCCTAGAAATTTGCAAACTCCCATTCTTGGGTCTCCTTCTCCACAGGTTTGGCAGCCTCTGAAGAACAACAAGAAAATTAGCAAGAATCAAGATGTAGAATGAGCCCAAAATGCCTCCAAACCCCTTTTAAAGAGGGCATAACCCTAACTCACATCCAAGAGGGGTTAATAAAATATAATTTAATAATAATTTGTATTTATTAGTCCATTGGTTTCCAAAGATTAGCCCCTTTTTCTGAAATTTCACCTTTTTGGAGCCTGCCTGCCTTAACAAAGTTTTTTTTTTTTTTAATTAATTGAATAGGGGACATGACAAGTCCTCCCCTCCCAAGTATTTCTTGTCCTCAAGAAATGAAGGTTGGAATTCTCAAGAATATGTGCTCCTTCCCAAGTTGCATCCTCTAGTGGTAATCCTTTCCATTTGACCAAATGCTCTATGATGCTCCTATTTCTCAAACTTTTCTCTCTTGTATCCAAAATCTCTTCTGGTATCAAAACTAATTTTCCTTCATCATCAAGAGGTGTTAATTCTATAGATACTATGGTTTGCTGGCCTAGAACCTTCTTTAAGCAAGATACATGAAAAATATTATGTATTTTGCTGTTTGGTGGGAGCTCCAATTCATAAGCTACCTCTCCTACCTTCTTGATGATTTTATAAGGCCCATAGAACTTTGGCTTGAGTTTCTCTACCCCACTTCTCTTCAAGGTGCTTTGCTTATATGGCTACAACCTAACAAATACCAAATCTCCCACCTCAAAAGATCTTTCAATCCTTTTCCTGTCAGCATATATCTTTTGTTGGTTTTGTGCATGTTGTAGATTATCCTTGAGGGACCTTATTATGTCTTGGCTTTGCTTGATGAAATCACTTGTTGCGGGTACTCTGCTATCGGAAAGTATTAGATCAACAAAGGAAAGGGCATCATAACCATAAAGAGCACGAAAAGGAGGCATACCAATAGACATGTGATGAGATGTATTGTAAAAATACTCCCCTAGGTGTAACCATTTCACCCAAGCATGTTGTTGATTTAAATCATAGTTCCTCAAATATCCTTCTCTCCATTTATTAACTATCTCTGTTTGTCCATCTATTTGAGGGTGATATCTAGTAGTGGGAGTGAGTTCAGTTCCTGCCAAATGAAAGAGCTCCTTCCAAAAAGAGCTGAGGAATCTACTGTCCCGATCACTAACAATGTTTCTAGGCAAACCATGTAATCTAAAAATTTCCTTGAAGAACAATTCGGCCACTTGTGATGCCTTGAAATTAGATGTGATAGGAAAGAAATGTGCATACTTAGTTAGTCTATCTACCACCACATATATGCAATCCTTACCTTGAACCTTGGGCAACCCAGTGATGAAATCCATGGAAATACTTTCCCATTTTTGTTCGGGAATAAGAAGTGGCTGCAACAACCCTGCAGGAAAATTTTGCTCACTCTTGCTTTGTTGGCATACCATACATTCCTTAATGTGTTTAAGGACATCCTCCTTCATACCCTTCCATGAAAACTGCTCTCCAATTTTCATGTATGTCTTGAAGTATCCCTGGTGATCAGCCAAAGGTGTGTCATGAAAGGCCCTCAATATCCTCTCCTTAGTTTTTGACCCAAGCACTAAGAAGATCTTGTTCTTGTAATAAATCAATTCATCAATAACCTTGTACCTGTTATCATCCACTAACTTATCCAAAATCTTGGTGGCAAATGAATCTTTAGCATACTCTAAAATTATGGAGACTTTCCAATCAGCAGAGATAGATGATAAGGAACACAAAGTGGGCTTTCTTGAGAGAGCATCAGCAACCACATTATTCTTTCCTTTCATGTATTCAATATCAAAATCATAAGCTTGCAATTTGCTTACCCATTTTTGTTGACGATCATTCAAATCCCTTTGGTTCAAGAAGAACCTGAGGCTATTATGGTCTGTCTTTACAATGAATCTCCCACATACCAAATATTGTCTAAACTTATGAAGTGCATGCATGATTGCCAACATTTCCTTATCATAGATGGAGTACCCTTTCTCTGATTGATTTAATTTTTGACTCTCAAATGCTATTGGATGTCCCCTTTGAGTTAGGACAGCCCCTATACCTTCTCCAGAAGCATCACATTCAACAACAAAAGGTAAAGAGAAATCTGAAATTGCAAGCACAGGGCATGAACTCATTACCTCCTTAAGCTTATCAAATGTTTTTTGTGCCTCTTCTGTCCAAAAAAAAGCTCCTTTCTTTGTCAAATCAGTCAAGGGGGCAGCAAGCTGAGAAAATCCCTTGGCAAATCTCCTATAGTAGCTACACAACCTGAAGAAACCTCTCAACTGTGTAAGATTAGTGGGTGGAGGCCAATCCAAAATTGCCTGGATTTTTTGTTGATCAACCTGTACTCCTTTAGAGCTTATAATATGTCCCAAATATAGGATCTCTATCAAACCAAACTCACATTTAGATAGCTTAGCATAGAAGGATTGCTGCTCCAAGATTCCCAAAATAGTGTCTATGTGCTTTAGATGCTCTTCCCATGTTTTACTGTATATCAAGATATCATCGAAAAATACCAAAACAAATTTTCAAAGATGCTGACTGAATACCTTATTCATACAAGATTGGAATGTTGCAGGTGCATTAGTGAGTCCAAATGGCATAACAAGAAATTCAAAGTGCCCATAGTGACATCTGAAAGTAGTCTTTTCCACATCTTCACTAATCATTCGAATTTGATGGTAGCCTGATCTTAAGTCAATTTTTGAGAAGTATACAACACCATGTAACTCATCAATGAGTTCATCTATGCGTGGTATGGGATACCTATTTTTTATGGTCTTCTTGTTTAGAGCCCTGTAGTCTATACACATTCTCATTGTACCATCCTTTTTCTTGACAAGTACCACAGATGATGCAAATGGACTAGAGCTAGGCCTTATGAATCCCATGTCCAGGAGTTCTTTAATAGTTTTTTCAATTTCTTCCTTATAACCTCTTGGATGGTGGTATGGGGTTGTTATAACTGGTTTGGCACCCTGTTCTAACTCTATAACATGCTCAAAACCTCTATCTAGTGGTAATCCTAAAGGAAAATCATTGAAAACTATACTATGCTTATCAAGAATATTTTGAATTTCAAAATGGAAATTACCTTGATTCTTTGGAGAGCTTGTTAGTTGGATTATGACTCCTGCTGCCCATGTTACTTGTCCTCTTCAAAAAGTCCTCTCCATCCTCTTTGCAGAGACCGCCTTAGGTGCTCCATTCGATAACCCTTTCAATATGACTTCTTTCCCATTGTAATGAAATTTAAACTCCATAGTTTGATGGTTCATGTAATAGCCTCCGATAGAGTGCAACCATTGAACACCCAATACAAGATCTGTCTCCCCAATACCCACCACATAGAAGTCATCACATAACTCATAATCTCCTAAGGTCATCTTGAGTTGTTTCACCACCCGTGTGCAAGGTATAGTGAATCCATCAGCTACAGTAACATTGAATCCCTCAAAATCTTCTGCTTTAAGCCCTCTTTTCATGACAAATCCCTCATCAATAAAATTGTGAGTTGCCCCACTATCAAGAAGAACAGTCAACCTTTGCCCTGCTAGTACCCCTCGAATTCGGAAGGGATGGTATCTTGGGACTCCTGATAATGCTGCTAAAGTGCCATCCTTGCTGATTTCTTTTACTTTCTCTTCTTCTACCTCCTCCTTAGTATCATGAAATTCCTCATGCTCATCTAAATCAAATTCTGAAGCAACTTCAATATAGTGCACTTGACCTTTCCCCAAACATCTGTGTCCTGGAACCCATGGTTCTCTACAAGTAAAACAAATCTTTTTCCTTTGTAATTCACTCCTAGTCTCTTCATCTACCTTCTTTTTTGCCACATTTATCACATCTTTTGGTGGTAGTGTTGGGAAAGTCTTTTTCTAAAAATTTCCCTTATGTTGCCAAAGATTTGGGGGTTTTTGATTAGTGATTGATTTCATAGGCACGCAAGTTTCAAGTTGCAAGCTTCTTTTGATAGCTTCCTGTAAGGTTGAGGGTGAGAAAGCCTTAACCAAACCCTTAACAGAATCTTCTAAACCATCAAGAAAAAGAGAAACGATCCTCTTTTCACTCATATCAGGTACCATAACAGCCACTTTTTGAAATTCTTCTATATACTCATTAACTGATTTGGTTTTCTTCAACTTTGACAATTCTTTAAAGTACTCTTCATCATCCTTGAGGTCAAATCTATCTATCACCCTTTGACTGAAATCTTCAAATGTAGTTACCTGTAACCTCTTCCATTGGATTAATGGCTGGATTTGGTACTGGTGGCTCATCTACAGGCAAGAAAATAGATTTGGTTGATTTAGATGGTGTGGATCTCCCATTTCTTGGCTCCTCTGAAGTGCTCCCTTTCTCATTAATAGATGCAATTCCTTGTAATTTTTCTGTCAATATTCGCAAAGCCTCTCTAGTTTCCGCCAAACCATCCACTGTTTGCTTCTGAGTATTTTGGATGTCTTGGAAAAATTTCTTTGCCATCTCATCTGGATCAGCCATACTTTTTTCATCCTTGGATTTTGTACTTTTCCTTTCAACTGGGGGTTTGATCAAAATTTCTTTATTCTTTTCTCGCTGTAAATATTTTTTTTCTCTTTCACTTAGTTGCATGCAATCATAAAATATGACATGCAAGATCTGGGTAGTTATCAAAACTTGACATGCAAGATCTGGGTAGTTGTTAAAACTGACATGCAACTTCTACAAACCCTCAGGCTGGCAAGATCACGGCTCTGATACCACTGTAATGTCCCTTTACTGATTTTTTTAATGATATTTCCAGCCTCAAATCAGAACTTTAAAATCAAACAACCAATATTACAAAGATCTGCCAATTTCCCAATAAAACCCAAATCGGGTATGTCCAAATTAGTGCCAAAAACTTCACAACTTCACAAATTATTAATAAATCTGAAAATGGAAATTTTTACAGAAATTTCAACAGCCTACAAAATGACATTTCCATATTTGTATAGCCTTTACACAACAGCTCACAAATGTAGGGCAAAACTATGCTCAATCGGGCTCCCGAAGTTAACACAAAAATGCCCGGAAACACCACAAAAACACTCATAAACTATCTCGAAAGTTTAATCACAGCCCAATACATATATTCAGCTCTATTTTAACATCATAAAGTCTGAAATACAGCAGCAAACCAAACTGATATGAAACACTCAACTGAAAACCCAAACTCAAACAAAAAACAACCCCGAAAACACCCAAATCGTCACTATTCAGCACAAAGGCAAACTCTGTATGAGCATGTACATGGAATGGCTTCAAACTCCCATCCTTAGCCTTCCTGAAAACCTGCAAACTCCCGTTCTTGGGTCTCCTTCTCCACAGGTTTGGCAGCCTCTGAAGAACAACAAGAAAATTAGCAAGAATCAAGATGTAGAATGAGCCCAAAATGCCTCCAAACCCCTTTTAAAGAGGGCATAACCCTAACTCACTTCCAAGATGGTTAAATAAAATATAATTTAATAATAATTTTTATTTTTTAGTCCATTGGTTTCCAAATATTAGCCCCTTTTTCCGAAATTTCACCTTTTTGGAGCCTGCCTGCCTTAACAAAGTTTATTTATTTTTTAATTATTTGAATAGGGGACATGACATATGATCAATTTGAGAATTAATATTTCAAAACATGTACATACACACTAGGAGTTCTTGTATATAAAGGCCTCTAAGATGCATCTGGAATGGTTTTAGAAAGAACTAGGAGATACGCATGACAACTAAGCACATGTCCTCTGTTGTGCATGAATATACCTACATCAATGAGAGGATAAATATGATAAGGTGTCTCATGTGTAGAGATGTTGTATACACCATGTGCATAATTAAAGTGGTAACTCTTGTGTTGTCAACATAACAACTCATAAGAGTACGCATACTCCTAGGTGACTAACTAATAAATAATAAAATAATGCATTAACCTTAATAAACTTAAGTAAAGTGTAAATAGTGAATACTTATTTACACCAACATACCCCCTTAAGTGCAACTTAGAGGAATTCACTTAAGCTCACAAAACCTAGGATGAAACGCATAATGGGTCTTGGCTACTAGGCCATGATAGGTATCCATGTACAAAATGTAATGCAATATCTCATGAAGTGGAGAGAGAGGGAAAACCTCCCCCAAAAAAAGAGATGAAAAGACAAGATGTATGGATGGATGGAATAATAAAGACCCCCCCCCCCCCCCCCCCCAACCATTACAACATACATCAAGTATATACAAGAGAGAAGTATGAGAAGAATGAGGTGCTTCCCCTATGTGTAGAAAGAATCCCTAAGATGAATGATGTCTCTAAAATCCGCTCAGCTATCCCTATGTCAATGCTGATGGTCACTCCTTCCAATACTGCTAAAAAGAATGAGGGTAGATCTAGCTAGGATGGATGTAGAACCTATCCCA
Source organism: Cupressus sempervirens (assembly GCA_028749045.1). Taxonomy (NCBI): domain Eukaryota; kingdom Viridiplantae; phylum Streptophyta; class Pinopsida; order Cupressales; family Cupressaceae; genus Cupressus; species Cupressus sempervirens. The sequence continues at coordinate 63,178,340 of CM053789.1, forward strand.
AATAACCTACTGTCTCCTCAAATGATAAAGAGATCTCCTGCAACTGCTGTTCATAAGGATCCACAATTATATCAACCTGTGAAGACTGATCATGTAGATAATGGAAAGGAGGTTTAGAGTGAGCCCTTAGGATAACTGAAGAAGGATCTTCTTGATCAAAGAGAAGATGTATATCATCAATGATGTCTCCCAAATCTGTTATGTGTAACTCCACAAACAAACCTGAAATACCTATCAAGAAGTCATTCATCGATGTTAGAGCCAGAAGAATATGTGTACCCTATTGTGCTAGACCTATCATTGTGGATATATATGCATGTGGAACATGTTGATGATGTGACCGCATACTAAAACTATCAATAGGATCCCACATAGCTAATTTTGTTGAATCACTATCATTGGTGTCACTATCAGTTTCCACAATGTATGAAGTGCAAAGAGGGATAGAGGATAAGTTCAAAGTGAACACTCCTCTCTATGAAAATTTCATGAGTCTCATGATCCATAAGTCTATATGCCTTAACATTGTCTTCATATTTGATGAAAGTACAAGGCCTAGGTGGTGGTGACTTGCATCCCCTAGAAGATATGTTTGCCCATGCTAGACAACTGAAGACTCCGAAGTGTCTCACAACTAGTTTTCTACCATACCATGTCTCAAAAGGAGTCCTTCCATCTAAAGAATTATGAGGACACCTATTAAGTATGTGATTGGCATTGCTTATAGCTTCAACTTCAAGTGTTGGATCAAGAGATGGCTTGTATCATACAACTTGCCATTGAATTAAGAGTTCTAATCTTGATAGCTACAACATCTATCTTGTGCAGACTAAATGTTACTAGATTCTAAAGATCAATACCCTTAAGTTTGTAAAAGTCTCTAAGTCTTGTGTTCACATATTTTCTTTCATTGTCCATCCAAAGAACTTTAATGGCTTTCCTTGATTTTTTTTCAACATGACTCTTGAAGGCTAGAAACTTGTCAAACACTTCATTCTTGTGATGAAGAAAGTAGACCCATGCGTAGCATGAAAAGTCATCAATGAAAGTGATTATGTAGTGATCCTAGCTAAATGATGTCACTGCAAAAGGACCTGCTAGTACCATGTGAACCAACTGAACAAAAAATAGTGCTCTTGAAGACTTCCCTTTTGCAAAATTCTCCTCTAGATGCATTTCCACTAAACATGTTGATCATTCACCTTTGAAAAACTTTAGTGTAGGTAGACCTTTGACCATATTGTTTGAGAAAAGTTGATGAATATAGTAGTAGCCAAGATGTCCATACAAATCATGCCATAATGTACTTTCTAAATGAGATTGAGTCAACAAGGCATGTGAAGGAGACTTAGGCACAAAGTGGGATAAAGAATAAAATTTTGTGTCACGATTAACTTTCTCGACTACAACCAATGAATCATCTTTTAGATTGTGCACCATTACAGAATCAAGAAGGAACTCAACTTTATTGTCATATCCATAGTGAGTGATTCAATAAATTGAGAGGAGATTAAAGCTTAGGTTAGGAACATAGAGAACATCTTTAAACTCTCTATTTTCCATCTCCACATGTCCCTTCCCTTCAACTTCAATTTTTGAATCATCTCTTACAAAGATGTGTGGTACCTTAGACTACTTCAATGAAGAAAAATATCCTTTTGAAGAACCCATATGATATTAGGTACTTGAGTGAAGAATCCATTCCACTGAAGAACTTGAATTTTCCATAAATGATTGCCCTTTTCCTTTGAATCTGTAGATGAAGATCCTTTCTCCCTATAAGCATTAGGTAGTGGAACATTGTGTTTCTTCATGATGTTCATCAACTCATCAATCTTTTTATGATAATACTCATGTTCATCATGAACCAACTTCCTGCAATAGGCATACTATTTTCTTCTCCTTACTAGTGTCCTCCTTCTTGTTTGTATTTGAGGAAGACTTTCCTTGTTGATTTGATGGTGGTGTTGTCTTTTCTATATCCTCTTGTGTGTTATTGTTCCACTTCTTCTTCTTTCCCTTTCCTTGACTTGAATTTTGACCAACTAAATTTTGAGAACTCTCATTATTAGCCAGCAATGCCTTAGACTTGGATAAATTGGGAATCCTCATTAATTACAACTTCTTTTCTTCTTCATCCAATAGTTGAGCATAATGATCAAAAGTGACTTTTTGATAAGCAACCCCTAATGTACTATTTGTGGTGTTATAAGAAGAAAAAAATGTGGAGTACTTAGATGGAATCTTATTATGAATGAGATAGATTAACCTATCATCTTTAATAGGACTACCACAATCATCAAGCTTTGTTCTTAATTTATTCACCTTTATGATAAAATCTTGTATAGAATCAAATGTCTTAGGATCTAAGGAGACAAGCTCATCTTCAATTTTGTAAACACCCTCCTCAACAAATTTATCATATAGTTTTTTGAGGGTATCCCAAACTTCCTTGGATGTAGTAGACTTCTGAATCTGATAGATGATCTTCTCTTTAACCCCTAGAAAAATATCGCCTAGGGCTTTCCTATCTACCTATTCCCAAGTAGTAATTTCATTTTTAGACACTTGATCACCTATTGGTTTAGGAAAGCTATGACCAACAGATTGGGAAACTTCATTATGTATTGATTGACACTACATTTTAATAGACCATGTAGCATAGTTATGTGGTGTTAATTGTGGAAACTTAAGATTTCCTATGATGCAAGAAATGAGAAGTAACAATAGGAAAAGAGGAACACAATACCAAGAAACACCCCCCCTTTCAGTCAATCATGAATGCACCCCCCCTCCCAATGAAAGATTTTGGCACTTTATACTTAAGTGCATTTACAATAGCCACTTGCCAGTTTTGGCCTTCATGGACTTCTAATTTTGCTTCTTACAACTTCCTTACAGACTAAAAATCTAGAACTTTACAATGTAAAACCAATTTTGAAGCAATACCAAGCAAAGAAAGGACCTATTTTCGAAAGTGATATTTTTTTCCACACCAACCTATAATCTCATTTTAGATCTAGAAAGTAGAGAAAAAAATGCACTTTCATAAAAAATGAAACCTGATTTCAAGTCCAGATAAGCCCGTATGGAGCACTTGAAATGCAAAATGTAGTATTAGATAAGTACGATCTTTAAAAGATGCAATTTCTAACAAATACATGTACCAAAACTAGAAAAGAGCTACACCACTAAAAAGTTTAGAAAATTTTAGCCAAAATCAAAATAAATGCACCTGATTTGGAGTCTAGATGATTGAGATATGGCCTCCCAAAGTCAGACTATAAAAAAAAAAAGAATTTGGAGAGGGGTCTGAGTAGAAAACTACAAGGTTAAATTTGATGGTGAAACAGTCATCGTAGAAGTTAAAATTTTCCTAGAAATGATGGTTAGACAGTCATCAAGTTTAGCATAGGCAAAAGATGATGTTAGTGGAAAAAGGCCACTCTTGGTGATATGGCAGAGCTGTACCATATGGATTGCAAGTTGGTAGCTGATAAGGATGCCATGTGGTGTACAGATAATGTACATGTACTATCAGGTATTAGACTGCGTGGCAAAGTCTGGGCCTCTAGAATATTTTGTTGGTACCGAAAAATTTTGTTTTCATCACATAATTGGTGTGCAAGAAGGGTCAGTCAGTATTTAACACCTATGGCCAGAATAAACTTGTTGTAGAATACACAGTTGCTAATGTCATAGTCTATAGGTCAGTAAGAAATTTAAAAACATGCCAAAAATCTCTTTTTCAGTGGTCGGTGACTAGGAACTCTTTAGTCCCACATTGAAGCTAAAAACAAGTCCACAGGTCTATAAAATGTATGAGCCATGACAATAAAATAAACATGCTGAAATATGAAATGAGCCCTCTGGTTGCTTTGTTTGCACCGAAATGGGGTCAGGTCAGCTTTGTGGACCTGGTCGATGCCAAAATTTTGACCCTGCAATCTACTAAAGTAGTTCACCGGTTGTTGAGCGAATGCCAATGGAGGAGAAATATTTCCTGAGAATGTTCTCTATGGGGTCTGGGTTTCACCACCTAGTTCCTACAAAAAAAAAATTCTTTGCAGGCCGAATAGGCCAATTTTTTTCAAAAATTTGGAAACAAAAATGGTAAAGAAATAAATAAAATACCGATCTAAATTAAAATAAATTGTAGATCTAAAGAGTGCTCATACCAAATTTGTAAATCAGGCCTTGGGGTGTTGGTTTGCAAAAAAAAATTGCCTCAAATTCAACTATGGCCCAACATAGGTAAATTTATAGTCAAATTTCACCAAATTGATGTTTTTGATGCAATGGTGAGGTTCGCTTTAGTTTTAGATGCTCCCAATGACTATGATACTCTCAATCTAGGTTGAGTGTTGAAGCAAGAAGATGATCTTGAATAGTTATCTAAAGAGAAATTCCCTTAGCTCTAATATCATGTAAGAATTTTCCTTAGGGAAAAAACACCCAAGATCAAGGAACTCAAGCACAAGCACAACAGAAGACCAAAAGAGTATGATCAATATGAGAATGAATATCTCAAAACATGTACATGCACACTAGGAGTGCCTATATATAAAATTCACTAAGATGCATCTAGAATGGTTCTAGAAAGAACTAGGAGATAATCATGACAACTAAGCACACGTCCTCCATTGTGCATGAATATACCTACATCAATGAGAGGATTAATATGACGAGTTACCTCACTTGTAGAGATGTTGTAGACACCATGTGCTCAAATAAAGTGCTAACTCCTATGTTATAGTCACCATGTGCATAACTAGAGTGCTAACTCTTGTGTTGTCAACATGACAACTCACAAAAAGTACGAATACTCCTACGTGACTAACTACTAAATAATAAAATAATGCATTAACCTAAGTAAACTTAAGTAAAGTGTAAATACTAAATACTTATATAAACCAATAGAGAGAATAATTTACCATGATTCTCCCATAAAGAAGCATTTTACCACTATGGAATCTTAAGTATTCAAAAAAAGGGGGAGAAAATGAGGTAAAGTACTCAAAAAAGAGACTTTTTTGGGGAGTACCTTTTGTTGAAAAACCCCAAAAGAATAATTTTTTTTATGTTTAATATGTTTTCAAAAAATAATTTCAAGCATTTCTCCAACACCTAAAGCAAAGTACTTGCTATCAGAAAGTGTAATTTTGAAGCACAACATGATCTTAATGCATTAGCTAAATTTAATATGGTAAGGAATGGGTACTACAATTATGTTCCTTACAGGAACTCTAGACATATGGTAGCATTTCAGCCTCTCATAGGTTCATATGACTTGCTTTCTCACTTCTCTCTCAAAATGAGTATGAACTGTTCATTTAATGGGATTGGTGGATCTCAAGAAATAACACATGGAAGAAGAAAATGCAAGGGAATGAAATGTTAACTCTTTTCATGTGGGTCCAAATTTTTTAGCCACCATAAAAATGTGTGATATGAAGAGCATGATATGTAGTAGAATTTGGGGCATTTGAACATGAAAGAATGTAGCATTACCCCTTTTTTATAGGATGATGGGACATGGTCAAGATTAACACTTCAAGTTATCCCGTCTTGATGATATATTTAGGTTGTGAAATTATTTTTTAACACACATGACACATCACTTTGAAATTCTATTAGTGAAGTCAAGAAAATGTTCCAAAAGTTGGTGAAGGTAAATGTTGAAAATTTCACTTCCTAATCATTTGTAAACTACTAAAATGACATATATCTCTTTCTTTTTCTCAGCTTTTACTTCTCAGAGAAATTTAATTTTGTAATAGCCAAATTCCAAAGGCCTGTATATGTAAAATTTTGACAGTTAATAAAGATTTGAATTTTTTTTGGTGCAATGTTTTCCACTATAATCATTACTGACTAAGAATCTACTTTTTGCATTGAAATGGAGAATTTGATTTATGCTTGAAACATGTAATTGTTAATCTTCTATGGTTGTTTGGGTTGATGGTTCTTGTAATATATGTGTTTCTTAGTTTCTTGCATTTTCTTCTCCCCTGTCATGCTGGATTGCATTTTGTGTTTTGGAGTTTGGGCGTGAAAGAGATGGTAAATCATTGAGTTTAATAGTGGTTGAGCTAATAGTTTCAACTAGTCTGAGAGCCACTTGGGTTCAACTACATCCTTATCCCCTCTATTTTGATGTTTAGTACATATTTATGTCATTCAGAAACTAGTAGATGCATTTATGAGTAGGAAGTAGAATAATTTGATGTGTTAAAATGCACTTTGGTTATTTTCACGATCATGGGAGTCATTAGTCTAAAATCTCTATCTTGTCTAGGTTTTTATGGTTGTAGAAAATTTGGATAAAGCCTCTCGTAATCTTTGGTCAGGATCACACCTCATGATTAGAATTAGGAACCAAAAGAATTTATTCTACATCCATTAAGAGGGAGTTATACCTTTAAAACTTAGAGGAAAGCTAAAATAGGAGAAAAACCAAATGTGCTTCCCAATCTGTTGGTGACTATAGGTCTTCCTAATCCTTGGGAAAAAGTGTAAATTATGTTGATAAATATAGGAGGAAAAATTGTCAACCAAAACATACAAAGTTTTAATTACAACATTATAACATTAAATTACAATGATAGACTTCTTACAAAAAAAATTATTTTCTTTATACCCAACTTCTTAACTTGTTGACTTTTATTTCCTTGCACATTTCTAAAAACTCAAAATTACTTTTCGCTAAGTGAGGGTTAGCATACAAGATGTCGTCCTTACTTTGTAAATCGTTATTTTGGTAATCCTTTAACCAAAGTTTCTTTACTATGTTATCTTATTTGTTCTCTCTGTATAACATGTACCTATAAAACCAACCATAACTTTTGATGTACATTGAATATTCTTTAGTTTTTTCAAATATGTGCTTATTTCATAATAACCTTTCTTCTATTAATAGTGCCCTCATCTACTTCACTTGAACAAAAAAAAATGTATTGGAATATGTTATATGTTATATAGTCAGTTTAGCTTCAAACCCTTTCAAACTAATACTTATCTAAACTGACTACAATTATTTATAATATTTATAATTTTAATAAATAAATAAAAATCTCGCAGTCTCAAGAATGAAGGCCAAGTTGACACAAAAGTATGCACCTCTGCCCAACGTGTTATCGTAGGTGACCTTATGTAACATGGAAAAAACCTCCAAGTGTGGGACTTGAACTCTGAGGCTAAACCTATGAAGAAGGCTAGCTTTGTCACTGTCAAGGTGCACCTAAACTAAAACTTAGAGGAAAAGGGGAGAAGGAAACTATAATTAAAATGCTAAAAGTAAAACAATGATGCACCAAGATAGAACTGTGGTTATAACTTTCCCTATAACTACAAAAAAAATGAATGAATCACCTAAATACACAGACCTTGACCTAAATGTACTCTTTCATAATCCATATGAAGGTAAAAATAATGAAATGTTGCAAGGAAAAAACTTCATAAGACAATATTCAACAACAAGACACACATGACATATAAACTTGAAAGAATAGAAAAGAAATAATCCATATAGACATAAAATGCACAATATATTAGACTAGCAAGATGAGGTAAAAGCTAAGTTTTCTATTCATGAAAAGAAAAAGGAAGTTATGTCTATAGAGAATGATTTTGTTGAAATGAACTAGAGATGAACAAAAAAAATGTATTGACAACTACTTTTTAAAGATTTTAGGCATAACTCAAATCTAAACTATGGAGTTCAAATCCCAACCAAGATGGAGCCAATAGTTGCAGAGAGTAGTAAATGAATAGCAAAATAAAATTTGATCTTAAAATTCAACTTGCCCATTGACTAACAAGAAGAGATAAGAAGAATGCACCCAGTCCTAAGAGATCAAGTCCAAAATTTATGATTATTCTATCCCATACAAAAACATGAAGATGCATTGGCACCATGGAACAAGGTCTAAGAAGTCATTCAACAATAAATAAATTGTCCTTCTAATGTGTCATGGTCATAAGAAGCCAATTTGCATCGCTATCAAAAGATGTGGGATGGGATAACATGTACATTAACCCACCAGCATAGACCTATACAATGTACCCACATGGAAAAGATCTGATTTGACCCTAAAAAGGATGAATGGTCAATGTAGATCTTCCATTTGAAATGGATGATTGAGATGTTACAAAAATCTCCCAATGAATGATAACATAAAACTGTTGATAAACAAACCTTTTAATCTAATGGTCATCACATTTCCCAATGCATGGTGGAAGAAACATGTAATTTTGTTATTTTTCAGGTTGCCAAAAATGACCCTTGTGAAATGTTGAAATGGGATAATAGGAAAGTTTGCATACCACCACATGGCACAAACATATCAATCCAACAAATATATGTCACTATTCTGTGAAGGCAAGAAAGGAAAGTTTCTAAAATAGTAAATTTTTCTATTTTGCGAATGGCATGAAAGTGGCCTTGGAAAATGGGAAAATGGACAACACAAAATGCTAACCATGATTTTGGTGTGTTAAACCACTACAAAGAATCTATCCCATTGAGAATCTCTCAAATCAATTATCAACAATGGGCTGAATAAGGGCAAAAATAGACAACATTCTTGGCAACTCAGAGGGGATACTTTCCTACTAAGCATAGCTCAATTGCCTTAAGAAATTCATTAGGCATGGAGTCACCAGCAAAGAATGATGTGTTATGCCACCTATAACATCAAAAAATTATACAACTTGTAAAAAAAATTTAAAAGCTCTAGGGAGCTCTAAAAAACTTGTGTGCATGCATTTCTTGGAAAGCTAGAAAGAACCAATCTATTATATAAAAGTATTTAAAAGTAAAATAAATCAAACAAAGTCATTTACTAGCTTATTGAAATAATTTCCCCTCCTTACAGGTTGATTTCTTCTACCATTCACATGGGCAACTAGATAGATCATAAAGGATACCAAGCATATTGCTGCACTTTGGAACAGCTTCCCAATGCTGAGAAAAGTGAAGCTCTGTAATACTAGAAAAAATTATCATTTTGAGTAAAATATACTTGCTCTTCCTTGTGATTTTCACCTGTGTTCTCTAGAATGAGCATAACCAAGGGAACTTGCATTGTTGCAAAGCTAGATGCCTTATGTGACATCCTCTTGATGGCACTTGGTCTAAGTAATCAGCCTTGACCACATTGTTGTATTCCACGACAATCAAATCCTGTTGGTTGAAAGGGGTTAGCTCTGATGGTATGGCTATTAATGTGTGCATCTCCACCTATTTTAGAAGGGAAGGATTTATTTTCTTGAAGTACAAAAAGTTACGCTTTGGAGGCTCTTGCACTTCAACTACTTGCAATTAGGAAAGCTTGATCATTGTCTCCTCTTGGTCTATAGTAAACCTTCTATCAAGGTCCTCCTTAAATTGATCCTTAAGAACCTACCACTCTAGAGAGTGGATGAGATCCAAAAACTCATTTTTATTCTTATAATATGGAAGGCAACAAAATGAGTCTCTATGAAGTGCGTCCATGATGAAGCATCAAAAGATCTTTACACAAATCACCACTTGGTCTATTGAAACTAGTAGATGCATAGAGTCTCCATGGTGTTAGATAGAATGCCTCTAAAGGATGATTTCATTGAGAATAACACCAAAATTTTCAATGGATAGAGCTCCACTTGCTAACTATCAGATTTATGAAGTTGACATTTGTGTCCTACCACATGTGCCAAAAACTATGGTATGATTAGAGGAGGTTTTAAAAATTGATTTGAATCTTTGAATGTTTGTCCCACCGAGTGTGCCAAAAACTATTGACACAAAAGTATGCACCCCTATATGACATGTTATCCTCAAGTGACCTTGTGTAACATGGAAATAGCATCCAAGTGTGGGAATTGTGCTCTGATGTTGAATCTCTAGAGAAGGTCAGATTCCTCACTATCAAGGTCCACTAAACTAAAAATTAGAGGGAAAAGGGAAGAAGAAAGCTGAAATTAAAATAGTGATGCACAAAGATAGAACTATAGTTACAACTCTTCCTATAACTTCACAAAACATGAATAAATCACCTTGATACATAATCTTGATCCAAATCTACTCTTTCAAAATCCACATGGAGGAAAAACTAATGAGTTGTTGCAAGAAAACAAGTTCACAAGATAACATTCCACAACAAGATAGAGGGCCATGATTTACTTGAAGATGAAGAAGTTCCTCCCAAAGATATAGATGACCAATATGGTGATGATGAAAATATTTTTGGCAATGATGCATATGACCTAGATGAAGATCATGATGAGTGCAATGAAGTGTCTAAAGGACATGCACAACCACATGAGGAGCAAGTCCATGAAGATGATGACTTTACTAATTTTCATTTACCTATAGCTTAAGGTGATGACGTTCATGAAAATAATAGTATTAATTTATTCATAGATATAGGGGCCATTAATGATGGGGTATCTATATCATCATATGAAGGAATTTCATGTGAAGGTGATTTTGTTTAATCATCATTTTTACTTTAAAATTCATGTACGAATTTAACACAATATTATTAAATATTTATGATATTGTACGCAAAATGTAATGAGGGGCTTAGTAATATAATTTTTTTTGTTAGCGGATCTATTTTTTAATGTCAATGCATATAACTCAATTTTTTTAAATTGGACCAAGTTTGGTTTCATTATATTTATGTTTGACTTCTTTAAGCATTTATTTGAAAAATTCTTTTCTATTTGGCAAAGGTACATGATCTACTACACCTCAATTCTTTAATTGAAAACTTGAGAAATCTTACACAATCACAATCTAAGAAATTGATGCAATCATCACCTTCTCATATAATATAATGAAATTTAAAATAATTACAAGATGAGATTTTTTTTTTGTTAATGTGCTAAAATATAATTATTTATGTATGTTTTTATTCATTTGGTAGTAAATTTAAACTTTGTTAGTACAATATTTCTTGGATATGCTCTAGAATAAATATGTTTTTATTTTATTCTAATTATGTACTTTTTTAAGAATGTGGTCTATGGTCGTTCAACCAATTCTTCTATGGGGGATCCGTTGAGAGTAAGTTCTTTAGTTGAAATGTTAAAAATTCAAAAAGGGAAATAAATAACTATGATGGTAGATAAGGTACCTTGAAGATTATCTTTTTTTTAAGTTCAATTAATTTATGTTACCTATCAAAAAATATTAATTCATCTCTGTGTAATGCAAGCCATATCTAAAGTCATCCCAACTCCTATCACATCCACTAGTACATCTAGTATTATGCTTGTGGTAAAGTTTGATCATGCCTATTATGCATTTAATAACCTTATTTAATTGTATCTATTTTTTAATATTAATGTGCTTTTACATATAATTTATTAAGTGACATGATTAAGCATACATTTTGTTGTCATGCAAAATCTTAGTATGCCCTCCAATGCAACTGATGTTATGTGAAAGGTAAGATTCTATCATACATTTGTATTATATTGAATATGTTTTTTTTTCTTATTATATCATAAATATTTATTTATACTTGTAGAATACTTCAAGGGAAAATCCAAAAAGAATGCAATCTACCAGTTTAAAGGCTCCTATTAAGCCCTCTACGTCTAGAACAAAAACACCAATCATAAGAGTGACATAAAGTACAATACTCCATAGTGTTCCCTCAACATAAATCACTAATTTTCAATGCATGCCCCTATTAGGATTCCAATAAGTGTGAGTTCAATTAGAATTCATCCACCAATAGTAGAACAAGTAATTTAGATTTGAAATCAAGAATGTTAAGGCTTCTACCAAATTCTCCTGAAAATATTCATATTAGATAAGAAATGTATATAAAAATTCAATTATGAGGAACAAGATTATTGGAGGTTACAAGCCCGACCTTAGAGGAAGAGGTAAAATATGATCTTTTCTAGTTTATATATTTTGTCACCAATATATATTTAACTTTTATAATGTTTAATTTTAAGAATTTAACCCTTTTTTTTTGTTGAATATCATGGATCTTAAATTTTTTAATGTAATCATTACTATATTATTCATTTTTTAAAGATGATACTCATTTTCTTTATTTCACATTAGAGATCACTATCATTAATTATCTTTATATATAGATTACATTGTTTGTGAACATTCCATTTATTTAAATTATACAAAAGTTTTGACATTGTACAGTATTTGGTTTGAAAATATGCTCTTTGATGGACTACTTTTGAATAAAATATATACCCTATTCCTTGTTCTAATCTTCATGATGATGATAGTTACACAAATCATTGAGATCAATTTTTTTTCCTCCATTGTCTTTATGAAAACTCTTCTTAAAACATTACTCTTATCATATTGTATGTCCTTGCTTAGTCTCTAATCTTTGATGAGGTTGAACATCATATTTTGTGCTTCATAGCTTAATTTTTTCACCCCAAATAATATCATGCTTATCTTTCTTCAATAGATTTTTAAATTTATTGAATCTCTGAGAGCCATATTATACACCAAACCAATAACTTGTTTACAAAAAAAAAAATATAGTAATAAAAAATTCTACAACACTAAATTTGGCAACAATGAATTCAACATCATTGAATTCAGCAATCTCTACTACACAATAGAAAAAACTAGAACTATCATTATCATAAGTTATCATTTTATGATTGATAACAATAATGACTTTGTCAACACTGTCTTTAACTTAATTTCTCATTTATGAATTGTGTTGTTACTCATGTATTTTATTTCATAATAGTTCTATTTTTTGTTAGGGTCTAATGATTTCGCAATTCTATTATAAATACAGGAGACAAATGACAAAATTACTAATGTTTATGTAAGGGAATTTACATCAACCCCCAAGACAATGAAACTATCCTTAGTAAATATATAAGGATTGATAGAAATAACAATCTTTCTCGCATCAGAAAGAGGTATATTGGAGGATGAAATAATTTTAAAGTTTTTCCACTTTATTTATCATTGTGTAAAATAGTTCTATGGAAATACGATTCAAATCGACAAGATGAAGCAAAAAATAGTAAAACATGAAGATTAGTTTAAATATGTTGTAACAACATTTGGTTATCTTGGATTTAATAAATATATTATTCTAAACATTACACATAAGTATATACATTCCAAACAAGACAAAAAGACGATAAATTTGACAAATGACTTGAGGCATCCACATCCATCTTAGATTACACATCAAGCAATGTGGGATGAACTTTTAAACATGCCAAGTTTAAGAGAAAGATCCATAACAATCTAGACTATAGGTCATCAACATGAGGAGGTAAAAGATGCTTGCAACATACAAGATATGCAACCCAAGCTTGGGTCTCAAAAATTGCATCTCATAAATTGGAATCTAGTGGATATAATAGCATTTGTTGTTATGTAATACCCCAAAATTGGTTCATTGCCATGATACCAATTCTGGTCTATTTTGATCATTGCTAACGTCCTATTTCATTAGACACATTCTTGATCTAACTCGCTACTTGACTTAATTGTCAGATGCATAAGACCCTAATCTACATTCATCACATTTCTTATTGAATTCCTATAGTACGTACTCATATTAGTCGCATTAAACCTACTTGATTTAATTTTAATTTAATTTATAAGTATTTATAATTTATTAAATTAATTTATCTCCTAAGACTAATGTACTATGGGATTAAATTTATTTAATTTAATAAATACGCCTATCTTGATTAATTAAATGGGAACGGTATTTTTAATTAATTAAAGAAAATTATTTAATTAAATGGAAGGCTATTCTTTAATTAATTAAACAAAGTTATTTAATTAAATAGGAGTAATTCCTAATTAAATAAATATAGTTATTTAATTAAATAAGAAAGTGTCTCTAATTAATTAAATGAAATTATTTAATTAAATATGAAATATATTTATGAGAGCATATCTCATTTTATTAAATTAAATATCTTTCCAAAATCCTTCTTTAGTTCAAAAAGGGAAATTTTTAGTTCACTGTTGATCAAAAAGGAATTAAATCAGTTAACTCCTTATTCTACTCAAATTAAATCAGTTAACTCCCTTTAATTTGGGAATCTTCCTTTATGACTGAACTTCACTTGTAATCCTAACCATTGATTGAAATCAATCTCAACCATTGATGGATTCCAAGAAAGTCTATTTAAGAGACCCCCATCTCTTCATTTTGGGAGAGGATGAATTTGGAATTTGCATTAAATTGCTGCTGGAATTCATACTCACATTTGCTCACATTTGCTCATATTTTACATACTTTTGCATCCTTAGCTTAATTTCATTTAGCATAATATGCATATGATTAATCTAGTTTCCTTTACTTTTTCTTAGATTAGAATGCATTTCTCATTCTAGATTAATCTGCATAATCATATAGATTAATTTTATTTCTTAAATCCTTCATTTTTAGAGGGTCTGGTTGCTTAACACCTCAAATTTGAGGATATCTAACAAGCAAAATCCCTTTAGATAGAAGGCAACAGGTCGTCTTGCCAGTTGATTTTTTGATGAACAATCCAATGTTCATTTCGGGATGAATCCACAAATAAAGACTGTGTTGAAGTGTGTGTGTTAGCAAAGGCCGCATATTCATGCATACATTTCTGGCGCCCACCATGGGGCTGAGAAATTAATTTTTTGGCCTCATTCTTTTTGTTTTGCACTTTAATTTTTTATTTATATCTTGTTTTGTAGGTTTTTCTTGTTGTAGGTTTGAAGACACTTCGAGAAGGCATCCAACAATGATGAGAAAATGAGCATTTGAGAAACCTCTTCCTCTTCTCCTCTTAATCTTCTTCTATTTCTCTTCTTCTTCTTCTTCTTTTTCTTCCTTTTCATGTTCTAAAGTTTATAAAAAAAAATAAAAAATTTGATCAAAATTCTTTTTTATATCCTTTTTATGATTTTCCATTAAAATCTTAAAAACTAGACCAACTTCATGAATTTTGGTCTGAAATTTTTACTAAAGGTTCTAGACAATAGGGAAAAATGACATGCAAAATTTTAGATTTTTCTGATTAAAGCTTTATTTTATATATTTTTTTAGTGATTTTTTCATATGCGAATTATTTGAGCTAATAACGTAAAAAAATTTGATCTAAATTTGTTTTTACAGATTCAAAACAATTTTTGACATGTACAGTAAAAATTTCAGAATGTTTGGATCAAAATTGGATTTTTAGTAATTCGTTAATCATTTTTTCATTGGAAAATTAATTTACATAGAAAATCATCGAATTAAAATCTAAAATTTTTACTAAAATTTTAGGATGATGTCCAAATATCGGAATAAAAAATTGAGAGTTTTTAGATTTAAAATATAGTTTTATTAATTCTTTTATTGTTTTCCATAAAAAATTAATTTATCAAATAAATCTCAACATTTTGATCTAAAATTTTTATTGCCAATTTGGGACACTTTCTATACACTAGAGTAAAAATTTCAGATTTTTTGGATGATAATTCTATTTTTATTAATTTTTTAATGTGTTTTCATAAAAAAAAAAAATTATTAACTCATGATGCAAATCTTGGAATTTTAATCAATAATTTTTATTGCAGGGTTTTTTTTAGAAAATAGCAAGGAAG
The DNA here is from genome assembly GCA_028749045.1 of Cupressus sempervirens. Taxonomy (NCBI): domain Eukaryota; kingdom Viridiplantae; phylum Streptophyta; class Pinopsida; order Cupressales; family Cupressaceae; genus Cupressus; species Cupressus sempervirens. Next base: position 63,193,929 of record CM053789.1, read on the forward strand.
AAAGAAAGACCATCCAAATATGACAAAAGAAAGCGAAAAAAAAAATGCATCTCGCTTTTGCTAGCTTCGAAAATAGCACAAGAATTGTTAAAAATCAGGTAAAATCTACTAAGCGCGTTGCAAGGATCACCAGTTAATGTTCCTCAACCGATAACAATTTATTTGGATCTAAAAAAAACATCTCTCATGTCAAGCTTGTGTGTGTTTCCTTCCATGTTTTCATTTTACAACACATCCATAATTTGATACTAGGGTGTGATCTCCGTTAGTATTCATTTAGCAGGCTTAGGTACTAGTGATTGATTGAGATAGCTATTTTGGGTTATTGGACTTGTTAAATCTGTTGGCCCCTCATTTGTTAAATGCTCTACTAGGCAACCCCTTTGTGCTTTCTAGAACTCACTAGTTTTTGAGTTGTGGACTCGTTTTGGCTTGTGTGAGGGGTTAAATATTCCACATCTTTGGACTCACCTCACATTAGTTAAAGCGTTAAGTTTACCACCTTGTGCTCTTTGACTAATTTTGGATAGAACTGCTTTCGGGAATTAACATCTATACACACATAGTAATTAGGCCCCATGAACACTATTCGTGGATCTTGAGAGATTGGGTTCCTAGTTAAACTCCTCTCTACGACAGATTCCTTGTAGGTGGGGAGGATACTTTAAGCATCTCGTAGATAGATGAATCTTCAACTTGTTGATTGAGGCATCCTTTCTCTAGAGAGGTTGATAGATCACTGGGAGTTGATATCATAGATCTTTAAGAGATACTCTTAGTTTAGCATGTCAGATTAATCTGTCTATTTTGATTGGGCTAAAAGTGAAAAAGTGTCAAGACCTTGAATCTGGAAGCTAAGTCCCCTTGTGGTACACTATTGTGAGTTGGTCACCTTTAGAGAGGGTTAACTATAGCAAACAATCCCTCTATAGGGCAAACTACGTTGATGAAACCTCAAGCGGTAATAGCCATTTTTGACATGGTAGTGAAAACTGCTATATAAATGTCCTTGTGGAAGAAATATCTAGGGGTGTGGTTCATTGTGGGTTATCAGATCTCCCCAGCAGCTCTTGAATATTAATTTCTTAGACTGTGTTGAAACCTCGGTGCGCTAGGATTGGAGGTCACCCCTATGAGTCATAAAAGTTACAAAGTAAAAAAATTACTAAAAACCTTAGAGAGGCCAACTTTTATTTTCTAGGGATGTATGCATGATTGCAAAACTTTTTGAAAACATACAAAATTAGCTCTCTTAGGAATCAACATGGACTAAGTCACTTGATTGTTCATGTACAAGGTTTCTTTTGCCCTTGCTCATTGTTTTCAGACATGCTTGATATCACCTGCTTGCTGTTCTACGTGCCTATTTATCTTCTTGCTTACTAAAATGTTCTAAAAAGTCCAGAAACCTTATCAAAATCAATTTTTGTTGTAAAACTAGTCTGCCTTCTTGCACAAAATCATTTGGGTCTTGTGCAAAATCATCTAGTCCTTGCACGAAATCAAACCTCTGTCATCAGTCTTCACATGACCTTATGAACTTCTTTTCTTGAAATTAAAACACTATTATTGACTTTTGCATGATTCAGGAAACTTCTTTGTGCGGCCTGTAAAGGTTTCTCGTGCAAGACTTTGTGTCAGCATTACCCATTTGGGTCTATTTTAGCTATCTGCAGCCTGCACACTATCTTTTTCAGCATCCATTTATTGTTCTCTATTTGCAAACAGTCTCAAACAGTGGCATCCCACTTAGCTAATGACTTGTGATCCATACTTTAACTAGTCTTGTCTCTCAGTTATCTTGCTCTTGTCCTTTAGTGCTTGTTGTACTTCGTGCCATGATAGTCATAATCTTTGGCTGTTCTAGCCTTCAAATCAGACTATTCGTACCTTAGTATACTACACTTTTATCATTCTTTTCTGATACCATGTTCTAGTGTGGTCCTTTTCTAAGATTTTTGTTTTTGTCATTGTCTATGACTGTGGCAACTTGACTTACATTCTAAAACTTGTCTATCACTACTTGAAACATAGTACATCAAAATGGCTAACGACAAATGTGCTAAATCCAATATTCCTAGTGAGGAAGAAGAGCTACTTATTGCAGACACATAGCAACAAATCCAATCAATGAGCACTCAACTTCAAAGATTAAAGGAGGAAGATGAAACATCATCGAACAAATTCTCCTTGAGAGACAATTTCCCTTCCTCCTATGACAACCAAAAATCACATTCTTGTGATCTTGAATCCAAGACATCTGAGAACACCTCACATATGCCCAAGAAATCTAGGAATATCTTTGAAAACAGACCTTGGGAACCTAAACAAAAGAGTGATTTCACCCCTTTGGGAAGATCTTATGAATCAACTTTGGAAGAACTTCTTGAAGAAAAACTCATTACTTTACCTAAGCTCACTTTGGTGGGAGTTTCCTTTATGAGTAACTATTGTGTCTATCATAGACATAATTTACATAAAACTTCCCATTGTAAGGAGCTGAAAAACAAGATCCAAGATCTCTTTGACAATGGTATAATTAAAAAATCTAAGCTCTCAACTACTAAAATTTACTCTCAAGAAGGATCAACCTCATGAAACCATGTCTAGTAATGGTTCAAACACAACTTCTACTTCCTCCAACATACATCCACCTTCTAAATTATCCAATCTTTCCAACACATATTCACTAAAAGAATTCACTACTCCCCCAGTTGACTATGTGTACCCTCAAGGACTACCTTTAAAGGAAACTCAAGCTAATCTTGACTTAGCTAGAAACCTCTCCCATACTACACAAAGAAAAGATCCAAAACCTCCATGTGTTTCTCCTCATATTATCCCCAATCGAACTATTCCTCCATTGTCCCTTCAAGAGCCTGTTATGGATACTCTAGAAATATATTTGGATACAGATTCAGATACTCCCTCATCCTTTGATTTGGTTTCATGTCAAGAGGACCACTTAAATGATGAAGAAACAAGTGTTGATCAAGACCAAGATTCCTTCATCCCATTTCAAGTCTTCCAAGATCTCATGCCTCCATCTCAAGAGCCACATAGTCCTCCATCTCCCGTGTCATGCACCTCTACTAAGCAAGATCAAGATATTCCTTCCACCATCCTTAAGGAGACTATAAATACCAAGAGAAGGATACTTTTCCTATGTTACCTAAAATTCCTTTTGAAGAGAAAAGTGTTCCCTCGCTCTCTTATTCTACCTTGCTACATTCACTTCCAAACTATGCTCAAGCTTCAAATACTCCTATCAAAGGTATTGCTCCTATAACAGTTACTCATAAATCTATTGATGACTTTGGTCATATTGCTCACTCTAAAGATGCTGATATCCATACTCATGGTCCGTTCACATATTCTAAATCTATCCTTGGTCCCTACCCATCTAAGCTAAAACTTTCAATTCTTCCATCCATATTGGGACCTTATGTTCCTCTATCTCCTGCTTCCACTCTTAGTTCATTATACATTCCTCCTATCCTACCCCAAGATCAACAAAGATGCACATACTTGAACTCTTCACATTCACCTTTCAATCTAAACCAGTAATATTGGCCTCATTCATCCACAAGTCCCAAGTCCTTTGGAAGAAATTTGTATGATCAACTCAAACAAAAGTACATGAATCCATCCTCAAAAGTTCACTATGTCTCCCCTAATCGACATGTGAATGTCAAGAAGGAAAAAACAAAAAAGAGACCGAAAAGGTCCACTATTCAAAGAGCTCAACCAAAGAAAATATGGGTTCTTAAATCTGTTATTGAAGAAATGCATTCCAAAGCATCTAATGAAAAATCAAAAGCTATATGGATTCCCAAGTCTCTTTTGAAGGACTTGAATATTGAAAACAAATCAAAGTTGACATTCAAGCTTCCAAAGGTTTCCACTCCATCTCCTTCCCAGCATCTTCCTAAAAAGGTTTCAAAACCTTCTACTCCACCCCTCTCAAAAATGGATTTACTACCTCATATATCTAAGCCTCAATCTATTTCATCCATATTTCCTCCATCATTCCACTACCCTTCAAGATGCATGTCAATGTTGATCTTGCCTAATATCTCATCCACCCTCATTAGATCGTCTAAAACTTATACTTACTTTCCATCCTTGCTTGTTTTAGTCTTTCAAAACCAACAACCTTATCGTCCATCTACCTCTCATTTTCCTATGATTTCCCTTCCATTACCTTATCAGCATCTTTGAGTGTACCTTGTTATGGACTTGGCTTATCATAACTTATCTTTCTAATAGGCATGCTATATAACTTGAGAAAGGCTTGAATTCTTCCCAAAAACTCTAAAAATCCAAAAAGAAGAAAAAAAGATAAAAAAAGAAAAAGTGCCCTGGTGAAAACCTGGAAATAGGGGCCTTGGTAGCAAAAGTAAAGAAAAATAAATCCTTCCTATGGTGAAACCCACTTCTTGTGGCACCTTGGACAAGTACCATGATGAAAACCTAGCAAACAAGCATCATGCACAATTCTTCCATCCATGACATCCTATCATGATCTTGCTTATCCTTTAGATGTCCTGATTCCTGAAGTCATTCACTCATAACCTCCATAACAAACTTTTCTATCCTATTCAGTTAACCCTTTGGTCTTGATCAATGAAAGAAAGAAGAAAACTTAGTTCTTAGCAATCTCTTGACATGGTCATTTTCTTTGATTACTTACACGATACCCTTCATTACACCATGAGCTTATATCCTTTTCCCTAGCTTGGGTAATCTTGTGAAGGCTTTCCTTGAGGGTAACATTCATCGCTTCATACTCCTTGCCTATCCATCTATGCTTATCCACTCGCTTGCTACTACATCTTGTCCTAGACCTTGCTAGACACTAAAACAATATCAAGGTGATCCTTCTTCAGAGCTAGTAATCTCTAAAAAGGATCTAAAAATTGGAAAAAGTCCTAAAAAAAATTGTTAACCTGGTGAAGACCTAGCAATAGGCGCCTTGGTAACACCAAAAAAATTGAAAAATCTCAAAAATACAAAAAATAAATAAAAAAAGAGAAAAATACAAAAAAATTGAAAAACAAAAAAAAGTGCCATTGGTGAAAACCTAGAAACAGGCATCATGGTAGCAAAAAAAGGAAAATCCTACCAAGAAGTGAAAACTTGGTAAATAGGTGCCTCTTTTTCCCAATGCCCCATCTTGTAGCACACCTTCAGGCTTTCTGTACAGTTGCTTTCATGCTTTCACTTTCCTGCTTTTCTTGCTTTTTGCTCATGTATCCATGGATTGAGTCTTCTAATAGCTTGGGGGTACTTCCCCTTAGTGTCACTCTAGATTCTCCTCATAGAATCTCCTCCATGATACACACCAGTGGTCCTCACTACATCTGCCTACTATCACCAGTGTCACTCTCTTTTTGAGATTCTCCTCATAGAATCTCCTTTGTGATAGTCACCAGTGGTCCTCACTTCATCTACCTACTATATTTAGTGTCATTTTTTCAAGATTCTCCTCATAGAATCTCTTTTGCAATGGTCACCAGTTGTTTCAGCTGTGTCTGCCTACTATTGCTTGGGTCACATCTCCAGATTCCTTTATGGAAGATCTCTCTTGCATTAGTCACCAGTCGTCTTGGCTATGTCTTCCTACTATCGCTCAATCCTTCTTAGGTTCTTCATCGTGAAGATTCCTCTTTGACCTCAGTCACTAGTCGTTCGAACTGTGTTTACCTACTGTTGTCATCCTACTGAAGATATTTCTTTCAAACATGTTCTGGACATTGACACTTGACATCGATCCCAAAAAATTGAACTCAAAAATGATATACTTGTTTGGATATGCAGAGCTTTTTCTTTGTTTGCTTTATTTTTGCTTTATCATATCTCCTCGAGCAACTCGATGATGTCACCTTTGACTAGAGAAGTAATGACAGGGGGCATGATCTTTTCTTGGCTTTCTATCTGTGGTTTAGTTCCAACAAGTTGATACATTCCTATAAAAGGGGTGTCCACTATAAGAGCCTCCATCTTGTATTGGATGGTTGTGTGTACCTCGACTCCTTTTATATGAATATGCACTAACATTGGTTCTTCTCCTTGTTTGTTGGAGTGATCTCTTCATGCTGTAGTACATACTGATACTCATCCTATTAAGTGAATGTATGGGTCACTGTGAGTATATCTAGCACACTTTTGTCTTAGGTTATGAATGCAAGGGTCATTGCAGATATAATGAATACTAAATACTTAGCATAAGAGAGATCTCCTGTGTGTTTGATGTGCTTGTCATGCAAACAACATTCAGGTCACCCTAGTGTTTATGCTCTAATGCTTATGTTAACTTGCTACATTAAAAGGGACAAATGTTCTAGTCATTCTAGCTTCTTGTGCCTCGAATTCTTGCATTTAATCCCAAAAAACCAATAATGTATGTTATATTCATATTTCCATGATTGCAATGTCAATGGGAATTGTATGACCTACGAGCTTTGTTCTATATCTAGTTATGATTAAATATCGAGGCTCGGTAACGAGACCTAGGGTTGTTTGACATAGTCTTGCATTGTATACTTCACTTGCATAAGAATTCGATTCAATTGCAAATCTACTTTCACCTTCTCTAATGAGGGATTTCTGATCTCTTCAAAGTATCATGTTCTTTCACGAACTGCACAAATGATTGATTAATCACCCTCCTGGCTACTTTTTTTGCTCTGAGCCCATTTTTTTAGATCAAATTCAAAATCTGACACACTTAAGTGACTCAAAATACATTTAAATTTTTTTTGTGTAATCCAAATCTTTCTAATACTTTGCAATTCTTGGAATCTTTTCAACTCAAACTTGGTCTTTTGGATCTCGAAATCACTTCGGATCAACCTCCAAATTTCTTTTGATCATTCTTATCTCTTCATATTTCTTTAGATCATTTTGATCTCTTTATATTTCTTTAGATCATTCTGATCCCTTTATATTTCTTTGGATCATTCTGATCTCTTCATATTTCTTCAGATCATTCTGATCTCTCCAAATTTCTTCAGATCGTTCTGATCTCTTCATATTTCTTTAAGATCATTCTAATCTCTTATATTTCTTCTGATCATTCTAATCTCTTTATGTTTCTTCTAATCATTCTAATCTCTTCTATATTCTACCAAACCTTGGATTTCTTCTGTATCTTTCATCACTCTCCTTACATCATACTTCTAGTGTGTCATCTTTTGATTTCACTCCCAAGGGGGTAGGAGTATTACATCATTGAACTAAATTTCAACTCATTTTGAATCTCATTTCTTGGGGCATTTGGTTCCCATTTTATGTCCTTCTCATTTGGGGCATCTCATTACTTGGGGCATCTTGTCCTCCTCTTTCTGGCATCCTTGTCATCTACTTCATCTTTTCATCATTTGATCACATCTTATAAATTTTTTGATATGAGTCTAATGGACAGGTATCAGGACAGTCTAAACCATGATTCCTAAGGATCAAGCCTTATTCTAGGGATGATTCTATGACTCATAATTAGATCTTATCAACTTAGGTATCTAGGTGTTCGACCTGGATCCCTTAGGATTAAGCTTCATGCTAGAGATGATCCTTAAAAGCTTATCTATTTCAACTTAGGTATCTAGGTGTTCTACCTAGATTCCTTAGGATTAAGCTTCGTGCTGGAGATGATCCTTAAAAGCTTATCTATTTCAATTAAGGTATCTAGGTATTCTGCTTGGATTCCTTTGGATTAATCTTTTTTCTAGAGATAGTCCTTAAAAGCTCATCAATTGGTCTCCGTAGAATCAATTTTGGAACCAATCTTAATTTTTTTGATCTGCACATCATACTTTCTAATTTTCTTTGAATTGAACATATTGCTTGCACATTCATTCAAAGAGGGGAAAAATGTAATACCCCAAAATTGGCTCATTGCCATGATACCAATTCTGGTCTATTTTGATCATTGCTAAAGTCCTATTTCATTACACACATTCTTGATCTAAATCACTACTTGACTTAATTGTCAAATGTAGAAGACCCTAATCTGCATTCATCACATTTCTTATTTAATTCTACGTACTCATATTAGTTGCATTAAACCTACTTGATTTAATTTTAATTTAATTTAAAAGTATTTATACTTTATTAAACTAAATTATCTCGTAAGACTAATGTACTATGGGATTAAATTTATTTAATTTAATAAATATGCCTATCTTGATTAATTAAATGGGAAAGTTATTTCTAATTAATTAAAGATAATTATTTAATTAAATGGAAGGCTATTCTTTAATTAATTAAACAAAGTTATTTAATTAAATAGGAGTAATTCCTAATTAATTATATATAGTTATTTAATTAAATAAGAAAGTGTCTCTAATTAATTACATGAAATTATTTAATTAAATAGGAAATATATTTATGAGAGCATATCTCATTTTATTAAATTAAATATCTCTCCAAAATCCTTCTTCAGTTCGAAAAGGGAAATTCCCAGTTCACTATTGATCAAAAAGGAATTAAATCAATTAACTCCTTATTCTACTCAAATTAAATCAGTTAACTCCCTTTAATTTGGGAATCTTCCTTTATGACTGAACTTCACCTTTAATCCTGACTGTTGATTGAAATCGATCTCAACCGTTGATGGATTCTAGGAAAGTCTATTTAAGAGACCCTCATCTCTTCATTTTGGGAGAGGATGAATTTGGAATTTGCATCTAATTGCTGCTGGAATTCATACTCACATTTGCTCACATTTTCTCATATTTTACATACATTTGCATCCTTAGCTTAATTTCATTTAGCATAATATGCATATGATTAATCTAGTTTCCTTTACTTGTTCTTAGATTAGAATGCATTTCTCATTCTAGATTAATCTGCATAATCATATAGATTAATTTCATTTCTTAAATCCTTTATTCTTAGAGGGTCTTGTTGCTTAGCACCTCAAATCTGAGGATATCTAACAAGCAAAATCCCTTTAGATAGAAGGCAACAGGTCACCTTGCTGGCTGATTTTTGGATGAACAATCCAATGTTCATTCTGGGATGAATCCACAAATAAAGACCATGTTGAAGTGTGTGTGTTAGCAAAGGCTGCATATTCACGCATACAATTATATGATAAGTGGGTATTTTCATCTAATCATATTTGTTATGTGGGAAAATAATGTTGGAAATTAATTGTATCATATGACTACTATATTTTATAAATTTAATCATCTTTGTTAATAGAGGTTCACTAGTTTGAGAAGGAAGGTTCAAAAGAGGACTTAAAGTATGCTTTTCTCCATGGTTACCAAGGCCTTCGATAATATATGATAGATCAAGGGGAGAAATTAATCACTAGTAATCAACTTGAGATGACTAATTACTATGTCTTATGGCCTTAAGAAATTTAATTTATTGTATTATGTTTCAACAAGTTAAATTGTGTTGTGTATAGGAGGCCCAAGAACTAAGCTCATGAAGTGAACAATATGGTAGTGATCATTAGGATGAGACACATTCACTTAATCAAGCTTTTGTCATTCCTGAACCTCAGCAAGAAACCATTATTGAAGTACAATGAATGGGTGACAAAAATAATTAGGATAATTTTCTATGCAATGACAAATTTGTTCCTACATTTTTGTGTAGTGATTTATAGAAAGATAACAAAAAGGAAATGAATAGATATAAATATTTTGTAAAATAACAAAAAAACATATTAAGTTTTATAAGACTTTTCCTTCTATTTATAAAAATAATGCATGTTCTATTTCTCGACATGCATGCATTGTTTTTAGTTTTGGATTCTTTGCTACATATTTCTCATAGAGATGTAGCAAATTTATTATTCATATAAGTCTTCTTTTAGTAGTAGTAGTAGTTTGTGGTGTTCAATTATGAACTTTCAGTTAGTAACATAATCTATGAACTATATGTATGTGGCTTGTCTTTTATTTTTGTAAGCTACAATATTTACACTATGTACATCATTACCATTTTTGCAGTAAAGAAATATAGGATATTATAGAGGATAATTTAATTCTTTTTAGGAAATCTTAGGTTAACTTTTTGACGTTAACACATATTACAAGAGATCCAGTTATGATAAGAAATTTTTTTCTCATTTTTATTTGTCTTCTTTCAAATTGTTGAGTACTACTTACAAGTCTTTAATATATATTCTGGTTTTTTCCCCTTTGGGTGTATGACTATCTTGTTGAATGAATCTAAATTCTAATTAGTTTTGTAGCAGGTTTTTGCAAGTGTTGTTATAGTTATTGAACATACTCTTGTTGTTAAGATATGTAAAATTGATAATGATTGGTATTAATGCTTGCTAATATGTACATATTTCTTTACTAGTATACATGTTGGGTACTAAAATATTAAATTAATTCAAGTGTTATTCTCTTAAGATCCAATAGACAAGAATTTTTTTTATAAATTCATGGTATAGGATCTTGATGGAAGTTAGAGTAAATGGCATTGGTGCAAACAAAAGGTGCATTTTATTTGTGACATTTATTTTTCTTATAAATTCTCCTTCAACTAGAAACACATTGCAATTATATTTTTTCTTTCTTTACACAAATACACCTCTAGTTGACACAAAAAAGAATTGGATCAAATCCATGTTAGAGATGATAAATTTCTAGAAGAAGTTTCATCCCATAACAAGGATTACATGACATCCATACTTGTTAAAAATTAGATCGCAAGCTCTTAAAAAATAGATCACTAGAAACTAACTTTCTTCAATGGATTTGTTAAGTTAGTTAATCTCCCAAAACCCCTTTATACACCAAACCAACACCTTGTTTTACAATAGAAAATTTAATAGTAGAAAATTTAACATGAATAAATTTAGCAATTTGTATTACACAAGAACAATAAATAGAACTATATCATGATCATACAATCCTTATACACAAGAACAAAAAATAGGAGTGCTAGTTATGAAACTGAATGATTACTTCCTTGGCCTACAAGTTTAATAACAAGTAAAAGAAGTGATAAAAATTTACTTTCTCCCGTGTTTGTTTTCTTAGGCTATCCACTATCAGATTGGCTTGCAATATAATTAATCTGTAATATGATTTATCCAATTTTTTAAATTTATTTTTTCCTTCAATATCCTTCACCTCTATTCGTTGATTGAAAGACAACAAATATTTTTTTGAGGACATTATAAATATATTTATGTAATTTATTTGATTGATAATCAACATATATATTACAAACAGGAGAGAAAATCAAGACATACTAGTTTTTGATGGGTCCTTCACCTTGGAAAGATGTTTCTTGTTGATTACAATGGTTGTACAATTAAGATCTACACTAGTCCCTTGATTCCTAAATATAGGATTAGAAAATCCATCACATATGAAATTTGATTTTTAATCCACATCTAAAATATTAATAAGAATTTTTTCTTCCAAAGGAAATAGAAGTCTTGCCAGAGAAACTGTACAATACAAAAATAAATTTCTTAGAATAAGTTTCTTAGAATATCTTAATAATTTAGATATGCTTATTTAACAAATCATCAAAAACCATTTAGAACTAGATTTTAACAAATAAGTGTGCATGGATATCTCTAAACAATCTTTTGGTGCCCATAAGATCCCACGAAGCATGTTGATGATATTAGAATACACTTTAGACTCTACATTGCCATAAACAATGTCATTGTTTCCAAGGAAGCTTGTCTCTCGTGTCCCAAACATCTAACAACATAAATTTAATCACTTTATCAATTTCAATTGTAAATCATTAGATAGAATATTCAAAAAAAATGGAGTGACTCAAAAGTATATCATACAAAAAAAAAATAGAGTTAGGCCAAAACTATTCTAATAGGCCTTGTCCAATAATTATGGCATGTGGATGTTGTCAGTTTTAGTATTTTAAAACTAGAATTTTAGTGTTAAGTGTTATGATATTTTTTTTTCTTGCACTTACTTTAGATAGCATCTGTAATATTTATAAAGATCGCTTAGACTTATTAGAAAGCCTATTTTCACTCCCAGTATATAAAAAAATAGGAGATAAATTCATGCATAGTTCATTTTCAGTGATGTCCATCATTTGTAACATTCTCTACATGCTTTCCTTGTTGCGGTAATAGTTTTGTTGATATAGAGAGTGTGCAGGAGCTTGTAGTTAAGAACTTCAATGAGATTCCTCAGAGATATATAAGATTAGAAGAAGAGAGGCCATCTTCAACACAAATTCCTTATGTCTTGAAAGTCCCTATAATTGACATGGAAAAGCTTCTCTTGCCTTCTGATAATAAGGAAAGACAAAAGGAGATGGACAATCTTTCAGAGGTTTGCATAGACTTGGGCTTCTTTTAGGTATCATGAAAACCCACATAGATTTTTTATAATTGGATTTGTAGTTTTTTTGAAGATACACTGATCCTTAGGTTGTGAAACATGGAATTCCACATTCTTTGATAGATTGGATAAAAGGAGTGGCTAATGAGTTCTTTATCCTTTCCTTAGAAGAGAAGAAAAAGTATGCGCCACAAGGAGGAGATATTCAAGGCTATGATAATGTGTTTGTGGTTGATAAAGATTAAAAGTTGGCCTAGGGTGACTTGATGGGTTTGGCGCTTATGCCTCAAAATCTCATCAACTTAACTCTTTGGCCAACCACACCATCAGACTTCAGGTATTGGGTTTATTCAAACACTCAACTAGAAAGGTGTTAGTTTGGTGGCTTTCAATATTATATTATTACCATGAATTCTAGTTACAACCAATTTTATTGGGGTCTCTATATATTGCCTCCTCAGGCCTTGACATTAAGAGCAGTCATCCAAGTCATCTAGGTATGCTTAGTCTTTGAGGTGGGTCAAGTCAGTTAATGGCTTAATTCTATCCTTGGCCCAATCTTGAGATGGGTTCGAGCCCCATGCCAATCAGATCACTAGTGCTCCTTTGCAACACTAAGCCAAGACCATGCTTGTAGGAAATGGTTTTGCATTTTAAATTCCTACTTAATGGGTTTTTTATAATGATTAACATAGAATGTTTTAGTTAATTATTTGAATTACCATCTAATTTTTTTATATTTTCCATTATAGAAATATATTACAGAATGCTATCAGTCAAGTGATAAGCATGGCTCAAATGATTCTCAATCAATTTGTCAAAAAAATATAATTAAAGGGAGATTATTTTGAAGAAGATTTTGGAGAGGATCACTTGATCTAGTGTGAAGGTCAAGAGATCATTCAGAACAAGATGTCTTAAGTTTCTAACAATTTTTCTTCAAGATGAAAAAAAAAGGCTTACAAGTTCAAAAGAATAATAAATAATTTTGTATCCAACCCATTCCTTATGCACTTGTTGTTAATACTCATGACCTAATAGAGGTACATGGTATCTAAGTTTTGATATTGGTCACATCACTTAAATGGAAAGAATGACTCAAATGTTTCTTGATTTATTGACTTCAATGATACACTTGAAGAGTGATTATTTGAATGAATTTTTTTGATGATAATTTATAATGCAATTTTTTTAATTATAATTTGACCACCAAATAATGTGTTTTTAATATGTGGTTTAGGAGTACAATACATAGTTACAATACTCAGGTGGAAAGGGTGGCTCAAATGATCCTTAGTCTATTTGCGAAAAACTTAAAAATAAAGAGTGATTATTTTGAACAAATGTTTGGGGATGATCAAATGATGACAATATAGATGAATTTATATCTGCCTTCTTCCAAGCTTGAACCAGTACTGGGGTTAAGCCCTCATTTGGATGGAAGTGGCATAACACTTTTACTTCAAGATGACCAAATAGAAGGCCTTCAAGTTTGCAAGAATAATGAATGGATTCCTATCAAATCTATTTCCTATGCACTTGTCATTAATATTGGTGACCTAATATAAGTAAATGATATTTAAGTTTTGGAAATTGATTTAATTTTATCATATATCATATTAAAAATTTTAATTTCAATATACGTGTTGACAAATGGAATATACAAGAGTATAGAACATTGAGTAGTAACAAACAAAGTGAAGGAAAGATTATTAATTGCTATGTTTTATTATCCAAGTTTAGATGATGAAGTGGCTCCTATAAACAACCTTCTAGATGATGAACACCCTTTCTTATATAGGAAGTTCAAGCACCAAGATTATATTCACTTTTACATGAGTAAAGAACTCAATGGGAAAAAGTCATTAGTTAACTTTTCCAAAATATGTAAATAGTATTCAAGATTGCTAGTTACTGTAATAATCATCATGTGGGTAGAAAAGAAATTAATGTGATATTGTAGTTGGATTAGATGGCTTTTAGATTGATATACCAGATTACAAAGGAAAATAACAATTCCATGATATATTTCCTCTTAGTTTTCAAGTATTCTATTTTTAATGCAATATAAGATGGATTTCTTTATATGGAGCAATTAATGCTATCATGAATATGAGAAAAGGACATGTTGCTAGAGTGCAAATGAATTATTTCTTCTCTAAATTTTTATATCTTGCATATTATGTTTGGTAAGATCCAATGAAAAAAAAAATCACTTGGTTTCATAATATTACACCAAAATATTGATCATTTGCAAAAGCAAAACATTTCTTAATATTTTCTAATTTGATTCTATGTATTAGTAATATTTTCATTACCAATTCAAGAGTTTTAATTTATGAATAATAGTAATATATTATATATTTATTCATTATCCTTGGTTGGTGTCATAGAGTGTTGGGTTTCATGATTGATCCTTAATTTTTATTTTTTCAATCAATACTTTAATTATGTTTTTCAAATATTTTGCATTTTTTTTTGTATTTATTTTTATTCCTCATTAAAAACATTGATGATTTCAACCTTTTATTTTGGTGTTTAAAATCCATTTTTAAATTATTAATCTCCATTAAATAAATAAGTAATAATGATAAGAAAATGTTGACCATGTTAAGCTACTATAAACATACTATAGTTTATGCCTAGTATGTTTATATCCTAAGTCCTAATTTCCTCTCATATAATCTCCCCTTTGAATGGATAGATTTTGAACATGTAAATGGGAGAGGTGGAGAAGGGGAGAGTCTTTTGAATTTAATGTAGCATCAACATGTTTTATTAAATAATAATAATAATAATAATATATTGAACAAATGAACTTTTTTTTTTTTTTTTTTAAATCTAGGATTTGATTAGCAAGGAATTTTTTTTAATAAAAATATTAAATTGACTCATCTACGTACTCTACACAATTTTTTTTTATGGGTACCTTACTATGTGAGGAGAAAAACATTATTGTCACCTCTTGTGTCACCCTCCACCATGATAACAACTAATCATTTCAAGTCACACTAAAAGATAAGTAAAGAAGGGTACTCCCCTTAATAACACAAACATGTAATAAAAATATATAAATAATAGCAAGTTGCAAGAACATAAAATTGACTTTTTTTATTTCCAAAAGTATGGAATTAAAAATTCAATCAAGAAAATGTCTAAATCCTCATGGTCATTTACCATAAAATATACTATGAGTGAGAACCACCACCAACATCCCCAAACTATCCTAGGAAACCCTACGGGCCTTCTTTATATAGACAATTTTCCACTACCCAAGAAGGTTTTAGAAATTTAACCCTAGACCTTGAGGTAGAAAAACCATAAAATATTATTATTATTTGTATTTTATTAAATAAGAGTAGGTCATAATAACTTTTAAAACTCAAAGCATTTTTTTTGAGAAACCTACTTTTATTTTCTCATTTTAGGCGACATGACTTTCAAAGACCATAACTCATCGCCAGTTGCTCCAATTGAATATTACAACCCCATTTTTGAAATGCCACAAACTACTCTAAAATACTTAACTATTTCAAGCCCTATTTAGTTGAGGTTTGAACTCCTTTTTAGAGCCTTTAAAATTAGGCTCAATGTGCTTATGCGTTGCAAACAATACTAATTCATTTTTGCAATTTAAGTTCACAAACAGACTTGATCTTACAATAAAAATTTATTGGCATGATGATATATCTAGAATGAACCTCTAAGGAAGAAATTAGAACAATATAAGCTTGAATGACATACTTACTAAAAATATAAAGATTCTACAAAAAACAACTCTACATGAAGAGAACCATTTAAAAATAAATAAAAGTAACATATTTTTGGGTGATGCAGGATTCCCCCTTATACCAAGGATGCTCATATATCAAACACCTAGGGTATTTTGAGAAGTGATCTTATCACATCTTAGATCTTAAAAGGAAAACCAAGATGGTTAACCTCCTTCCTTGTGAATTATTAGTCATTTTAGCCCACCTCCTTTTACTCCCTTTGTTGCCATCATTGAAATCTGATCATAGATACATGCTCATGGTGCCAAGGTTTGCACAGTGCACTAAAATAGCCAAAACCTAACTAAAAACCTAGTTATCCCCTTCAATGATATAAATTTGTATTACATTTTTGAAGGGTCAAATTACCTATGTATCACTTAGGTTGGATCCCCTTGCTAGGCTCATTCACTCTAAGTGTTTCCATGTGCCCTATTCACTTAAATAATTTACACGTCTACCTTAATATTTTTCCTAAGTCCATTTTTAGTGGGACTTGGTGGTGGTGACATAGCGATGACCAAACATTGGCATTTCGGGAGTCCATGGAGCATCAAAGGAAGAAGGTATAGTGAGGCCCCAAAATGGAATCTCCACCATCAAATCTTTCTTGATCTAGAGATGCTTGTGTTCTCATAGGGAAACCAAAGATATATGGTGGGTCCAATGATGATATCACACATAAACAGGTGTTAACATTCTGGAAGGTCTTTATGGATCAAAGGAAGAAAATGCTTTACAAGCCTGAAATGTGGCCACGTGTCCCGAAACTTAAGTAAATGATTTTGCATGAGGGCTTTTAAGCCAAAGATCAATAGTGGAGATATAATGATTGATTAAAAGATCACCATCCATAATTTATAAGGGATGATGAAGATATATGACCCATAGGCATTCTCAATGGTTTGAGATAAATGTGATTGCACCACATGTCCAAGTTGCCTAGGTAGGATACTTTTCAATGTTTGGAGATGACTTAGTGGGATATTTTAATGATAAAAGGCCACATGATTATTTCTCTTCTACAACTTGAACCCAGAGGTTTAATTTAGGGTTTTAGTGAGTTCTTCCTAAACTCTACAAAAGGCAATTGTAAATATATAAAAATGATTCTCCTCCATTCTATTATGTTTACATGCTACAACTTTCTTCTCTGCAACTATATTCATTGAGTTCCATTAATAAAATATCTAGTTTCTTGCCTCTTCTTGAATGTTTATTGTTTGTTTCCCATGATTTTGCATGTTGTGTTTAATGTGTTGATAAATATTGTATTGTGAAGTTTTTTCCTTTCAATATTTTTATTAGTTTCTAACCTTAATGTGATTCTTTGGAAGTAGAATAGAGTTACGACCTATATATTTGGGTCTTCATTGATGTATTATGAATATAAGTAAGATTTGTAACCATTTCTATTTAGTGTATCACCCCTCTGGATTAGATTAGGTAGTTTGGTTTCATTCATTTCCTTCTCTCTTTTCCTTCAAAGAGTAGTTCGGTGCATCCTAATAGTAAGGAAGTCAGTCTTCTCTAGAGACTCAATCTCATAGTTCAAGTCACACATTTGGAGATTGTTTCCATTTTTCAAAAGGTTTCCATTATGTCAAACTTTAGGTGAGGGTGCAAAATTTTGTGACGATATTATCCATGATGGATCTTTAATAAGTCTGCGTTTCCATTTGACTAGATATTCTTCATATGTCTTATGTCTTGTACTAGTTGGTATCTCTAAATATTGTTGTCTATTAGTGTCAAACACTAAGTCATATACAATAGAGTCAGTAGGTCATCAATACGAATGAGCTACTCTATATAGGTCAAGTCATGTGAATGACTTGTAAATAAAAATGTATATAGCAAGCTCTATAGGAGCCAAGAAAGTTTTTGGTAGCTGATTATTTCAGTATAAGCCAAGCCCAGTGATTGTCGAGTAGTTAGAGCATATTGATTTCAAGTTACACTAAAGGTGTCAATTATAGTTGAGGTTGAGAAACTAAAGAAAAGAATAGTGAATGTTGAGTAATAGGAACAGTATATGCCAAGCAACATAAAATTAACATTCAAGTTAGGACTGAGACAAACTTTGAGGTAAACCATTTTAGGCCAGCATAAACATGACTTTTAATATTTGTAGAGGTTGTTACAGAGGAAATTATGTGTTTATGACATACATCACAGATCCCTAAGGCAGGTGATCAACCAATCAGATAAGAGGCAAAAAGGGAAGTGTCTAGACAACTTTTTAACAAATCTTTAAATAGACCAAATATAAACACTATTTTTTGTAAGTGTGTGAGTGTATGCTGAGAAAATAGAGAAATTTATTCATGTAATCACAAAGAATATCTATGTGAAAGTGAAAACGTTGCAAGCAAGGCAGAAGAGTGAAGTTTTCTTATTTTGCTAAATAGAGATAGTGACCTTATTAAGTAGTGAAGGATAGAATAGAGATATATTAGGTTGAAAATCATATTAGAATTCAAGAGAAGAGATCTATAATTAGTAGAAGAGTATAGATTGAAGGATCAAGTACTGAATCATAATTAACATAATTATTTTAGTAGAACTTTATTAAATATATTAACTGAGTCCTTCATTGTAAGATTAAAATCCTCTCATAGGGTAAGACCAAATAGTCTTAACAACCTTTAACAGGGAAGACCCCTGGAAAGGTAGATCATCAAAAGTGATCAAGATTTTAACCTTGATAAGTTAATTTTATTACTAAAGTAGTAAAGATTTGTGGGTGTCATCCCCTCCCTAGTTTTACCTTCACTTTGGAGGGTTTCTAGCTAACTAAATATGTTTGTTGTGTTTACATTTCACGCATGTGATTGCTAGTTGTATCTACATGTTAAAGCATTTGAATTTACAAGTAATGTTACACATGAATTAGATATGAGATGGAAAATATGATTAATGCACTAAATTTGATTTAAGGGATAAAATTTATACATATCTTGATTCACCCCACTCTCCCTCTCAGTATCATGTTTCCAAATTAAGACTTCTAACAATTATTTTACCAACACGAGTGTCCAATATATCCTCAATTTTCTCTATAGAGTTTCTAGAATATCCCATTTTTCTTTAGTAACCCCATCTTCAAATCTTCCTTCATGACATTAGATGTCAGATCTAAAATGTTAAATACTAGTGAAATATTCATTTCACTACGAAATTATAACTCATAAGCATTTCCTTGATCATGCTTCTTTAGTATTTCACGTGGTCCAAAGTTCTTCATATTCAAATTATTATATGTTACCACTAGAAATTGATCCTTCCTCAAATGAAGCATTACTTATGAGTTGATCCTAATAGGTTGTGATTAATCCTTTAATAGCGTGCTTACTTAATATTGAGTTCAAGTCCTTTAATCAGACACACTTCTAATAGAGTGTTGAAATCCTTTTAAGCCTTTAACAAGGTAGACCTTTCATAGGGTAGATCATATTGTATGGTCAAACAATTGTAACCTTCATTGGATACACTTTACAACTATAGTAGTAAAGATTTGTGGGTGTCATCCCCACCCCAATTTCACCTTGTCATTGGAGGGTTTCTAGGTAATCATATCTTATGTCATATGTGTGAATGTTTACATATTTCAATGCTATGAATGTATGTGCTTAATTTTTTACTTCATTTTATATGTTAAATTATGAGATAGATGTCAGGTGAATGATTTTATGGTTGAAGTTTTGAAGCATTGATTTGCACCCCACCCCTCTCAAAGTTTACTTTTCCTATTGTATTTCTAATAGAACCAAGAGCTCTACTTCTCATGGTAGCAAATCAACCACCTACACCTATACACCTTTGTACACACTAGCATAGTAGCCCAAGGCCCTATGTTGTAAACACTTCTCTAGAACCATATTTAAGAACCATGTCCTACTAAGCATTGCCACATCTTCAAATGTGCGAGATATGTAGAATTCAAAGTAAGAAAACCCTAGTTCCTTATTCAACCATCCAATAGATTAAATAAAAATCATGATTAGCAATTATTTATCCATGTTTTTAATCAAAATCAAAGATAAGAAATATTGCTTATTAATCAAGAAACTAGTATGTCAATTAAATGATGTTGATATACACATCATACATCCAAGACAACCAATTAAATATGTTTGTGTGTGTTGGTTTGGTTGTATAATATACCAATGCATGCATCAAATAATTAATTACATCAGTGACATGAATTTCTACACTAAATCCCTTGAAGATATTTAAGACTAGTTATCTCGATCATGTATCCATATGCAAGTCCCAATATCCACAGCTAACCAACATTGTCCATCAACTATCTAAGATGGGAGTGTAACCTAGGCACTTTTACCATGCCAACCAAGGAGTATTTAGCTCCCCTGAAGTCCTTCTTGATATGAAGAATGCCTCGATCCTAGTATAAGAAGCCTAGAAACTTGGAACAAGAGGACTAGTGGATCTAGTGCAGCCATGAAATATACTACTTTCCATATGCCTAAGTAGCCAAATTGTAGAATTTGGTAGCGAAAGTAAAAGTAACTAGAATATCTACACATATTCAGTGCAATAAATAATACTATATCTACACATACATAGTAAAATGAAATAAAAACATATCTACACATATACATTAAAATATAATGGCTTTAGCAAAAATGATTTGATCCAAATTTAGTTGATAGAAGAAACAAAGAATGTTGTATCCATTCTAATTAGAACTGATAGATAGAAAGAAACAAAGCATACTTCATCAATTTCTATCCCTCCGTAATTTCCATGTTGCACCCAACCATAAGAGTACTAAGTTCACTCAAGGCATCTAACAGAAAATCAGCAATATAATATAGTTCAAGGAGATGAATAAGTCTATAGTATCAAATTTCTATATCTAGTGATGACATTGTAATGAGAATATTTCCATTTTGCACGATCACTTCACACACATGACAATAACAAGTGATGTATTTTCATCTAATTAATTATAGGAATACATCGAAATACTATTTATCAATAGAAACTATAATTGAAGGATTTTTGAATGTAAGATAAATAAATACACATTCATTTTAAAATGAACTTAATATTTCCATAAGACTTTTCTAAAAAATGGCACACTTATATTGGTCCGATGATTATACTTTCTTTCACTATAGTGGGGTCCTCAATTATAATCTAATAGAATTGTTACTTTTGAGTCAAGAATGCTTCAAATTGAACTTAATATGATGTCCATTAGATGTTTTCATGGGTTATATATTTCTCAATTTGTGTATAGCCAATAGAGGTTTTAAAACTATTAATTAGTTCTTCTTTATAATACTAAGGTTACAAAAAAACATGTATAACATTCTTAGCATTAAAAAACCAACTTTATATTGGAGCTAACTATCTAGAATCCCTTGCCTTGCCAACATATGTATATACAAAATTCAATATAGTTGTAGAGTCCTTATACAACCAAATTGATGCACGAAGAAGGACGAGCTTTGATTAGTTGGAGAGCACCTTCCTGCATATAATTGAACAATCAATTCTCTCTCTCTCTCTCTCTCTCTCTCTCTCTCTCTCTCTCTCACACACACACACACACACACACACACACACACACACACACACACACACACACACACACACACACACACACACACACACACACACACACACACACAAACACACACACACACACACACACACACACACATACACACACACACACACACACACACACACACACACACACACACACACACACACACACACACACACACCAAATTGAAATAGGAAATTGATGTTTTGCATTAATTTTTTTATTTAGTGTACAAGTTCATTAACATATTATTAAATATGTTGACCATGTTCTACGGTTTGATGGAAATCATGTTCCACTCTTCATAATTCATTAGCATCTATAAGGTTTAGGTCAGATAGTTAAGATGTTGTACCCATGTTTCTAGTCAAGTACTACACATATCCCATCATCTAGTTGCACAAGGTGGATATGGATTCACACCATTACTAGTTGGTATTTGCTAGATTATATGTATATCAAACAAAACTAACTTTGGTTAGCAAAACCAAAGGATGATTCAGTAAAACATATTTTGCATGTGCAGTCATCTATTCCAACCACACTCATTAATAATTCATCAAAATAAAATCCATAGTTTTATGTACATTTATTATACATGTGGTTATAAATAGATTGGTTAGGCATGATATTTTAGGTGCTCATTTTATAAATCTCTTTCTATGTTATGTGTTGTGTTATATGTTTTCATGGTAATAGAGCCATGAATAAGAAATTGTGATTTTTAGTTTGAAGTTTTTTGTGTGAAAATCATTTTAAGGTGATTGCTGAAAAAATTGGTGAATATTTCTTCATGTGCGGAGTGGTGTGTGGAGTGTTAAGCTTTTGAAGGATCTCCAAATTCAAGGTATGAATTGATATGATTTCATAAGCATTTTTTTTAAGTATGTGAAAAATATCAATGGTGCAAGAGATATTTGAGTAAGAAGTGGATTTCTCATTTTTGATCAAGATAAAATTTATGTTATGAATTATATGAAAAAATTGAAAGAACTAAGTGTTCATGTGTTTGCTAAGGAAAGTGAGATTTAAAGCTTGCCCTCTTTAAGAATTGTCTTTCTATTTGAAATATAGATTATATTGTGTGCATAAGGATTGTTTGGATATATAATCAAGTCCATTTCAAAATGCTCATGTTTTTGTTAAATATTTTTTCAGCACTCCCCTTAGGATTTGTGACAAAGGGTTAACTACCTCTTGTGTACTATAAGTTGAGTGTTTGTATTAGGAATTAACATATCAGTCTTTTGGTGCAATAGAAACCCAACTCTAACAAGTGGTATTAGAGCTTGGTCACAGATTTGAATTCTTAGACCCTCTATCATGCCCAAATTTTGCAAGGTAAAAGACAACTAACAATTTTTTTTGTTGAAAGATAACTTGGGAATTCTCATAAGGAGATATACATTATCAATATGAATATCATTGATTAGAAGTTTGGGTAGATGCCAATAATGAATATGCATGCTATAGTGCCAATTGATCTATAGTATGGAAGTCGAACACCTTAGTTGAATGCTTGACTAAAATATTTATAATACAAACATTAGGTACACTTTTTACTCGATTATGAGTTATAAGATATGCTTGAAAATCAAATTTTATCTTACTTCTGTAAAAATGAAACTACTCACTAAGAGGTCTTATGAAGTATACATATGTGGCATTTGGTGTACTCATAGGATAGGCATAATTATGAGTGTACATCCTTAATTTGGTCTTATATGTATAGTAAGTTTTAGTTTTGGTTACATGAGCATACATTCTTCTCATAAATATATATATATATATCTCCTCCCCCCCTCCCCCCCTTTAGTGTTGTTCATGAAAGTCAAAGACTATCTTACTTATGTAAAAATGAAGCTACTCACTAGGAGGTCTTATGAAGTATACATATCTGGGATTTGGTGTACTCATAGGATAAGCATAATAACGAGTATACATCCTTTTATTGGGCTTATATGTATAGTTAGTTCTAGTGTTGGTTACAGGAGCATACGTTCTTCTAATACATTTAGTTTTAGTGTTGGTTACATGAGCATACATTCTCTCTCTCTCTCTCTCTCTCTCTCTCTCTCTCTCTCTCTCTCTCTCTCTCTCTCTCTCTCTCTCTCTCCATATCAATCAATCAATCAATCATATATATGTTAAACATCCCATAATGAATTTTTTTCATTAAATATGTAAATAAATTTTCAATGTACTATGTATATACTAAATAGGTTTAAAATTATATAGTGTAACAATTATACAATTATAGATGTTATATTTATTTATTTAATGACACATTAAAATAATATCAAGATCTACTAATGCATCCCTACCATTTATACCTTACTACCCACTTCACCAATTTCAACTATATATTAAATCACCTTAAGTAACCCTTTTCTAAAACTTAAGATACTAGCTACTACCCAAACTAAACACCCCTTTTTCTCCTAACACCCTAACACTTCTAGCTTACTACTCTCTTGACTTTCCATTTTCTAATCTTTAATAAAATCTGATTTGACATTCCTATTAGTAGCCCATCCTTAGGCACTATTCCCTAAAAATTTCCTTCCATCCATGCCTAATAGCCCATCCCAAGCGCCTACCCAACATGATGACCTTTATACCATCATCACCCATGTTGCCCTTCCAGCGCTTTTTCCTAAGCACTTCCCCCCCCCCCACCTCCTTGGTGTTGCTTCTCCATGGTAATGGCTAAAACATAAATTATTTTGCATGGCAGATGCCTATGAACTACCTCATGCCATCGGTACATGCCAGTTTGGACGGACCTGCAGTGTTATTCTAGAGTTTGCCAAATATTGTATCCATCCTTTACTGCTATTGAATCGTCCATATAAGATTCAAATCTCTTTAGCCAATCAATTGAATAAAAAATAATTTTAAAATTTTAAAAGGTTAATAATCTTTCATTTATACTATATAAATTTAAGAATTGTAAACAGAAAAGTAGGCAATGGTAAATTATTTTGTCAGGCGGATGCCCTATATTATTAATAATATATAGATTATTTTAAAGTTAAAGAAATATTAAATAACATCAAATAATAAAATAAAATAAATTTCATACAATATTATTTATGTAATAATGTACATTAC
This sequence comes from Cupressus sempervirens, assembly GCA_028749045.1. NCBI lineage: Eukaryota > Viridiplantae > Streptophyta > Pinopsida > Cupressales > Cupressaceae > Cupressus > Cupressus sempervirens. Next base: position 63,218,699 of record CM053789.1, read on the forward strand.
ATTAAAAAAAATTAATTAATTTAAGAATAATGATAGTAAATAAGAGAATACAATAGTTCTAATTTATAACTAGTATTTTAATTTAAAAAGAAAATTAGTTGAAGTTAATAAAAATTAAGTAGAAAATATTGTCAAACTATTAAATCACCTATTTTTGTTAGATAGGAGCAATAGTTTACTGTGCAATGTCCAACAAATTTAAACATTAACCAAACATTTGAAAAATAAAAATAAATTGTATTATATGGTATAAATTGAAAAATAATTGAGAAGTTTGCAAAGCTCAAAAATTTTGCTCCTCTTTCTCCAAAATTTTCTCTATTAAATGAAGCCTTCAATCTAACATTATGTATAAAATTATCATTCTAAGTATTAAAGTCACATTTTTTAATTATATCAAATTTTCACAATCTATAGAGATTGTTGCAATTGTTTATATTATAGCTTACGTTTAAATATCAAAATTTATGATTCATTATATGATGATAAAAGTAAATTTGTTCTTAACATTGTCAAGATGGAAGTGATCCAAAATATTGATGCAAACATGAATCAATGAGAATCTAATTAGTGAGAATCTAATCTATCTCATACATGGCATATTAATCCAAAATAGATTTTTTGAGATAGTGTCATAAAGACTTTAAGTATTGAAACTTAGTATCAAAAGAGTGTGAATCACAACACTTAGTGCCGCCAATGATATATTTTTAATATCTCAAAAGATTTTAACAAAATAGATACCAATAAGAGCTATGCTTTCCACAATCCATAGGTATAGTACAAATTCTTCTGAACTAATTTTGTGTAGCCTTTTAACTTTTTAAAATTTTAAAATTATTTGTTATTCAATTGATTGGCTAAAGAGATTTGAATCTTATATGGACGATTCCAATAGCATTTTTAAAATCATAATGTAGTTGTTGCTTATATATTATAATAATATATTATTATAGTTTAGATTTTTAGAATTCAAGTGCTGATTTTTAATATAGAATACATTTTAAAATAATAATTATTATTATATATTTCAATTAATAAATTTAATATAAACATATAGTATTTATAACATGCATTATTTTAATTCTATTTAAATGTTTTCATATAAAAATATATTTGTAACATATTCTAATATTTTAAAAAATATAATAGTTTATGCATTATAGATTCAAATAATAAATTAATATAAAATTATATAAGTTATATCAAATATTGTATATCTATTTTTATTACTTAACCACTACATGGCACTAGTTTTAAAAGTGATATAAAACTCACATAATCAAGAAACATTTGTACTATTAAAAAAATATGACTCTTTGAAAAAAACTCTCATATATTCTATACTGATACAATTTGACAAATGCAACATATTCCCTCCACTCCAAAATCTCCATGGACAAATGAACATACCTATTTAGAAATATAACAAAGCAATGACTAGAACTGAAAATACTTAAATAAACACAATTATATCACATATTTTTCATGGAAGATGAGACTGTCCTCCTTCGTCATAAATCTAAAATGTTGAGTGCAAGAAAATTATATACTTCAATCCTTCAATTGATAGCAAAATCAAAATTACTAACATATAGAAAATATTTAATACTTATAAATTACTAAAATTGTTTCTATTCCAATTTTCAGCTTTAAAATTATATAAATAACTTAAACAATTTTTTAATTAAATTAAAACAATAGTTATAAATCAAAACTATTATATTCTCTTATTTACTATCATTATTCTTAAATTAATTAATTTTTTAATGTAATATAATATAATTTATTTTAATACTTAATATTATTTAATATTCCTTTAACTTTAAAACAATCTATATATTATTAATAATATCTAATTATATCTTAATGAATAACATATTTTAAATTTTATTTCTTATTCTACTATATAAGCTCCTCCACACTGAAAAAACATTAAGAGAAGTTTGGCTCTTAAAAACCAATGTTAGATTTTTAATACATTTTCTAAAAAGCCAATGTTGGTTTTTTAATACATTTTATTAATAAATTTACAACAGAGTTATAGTTTATTTCAAAGTACATAGTATGTAGTAAAGGATGGATATAATATTTGGCAGACTGTACAACAACACTACAAGTCCGTCCAAACCACCATCATAAACCTTGGACTTTAATACTAGCTATTTCAATTAGCTGAAATAAATATCATCAATCATCTTTCTCCTTCATCAAGATTCAATCCAATCTTTAGGAAGAAAGATTTATGCAACCTGTGATACTAGACCTTCATTCTTAGCAAACATTGTCATAGTTACACTCTCTCACTTGGGATCATTTTTCCATCACCAAGTATTGAGTCATCTATTTTGTATCCTATTCCAACTTGGGATCATTTTTCCATCTCCAAGTGGAATCCAACATCCAACATCCATTTGTTTGAAATATCATAAGGTCTTCATCTGCATCAAGGTTATTTCAAACCTTCATCCAATATCAAGTCAAATCTAATCAAAATCAAATCAAAACTAAGTAAAAAGTTGCTCCTATTCTTAAGGTCATATTTCATCCATCATCAAATCTTTCATCACTCTTCATGTTAAGATCCATGGATAAGAATTGATTTAATCAATGGTTGAAGATCTTCAAAGGCAATTTGCAGTTATACCTCCCATTCAACCTACGTACCAAATCAATTCTCAAAATTGTATGTCTAATGCTAATCCACCCCACATTCCGTATTCTTCTAGTTTTGAAAAGTTGTAGATTATTCTTCTAATTATATGTTGTAGAGCACCTTCCTACATATAATTGAACAATCAATTCTCTCTCTGTCTCTCTCTCTCTCTCTCTCTCTCTCTCTCACACACACACACACACACACACACACACACACACACACACACACACACACACACACACACACCACAAATTGAAATAGGAAATCGTTGTTTTACATTAATTTTTTTATTTAGTGTACAAGTTCATTAATATATTATTAAATACATTGACCATATTCTACGGTTTGATGGAAATCATGTTCCACTCTTCATAATTCATTAGCATCTATAAGGTTTAGGTTTGAGTTGCCTCTTATTTTCACTTTCATAAGTTAAAATCATGTGAGGAAAGAAAATTGCTATATTTATCAGATAGTGAAGATGTTGTACCCATGTTTCTAGTCAAGTACTACACATATCCCATCATCTAATTGCACAAGGTGGATATGGATTCAAACCATTACTAGTTGGTATTTGCTAGATTATATCTATATCAAACAAAACTAACTAATATATATTGTGACTTTAATCTTAATTCAAGATGAATTAACTCTAGTTTTACACATATGACTTGACCAAGTTGCCTGATTTTTTTTACACGAAGTGGATCATGTTAGAATAAATTAATTACATCCACTACTTTGGTTAGGAAAAACCAAAGGAAGATTCAGTAAAACATATTTTCCATGTGCAGTCATTTATTCCAACCACACTCATTAATAATTCATCAAAATAAAATCCGTAGTTTTATGTACATTTATTATACATGTGGTTATAAATAGAATGGTTGGGCATGATATTTTAAGTGCTCATTTCTGAAATCTCTTTCTGTGTTATGTGTTGTGTTATATGTTTTCATGGTAATAGAGCCATGAATAAGAAATTGTGATTTTTAGTTTCAAGTTTGTTGTGAGAAAATCATTTTAAGGTGATTGCTGAAAAAATTGGTGAATATTTCTTCATGTGTGGAGTGGTGTGTGGAGTGTTAAGCTTTTGAAGGATCTCCAAATTCAAGGTATGTATTGACATGATTTCATAAGCATTTTTTTTTAAGTATGTGAAAAATATTAATGGTCCGAGAGATATCTGAGTAAGAAGTGGATTTCTCATTTGTGATCAAGATAAACTTTATGTTATGAATTATATGGAAAAGTTAAAAGAACTAAGTGTTCATGTGTTTGCTAAGGAAAGTGAGATTTAAAGCTTGCCCTCTTTAAGAATTGTCTTTATATTTGAAATATAGATTATATTGTGTGAATAAGGATTGTTTGGATATATAATCAAGTCCATTTCAAAATGCTCATCATTTTGTTAGATATTTTTTCAGCACTCCCCTTAGGATTCATGACAAAGGGTGAACTAACTCTTGTGTACTATAAGTTGAGTGTTTGTATTAGGAATTAACATATCAGTCTTTTGGTGCAATAGAAACCCAACTCTAACAAGTGGTATTAGAGCTTGGTTACAGATTTGAATTCATAGACCCTCTATCATGCCCAAATTTTATAAGGTAAAACACAACTAGCAATTTTTTTTTTTGAAAAATAACTTGGGAATTCTCATAAGGAGATATACATTATCAATATGAATATCATTGATTAGAAGTTTGGGTAGATACCAGTAATGAATGTGCATGTTATAGTAGCAATTGATCTATAGTATGGAAGTCGAACACCTCAGTTGAATGCTTGACTAAAATATTTATAATACAAACATTAGGTACACTTTTTACTCGATTATGAGTTATAAGATATGCTTGAAAGTCAAAGTCTATCTTACTTATGTAAAAATGAAACTACTCACTAGGAGGTCTTATGAAGTATACATATGTGGGATTTGGTGTAGTCATAGGATAGGCATAATTATGAGTGTACATCCTTAATTTGGGCTTATAATATCAAGATATAGTAATGCGTCCCTACCATTTATACCTTACTACCCACTTCACCAATTTCAACCATAAATTAAATCACCTTAAGTAACCCATTTCTAAAACTTAAGATACTAGCTACTACCCAAACTAAACACCCCCTGTTCTTCCTAACACCCTAACACTTCTAGCTTACTACTCTCTTGACTTTCCATTTTCTAATCTTTACTATAATCTTATTTGACTTTCCTATCACTAGCCCCTCCCTAGGCACTATTTCCTAAAACCTTCCTTCCATCCATGCTTAATAGCCCATCCCAAGCACCTACCCAACATGATGACCTTTATACCTCATCACCCACGTTGCCCTTCTAATGCTTTTTCCTAAGCACTTCCCCCCCTCCTTGGTGTTGCTTCTCCATGGCAACGGCTAAAATGTAAATTATTTTGCATGGTAGATGCCTATGCTTGCCTGATGCCATCGGTACATGCTAGTTTGGATGGACCTGTAGTGTTATTGTATAGTTTGCCAAATATTGTATTCGTCCTTTACTACTATTTAATCATCCATATAATATTCAAATCTCTTTAGCCAATCAATTGAATAACAAATAATTTTAAAATTTTAAAAAGTTAATAATCTTTCATTTATACTATATAAATTTAAGAATTGTAAAAAGAAAAATAGGCATTGGTAAATTATTTTGCGAGACAGATGCCCTATATTATTAATAATATATAGATTATTTTAAAGTTAAGGAAATATTAAATAATATTAAATAATAAAATAAAATAAATTTCATACAATATTATTTATGTAATAATGTACATTACATTAAAATAATAATAATAATTTAAGAATAATGATAGTAGATAAGAGAATATAATAGTTTTGATTTATAACTATTATTTTAATTTAATAAGAAAAATAGTTGAAGTTAATAAAAATTAAGTAGAAAATATTGTCAAACTATTAAATCACCTATTTTTGTTAGATAGGAGCAGTACTTTACTACGCAATGTCCAACAAATTTAAACATTAAACAAACATTTGAAAAATAAGAATAAATTGTATTATATGTTATAAATTGAAAAATAATTGACAAGTTTGCAAAGCTTAGAAATTTTGCTCCTCTTTCTCCAACATTTTCTCTATTAAATGAAGCTTTCAATCTAACATTATGTATAAAATTATCATTCTGAGTTTTAAAGTCATATTTTTTAATTATATCAAATTTTCACAATTTATAGAGATTGTTGCAATTGTTTATGTTATAGCTTGCATTTAAATATCAAAATTTATGATTCATTATATGATGATAAAAGTAAATTTTTTCTTAACATTGTCAAGATGGAAGTGATCCAAAATATTGATGTAAACATAAATCAATGAGAATCTAATTAGTGAGAATCTAATCTATCTCATACATAGCATATTAATCCAAAATAGATTTTTTGAGATAGTGTCATAAAGACTTTAAGTACTGAAACTTAGTGTCAAAAGAGTGTGAATCACAACAATTAGTGTAGCCAATGATATATTTTTAACATCTGAAAAGATTTTAACAAAATAGATACCAATAAGAGCTATTTTTTCCACAATCCATAGGTATAGTACAAATTCTTCTGAACTAATTTTGTGTAGCCTTTTAACTTTTTAAAATTTTAAAATTATTTGTTATTCAATTGATTGGCTAAAGAGATTTGAATCTTATATGGACGATTCCAATAGCATTTTTAAAATCATAATGTAGTTGTTGCTTATATATTATAATAATATATTATTATAGTTTAGATTTTTAGAATTCAAGTGCTAATTTTTAATATACAATAAATTTTAAAATAATTATTATTATTATATATTTTAATTAATAAATTTAATATAAACATATAGTATTTATAACATGCATTATTTTAATTCTATTTAAATGTTTTCATATAAAAATATATTTGTAACATATTCTAATATTTTAAAAATATAATAGTTTATGCATTATAGATTCAAATAATAAATTAATATAAAATTATATAAGTTATATCAAATATTGTATATCTATTTTTATTACTTAACCACTACATGGCACTTGTTTTAAAAGTGATATAAAACTCACATAATCAAGAAACATTTGTACTATTAAAAAAATATGACTCTTTGAAAAAAATTCTCATATATTCTATACTCATACAATTTGACAAATGCAACATATTCCCTCCACTCCAAAATCTCCATGGAAAAATGAACATACCTATTTAGAAATATAACAAAGCAATGACTAGCACTGAAAATGCTTAAATAAATGCAATTATATCACATATTTTTCGTGGAAGATGAGACTGTCCTCCTTCGTCATAAATCTGAAATGTTGAGTGCAAGAAAATTATATAATTCAATCCTTCAATTGATAGCAAAATCAAAATTACTAACATATAGAAAATATTTAATACTTATAAATTACTAACATTATTTCTATTCCAATTTTCAGCTTTAAAATTATATAAATAACTTAAATAATTTTTTTTATTAAATTAAAATAATAGTTATAAATCAAAACTATTATATTCTCTTATTTACTATCATTATTCTTAAATTAATTAATTTTTTGATGTTATCTAATATAATTTATTTTATTACTTAATATTATTTAATATTCCTTTAACTTTAAAATAATCTATATATTATTAATAATATCTAATTATATCTTAATGAATAACATATTTTAAATTTTATTTCTTATTCTATTCTATAAGCTCCTTCACGCTGAAAAAACATTAAGAGAAGTTTGGCTCTAAAAAACCAATGTTAGATTTGTAATACATTTTCTAAAAAGCCAATATTGGTTTTTTAAAACATTTTATTAATAAATTTGCAATAGAGTTATAGTTTATTTCAAAGTACACGGTATGCAGTAAAGGATGGATACAATATTTGGCAGACTGTACAACAACACTATAGATCCATCCAGACCTTAGGCATGTACCGATGGCTTGAGGCAGGCATAGGCATCTACTATGCAAAATAATTTGGCAATAGCTAAAGGGTAAACTATTTTGTTTACCCTAGCCACTCGCCCTAGCCTGTACCTTGCCACCATCAATGAAATGTCTGACTAAACATATCGTCATCTGCACACCCCTACATGTCAACGTCACCATCACCTCCCGCGATTTCAACGCAGATCTCTGGGCACATCTCACGCAGATAATTTGAGTTTGGTGTCCTCATATATCAGAGTATATTAATATTAAAATTGGAGTGGTTGGCAAATATATATACATTTAAGGCTATTAAAATAGGAGGGAATGCCATTTTGTTTGGAGGGAATGTGTCTTGACAGATTTAGAAGTCGAGGTTGAGAGGGAAGTTGGGCATACATTTTGTGCAATAAAAAATATTGGAATGTGATTTTAGATTCTGATTTTACATTCTATTGGGAGCGCATCCATTCTGTGTAGGGGCGGTTGGATATGGGGTCAATTGGTTTCTGTAGGTTGAGTAGATGATTCAATCATTTCCCCAATCTCAATGTTGATTATGCTGCTATTGATTCTGTTGGTGTTTTATTTTGATGTTAACAGTGCTAAAACTACTAGGCGAAAAAAGGCTTAGTACCTAGATATCAGTACATACACAACCTAAAGAATAGCCAATTCTCATTATCACTTGCATATGCAAAGTACTAGGGCCCAACTCCAACAAAACCTTAGACGGTTTTCTACTCTTTTGGCTCTGTAAAAACTAGGGCGGGTGCACCCGGGGATAGTTCAAAGATGGAATAATTGTATGAGAATTTTTCTTAGTTTCATTTTGATTCTCATCTCTAAATCCTCAAACATATACATAAATAACTGATAAACACATCCCTTGAATAGATATGGCCAAGAAATCTTCTATAGCTCTGCAGATGTTTCCAACAACAATGGCTAAATGAAGCTAAAACAATCCATGCAGGCAAGTGCTGGCCAACTTTGAAAATCTTATAGGAAAGATAAGTGAAAATTGATTTTATGATGTATTTTGAAAAAGCTAGTCATAATATACTTCTCTTTTGGCTGAAATACTTTCGATCAGTGCCTAATCCATTGGGAATTCAGAGTCAAGTAAATTCTTAGATCTAATTTGTTGCCTTGCAACGAATTTTCATCGGCAATTCTTACCAGAATTTATCATTCGAAAATCCTTATTAACACCCAAGCAACCTCATCACATTCATCAGAGCCTTTATTTAATCCATTGAATTAACAACAATAACAAATGGATGTACAGTCTTACTATATTGCAATCAATTGCATAAGCTTTTACTCACACAACATCAAGGTAGCTAAGTATTAAAAAAGGAGACAAAATTCAAAGAAGAACAGATATGGGGACAGTTCATAATTTGTATTCATTTCCTTTGAAAATGGTATATCCTTTACAAAAGACCCAAAAAAACCTTCAGAGAAGAAGCACAGTTCTTTCTACATTCATCCATATCTCAGAAATTTTTGACAGAAAAAGTATACTATAAATTTCTTTCCCAAAATATTTGGACCAAAAACAGAACTAAGCATAATACTTAGTGAAAACCAAATTCAGACCCATCTTTAGCCTTGGGATCTCACTTAAATAAGGTGAGATGCAACAAGCTTCAGGCTACAGAAGGTGACAGGTGTCCTTTTGAAAAACAAAAACAAGAATAACAGAAAGGTTCATTACAACAACACTTCTTGGCGGGTCCCTTTCTGTTATGCTTCTTGGTTGTTATGATCTGCTCTCACAATCATTCCTCATCTTCAGAGTACATACCCATAAGGTCTGTAAGTGATGTATCATCTTCTATTACATGGAAACTCACTTTAACCTGGGGATTTTCTATGTCATCATTGCTGACTACAAAAGTAACTATTACTCTTACATCTTCCTCGTCATCGTCTCCTGACATCTGTTCAATAAACTGATCTTTCCATCTATTAAAAGTATCATCATCTGGCCAATCAAAACTTAGGGTTTCTCTTTGTATCTTTATTAAAGAATTGGCATTTTCTTCTAAATCATCAAATTCTTTTCTTATATCAGCATAATATAATTGTATTTTTACCAGCTCTTCATTTGTCTTTGCCCAAAACCAATGGCCAATCTCACTGATGATGTTTGTTATTCTGTTATCAAATAATTCATCCATTTCCTTTTTCCATTTGTCTTTTTCCTTTACTGTATCAACAGATTCTAAGGCCCAAGGAAATAGGGTGAATTTTTTAGCAAGATATTTTGAAAAATAGAGTATCAATTTTCTCTGTAAAGAATCTCTTTTATTTTCAAAATTATCTAATTGATTCAATAAATCAAAAATCCTTTCAACCTGATGATAAGGCATTTGAACTGTAGATATACAAATAATTGTAACATCATTATTTCTCTATCTCCACTTCTGTGCAAGAGAATCTAGTCCATTCTTTTCTTTATTTAACTCATCCATGAGGGTTACAATCCTTGTCAACTGATCATAAAAATTTGACCATTGTATTTTATCCCTCAAATATGTCACATCCTGCCTCCATTTCTCTTCCTGCTGATTTCTAAATTCTATCTGCCACTCATGTAATTTGGTTTTTTCTGCTTCAAATTCCTCTGCAGTATAGAATTGGGGTCTTTTAGGGGTGTCAGGTATCTCAATAATAGGGGTTAATCCCACAGATGACTGTGGGGGATATGCAATTCTTAGTGTATTGGATTCTCCCACTTTTCTCTTTCCAAGTACCTTTTCTAATTGAGATACCCTATTTTCTAACTCAATTCTCCTTTTTACCTCTTGGTTATAGGCTTCCACCACTATTTCATATTTATTATGCATATCAATCATTTCCCTCTCTCCTGTTTCCATAGTAGCCAGGGAAAATTTAGAATAATCCACATTCATGTGGGCTGCCTGTACATTTGAAGTGTCAGCAACTCTTCTTACAATGATACTCCCTGTTAATCCTGAATCATCAGGCTGTGATGAAGTAATTCTGGATCCTCTTCTCAGGGACCACATAACAAGGGCAGCTTGATCATTGCTGAACGTTGTACCCAAGAATTCCTCTTTATTTGGATCCTGGAGTCCTAAATTATTTGAAACAGAATTAAAAATTAATGCGTCAGCAATGTCCCAATTGGGCAATAATAAAACATTAGCATTTTTTATCATCTGTCTTCCCTCATCAGGGGTTATATTTTGGAACTCTTGCACCATTTGTTCCTTTATTAGATTTTGAATGGAGGTCTCATCCATTTTTAGATGTTCTGCTTTCATATTATTACACCTTTGCTCAAAAATGTGCATGTTTACTCTCCACGCAAACTGATGGAAAGCCCTAGATCTTACAAAATTGTTATCAGATAAAAAAACTTGACTGGCTTGTTCCAAAATAGGGTCCAATTCCCTTCCTCTGAAATTTGCTATAGTTAATTCAAAACTTGGTACAGGGGGTTCTTGAGGGTTCCCTTCATCAATCTCTGCTTGTGTAACAAAAATTTCTCCTTGTGACCCCATTTGTTCGAATTGCTCATTGGTGAGCTGTTCTTCCTCAATTCTTATTGGGGTTTGAGAAGGTGAGCCACTTTCATCAGGGGATTCTTCCTCCCTTATTATTCTCCTTCTTTTGGGGGAAGGTTCAGGGGGTCTTTCTTCTACGACAGTGCTGGTGGATTCAACTATCTGTTTTTCTTTATGCACAACGGGCACCTACTGTCGGACAATAGTATATCATGTTTTCTTCCGTACCACCAGTGGACCTATTCCAATGTTGGGGGTGAAACCCAATTTTCTCATAATTTCTCTAGTTTTATCTAGAAAAGAATTAATAAAATGTTGTTTCTTCTAATTCATTACTTCCATTATCTCAGAGAAAGTACTCATGAGCTTATGTATTTTATCTGCATTGATTGCAGCATTACTAAGAGGACTGAAATCTTTGTCAAAACAATTAATGAATTCCAAAACTTTTGAATAGACTCTCCATTTTTCTTTATTTATTTCTTGCTCATGGAGAGAGTATTCATTTCTTATTATATCTTCAGGAAAATAGAATTCATGCTGAACTGGACAAAGATTGATTCTCAATCTAAGGGCAGAGTTAAAGAAACCTTCTGTATCACAAAAACGAGAGTGAGACACTGCCATTTTATATTGATCCAAAATGTTATGGAGAAAGACCCACCCTTCTTTAGTTATCACAAACTGGTGGGCTATAGTACAAGTAGGAAAAATTGATCCTGTCCCCCTTTTGTGCAAAAAGGCCTCCTCCACTCCTCCCAACTGCCACAAAAATTTAGCTATCCCTACCTTTAAAGGTACCTGATAGGGTAACACATGGGGTGTTCCTTTGAATCCATAGACCCTGATGACCGTTGAGACTGAATATGGGATAATATCTCCCCAATTATGTGAAACTTTTAGATTATGGGTTTTGTCCATAGGCCTGACAAGGTGCATTAATGCCTTAGGGATTCTGGGATTGTCACTCAATATGAGGCACCTTAGTTTGGAGGCAAAGTGCCTATCAAATCTAACGAAGCTAGCATTTTCTGCTTCCCAAGTCATGTCTGCACTCCATAATTGGACTGGTAGTGCTTCCCCTTCTTGTTCTCTATTTACAACCATTTCTTTACCAAAATAAGTGGCCCCTTTAAAAAGAAACATATGCATCAGTAAGGAATACTGACCCCAAACCTTTTCCACCTTGCCCTGTGCAATCCCCACCAATCCATGATGAATCTCATTTGCCAAGTAAGATGCAAAATCAAAAATTATTTCCACACCAAAAGAAGAGATTTGGGTGATCATATACATGAAGCTCACTGGAATAAAATCTTCTTCGCCCTCTCCGAAGACTCTGCACAGGGTCTTATATATCTCCACTGCCCTGGCATTAAAACATGATTTCTTGAAGGGTTCTTTAGAAGATGATGTTATGGTTGGGAGGCCTCCAATCTGGCCTATGTGGGCTTTCAGTGCACCCTATCTAACTACATCCCTCTTGCATATATATTCTTTTTCTAAATCTATCAGATTAATGGGCACATGATACATGGTGAGGGGTCCCAGACTGAAAACCTTCCTAATCTCCTCGGGACTGATGGTAACTAAAGCCTCACCATCTATTCTTCTCACTACCTTAGTGGCTTGGTCATAGTTTTTTGCTATAGCTTCAAGCAGGTCAAAATCCATAAACACGCTGGGGACAACAAGCTTCCCAAGATCAAAATTCCATATATTGGCATGACGGGCATATAACTTCCTTTCTGCAAACCATTTTTTGAATAAACTCAAACCAGTTTGAGAATTATGAGCATCCCGGACCCAATTACCCTTATCATACAATCCATCAGCTACCCTAAGCCTAGGGTTGAGTGAGGTTAACCTCTTAACTTGCACCGTTTCTACAGTAGATTCAGGAAGTAACTCAAGCAAATCATCATGCACATTTCTATCCAGGTAGTTTATTGCACCTGTAAATCCCTTCTTAGGAGGCATCTTTGGCTATCCTTTTTAAAACTTAAAAGCTCACGAAGATGATGGCAGTTTTACTTACTTGAATTCTATCTCAATTCTCCTTTGTATTCCTGCAAAATTTCCGCGAACAGATAACTTGACAATTTTTTATCAAACCTTGGCACGCTTTTCTTTCAGTAATGGCTTCTGCACAAGAATGGCTTCAAATCTTTTCTCGCGTGAAATGAAACTGATGCAATCTCTCTGTATTATACTCTGTTTTTTCTCACGGATGAAGCTTTCTTGTCTAATTAATACAGAGAGTGGCACTACATTTTTTATTTAAAACTGCGTCGTTGATCTTCAAAGATCCTACGATCATGCGGTACAAAGAGAACAACTAGGAGTTATATTTGCCATGTCAGTTATTTTACCCAATGAGAGCTTGCCACGTACATAATTCTTTCTTTTGATGGCGCTTACATTTAGACCCACTGACGATGGAGAACACGTGTCAGCATGTCGCTACTTCGTTATGCATAAAGAACAAGCACCTTGCCATGACGAGGCAGCGACAACCGTTGATCGGATCAAGAAATGATCAAAAGATACGCTATAGGACATCTTAAGAAAGAAGGTGGCGGGCCCAACTCGCTATGTCGCTGTAATTATCTTCCTTGCAACTCTTCATAGTGAGGTAGCGAGCTCCATTGATCCACTTCAAGCTGACGTTCAAGATTTCTTGTACATTTAGTCAGATAGGTATTAATGAGAATCGGATCTCTGCATAGCTGGCACATGTCAAAATTTATCACAGTCATCTGTCATTACACGTCATCAAAGATCTTGCCGATCTTTTGCCATTTTACGGGGCCTCGCTAACTCGCTAACGGTGAAGCACCTCAATTTTTCGATAGCGAGGTAGCGAGCTTTGACACTTAAAAGGATTCCATGCCGGAAATGCAAGGGTTACCCAGTAATTACTTTGGTTAATTAAAACTAATTCTGACAACGTTATTTATGACTGGTCATGCCACCTGGTGTAATTATGATACAAGCAAGATGCAATGTCATCATTTTTAGATTTTCACGTGGCCTCGCTACTTCGCTAACGGTGAAGTGCCTGAATTTTCTGATAGCGAGGTGGCGGAACTTCTGAAAAAATCAACATTCCGGCTCTGATGTCAAATATTCTAGTGGGTCCCTCTCCCCCTTTTTTTTTTTGGATGGCGAATTGCAAAGTGTACCTGCACAATAAAACATTTAATAAGCAAATCTTCGATCGCCGCATCTTCACTTCATGGTCCCACCGCTTAAAAAACTCAATACTCGCTATCTCACTATACTTAATGAGCATGCAACTCTCAATAGCGAGGTAATGCTAGCGGTAGATCTAATTGGATCCGACGGTTGGGACAAATAGGAAGAAAGGTAACTCGAGAGAAAGGAAAAGGAATATGAAAGCATATTCGCCTCTTTTGAAATTTGAAAATTTTGCGCCCGACCATTTATGAATAGGGATGAATATAGGGCTTATATGGCGATTATTTCTTATAGATGGTTTATCCAAAACCCTATGCTTCATTTAGACATAGAACATCTGACTTTTCTATGGTTTAACTGAAAAAATTTTTACTGCAGAAAAAGTCAGACCAACAGTGGCTCTGTCTGGGGATGATAGACTACTTGAGTCTATGCAAGGATTTAGAATCTATGGGAGAGTAGACCACACATCCGAGAAGTGACAACTTCTTCAGAGAGCACAGAGCAATACACAAAAACAAAAACTCAGACTGTACAAGGATTTACAGAAAACAGGACGCCAAGAAAACCTAAAACTATTGTTCATGGAAGAAAATAAGTATTTTTTCAAGAAAAATACCTCTTCAAGAACTGTCCATGAATTGGCAATTCAAGAATATTATCAAACATATCTTTGATTATGTAAGAATCTTTACCCCAAGAATTCTCAATGAGATATGGGCCTAACCAAATGGGATCAAATTTGCCATGTTTTCCTTTATCTTCAATTCTGGCGTTCCACATTAAGGCTAGGTCTCCATTTTCAAATTTCTTGTTTACAGTTCTTTTATCATAGAGTTTTTTGACTTGTAACTGCAATTTTTGATTTCTCAGAGATGCTTCTCTTCTGGCTTCGGTCAATCCTACCAATTCATTCATTCTTTCTTTCATTTCATCAGTAGTATCTTCATTATATGACTGGATGTAATTGTATAATCCCATCAAATTGTTCTGGGGCATTCTAGCTTGAATTCCATACACTAAATCAAATGGAGCCACCCCAATTGCCTTCTTTACGGTTACTCTGTCAGCCCATATTGCCAAATGTAACTTGGAATCCCATGCCCTTTTATTATCATCCAAGGTTCTCTTAATGATTTTCAACAGGATTTTATTTGTGGACTCAGCTTGCCCATTCCCTTGTGGATGATATGGGGCAGATGTTGTTCTTGTCATTCCATATTTATCACAAAACTTGATGAATTCCTCAGACCTAAAACACATAGCATTATCTGTGACAACTTTCTGTGGACATCCAAATCTGGAAATGATATTATTCAATAAGAAATTATTTACCACTTTACTCATTGCATTTCTGGTAGGGATAGCCTCTACCCATTTTGTAAAGTAGTCAGTAGAAACCAGAATCCAAGAATAGCCAGTACTGGACTTGGGAAAAATTTCTCCTATGAAGTCCAAACCCCATTGTTGAAAAGGTGCTTTAGTTTCAACCGGCTTCAGTGGAGTATTTCCTAAGAATTTCAGCTTTCCAGCAAATCTCTGACAAGGATCACATTTCTTAACCATAACTTGAGCATCTTTGAACAAAGTAGGCCACCAGAAACCAGCTCTCATTATCTTATGCGCAGTAGTTTTGGCCATGTAATGTCCTCCACATACTCCAGCATGCATTTCTTTCAAAATCTCTTTTGCCCTTTCTTTGTCAACACATTTCAACAGAACTCCTTCAAAGTTTCTCCACCATAAGTTATTTTGAACAATTACATACCTGATGGCTTGCAATTTAATATTCCTTTTTTCATTATCAGGTAGATGGGGAGGAACTTCCATATGTTGCAAGTAATGTATAACATTAATGTACCAGTCACACTGGTCCATGTCGCATAAATCAGTTCTGAAATCATCATTTACTAGGTTTATATGATTAGCTTCCAGGTTAGTTTCGGCCATAAGTTTGGCCAAACCTTGACCTCCTACTAACTTAGTTATCTGCATATCAATGTTAAATTCTTGGATTCTATTGATCCATCTACATCTCCTTCCTGACACTTCCTGCTGAGAGAAAATATCTTTAACTGCAGCACTAGGTACAAAGGCAATAATAGTAGCACCTACCAAATAACTTCTGAATGCTTTTATAGCCTTTACCAAAGCATATGCTTGTTTTTCATTTATTTCATACTTCAGTTCAGCATGCTGCAAGGATTTGCTAAAAAAGGCAA
This sequence comes from Cupressus sempervirens, assembly GCA_028749045.1. Classification (NCBI taxonomy): domain Eukaryota; kingdom Viridiplantae; phylum Streptophyta; class Pinopsida; order Cupressales; family Cupressaceae; genus Cupressus; species Cupressus sempervirens. The sequence goes on from CM053789.1 coordinate 63,235,266, forward strand.
TAGGCTGTTCATACCCTTCTTGGTTTTTTTGTAATAAAACTGCAGCTACAGTATGGAATGATGCAAAAGAAAAAATATGCATGGGTTTTGTATAATCTGGGGTCCTCAACACTAGAACATTTTTTATCGCAGTTTTTATATCCTAGAATGCCTGTGAAGGTTCACCATTCCAATCTATAACAGCTCCTTTCTTGAGCATTTTTGAAATGGGTCTACTAATTTCAGCAAAATTGGTAACAAACCTCCTCAAAAAATTAACCTGGCCAAAAAAGGACTGTATATCTTTCACTTTTTTAGGTTTAGGGACTTTATCAATAGCTATTACCCTTTCTAGGTCTATTTTTACCCCATCCTTGGACACTATGTGTCCTAATAACTTTCCTTCTGTGACCCCAAACGAGCATTTCTTTGGGTTTAGAGATACCCCATATTCCAGGGCTTTTATAAAAAAAATTTCCAAATGTTTGCAGTGATCTTCAGCCTTGTTAGAATACGCTGTAAGATCATCCTGGTACACAACCATAAATTTGTCAATATATTCATGAAATGCTACATCCATGGCTCTTTGGAAAGTAGCTCCTGCATTAATCAAGCCAAAAGGCATCCTCACATACACATACGTTCCCCAAGGGGTTGTGAAAGCTATTTTGAACTGTTCACTTTCTTTTACTAGAACTTGATTATATCCAGAAAAGCCATCCATCATTGACATCAATTCAGAGCCGGTCACTTGTTGCAACATGGCTTCCATATTAGGTAAGCCATAATTATCTTTTAGAGATGCAATGTTTAGATTTCTAAAATCCACACAAAGCCTAATATCTCCATTCTTTTTTCTTACAGGAACAAGGTTTGAAACCCAAGTGGAATGCCTAATTGGTTTGATTATTCCACCATCTCTCAGTTTTTTTAGTTCTTCCTGCATTTTTGGGGCAAGGGTAGGATGGATTGGCCTCTATTTTTGCCTAAAAGGTTTTACATTTTCTTTCAACGGTATGACATGCTAGAAAAGGTCCTCCCTATAAGCTTTAAGGTCATCATATGACCAAGCAAAAACATGCCTGTACTTTCTAAGTAGGTCAATCAATGCTTTTCTGATTTGAACTGGCAGATCTTGGCCAATGTAAACCCTTTTAGGGAATTCATCCGTTCCCAAATTCATTTCTTCTAGCTCCTGCGGTTTGGGGTCCTTTATTCTCGATTTTACTCTATCTTGGTTATCAAAAATATTCTCCAAGACTACCAACCCCTTAGGCATCTTATTTATTTTTAATTGCATGATTTCTTGACCAAAAATGGTTTCCTTCCCATTTATGGTTTCAATCAGTCCATTGCAGTCCATCTCCTGCCCATGGTATTTGTCTTCATTTAGCAAAAAATTTGTGATATCTTTGTCATCTTCAAACACCTGCCAATTTTCAATGTTGTCAGGTATAGAAGGTCTGTTTTGGGCCTCAATCTGGGAGATTCTTGCAAATGATATTTCTTTTGGTTTGATAGCTACATTGGCCAGAAGATCAGCCATTTTATTCTGGGTCCTATCTCTCCATGAGATCCCAAATGCATCAAAGAATTCTATTTGATCCCAGACTGCGTTTCTATATTGTTTTAATCTCCTATTTTTTGAGGAGTAGGTTCTTTTAATCTGAGAGATGATCAATTCAGAATCTCCTATGACACACAATTTCTTAATTTTGTGGTGTGTGGCCACTTTGAGACCTAGCAGCAATGCTTCATATTCAGCAATGTTATTAGTGCAAGCAAACTTCAAGGTGAATGAATACCTGAAGGTGTTATTTTTAGGGGACACAAAGACTACACCTGCCCCTGCACCCTCTTTAGAACTAGCCCCATCAAAGAACATTGTCCACAATTTTGGTGAATTCATGCAACATTCAACCTCATTTTCAATGATATCAGGCAAGTTTTCCACTTCCTGAATAATTAATTCAGCCCTGAAAGCATTAATCCCAGTGTCTAGGAAACAGGTGGTATCTTTGTCAATTTCTTCACCTAAGATGTGGTTAACCCTTGGTTCCCTATTTACCCTGATAGCTTTGTCCCCTATATGGAAGGTGGCATAAGTAAGGTCACATTGTAGGCTTCCCCCCATGGCGGCACTCCATTTTCTGGAAAGTAGCATCCCGTAGTGTGGGGGTATATCCACTACAAGGACAGACATGGTTAATTCTACCTCAGGAAATGCAGCCAGTTTGAATGGTAAGGCATTTATAGTACCTATTACTGGAACCTCTCTAGCATCCATCCCTCGGCATCTACCTTGCTTAGTATCCACCTTCAATCCTAGGGCTTCCATTACTTTAAAAGGCATTATAGTGTTGGAAGCTCCAGAATCTATCATACAATTTTCCAAGGTTTTCCCTTTTATGATTAAACTAAGGAAAAAAGGATCAATATCTTGTATGAACGCAACTGATGAATCATCTAAGAACATCTGAAGAATCTGGGATATAATACCATTGTCCTCTATTATTAATGGGGTCTGTTGGGCTACAGCTTGATCATCAATACTATTGTTGTTTTCTATTCCACCCAACCATGACAAAGCCTTATTTTTATGCTCTTCAATTCTAAAAAGCTCAAACAAGGGTACTTTCACAGTAATTTGAGATAACATGGCAATCATATCAATAGGTTCAACCATAGTAGGTTTTACAATAGTACCTGGAATCAGAGTCTTTTGAGTAGTGGGTACCACTTTTTGCTTGACAACATCCGGTTCTGATTTCTCTGGTTGCACTACGGTCTTTGTTGCTTCACTTTTCTGAAATTGAACCTTCCTTTTTGGTTCCCATTTCTGACCCTTGTTCTCCTTGATCTTAGACACATCTATACTGGCTTTCTCGTGTTGATCATTTTTCTTATGAGTGGTGTCTTTGATGAACATACTAGATGGCCTTCCTGCCTCATTATTTATTGCTCTATTTCTCAAATTGTAATTACTATGGACTTGTGAAATCATCTCGGCTGTAATTCTATCAATTTCCTCCTTGGAGGGGATTCTTAGGTTTGTGAAACCTACTTCAGAAAATGTATTGCATACCTTATCTGTATCATTCATTTCATCATCTGAAAATATTTGCTGATGATGTAACTGGTAAGCAATTCTCTGGCTGGTAACATCATTCTCAGGTTCTTCTGAATCAGAATCTATCAAATCATCAGATGTGTTCGCCATATTGCAGCTTATATCATCATGGTTTTTTTCTTCTGTTTCTTCTTCTGCTTGCACTCCTTGAGCTTGGGCGAACGACTGGGCAACAACACAATAATCAGCAGAATGAGGTGATTGGCATATAATGCACCAAGGTACATCATCATTCATATTTACAGTGTTCCTTTGCAGGGGGTCTGGGGTACCCTTATCTTTCATATTTTGGATCTGGTTGGGAACTGGTTTACCATCTTTCCATTGGGTGGTGTAAGGGTAATTTTGCATCCTAGGCTATCTATTGAAATTGTTGTTATTCACAGGGGTTCTCTCAGTAACATTTGTCTTATTGAAAATAGTGGGATTCATCTTCTTGAGCATTTCTAAAACATGGCCTATAGTAGGTTCTTCAGGCCTTTTTCCTATGGGAGTTTTGTCACCTTCCCTTTTATTATTATTCTTAGGGTTGAAAAGCTTAGGATCATCCCTCCTCCCTAATTTGCTAGAGGCCTTTCTATTATTTTCTATATTCATTGCAACTCTATAGGCATCTCTTAAAGTTTTAGGATCTTTATCTCTCAGTTGGTAGGCCATTTTGCTATCAAAGGCATTGAAATAGGTTGTAAGACAGACGTCTTCATTTAACCGCATAAACTGAAATAGTTTGTACATCCCTTTCTGAAATCTCACATTGAAATCAAATGTGGATTCATTTGGATTCTTCTTGATATTGTTGAACTCATTCAACATGAATCCTGCATTAGTATTGTCCCCATATTGTTCTTTGAACAATTTCTCCGAATCACTCCATGAAGTAATACTATCATCAGGCAACCTCCTGAACCAATCTCTTGCATCCTCTATGAGTGAATGCACAAATAATTTCATCACCATGTCCTCATGTTCAACTTCATAATCATTGAGCATGTCAATGAAAATTCTCAAATGTTCTTCACCAGTAACAGCATTATTTCCAGAAAACTTAACCACTTTATCCCTTAAATCAAAAGATATGGGATGGGGGGCACTAGGAATACCGGCAAATGATATTTTTCTATATTTTTTGAGGTATATAGGTTTCTTCTAGAAACCAGGAGCGTTAGAGGTACTAGCTGCATTAGCTTGAGTTAGGAGAGTAGCTTGGGATAGTTGTGGTGGGACAAATGGGACTTGAGTGCCAATATTGGAAGATGAGGTAGGAGCAGATTGGGGTGCTTTCTGAGTCGGGATTATGGGAGCATTAACTGGTGCAGGATTTGTAGGTGGGATAGACAAACTAGGCCATGAATGCAATGCAGAATTAGACTTTATGAATTGGATTTTCCTTCTGGTTTCTACGGCCTGAGCTTCATTTTCAACCTTCTCAAGTTCTTTTGCAAGGTCTTCCCTCTCCTTTCGAGCCTTCTCTAGTTCTAGATCTAATTTTGATATGGAGGGTTGTATAGGTTTGCTCGGTATGGCTTGAGGCTCATTTATTTGGATTCCTATAGCCTTGCCTTTCCCTTTATCTAGAACTGTTCTAGTGGGCTCTATTGGATTAACTTGAATGGGTTTATAAGCTTGAACTTGAGCAATAATTGGTTCTTGCCTTTGATTTAGGAGTTTTTCCTGTTGTTGAACTTTAGCTCTTAGATTATCAACATTTTCAAAGACGTCCTGATGGAGAGTGGGGGTATTCTCTTCTAATTTTTTATTTTGCTCTTTCAAAGCAGCCATCCTTCTTAGCAGAGTATCTCTTTCTATTATTGCATCCAAAGTGGCTCACTCCCTTTCCTTTTCAAGACGGATGCGTTTAGCTTCTTCCTCAGCAATCCATTTCTTCAAAAATCCTATTTCAGATTGCACTTCTTTAGAATTAGCAGAGGTTGCCTCGGAATCAGCAGGATCATCTAGATCTATAAGGTTTGGTTCCATATATGGGGCTACTCTGGGATTAAAAGGGGTATCAGATGAACTCCTAAATCCTAGCCTACAATTTACATCTGCTATAGGCCCTGGTCTTGGTGAAGCAATTCCCATAGTAGATACGTCTTTATCTTGAAAAACTCTCTGATCTGGTAATGGGGTACTGAAAATACCTCCTAAAAGTCTTGTATTTTCGGATTCAGAACTAAGCGAAGATGACTCTCTTGCTATTATCGGTTGATAATGGGAATTTACTGACGCATTACCTCTAGGCTTCCAAGTAGGATTTGGATCTATTCTTTTCTTATTTTGGTTCTTCCTACCACCTTTGGGTAAATTAGTATACATTGATACATCGGGATTGGCTCTCATGTAAGCCCTTGTGTTTTTTCTCTTGTCGGCCATATTCTCCTTTTGTTACAATAAGCACTAGCTTCAAAACCTTGACTGAGTCGCCACCCTTTTTTGGGAAAATATAATAACACTTCTTACTGATAGAAAGAAAACAATACACAAGTGGGAACAAAAATACGACACAAAGAGATCAATCACTGATGTTGTAAGATTGCAACTCTTGCTTGTTAGATAAGACACTCGGATAAGCTGGATGCGTCAGTGTGTAGCAATGGTACTTGGGTTTATATCTTCTTTAAATTCTCAAGTTTTGACACTAAAGATTCCCCTATAGCTACGGGAAAAATAAAGATCACACGACACATACTTACTTAGTAAGACTAAAGACAACTGCAGTACTTTTTACAGATGTGTTAGACATTCCCCAGTGGAGTCGCCATTTTGTTGGTGTTTTATTTTGATGTTAACAGTGCTAAAACTACTAGGCGACAAAAGGCTTAGTACCTAGATATCAGTACATACACAACCTAAAGAATAGCCAATTCTCATTATCACTTGCATATGCAAAGTACTAGGGCCCAACTCCAACAAAACCTTAGACGGTTTTCTACCCTTTTGGCTCTGTAAAAACCAGGGCGGGTGCACCCGGGGATGGTTCAAAGATGGAATAATTGTATGAGAATTATTCTTAGTTTCATTTTGATTCTCATCTCTAAATCCTCAAACATATACATAAATAACTAATAAACACATCCCTTGAATAGATATGGCCAAGAAATCTTCTATAGCTCTGCAGATGTTTCCAACAACAATGGCTAAATGAAGCTAAAACAATCCATTCAGGCAAGTGTTGGCCAACTTTGAAAATCTTACAGGAAAGATAAGTGAAAATTGATTTTATGATGTATTTTAAAAAAGCTAGTCATAATATACTTCTCTTTTGGCTGAAATACTTTCGATCAGTGCCTAATCCATTGGGAATTCAGAGTCAAGTAAATTCTTAGATCTAATTTGTTGCCTTGCAACGAATTTTCATCAACAATTCTTACCAGAATTTATCATTCGAAAATCCTTATTAACACCCAAGCAACCTCATCACATTCATCAGAGCCTTTATTTAATCCATTGAATTAATAGCAATAACAAATGGATGTACAGTCTTACTATATTGCAATCAATTGCATAAGCTTTTACTCACACAACATCAAGGTAGCTAAGTATTAAAAAAGGAGACAAAATTCAGAGAAGAACAGATATGGGGACAGTTCATAATTTGTATTCATTTCTTTTGAAAATGGTATATCCTTTACAAAAGACCTAGAAAAACCTTCAGAGAAGAAGCATAGTTCTTTCTACATTCATCCATATCTCAGAAATTTTTGACAGAAAAAGTATACTATAAATTTCTTTCCCAAAATGTTTGGACCAAAAATAGAACTAAGCATAATACTTAGTGAAAATCAAATTTGGACCCATCTTTAGCCTTGGGATCTCACTTAAATAATGTAAGATGCAACAAGCTTCAGGCTACAGAAGGTGACAGGTGTCCTTCTTTTGAAAAACAAAAACAAGAATAACAGAAAGGTTGATTACAACAACACTTCTTGGCGGGTCCCTTTCTGTTATGCTTCTTGGTTGTTATGATCTGCTCTCACAATCATTCCTCATCTTCAGAGTACATACCCATAAGGTCTGTAAGTGATGTATCATCTTCTGTTACATGCAAACTCACTTTAACCTGGGGATTTTCTATGTCATCATTGCTGACTACAAAAGTAACTATTACTCTTACATCTTCCTCGTCATCGTCTCCTGACATCTGTTCACTAAACTGATCTTTCCATCTGTTAAAAGTATCATCATCTGGCCAATCAAAACTTAGGGTTTCTCTTTGTATCTTTATTAAAGAATTGACATTTTCTTCTAAATCATCGAATTCTTTTCTTATATCAGCATAATATAATTGTATTTTTACCAGTTCTTCATTTGTCTTTGCCCAAAACCAATGGCCAGTCTCATTGATGATGTTTGTTATTCTGTTATCGAATAATTCATCCATTTCCTTTTTCCATTTGTCTTTTTCCTTTACTGTATCAACAGATTCTAAGGCACAAGGAAATAGGGTGAATTTTTTAGCAAGATATTTTAAAAAACAGAGTATCAATTTTCTCTGTAAAGAATCTCTTTTATTTTCAAAATTATCTAATTGATTCAATAAATCAAAAATCCTTTCAACCTGATGATAAGGCATTTGAACTGTAGATATACAAATAATTGTAGCATCATTATTTCTCTGTCTCCACTTCTGTGCAAGAGAATCTAGTCCATTCTTTTCTTTATTTAACTCATCCATGAGGGTTACAATCCTTGTCAACTGATCATAAAAATTTGACCATTGTATTTTATCCCTCAAATATGTCACACCCTGCCTCCATTTCTCTTCCTGCTGATTTCTAAATTCTATCTGCCACTCATGTAATTTGGTTTTTTCTGATTCAAATTCTTCTGTAGTATAGAATTGGGGTCTTTCAGGGGTGTCAGGTATCTCAATAATAGGGGTTAATCCCACAGATGACTGTGGGGGATATGCAATTCTTAGTGTACTGGATTCTCCCACTTTTCTCTTTCCAAGTACCTTTTCTAATTGAGATACCCTGTTTTCTAACTCAATTCTCCTTTTTACCTCTTGGTTATAGGCTTCCACCACTATTTCATATTTATTATACATATCAATCATTTCCCTCTCCCCTCTTTCCGCAGTAGCCAGAGAAAATTTAGAATAATCCACATTCATGTGGGCTGCCTGTACATTTGAAGTGTCAGCAACTCTTCTTACAATGATACTCCCTGTTAATCCTGAATCATCAGGCTGTGATGAAGTAATTCTGGATCGTCTTCTCAGGGACCACATAACAAGGGCAACTTGATCATTGCTGAACGCTGTACCCAAGAATTCCTCTTTATTTGGATCCTGGAGTCCTAAATTATTTGAAACAGAATTAAAAATTAATGCGTCAGCAATGTCCCAATTGGGCAATAATAAAACATTAGCATTTTTTACCGTCTGTCTTCCCTCATCAGGGGTTATATTTTGGAACTCTTGCACTATTTGTTCCTTTATTAGATTTTGAATGGAGGTCTCATCCATTTCTGGATGTTCTACTTTCATATTATTACACCTTTGCTCAAAAATGTGCATGTTTACTCTCCACGCAAACTGATGGAAAGCCCTAGATCTTACAAAATTGTTATCGGATAAAAAATGCCGACTGGCTTGTTCCAAAATAGGGTCCAATTCCCTTCCTCTGAAATCTGCTGTAGTTAATTCAAAACTTGGTATAGGGGGTTCCTGAGGGTTCCCTTCATCAATCTCTGCTTGTGTAACAAAAATTTCTCCTTGTGACCCCAATTGTTCGAATTGCTCATTGGTGAGCTGTTCTTCCTCAATTCTTATTGGGGTTTGAGAAGGTGAGCCACTTTCATCAGGGGATTCTTCCTCCCTTATTATTCTCCTTCTTTTGGGGGAAGGTTCAGGGGGTCTTTCTTCTAGGATAGTGCTGGTGGATTCAACTATCTATTTTTCTTTATGTACAATGGGCACCTGCTGTCGGACAATAGTATATCCTGTTTTCTTCCGTACCACCAGTGGACCTATTCCAATGTTGGGGGTGAAACCCAATTTTCTCATAATTTCTCTGGCTTTATCTGGAAAAGAATTAATAAAATGTTGTTTCTTCTCATTCATTACTTCCATTATCTCAGAGAAAGTACTCATGAGCTTATGTATTTTATCTGCATTGTTTGCAACATTACTAAGAGGACTGAAATCTTTGTCAAAACAATTAATGAATTCCAAAACTTTTGAATAGACTCTCCATTTTTCTTTCTTTATTTCTTGCTCATGGAGAGAGTATTCATTTCTTATTATATCTTCAGGAAAATAGAATTCATGCTGAATTGGACGAAGCTTGATTCTCAATCTAAGGGCAAAGTTAAAGAAACCTTCTGTATCACAAAAACGAGAGTGAGACACTGCCATTTTATATTGATCCAAAATTTTATGGAGAAACACCCACCCTTCTTTAGTTATCACAAACTGGTGGGCTATAGTACAAGTAGGAAAAATTGATCCTGTCCCCCTTTTGTGCAAAAAGGCCTCCTCCACTCCTCCCAACTGCCACAAAAATTCAGCTATCCCTACCTTTAAAGGTACCTGATAGGGTAACACATGGGGTGTTCCTTTGAATCCATAGACCCTGATGACCATTGAGACTGAATATGGGATAATATCTCCCCAATTATGTGAAACTTTTAGATTATGGGTTTTGTCCATAGGCCTGACAATGTGCATTAATGCCTTAGGGATTCTGGGATTGTCACTCAATATGAGGCGCCTTAGTTTGGAGGCAAAGTGCCTATCAAATCTAACGAAGCTAGCATTTTCTGCTTCCCAGGTCATGTCTGCACTCCATAATTGGACTGGCAGTGCTTCCCCTTCTTGTTCTCTATTTAAAACCATTTCTTTACCAAAATAAGTGGCCCCTTTAAAAAGAAACATATGCATCAGTAAGGAATACTGACCCCAAACCTTTTCCACCTTGCCCTGTGCAATCCCCACCAATCCATGATGAATCTCATTTGCCAAGTAAGATGCAAAATCAAAAATTATTTCCACACCAAAAGAAGAGATTTGGGTGATCATATACATGAAGCTCACTGGAATAAAATCTTCTTCGCCCTCTCCGAAGACTCTGCACAGGGTCCTATATATCTCCACTGCCCTGGCATTAAAACATGATTTCTTGAAGGGTTCTTTAGAAGATGATGTTATGGTTGGGAGGCCTCCAATCCGGCCTATGTGGGCTTTCAGTGCACCCTGCCTAACTACATCCCTCTTGGATATATATTCTTTTTCTAAATCTATCAGATTAATGGGCACATGATACATGGTGAGGGGTCCCAGACTGAAAACCTTCCTAAACTCCTTGGGACTGATGGTAACTAAAGCCTCACCATCTATTCTTCTCACTACCTTAGTGGCTTGGTCATAGTTTTTTGCTATAGCTTCAAGCAGGTCAAAATCCATAAACACGCTGGGGACAACAAGCTTCCCAAGATCAAAATTCCATATATTGGCATGACGGGCATATAACTTCCTTTCCGCAAACCATTTTTTGAATAAACTCAAACTAGTTTGAGAAGTTTGAGCATCCCGGACCCAATTACCCTTATCATACAATCCATCAGCTACCCTAAGCCTAGGGTTGAGTGAGGTTAACCTCTTAACTTGCATCGTTTCTACAGTAGATTCAGGAAGTAACTCAAGCAAATCATCATGCACATTTCTATCCAGGTAGTTTATTGCACCTGTAAATCCCTTCTTAGGAGGCATCTTGGGCTATCCTTTTTAAAACTTAAAAGCTCGCGAAGATGATGGCAGTTTTACTTACTTGAATTCTATCTCAATTCTCCTTTGTATTCCTGCAAAATTTCCGCGAACAGATAACTTGACAATTTTTTATCAAACCTTGGCACACTTTTCTTTCAGTAATGGCTTCTGCACAAGAATGGCTTCAAATCTTTTCTCGCGTGAAATGAAACTGATGCAATCTCTCTGTATTATACTCTGTTTTTCCTCACGGATGAAGCTTTCTTGTCTAATTAATACAGAGAGTGGCACTACATTTTTTATTTAAAACTGCGCCGTTGATCTTCAAAGATCCTACGATCATGCGGTACAAAGAGAACAACTAGGAGTTATATTTGCCATGTCAGTTATTTTACCCAATGAGAGCTTGCCACGTACATAATTCTTTCTTTTGATGGTGCTTACATTTAGACCCACTGACGACGGAGAACATGTGTCAGCATGTCGCTACTTCGTTATGCATAAAGAACAAGAACCTTGCCATGACGAGGCGGCAACAACCGTTGATCGGATCAAGAAATGATCGAAAGATACGCTACAGGACTTCTTAAGAAAGAAGGCGGCTGGCCCAACTCGCTATGTCGCTGTAATTATCTTCCTTGCAACTCTTCATAGCGAGGTAGCGAGCTCCGTTGATCCACTTCAAGCTGACGTTCAAGATTTCTTGTACATTTAGTCAGATAGGTATTAATGAGAATCAAATCTCTGCATAGCTGGCACATGTCAAAATTTATCACAGTCATCTGTCATTACACGTCATCAAAGATCTTGCCGATCTTTTGCCATTTTACGGGGCCTCGCTAACTCGCTAACGGTGAAGCACCTCAATTTTCTGATAGCGAGGTAGCGAGCTTCGACACTTAAAAGGATTCCATGCCGAAAAATACAAGGGTTACCCAGTAATTACTTCTGTTAATTAAAACTGATTCTGACAACAGTATTTATGATTGGTCATGCCACCTGGTGTAATTATGATACAAGCAAGATGCAATGTCATCATTTTTAGATTTTCACGTGGCCTCGCTACTTCGCTAACGGTGAAGTGCCTGAATTTTCTGATAGCGAGGTGGCGGAACTTCCTGAAAAATCAACATTCCAGCTCTGATGTCAGATATTCTAGTGGGTCCCTCTCCCCCTTTTTTTTTTTGGATGGCGAATTGCAAAGTGTACCTGCACAATAAAACATTTAATAAGCAAATCTCTGATCGCCGCATCTTCACTTCATGGTCCCACCGCTTAAAAAACTCAATACTCGCTATCTCACTATAATTAATGAGCATGCAACTCTCAATAGTGAGGTAACGCCAGCGGTAGATCTAATCGGATCCGACGGTTGGGACAAATAGGAGGAAAGGTAACCCGGGAGAAAGGAAAAGGAATATGAAAGCATATTCGCCTCTTTTGAAATTTGAAAATTTTGCGCCCGACCATTTATGAATAGGGATGAATATAGGGCTTATATGGCGATTATTTCTTATAGATGGTTTATCCAAAACCCTATGCTTCATTTAGACATAGAACATCTGACTTTTCTATGGTTTAACTGAAAAATTTTTTACTGCAGAAAAAGTCAGACCAACAGATTCAGCGGTGGGATAGCCTTAGCTAGCAACACCAACACTTCACTATCTTTTTTGTGATCAATTTCATTCCTCTTTGTTCATAGATCAGCCGCTAGATAGGTAATTCTAACATTTAACATCTTTTCTGCAAATTTTTTTGGCATTTTAATGTGTGTTTCTTTAAATTTAGTTTTAAATTTTTTAATGTATCATGAATAGTTTAAAAATAATTTAATTGTTGTTATTTAAATTTATATGTGTGTTTTTGGGTGCATAATTTGATAGAGTAATCGATCCAGTCACTTGGAAGTTTTTCTATGCGTTTAAATGTACCCAAAAAAACTTACTTAGCTACATTAGAATTCAATTTGTTTCTTCCCTTTCAAAAAAAAATCTCACTTATAGGATATTATATTAAATAAAATCTCACTTACAGGATATTATATAAAAATATAAAAAATAGGAGAGATGTGCTGAAACAAATTATCAATATTTAATATTCCAAATCTTGATCGGGCTATTTGAATGTTAAAGTTGAGATAATTTTTTGGGTTCCTTTCTCACTTTGAAAATGACCAGATTTCAAACAGTATTTTGAAATGATTACTTAACACACTTCTCATATAATTACTCACTCTACCAAATTCACATAAAAGATTTTTATTTCTCAAGTCATATAAAAATACTCTAAAAAAATTTACTGTTTCAACATGCAGATGCTAGTAACTCTTTCCTATTAGTTAAAAGCCAAAATACTTTATCTTTGAAACCTTAGGATGCACAATAATCTAACATTTTTTGGCAAAAAGAGGGGTAAAAATTTATTAATACAGAAAGGAATACAACAAGGAGAGCTCAACAAGGAGCTCGATCCTGAGCAACAAGATCATCAAATTCTTGCACCATCTCAAAGGACAGTTGCCCCCTATCCCTAATATTCCAACCTGGATCATGACTAGAAGCCCATTTCGCTAAACAATCAGTAGGTCTATTCCATTCTCGTGGAATATACTTGAACCTAATGAACTGAAAAGAGGAAGAGAAGAAAAGAATCTTCTTAACAACAGTGGCCAGCTGCCAACTAACATCCTCAAGCTCTTGCGAAGAAAGCATGTTCACCACCACCTGGAAATCAGACTCACAAATAATCTTACTTCATCCCCACAAGCAACACTATTCCATAGCATATAAAATAGCCTAAGCTTCCAGGAGATTGTTAGTATAATCACCCTTATGAATTGAGAAGAAAAATTTAACATTCCCAGAATTACAACGAGCCACTCCGCCAATACTAGCCGGACCAGAATTCCCACGAGAAGAACCATCAGTGTTAATTTTCAGAACTCCATAGGGAGGAGGAGTCCAGTGCCCATCCCGGTTAACCTGACCCTTCCTATGATGGTGAAGCTGCCTGGACATCAAAGGAAACCTATGAGCTGCAAGCCCATCCTGTAGATGAAAATTGAGGCGATTACAGATAGCAAGATCAACCGGATCCATACCCCCATCAAGCTCACACTTCACAAGAATAGTTTCCTGGAGAGAATGTGATATTTTCCACCAAAGATGCAAAACACCAAGCCGAACATCTTGGAATATGCAACGATTCCTCTCCAACTAGATATGCCAAAGCATGAAAGATGGGCCAGCAATCCAAGCAGAATGGAGAGAAGAAGACTTGGAGGGAGCACTACCCAAGTGAGCCCAGAGCTCAGGAAAAGAGGAAGCATGCCGATAAGAGCAACCCCAAGCACTCCACCAAAGGTGCCATATTTGAGTAGAATAGGAGCAATGGAAGAACAGATGGGAGACAGACTCCTCTCCATTACCACACAAAACACAATAAGAGGGGCCCTAAAATCCACGGTTACAAAGATTATACTAGGTAAGACAATGGTTGTGAGCCACTAGCCACATGAAAAAATTGCACTTGGACCAAGAAACTTTATTCCAGACTTGCTTCCACCAAGGGACCTCAGCATCCCCAAATAATTGTCTAGTTATCTCCTGATACCCAGCAGAGACATGATATTTACCAGACAAGGTACCGCCCCAAGACAATACATCTGGACCAAGCAAAGAGGAACACTCTCTAGAGGCTAGAATTTGAGAAAGCTCCTGACGATCCATGTCTGTACCTCCAGGAGGCCAATCAGAGGAAAGCTTACATCTATAACCAATAATAGGTCCCAATTGATAAGGAGTCTTGTAATGAGCCACTTTATCCCATCCAGTGGCAAGAAAAGAGTCACAAAGAGGCTGAAGATGAGGGTATATGGATAAAATGGAAGGGAATCCATCCCAAGCATTAGACCAAAACAGAGCCTGAGAACCTCCTTTACATATCCAGAATAGACCCCTCTTCACCAACATCGCACCTGTCTTCAAAGTATGCCAAACCATTGAGCCACGACCTTCAAGAGCAAGTGCAGAAACAGAGCAAGGATCAGCACCATGAAAATATTCATGAGTGATAATACAATCCCAAAGTTGATGCTTTCCAGAGCACCATCGCCAATAAAGTTTAGCAGCCAAATCTTGTCTACTCAATAGAGCAGAACGAAGACCAAGACCACCCTCCTTTTTAGGCCTACAAATAGTTGCCCAATTAACCAAGCTCCATTTAGTACCATGCAAATTACCACTCCAAAGGAATTGTGGAGAAAGAGCATCAAACTCCTTGAGAAAGTAAATAGGTGCATCATGAACCACGCTTCTATAAGTAGGAAGAGCTAGGATAACAGCTTGAAGAAGAGTAACCTGGGTAGCAGTAGAAAGCCATCTATGAGTCCAATGATTTACCTTATCCTGAAGCTTGGTAATCAAATTTTTCCAGAAGAGACATGGCTGCCTAGAAACAGCAATAGGAATGCCAAGATAAGTCAAAGGAAGTGAACCTATCTGAAACCGTAGCATACCAACAATCCTGTGCTGAATTGAATCAAGTGTTAAAAAAGTAAATGAAAGATTTGTGCTCATTAACTTTCTGGCCTGAAGCTGCCAAATAAATGTCCAAAGCTTGTCGAAAGGCTTCAGCTTCCTTGATCCTAGCAAAACCGACAAGAGCAGAATCATCAACAAATTGAAGATGGGAAAGAGAAGGTAAGCCATTACCCCACCGCCAGCCTTGAATAGAATTCTGGGACACCTGATGCTTAATGAATCTACCCAAGCCTTCGGCCATGATGATGAATAGATATGGGGAGAGAGGGTCACCCTGGTGGAGGCCTCTAGAAGCACCAAATAGTTGTGAAGGTTGACCATTAATAAGAATAGAAAAAGAGGCAGAAGTAACGCAACTCATAATCCAACTCACCCAGTCAGAGCTAAATCCCAAAGAAAGAAGAATACTCCTTAGGAAGCTCCATTTAACTCTATCATAGGCCTTAGCCATATCCAGCTTAACAAACATGGCTCTCTCCCTTGAAGTAGCCATAGAGTGAATAGCCTCAGTAGCAATAACCACCCCATCCAAAATTTGTCTTCTAGCAACAAAACCACCTTGTTCTTCTGAGATAATAATGGAAAGCCACCTTTTCAATCTCTCAGCAATCAGCTTAGTAATAACTTTGTATACCACATTACATAAGGCAATTCGTCTATAAAACTCCAATTGATTAGCACCCTCTCTCTTAGGAATAAGAGTCAAGAATGTAGAGTTCAAAGCTCGAAGCATCTACTTGCTAGCATAGGATTCTTTAACCACCTCCAACAAATCATGATTAATGATGTCCCAAAATTCCTGAAAGAATTCAACTAGAAAACCATCAGGACTAGGAGCCTTCCCCTTAGGTATGCCAAAGACCACCACCTCCAGCTCTTCCAAAGAGATAGGACGCATCAGATAATCATTTATTTCCTGAGTGATAAGGGAAGGAATACAGGACAAAATAATATTTTCTTCATTATCAGCAGGAGGAGAGTCCTCAGAGAAGAGGGTAGAGAAGTACGAAATAGCCTCCTGGAACAAAGCTGGCAAGGAATTCAGTTGGATACCTTAAGAATTAACCAAAGAAGAGATAGTGCTCTGATTCTGGCGAGATTGCACTGTTTTATGGAAAAAGGCAGTGTTTCGATCACCTTCCTGGAGCCAATCAACTTGAGCCTTTTGCTTCCAAAAAATTTCCTCTCGAAGTTCCCATTCTTCTAGAGCTCTAGAAGCAAGGGATTCAACCTGGCCAAGATCCTCCGAGAAATCTCGATCTCTAATCTCCCTTGTGATGACATCAAGATTTTCTTGAGCAAGCCTCTTCATAAAGTGAAGATTCCCAAAGCATTCCCTATTCCATATCTTGAGCTGCCTTTTAACATATTGAAGCCTTTTAGAAAATGAGAACATTGTAGTACCATATGTAGGGGCACCATCTTTCCACCAACAAAAAAAAAAATCATGAAGAGAGGAGTCACGAAGCCACATCAACTAGAACTTAAAGGGAGAATGCTTTGGAACATAAGCCCATATGGCAGAAAATTTGATTGGCCAATGATCTGAACCCCTCCAATCAAGGATTTCTGAAGAGATAGTAAGGGTGCCACTAAGCCAGAAGCAAGAAACATGAAATCTATCCAAGCGTTCTGAGATAGCAGCAACACCAGTCCTGCGATTATTCCAGGTATAGAGGCCATTAGAAGGCTTAACATCAGAGAGATGCAAAAGAGATATGTGTTGCCGAAGAAGAGCAGAAGAAGGCCCCAATCTAGCCAAACCACCATGCTTCTCTTCCAGACTTAAAACTGAATTGAAGTCCCCTGCTAACACCCAAGGATGATAAAGATGACAATTTCTAACATATTGAATATGTTCCCAAAGTTCCTCCTTTCCCACAAGATCAACAGGTGCATACACATTAGTAACCATTATTACCTCTCCTAAGTCTAGAGAAGAAGCTACCATATAGAGAGCTGAGCGAGAAGACATCCAGCCAAGAGGAGAAACTTTTTGAGGATCCCAAAATATAGATAAACGACTAGCACTACCTGTTGCCCCAACACACCGGCATTGGCCACGAGACCAAATACTAGAGGCATGTTGGACCATAGACTCCACAGAGAGCTTAGTCTCTTGGATACAAAAAACATCAGGACTATGATCAACCACCAAGTTATGAATAGCCTTTTGTCTAGGGATGCTATTCAACCCCCTTACATTCCATGAGAGAATAATCATCATTGGGTAGATTTGGGAAAATGAGAATCCAAAGGTTTCACTGAACTAGACTCAATCAATATATCTCCTGTGAGTTTAATCTTCTCTTGGTCTATTTTGTGCCCACTCCTTAGAGGGGGAGAAGAAGAAGCCTACTTAAAGGGTCGAGGCAGCAACCCCAAGGGGAGAGGAGATCCCTTGCCCTTACCTGATGGTAGAACATCCTTAACCAAGTCAGCCAAAACAACATCATCATCTTCCAACACTGCAGGAGTCACCAGAGCCGCTGTCATAGGAGCTACAGGAACCTCACAATTCTGATATACTACAACTTGAGATGCCCCACAAGCATCATTAGGAACAGATCTCTCATCTGGGCAAGTTGGATCAGAAGAGATAGGAGGAGGAATACCTTCCTCTAGAACCATACTATCCAGCACCTCAAAACGGTTAAAACTTGAATCAGATAATCTTTCTTTCAAAGGCCTCTTTTGACCATGTCCCTTAGCTCAAGGACAAACAGAGGTAAATCCATCCTTATCCTGCATTGGAGCCTTACCCTTACCTGTAGCATCTTGTGGATTTATCCCCTTGGTGGTATTAACCATTTGAGATTGTCCTTTCCCTATAGTATCTGCCAAACCACCAGCATTTCCAGCTGTAGACCGATCCACTCCTTTGAAACTCAAGTTACGGGGGCACTGCCACAGTAAATGACCATACTCATGACAAGTCCGGCAATGGAAAGGGAGTGATTCATAATCTAACTGCTGCACCCAAGAAGAATCCCCTTGACAAATTTCCAAAGAATCTGGTAATGGGTTATTCAAATTAATTTCAACACAAATTCTAGAAAAAGAAATAACCTTTTTATCGAGGTTTTGATGTGCGATCGCAGCTGGCTTCCCCAACAAAGCAGCAATTTGTCGAAGGATGTATTCACGCCAAAATTCCAAGGGAAGACGAGGCAGGTGAACCCAAACTGGCACTGTTGAAGGGAGATCCTCAGCAAAATTAAAACTTGAATGCCAAGGTTTGACAAATAACCCCACATTGTTGTAGAAATAAGGGCCTCCTTCAAAAACATGATCACGATCAGACATGCAAGAGAATACAAAAAAAAAAACTATTCCCTGCCAACATAATCTCCATATCACCTTCCACCTGCCAAGAGCGGCAGATCCATGCCTCAAGAGCGGATTGGGAAATCTGGATTCCAAGAAATTTGCATATCAAAGCATGCTTGGTCCAATAATCAATTTCCTCCATTACTGTCGTTGGAGGAATAACCAGAACAAGGCGATCATGGCTACGCGGAAGACAATCATTAACTTTTTTCAGCTTGGAGCTCTCCCCTGAATAAAACGATTCAGATCGCATTGCATGCATAGTTGGAGAAGAACCATCTGTTCTCACCAATGGAGAAGAAATCCCAGGCCCTACCATGCAAACAATAAAACCCCCAATCCAAAATTGACTGCAGAAGATCTCCAAAAACACCGACGCAAATTATGTCTAGTAGCTAACAATCCAAACAGAACAGAAAAATAGTAAAGATCAAACACCAAGAACATGCTAGGGGAAAAACCCTAGCCCAGCTGGCAGCCAACACTTCTCAGAGACTCCATCAGAAATCCAAAAAAATTAGGATATTTCATCCTTGTAACCATACACTCAAAAGGGTTTGTGGTAAACCTAGTGTGACTCGAACTGGAGTTGATGCATAGCACCGGGATCATTAGCCTAACACTACGCCTCACGACTCGCCTTCACACCAACTCGGCTACTCGCTAACCCTTAAAAGGGTTTGTGGTAAACCTAGTGTGACTCCAACCAGAGTTGATGTGTAGCACAGGGATCATTAGCCTAACACTACGCCTCATGAATCGCCTTCACACCAACTCGGCTACTCACTCACCCGTAATCTAACGTAAACATACTTTAATAATTTGGTTTTATACATTTTGAATATTTGACTTGTAACCAATATTCTAACCATTTCTATGGAACTCTAGGCAGCCCTAGTATTTAGTTTCTTTATTTTCTAAGGCAGTTTGAAGCTTCCAAAGTTCATATTCCAAGAAAACCTTTATAAATTCATCTTCTAATACATTGAGAAATTAGTCTCAACCTCTTGAATTGTGCTACATAATACATTGTCAAGATGTAGATTTTGTGTAGGATTGCAAATGAATCTATTTATATAAGTATTATATTCTTATATGGAAACCTAGGAATGCGTGACCCCACCTATTGTCCAAGTACATGGCGTACAATTTTCTCGTTAATTACTTCTCACTATTTGGAGAATCAACTTCTACTCTTTTGAAAAAATTGTGAAATATCCTATAAAGCATAATTTGCAAAGCTAAAAAAAAATGAATATCTAATGTAAATGTAATTAAATATAATACATCATTATTAATAGATCATAATTTGCAAAGCTCAAAAAAAATGAATATCTAATATCTATTTATTCTATTGGAAGCGCATATAAATATCTTAAATGAAATGTAAAATATATCATCTACATGTTTATATTTCTAAGTTTTGAATTTATAATACAACTGAAAAATCACAACTAAATGGAAAAAAAGTTTATATTTCTAAAACCTTTTAGCTAATGAAAGAAAGGAAAACACAAATTTTCAAAATGTTTAGTTAAAATAATTGCATCAAATCACTTTTAATAAAAAGTTAATTTCAATGGATGCCTATAAGAGTACTATTATATGAAATTGATCAAATATTATTATAATAGTTAATCCATCTTTTAATCTTTTGTATCATATGTTTTTTTTGTTACAAATGAAGTATAATTATGTTAGTTTTCATGTCATATAAGATATATAATGTGAAATTACACATAACAAAATCCATGCATTCAATCTAATAATATTATCATTGTAGTAGTCATATATGGTGAAGCAATTTTTTCCCTCATATTACACACCAGAAATCAAGTAGTAAACTTATTTGATGTTTCTTTTTTAATATTTCTAGGTGTAGATTGCCCTCATATTATCTATACTCATATAACATCTTCGTAAACATTCATTATCTATGAATTTGTTATTTCTCATTGGAAAACCCTTAATTGGATCTTCCAACCTTGACTAAATTAGATAGTATCGATGCAAGTCAAGGTGTTGATTAATGTGTTTGGTTGACCTAGAATAGGTTTCATGGTGTTGGTATTATGTTGTTTCAAAAAAATGTGTATTATGAATTGTTTAAAAGGAGAGTGTTGGGTTAAATATTCCTTAAGATTGGATGAGTCAAGGATAATTTTTTCTTTTATATAGGAAATTTTTACTATGAAGGTTAGAATGTCCAAGCTTGATTAGATGTGGTTGAAGAGGGTAGGTACACTTTTTTTTTACATTGGGTGATATTGATGATGGAGAAGAAGAACAAATTTATGTTGAAGAACATGTATTTGAAGAAGATAAAGATGCCAAAATGTCAAGATATCTCACCAAACTTGGTGAGGAAAGTGAAGTGAATTCACATTATTATTTTGATAATATATCTCCTTAAGAGCTGATTGATTGGATCATTGATCTTAAAGAATATTTTGAATGAAAAATTATTGAACCTCATAGTCAGGTGGTGCCTCATATATTAAATTTTTGTAAAGGGAAATTTGAAAGGACATAGTGCAATCTAGTGGAAAGAAACATAGTTGGAGAGAAACAAGAAAGGTATGTTAAACATTGAAAGAGTGGTGGAATGGAAAAGAAATCAAGAGCTAGGTTTATTCTTACAAATCATCCCTTAGATATATTAAAGATCATATAGAATTTGAAATGGAAAGACACAAGTGTGAAATAATATATTAAGAAACATTACAAGTTATCTGTTAGAGTATACCACCACTAAGGTAATCAAGAAAAGAAACTAGATACATCATGCATATAAAATGGATATATCCAAAAGGAAATAACTATTTCCTCTAGTTACTTTGATGAAACATATCAAGTTTCTGTTAAGGTTGGGGATAATTTGAACTGCATGTAAGATTTAGTTATGGAGATAACCACCTAAGATCTAAGGGCAATAAAAAGCACAATAAATAGAATGAATATGACAAGAATAAATTATATTCTCATCAAGGATGCAATCTAATAGATAGATTGGGATGAAAAATCTAATTGAATATTGTGTAGGAGACCCCTTGCTCATATAGCCAAGATGAGTACAAAGGAGTGAATAAGAAAATGCCAAGTGTCATTGTCTCAGTCATGATAGTCAAGAGTCAACTTATCACCCATGCAAGGTGGAATCTCATGTCCATTAAAGGTGAATTTTCCTCTAATTTTTAATAAAGTTTGTGCAATACATAACATAAAGTGGAAGGTGATAAAGTGATAAGATCTCAATAATGAATGAGAGAGAATAAGAGAGGTCACAAATCCTCCCTCAATATCAAAAATCTAGTAAATATGGTCCAAGATGATGACTAATTCTCCTCCATAAGAGGAAAATATAGTCGATGTTGCACCAACAATGTCACGGTGTGACAAAACTAGGTACCAATGTCGATCAAGAATTAATGGTGAATCACCCACTACAATATGGTAGAGACTAGGCATGGAGACACTTGATTCAACATCAATTGGATACTTGCCAATGAAAGATTGTTATGTTCTAAATATTTATTACAACCATGTGTTGGACTCTTTTTTTTTTTCAAAACATGAAGTACCTTTGATATAAGACAAGTTGGTAATATCACAAGTTTCTGGGGTAGAAAAATGCAACATGGTAGTGTTAAGCTTGAAAAGATAGTAGTTAGAGGAAAATGATTTATTTATGCCAAAAA
Organism: Cupressus sempervirens; assembly: GCA_028749045.1. Classification (NCBI taxonomy): domain Eukaryota; kingdom Viridiplantae; phylum Streptophyta; class Pinopsida; order Cupressales; family Cupressaceae; genus Cupressus; species Cupressus sempervirens. The sequence continues at coordinate 63,257,658 of CM053789.1, forward strand.
TGTGAATATCATGAAGAATCATTAATACACCTTCTTGGGTAAGATTGAAAGATATCAAGAATCTTTTCATTCATAAGAGAATTCACATATTAGAAAGGTTGTACCTATTGTGTTAAGGATGTTGTAAAATGAAGATTACCTTATGGATATTGGAGCGAGTGTATAGGTATGGTTTCCTTGTCAATGTTTGCAAAGAAAATGTATTTCTCTATTTTATAGAAGAAAGTATAAAGCAATTGTGAAATAGTGAAGGCAAATGAAATTTTTTTTTCATGGCTCATTATCACTATTTTGCGGGTTGACATAGAGAGGAGATGCTAAATAGAAAAACCATCACCATTTCCTAGAGAATGAATGTCAATTGATGCAAGGGAGTTTTGAGTACTTTGTTAATGTCTTCTAATCCAACTAGATTGCACACCTCACTAGGAACCTTCCAACCAAGATCCCTACAAAAAAGATTTCTCCTTGGTTCACTAGTGGGTTTCTCTTCTTATCCACCTCTAATCTTCCATAATCTAAGGTCACAAACACTCTACCCTACCCCTTTTCCAATAAGGATCTATCCATGAATCCCTCTCCAAGACTTGTAAATAATTTCTTGGCCCTGTACAACCAATAAAATATTGAATCCACCCTTATTTTGATTTCTCACATTGTACTTTCATACTTACACCCTACTTATAATAAATCTACCTAGAAACATAGAGATGTCTAGCCCTTAATTCTCAAATAAAAGCTTAAAGAAATACACCAAGCAACCTAAAGTCACCATTGAGCTTATTATTACAAGGAAACCCTTCATTTAAATGATAATTAGATCTTTCTAGTGGTGGAATGAAGAGTTTTGTATTGTTTTCTATCAAAACCCTAGTTGATCAGTGTTTCAGACATTCTCTTAGAGACCGGGTGAATCCTACTAGTTACCTTCTAAAATCCAATGGAACTACTTGAGTAAAAGAAAGTTAATTCACCTTACTTTATCACCATAAGTTATAAAGGTTCAAAGATACAAAGATATAAAGATACAAAGAAGTTTTTCAATTTTGCAACATGTATTCTGACAACCTTACGAAATAGAGAATTTTTTCTATTTTGCAAGTTTCTTATACATGACCTTGCAAAATGGTGATAATAGACTAGTTGGATGTTAGGATACCTTATTAAAACTCATGAGCTTAGGAAGCCTTATTACATTGATAGGCAAATAGAAAGAAAATTAAGACCATATGAACAAAATAGTCATTCTTATAGGTGCCCCTGCACCATACTCCTTGGGAAAAATAAAATTCAAGTCCCTTGAATTACCAATTTTTTTAAAAAGGTACCATGCTTCAAGATATCTCCCTCACACATCCATGTTGCCTTTGAATTTTTTAATCCTACACATTTGACAAAGTACTCCTTACGAGTACCTTTCTTGGTTTTCTTGATCACCATGAATTCAATGATACACTCCTATTGTAAAGGCTTGCTCTGAGGAAGATCCTTAATTACATTCATCCCCTATCTTCATAACACCACCATTGGCACTATCACTTGTAGCCTCTATAACCTGAAGAGGAAACAAATCTAACATGATGAAAATGGTAAGATACCAATATTTTGTGGAAGCTCAATTTCATATGCATTAGTACACATTTTTTTTCACTATCCCACAAGATCAAATCTTTTTCATCAATAAGTTGGTTGGTTTCCCTTTTGGAAAGCTCTCCTTCTTAAGGAAAGCCATTAGTAATCCCCAACCTTGATTTGTACATCTCTCCTCTTTAGATGTTCTTTGTCATTATACTGAGAATCTCTAAGATAAAATACTACAAATTTACAAGGATACAGTAGGACTAGTAAATTTTGAGTTCATATCTTAAATTATGTAAAGGGCATTTTTGGGGCTTAATCATTATTGAAAAGTTAATATTAAAGAATATACTTTTTTGTTCTTATCCTTTATATAGATGAGAAAGATCTCATCTTGTAGTTGTTAAATGCTTATGTTCACATCTCTTAATTAAATGCTAATTGCACATTATCTTATGTGGGTCACACCTTTTTATTTAATTTTCATTTTCTCTCTAATTTGGGAATGCCTCTTTGCTTTGGTATATATATTGCATATCTTGTGTTTGCTTATTTTGGTTGTTGCTTTGTTCATTGCAAGTGATCATTCAAGCATAAATGAAAGGTACAATAGATAAAACTGTGTTGCAAGGATTACTAGGTATTTTGCTGGATCTCTATAACATTTGGATTTGTAACTAAAATGAACATCTCATGTGTTTTGCTTGAGTGCTTTTACATGCTTTCATAGATTCATACTTCATTTGGTGCTTTAAAATTGGATCTAGATTTTCTTTCATGCATATTTGTTTCACATAGTAATTAAGCCCTATAAATAGTACTTGGGAGATCTTGAGAGATTGAGCTTTATTCGCTTGCTTTACATGCGAAGCTTCTCTTGATGATGGATCCCCTTGTAGGTAGGGAAGGATATTTATCATTGTCTCACTATTCTGCTTGGGTTTGTCCTCAACATCCATTAGTACTTTCTCTTTTGAGACTAGTGGTGTTTGTTGTTGGATTTTCTAAAAAGTTAGTGAGGTGATTTCAAATTAGCGTGTCAAAGAATCTTGTTTGCTATGTTTAGGTAAGGTGAAGAGGCTAGAAGAGTATGCTATGTTCCCTTTTAAGCACATTAGAAACTTGGAACTCTTGAATCCAAACCAAGTCCCCATGTGGTACACCTTTGTGAGTCTTCCTTGATTAGAGAGGATTAAACTAGAGTGGACATTTCCTTTTTTTGGTCAACCATGTGGATGGTACCTCAAGCGGTAATAGCCATTTTTGATGTGGTAGTAGCAATTGCTATATAAATGTCCTTATGGGGAAAATCCCCATGGGTGTAGTCTTTTGTTGGGTTGTCAGATCTCCTCAGTATCTTTGATTGATTAAATTCTCGAAATATCTCAAAACCTTGGTATGCCAGGACTGGAGTTTTTCCACTCTAGATTGCAAAAGCTGCAAAGTTGACCATTACTAAGAACCTTAGTGCTGTCAAATTTTCTTTTCTAGGACTATGTGCATGATTGAAAAATATTTTGAGAACATACACAGTAGTGGTTCTAGGGATTAGATTCATACTACGACACTATTTTTATTCATGTACAAGGTTACTTTGTCCCCTGGCCATTGCTTGTAGACATTTTCTTGAAATCCTTGATTGTTGTTCTATGTGTCTGATTATTATTTATAAATCGAAAATTGATCTTAGTTGGTTAAAAAATGACAATTTATCAATCATCATTTGGACTCTAGGGTAACTATTTTTTTTTCATTCTTGAGTTGGTTTGACCATTGTGGACCTAATATTGAGTTTGTTTGACCATTATGGACCCAAGAGTGATACCAACGCTTCTTGGAGTCTTCCTATTTACAAGTGCTTTCCCTCTCATGTCGATTACGACTAGGTTTTAAGTGAGTCACTGTAAAAAACCTCAAGTTAAATTTGGTCAATTACCCTTAGTTCCAACTCATCAAAAACATAAAGGAAAAGAACCTATCTTTGATAAAAAACCTAAGGGAAAAATGGAAATTGAGTTTACTCCTCCTAGCAATCTTAGTAAATTGAACATACCTAGGTCCTCCTCACTTCTTGAGCAAGACATGTTATTCACTAGAAGCAAAGATAAAACCATGGATGAGATGATAAATGATAGATTATTGTGGCAACATGGGGTTGAAACTTTGAGATCTCACATAGCTCATGAAGATATTTATGGAACTACCTTAGCAAGTGATTTTTTTGGAAGAAATCAACACTACTCTCCATTTCTTTCTCCTCTTGGATTATAACCTAAATCTTCTCACCTAATGGATGATAAAATTAGACAAGATGAATTGGAAAAGATAACATACTCTGAGAAGAAAATATTGTGTAAGTTATGTGTACTTTAGAGATATTTATCACCTATTTGGAGATGTCTTGTCATTGATGTCAATACAATTCTTTCCTTTTGTCATTATTATTGCCTCTCTTGGTCATCTCAAAACTATCCCATTGAGATTACATCCCATGTTAGTTGTACTCAAGTTCATCCAAAATTATTATAAGCTTAAATTAATATACATACATAACACATTTCTGGTGATCCAAGGAGTATGATTACACCAAGATTGTCCAATGAATATAAATCTTATATTGAATCATTGTTATTGATGGATGTGGGGGTTTCCACAATATATGAGCAACATTATTTGGATCTTGGTTATGAAGATAATGAATAAGAGGGACACATTTCTACCAAGAAAATATGTAATGAATGCATTGAAAAGGGTGTGTTCCCTTCTACCAAAAAAATGAAAATGATGCCAAAAGTGTCAATTATCCAACTATACCAATGCCAACCATATTAATATTAATGTGTTGAGATCTCCTTTCGCAAGCCTTAGTTCTTCACCTCCATTACTAAGGACCTATTTGAGTATGAATGAATGAGGGTTTTTCATCCTTGTCCATCTTATTACCACTGGCTCCTATCCTTGATAAATTCATTGTTTCCTTATTTCATTCTCTTTCAAGAGTGCGCTGATCTCTTTGACTTAATCACTTTTAAGAAACTAGGCTCTAATACCATAGAATTTGTTTCCCTATGAATTTATTTTCCTAGGTTCTTTTCATGTGTCAACTACCATGGATAATAAGTTCGTTGATGAGATTATTGTAGTATCCTAATCCCTTAGGATTGTTAAAACCCTTATAGCTATAGTGAAGAAAAAAATTGATATAAGTTGAAGGTGGAAAAAATGAGTTTATTTTTTTTGAAAGAAAAACTCTCTAGGGTTTAGTGCTATAGATGAGACATAATAGGAATACAATAATATTCATACATTTTATGTATCAACTAATTTTTTATTATAAGGATTTATAACCATAAACTTTATCAAAACTTGACCATAATCTAGTTAATCCATAGCCCTAATTGAACCTCAATCATGACCCTAACCCACAATTTTTTATAAAGATTTAATCCTAATTCATTATTCCATTGTTCATAATTTTGGAATATTAATGAACCTTCTCCTTTTAATCAAAATACATATGTATTTACTTTTAAATATGTACAGTTATTTATATTTCTTTATGATGTATAATTTAAAACTATTTAATTTAATAACTTTGAATAATTTAACTAATAAATATTATATTGAAGATAGAACTTTGAAAATTTTTCTTATGTCAGTTGGGTTAAGTGTAAGTGTTAAATTGGTCTTATGGCTATATAGTTTTATTTAGTAATATTGTTAGAAATTAATATTTTTTAACAAATGGCATCAATTATGTATAAGATGGGGGTTCAAATTAGTAACTAATGTTTCATTATATTTATCTCCCTTTTTCTAATTACTCTCTAACACTCTCTCCCCTACCTACTCTCACCATATCTTTGTTGGAAATGATTGAAATGATCATAAGAAAAGTTGTTGGAATAATATATGGAACTAGTAAAGAATGTCCTCAATCATTGTTTTGTCATTGATGTCAAACTTGCTACTTGCAGGAATGACAATTGCTTTAGTGATCCAAATACTATCAATTAGTTGATTGTCAAGGAGGAGGCAATCAATAAGATGTAACTAGAACACCTAGAGAAAGGTTGAAGTTATGATGTTGTAATGAAGTACAAGGATCAGCTAAGCCATTGATGAAAAAGTGTATTTGATGGAATACTATAAGATACAAAAGATGGGCACACTGAAACATATCAAAGATTTAAGGTTTTAGCTAAGTCTTTTGTAAAGTTCAAACTAAGTTCATTAGAAAGAAGGAGTCGAGCAAGCTAGTAAGAGCCGAGCAAATTCCTAGTTGATGCCAAGTAAACTTTAGATGTCGAGTAAACTTCAGATGCCGAGTAAACTTTAGATGTCGAGTGACATAGAGCAGAACCAAGTGCTGAGCAGGTATAGGTGTTGAGTAACACAGAGGTGTCGAGCACCAGTAACTCAATAATGCTGAACTGGTGCATTATTTTGGAAATTGAAGATTCGCCAGATCTAAGCCAACAAGGTTGTTATCTAAAAATTTGTGAATTAAAAGGAAGATAAGAATGATGAGCTGGTGGCATAGAACACTATGTAGAACATTTTTCTTTTAAGGATATAACTGGAAATGTTTCTAAAAGAGAACAAGATATGGGCTAGATACATTGTATCATGTACCTAACCCATTTTGAAGCCCTAAAATTGGAGAGGGAGAATTGAGTGGCAAAGGAAAATGAGACTCCTATTTAAGAAGACATAAGTTAATGAAGAATAAAAGGGGGATAGTGAGAGAGAGGTGGTCGAGCACAAAAGTATGAAGTGCTATAGAATGTGCTAAGGAGAAGAAAGCACTGGAACTTAGTTTGAATAGATGACCACATGGATGATTGCATTGGCAGAATGAGTAAAAAGACTCAAGGAGATAAAGCTTGAGAAGGAGACAAGCAGTCAGAGCTGAAATGATTGAAGCCAAGCATAAGGATTGAATTGAAAGTGTGATCTGAAATTTGCAAAGTATGTTGTAAGTTATATCAGATCAAAAGACCATTATCATTACTTTCTAGCAATTGTAACAGTAAGTTTAAATCCTATGGACTTAGGTTGGTTTAATAGCCATTAGATAAATCCTTTAACAGGGTGACATTCCAAGTGAATGTTCTAAAGACCTTTAACTAGGCCCATTCCTAACAATTTGGTGAAATCCTCTAACAAGGTCACATTTAACAGTGTGTTGTAAGCCTTTAACAGGGCAGGCTTTTAATAGGGCATCACTTCAGAAGAGTGAAAATACAGTAGCATGTTACTGGTGGTTTTTCCCAAATTGGGTTTCCATGTAAATCATTGTGTCATGTGTTGATTTTGGATGTTTTCTTATTGCATATTGATTTACAGTAACTTGCTTATATGATTGATTTAAGTATTGAATGGATGAAAAGTATATGGATTCATTACAAGTAGAAAAAAAAGGTATTAATAGGGAATTTTGGACCTTGAATAACTGATTCAACCCCCCCCCCCCCTCATTTATTCTAAAAAATTCTAGCAATTGGTATCAGAGCTAACTGTTGATTTAGTTTAAAAGGACTACAAGCAGAAAAGATCAAAATGGCAAAGAGAGAAGTTCCCAAGCTGAAAAAAGACAACTTTGTTGCATGGCAAAGTTTGATGAAGCTACATCTTGGATCCATAGGAGATTATTCCCAAAATTCAATTGTTAGTGAACATGTAGATCCAACAGGTGCTCCTACTGTAGAAGACATGAAAAACAAGCAAGAACACAACCAAGCAATGCTAGAAATTGCTTCTGCACTCAGCTATGCTGAATTTGATGATATCAAAGGATGTGACACTACATTCAAAATGTGAAAAGCCTTATCAGATATCTATAGAGGAGATCAAAATGTACAAAGAGAAAAAAGAGAAAGTCTCAGAGGAAAGTTTGATGACATGAAAATGGAAGAAAATGAGAATGTTGCTCAGTATGGTGCAAGAATAAAGGAAGTAGTAAGTGCAATAAGATGCTTGATTGGTCAACTAGATGAAGATACTACTAATAGTAAGTTCTTAAGAAACTTGCTCCCTATCTATGCTATTAGAGTATCAACAATACAAGAGCTAAGATGTATACCAAGAAATAATCTAAGTTTTGAAGGTATAACAGGTAGACTCACTGCATTTGAGTTATCCAACTTTGACAACTACAAACCTAAAAATGTTGAATCTTCTTTTAAGGCCAAGTTATCATTGAAAGATGCCAAACAGGTGAAATCAAAGAAAGGAAGAAAAATGAAGTATGTATCTAGTGATAGTAGCACTGATGAGGAAGATGTGCAACAATTGGAAGCATTGCTCACTACAAGATTTCTCAGGGGGAAAGGAAAATTTAAAGGTAAGATGCCTATCATTTGTTTCAATTGCAATGAAGTAGGTCATATTACTACAAGATGTCCACAGAAAAAGGATTCTAAGGAAGGCAACAAATACAAGAATAGAAGAGATGATGACAAGAGAGATTACAAAGAAAAAGGTAAGAAGTGCTATATTGTTGAAGAAAATTCTGATGATAATGATGATGAAGTTGTTTATGTAGCCATGAAGGACCAATCTGATGAAGAAGAGACCATAGCACTGGTAACATGTATAAACAAGAATGACATATGAATCATAGACAGTGGATGCTCACATCACATGACAGGAGACAAAAGTAAGTTTGTTAACTTTACTTAGTATGATGGAAATAGTGTTAGATTTGGTAATGATGCTCCATGTCAAATCAAAGAAAAAGGTTCCATTAAGCTCATAGAACAAATTTCATGTGATAATGCATACTATGTTGAAAGATTAAACTACGATTTACTAAGTGTCTCATAGTTAGGCAATATAGGTTGCAAAGTGGAATTTAGAAACAAAACTACAAAATCTATGATACTGATGGTGTACTGATAGGAAAAGGAGATCAAACAACAAGTAATTTGTTTTACCTTGATATGGATGATGTTTCTTGTTTATTTGCAAAATTTGATGATGAATGGTTATGGCATAGAAGATTATGTCATGTCAACTTTGACAATCTAGTCAACATTAGTAAAATGAAGAAAGTCAAAGGTTTACCTAAATTGAAGAAGCCTGATAATATCATGTGCAAACAATGTCAGCTAGGAAAGATGAAAAAATCAAGTTTTAAAAGCAAAAACTATACATCTAAAGAGATACTTGAGTTAGTTCACACTGACTTATGTGGCCCAATGGAAATACAAAGCTATAGAGGAGATAAATACATAATGCTATTTGTTGATGACTATTCCAGGATGATGACTGTTATGTTCTTAAAACAAAAATCTGATGCTTTTCAAATGTTTAAGTGGTATGTGGCTAGAGTTGAAAAGGAAACTGGAAAAAGCTTGGAATGCCTAAGATCAGATAGAGGTGGTGAATTTACATCAAATGAATTCCAGATATTTTGTAATGACAATGGAATCAAAAGACAAACGTTAGCTCCTAGAACTCCCCATAGAATGCAATTGCTGAAAGAAGAAACGGATCTGTGATTGACTGTGCCAGAACATTAATGATGGAAAAGAATGTTGCTCTAAAATATTGGAGAGAAGTTGTAAGTGTAGCTGTTCATACACTGAACTGAGTACAAGTCAAGAAAGGTGTAAATACAACACCTTTTGAATTATGGTATGGTCACTCACCCAATGTAAAACATTTCAAAGTGTTTGGTTGCAAATGCTTTATCCTTAAAAATGTTAGAAATGGAAAATTTGATGCAAAAAGTGATGAAGGCATATTTTGTTGGTTACTCCACTAGAAGTAAGCCATATAAGTGTTTGAATATTAACAAAAACAAAATTGTGGAAAGTGCAAATGTAAATTTTGATGAGCACACAAAAGTCCAAGCTGAAAAACCAAAGAAAATGGAAGAGTACAAAACCTTTGTGTATTCTTATGAAAGAATGACTGTTGATGAGGATGATGTCAATCAAATGGGAAATCAACAACAGGTTTCAGTTTCAGCCGATTCACAACCAGTGAATGCCGAGTTGCATTCAGAAGCCGAGTTGCAAGATGAAGAAAATGCACAATCTGATTCTGAACATAGCATACATGATGAAGAACAACTTGACAACGAAGTGCATAGTGATCCTGAATCTGAAAGATCAAACATGGAAACAAGGACAGAGCCAAGATTATCCAAATATGTGAAAAGACATCACCTTGCTAAACAAATAATTGGTGACAAAGATGCAAGACCAATGACAAGGAACAAAATAAGATATGAATCATGTCTAATCAGCAAATCTGAACCCAAGACATTATATGGTGCATTACAAGATGATGGCTGGTACAAAGCTATGGAAGAAGAAATTGATCAAATAAGAAAAAATGAAACCTGGAGTTTGGTTCCTAGACCAACTGACAAGAATTTGATTGGCACCAAATTGGTATTCAGAAATAAACTAGATGAGAAAGGTGAGATTACAAGAAACAAAGCTAGACTGGTATGTAAGGGTTATGCTAAAGAAGAAGGAATAGACTATGGAGAAACATTCTCTCCTGTTGCTAGAATGGAAGGAGTAAGAACTTTACTTGCATATGCTGCTTACAAAGATTTTAAAGTCTATCAAATGGATGTAAAATCTGCTTTCTTAAATGGTATACTAGAAGAAGAAGTCTACATTGAACAACCAGAAGGATTTTTTGATGAAAACAACAGGGATATGGTATGTAAGTTACATAAAGCACTCTATGGTTTGAAACAAGAACCTAGAGCATGGTATGAGAGACTTCACAAGTATCTAGTGCAAATTGGATTTGAAAGAACTGATGATAACAACATGTACATCAAAGCAGAAGAAGGTAAAGACATTATTGTATCTGAAATCTTTGTGGATGACATAGTGTTTGGAGGAAAGGAAGTACTTTGCAAAGGCTTTGCTAACACAATGAAACATGAATTTGAGATGTCTATGATTGGAGAAATCAAATTTTTTGTTGAATTGGAAGTACATCAACTCAAAAATGGAATATTTGTTACACAATCAAAGTACATCAAAGAAATTCTTAAAATGTTTGGATTGGAGGAATCCAAACCAGTCAGCACACCAATGGCAACGAGAAATAAGCTATCCAAAAATGATGACTCAACTAAAGTTAATCAAATAATGTATAGATCCATGATTGGAAAACAACAATATGTTGTACATAGTAAACCACACATAGCATTAGCAGTTGGAATAGTGGTTAGGTTCTCTGCTAATCCTAAAGAAAATCATCTCATAGTAGTAAAAAGGATAATGAGATATCTCAAAGGAACTGATGACTTTGGTCTATACTACAAAAAGAATAGAAAATTTGAGCTCAATGCATATACAAATGCACATTGGGGAGGAAACATTGATGACAGAAAAAGCACAAGTGGAGGTGCATTATTTCTAGGCAAAAGGATGGTTACCTAGACTAGCAAGAAATAAACATGTACATCCTAGTCCACTGCAGAGTCATAATATGTGGCAGCTGTAGTCAATTGTACAAACATTGTATGGCTCACACATCTATTGGAAGGAATGAAAGAAGAAGTAACAAAACCTATGATATTGTATTGTGATAATACAAGTGCTATAAACATATTCAAAAATCTAGTGATGCATGCAAAAACCAAGCATATTGCAATCAAGTATCATTATGTCAGAGAATTGGTAGAAGACAAACAAGTGAAGTTGGAATACATTCACACAAAGGAACAAACTGCAGATATCTTCACCAAACCATTGCCCAAGGATGCCTATGAATATCTTAGAGGCAAGTTGGAGGTCATACCCCTAACTCAAGTAGTTTAAGGCAACATGGAAGTTGCCTTGCATCAACAGGAATAAATCATTGAAATATTAACAGGTTGATGCAAAGGATGACAGCAGAAGCAGAAACTCTAAATCAGTCACAAGCATGGTGACAGAGGGAGAAAATCAACAAGAAGCCAAAGCTTATATTTTGCACGATAAAGATGCTACATCGTTGGCATTTATGTCAAAGAGGGAGAAATATGCAAAAATCTGATCAATACAAAGAAAAGAGGGATATATATGAAAGAGGGAGATATATGAGATCAGTAGTAAACATACAGCAAGACAACATACACAATCTTGGTGGTAACTAAGTTGATCAATTGATTAGTTTGGTTTGCCATCAATTCCAAAGAGGGAGATTGTTGGAAATGATTGAAATAATCATAAGAAAATTTGTTGGAATAATATATGGAACTAGTAAAGAATGTCCTCAATCATTGTTTTGTCATTGATGTCAAATTTGCTACTTGCAAGAATGACAATTGCTTTAGTGATCCAAATACTATCAATTAGTTGATTGTCAAGGAGGAGGAAATCAATAAGATGTAACTAGAACACCTAGTGAAAGGTTGAAGTTATAATTTTGTAATGAAGTACAAGGATCAGCTAAGCCATTGATGAAAAAGTGTATTTGATGGAATACTATAAGATACAAAGAATGGGCACACTGAAACATATCAAATATTTAAGGTTTTAGCTAAGTCTTTTGTAAAGCTCAAACTAAGTTCATTAGAAAGAAGGAGCCAAGCAACTTCCTAGTTGATGCCGAGTGACACAGAGAAAAACTAAGTGCCGAGCAGAACCAAGTGCTAAGAAGGTATAGGTGTCAAGTAAGACAGAGGTGTTGAGCTACTGCATTATTTTGAAAATCGAAGATTCGCTAGATCTAAGCCAACAAGGTTGTTATCTAGAAATTTGTGAATTAAAAGGAAGATAAGAATGATGAGCTGGTAGCATAGAACACCATGTAGAACATTTTTCTTTCAAGGATATAACTAGTGAAGTTTCTAGAAGAGAAAAAGATATGGGGTAGATACATTGTATCCTACCTAACCCATTTTGAAGCCCTAAAATTCAAGAGGGAGAATTGAGCGGCAAAGGTAAATCAGACTCCTATTTAAGAAGACATAAGTTAATGAAGAATTAAAGGGGGACAGTGAGAGAGAGGTGGTCGAGCACAAAAGTATGAAGTGTTGTAGAATGTGCTAAGGAGAAGAAAGCACTGGAACTTAGTTTGAATAGACGAATGATTGCATTCGAAGAATGAGTAAGAATACTCAAGGAGATGAAGCTTGAGAAGGGGACAAGCAGTCAAAGCTGAAGCGATTGAAGCCAAGCATAAGGATTGAATTGAAAGTGTGATCTAAAATCTACAAATTATGTTGTAAGTTATATCAGATCAAAAGACCATTATCGTTACTTTCTAGCAATTGTAATATTAAGTTTAAATCCTATGGACTTAGGTTGGTTTAATAGCCATTAGATAAATCCTTTAACAGGGTGACATTCCAAGTGAATTTTCTAAAGACCTTTAACCAGGCCCATTCCTAATAGTTTGGTGAAATCCTCTAACAAGGTCGCATTTAACAGTGTGTTGTAAGCCTTTAACAGGGCAGGCTTTTAACGGGGCATCACTTCAAAAGAGTGAAAATCAAGTAGCATGTTACTGGTGGTTTTTCCCAAATTGGGTTTCCACGTAAATCATTGTGTCATGTGTTGATTTTGGATGTTTTGTCATTGCATATTGATTTATAGTAACTTTCTTATATGATTGATTTAAGTATTGAATGGAGGAAAAGTATATGGATTCATTAAAAGTAGAAAAAAAGGTATTAATAGAGAATTTTGGACCTTGAATAACTGATTCAACCCCCCCTCTCAGTTATTCTAAAAAATTCTAATAATCTTCCTCTTTTAACCACCCTCTCTTTGTCTCTCTCTCTTTCCCTCCCTCCCTCTCTCTAGAATATGCTCCATAACCTCCCTCCCCTCTCTCGAGATACACCCACTAATCTCTTTCTATATATGCCCCTATTACCTCTCTATCCCTCATTTCTCTATAGATACACCCTCTCTCTCTCTCTCTCTCTCTCTCTCTCTCTCTCAGGTTACTAATTAGCATAAATGTATAGAATAAATGTATTTTTCATGCATGTTTTAAAAAGATAGAGGGTTAATAATTAGCCAAATATTGTACAAAATGAATAGGGGATTAAAATGGGAATCACTAATTTGATTAGATGTCTAAGACATTCCAAAAAAAGGAAATCTTTTTTCAATGAATGATCTTAAATGGACACCTATCCAAAATGAAAATATCCAGGAGCTTGACTTATTTGCTACTATCTCTCTTGGAAGACTTCCTAACTTTATCAAAGGAGAAGGTACATTGCAGGATGGCATAGAGACAACATTTCTACGTAAAGCTCATAGAGAGCCAAAATTGGAAAATCCTACTGACCATAGTACCATAATGTATTCAAGGTATGCTTAACATTTTCCATATAATTAAGCATGTCATATATATATATATATATATATATATATATATATATATATATATATATCACGTTGATTAATATATTATTTTCTACATGTCCTTAAATAGGTATCATTGTGCTTTTGGGCCCAAGGATAATAGAAAAAAACCTAAAGACATTAAAAAGGTGAAAAGGATATGAAAATTTATACAAAAAAGGGGTTGCCAAACCCACTTTCATGTTAGAGTTATGTATGGTAGACCACAGGTTGCTATTATCACATATAATGAATTTACCCATCAAGATGTTAATGGTGAATTTTATCATGGAAAGAATGACCCTTCTAGAGATCCAAGGACTAGCTTTGCACCAAGACTATCAAATGAATGTAAATCATACATTGAGTCCTTATTAATGATGTGTGTTGGAGTTGATACAATTTGTGAGAAACATTACTTAGACCATGGTCTAATAGAGATGATGAATAAGAGAGATGCTTGTTTACTAAGGAAAGATATATTAAATGCATGGAAAAGAGAATGCTCATTTTGATCACAAAAAAATGAGGATGATCCAAAAAGTGGTAGTTTATGGCATATAGAAGAGAAAGATAACTTCTTCTTTTACAAAACACCAAATACCATGGAAGATGTTCCATTTATTGTAGGCATCCAAACACATTGGATGAGAGAAATGATGGTCAAGCATTCACATAACTCTATTATAGCAATGGATTCGACATTTTCAACAAACAAATATGGTGTAAGTATAGAAATGTTAACTATATTTATTGATTTTATTTTTTACTCATTCATTTGTTTTATTTCAATAAATTATTATTTTTAAGTTGAACTCATGTGCAGTACGAGTTATATACATTGCTTGTTTTTTATAAGCAAGAGGCTGGTGTGCTTGTTGCATGGGCAATATGTTTGAGAAGTAGAGTTGAGGATATAAATGAATAATTAACAATGATCTATAGACAGGGGAAACAATTGAGAGATGATTGGCATGTCAATGCATTTATGATAGATGATGCTAGTGCAAAAATTGAAGCTATCGGATTTTTATTGGCCTTAATTTACACATTTAAACCAAAATTAACTCAATTTTAGTCATGATTTATGATATAAACTACAATTTTGCATTCATTTTCTTAGAATGTTATTGATCAATTTTTGCAATGTATATAGATCATCTTTTAATTGCCAAGTGCTTTTGTGTATTTGGCATGTGCGTAGGGCATGGCTAAAAAATGTGTACAAGTGAGTCAATATTTAATCAAAATATATCAAGCATCACTTATTTGAGTATGCAACTTCATATTATCTTTTCTAATATAGGTTCACAAGAAATAGGGATGTTGAAACAAACATGTTTGATAGATTGGGCGACATAATGCATGCAATGGGTGATAATGAAAATACCACCATTCACTTAATCAAACAATTCATGGAGGAGTTCAAGGAAGAGAAAACATTCAGTGATTATTTTCTAAAAACTTGGTGCCATGATGAAACCTGTATTGGTATGTTTGTCGATACTTTCATTTTTTTTGTATGTTTTTATTTACATGATTAAATTTATTATTTTTAGATAATAAAATATTTTTATATTTTCTTGTATAGCAATGTGGGCAAAAAATCTTTGAAATTTCCCGCATGCCAATCAAGAAACCAATGCCTCTATAGAGTCTTATCATTTCCATATCAAGAGTCATTATTTAAGTGATTGTGCCAAAAAATGTACAAGGAGAATGGGTTGGCTTATCCATACACTTCTTCATAGGATAGAGCCATTTTATAAAAATAAAAGATATCTGCAGTTATCTAGATTTTTCACTAACTTTAAAAAAGAAAGATATTATAGAACAACACTAGAGAGATAAAAAATAATACCATATTCAGATTGCTATCCTAATGATCTCCCCAATACATACAAAATAAGAAGTCAATCTGATCCTATGAAGTGGTACATTGTTAGAAAATTTGGACCAAATTTGCATGTGTGTGATTGTCAATGGGCACAAAGAGGAAACACATGTAAGCATGTGTTGAAGATTTTAGATCTTATAAAGAAAAACCAAGCAAATGAAAATGATCAAGTTGTTAGTAAGTTTCTTCTAACATTTGACTATTATATAGATTTACTTTCAAAGTTTATGTTTTCTTTGAACTAACAAAAAATGAATTGAACTACAGAAGGTGTTACTCCATTGGTTGATCATGGAAATAATGGTTGAGAGAGTTCTTGTCATGAGAATAATATCATTGATAATTTTTATTTATCTTTCATAGTAAAAATAATTATTGATTTTTTTTTATGATTCTTAATCTTAATAAATTATTATTCAAAGTGCAGATGCATATAATCTGTTAGAAGATCAAGAAGTGATTGGAGTTCAAAGTGCTCAAGACCAAAGAATTGGTAACTCTCAATGCCATGAATTTTCAATTAAAATATTTATTTTTTATTTAACTTAATTTTTATTTTTGTATAGATCGTTGGAATTCATCAACTCCTTCCAATGATGTGTATCAAAATGCTTTGGATTATATGAATCTATTATTCCAAAATCTACCACCTGGAGAAGATGTAAAACTCATATTTACTAAATTTTTTGAGAGATTTAAAAAAGATTTTCATGCATCTATGTCTTCCCTTTCAAAGTTTACAACAATCCCTAGTATTGAGAACATGCCCATGGGATGAATACCACCATGGTTTAGTCCAACCAAACTACACAAAAAACATATTGTTCTCCAAAGACATAGTGACATTCATCAAGAATCAAATGAAAGAGTTGTAGAGCAAGAAGAGTTTCAATTCCATTCCATATCTCACAGAAAGAAAAATAAAAAGAAGGTCTTACATCATTCAAACATAGCCATACAAGAAGAAACAACTACTATCATGGAACATGGTTAGTACATTTATTTTAATTTGTTTTAGTAATTTTCATAATAATAGTTCTTCCTCTTATTTACGTGTAAAATTATTTGATTGTAGCTTTGAAGGATGTAGAGAATACATGCCAACATCGATTGCCCTTCTCTATTGATTTGAACCAATCAACAATAGATGAAATGCAAACTATAGATGGTAATATTTAATGATTAAATATGTTAATTCATTAATTATAGTTTTTTCATTCTTTGTTTCTTCTAACATCCTTTCTATACTTAATTAAATAATTAGCATGTACAATTTGTAAAACTCAACCATCATCAGCTATTGGTGTTATCCCCACTCAATCATTTGAACAAAGGATTTTAGGTAATTAAGAATCTCAATATTACTAATATATTAACTACATATTATACTTCTAAATGAATGAATAATTTGTGTTGGCTAATTAATTATACATGTCATTGCAAGTTAAGATGGTGAAAAGAATAGTGGACAACATGAGCTACCATTTTGTATCGATCTTAATCAACTACCAGGAACAATGTAAGCAATGCAAACTAGTGAAGGTAACATCATTATTAAATATTTTTCGTACAATTTTAAAAGTTAACTTTATAGATTTTTTTAACAACCAAAGTATATGTTTATATGCAGGTTTTAATGAAATTAGCATGAGGAGTTATCATCAACACTATTACAAATAATCAATATACTTTACTAAATTTTCCAATGTTTTGATAGTTTAGAATACATTTAATACTACAATGTTGAGTTTGGGGGGGGGGGGGGAGGGGAAGAGACTTATTCAATGTGTAAGTTTAATTACTTCTCATTTTGACAATGACATTTTGGATGGAGTAGCTTGATAATTCACAATAGATTCATCATTTATATAGGTACTTTATATATAACATATGACAATGATTTTTATTAAAATTATTGATGTTCTTGACCTTAACTTATTTGGGAAAAGAGAATATAATTTTTCCATCTTCTTTTATGTTTTACTATAATTTTCTTTTGTAGTTTGAATGACTATTTAACTTATAAATTCTCTATTAGAGGTTAATGAACTTGCATTTTTGTTACCAACCTAATATTACATGGAATCAAGAAACAAGTGATGTTATGCAACAATGTTGAAGTGATTTAAGTTCTATGTTTTCAAATGCATTTACTTGATATCTTCATTTAAAAATTTGAATGTCTTGTAAATGTTTTTCTAGTTAACTAGGACTATTTATAAATACATAGTTGTAAGTTCTCAAGTCAAAGTATTTATCTTATAGGTTAGTGGGATAACAATCAAAAGAACGCTTCAAAAGTAATTATATTTAATTTTTTTACTAGATGGACTATTCTAGGTTAGTAGAATATTTAAGGTTTAATCTTAGTAATTCAAAAAAATTCTCTTTTTATTTCAAAAAGTTGTGTAGTTTGAATCATAGTATACTTAACTATTAATGTTTTCTTTGCAACAAAAATCTAAATAGAGACATGATAACATCAAATCAACTATACATTCACTTATAGGGGTTGAAGACTACATTGGAGAAGTTTTAAATGCTAGTAATTAAAACATTAGGTCATGTTATCACATAAATTTGTATAGTTGGAATCATAGCCTATTTAGCAAGTATTATTCTTTTTTCAACAAAAGTCTAACTAGAGAAGGGATAACTTGAAATCAAAAAAACATTCATGTATAGTAACTTTAAAATACAACCTTTTATTTATTAAGTTAACAAAATTTTATTACCTGTAGGTTTATGTTATGTTGCAATACCATTATGTTGCAATACCAAAGTGAATATAATATATTTTACATTTAAATATAATATAATATAAAACTTGAACCTTAATCTAATTCTTAGATTTATTTTAAATATATTATAAAATTTATATTTAATATAATATAAAAAATAAACTTTAATCTAATTCTTAAATACAATATTATTTAAGTTTATAATCAAGAATAAGATTAGTACTAAGAATAAGTTATAACTTAGAATAAGTTTATAAGAATAAGATTAATCACACCTTATTTGATAAATTGTCTTCTTCTTTTTCTACTTTACAAGGTTCATTCAGATAAAGCTCTAGAAATTTGGTTGTAAGAATTAATTATACGAATATTATAAAATTGTATGTAAAAATATGTATTTTAATGTAATTATCCAATCTAAATATTCAAAATGCCTCTTTAGTAAATATGAGTGATCTTTAATGCTTTATAATTAGAAAATTGAGTATAGTTAAATGATCTCAAATTTAATATAAAAGTTTGAAAAAATATATATTAAGTCAATTTAAAACTAGTTCAAAATTTAAAAATTAATCTAACATTTATAAGATTAATTTAAAAATTCACAATTACATTGCAATGTTTTCTACAATATATAAGCTAAAATAAGGTTTCAATTCAATTCTATTGGTTTAAAAAAAAAATTGCATGTGAACAAACTAATCTTCAAACTTATCATGATCTAGTGATAGCCATTTCAATAAGACAACTGTTTCTATTCTATTAAAATATATAGTAAGTGGCACCAAACTATGGAGAAATAATTTTTGTGAGTTAAGTGGAGAATGAATAACAAATAAATGAATTTAAGATGATGTGAGGACACCAAACAATAGGACTAGGAGAGATTCTGCTTCTTATAATTATTTTATAACTTATATCATCTATTAACTAACCATACTAAATACAATTCTTTGACTAAGCCATCAATAGATTAAGAACAATTCATAGTAAAAATAATAATATGTTATAGCTTAACAACCAAATTATGTTATCATTGATTGTAAAACATAGTAGTACTAGTCTCTTTATTTTTTAGTTATGAACTAATAGGCTAGTATAATATTTTATGCCCACTCCCCTACCCTCTTTAGTACTTTGACATATTTTCTTAATTAACTTAAAATCTCACACTAACAATTCCCTTCCTAAAAATAGGAAAATAAAATAAAAATCTTCACTTAATTTATCCTTAATGGATATTTTTAAAAAGCTACTATCCTTTCCACCACAAAATAATATTTTTCTCTTTCTATAGAATGCCTAAATATTGTCTTTCACTGGTGAGATGCACAGACGTTGACATGAGATGTGCCTAGAGATCTACATTGAAATTGTAGGAGGTAACAGTGACGTTGATGTGCAGGGGTTGGGAGATCACGGTATGTCCAGTTAGACATTTCAATGATAGTGGTAGGGTACAGGCTAGGGCTAGCGGCTGGGGTAAACAAAATAGTTTAACCTTTAGCCATTGCCAAATAATTTACGTCTTCTCCATGGTGGGTGGCTTTTCAAAGACATGGGAATGTGTGGAAGGTGGTCCCACCCTTTTATCCACTTGGGAAGTCATGTTGTGGGTGGTCAATGTATTGGGGAGAGGGAAGGTCACCGATCCCAAGGGCCTCTCTCTCCCACATAACATGTACGCCCCTTTGATTGCTGCCCCTTTTTTGTTTAAAAGTTTATTTTATTTATAAAAATTACAAGTTTCCCCCTTTGGTGATTATGAGAGTCAATTTTCTTGGGGAGAGGAACGTAAGGGTTTATTTTTATTTATTTGTCTGGTGGAATGATTTGACCTCCCTCTAGGAACTTAAACCACTAAGTACATGCTACTTGGGTTATTATTCTAGAGTACTAGCTATGGCTTAGTCTCCTAGGTATTTATTGTTTTTGAGTCTTATCTCTTTGTTGACATATTATTATATTAGTATTCTATGTAGTGGATTTTATTGTATATTCTTCCTTCTTTTTTTATTGGTTTTTATTAAAAAGTAGATTTCCACTACTCCTTACACAAAATCCAGAGATTTGGATACTCACTTACAGGCTTATTTACTTATACATTTTATTGGTGCTATATTTCTACTTAGTTATTCATCCCTATTCAATAGTTATGATATTAGTCTTGTTTTGGAAATAGTTTGATGGTGTACTAACATTCTAACATATTTGTGCAGATTAAAAGAAATTTATCAAATTCTCTCTAAGGCTAGGCATATTATATGTGATGCTTTTGGAAAAAATAGCAAGTATAAACATTTAGGTCAAATTAAATCCATCTACAATTTACTAATTCCAATCCTTTTTGTCTACTATGAAAAGCTGAAGTGATATTTCTCATTGAATTAATTATATCATACAAATTCCTTTTACATAATCAACATATTTGAAAGAAATGCAGTCTCCTCATAGCATCTCATGGCTTTAAAAAATATGCATATACTTGATTTTTTTTCGATGATCTTTAAATAAAATGGATTCTCTATTTGAAATGATTACTCTCTAATTTCCAACTATATCACCAATTATATTCAAATCATCATTAATTACTTGAAAAAACACATTACTAACTTTAATAGAATTACATTTCTACAAGCTCTAATATTGCCAGCATGCAATCCTACATCACAAAAAATGAACAAGATGGGAGTCTCTCCATTACACAAGCAATACAAAAATGATAGGTTTCTTTTCTTTCCCAAGCTTCTTCTACCCATGAGAAAATTCAAACTTTCCTTTCTTATGGGTCCAAAAGGAAAAAACCTACAACAAGAACACAAAACCAACAACCATGGAGGCTCACCTCCCATCCTAGGCTTCCCAAGAGGTCACCATCGAGCTGGAGAAAAAAGGCCTAGATGGGATACACACAAACAGTTGCAAATGGATACATTCACACATCACAACACCAACACATAACAATCCCTTCCATGGCTTGCAAATCGATTCACCATTGGAATCAAGAATGCATTGGGTGAAGGTAGGCTCTTCAAGAGGAGAATGCCATATCCATAACACAAACTGAAATTTCATTTTATTTTATTTTTTCTCTCAAGGCTATCATAAAATTGCCTCCTTCTTACACAAACCCTTATACCTCACAAAACAACAAAAAGCATATGGCATCAATGGAGCCCATACTCCATGAAAGGATGAAACACCTCCTCATCATGAGTTAAACTTTCTCAACTATAGTGTTGAGCCCAACTAACCCCTTCACCCAAGGCTTCTCTTCCCTCCCAAGGGTGATTGAAGCCTTCACACCCATTAAAAAATCAACACTCAAAACTAAACAAGGAGATCAAGAAGAAAATCAAGAAAATACATGTACCACAATGCACAATCACACCATCACAAAACAATACCAATATTTAAAATAACAATACATGAATCCATAGAAACACTAAATGCTTTTAGATTCATTATACAATGCTACAAATGGTTATGGTTTGAGCACCAACCTTGGTCAAAGCTAAAGGAAATGATAGTTGATGAAGAGCTCCCTTGGCCTCCCTCCAAAACTCTAAGTATCTCTAAACTTTGAGAGTGGGTGAACACCCCACTAGTTTGTCAAAGTTCACTAAAAAGACTCTCTCACTATCTCTTTTTTGAAAAAACATCAAGCCATTGTCTCTTACAACTTTGTCTGTACAAAATTTGTTAGTTTGGCCAAGTGGAAAGATGGGAATGGACTGATGGGACAACTCAATTTTCGAATTGGTGGAAGAATGCCTTGGTTAAGGGACCCCTTAGGCTAGCTAAACAATACAATGGTCAAATTTAGGCCCCTAACATGTAATGCTAACAAATAGGTAGCTTATTTTCACAAAAAAAAAAACTTTGGGACAACCTATTGACCCTGTAAAATCCTTGTCAAGTTTGAATTCGAAATTCCCTTTGATGGTGACCCATTTTATCCTTTGTCCAAGTGGATTTTCTTAAATCTTTTAAAAAGCAATTAGTTTAAGGTTAAGTTCTTCCATGGCCAAAATCCTAGGTGAGATGTCATTATCATACAAACAATCACAAGTGTCAAGTGACACATTTGAAACACATTACACATCACCATGACATATCCCTAATGTATTTATGAAATTAGATTTTCCACACACATGCAAACTTATGTTGATGAAATAAACACATCACAATGATGCTTTTTAATCTTCCAAAGGTTTGCCTTGGATAAACTATGTCCACGTAAGTTTTGACCTTGTTTTATCGATTAAATTCCATTGTTCAATTGCCTACACACTAAACTCAGACATCAGTAATCTAATGAAAATCATATAAAAATACATGTGTATAGATGCATGACAATCTTAACATTTCCAAAATCAACATATTCAAATTTCCATAATTTACCTTTCTTTTTCTAATCATTTTCATATAAAAATAATTCCAAACATCAAGATATCAAAATTTGCTTATTGACATTAATTTCTAATCAAAAGATCAACTAGCATTTTGAATCACATCATAATTCATTTCCTATCATAACAATGAAATGTTGAATCTATACTATTAAATTAGCCAACATGAGGATTAGTTCCAAATGCACATTTTAGATTAAAGTTATAAGAATATGAGCATCTTAACTAATATCCTCTGATTCAGTTAAATAAAGTTTGGTTGCTAAAAATATCCCATTATCATTATGAGATAATTTGTTATAAAGTATATCAATTATTTTAGGTAACATGATGTTTGCATAGTCATGTCACATAGTTTCAGAATCCAACATAGAATAATTTGATTGTACTTTATTGGTCCATAAAATCTTTCCTTATAATACCAAGATAACCACTTAATTAACTTATTGATTTCTACTATGTAGACCTTTATCCAAATTGATAAGAATTTTCATCTTAGGAATATTATTCACAAGAGTGGGTGCTGATTCATCTTCCCATAATAACCATATAATTCAATTATCTTAATAGGCCATAAAATATCACAAACCCATCAACATAGTTTTTAAGTTATGTCATCTCAAGCCTTTATCCCATAGGTCTTAGATTATCAATGTAGTATAATTTTGAATAGGGTACTTAGTATGGAAATAATTAAAATATATACATTAGTATAACTAAGATCTTAGGTTCATTATAGATAAGGAACATGTCAAACATGGCATACTTAGATCCCAAAACCTTCTTACCATCATTTTGTCATAAGGCGTATGGTAACAATATATAATTCACATTCTAATACACTAGAGACAGAAACATGACATTTCCTCTCTTACATTTCATAGCTCTAACCATATTTGTGTTATTAAGATTTATAATGGGGTACTAGGGAAGGGGATATACACCCACGAGTAATGCTAAGGGAGATATTGTTAGATATATTTTTAGCGCTCCCCTCAGGATTCCTGATAAGGGCTTAACTAATTTATGTGTACTATAAGTTGAGTAGTTGTATCAAGCATTGATAGATGGGTATATGCACCGAGTTTTGGTGCCAAAAAGGTGACAACTCTTTTTTTTTTCTATTTTGAATAGTGAGTACGTGCTATAGCATGTATGCGCTTTTAAAAAAGTGAATTTTTATAAATGGCTTGCATAACCGCAACCCATCATTTTCATCTCAATTTTTTAGCATTCCTACATCAACAACGTGTATGCAAGTTGAAAAAACAAAGGTTTTCACCATCCCCCTTGCCAACATGCCTCCTCGCCGGTAAAATCCAAGATCACAAGCACACCCATACCAACACCGTATGTAATCTAAACTTCATTTTGCATTGTATGATATGTTTTTCATATTGTTTTGTAGGTTTTTTATATTATTTTGTAGGGTTTTTACAATTTTTATTTAGATTTGTTTATTTATTTAGATTTCAATTGATTTTTTATTAGGAAATGTCCATAATCAACCGACAAATCTATAAGAACCTCAAAACCAAAACCCTCCCCAAGAAGAACAACAAATTCCACAACTCGAACTAATTGCAAGACCTCTACCAAGCACACAAGAAAATATAATAAATGAAATAGAGAGAGGCAAAACTGAATTAGAAGGACTCATTGCTCGGTTGAAAGAATCTAGACAAACCAATCCAATGAGGGCTTAATTGGAATCATCTCTTGAATCCATTAAGACCCAGATAGCCTCAGTTAGCAATTAGTTAGATATTTGGTGGGTTAAGATGGATGAACAAAAAAAAATAATGCAAATAAATTGTCATATGAAGATTTTTTTTTTTAAATATCAAAAGGTAGAATATGTGCATTATTTACAAAACCCGGTGAGAAAAATACTGTTAGAGAGGGTACTAAATGGTTCCCCATCCATTGGTGCATACATGATGCTATTAGAAATATTTTTTGGGATAGATGGCAGATGATTTTTGATGCCCCTCCTTGCAACAATCATGAGGTTCCCATGTATTTTTTGAAGAAATTATATTGTGAGTTTTTCCTTGGGGAGATCCCTAATTATTTTGATATATTAGACTCCTAGGGTATAGGTGGGGTGTCATCATTTGAGAGGTCAGGAGCACATCATGACACTAATGTAGTTAGGGCACCTGCGGTCAAGCCATAGCGCGAGCATGTGACTATTCCTTCAGTTGTGAAGGAACATGTAGAGGTCAGCACTCTAGGGACCATTAACATTTTGATGTAGACCCTTGTCCATTCCACAAGCCCATTAGTTGAGGGGGAGCCTTTTGTGCATCATGGTCACATGTGCACTTCATGCAGATCCTTATGCACATTTGGCACTCATGTTGGAGATAGTGTAGATGATGGGCTCGTCACTAATCAGTTCTTGAATGACACATTTGGCATTGACAGACAGGTAAATTACAATTATAATTTACTAATTTGATCACATTTCATATGTATAGTGAAAGATTAATTAATTAGCATTTATTAACATTGTTCAAAATTCAGGGTCAGAGTGTTGGCGAGCCTAGCAGCGATCCTCCGGCCCCATTTTTTGTCCCCTCCACAAGTCCAGAGGTAAGTATCAATTTAATCATTTAAATTAATACATATATTTATTAAGTAATTATATTAAGAATTTATGAAAAAATTATGCATGTGCTTTAGTTCTCTACTAGATTGTTAACCTTTACTACGAACATGAAGCATAGACATTATACGAGCTATGTATAGGTACATTTGTTTCATGTTAATTTAATTAATTTAATTATAATTGTTTCAAGTTTCATGTTACATGTAACATGTATTGTATTACATGCATCTCATGACATCAGACACTCCTCCTCATCTTCGACAGTCCCTTGATCGTAGAGTGGCCATAGCTATGGCTAGCCCATAGCCATTGACTGAGGTATGAAAGAATTTTCTTGGTTTTAGTTGTTTTTTATAATAGTTAGTATCAACATTTCTAATGTTATTTATAAGTGATTATATTTATTGAATTATTGTAGGGTCTCATCATGGCTGATTATCCACGAGCCTTCGAGGTGGACTTACAGAGTGACTATTTGATGGCGGTAAGAAAATAATTAATTTTGTGTCTACATATATTTGATTTCAATCTATAATAAATATTGATTCATATCTACTTTTTTTGTATCATCTTGAGTTAGAGAAGAGCCTCAACAAGAGGACGAGTGAGCATGTTAGGAGGACCCCATCATCTCCACCGTCACCCTCAACATGATGATAGAAGACGTCAAAAGATTTGTTTCCTTCCCCTTGTGGGAAGGAAAAGATATAGTTGATCTAGACATTTATATATATAGGCATCAATGGACATATTCGATACAAATTTGATGTATGTGACATTTTATATTTGATGTATGACATTTATTTGATGTATGACATTATTTGACTTATGACATTATTGGTTAATATATGATACGTTTTTTCATATATGACATTATTGGTTATCATTTTATATTATATGTTTTTTCATGTATGACATTAAATTAGATATGTGCATGTAAGTTGAAAGCTGAGGATGATTTAATGGTTAATAAGTGGGTGTTTTTATTAAGATGATCCTAATGATCAGCACATTTGCATCGAGGTTGTCTAAGGTAGCGCTCATTGTAGTCTTATGCTATATGAAAATCCATATGCAGATGCTATTTTGAATAAGTTTGTTTTTGTCCCTTGATTGCAATCTTGGCTCCATGATGTTTTGATTTAGGAGGTGGTTAGATGGAACTATGAATATCTTTAAGTAATAAATTGTATTAATTTTGATTTAATTTATTATTAAAGATTTCAATGGATACAACTTTGCTCTAAATATTTCTTCATTATAGGTTTAGTTATACCATTTTTACAATATGAATCTTCATGGTCGCTTGTGGCTCTTCTCTAGTACTTATTTTTCTAATCTTTATAAATAATAAATAATTTAGTTACAATAGAGTTTTAGTCTTTTATGAAAATAATTTTTTGATGGA
Source organism: Cupressus sempervirens (assembly GCA_028749045.1). NCBI lineage: Eukaryota > Viridiplantae > Streptophyta > Pinopsida > Cupressales > Cupressaceae > Cupressus > Cupressus sempervirens. The sequence goes on from CM053789.1 coordinate 63,284,631, forward strand.
AGATTTTTCATTTAAAATTGTCTTACATTTAGTAAAATTGATTTTGTTGGATGCTTAAAGATATTTCAACTTCATCAATAGACAAATGGCCTATTGACAATTATATTTGTTTGAAATTACTCTATCCAACAAAATTAGATCAAAATTTCTCTAAACATTTATGTTAAAAATAAGATAAAAATTTGATCACAAGTGGTCACAAAGTTTGTGTAGAAGAAAAAATCATTGTTACAAAAAGAATATAGACAAGAAGAAAAAACATAATTAGCTTGTTGAGCTTCAATACATAACCACCATTCTTTATCATCAATTTAAAAATGTTAGAGATGGTAGAGAAAAGATGGATTATTTTCAAAAAAGGTGATTTTAAAAATCATAAATGTAACATAATCACTAATAGTTTTATGTGCTTTCATACATTAATGAGTGTAACATAATCACCAGTTGATTGGAGTGTGTTGTTATTATTCTATGGTAACTAGATTAAGGTAAAAATAAAAGTTTAATAAATAGTAATGATGTATAGGAAAGAGAGATATCTCACATGAGAGGGGGACGAATCTAAGATGACGCATAAGATACTTTTAAGAGGGAGCTATACTTGTTAACAAATTTACAATGCATGTTCTGGAAAATCATAGAGCATCTTTAAAAGGAAATAAAAGAGTATGACAAGTGGAAGGAACATGTTGTTTTGTAGACTCATATTCAAATTTGGGTGTTGATTTTCTAATGAAGGATTCAAGCACTGCAATTTGGTAGTTTTGTGAATGTTATCCATGTATCTCAGTCTATCCTTGTATCTCACTCTCTCTTATTTGCACCCTCTTTATATTTCTACTTTTTTCATATCTATGTAACCATCTATCCTCTTTATCTCCCCCTCACTAATGCAGAGATGTTGAGCAAGAAGTGAGGTTTAAGCACTTTCTTCTTCCTAATCTACCAAACTAAACTTGTGGCCTTCCTAATATCTTACTCCTTTAGGATATCATTTTTGTGGCCTATCCAAAGTGATAAGGTCATTTGTGGACTCCTCCTAGGTGAGTACTTCTCCAATCAAGATCTTGCACCTTTTTGTTTTAGGGACACTAGCCCTATTCCAAGCCAATAATTGTACCTCTTCACTAATGGATTCATCAACCCCAAGTTTCTATTGGGACACCTTCCTTATGTTGAATTGATTGAGAATCAACTCTTGGTTTAACCCTCCAATTGTCATATAGTATAAAATGTTGACTATAATAGAATTTCTTATAGGTCTCCTACTCTGATTTTCTGGACTTAAATTCCTCTTAGGTTGAAATATAACTATTCGGTGGGTAGATTTAGACACCCTTTTGGAATTTATTTAAGAATCCCAAGGCCAGATTCCCAATTCATTCCTGTAGCACCTAACCCATGTAAAGTACATAGACCTAATAAGGTCACACTAGGTTTGGTTTTCAAAGTAATTACTAGATAATTGGTGCATGGCCTTAGACCTCCTCTACTAACCAAAAATAACTCAAATCCACCACTAAAATACCTATCAATTCAATTCAACATTTAAAAATCTTTTTGGTCTCAATCCTACTTGAATACACTAAGCTATTCAACTTAGGGACTAATGCAAACATGGTTTTTCCATCGAAACATGTCCTGAGCTCTAGGAATCTATAATTATACGCTCCTTACTTTAATTTTCTAAAATCTTAGAGAATTCCACTAGTTCAAATACAAGTTAGGGCTTCATTTGTGGAATGAGCTCTTAACAAGCCTTTTCTTAGATTGTTTCTAGAAAACTTGCCTTAAACACTTTAAATCAAAACTAAACTATCTCAAACCAATTTAAAATATCACAATAACACAAAGGATCTTCAAAAAATCAACTTAGTTTATAAGAATCGCCACAGATACGATCGCACAACTAAAACCATACTCCCTAAGACACTTATCTAACATGTACCATGCTTACTAACCTTGTAATGAGATTTAAAGTTGAGGGGATAGACCTATAGTAGGATATTTGTCTTAAAAAGGATAGTGTTTGAGTTTTGGAACATGGTTGTGATAAAAAAACATTGATGTTTCCATCTTTAATTGGTTAGAAAAGTGTTGGCACATGTGGGATTGACCAAGCCCTAGGAACAAGGGTTCTAAGGGTTCTAAAAGGGTGAATTGGGGATTTTGGGGTTGGGTAACCCTTAGATTGAAATTGAGTGTGGAATCTCCTAATTAAAGACATTTTAAGAGACTGTGAAAAATTTGGAAACCAGATCTTAAGTCTTCATATCAGTTGCTTTGTAATTGCATCATTCTTACATTGTTGGAAACAGGGGCAGCATGAAGGATCTCTAATATTTTCCAAAGGAAGGGTATCTAAGTTTTATATATGTTTTGTGAAAGGATAAAGGGTATCCAAAAAATCCATTTTTTCAAGGATTATTTTAAGAAAAACAAATTTTTTTGATCAATTTGTCTTGTTGTTGTCGCAGAATTGGAAAAACTTGCATTAACAACATTTGGGTACATTGAGCATTTAGGCTTAGAAGGTATTGAAACTGAAAGATATTGATTGGAACATGTTAGATATACCAAAAATTACCTATTGATCCCTTAAAACCTCCTAGAGTTGCCTATTTGTAAATTTTGCCCATCAAGACCTAGAAGGGTCTCTTGGAACACTTCCACACTTTTGCTCATTTTGGGTTGTTTAAAGGGCTCATCATACTTTCCTCTACATCAAAAGGGGACAAGATGAGGTTGGGGATAGGGTTTACCCACTCACCCAGAGCTAACAGAGCAGACAGTTTGATCCCATGATGAAAGGTGAGAGAGATTTGGTACTAGCCAACACTGCAAGTTTTAGCATCACCCAAGATGGCATTGTAAAATGAAAATGGAGTGTGATCTTTAAAAAGTGAGAGAGTTTATTGTAGGTCCCTGCAACACAATCCTGTAGGAACTAGAATCGCATCCATACCTCGCAGGAGCTCCGAGATATGCCCCGTCAAAGATCATAGCCCTATGGCATTTAGTGACCCTTACAGACGTTCTGGTTGGGCATGCTTGAGAATGTTTGAGTGCTGAAGGGGACAAGAGAAGGTTGGGGAAAGGTTTTACCTAGCCACTCAGAGCTAACAGAGTAGACAGTTCGATCCCACGATGAAAGGTGAGAGAGATTTGGTAGTTGGCACCTTTATACTGGCCAACACTACAAGTTTTAGCATCACCTGAGATGGCATTGTGAAATAAAAATGGAGTTTGATCTCCAAAAAGTGAGAGGTTATTGTAGGCCTCTGCAACATGGTCCTATAGGAACTAGAATCACATCCATACCTCACACGAGCTCCAAGATATGCCCCGTCAAAGATCACAACCCTATGGCATTTAGTGACCCTTAGGGACGTTTCGGTTCGGCGTGCCCAAGAATGTTCGAGCGATGAAGGGGATTGGACAAGTTTGGGGATAGAGTTTACCCAACCACCTAGAGCTAATAGAGTAGACAGTTCAATCCCACGACGAAAGGTGAGAGAGATTTGGCAGTTGGCAACTTTGTACTAGCCAAAACTGCAAGTTTTAGCATCACCTGAGATGGCTTAGTAAAATAAAAATGGAGTGTGATCTCCAAAAAGTGAGAGAGGTTATTGTAGGTCTCTACAACATGGTCCTGTAGGAACTAGAATCAAATCCATACGTAACATGAGCTCTGAGATATGCCCCATCAAAGATCACAACCCTATGGCATTTAGTGACCCTTAGGGACATTTCAGTTTAGCATGCCCAAGATTGTTTAAGCGCTAAAGGGAATAGGATGAGGTTGGGAATAGGGTTTATCTAGAGCTAATGGAGCAGACAGTTTGATCTCATAACAAAAGTTAAGAGAGATTTGGTAGTTGGCAACTTTGTACTGGCCAACACTACAAGTTTCAGCATCACCCGAGATGGTGTCATAAAATGAAAATGGAGTGTGATATCCAAAAAGAGAGAGCGAATATTGTATGTCATCACAACACAGTCTTGTAGGAACTAAAATTGCATCCATACCTCACACGAGCTCCAAGATATGCCTCGTCAAAGATCATAGCCCTATAGCATTTAGAGACCCTTATGGACATTCTGATTTGGTGTGCCCGAGAATTTTTGAGCACTAAAGGGGATGGGATGAGGTTGGGGATAGGGTTTTCTAGGCCACCTAAAGCTAATAGAGTAGACAATTTGATTCCATGATGAAAGGTGAGAGAGATTTGGCAGTTGGCAACTTTGTACTAGCCAACACTACAAGTTTTAACATCACTTGAGATGGCATTGTAAAATGAAAAAAAAGTGTGATCTCCAAAAAGTGAGATAGGTTATTGTAGGTCTCTACAACACAATCCTATAGGAATTGGAATCGCATCCATACCTCACATGAGCTCTGAGATATGCCTGATCAAAGATCACAACACTATTGCATTTAGTGACCCTTAGGGACATTTCGGTTCAGTGTGCCCAAGAATGTTTGAGTGCTAAAGGGGATAGGAAGGTTGGGGATATAGTTTAACCAGCCACCTAGAGCTAACGGAGTAGATAGTTCAATCCCACGATGAAAGGTGAGAGAGATTTGGCAGTTGGTAACTTTGTACTAGCCAACACTGCAAGTTTCAACATCACTCAAAATGGCGTCATAAAATGAAAATAGAGTGTGATATCCAAAAAGTGAGAGAGGTTATTGTAGGTTTTTGCAACACAATCTTTTAGGAACTAGAATCACATCCATACCTCGCATGAGCTCTGAGATATGCCTCATCAAAGATTGTAGCCCTATGGCATTTAATGACCCTTAGGGACATTTTCGTTCAGTGTGCCCGAGAACATTTGAGCACCAAAGGGGACAAGACAAGGTTGGGGATAGGGTTTACCCAACCACCTAGAGCTAATAGAGAAGATAGTTCAATCCCATGATGAAAGGTGAGAGAGATTTGGCAGTTAGCAACTTTGTACTAGCCAACACTGCAAGTTTCAGTATCACCTGAGACGACATCATAAAATAAAAATGAAGTGTCATCTCCAAAAAGTGAGAGAGATTATTGTAGGTCACTACAACATGGTCCTATAGGAGCTAGAATCATATCCATACCTCACACGGGCTTCGAGATATACCTTGTCAAAGATTGCAGCCCTACAACATTTAGTGACCCTTAGGGACATTTTGGTTCAATGTTCTTGAGAACATTTGATCACTAAAGGGGATAAGATGAGGTCAGGGATAGGGTTTACCCGGCCATCCGAAGCTAACGAAGTAGACAGTTCAATCCAATGATGAAAGGTGATAGAGATTTGGCAGTTGGTGTATGCGTGAAAATGTAGCCTATGCTAACACACACACTTCAACCTGGTCTTTATTTGCATATTCATCCCGGAATGAACATTGGATTGTTCATCCGAAAATCAGCTGCCAAGGCAACCTATTTCCTTCTATCTAAAGGGAATTGCTTGTTAGATATTCTCAAATTTGAGGTGTTAAAAAACCAGACCCTCTAAGAACGAAGTATTTAAAAGAAAATGCAGCTAATCTATATGAGAATGCAGATTAATCTAGAATGGAGTATGCACGTTTAATCTAAGAACATGTAAAACAAGATTATGCTAAAATGTATGCATATTATGCTAAATGAGATTAAACTAGAAAATGAATATCTTATGAAAGTATTAAACTCAAATGAATGCACAATCCAGCAGCAATTTGATGCAAATTCTCATTCAACCTCTCTCAAAATGAAGAGATGAGGGTCTCTTAAATAGACTTTCCTGGAATCCATCAATGGTTGAAATTGATTTCAATCAACGGTCAGGATTGAAGATGAAATTTAGTCATAAAGGAAGATTCCCAAATTAAAGGGAGTTAACTAATTTAATTTGAGTAAAATAAGGAGTTAACTTATTCAATTTGAGTAGAATAAGGAGTTAACTGATTTAATTACTTTTTGATCAATAGTGAACTGGAAATTTTCCTTTTTGAATTGAAGAGAGATTTTGGTGAGATATTTAATTTAATAAAATGAGATATACTCTCATAATTACCTTTTCTATTTAATTAAATAATCCTTTAATTAATTAGAGACACTTTTCTTATTTAATTAAATAACTTCATTTAATTAATTAGGAATGGCTTCCCATTTAATTAAATAACTTTATTTAATTAATTAGAACTAAGTACTCCATTTAATTAAATAATTTCATTTAATTAATTAAAATAGGCACATTTATTAAATTAAATAAATTTAATTCCATAGTACATTAGCCTTAAGATATAATTTAATTTAATTAAAGTATAAATACTTAGTAATTAAATTAAATATTAATCAATAGGTTTAATGTGACTAATATGAGTAAATACTATAGGAATTAAATAATAAGCATGATGAATGCAGATTAGGGTTTTCTGCATCTGACAATTAAGTAAAGTAGCGAGTAGCTGAATAAGAATTTGCCTAATGAAATAGGACTTTAGGATTGGTCAGAAATAGACCAGAATTGGTTGAGACGGCAATTAGCCAATTTTGGGGTATTACATTTTGCCCCTCTTTGAATGAATGTATGAGCAACACGTTCCATTCAAAGAAAATAAAAAAGCATGATGCGAGGATCAAGAAATGAGATTGGTTCTGAAATTGATGATACGAAGACCAATTGATAAGCTTTTAAGGACTATCTCTAGAATAGAGCTTAATCCCAAGGAATCCGAGTAGAGCACCTAGATACCTAAGATTGGTAGCATTTAGAAGACTATCTCCAGAACAGAGCGTAATCTTTAAGAATCCAAATAGAACGTCTAGATACCTAAAATTGATAAGTATTTAAAAGGTTTCTTAGAAACGAAGTTTAACCTTTAAGGATCTAGATAAAACACCTAGATACTTGAGAGTAATAGTATTTAGAAGACTATCTTTAAAAAAGAGTGTAATCTTCAAGGATCTAGATAGAACACCTAGATACCTGAAATTGAAAGGATTTAGAAGATTATCTCCAGAACGAAGCTTAACCTTCAAGGATCTAGGTAGAACACCTAGATACCTAAAATTGATAAAAGATAACAAGGTTCAATCACGAGTCATCGAATCATCCCCAGAATAAGGCTTGATCCTCAGGAGTTGGGGTTTAGACTGTCCCAATACCTATCCATCAAACTCTGAGAAGAGTTGTTATCAGGTTGATCAATTGATGAAAAGATAAGATAGATGGCAAAGATGCCAAATAGAAGGAAACAAGATTCCTTGAGTGATGAGATGCCCCAAGTGATAAGGACATAAGATGGGAACCAGATGCCACAAGTAATAGTTATTTAATGATGTTTAATCATTTTGCCCCCTCGGGAGCGAAATCAAAAGATCACACACCAGAAATATGATTTGAAGCAGTATATCATGAGATATAGGAAGAATCGGAGATTCAACAGAATATAGAAGAGATCAAAACGATTGAAAGAAGATTTAGGGTTGATTTGAAATGATTGCAAAATTGCAAAGACCAAGTTTGACCAAATGTTGACCATATTTAGCCTTAGTTGACTTGAGTTGACTATTTTCAAAATGAATTTTGAAAATATGGAGAATGTAAAGTTGAAAAGATTCCAAGAATCACAAAGTATCAGAAATATTTGGGTTGCACAAGTGTTCGATCGTGTCGGTCTCCAAAATTTTAAAATGCACTTTTTAGGCTCTTAAGTGTGTCAAATTTTGAATTTGATCCCAAAAATAGATCCAGAATAGTCTAATTAGCCAAGGGTGTGATTTTTGTACAAATCCGAGCACTTTGAAAAATTTGGGTCAACAACTATATAAGGGCTTGAGGGGTCATTCTCAATTCATTTGTGCTTTTTTTCTTCTATTTATTTGAGCTCTGAGAGAGAGATGGTAGTTAGCGTGAGACATCATTGATTTGAGCACTCCAGATGTCGCAGCCACCCAGCAGACTATGGACCACCAGTGAGTCATCGATTCCCTTCCTTTATACTTTTACTTTCATGCTTTACGAGGTCATTTATTGCATTTTTAAGCATGTTTTAGGATTGTCAATTTGGTCTTTGTGTGAGGCCTATCTCTTCTCACACGAAGAAACATGGTGCGTTGTTTCTTCATGCACGGTCGAAGGATCTTCATGCGGGACACATTAGGTTTCGCGTGAAGATTTAGATTCTTCGCTCAAGGTGATTCATTTCTCATGCAAGAATTTCTTTTGACACACGAACAACTCTTTTTTCATGCAAGAAGATCTTTTTTCGCATGATGGTGAGATTCTTCGCGTGAAGAAAGAATGATTCCGTGTGAAACTGGAGATCTTCGTGCGAGATTTCATAAATCTCGTGTGAAATTTCATGATAGTTTTGTTTAAAAGTTTTATTTTCGTACTCAAAAATTACTTTTTAATTGGTTTTGGTGTATCATTTCGACTTGATACTAATCGTTTCATTTGTTGTTTGTTGTTTGTTGTGTGTAGGAGTCTTTTGGTGACATTTCATTCAGGTCTCATTATCCAGCATATGGGGAGTTATTGCAAAGTCTTGATGATGCAGATTGGGCTCACATTGCCCAATTAGGTTTGTCCTCTCTATGCCAGATTCTAACCGTGATGGTGAATCACAACTTACTCATAGCTTTAGTGGAGCATTTTCATTTGGAGATGAACACCTTCCACTTGCTAATGGACGAGATGACCATCACTCCGGAGGACATCTAGAGGATTTTGAGGATTCCTTTTCACGGCGCCTCAGTCATCTATGATACAGTGCCCTGAGTAGGGATAGAGGCATTATCTATTGTGTTGAGGAGAGAGTTACCGAGAGGTAGAGCTATCAGCTGGGATGACCTAATGCATACCTATGGACCAACATGTAGGTTGGCATCTATGTTGGGTATATTTTTGAGTTGCTTGTTATGTCTTGATAGAGGACAACATGGGTTGGAGTGTAGATGGGGTGCCATGCTTCGTAGGATGTTGGAGGCAACATAGATCTTCAGGTGGGGTCAATGCATGTTGGCCCACCTTTTCCATGAGATGCACAAGATCATCTTCCACGAGAAGAAGACCATGGCAATGGGGGTATATGTATTACAGATCTAGGCCTGGGAGCATCTTTCCATATGTCAAGAAATTTTTGAGGATGCTAGAGAGCCCATGGAGCCATACATATGCAGATATCGAGGGCATATTACTTAGGCCCACCTGGGTAAGACTGAGCACTGGTGGACGCATCTTGATGACTTGGTGTCTTTTGTAAGGCAATCCTGGAGAGAGATAGAGGACTGGGATGATGCCCCTAGAGAGCTTCCATGGATGTTTAGTTCTTGACCTTTGGCAAGCAGGACGACATCAATTATTGAGAGATTTTTTATTTCACGAGTGTGGCAGCAGTATGGCCATCCCTAGGACATTTCACATGAGTATTGTGCCTATGCTAGTGTGTAGAAGGATGTTAAGCAGGGATGGCCTCCATGGATGGATCCAGGGTGATCCATGATAGATATCCGCAGTCTAGCTGCAGTTCAGTGGGACTACCTACCAAAGGTAGTAGATGCAGGGATGATGCCTGCATATCAGATATTTTTGATTGGCCATCTCTTCCCATGCTTCACAGATCCACTAGGGATGGTAGGGTAGGTACATAGATAGGTGCCTCAGCAGTAGCAGGCACTGACACAGCTGCCAAGTTAGCCACAGATTCTGCCATAGGTCCAGTACCGGGTACAACAGATGCCTATTCCTCCACGTTAGATGGGATCAAACCCAGGTGCCGATGGCAGTGGGATAGGACATAATCGGCAAAGGAGGCAAAGGATAGAGGAGTAGGCCCCTAAGCAGGAGATACCATAGTAGTAGGCACCACCATAATCGGAGGCACCACCATAGTGGTAGGCACCAAAGATGCTCAATGAGGATATGATGGATCAGCCGATAGGTGGGGTGTAGGACATGGTATGACAGTATCATGAGCGGGTTCATTAGGCCTCCCAATAGTTGGGAGAGTTACAGATTATGGTGGCGATTCGGGATGTGTAGCTGGTGCAGCGACAGTGGGACACTGATCTTTGGAGAGAGCGCACTGAGACTGTAGAGCAGAGATTAGAGCTGGTGCAAGATGAGATCCACTTCCAGTTAGCTTGGGCAGTGTACTATTATGCAGCATATACAAGTGTAGTACGTGATGAGACACTCCAGGTACAACAATTTTCTCAATATGCGTGAGAGTCAGGCGAGATATGCCACCACCACCTCTGCCACCTATTGCCCCTACTCCTCCTGGAGGTGAGGGTTCAGGATAGAGATAGATGCTCTGTGCCTGATATTTGATTTTGATCCTTGGCTATGTATCGATTGGTGTGCCAGCACCACATGTATCATTTTTGATCGATTGCGCTCGAGTAGCGCCCATTTTTGTACTGACCCATTCTTTTGATATATATATATATATATATATGAGATCTTGAGATGAGTATTCCTGTGTACATGTCATTGTCTATTTTGTTTTACTTTGATGTAGATGAGATGTATGTTGTACTTAGATAGAATGCATATGTATGAACTGACATCTCACATAGTGTTGCATGTTTTTTCTTGATAGTCATAGGTATTCCATTGAGGAGCATGAATTGACAAACCAAATGCTTGTAGAACCATGGATAAATTTGATGCATGTGGAGTATGAACAGAAAGATCATTGAATTGCATTGAACAGAAAGATCATCGAATTGCATGCTTATGCAAATGAAGTATGTAATACAAGACTATGTTAAATGCAACCCTAGGTCTGGTTACCAAGCCTCGATATTTAATCATCACTAGATACAAAATAAAGCTCATAGGTCATACAATTCCCACTAACATTGCAATCATGGAAATATGAATATAAGATATGTTATTAGTTTGTCAGGATTAAATGTAAGCATTTGAGGCACAAGAAGCCAGAATGACCAAAACATTTGTCCCTTTTAATGTACCAAGTTAACATAAGCATCAGAGCATAAACGCTAGGATAACCTGAATGTTGCTTGCATGACAGGCACACCAAACACACAAGAGATCCCTCTTATGCTAAGTATTCAGTATTCATTCTATCTGCAATGACCCTTGCATTCATAACCTGAGACAAAAGTGCGCTAGATATACTCACAGTGATCTGTACGTTCACTTAGCAGGACGAGTATCAGTATTTACTATAGCATGAAGAGTTTACTCCAACAAACAAGAAGAACCAATGTTATTATCATATTCATATAAAGGGAGTCGAGGTACACATGACCATCCAATACGAGATGGAGAATCTTATAGTGGACACCCCTTTTATAGGAACGTATCAACTTGTTGGAACTAAACCATAGACAAAAAGCCAAGAAAAGATCATGCCTCTAGTAATTACTTCTCTAGTCGAAGATGACATCATCGGGTTGCTCAAGGAGATATGATAAAGCAAAAAGAAAGAAAACAAAGAAAAAGCTCAACATATCCAAACAAGTATATCATTTTTGAGTTCAATGTTTTTGGATTGATGTCAAGTATCAGTGTCCAGAACATGTTTGAAAGAAATCTCTTCAATAGGGTGACGACAATAGGTAGACACAGCTAAAATGACTGGTGACTGAGGTCAAAGAGGAATCTTTGTGATGAAGAACCTGAGAAAGACTAAGCGATAGTAGACAGACATAGCCAGGACGACTGGTGATTGATGTAGGAGATTTTTCATAAAGGAACCTGGAGACATGACCTTAGCAACAGTAGGCAAACACAGCTGAAACAACTGGTGACTATTGCAAAAGAGATTCTATGAGGAAAATCTCAAAAAAAGTGACATAGCAATAGTAGGAAGACATAGTGAGAATCACTAGTGACTATCGTGAAGGAGATTCTATGAAGAGAATCTCATAAAGAGAGTGACATTGGCGATAGTAGGTAGATGTAGTGAGGACCACTGGTGACTATTGTGAAGGAGATTCTATGAGGAGAATCTCAAAAGAGAGTGACACTGGTGATAGTAGGCAGATGCAGTGAGAACCACTGGTGACTATCATGAAGGAGATTCTATGAGGAGTATCTCAAAAATAGTGACACTAAGGGGGAATACCCCCAAGCTATGACAAGACTCAATCCATGGATACATGAGCAGGAAAAGTAGGAAAGTGAAAGCATGAAAGTGACTGTACTGAATAGCCAGAAGATGCATTGCAAGATGGAGCATTGGGAACAAGAGGTGCCTATTTACCAAGTTTTAACCTTCTTGGCAAGATATATATATATATATATATTTAAAACAAAAAAAAAAATTGGTGTTACCAAGGTGCCTATTGCTAGGTTTTCACCAGGGTAACAATTTTATTTTCAAATTTTTTAGATTTTTTATAGGACATATAGATATGTACAAAGAGCTTGCTAAGATTAAATCAACTGTAAAACCGCTTCAGGCAGAGAGTGTTGACAGGCTCTTTAAGCACTTCTCCTTCGGTTGTGGAAAGCTGATAGGCGCTAGATCCATATATTGCAGTAATGATGTAAGGACCGAGCCAGTTTGGTTCAAACTTTTCCTTTTGCATCCATTGTTCTTGATTCTTAGGGTTCTCTCTTGGGACAAGGTCACCTAGCTGGAAGTCACGTGGCCCGATCCTCTGATTGTAACTTTATGCCATTCTTTGTTGATATGCTCATAGATGATCACATGCCACTTGTCATCGTTCATCCAATAACACAAGCTCTTGAAGCCGAGCTATCTTGTAATCATCAGCAGTGATAAGGCCTTTCATAGAGATTCTCAAGGTAGGAATCTCTACCTCTATTGGAAGCACAACATCTTCCCCATACACCAACGCAAAAGGAGTTGTGCCTGTTGGAGTTCTAATGCTTTTCGTATATGCCCACAAGGTTGGGTTGATCTGGAGATGCCAATCTCTCCCTAACTTACTGACTATCTGATGAAGAATTTTGATGATCGCCTTATTGGATGCCTTAGCTTGGCCATTACCCTGGGAGTAATAAATTGAAGACCAATGTGTGATATTGAATTTCTTGCATAGTTTCTTGAGGTCTTTATTCTTGAACTATCCTCCATTGTCAGTAATGATTGAGGATGGTATACCATATCTACAGATGATGTAGTTTATGATGAAAAGTGCTACAATTTTTCCATCAGCAACTGTGAGAGGGATTGCCTCTACCCATTTTGTAAAATAATCTATAGCTGTGATAATGAACTTATGTCCATTGGAAGAGGTTGGGTAAATTTGCCCCACCAAGTCAAAGGCCCATTGTTGAAATGGCCATGTTGTAGTAGAGGGAATCAACTCTTTGGCTGAAGTGTGAATGAGATTCTTGTGTAGCTAACACTACTTGTAGGACCTAGCATACTTAACAGCTTCTTGCTTTATTTTAGGCTAGTAGTAACCAGCATGAAGGATTTTGTGAGCTAGTGTTAGGCCATTGGAATGAGATCTGCAAATGCCTTCGTGAACATTAATTAGTGCATGTTTGGACTCATCGGGTTCTAAACACCTAAGGAGTGTTCCATCGAGACCTCTCCTATATAGATCGTCAGCAATAATGACATAATGTGAAGCATTATAGATTAGGTAACGTTTCTCATTCTGGGCCAGACCTTCTAGAATGGTTTGATTACGAAGGTAGGACTAGATGTGATGGTAATGGGATGATTCTTGTCCTATAATAGAACAGATCATCTTGGAATCAGGTGTGTCATAGGCTAGGTAGTGTAACGCTTCCACCAAGAACTCATGTTGAAGGTCATTTTCTGGCATTTCTAGTAGGGAGGCCAGAGTGGCCATGGCATCAGTCACTTTATTATCTATGCATGGAACTTGTTGGAAGGTGATGTGTGCAAAATACTTCATCAAGTCATCAACCATGCATTTGTAAGGAATTAGTTTCTCATCCTTTATTTGATACACATCATTTACTTGGTTGATAACAAGCTGAGAGTCACCAAAGATATCCAATTGATCTACTCTCCATTCAGCTACAATTTTCATACCATTGATCAAAGCTTCATATTCAACAATGTTATTTGTACAAGAAAACATAATCTTGTATGCTTTGGGCAATGAGTATCTCTGTGGTGTAATGAAGAGTAATCTAGCACCTAATCCTTGTTGTGTGTAGGACCCATCAAAAAATATAACCCATGTATGGTGTGTGAGTGTCAGAATTGACTCATCTAGGAAATCAATGTTCATTAGTAGAAGACTTTGTATGGGTGCCTCAGCTAGCTGGTCTATAATTGCTTGTCCCTTTATAGCCTTGCATTCAACATATTCGATGTCAAACTCACTGAATATCATGACCCATTTAGCCAATCTTCTTGTGAGAGCTGCCTTACTGAGCAAGTACTTTAGTGGATCTATTTTAGCCACAAGCCATGTAGTGTGAGCAAGCATGTAGTGTCTCAACTACTAAGAAGCAAAGACAACTGCCAAGCAATATTTCTCAATAATGTTGTAGTTCTTCTCATAAGAGACCAATGTTCGAGTCAAGTAATAAATAGCTCTTTCTTTTTTGTCATTGTCTTCCTAAGCCAAACGGATTCCCAAAGATGTTTCAGTGGCTAAAATGTATAAAAGAAAAGGCTTCCCATGCATAGGAGGCATTGAGATTGGTGGATTGATAAGATATTGTTTGATCTATGTTAAGTTTTGCTCACAATCATAGCTCCAATTGAATTTCACACCCTTATGTAAGGTCTTTGTGAAGGGTTGCAATCTATCCGCCAATTGTCAAATAAACTTGCGAATAGACTGAAGCCTTCCTTGTAGTCCTCTCATCCGACTGATATTCTAAGGTGGTGGCATGTCCATTATTTCTTGTACTTTTTTTGGATCTACTTCAATTCCCTTTGCAGAAACAATATATCCCAACAATTTCCCCGATATGACACTAAATGCACATTTCTTACGATTGAGCCAAAAATTGAATTTTTCCATACAATCTAGGATGGGACCGAAATCTTTTAGATGAGTATTGCATTTAGCACTTTTGACCAAGGTATCATCAACGTAGTCCTCCATGGTTCTATGCATCATGTCATGGAAAATTGTAGTAATAGCCTATTGGTATGTAGCACCAGCATTCTTTAAATGAGATGGCATCACATTCCAATAAAAGGTTCCCCAAGCACATGTGAAAGCTGTTTTCTCTTAGTCTTCTGGCACAATTTTTATCTGATTGTATCTAGAAAAACCATCCATACATGAGTACATCTCATATCCAACCATCATGTCAACGATCATATCAATATTAGGGAGTGGAAAGTATTCTTTAGGACATGCCAAGTTAAGATCACAGAAGTCTATACAAACTCTGATAGATTTATCATTCTTGGAAACAAGAACAATATTGGATATCCATTCAACATAATCAATTGCACAGATGAAACCAGCCTTTAGAAGTTTCTCCAATTTGGCTTTGACGAGCAATGCAACATGAGGGTACATTTTTTGAAGCTTCTGTTTAACCGGTTTGATGCCTGGTGCTATGGACAAGTGATGCATGATAAGATCAGGATTAGGGAAAAATTTATTTTCTTTTCCTTGAAAAAGGCAATGAATTGTTCCTTCTCTTCAGGTGACAATGACTGTGCCAGATGTATCACATGAGGATGTTGTTATGTGCCCAGGTTAATTGGCTACATCGGCTCTATTAACACTGATGATCTCTCCTAAAAGTGATAGGGAAGGACATGAAATATCTCATCTACGGGCACCTCAAAGAGGTTTTCACCCTTGGATATGTCTTTTGTTTTTACTTTTTCCGGATCTAACACTACCACAATGTGGTTTTCACCATCGGACCTCTTGCATTTTTTTCTTTTTAATTATGTGACTGAGATATTTGATGTTAGCCTCAGTCATGTTGATACTTTGCTCATTGGTAGAAGAAATTAAAGGTTCAATAGTGTTTAGGTAACAAGCAAGAGCATAGTCATTCTGGAATGTGGGGACTTCGTAAGATGAATTCCGGTTCCAGTCTATAAGCTCGAGATGTGCGAGTGAGAGAGTAGTGGCTGGTTCAATTGCATTCACAGTATAGTCATTAAGTGCATGGACCAGCAATTTGAGACCTACAACGACCTCATCCACTGGTGTATACAAATGCCTCGAAATACTAACATCAAGAATTGATGACTCTAGGACACTAGTTGGATCAGACACCCATGACCTAACCCTAGATGTTTCACCCACTTCGATTCAATTTTCATAGACATGCACTTGGTCAATGTTTTTATCAGTAGTAGCTTCTGAAAGATTGTCAAACTCATATTCATGAGAGTCGGTGCTACATGGTAAGAGACTATAGAACTCCCCAACAGTGATAGGGACATACTCTCCTTCAGTCTCTAGATTCTTACACAAATACTCAATACGACATGACCGACTAGATTCTCCCTTTTCTGAATGATATTTGAGTTGCTCAGTATTGTCCTCAAAAAAATCACTAGTATCATCCATAGTTCTAACATGTGGCACAAAGTAATCTGGCTCAGTAAAGAATTTAGTGATATCATAAGGAATAGGATGAGGGTAGGAATCCTCATCATCAAATTCTTCCTCTTAAGCATCTGACTCAGCTTGTGACTTATTTTCAGATGAACTCTCAGGTTTGGGGATAAATTGATTTGATCCTAGATGGAAAGGGACCTTCTTAAATCCTAGGCCAATTGTATCACTATTGCTTCTAGCTTTTGCTTTGATAGGATCAATTAGGCCATTGTTATTGCACCCAATAGGGCCAGTTACCTTGTAACCAAAACGCTTCATAAGCCTAAGACTAGGTCCATATTTCCTAGGAGTGATTTCTCGAGCTTGTTCTATTAGGTCCACTGGAGCCTCTTGTTTGTAAATCCATGCAGCAATGGCTCTGTTTTCACTTTCATCTTCTAAGGGAACTGTAGCCTTAACGAAAGCACCATTATACTTGGTCTGAGGTGTCAGTACGAATGGCTTCTTTGCATCTGAGGGTCTCCTAAAACATCGAAGGGACTCTAGAAGAGACGTTAATGATAGCACTAGTTCAATGTGGTACACTCACATACTAGTTTCTTCCAATTTGAATGACTCCTCAAATTATTTTAGCTTATTGTCATGAAAATCGGTAGACTCACGGTTAGCAGGGATGAAAGCTTCAGCAGCTTTGAGCATATTGCAGGTGTAGCTAGTAGTGGCAGGAATAGTGACTTCAGAACCATGAAATGGGAATTTGATGCATTGGTGGTATGTGGGTGGCACAACGTGCATCTCATGTATCCATGGCCATCCCAATAGAATGTTGTAGGCTAAGGGAATGTCAAGCACCTGACAGGTGACATCCCTTTCGACAGGACCGATGTGAATTGGTAAAACCACAAGACCTAGTGATTTTCGTTCCACTTCATCATATGCTTTAATAGTGATCTTTCATCGAGGATCAATAGAGTCCTCAGAATAATCCAATTGTCAAAGCAAAGCAATAGAGACAATATTTAGGCTAGCACCATTATCAATGAGTACCCGAAAAACATGTGTCTGGTGGATCATAACCTCAGTGTGTAGAGGGTAATTGTGTGGGTGATTCAGTGAGTTATCATCCTCCTCGGAGAAGGTCATAAGATAAGGTGAGGTCAGGTGACCTACCATGGATTAAAATTGCTCAAGATCAAGATCTTGAGGAACATTTGCCTCAATGAGGGCTTTGTCCAGAATTTGGCTGTGAGCAGGTGAGATTTTAAGTAGCTCAATGATGGAAATCTGAGCATTAGTTCATTTCAACTAATCGAGAACACTATAACTGGTTGCAGTCAAGTTCATTGTGTGTTTTGCACCTTTACCGGATGGACCAGCAATGGCTATGTCTTTGTGTTGTTCAAGATTTAAAGTAGGAAGTGCAGGTCCTTTGAGCACTAAATTTGCATGAGAGTGAGTAATAGCATTAGCACAGTTTTGCAAAGATGCATTATCCATCTTATTGGAAGTATGGCCTCTAAAGACGAATGGTGTCTTGGGTTTTTCGTTATCTTGCCTGCCCTTTATGGTAATAACATCGCAGTATTCAGAATCTACAGGTTCAACCATGTGAATGACATTGTCATCATTGGAATATGTATAGTTGACCTTATTGTAGGGTTCTGGTTTCGAAGTCTCTCCTTTTTCATAAGCTAGGAAAGGCTCTTTAAACACCTTGTGGCCCGAGTTTTTGTTATGTCCATCTACCACAAGATCACTAGCATCAATCATGTCCTGGACTTTATGATGCAAGTTTATATAGTTGTTGGTTTTGTGTCACTTGTTTTGGTGATACTCACAAAATGAGGTCTCATTCCACCATGGTGGATGTGGTTGTGGATCATAGGGATGAGGGTTATCCATTGGTGAGATAAGCTTGTGTTGTAGCAATGTTTTGTAAACCACATCCAAAGGTTCTCCCAAAGGTGTATACTCTCACTTGGGTCATGTTTCCCATGAGTTTCTCAATTTGTTCCTAGATGTCTTATTGTCGGGGAGAGGCTTCTCAGCATTTAATGAGATTAAATGTCATTTTAGCAGGTTTGGGTATGACATTGTCAACTACCCCATCATGTAAAATTTCTTGGTTCTTGTTGACATGTTTGGTTTTATCGCTCTTGGAAGTGGAACCTTGTTTTGTGTCTCTCTGAAGAGTGAGCACACCTTTCTTGACCATAAATTCTTTGATACGGATAGCCTGTGTAATCATGTCTTCAAAGGTACATGAACCTTGTAGTTTGACTCTATATCCGAAGTCAGGTAAGAGGTTATCAGTGAAAATGTTAAGCTTCTTCATTTCTGAGATTTTATGAGAATACTTAGTGTATAGTTCTCTCCATCATTGGAGGAAAGTGAGAAAAGGCTCACCAACCTTCTATTTAAGGTTGCATAGATCTTGAATATTTATAGGATGTTGAATGTTATGAGAATATTGCTGAACAAATGAATTGGCAATTTCGTCAAACATCTTGATACTAGGAGGTAAATGTGAGAACCATTCCAAAGCCTGACCACCTAAGCTTTTAGGGAATAAATGCATGAGGTATGTTTGATTGTGTATAAACTCCATAGACAAAGCATCAAATTCTTGCAAGTGATCTTGGGGATCAGTAGTACCAAAGTACTTGTCATATTTGGGTAGTTCTACGCCTCATGGAAAAGGTGGCATGTTTATGCTTTTATCAAATGGAAATGAACAAAGAGCATCCAATGTGTATGTCTTTGTGGGTTTCTTCTTCTCATGCATCATCTGAGCCAACTGGTCTTCCATAATTTTCAATTGTTTTTGGAGTTTGGAGGTCTCAGTTTCTTCTTCAGTTTTGACAATGGTTTCTATATTGAAATGAGAAGGTAACTTTGCTCCCTCTTGGGCAAGTTTGAGAAAGTATTTTTCTTTCTCTTCATTGATTAGGATTCCCATGACCTTCTGAAAGTTTTTGTCTCCTCAACATTTTGCTATGTGTTTAGGAAAGATTTCCACCTCTTCCTGTTCCTCATCAGTGTCATATTCTTTCTCTTTCTCTTTGTCATCCCTAGGTGGTTCTCGATATCGACTATGACTACCATGTTCAGGTTCATGATTAGTCATCATAGGAACATGTTTAGTTTTCATATGATGTGTTTCAAAAGGATCTCTAGAGAAAGGATCATACATTGTGTTTGGGAATGCAAGACCTCTACCTGTCTCAGTATCCTCTTGGTAAAAAGGATTCCTAATTAGTTGCAAATTTAAAAATGTTCATTGAACTCGAGATGACCTAGCAGGTGAGGAAGACGGTGAAGATGCCTCACTAGCCAAACTGGATACATATTGTGTAACAAAAGGTAAGCAAACTCTATCGTGATTACGACCCCTAGCACAACCAAATCTAAGGTTATTAGGATAAAACACATTGCTGCTTCTAGTTCTGACAGTCATAGACAAGGACAAGAAGCTAGAACCTGGACAAGGACTACACTAAGATTGAGTCTCAAAAAGGACAAGATAATAGTAAGAATGTTGTTCACTAAGGCATAAATGGTTTGATTTAAAGGCTAGAATAGCTAGAGATTATGACCAATGCAACACAAAGTATGACAAGCATTAAGACAAAGACCAAAAAAAAATTACTTATGAGATGAGACTAGTCAAGGTGTAAGACACAAGTCTTCAGCTAAGCGAAGTGTCGCTATTTCAAGACTGTTTGCAGATATAGAGCAATAAAGAGACACAGAAAAAGATAGCGTGCAGGCCATAGATTGCTAAAATAGACCCAAATTTGCAATGCTAACACAAGATCACATGTGAAAAACCTTTACGGGTCACGCGAAGAAGTTTTACATGCTGTGCGAAGAAGTTTTCCGTCTTGCGTGAAGGTCAGTAACAGTAGTTTAATTTCATGTGAAGAAGTTCACAGGGACGTGCAAAGACTCATAATAGCAATTTAATTTTGTGCGAGAACAAAATGACTTCACATGAGGACCAGATGATTTTGCGCAAGACCAAAATGATTTTGTGCGAGAAGGCAGACTAGTTTTACAACAGCAACTAATTTTGACAAATTTTTATCATTTCAATAACCGGATAGACAAAGGCACATAGAATACCAAGAAAGTGATTTTTTGCACATTTGAAAACAATGAGAAAGGGAAAAAGAAAACTTGCACATGAACAATCAAGTGACTTAGTTTGTGCTAATCCTTACGAGTGCTATTTGTGTATGTTTTCAAAGAGTTTTGCAATCATTGCACACATTCCTAGAAAATGAAAAGTTTGGCCTCTCTAAGGTTTTTAGTGATGTTTTGACTCTACAACTTTTATGACTCACAGGGGTGACCTCCAATCTCGGCACACCAAGGTTTTAACACAGTCCGAGAACTTAATCTTCAAGAGCTACTGGGGAGATTTGACAACCCACAATCTTCTACACTCATGGAGACTTCTTCCACAAGGAAATTTATATAGCGGTTGTCACTACCACATCAAAAATGGCTATTACCACTCGAGACAACACAGTTTACCCTATAGAGGGATTGTCTACTGCGATTAACCCTCTCTAAAGGTGATCGACTCACAATAGTGTACCACAAGGGGACTTAGCTTCCAGATTCAAGGTTTTGAAACCTTTTGACTTTTAGCCCAATCAAAGCAGACAGATTAATCCAACATGCTAAACTAAGAGTATCTCTTAAAGATCTATGATATCAACTTCCAGTGATCTATCAACCTCTCCGGACAAAGGATGCCTCAATCAACAAGTTGAAGATTCATCTATCTGTGAGATGCTCAAAGTATCCTCCCCACCTACAAGGAATCTGTTGTAGAGAGGAGTTTCACTAGGAACCCACTCTCTAAAGATTCACGAATAGTGTTCATGGGGATCTAATTACTATGTGTGTACAGATGTTAATTTTCAAAAGTAAATCTATCCAAAAGCAATCAAAGAGCACAAGGTGTTACACTTAATGCTTTAACTAATGCGAGGTGATTCCAAAGATGTGGAACATTTAACCCCTCACACAAGCCAAGACGAGTCCACAACTCAGGAACTAGTGAGTTCTAGAAAGTACAAAAGGTTTGCCTAGTGGAGCATTTAACGCTTCTTTCCTATAGACCCCTCCCCTTTAACGTGGTGCTGATCTTGCAATCACAGGGTGAAATGAGGGGTTGGTAGATTAGCGAGTCCAATAACCCAAGATAGCTAATTAAATCTATCACTAGTAACTAAGCCTGCTAGATGAAACTAATAGAGATCACAACCTAGTATCAAATTATGCATGTGTTGTAAAATGAGAACATGGAAGGAAACACACACAAACTTGACACAAGAGATGTTCATTTTATGCCCAAATGAAGTGTTATCAGTCAAAGAGAATTACTTGGCAATCCTCGCAACGCGCTTAGTAGATGTTTTACCTGTTTTTAGCAACTTTATCATGCTTTTCCAGTTGTCCCACAAATCACTGTTATGTTGTTCCAAAAAATTAGAAAGCACAAAAAAACCATAAAAAATGAAAATCAATGCAAAAAATAGCATCTGTCAGCAGAATCTCGCACGAAATTCCTGACACTCTGTGCGAAGAAGTTTTACGACCCGCGTGAAATTATATTCGGCCCATGCGAAGAAATAGGTGTCATGTCAAGTTTTGTGCACTCAGGAAATTTCTCGCGCAATATGGAAAGAATCTTCATGCAAAGATTCTAGATCCTCGTGCAAAAATGAATAGTCTCACGTAAAGATTCCTGAATCTGTATGGAACAATATGGACAAAGAACAAAAAAATGATTTAAAAAATATAGAAAGATGCCAAAAAAATTAATTTTCTCAGCCCCACGGTGGGTGCCAAAAATGTATGCATGAAAATGTGGCCTATGCTAACACACACACTTCAACATGGTCTTTATTTGCAAATTCATCCAGGAATGAACATTGGATTGTTCATCCGAAAATTAGCCAGCAAGGCGACCTGTTGCCTTCTATCTAAAGGGAATTGGTTGTTAGATATCCTCAAATTTGAGGTGTTAAGCAACCAGACCCTCTAAGAATGAAGGATTTAAAAGAAAATGCGACTAATCTATATGAGAGTGCAAATTAATCTAGAATGGGGTATGCACATTTAATCTAAGAACATGTAAAAGAAGATTATGCTAAAATGTATGCATATTATGCTAAATGAGATTAAACTAGAAAATGAATATCTTATGAAAGTAATGAACTCAAATGAATGCACAATCCAGCAACAATTCAATGCAAATTCTCATTCAACCTCTCTCAAAATGAAGAGACGAGGGTCTCTTAAATAGACTTTCCTGGAATCCATCAACGGTTGAGATTGATTTCAATCAGTGGTCACGATTAAAGATGAAGTTCAGTCATAAAGAAAGATTCCCAAATTAAAGGGATTTAACTGATTCAATTTGAGTAGAATAAGGAGTTAATTGATTTAATTCCTTTTTTATCAATAGTGAACTAGAAATTTTCCTTTTTGAACTAAAGAGAGATTTTGGTGAGATATTTAATTTAATAAAATGAGATATACTCTCATAATTACCTTTTCTATTTAATTAAATAATCCTTTAATTAATTAGAGAAACTTTTCTTATTTAATTAAATAACTTCATTTAATTAATTAGGAATTGCTTCCCATTTAATTAAAATACTTTGTTTAATTAATTAGAACTAATTACTCCATTTAATTAAATAATTTCATTTAATTAATTAAAATAGGCACATTTATTAAATTAAATAAATTTAATTCCATAGTACATTAGCCTTAGGATATAATTTAATTTAATTAAATTATAAATACTTAGTAATTAAATTAAATATTAATCAATAGGTTTAATGTGACTAATATGAGTAAATACTATAGGAATTAAATAATAAGCATGATGAATGCAGATTAGGGTTTTCTGCATCTGACAATGAAGTCAAGTAGTGAGTAGTCGAATAAGAATTTGCCTAATGAAATAGGACTTTAAGATTGGTCAAAAATAGACCAGAATTGGTTGAGATGGCAATGAGCCAATTTTGGGGTATTACAGTTGGCACCTTTGTACTGGCCAACATTGCAAGTTTTAGCATCACCCGAGATGGCATCATAAAATGAAAATGGAGTGTGATCTCCAAAAAGTGAGAGAGGCTATTGTAGGGCTTCGCAACAAATCCCTGTAGGAACTTGAATTGCATCCATACCTTACATGAGCTCCAAGATATTTCCTGTCAAAGATCGCAGCCCTCTGGCATTTAGTGACCCTTAGGGACATTTTGGTTCGGCGTGCTCGAGAACATTCGAGTGCTAAAGGGGATAGGATGAGGTTGGGAATAGGGTTTACCTATCCGCACAAAGCTAACAGAGTAGATAGTTTTATCCCACGATGAAAGGTGAGAGAGATTTGGTAGTTGGTAGCTTTGTACTGGCGAACACTACAAGTTTCAACATCACCCAAGATGGCATCATAAAATAAAAATAGAGTGTGATCTCCAAAAAGTGAGAGAGGTTATTGTAGGTCTCTGCAACATGGTCTTGTAGGCATTAAAATTGCATTGATACCTCGTACGAGCTCTGACATATGCCTCGTCAAAGATCACAGTTGTGTGGCATTTAGTGATCCTAAGGGAATTTTTGGTTTAGCGTGCCCAAGAATGTTTGAGCACTAAAGGGGATAGGACAAGGTTGGGGAAAGGGTTTACCTAGCCACCCAAAGCTAATGGAGTAGATAGTTCAATCCCATGACCCTTTGTCCACTAAGTTGCAAATTTGAGCAACTTTGCACAAAAAGTGCAATTTTTACATTTTTCTCTTGATTCCAATTCTATGACTTAAAAAAGGTTCAGCAATAGTAAAATAAATTATTTCCAAATGCTCATCCCTTTACCAATTCCCAAACTCCTACAAAGTTGTCAACATTTTTGCAATTTTGCTTTGACAACTTTTGCAATTTTTTGCAATTTTTGACATCTTAACTCTTAGATGCCTAAAAGTTAACCTAATGACCCTAAGGACATTTATAACCTTCTAAGAAACATAAAATTCTCTTTTTTCCTTGAAAAATACCTATATTGCTCATTTTTATGCCTAAAAAGTGGCCCATAGACATATTTGACACAAAACCCCACAAATACAAATAATGATTAGGGGTGACTTCGAAGCATGGAAAGGGTCTATTTAGGTCCAAACTAACATGAAATGCATCAAGAGTATATAGAGGTTGATATCCCATCCTCTTTAGTTGGAAATAGGAACCATGAGGTTAAAAATAGGCGTAGGGATACTTAAGAAATTATGGGAGATCCTAGGAAGAGTATGAGATAGTAGAGATGGCACCTTAAGTGGTGCAGAGGTTAGTTGATGTAGAGTTAGCACTTTGGAAGCACCAAACTACTCCAATGCACCTTTGAATCACCAAGCAACTCAGACTACCATCCAAACCCTCTATACTCCATAAGATCACTCAAGGCTTGAATCACTTTCACAAGGACTACACTAAGTTTTACACTTGCTCCCTTGGTTACATAAACCCAAATTTTCATTCAAGACTAAATAGCAACTACTTCCCCCTTGTACTAACCAAAATCTCATTCACTCAACCTTAACACAATGTGATATCAGCAACTTCAACCTCCCCTACATCAATAGAGACCTAAAACCATCCCACACAATCCAAACTATATCAAAACAATGGTTAGATTTACTATTATTATTCACAGACCAATAATGCAATAATTGGCATTGTTCTTGACACAAAGTGACAAGAATGAGACATTGGAAATTAAAAATTCCCCACACACTTAAAGATGGTATAAAACAACTTTAAAATGACCAAAACAAGGTGTATCAATGGTTCGAACCTTAGTATGCATGGGTCTTATTATACCTAAGGCTTGCTCCCATTTATTCCAAATTTAACCCCTTGTTCCAAAACCATCAAAATATGAAAATACATAGCCCTAGCCTGCCCCATGAAAATTTCAAAGAAATTCTAGCCATGGGAACTCAAACTAGGGTCATTTCTTTGGCCAAACCATAGGTTCAAGGGTTTCACAGGCAGCAAGGAAGGAAAAGTGTATAACTTGCAAATGGAAAATGATTTGTCCTTTAAACCACCTCCAAAATTCTTCAAATTAGATACACTAAATGACTAATGCAAAACAACACCCTTTCAATCTAAAAAATCTGTACTATACAGCCAAAAATAGTCATTAAATGCTAGAACAGTGGATTTATTTTTAGATTCTTGGAAGCAAAAAATATCAAACTCCTTATATTCCTCTCACTCGAGTGCATAGGGCCTATAAAGGAATTTACAAAGAGTTTCAACCATTCAAAGATAGTTTTATGGTTATTTCCTAAAAGTTGCTAATGCAACTTTGAAAATTTTGCACTTTTTGGAATTTCAACTAACCACCAACCTAAATGAATCCTAATCATTCTAAATTATTATTATAAGACTCAAAACCACTAAACCAAGCTAATATATATATATATATATATATATATATATATATATATATATATATATATATCAAGTTCCACCTTTGGACCAATCAATGCCCAGGTTCATATTCTTCTTTTTGTTCAGATCCTAGGCCTCTCAAGGCTTTATAAATTCCTATTCTAACCTCCTCTATTTGGTTGTGGACCTTTACAACTAGTTCAGGGAACCTTAGGCTCTTATTCATGAATTAAAGGTTGATTGATAGATTAGAATCATTAGGAATGAGGATTGGTCCTTATTTGTAATAAAGACTTAGTTGTAAGGTACATTGGTACTTTGGTGTGGTTATAAGCCAAGTGACCATTTGTAACCAAAGAGTCATAATTTAAGTAGTTTTAAGTATTTTGATGATTTCATGGTGTTTTAGATGTATTTTAGTCATTAAGACACCATGGGGTTAAAGGTTTGCAAAAATTGCAAAAAAGTGCAAAAAATTGCAAAATGCAAAAAAGTTGCTAAAGAGCAATTTTGGCAAATAATAGTTGTCAAACTGAAAATGAGGTTGCATGGTGTTCCAAAAATCCAAATGGAAGTTATAACTATTGGAAGGCATGTATTTAATATCCCCACACATGGGAAAGGTCATTGTACGAAAGGTGGACATCATTGGTGAAAAGAAAACTTAGATTTTCTATCATTTTTAGTTTTTTTCAATTCTGAATGGCCTATATGGATTAGTAGTGGAACAAGTCTTATATGGTTGGATAGAGGGTTGAGTCAGGATTCCATTTAAATTGGTTTGAGGTATTTATCTTATATACAAAAAAAATTATATCAATTTTAGTGTACGTAGTTTAGATTTACTCCAAATTTGAGAGTTTCAGCAAGATTGAATCCTAACTTGCAAACCCACTATGAGATTTCAATGCCACTTTGTGGAGTTAAAGTTAGGAGATGGTTATTTGATATGGTAGAGATTAAAGGCTTTAGGAGCATGGCATCTATTTTTACTAGCAAGCCCTAGACTGAACATAATCTTATGTCTAGTCTAGATTTGAAGGAAAAAGAAGGATTGGGCTCCCAAACTGATTAATTTGACCTAGGTGAAGGGTGTAGAAGGAAAATTTTTATGTATAGAATATATTCAAGGGGTTAAGCCAAGTCTATGAACCCATTTTTTTATGTTTTCCTTGTAACCTAGCCTAAATTGGCCATTTAGGATTGTGACACAAAGTGCGCATAACTTGATGCTGGAGCTGAGTTGGTGGTTGATCTTTTGGAATCTATTAAGGGATTTTGAAGAGTTTTTAAAAGTGAAAAAATAGTGGGGTTCCTTTGTATGGTTTGGGAGTTTGACCATTAAAATTATAAATTGTCCTAGTAGGAAGTGTTGGTAACAGTTTTGAAATTTGATTGTTGAGTGTTGAGAAACCTCAAGTTTGGGATTTTTCTTGTTGGTTTGAGTCTATAATAACCATTTCCATCTGAAAAGTTGAGTGTTGATCCTAGGTGTTGATCCAAGTTGTTTGAGTACCCTAAGTTTGAGGGTTGGGCTTGTTAAGTGGAGTCCACTTGTAGGTTCGAGTCTCCCTATATTATAATTCTAATGGATCCTTAGTCCTTGGTGTCTTCAATGAATGTATCTTCATAGAATGACCTTAGTGCCCCTACACCATTAAGCGATGATGATGAACATGAGTAAAATTATAAGATCTTTGCCTACATGTTACAATGAAAAAGTCATATCTATTTTGAAAATAAGAACTATAAAACAAGTTTCAAGAGAAGCTTAGGCTAGAAGACTTTTTTTTCTATGAGATGACTACTCTTGGTAATAAGCTACCAAATATTGAAACTACACTGAAATCCAATATTTATAAGGATAAGGAAGAAATTTTGAAAGATAGTAGCTATGCTAAGTGTAAGAATTTTCTCAAGGAAAAAAATGAAAATGACAAGATCTAATAGCTCAATCGATAACACAAATTTTCCAATTGTTGGCCAACATTGGTGCAGGAGCACCAAGGTCACAAGCAGGAGGCAAGATGAGCAGTTGGGCCATTGATGGATCCTTGGGTGGATTGGAAGAAAAATGGCCGTCTAAGGTCATTAAAACTTGTAATGAGTTTAATCATGGACATGTGATCTTGTTTTGATCATAGATTGATCATATTGTAATGAAAGCTTTAATGTAAGACTTAATGGCATTATTGAGCCTAGAAGGTACCTAGGGGTCACTAGGAATGGATTTAGATTGATCCTAGGTTAGGGGTGGATAGAAAAGACCTATAAAGGTCTTGAATAATTTAATAAGGCTATCAAAGCCTCTACAAGATGTAAAAGACACTAAAAGTGCAATATTTTGTAAAATTGCCAACATTGGCAATATAAGCCAAAATGGGCTTAATTGACTCATGTAAGGGGTTCAAAGGGTAGATATGAGTTTTGTTTAATGTTTTGTGTTTAATAAGGTCTCAAATGACAATATTAATGTAATGGGATAGTCATGTAGCAAGGAAGATCAAAAACTTGTCACGAATATTGTGATCATTCATGAACTTGAACGAAATAGTGTTGTGAAAAAGGACTACAAAATAGAGAGAAATTGATGTATATGAAATGATGGTGAACCCTTAAACAACACAAAATTAGAAAATTTGTAACAATGTGCCAAGTGACCCTTCTAGGTCCTAATGGTCAAATCTTACAAATGGTAAACTCTAGGAGGTTTTAAGGCTTCAATGAGTTTTTTTTTGACATATCTAGCATATTCCAATCAATTATCTTGAGTTTCAATACCTTTCAAGCCAAAATGCACAACATGCCAAAATGTTGTCAATGCAAATTTACAATTCAGTGACAACAACAAGACAAATAGGTAGATAATTTTGGTTTTTTTCAAAATAATCCTTAAAAAAAATGGATGTTTTAGATACCCTTTATCATTGTACAAAAAATATGTAAAACTGAGATATGCTTCCTTTGGAGAGTGTCACTGATCCTTCACATTGCCCTTGTTTTCAACAACGTAAGAATGATGCATTAACAAAGCAATTGATAGGAGGACTTAAGATCTAGTTTCCAAATTTTGCATAGGCTCTTAAACTTCCTCTAATTAGAGGATTCCACACTCAATTTCAAACTAAGGGTTCCTCAACCACAAAAGCCCTAATTTTCCCTCTCAAAACCCTTGTACCTATGGTTTTACCAATCTCACATGTGCCAGTACTTCTCTGACCAATTAAAGGTGCAAACACTATTTTTTCAACATCAATAAGATAAATAAAAACTCAAACTATGCCATCCTTAAGAAAAATTCTCTGTTGTAGGTCATGAACTTTTCATGAACTTTTTCATGGTGGCCACAGAAATCCTTAGGTTAGATGAGCAATATAGTGTTAGAAAACATGTTACAAGTTATAATAATGTCATTCCATAAAGAAACAACATAAAATTTCATGGAATGTACAAGATTGTTTGAAAAGAACTTCAAAATTGCTAATAAATTATCTGCTACAGCGAGTAGTTTATCAAATTGAACAATAAACTTACTAATTTGGATTCAAAACCTAGTTTAAAACATCAAGAAATGTCTGAGAATATTGCACAATGCATTCCAAATCCAAAGATATGCAAAGAAACCCAAAAATCCTTCAAATTGTTGTCAAAAACCAAGCTTTTACGTGCAAATTTCTGAGACAGTCCGTACTAGGCCAGACATTAGTTTCTTCCTTTCTGCCTGTACTATGAAAACTACCCCACCCATTACATTGCATTTATCACCTATTACATTGTATTTTGGTGCTTCGACCTTTATCAGGACCTTTACATAAATTTTTATATTCATCATTACATAAGGCCATTATATGCTTCAAGACATTCCACTTGACTTCTTTTGATTTTATTTTATCCTCCTTAGTCCTTAGAGTCCTCCTTTGTTCAATTGCCCTCCTGGATGCCCCTGCATCATAAATGGCCATCAAATATGCATGATTTAAATAGCTACATTAAATAGCCCTTTACTTCATCAATCACTTCAACTCAATCATTATGTTGTACAGACAACCTCATCATATGTCACTTGAACAAACCTATCATGTACAACATGATGTAAAATCCCACAAAATTAAATCTTAAAATGTTACAAACCTATCATTAGATCAAGATCTATTTTCCTTCTTACTTTTTGATGATTGTGATCCTCTACAATTCTAAGCATAAGATGATTAACACAAAATGGTACTTGAACAAAAAGAACTAATAAATATTGAGGATGTGAATTGATAATACCATTTCGTAGATGATTTTGACATCTTTCCCTTTATCAATGGTGCTTCAATTTTATCAGCCCTCTTCTTTGGTGACATGCAAATGAAGAATTAGCATAGTAAAAAATCTAAGATAAGATTAAATTCTAATATAGAGGAAGAAGACTCAAATTCGGTGGACTCAATGGAAAAGAAAAGAATCAAAGATTTGAATGCAAACACTATCTTTGCATTATTCAAAAAATTTTAATTTTCCATAGTTAAGAATGGTTAGTGTTAGTTTTATGGTATTCATTTAATGTTGAATTTATTGATTACATCAGAGTTTAACAAATTTGGTGTTTAAAGATACATAATATGGTTTTCTCAACATTGAAAAAATCTCAAATTCAAACATACGAAGGTCCAACTAGAATAATAGCTTTTAACCAAGTATCTTGAAGAAAAACAAAGTATTATAACATGTCATAACATAGGTTGTTCCAAAAGTATGAAACTAGGAATGAAGGAATTGGGACTTTTACCCGAAACAAATAAATTACATGAAGAAGGTTAGTTGCTTGTTTCAAAATGTGCTTGTTTTCTTCTCTCCCTCCTCTCATAAAATTGACAAAAAAATATTAAATAGAGTTCACTATTATAAGTGACATGATTCCATTCTAATATAGAGGAAGAAGACTCAAATTTGGTGGACTCAATGGAAAATAAAAGTATCAAAGAATTGAATGTGAACACTATCTTTGAATTCTTCAAAAAGTTTTAATTTTCCATAGTTAAGAATGGTTGATGCTAGTTTTATGGTATAGATTTAATGTTGAATTTATTGATTACATACAACTTTAACAAGTTTGGTGTTTAAAGATACATACTATGGTTTTCTCAACACTAAAAAATCCCAAATTCAAACATACGAAGGTCCAACTAGAATAATGACTTTTAACCAAATACCAAAGCCAAAAAAAGTATTATATCATGTGATAACATAGGTTGTGCTAGAAGTATGAAACTAGGAACAAAGGAAATGGTACTTTTACCTTAAATGAATAAATTACATGAAGAAGGGTGGCTAGCTATTTGGAAATCTACTTATTTTTCCTCTCCCTCCTGTTATTCAACAAAACATGCAATGAAAGAAAAATATCCTCACAATAAGAAAATATGAAAAATATTGTTCTATGTTAATAAAATTGGAGAGAGATTCTTATAGGATTTGGAGGCAAGCCAATAATATTAGATAAATAGAGCATTATAAATAAATATATGTGTCTAGTAAACAAATCCTTAGACACAAAAACTATTTGCATGTCTAGCACTTGGAAGAGGAAAACGAATTGTCTTCTAAAATTTATCCAATTTTCCTTCCTTTCTGACTGAGTTGTATGTAATGAGATGTGCATAATTTCAACTATATACAAAATATGGGTCCTTGAAACCAATTATAGTCTCCCTACTTGCGATCAAAGAACAAAAGTGGAAGAAAGAAACAACAAATTGTGTAAAGTGTTTACAAGTAGTAGAACAAAAGAAAGGGTTAGAATACCTTTGAGTGGCCTCGGCATTCACATCAGTCTATTCCTCTCACCAGTATATCCTATGTATTTTTCATAGAACAAGCTGGTACATTAATCTACTAAAA
The DNA here is from genome assembly GCA_028749045.1 of Cupressus sempervirens. Taxonomy (NCBI): domain Eukaryota; kingdom Viridiplantae; phylum Streptophyta; class Pinopsida; order Cupressales; family Cupressaceae; genus Cupressus; species Cupressus sempervirens. Next base: position 63,316,446 of record CM053789.1, read on the forward strand.
TTAGAGAATGAAAAATTTTTAATTTGGCTTGTGATTAAGAATTATCCATTTATACAAATCCTTGCTTTTCGAGTTGTATGATAACCCTTTCTTGATGAGTATTGAAAACTTCTCCCATTGTATCCTTGCTTTCGCCAGTTTGAACTTTCTAGTTACATGCACACAATCATGACTTTACATCACAAAGAATTCACATTCTAATAATTTTCATGCTCTTTCATTACATTTTGATCCAAAAAACATATTCTAAACTTTCACTTATTCAAATGACTAATCTAAAAATGGGTCCTATTAAAGAATCTAATATAAATTCAAATAATGTATGTAGATTCTAAACAAATCAAAACATAAAATCTATGATTTAAACTAAATCTCATCACTTACACATCATAACAATATGGTCCACCTTAGTCATGTGGATAGTCTTGGGGAAAAGGTTGCAATATTGTATTTAGATCAAATTGATCACTCTTTCTGTCTCTCCCTATTCAATCTAATGAGCCAACTGGATTTGCTCAACATTTTAATGTCTCAAGTATTTCCTCATGGTCTGACTCGCGAACTTTCCAAAGATTTTTATTATGTGGTCTTCCACCATATTTTATCAAGTGGAAATTTGATGTGACAACAAGGTTTGAATAATGAAGAATCTTCCTGTCTTTTTGCCAATCCTCGAATAACCACAAGTTAGGGTTCTTCATAGAATATCGTCTAAGCCATATGTTGATTACAACCACCACACCAACATGGTACTCTAAACCTTCACCATCTATAACCGAGTGATCCAATTTTTTTTTGGCTTGAACGCAATGACTTAAATAATAATATATCCCTTCTTCATTTTCTTCAAGTGCAATAACAACAAAAACATGGCCTGTAGTGACAAATGTACAAAATGCGGTCATTAATTCAAAAAATACTTAATTAAATGTTGTAAAGCTACATATAAAAATTACAAGGATATATAAATATATATATTACCAGGTTGCACTAGATCTAACAAGTGGTCAAAGTCAATAGATGAATCCATCTCTACCATTTCTAGTGCTTGCGGGTGACGATAGGTGTCAATTGGGTCCAAAACCTATATATCTCATTTGTCGACCCATTCAATTGACTCATAGTTGTCCCAATTTTCCTCTGCACATGATGGACAATAGCATGCCATTTTTTGTGTGTGGATACTCCATGAACCTGCATCATAGCTTCTAAAAGAGTGTAACTCACTAGACCATGTTAGTGTGCAACAATCTTGATACGGTGCAATGTTAGTATTATCTATCAACCAAAAAAATCTATGAACCATAGACTCACCTTCCTTACCTAGACCCATTATAGTGTTACACCATTGGATGATGGATTTTGCATCTATCAATATTGCTCCATCTTTGTACTTTAGTTCTTCATAAGCCAGGGCTCTTTTGATGCATACACCTACACCATCATGCTCTCCCTTTCCATGAACAGCCTCTGTGAAATTCCACATATATTGAATTCTACACAACCTGTGCATCCTACTCAACCAATAGAACATCCATGCATTCTTGAATTGAGATGGGCAATTGTCTGACCAAATAATGTGCTAACAATATGTTATGCCCCTGTTAGCCAAATCTCCATAAAATAGTTGAAAACAACCATGTACGAACTCCATAGAATGTGATTGATCATCGTTGATGTAAAAATGGTACTCCCTCAAAATCTTCCTATCATCCTCTATACTTGTAGGTGACTGCATGAATGTTATGTGAACAAATATGGAAACCTATTGAAAAGTATAATACTTTGCTTGCACCTCATTTTGTGGTTGTAGTGTGTAGTCTTCTACAAAATCTACAACCAAAACAATGGTATCTAGTGGAAACGTATCCTTGCACAAATTGAATTGTAGATCTAGTCATCGAGCTCTATGGGTATGCCTTGCATACTTGTAAATAATCTTTTCATGAAAAATCTTCACGAACTCATACACTAGAATCTTTTCAATGACTAGATCACATCTTTTACCATGTTTCCCATCTTTTAGAGCATATGTCAATGTCCAAAATTTTTCATAATCTACTATTTCATTTCCAATTGCATGTCTACTATCCATATGTTGACAAGTTGATAAAATTTACAAAGAACCACAACATAAGTGTAGAAGTTGAGAAATCCAACTTCACAGATCCTCAAATACACCTGCATGCAAATATCCTACAATGAAGAGAAGCTAGAAAATGGAAAAAGAAAAGCTTAGAAGTTCTAAAGAATGTGAGAGCAAAAATGTATTCTAAGTTATGGAAAAAAAATACAAAAGTTCAACCTTTTAAGGTGAACGAAACCCTAAAGGAAAGAAAACTAGGTTTGCGCATTATAATTAATATAAAATATTAATTATATGCACCTAAGAGAGCTAAAGCAACTAGAGTAATAAATGACTTACTCTAACAACCCCCCTTAAGAAAATCTTAGGAGGAAGCTAACCTAGCAAAGCCATGAAAGCATGAAAATGGGTCCCGACAACAAGGCCTGATCAGGTACCCAATACAAAGAAATCTCTGTGAACTGGAGACAAAGGAGAAAACCCAATGGGAAAAACCCCTCTCCAAAAAGAGATAGAACAAACATGCTAAAAAAAAACAACAAAAATAAAATGGCTCAAGATACTCTCTCAAAACCATAAACAACCCCCCCATGAGAGAGAGATGAGACATCAAAGCCCCCCTAGAATGATGAGGCCCCTGTAGAAATGTACAAACCAATGGAGCTCCAATGCAAAAGAAACAAGGGAACATAACAAGGAAACCACTGAATGAAAAGAAGGCCTAACTAATGCTCAAAGGAGTAGAAATGAGGATCCTGAAAAGGAATCCCCAATGTAGGTGTGCTAACACTGTCATGAAAGAGGAGATGAATGTACTCTATGGAATCCGCAAAAAGTGCTCCTGAAGGCTCGATGAGAGGAGCTAGAGATGTCAATAGAGCTAAAGAAGAAAAGACTTCAATGGAATGAGGTGTGGTGATCTTAGGTAAAATATTAAGGTTCATGTGTCCTAACTACACCACATGCTGCTCTCATGAAAGAGAAGAAGTATGCTCTGATGATGGAGATGGTGGACCAAAGTTTGAGAAGGTGTAGAGATGGGTGGTATGATCAACTATCCTTGAAGAAATAAGGCCTCCTATTGCACTATCCTAAATGTAGATTAAATTTGCAGTGAACTCAACTGTCTTCCCTGATCCACTATGTGTAATCTAATACATCGAGAGAAGGTTTGCAGAGAGAGATGGAACATACAATACATCATTGAATGTGCCATCCTAAATATGAATTGAACCTTTCCTGTAGGCTGTTAGAGTAGTGTTATTCCCCATGAGAATATGAGGAATCAAAGAAGCCTCAATAGAGGAGAAGACCCCTTGAGAAGATGCCATATGGTGAGAAGCACTTGAATCCAATATCCAAGGGACCTAGGAAGGGGATGCCAGGGAATCCCATAATGCATGACCCTATTCAAAATTTGGTGAAGATGTCAAAGAGGTGGATGAAGACTAAAAGGTAGACCTCTGAGAGGTAGAAGAGGATGGGGATTAAATAGAGCTCTTTTGAAGAAGAGCTTGCAAATCTTCAATCTATTTCTCATAGCCATCAAATCTCTTCTAAAAATAATGTGCCTCATCATGAGCTCCTTTTTGACAATAGAAATAGGAAGGAGTCTCAGTCTTCTTTTTATCCTTCTTCTTAGAAGAAGAGGATGGACCAGTAGAGTGCTGAGAAGAGGAATCAAATATCTGCTTTAGCTTCTGCTCCTGTGTATCCTTGGCAAGTAATGCTTGTGATGGTGAACCTATAAGTGAATCCATCTGAGTAAGCTTGGAATCTGCACAAGTTAACTTGTCACAAAAAACCTCAAAAGAGGGCATCTGATGTCTATTACTCAAGGCATCCATAGTGGAGTAGAAAGTTGAAGAAAAGATCTCATACTATCCTTGCAACTTTGAGAGTGTCAAAAAAATACACTCATCATCTATTTCATTTCTACCACATCCCTACAAGACTATGCGTAAAGATTTGAACTTCATCAAGAAGTCCTCAAAGGTGGGAAAGTTGTGAGTGTCAAAGAAGTCAACTCTACACCAAGTTGAAGTGCCTGAAACTCATTCACTTGGCCAAAAAAAGTCTAAAATTTGAGCCAATATGCTCGTGGAGTAGTCAAACCATCCAAGTGAAATAGTAGACTATCTGAAATGTTCAGTGAAATCAATCCCATGGCTTCATCCATTTTGTTTCAATGTTGAAGAACCTCAAAAGGGCACTGCAGAATAGAACTGGTTTGCATCTAGGCATGACCATAAGCCTCTAGACATGAGAAGCCTAGTCATCTATGTTTTCCAGGTGTGATAGTTGTGCGGTGTGAGCCGGATCACAGAAGGATCCGACATTGAGAGAAAGAACTTGGAATTCGGATGCAGAAAAGAGGAAAATGGAAGCCTCTACTTCAACACCAAATTTGGAAGCCTAAAAAAACTTAGAATCTAATGAAACTAGCACCAATGTCTCTATCTCTAAGTCAGCTTTCTGACGCTTCTTTTGGATCAAAAAAAGACCTCTGTATTCTCAAGTTATGGCCTAAAAACTTACTACTACTCTAAAAAATGCACCTTACTGGAAAATTTAAAACACTATGTTAAATTTGACAACTATATGGCCGTCACAGGTTGTTGTTGGCAAAAAAATTATGTCACCAAGAAATGAGATCATTGGCTGGATAGTGATGTCATCTTGCCAAGAAGTGACATCATCAGCTACTGAAAAAATTATCATGAAGTGACTTCAGTAGTCAGGTTTCTAATGTCAATCGGCAATATCATACTGTGGTGGTGCCGCTGGCGGAGGTGACACCCAGAAGGATAACCAAGTAGTACCCTCTAGCTGAGCCAGAGTGGAGGAGTAGAGGAGGTACCTTTTTTAAATGCAATTTTTTTTTAATTTTTATTTTTAAATATGATTTTTTTGTCCGTACGACCGTACGAAAGCATGCAAGGGGGGCAAAAAAATTCTCCCAAAAGCTAAAAAATACAAATTTTATATGTTTCTTGACTATAAATGGCCTTTCGGATCCAATGGAAATATCTGTTTGTGCCCAAAGTGCTCCGAAAATTCACCCTTCACTCTTTTGAAGAAAAAAACTTTAAAAATGTTGGGATTTGTGACTGTGAATCGCGGCTTTAAGAATCTTCAGATGAGGAAGCAGCAGGTCCGCTCTAATACCATGTAGAAGTTGAGAAATCCAACTTCATAGATCCACAAGAACACCTGCATCCAAATATCCTCCAATTAAGAGAAGCTAGAAAATGGAAGAAGTAGAGCTTAGAAGTTCTCAAAAATGTGAGAGCGAAAATGTATTCTAAGTTATGAAAACAAAATACAAAAGTTCAACCTTTTAAGGTGAACGAAATCCCAAAGGAAAGAAAACTAGGTTTGCACATTATAATTAATATAAAATATTAACTATATGCACCTAAGAGAGCTAAAGCAACTAGAGTAATAAATGACTTAATCTAATAATAAGCAAATACCATCCAAGCGTGATGTCTTGTAAAATTGTTGGCTGTCCCCTATTTCACATAAAATGTTCGATGTGAATTCCCTTGAAAATCTTGGTGGCTCATTTATGTCACAATCCTGCAAAACAAACTGAGAATGCAAAAATATGCATATATGCCTAAAAATATGAAAATGGTTAGAAAATTCAATATGTATCTTACAATAACAAGTTGTGCATGTGTGATTTATCTGCACATAAAAAGGTTTACCCATCTCAAAAAAAATTTGACTTATTCAAATTTGAATATACATACCAATAAATTTTGCAGAAACTTGTGTCTGAGTTGAGTCCAAAAAAGGTTTCGCATGTGGGTTGTGATTTTGGCTACCAACCCTCCTTCTTACAACATCTCTTTGATTAGGGGAAGCACAATTGTTATTTTTCCAAAAATCTTCGATCAATGATTTCAGGGCTTCACTAATTTCTTTACCCTTTCACGGTAGTCTACCGCTAGATGTCCATAACTCATTTTTTGTTGAATCTTCCAATCTCTCATGCCTTAGCATGGCTCTCCTTGGAGTACCTCTACCAATTTTTAATATTTTTCTTGTCTTTCTCATGAGTCGAGATTTCTTCATTTGGCTACTTACTAGTGTTGATGTAAGTACTCGTCTTGTGATATTACTATCTTTGGTGCGTGATTTAGAGCCCACTTTGTCATAAGCACTCAATAGATTCTTTACAATGCTTTTTTAATTTGAATCGTCCATCGTTCTTAGCCCAAGAGTCTTCATGATAGTCATAAATTCCAAATTCCTCATCATTTCAACAAATAATTGGCATTGACCTGTAATATTTAATTGTTCAAAAAATAATCTCCACAAATGATTAATTTTTCTTTGACAAGTACGCTTGCTAATCTTCTCAAGCATTGATTTCAAAATGTTAGTATCAATATCAATCAAATATTTTGGTCTTCTAAAACAAATTCTAGAAGGTGCTATAATCTCTTCCATTCCCTCAACATTTTGAACATTAACATAAGGTTGAGTGTATTGCATACCTTGAACCGAAGATGATGTGCCTTGGCAATAAGATGCAAAAGATGGAATATCACCTACTTGATGTGTTGATTTTGTGCCTTCAACATGACATAATGGAGTGTGTATATTGTCGGATCTACAGATCAGTGTCTCTTCAAAATGAGAGGATAATATGACTTCAACATTGGAAGATGGTGTAGTGGATGATATGACTTTAACATTGGAAGATGGTGTAGCTTCATAGTTCAATTGTCTTTTTTAGCGTAACAGTCTCATTCGTTCTCTGTCTTTCCAATTCTTCCTCTTTGTTTCTTTGTACCGGTGGTTCTTGATCTTATTTGAAAGTCAATTATTCATTATTTCTTTGCAATTTTCTTTGCTCACATAGTAATTTCATTTTATCTCTTTTAATTTCCAAATCTCTCTCCCTATCTTCATTTTTTTGAGTTTTTGTTTTCTTCCTTGGCATGATGATGATTTCTACATGTCAAATTATTCAAACATCTGAATTACTTAAAATGTGTAAATTACAAATTATTCAAATACATATTAAAATTATAATTATTTGAATGAATACACAATATATATCAAATGACTTGTCAAATTTCTAACCATTTCAAAATAACATTTCATTCAAACATACAAATTTCAATAAATTCACTATATATTAAACAACATGTCAAATTATAATCAAATTTGTATCTATATATCAACAAACAATATTTAAAATAGATTGCACTAACGTTTTCTATACAAGGAATATTCAAAAAGTCTTCAAATCACGTATTGAATGATTGAATTTGGTGTTTGCTAGCTTCCAAAAGTGTTGAAATATTGTTTGCTATGTTGAAACAGACCAAAAGTGAAGAATGGATCAAATGGGCCCCAAAGTTGCTTTTTGGTCATTTTTAGGTGATTTCACATAGTGCGTATGAATTATAGTGCATATGCACTATGTGAAAACACATCACTCTCCATCCTCCCTACTCTCTATCCTCCCTACTCTGTCTCCCATCCCCTACTCTCTCTCTTCCTACTCTCTCTCCCATCTCCCATCCCCTACACACTCTCTCTCCCCTCTCCCATCCTTTACTCTCTCTCTCTCTCTCTTGCTCTCCCTCTCCCACTGCCTACTCTCTCTACCTCTCTCACCCTCTCTCTTCTCCCATCCCCTACTCTTTAGATCTCTCACAAACACTCCCATCCTCCCTCTCCCACTTCCTATTATCTCTCTCTCTCCCCGATCCTCCTACTCTCTCCCATCCCATACTCTCTCTCACATTTGCTACTCTCTCTCTCCCCCCTCTCCCATCCCCTAAACTCTCTCTTTAGAGATACACACTCCCATCCCCTACTCTCTAGATCTCTCACACACACTCCCATCCCCCCTCTCTCTCCCCCTCTCCCCCTCCCTCTCCCATCACCTACTATCTCTCTCTCAAGTTCTCTCTCTCCTTCTCTACTCTCTCTCTCTCTCTCCCATACCCTTCTCTCTCTCTCTCTCTCTCTCTCTCTCTCTCTCTCTCTCTCTCTCTCTCTCTCTCTCTCCAATCCCCAAATCTCTCATAGACTCTCTCCCATCCCCTACTCTATCTCTCTTACACACACACTCCCATCCCCTCTCTCTCTCTCCCTCTCCCACTGCCTACTTTCTCTCCCCAATCCCCTACTCTCTCTCCTCTCCCATCCCCTACTCTCTCACACTCTCTCCCATCCCCTACTTTTTCTCTCTTACACACATTACCATTCCCCCTCTCTCTCTCCCTCTCCCACTCCCTCTCCCACCACCTACTTTCTCTCCCCCTTCGCCCTACTCTCTCTCTCTGCCACCCCCTACTCTCTCTCACACTCTCTCCCATCCCCTACTCTCTCTCTTTCAAAGACATGCACACTCTTATCCCTCCACTCTCTTCTCTCCCATCCCCTACTCTCTATATTTGTCACACACACTCCCATCCCCCCTATCTCTCTCCCTCTCCCTCTCCCACTCCCTCTCCTACCACCTACTATCTCTCTCTCAAGTTCTCTTCTCCCTCTCTACTCTCTCTCTCTCTCTCTCTCTCTCACTCTCTCTCTCTCTCACATCACTTACTCTCACTCTCTCTCTCTCTCTCATCCCCTACTCTCTCTCACACTCTCCCATCCCCTAATATCAATCTCTCTCTCTCCCATCCCATATGAGCTCTCTTTGCCACCACCTAATCTTTCTCACACTCTCACACTCTCTCCCATCCCTTACTTTGTCTCTCTTACACACACACTCCCATCCCCCCTCTCTCTCTCTCCTCTCCCATCCCCTATTCTCTAGATTTGTCACACACACTCCCATCTCCCCTCTCTCTCCTTCTCCCACTCTCTCTTTGCATTTCCTACTATCTCTCTCTCTCTCTCAAGTACTCTCTCTCCCTCTCTACTTTCTCTCTCTCATCCCCTGCTCTCACTGTCTCTCATCCCCTACTCTCTCTCTCTCTCTCTCTCTCTCTCTCTCTCTCCCCCATCCTATATGAGCTCTCTCTGACACCTCCTACTATCTCTCAAACTCTCACACTCTCTCCCATCCCCTACTCTATCTCTCTTATACACATTCCCATTCCCCCCCCCCCCTCTCTCTCTCACAGTCCCTCTCCCACTACCTACTCTCTCCCATCCAGTACTCTATCTCTCTTACACACTTCCATTCCCCCTCTCTCTCCCTCTCACTCCCTCTTCCACCGCCTACTATCTCTCTCTCTCTCTCTCTCTCTCTCTCTCTCTCTCTCTCTCTCTCTCTCTCTCTCTCTCTCTCTCTCACTCTCTCCCTCTCTCTCCCATCCCCAACTCTCACTCTCTCTCTTTGTCACCTCTAATCTCTCTCTCTCTCACTCTCACACTCTCTCCCATCCCCTACTTTCTCTCTTACACACACTCCCATCCCCCCTCTCTCTCCCTCTCCCACTCCCTCTGCCATTGCTTACTCTCTTTCTCTCCCATCCCCTACTCTCTCTCTTTCACACACACACCCATCCCCCCTCTGTCCTCTCCCCTCCCCTAATTTTTCTCTCACTCCCTCTCCCTCTCCCACCACCTACTTTCTCTCTCTCTGACTCTCACTCTCACTCTCTCTCTCTCTGACTCTCACTCTGACTCTCTCTCTCTCTCTCTCTCTCTCTCACACACACACACACACACACACATTTTTACACTCTCTCTTATCCCCTACTCTCTATCTTTCTCTCTTACACACATTTCCATTCCTCCTCTCTCTCCCTCTCCCACTCCCTCTCCCATCACCTACTCTCTCTTCCATCCCCTACTCTCTCTTGAGCTACTCTGGCTCCCCCCTCTCCCATTCCCTACTCTCTCTCTTTCACATACATGCACTCCCATCCTCCTCTCTCTTGCTCTTCCTCTCCCACTCTGTCTCCCACTGCCTACTCGCTCTCCCCCATCCCCTACTCTCAATCTCTCTCTCCCAACATGTACTCTCTCTCACACTTCCTCTCTCTCCCATCCCCTACTTTCAATCTCTCTCCCCCATCCCATACTCTCTCTTTTCCACCCCTACTCTCTCACACACTTATTATCTCTCGCATCATGTACTCCCTCTACCACCTCTACTCTCTCACACTTCCTCTCTCTCCCATCCTATACTCTCTCTACCACCCCTAGTCTTTGTCACTTCCTTTCTCCCATACTGTACTCTCTCCCCTCTCCCATCCCCTACTTTCTCTCTATCTCTTTATCTCTCTCAAATGCACATAGCCATTCCCACACCCCCCAGCTCTCTCTTGCTATTGGTTTGCAATTTCGGTCTTAATAGTGCATGCTCACTATAGCGCACAAGTGCTACTGAGAATTCAAATGGTTTCAGTAGCACGTGCATGCTATAGAGCACACACGCTATTGACAGCTTTGCATTAAAACTAAGACTAAGGCTTGGTTTTGCATTGGAGATCCAACCCAAAGGCTTGGAGTTTATAAACAGGTCTGAAACATGTTTTCCAGCAAACATATAAAAAATGATTGATTTTTCTTGAGTGCTCCCCTTCAAGATTCCTCGTGGTTGGGTATCGATAAGATTAGGTTACATAGCATTATAGGTCTCTGTGTTAGCTATCTAACCATATAATTTATTTTTAATTTGAACTATTTCAAGTCTTTCATCTATAATTTTTTTGAATGTATGTTCATTTTTTGTCAAAAACCACCATGTACTAATTGGGTTGTAGATTTTGACTCATTCATTGAATTTTGCAACAACTTAGCTTTTTAGAAACTAGACTCCATTCTACACACTTTGAAAAAAAAAAGTTTTTGATTTTATTTTAGTTTTGAATTATTTCTAGGGGGAGCACACAGATATTTCACATTTTTGGGATGTGTCTAGTTAAAAAATTCATTAAAAAAAAATACACATTATAAAACTACCCAAAAAAATATGGGATAAACTACATAGTGCTAAGTAACTTTTGACCAGAGTGATTAAAGAATTTCAAAAAAAAAAGTTAAAATTTTAGGGGGGCCACACTTTGTACTATGTTATGTTTTTTTGGAATAAATAATACCACTTTTTGTGGCCCACTTTTTTTAGGACCTAAAACTAAACCATTTTGAAAAAAAAAAAGTAGTTTAGAAACTAGATTCAAAGGACTACGACTTTTATTTTTGTCATATCTTAAAATTTTGAGCGTAACTATCTTCAAATTCTTGTTGAATTTCAAAAATTACAAACTTCAAGAAAAAGGTGTCCACTTATACCCCCGTTTTGGCACCACAACTTGGTGCACTTACCTAGATTGGTCTTTTGGTTCAATGACAAAATCACTCTAATAGATTCATATTTTAAAAAATTATGTTAAAATTGGTAACAAGTGGTTTGTCTAATTGATTGGGAAAAGAGGAAAGTTATATTTTCATGAAGGTGAAACATTTGATGAAACTTTTTTAAAATTTATAAGTCATGAATTTTTAAGTCCTTGTTTGTTTGGCTAATAAGAAGGCCATCATCAAGGCACTTTGTAGAGGCTTGTTTTTTGTGCACATGTGTGTTGATATTTGAATGAGATTTAACTATGGCTACCAATTAGATGTATAAACTTGTAGTTAGTGAAAAGTTGATGATTCAGATTATGTTAATTGGAAATGTGAAATGAAGTTAATTTTACAAATGAAAGATTTATGAGAAGTAGTAACAGGAGAAGAACCTATGGATCAAAGTGAACATTAAAAAGGACATGAATGCATCTGCTACATTTTTATGGAAAATTAGTCCAAGGATTAGGCCTCATGTTAAAAGTTTAAAAGCAACAAAGAAATATGGGAAACTTCGCAAACATTGTATGAAAGAGCTAGCAAGTTAAAAGAAATGGATATTAAGAGACAATTAACTCATTTGAAAATGAAAGTAGGAGATAGCATGAATGATTGTTTTGCGAAATTAAAAAATATATTAAGAAATTAACTGGAAATGATGAAAGTTAATTATGAAGATAATGAAATCATAGATTTTTGAATTGAAAGTCTTCCATGGGAGTATAATATTTCATCTGTACTTTGCAATAAACTAACAAATTTGAGAATATAATATTAGAAGAAGTATATGGTGCTTTGTTGAATGAAGAAGAAAGGCTTAAAAGTTTTACAAGTGAGTCTAACAAGAGTCAAGAATTTGTAGCTAGTAGAGAATATAAGAATTATAGTTATGGAAGATCATATCAAAATCAAAGAACTAATCAAGGGAATCAATATACAAATAATTAAAGGCAATGAACTCAACAAAGAGATAATCAAAATAGGAAAAGTAATCAAAGGTCACAAAATGAATGGAGAAATTACAATAGTAATCATAAGGGAGAGAATACATTCAAATTTTATAAGTGTGGACAAGAAGGGCATAAAAGTGATCAATGTTTTAAGAAATGGAAAAGGGGATTTAGTCAACAAAGGAAATCAATATTTTTTTCAAGAAGAGGGTGATCATCATGTAATTATAGTATCTTTAGCTACTCAAAGTGATTCAAGTAATGCATGGTATATTGACTCTAGAGATAGACAATATCTAACTCACAATAAAAATATTTTTAGTTATTTAGAAGAAACAAAAGGTGCAAAAATATTTCTTGATGACGATAGTTCTCATGATATAGAAGGAATCGATACAATTTCAATGAAAGGTACTGATGGTAATAACTTGGAGATAACAAATGTGAATTTTGTACCTAAGTTAACCAAGAATCTTCTTTGAGCCAGCCAATAACTCAACATGGTTATAAGGTGGAGTTTTATTCAGATAAGTTTTTAATCAAGAATATTCATGATGGATACAAAGTAGTGGCTAGAGGAATTGATAACGATAGAATATATAAATTTCTAGAAAGTATTGATAAGAAGACTTATGTCGCTAAAAAATCATTCTTAAGTGAGCAATGGCATCAAAGATATGGTCATTTAAATTATCAAAGTTTGGCTATGCTTTCAAAGATGAATATGTTTGATGGATTGCCTTGGATAAGATTAAATAAAAATATGTGTGAAGGATGTAAGGTTGGTAAAAAATGTAGAGATACTTTTGTGAGGTCTACATGGAGAGGAAAAAAAGTCTAGAACTTATCCATGGAGATTTGTGTGGTCCTATGAATCCTACATCAAAAGGAGGAGCTAGGTAAATCTTAACTTTGATTGATGATTTTTCAAGAAAATTTTGGGTTTACTTCTTGAAACAAAAGGATGAAGTGTTTAACAAATTTGAAATGTTTAAAGCTTTTGTGGAAAATGAAAGTGGAAGTAAGATCAAGTGAATTAGAACTGATAATGGAGGAGAATATGTAAACAATAAGTTTAAATCATCTTGTGAGTATCATGGGATAAAGAGATATACGACTATTAGATATACTCCTCAACAAAATGGCATTGTTGAAATGAAGAATGGGACTTTAGTAGAAATGTCATGTTGTATGATACAATCTAAGAATCTTGCCCTATTTCTATGGGTTGAAGTTGTTAATACTATGTCTCATATTTTAAATAGATCTCCCACTACTATTTTTCAAAATATTACTCTCGAAGAAGCTCGAGTGGGAGAAAGCCTAATGTTGAGCATTTTAGAGTCTTTGGATGTGAAGCATATACTCGTGTGCCAGATAAAATTAGAGAAGAGAAATTTGATAAGAAAAGCATTAAGTGCATCTTTATGGGGTATGATGACCAAAGGAAAGGATATAGGTTGTTTGATCCTAGTGTGGAAGATGTATTTATAAGTAGGGATGTCAAGATTAATGAGGGGTCTAATGATATGCCAAAATTCACTCCTATTCCGCAAGTAGCCATTGAGAATCATGAAGCTCCTAATGATTTTGAAATTGGTGAAAGTTCTAAGGAAACATTTGATATAGTTGAAGAATATACTCCTCCTTCAAAGACCAAGAGTATTCAAGGTATTTATGAAAGAACTCATCAAATTAACTTTTCTTTGATGACCACCATAATGAAGACTAATGACCTAGAAATGTATGAAGAGGCTAAAGGAAAACATGAATGGGAACAAGATATACAAAATGAGTGTGATTCATTGATAAAGAATAGAACTTGGAAATCATTAGAGTTACGAAAGGGTAAGAATGTAGTTAACAATAAGTGGGTTTATAGAACTAACTTCAAGTCAGATGGGGGTATTGAAAACATAAGGAAAGATTAGTAGCCAAAGGGTATTCACAAAAAGAGGGAATTGATTACACATAAACATTTTCTCTAGTGGAAAAGATTGGTATAATCATGACTATTATAACATTAGCAGCTGATTTTAAGTGGCCTCTACACTAAATTGATGTTAAGAATGCATTTTTGAATCGTGAAATTAATGAAGATATTCATATAACTTGGCCACAATGATTTGCAATCCTAGGACAGGAACACTTGGTTTATAAATTAAGGAAGTCTCTATATATGGTCTCAAACAAGCCCCAAGAGCTTGGTATGCTAAAATTGATGAATAATTTTAAATTCAAGGATTCCATAATAGTCCTCATGATCCAAATTTGTATGTGAAGGAATTTGATGATGGTGGTATCATAATCATTATGCTTTATGTTGATGATATTATTATTACATGACATAGCATTGATCAAATCAGTAACATAAAGTTAAACTTGCAAGATACATTTGAGATGATATATCTTGGTTTTCTACACTAATTTCTTGGCATACAAGTATGGAAAAAGGATGATGGTTTATATCTTTCTCAAACAAAGTATGCTCTAGACTTGTTGAGAAGGTTTAGGATGGAAGATTGTAAGAGTGTGTCTAGTCCAGTTGCTCTGGAATTAAAGTTAAGAAGGTACATGGAAGGTGAAGATGTTGTTCCTACCCTATATAGGTAATTGGTTGCTAGTCTTGTATATTTGACACACACTCACCCAGATAATTCTTTACAATTATTGTGGTTTCTAGATTTTTGAGTTCCCCTAAGGTCCCACACTAGATAGTAGTCAAAAGAATACTAAGATATGTGAAAGGGACTTTTAACAATGGGCATATGTTATTCATCTCATCAAGATCTTCCAATTATTGGTTATTTAGATTCTGAATAGGAAGGATGTGCAAATGATAATAAGATTACTATAGGTTAAATTGTTTATCTTGGTGAAGGTCCTATTTCTTGGTGTAGTAACAAGCAATCTATAATTTCTCTATCCACTATAGAAGCTGAATATAATGTAGAAAATGAAGCAGTGAATGCTATAAGTTCTCCTATCAATCCTCAAGAAACATCATACAGGGCCTTCTCTACTTCATTGAGACAATCAAAATGGAATCACATTGTCTAAGAATCTAGTGCTCCATGCTTGTACCAAACAGATCAAGTTCTATCATCATTATATTCGACATCTGATCCAGCAAAAGGTGATTCATCTAAAATATTGCAAAACAAAAAATCGAATTGTCAATTTATTCACCAAGACCTTATGTCAAGCAAAGTTTTTATCTCTTTTGCATGTTTTGGGTTTAAGAGTATTAACATGATTTCCTCATGGTTGTCATTCAGGGAGAATTCTAGTGAATCGCAAACAATGTATTTAGAAAATATATGATTGTAAATGGGTACCTAACAAGGCTTTAGGCCAGTTGCCATCTTTTCTAGATTATGAAAGGGTATTTAGATAACATGGTCATTGCAATTAATTTAGGAGATGTCAAAATAAATTAATAACTTTCCACTACTTTGGTAAGAATGAACCAAAAGATGATTTAGCAAAACATATTTTGCATGTGCAGTCGTCCATTCCAACCATGCTCATTAATAATTTATGAAACTACAGTCCATAATTTCATGTACATTTATGATACATGTGGTTATAAATAGAACGGCTACGCCTGATGTTTTAAGTTCTCATTTCTCAAATCTCTTTCTATGTTATGTGTTGTCGTATATGTTTTCAGATCAGCTATAGAGTAGGGTCACATCCATGGAATTTTAAATCTCCACAATACAATGTGACGTTTAAAATGCCTCCGTAAGAGTGGAAGGCGGTTTTCCATAGGCGTGAGTTTTGTATAACCTTACATTTATGTCTCATAATTCACGGGTTCCTAATTTGGAACAAAAGAATTAAGGGAAAAGTATTTAGAAACCCAAGAAAGTGGCCTTTCCTGGTCATATCCAAGGAGTAGAATGGTTTGTTGGTTTATCCTCCATAAGTATGCATGCGTAAGGAATGCTATAAATAGATAACAAGATATGCATTTCTTGGTTAAAAATAAAATCAGAGGTAATCACAGTATGAACACCCCTCCACACCACTCAGATTTGCGTCTCATTGGTACGTTATTCGGGTCTGGGTTATAAAGAACGATGAGTTCCATGTGTGCCCAATGGGGAGATTTCCTAATTTACTCGAGCTTCTTATCATCTAATAAGGATGTAATACTATAGAATTCACAATATTGATGTAACAGTTGGAATTTCAACTTTCAGATGTGGAACCTAGCTAAGATTTTGGTATCATTCTGCCAAATATGAAAAATAATGGCATGATTTGTGATACATTGCTCAAAACCTGAAGTTGCATTTGCATCATCATTTAACAACATTCATATGCTTCTCAACATCTTGGGAAAGTGCTGAGAAGCAAAATGCACTGCTAAGAAAATTTTGAAACTATATAATTGACCAAAACTATGGGCACCACATCTAATCAATCCTTTATGTGCCATAGTTGTATTCCACACCTAGCATGCATTCCAACAATGAGGGTTGGTACAAAGATCATTGGATCTTTTAGTCACACTTTCTTTGTTTTATCTTCACAAATTAAGAAAAGTAGCTATAGTTTTTCTAAAATGTCAATTAGAAGATTTCCTTAAAGATGCAGTTTAAAAGTTGTAAATACTTGAGATTTTAGCATTCTCAATCTTTTGACGGTTATATTTTTTATTTTCTAAAACATTCCAGAAAAATGGATGTCATTGTTTTTTAAGCATTCAAAATTTTTGAGTTCTGTGTTCTCACTTTTTGAACACTCAAAACTTCAATTATGTGTATTCACTATTCAATTTTTAAGGATTTTAAATCATTTCTATTTTGAATGTTCTCATGTTGAACATTTTCACCCTTTTAGGTTATGAATATAGATTTTTGACATTTAAGCAACCAAGCATAGTTTAGAAAGTTTTAATATTTTTCTCAAAAATGGGATATGTTTGACAAAAAGGAATTATAAAATAATTAAAACTATTTTGAAAAATAATTTTAGTTATATATTATAAATTAAAAAATGACACATTAATTTATTTTTTAAGAATCATTGATCATTATAGAATAATTAAACTATAACCAACAATATATTTGAAAAACTTAGACTTATTTATAGAAATTTAACCTACAAAATAATTTTTAAATAAATGAACTAAAATTGTTAGAAATAAAATTTAAATAGTTCTTCAAATAATAAATAAATTTTATATATATTGCAAAATAATTATGTAGAAGTATTTTTCAATATTACATTAGTACTTCAAATATTTATAATCATATATTTTAATATTGATTACATTAAAAGTTTCATATAAATACTTAAATTATTTATAATTGTATATTTTAATATTAATTAGATTAAAAATTCATATAATTATTTAAATCCACTAAAGTTAATTAAATTCAATATATCAATATCAATATTTTTCAATATTAGAATAGTAATTTAAATATTTATAATCAATATATTTTAATATTGACTACATTAAAAGTTTCATATAAATACTTAAATTATTTATATTTGTATATTTTAATATCAATTACAATAAAAATTCATATTATTATATAAATCCATCTAACCTAAATTACATTAAATATATCAATATAAATATTTCTCAATACTAGAGTAGTACTTCAAATATTTATAATCATGTATTTTAATATTGATTACATTAATAGTTTCACATCAATACTTAAATTATTTATAATTATATATTTTAATATCAATTATATTAAAAATTCATATAATTATATAAATCCACGTAACCTGAATAAATTACAAATTATAATATATTTTAATAAAATTGTATCTATATAAATTTGAAACTGAAGCGATAGAATATTAGAAACTAACATAACGAATTTAATCCCATGGATTACCTCTCGCCCTTTTCGTATTTAACTGGGTAACACTTTCCATTTTCTTGGTGCCAGCAGAAGAGTTGCTTGGCATTATTGCCGTTTCGAATGCCAGCAAGGAAAAGTCGTGTTCTGCAAAATTTTGAAGGGGTAATCGAAGGTATTTCATTTATTTTGTAAAATTTCTTAGAAGCAATGAATGAAAATAGTTGAGGAGAGAGAGGGATGAGAAATGAAAAGGTCTGTTAATACCTGAGACTGCGATCTCTAAATTCAGAATTAAGTCATTCCATACGAAATCGATGGTTCCAATTTTATATTTTTAAGGTTACAATCGCTCTGTTCAAGATAAAGTTAAAATCAATTTCAGAGAATGGCATCCTCGCCTTCTTCATCTAAGCCAAAACGAAAACTTTTAATGGAGGCAAACGCTTTTCAGGAAATTGCAGATGCACCTCCTTCTAAAAGAAAATGTGAAATGCAAGAAAAAAAAAAGATCAGCTTCAAGAACATTGCACCTGTGCATGTCACTTATCAATCTAATCGCTATGATGTATTTATCAACCATTGTGGCTCAGATGTAGGAAACACTGTGGCTAGCGTCCTTTACCAGTTTCTAACCTATTTAGACTTGAATGTTTTTCTCGATTCAACAGATTTACAACTTGGGAACTCTTTACCAGCCAATATAGAGCATGCTATACGGAGCTCTTCAGTTCATATTGCCATATTTTCCAAGGGCTATGCCTGCACACCCCGATGTTTGGCTGAGCTTTGTCTTATTTTAAACTCAGGGTTCAAAATAATTCCTCTTTTTTATGATGTGAAGCCTTCTGACCTTGCTACACACGCAGAAGGTGAGAAGTCTATGTCAATGCAATGGAAAAATGCCCTTTACAATGCCTCATTGATTTCTGGTATAGAGTTCGATTCATCTAATGGGTAAGCCGCTTTGTTTCTTAAATTGATTTGTAATTATCTTCTCTTTTCATATTTCTTTGTTGTCGTATTCATAATAGTTGACTATCATCAGGAACCTGGGGCATCTATGCAAAGATATTGTGGATACAGTGTTCATTGAATGGAAAGAAGTTCAAACGAAATTGAAGCTAGAAGTTGTTGATAATTTGGTGGGAATTGAGAAAGCGATTGAAGAGCTTGAGAACGAAATTTCAGCATCTGGAAACGGTATAATTGTGGGCATTGTGGGCAGGGCTGGAATTGGTAAAACTACTTTGGCGAAAGAATTTTTCAATCGCAACCGATCCAGATTCTACAAATCAAGTTTTTTATTTGATGTAGGTGAAGCACATAGGACTAAAAGCTTTGTGAAAATGAAAGAGAAACTAATGTCTGATGTAAGTATGCCTCTATCTATTTCTACTGCTGGCAGCGTAGAGGAGAATTTGTATTTCAAATCATTAATTATTTTAGACGGAATTGACAATGGAGATCAATTGAAGGCTTTGCCATTGAATGAATTTCTAAATCATGGGGCACTGGTAATTGTGACATGCCATGATGCAAATGTCCTGCAGTCATTTGAAATGGTGAAGATTTACGAGATGAGAGAACTAGATTCTTTTGATGCCAAAAAACTTTTCTGCTGGCATGCATTCCGCCAAACAGATCCACCTGAAGGATTAGATGAATTTGTTGAACTCGTTGTAAGCCTGTCATACGGTTTGCCATCAAACCTTCAAATGTTGGGAAAGAACACTTACTCTTTGAAAAATAAAACACATGCACAATGTAAGCCAAGTTGTTTGACATAACTACTACTAAACAGTCATAAACTTCAACACTGCTGAGAAGCCAGAGGCTTATCAAATTGACTTTTCCTAAATCTCTGTCTTCTTTCACATTTATAGTATATCAAAATAATGTTAAATTTTAACAATAGATATGTTCCTTTTCTTCTGGTAATGTAATAAATATGGTTAGATTTAGATATCATGATAGTGTTAGTTTGGTTATGTAAACTGCAGGTAATGCACATTTATTTTTTAAGCATGGAAGAAAGTCTACAGGAACAATAGTAGTTATATCAGAAGGGGCAATGCAATCGCAAGAAACAATTGATGATAGAGGGGCAATGCAATCTCAAAACTTATTAGCTTTGGGTACAGAATTGCATGAAATGTGTGACCATCCAATTTTATTTCACTCAAGAATCGTAATCTTCATTTCGTTTATTATTAAGATTGCAATTGACCTTTGAGTTACGATTCTAATCTCTTTTTGATTTTGATTATCTATTTGTTGCAAAAGCACCAAGATTTTAATCATAGAAGCCCAATGTTGATAAAATACCAATCAAATATATCAATTTCAACGTTGAGTACGTTAATTGTATTTAAAACAGAATATAATACGGAAATGTAATCAGTTGGAAGTTTTCAACTATATATAACTCTCCAAGACGATTATAAAATGGCTTCTAATTATTTGAAGAAAGTAGCCCGGAGGATGGAATGAAAGATAAAAATGTTTAGTGTTCCTCTGGCTGTCGATAGCCAAGACCTTTATTAAGCCGATAGGCTTTCTCCCTAGGAAACTTGCATCAGAATTTTCTGATTTTCCGGTGTTGTTGGACGCCTGAGAAGGAGATATCAGACAGTGGAAATGATATCCGGGAATCCATCTGTCAATTACATCGCCCTTCATTCTTTATGTATTCGAGTCTCTTTGCCACCTGTAATTTATGTTTGATATGATGAAAATGTGAGCAGCTGAGCTGTCGGGGTGTGTGTTAAATAGCATTTATTCTTTATTTTAACGAAACGTTATGAGCACGGCTTGAGCAACTTATGGTATGAAATGGAGGCTTCTGGAATATCTCTTATTGTTCTCTTTACAATATTCAAATTCACAAATCTGAGGACTGCAGAAATGTCTTTGATCATCAAGTTATGCTCTGGAATTGAAGGTTACGCATTTCCCAGCACATCTATTCATGGACGATGTGATCGTTGTTAGATATGCTTCCTCAAAAGATAGTTGTCGAACACTGATGGATATACAAATGTTGCCTTGCTATCAGCTAGATCCAGCAAAGCTCTGCACAAAAAAAAATCCCCAAAAATGGAGAATCTAACCTCTGCATCTCAATGCCAGTGTAAAACGTCTGCATCTCAATTTTGAGCAGGGAAAAAAAACAGTTTCATGTTTTTTAATCTTACCTATTTGTTTTAGCTAAAGTATCTACAAATTTATCATACAAAATCTAAGAATGTGTGAAGCCAGTATCAATTCTTTGGTTAAAATTTTTATAGTTTGAGAACTATAGTATTATTATAATTATTGTAAGGTTGAAATTTGACTTTTTTTGGGAAATAAAATTGTCCATGGAATAATTTTTAAAATGTCCTAGTTTGAGTAATGTAGTGTTCTTGTAACATTGAAATTGTATATTATAAGAAATGTTATATTTAATAATTAGAATTTAACCCAAAAAAATATAAATACTTTTAAAATAAATTTGAAAAAAAAATCTAATTTTACAAATTAAAACGTATAATAGTCATATATTGTTATCTTGAACTTGAAATATTGTATATATTAAGAAATTTATTTTATCTTAAGATTTTCTTGGAATCTTTGGTAATTATTAAAATTCAAAGTCACTATTATATGGCACTTAGAGTTTTCATATTTTTTTGTGAATAACAGTTGGAAAGTATTTTTATGGTGCGTACAATGGTACAACTTAAATGGTTTTCCATAGTCATGAAAAAAGTGTGTTATTTGTCAGACTTTGAAAATAATTTTATCAAATAACCAATTCAAAAATTGAGAAATGATATAGAAAACAATATTCTCATAAGGTGTGTGAAATTTGCATCTTAGTTAAGTATATGTGTTTTAATTACTTCGTTATTATAATATTGGGGATGTCTTAGCTTATAATTTAGATTTTAGAAGTAGGAGTTCAATTCAATAGTTCATATAAGAATGAATGAATTCTAAAATCAAATTTAAAAGCTTTTGATTAAAAAGAATGCTTCATTTAGACTTTAATATTTATTATTATTTTTGTTTCATATTCTTATTATTTGTAGATAAGTACTTTGAAAATTTCAATAATTTAATACATAAAATATATAAACTTGTCATTTTCAAAGAAAATAGAAAGAACATAAAATATGTAGATTGGTCACTTTCAAAGAAAATAGAAAGAAACTTTTAATAAAGATGAGATGGTGAAAAATTAAATAGAAAACCTAAAGATGGATCATTTGGCATTAGAAGGAAATTAAATATTACAATTTTACAAGTATGAATTAAAGAAAATAATGTAAAAGAAGATTGGAATATAAAATACTTATATTTCCACCAAAATTCCTAGAGCTTCTTGATTAGTGAAAATATTATTTATTGTAGAGATATTTTGTATTTGTGTGTGTATATGTGAGAGAGAGATAGAAATTTATATAGAGAGAATTAGAGAGGGGGGGAGAGTGTCAAAGAAATAATAGATATGAAGGGATATATGAAAGAAAAATATGGATAAATAAAATTTATTCTAATATTAGTATGTAGTGTGCTCATGAAGAAGCCCGTAAATTTTATGTTTTTTAAGAATTTTATTGTTTGATGCCAATTTATAACATCAACCTGCTAACATACAAGATAATTTATTTGAACACACAAAACTCTCAAAACAACACACAAACTTAAAATAGAAATAATTTAAAACCTCCACTAACACTTCCAACTCATAACACCCTAAGTCTGATCTATACAAGCATGAAAAAAATACTCAAAACAAGAAACTACTCTAATAATAAAAATGTTGATTACATTATGTACAATGTCATTTCTTCTTCTCCCAACCTTTTGAAAAACTTGAGTTTGACCTGATATAGGTTTGTAATGTAGATTTCCAACTACTTTAAGTGGTTGAAGGGCTCTCATAAATAAGTTTCTCTTTTTGCATAAAAGTTGCAAAAGTTACCAATGACAACTTTGCAAGGAATGAGCAATTTTTGTAGTTTTGCAAATTTTCTACCCAAACTTTCTCTACTTGCTACCAAACTTTCCAAAAGGCCTAAGATGGATTAAAAACACCTAATAAGAACTCTAAAACACTTTATTACCCTATTTTACTCTCAAAACCCAAAAATGTTCTATGGAGCCAAATGAGCACATTTTGAGCAGTTAGGAGCAATATTACATGGTGGGAATCTTCAAACCTATTTAACCTCCCTTTGGAACTAATTTGATCCTATTATTACTCTAGCGATGTGGCTAGCATCACTCCAAGCTAAAAACACCAAAGAAGCCCTAGGTCTATCATTTAGCCTACCTAGGTCCTCTTGCACCATACTTCCCCCCATCAAAAAAATTAAGTCCTACTTGATGGCAAGATGTCTAAGGGTATTCCAACATTCTTGAAATATATTTAAGAAACCCAAGTAGTATCTAAAATTTTATTTCCCTTCCATTGAATGAGATTCTCCATATAAATCGTGTACCTTGTAGACTTCTTCACCCTTGAGTCTAACACTTTCTTTGCTTCCAACTTGCTGATATTAGGTGTTGTAGTAGGTTCAACTTTAGCATGAACATCTGGACTAACTTGAGGTAAGGTACCTATGTGTTCCACCAAGTCTTGCACATTGAAAATAGGAGATATGCCCAAATCTGAAGGTAAGTCTACCTTATAGGCATTTGCTCCATACTTTGCCAAGATTTTGCAAGGCCCTACCCTCTTCATCTATAGCTTGGTAGTGTAGACACCTAAATTTGATTACACTATTTTAGTAATCCTATTTAGTTATCTAAAAAGACATTATTAATTAAATTTCTATTTAATTAATCCTTTGTCATCCCCTAGTTGATTAATTTAATTAATCATCTATAGTCCTAATTGATAAATCAAATAATATATTATTTATCAATTAAATCCTTTTCTCCTATCTAATTCCAAAAATCCCAATTTATTAAATAAATCTATTTGATAAATGAAATCCTCAAATTCAAAAACCCCTAACCTATCTCTAATCCTCCATTTAGCCTAATCCACCCCATCCACCCATACTAACCAAGCTTAGCCACTAACTCACCCACCCTCATTAATGCCATCCACTTGCACATCTCTAACATCCCTAATCTAATCCTAAACCCAAGCCTAATCCACCCCCTAATGTTGTCACATTCCTTAAACAAGTTTAAGACTTTCCTAATCCAAACCAAAGTCTCCCCTCAAAAAACCCAACCACTAAGTCATGAGTGCTCTTACAAAACATAAAAGACTCTTACAAGCCCACTCATGACTCTTACATCCATCTTACACACTCTTCCCTCTTCCACACTCATTCCTCTTACATCCCTCTTACATACTCAACCCCACTCATCATGCCTTTAACCAACCCTTTACCCTACCCTCTCACACTCATCGTCCTTGTGACAAGTGTCACCTTCCCATTGGTGCTAAACAAGCACAATCCATGTGCTCTCCTTTGAGTGCATCCTAGCCCTCCTTAAGCCTTCATCCATCCTTGCATCTAAGCCCTCCATCCCTCTACCCCTTAGCCTATAAATTGAATCCCATCCCAAGCCATTTCATCAACAATCTTTGAGCTAAAGTTACCATGCTATTTTGAGAACCAAAGCCATCAACCATACCCTTATAATGCCAAATTGAGAGCTCACAAAGCTACCAATTTGCCATTACCCATCTCCATTGAAGCAGCTTTTGAGCATCTTGAGCATACATCCACATCAAAAGGACACATCTACAGAATCAAGAAAGCATGGAGTGCTTTTTCTTGTGAGGTTTGCACTTTTTTTTTTCTTCCTTTGTCTAAGCATATATGTGAATTTAGTTTTTGGTTTGTGAATGTTTACTTTATTTGTTAATCTTCTTTGCATACTGATTCTGGTTCTACAGGTAGGAACACCTTTTTGAAGCCTTTCTTTATTCAAATGGATCATTACATAGGCACTAATAGAAAACTGAATGTTTGTCCTCTTTTCATCTACTTTGGCCTTGAGTTTTTGAGTGTTATCTTGGATGGTCTTCTTGACTTGCTCTTGAATGTCCTCCATATTTTGAACAAAGTCTTCATCTTGCCCACTTTTCTGATCCATATCACTATGATATCTCAATTCACATACACCCCTTGGATGCATTCCATAAACTATCTCAAAAGGACTCTTTCCAATTGCCCTAGTCTTTCTATCATTATAGGCATACTCTTCTTGTGAAATTATAACATCCCAACTTTGACCATATTCCTTAGGCACCTTAGAAGGCTTACTAAGATCCTATTAACCACTTTAGTTTGACCATCAGTTTAGGGATGGTAAGCTAAACCAAATGATATGTTTTTACCATGGTTTTTCCACAAGGTTTTCCAAAAATGGCTCATAAATTTAACATCCCTATTCAATACAATGCTTTATAGGAGTCCATGAATCCATACAACCTCCTTGAAAAATAAGTGTGAAATGTGACTAGCATCATTAGTTGTCCTACATGGAATGAAATGCCCCATTTTGTTGAATCTATGAACAACATAAATGCTATCATAACCTTGCATGGTTTTTGGTAAACCTACAAAAAAGTCCATACTTACACAATCCCATGGCCTATTTAGAATTGGTAAAGTCTGATATAAACCTACATTATTGGTTCCTCCTTTGGCTTTCATGCACACTATGCACTGCTCTACATACTTGGTTACATCACTTGCTAGTTTTGGCCAATAGTAGAACCTTTGCATTATTTCTATGGTTTTGTTGATAGCGAAATAACCCACTTAGGCTGCCATTATGCTTCTCCTCTATTGGGTTCTTTCTCATGGAACCCCTTGCTACACACAACTAATTACCCTTGAAAAAAAATCCATTTTGCAAGGTAAATTCTGTAAATTTTCTATAAAAATGATTCTTAAAATCCATGCATACCTTGTAGGCTTTAGCAAAGTCCTCATCTTCTTTGTAGAGATTCTAAAAATTCTCTATTCTAATGCTTTGGAGCTGAATCTCTTGGACTATCATAATCCTCCTACTTAGTGCATCTACCACTTTGTTCCACTATCCCTTCTTAGGCTTGATTGTGAAGCTAAAGGCCTACAAATACTCCATCCACTTCAAGTGTATGTTGCTCAGCTTCTCTTGAGTGTTGATGTAGCTAAGAGCTTGGTTTTTTGTAAACACAACAAATTCCTTAGGAAACAAATGATGTCTACACTTTCTAAGACACTGAACTAAGGCATAGAGCTCTAAGTCATAGGATGAATACTTCTTCTTGGCCTCATTAAGCTTCTCACTATAAAAGGTCAATAGTCTACCTTCTTGACTCAAAAATCCACCTATTCCTAAGCCACTTGCATCACACTCGAAGGTGAACAATTTCTTAAAACTAGGCAATTGTAGGATAGGTCCAGTAGCTACTTGTTTCTTCAATTTTTCAATTGACTTTTCTACTTCTAAAGTCCACTTAGACTTAGACTTGACTCCAACTTTATGGAATCCAACAAAGGTGCACAAACACCACTGAAATTCCTAATGAATTTCCTATAGAATTGAGACAAACCATGAAAACTTCTTACCTCAGTAGATGTGGTAGGTACTGACCAATCTAGTATAGCATAAACCTTCTCCTTGTCCATCTTTAATGTGGCTTAAGACATCAAAAAGCCTAGGTACACAATTTCCTCCTTGAAGAAGTCACACTTCTCAAGATTTATGGCTACCTTCTACTAATGAAGCCTCTTCAAAACTACCTCGACATGCTTGATATGCTCTTCTCTAGTCTTGTTGAAGATAAGTATATCATCTAGATATACCACTACAAAATTTGCATGTAAAATTCTTGAGCACTTCATTCATGAGCCTCATAAATGTTGTAGGAGCATTGGAAAGACCAAATGGCATTACAAGCCATTCATAAATACCATCAATAGTCTTAAATATTGTTTTCCATTCATCGCCCTCCTTTATCCCTATTTGGTGATAACCACTCTTCAAATCCATCTTAGTGAAGTATTTAGCACCTCCAAGACAATCCCTAAGGTCTGCAATCCTAGGTATTTGAAACCTATACATGATTGTAATCCTATTCATGGGTCTTGAATCTATACATAATCTCCATTTACCTCCTTCTTTATATGCCAACACAATAGGAACTACCCATGGGCTTATGCTCTTTTGCATCAAGCCTTGATCTATCAATTCTTGGACTTTTCTTGCCACTTCTACATTTTGATATGCAGTCAAATTGTATGCTTCTTTATTAGGCAAGGAAGCACCTGAAACAAAGTCAATTTGATGACTAATAACTCTTCTGGGAGGTAGAGTAGTTGGAGTACCATCACTCTATCAAATACAATTGTCCAATTGTATGTTGTCTTTGATGTTACACAAATGTCATATCAGTTATTAGTCAAAGTCTACCAAGTTCAAAAGGTTAGCAAAAAAGATTTACAATGTCTACCAAGCATTCTCAGATTTTACCTTGTGTAGATAGTTGTTACCAAGCTTTCAAGGTTAGTAAGGAAATTTAGCATCTACTGAGCTTACTTGATCATCAAAGGAAAATATAGTAGAGAATAATTCTTACCGAGCTCTCATAGTCAGCTCAACTCAGTAGCCAAAAGATTTTGCAATATTTGCAGTGTTAACTGAGTTGAGATGGCTAACTTAGGAAATCATTTCTGGAGTAGTCTTTACCGAGTAGGGTCGGCCAATGAAGGATTTCATTATTTTGAGAAATAAAGTTTATTTGTTTAATGTAATATTTGTAGCTGACTGATGTATGTTTTATTGGTAAATGTAACTTTTAATTGAGCTAACTTGACAATTTGTAATGTATAAATAAAAGGTCAAGTTGTGGATTCTAATTGTAAGAAACAAGTATGCAATGAGCTGATTGTGTGAAGTGGCAGTGTAAACGAATTTTGAAGAAGGATTAGATATCCTTGAGGAGAAACAAAGTTGTATTTGATCAGTGAGGATCTATTGAAGTAAAGCAGAGATATGTATCAACAAAGTTCACTTGCATCTCACTCAAGTCACTTATTGTTACTTTGTCACCGTTGTAACAATATTTCCTAAATCTTTTAACAGAGTTGGTTTAATAGCCGTTTTGTAAATCCTCTAACAAGGTGGACAGTTTAGTTGAATTGTTCTAAAGACCTCTAGCAAGGCCACTCTTAGTAGGGTGATTAAATCCTCTAACAGGGTCACACCTAATAGTGTGTTTTGTAGCCTTTAACAGGGTTGGCTCCTAATAGGGCTTACTTCAAAAGAGTGAAAATTGGTAGCTAGTTACTTGGTGGCTTTTCCCATATTGGGTTTCCATGTTTAATTTGGTGTCTCTTTTGTTCATGTTATTTACTTTTACATGTATGTTAATAATTATAAATTCTCAAAGATTAGTAACAAGTTAATCTACCAAGTTACAACATTTTTGTGAGTGTTTATCGAGTGACAGCAGTAACTAGTTATTTAAGACATCTAAGGGATTTGGATTTTTTTTTGTGGTAACATTATTCACCCCCCCTCTTAGTTACTCTATCTATAATTTCAACAATTGGTATCAAAGTTTTTTGTTCTTGCAGGAAAAGATTTCAAGGATCTAAGCTAAAGATCAGGATGTCTTACAAGAGGGAAATTCCAAGACTTAACATAGACAACTTCTTAGCATGGCAAGGACTGATGAGACTTCATCTAGCTTCCATTGGAGATATAGGACTGAAATATCTGGATGAAGCATATGTAGAATCTACTGGCACATTATCTATCAATGATATTGCGGAAAAGAAGACTCACAACAAAATGATGACATATATTACATTTGCCCTAAGTTATAAAGAATTTGATGATATCAAGGATTGCAAAACTACTTTTGAAATATGGAACAAGAAGAAATATATCTATGTAGGTGATGATAATGTGAGAAGAGCCAAAGTAGAAAGTTTGAGAGGTCAATTTGATCAGATGAGGATGAGAGAGGATGAAAATATAGCAAAATATGTTGAATCAACACATCTGAAGGAGATATCAAGGAGGAAACAGTTATAAGTAAAGTTCTTAGAACACTACTTCCCATTTATGAAATCAGAGTTTTTGCAATTCAAGAAAGAAGATGTAAAGAAAATCATAAGATAAATTTGGAGGCCATAGTTGGAAGGCTGACTGCATTCAAGCTAGATAACTATGATAATTATGTTCCACCTACCAAGAACATTGAATCAGCATTTGAAGCCAAGCTTTCACTCAAGGAGAAAGGCAATAAGAAAAGGATTCTTAGTTAGATAGTGAAGAAGAATCAGAACAGAGTTTAGACAGTGATCTTGAGTTGTTTGAAGCTCTTCTAGCAAGGAAATATTCAAGAGGCAAAGGGAAATACAAAGGTAAGGTTCCTCTAATCCACTTTCCTTGTGAAGAAATTGGACATATTGCTGCTAGGTGCCCAAATAAGCAGAACAAGGATGAGAAGAAAGGTCACAAGTGTAATGGCAAGAAAGACTTCAAATCATTCAAGGGCAAAGGTAAGAAAACATGTTTCATGGCTAAGGATTCTAATGATTTTGATGATGAAGAAGAAGATGAAATTGTTTACATTGATGTAAAGGATGAGTCTGATAATGATGAGGAAATGTCACTTATTTCTCATATGAGAAAAAATGATACATGGATTATAGACAGTGGTTTTTCTCATCACATGACTGGTGATAAAGCTAAGTTTGAACATTTTGAAGACTATGATGGTGGTAGTGTGAGGTTTGGTAATAATGAACCTTGTTGCATAAAAAGAAAAGGAAGAATCTCACTAACCAAAGAACTTGTATGTGATATTGCATATTGGGTAGAAGGACTAAAAAATAATCTATTGAGTGTGGCATAGCTACTCAATAATGGATTCAAAGTGGAATTCATGCATGTAAAAGCAAGACTACTGGATGGAAAAGGAAAGCTGATTGGATTAGGAACTCAAACAAAAGGTAACTTGTTTTATCTTGAACTTGGTGAATGTTCATATTTTATTGCTCAAGTTGAAGAAAGTTGGTTATGGCATAGAAGGTTGTGTCATGTGAACTTTGGTAACTTGGTGAAAATAAGTAAATTCAAGAAAGTAAGAGGCATTCCTAACATAAAGAAACCTAAGGTTGGTCTATGCAAGAATTGTAAAATTGGCAAGATGGGAAAGACTAGCTTTAAAAGTAAGAACTATCAGTCTAAAGAAGTTTTAGAAATTGTGCATACTAATTTTGGTGGATCTATTGGAATTAAAAGTTATACTGGTGAAAAGTTCTTCATTCTTTTTGTTAATGATTACTCAAGAATGATGACTATCATGTACCTAAGAGAAAAATTAGAAGCATTTGAGAAGTTCAAATGGTATTTGGCTAGAGTAGAGAAGGAAACTGAAAAAAGACTAAAATGCTTGAGGTCAAATAGAGGTGATGAATTCATTTCACATGGGTTCAATAATGTTTGCATTGAAAGGGGAATCAAAAGGTAGGTTTCAACACTTGGAACTCCTAAGCAAAATGGAATAGCTGAAAGAAGGAACAAATCTATCATGGATTGTGCAAGAACCTTAATGATTGAAAAGATCATTGCTATCAAATAATAGAAGGAAGCTATTAGCACTATAGTTCATGCCTTGAACCAAGTATAGCTAAAAAAGGACTCATTCAAAACTCCCTATGAGTTATGGTATGGCTACAAACCCAATGTAAGTTACCTAAAAGTATTTGGAAGAAAATGTTACATTTTGAAAGAATCTAGAAAAGGTAAATTTGATGTGAAGGGTGATGAATAAAGATTTTTGGGATATTCTTGTAGGAGTAAAGCATATAGATGTTTGAATTTTTCCACTCACAAAGTCAT
Organism: Cupressus sempervirens; assembly: GCA_028749045.1. Lineage (NCBI taxonomy): Eukaryota > Viridiplantae > Streptophyta > Pinopsida > Cupressales > Cupressaceae > Cupressus > Cupressus sempervirens. The sequence goes on from CM053789.1 coordinate 63,347,456, forward strand.
AGAAAGTGCACATGTGAAAGTTGATGAGTTTGTAGAAATAACTAAAGAAGAAAGAAAAAGGGAACTAGAAGACTATAGGAGATTTATTTTCATTGAACCAGATACAGTGCCAAATACACCTGTCAATTAGGAATCTTCAACTCCCGAGTCTTTAGTAACTGAGCTGCAGGATGTTCAAACCAAGTCAAGAGGAATTGAGTCACATTCTAATGCTACCAAGCCAATGCCTACCAAGTTTGAAGGACTCGAGCAGTAGACAGAATAGTCAGAACCTGAAGCTGAAGTGTAAGAGGATGAAAGTGCAAAGCATTCAAAAGGAAAGGAACCTGTATTAGCTAAGTATGTCAGGAGACATCATGCTTTAGATCAAATCATTGGAGATAAATCTAAAGGAACTATGGCAAGAAGTAAGTCGAAAGGTACTTGTTTACTTGCTGATTGGAACCTAGAAGTGTCAAAGATGCATTAGAAAATGAAAGCTAGATTGAGGCTATGAATGAAGAGATAGAGCAGATAGAGAAGAAACAAAACATGGACTCTTTTACCTAGGCCTAAAGATAAAAATGTGATTGGAACTAAATGGGTATTCAGAAATAAGCCAAATGAAGATGGTAAGGTGTCAAGAAAAAAAGCTAGACTAGTATGCAATGGATACTCTCAAGAAGAAGGTATAGACTATGGAGAAAATTTTTCTCTTGTTGCAAGATTGGAAGGTGTCAAAACCTTGCATATGTTGCATACAAAGGATTCAAAGTTTATCAGATTGATGTCAAGTTAGCATTTCTTAATGGTATACTAGATCAAGAGGTTTACATTGAACAACCTGAAGGTTTTGTTGATCTAGACAAGAAGGACATGGTCTGCAAATTACATAAAGCAATGTATGGTCTAAAACAAGCCCCCTAGACCATGGAATGAGAGATTACCTAACTATCTTATTCAGATTGGTTTTCAAAGAACCAATGATAATAGTAGCTTGTATATCAAGGAAAGACCAGATAATAAGATTGTTTTGGCAAAAATATTTGTAGATGATACTTTTTTCACAGGAAATGATCATCTTTGCGAAGAATTTTTAGAAAAAATGAACAAGGAATTTGAAATGTCAATTTTTGGTGAGATCAAATTCTTTGTTGGTCTTCAAATTTAGAAGAATAAGAATGGAATCTACATCACTCAATCTAAATACATCAAGGAGATATTGAAAAAGTTTGGTATGGAAGAGTGCAAACCAGTTGGGACTCCTATATGTACTAGATTAAAACTTACCAAGGATGATGAATCAAAGGAAGTGGATCAGACATTATATAGATCTATGATTTGAAAGTTGCAGTATGTAGTGCATACAAGACCAGACATTGCCCTTGTAGTAGGTATTGTAGCAAGATTTTCAGGGAAGCCAAGAGAAAATCACATGACTGCAATCAATAAGATCATGAGATATTTGAAAGGCACTGAAAATTATGGATTATGGTATAAACTCAGAGGACATCTAGATTTAAAAGTGTTTACTGATATAGATTGGACAGGAAATATTGATGATAGAAAGAGTACAAGTGGAGGAACTTTCTTTCTTGGAAAGAGGTTGGTTTCTTGGACAAGCAAAAAAAAAAAATTGTACATCCCAATCCATAGTAGATTCAGTAGATGTTGCAGCAACAGTAAACTGTTCAAACATTGTTTGGTTTAAACAATTATTGAAAGGCATGAAGGTAGAGATTAAAGAACTAGTTGTCATGTTTTGTGACAATACAAGTGCAATTAACATATCCAAAAATCCAGTGATGTATTAAAAAACCAAGCATGTTGCTATAAAGTATTGCTTTGTCAAAGAATTGGTGCAAGATAAGGAGATCAGATTGGAATATGTCCATACAATGGAACAAATTGCTAACATATTCACAAAATCTTTACCTAAGGATGCATTCGTGTATCTAAGAGGTAAGTTAGGGGTCATTCTCCTATCTGAAGCTCGCTAAAATATAATTTTAGTCATGCATCAACAAGAACAGAATTGAAGATCTATCAGTTGATGTAGCAAAGTGATGAAGACACTATCTGAAGCTCACTAAAATATAGTTTTAGTGATGCATCGATAGGAATAGAACTGAAGATCTATCAGTTGATGCAGCAAAGTAATGAAGACATTTCATATGAATCAATACTTTAAGTACATTAAAATTCATTTGAGTTGTATTTTCTTTGGCATGTGTTGTCAAAGAGGGAGAGTTTACTGTCATATCTTTTGGAAATTTGCAAGAAAAGGAGAGTGTATGCAAGAGGGAGAGATTACTATGAAAGAGCGAGATTACTATATTTGAAGAGTTTTGTGGAGGGTGACCACAAGAAGTTGGGTCGCAATTCCATAGAAGTCAGATCCGCGAAATTATACTTCTCAGAAATGGGTTCTCGATTTTTTAAAAATTGGGTACTCGATATTTAAAACCGGATTGGGTGCCTGAGCCACTCAAATATCAGGTGCCCGCCCTTTTACAAATCGGGTACCCGAGTTTTAAAAAATTGGGTACTCAATTGCTTACAAATCGGGTACCTGATTTGTAAAAGTTTATATAACATCTTTTTTGGCAATTTTGAGGTCATTTTCATGACCTCAAAAATGGGAGCCCGATTAGAGACGCATACGGGAGCCCAATTTTCAGCCCTACTAACTACCCCCTTGTTGCTAGTTTTTGATACACCAAGTATTTTAATATGTTTTATACTATTTTACTTTTTTTTTTTCAATTTTTAATTTAATATGTATGTTAATTTATTGTTTTTTCACTTTTAATATGTACGTAAAATTATAAATTTACATTGTTAATGAACTTAGATGTTTAAATTTTTGTATTTGTTAATTAAAATATAGTTTCGTAAATGTTTATTTAAAAAAATATTATTTTAGATGTTTTGAAAAGTATTTAATTTATGTATTTATTACAATGTTGAATGATCAGATTAGATGTAGATTCACTGTTTAAGCATGTAATTTTACAAATAAATATAACCTCGACCTAAAACCATATAACCTCGACCTTGTTTTAACTATAACCTCGACCTAAATTCATTGTTTAAACTATAATCTTGATCTAGCCATATAAATAAAACCCTAAACATATATAAAGTACTTAATCACATAACAGCTCACTAAGGGATCTAAACAAAAAACTTATAGTATTTAAAATGATTTTACTTAAATTGTATTGTACTTTGTTTCATGGATCGAAAATGGATGATGTAAACTATTTTATAATTGTATATTCTTTCAGCCTTTCATACCCTGTGACATGTACAATGGATGATTGTGCATTCCGAATTAATTTGCCAAGTGGCATTCAGAACAAATGTATATAAATTATTTAAATGGATTGAACTGAAGTAGTTAATATTCTTTCATGTGGGTGTGTTATTTATTTTACTTTTAGTAGTTTATCATTATTTAAAAATGAAATGTAAATGTGCTCATTAAGGAATGCAATCTCTTATGTTTTTTATAAATGTAAATTATTGTATGTATGTTATTGCTTGCTTAGTAAAACTTTTGATTAGTTCTTTGGATCCCTTGGCTGGGCGTCATTTAGGATTAACTATAATGTCAATTTGTATTGAATTTAACTCTAATCATAACCCTTACTATCATCTTAACCTTAATCTTAATTTGCTAAAACCTACACCAGGTAATATATAAATAATTAAATAACTTTCCTATCTTACCTTGAGTACTAATTTTATAAATGTCAAACCCTAAGATTGAAAGGTAACCCTGGCCCTTAACTAATTAATATTATACTTATAAACTAAATCGAATTAAACCATGATTCATAAACCTAATTATATATCCCAACTTAAGAGTAGAAATCTTGAATTTAACCTTAAAAATCCTTTCCCTAACCATTAACCAAATTGAACCATTACCCTAGAAGATTGAACCAAGTTAAACGTTGACCTTAAGACTAAACCAAATCACCCTAAACTAGAACTCAATAATATATTGAACACTTTAAAAAAAAATTCAAATCTAACTTTTTTGAACTAATGTTGGTTTTTAATCTAAAAGCTCTAACTATAATTCTATATCTAAAACCAAATTTAGCACTTTAAAACTTAATTCAATTTATTAACTCTTGTCCTAATTGAAACCTAAGCATGTAAACCTAATCAAACAGTACAAACCAAATTGAAGCTTAATCCTAAAACAAATTAAACATTGATATCAAGGTCTCAAAATGATACATCATAAAAAAATTAGAAGAGACTTGAACGAATCAGGCATCTAATTAAGCAACCCTCCTTGACCATCAAGAGGTGGAGGTGTCCACATCAGTGTGAGTAGGAGCTTGGACTAGACCCTTGGATGCATAAGAATATATCTAAAGAAGTGAATAGCTTGTCTTTCCACTGGATGCCTAAACCTTTATATCCTAAGTGAGTATTCATCATGTAATATCTAATTAGGAGGGTATTGAAGCACTCTAACACCCCAATCCCTAACTAGATAATTATGTTAGGGTGGACTAATTTCTATTAATCTTGGGTTGGAAGTGCCTAAAAGTTTATTTTGGAGATTGGAGATTCCCCTATGTGTTTCCTATTTTCCTGTATGGGTAGCCTAAATGTTTATTACCTTTGCAGAATGGAAGGCTACATAACAAAATATTGCCTTATTCTATAACAATAAATACCCACCCCCTAGTGATATATATAGTAAGATCTATTTTCTAATTTTACTATCAATTTTTTTGGTTAGAAGACGATGATAGTTCAAAATGATTTAGAAGATAGGAATAAAATGAGAACCATCATTCCTAGAATGAAGATGCATTATTCTAAGTGATAAACCCATTTCTATCATAAATCAACTCCTCCATCCAAAAAATTAGTAATGAGAAATCCCTATGTCAAGTAATCAATGGAGGGCTCATAAAATTGATCAAGTGATCAACGGAGGGCTCATAAAATCCCTAGGTCAAGTAATCAATTGATCCCCAAGGGGAGATAAGAATCTCATTAAAAATTAGAGACAGGACACTCCTAAATACATATCATACAAAAAAATTATTGCCAAGGTCATAGCCTCTAGACTAGAAGATATCCTACTCAAGATCATTAACCCTACACAAAAGTGTTTTGTTAAGGATATTTATGCATATTGGAGAACTTGATAACCTATTGGAAGACTTTGGATTGAGAAACATTTCTAGGATAGAGTGTAGGCATGCTCAAGTAATTGATTATGAAAATGTCTACAAAAGGGTGGAATGGAGTTTCACTATGATGATGTTGCAAGCCCTACATCCAATATTAAATGTCAAATGGTGTCCTTTCTTATGATTGGTGTCAGGGTTTTAGTAAAGAAATTAATGGGGTTAGATCATAATTTTTAGGACTCTCTAGATCAATTATGAAAGGGTGTCCTCTTCATCTTCTTTATTTTTTATTGTTGAAAATTGACTCATTACATTATCTCCTTAGAGATAACCAGTTGTCTCTAAAAGTTAGAGGATCTACTCTCCAAATAATTAATAAGTATCTAATGTACATAGTTTTTTGATAATATATTTGTATTCTTTTTAAGCTAGAAGAGTGCAACACGAGTCATTTAATGATCAAATTGGACCTCTTTTCTTTGTATCGGGTAGTAAGATCTATGTCTCTACATCTATCTTATCAGGGATAAATATTGAGTACCCTACATTGTGTAGTAAATATGGTATTGGATGGAGATTTCATAATTAAGTGGTTAGGTACCTAGGGATTCCATTTGTAGTGAACCCTAACATATAAATGAAATGTGTCTTCATATCAACAAGAAAATCTTTGGAAAACTCAACAACTCAAACTCTAATTATCTCACTTTGGTTGGTAGAATTCAAGTATGTTAAAAGATTCTCTCCTTGAATAATGGGTGTAAGTTTCTCTTCTTCCTGCTCATTTTATTTAAACCAATTTAATCTTCTATATAAATCTATTAGGAACATTTTGTGGATAGCCAAGGGATAACTCTGGTAATAAAATGGATAGCCAAAGCTTCATAAGGTAATGAATTATGGATTATGATTAGAATTAGGATTATTATATGGTTAGGGATAGGGTTCACATGTATTAGTTCATTACCTAACATGATCTACACTTATAGTTTGCATTAAAAAGCGGATAATAGCTAGGATTCAAACTACAATCATAAATATTTTTTAATCAAATCATAATTCTATCTCTAAGCTTTCATTAGATAATTGTAACCTTAACTCTCATCTTAACACCATCTATTATATATCTTATAAACAATAGGACCATAATAAATATCCAAAACAGGTAAATATAATTTTAACTAAAACCATAATCCTAGGTAAATTCCGTAACATTAAAGGATCACAATCATTATAATAATCTTAAGCTTAGCCATCATGAAAATTGTTAACATAACAAAATTGTAAACCATAACCTTGTCATAATCTTAACTTTGTTTCATCCTGAGACATGAACATGTATAATCCATAATGAGTTCATACAATCCCCCAGTGTCACAAAATAAGTGTACATGAAAGCAAAATTAGCTTGGTGGCTCCTATTTTAAGAAAAGAAACCTTGAACTAACCTAGATATATTTTTTTGGACTATTATTTTATGATTAGACTTAAAAATTTAGTATTTAATGTTTAATTTGACTTAAGCGTTTAACTTTATTTATATAATTGATATGATTTTAATAAAGATATGCACATTTATTTAGATCTAGTTGATAAATTTTAGATTTAAATTTCATTAAATAGTAATTTTGTCATGTATTATGTTGTGATGTATTTTTGTCATGTTTTATGTTTTATGTTGTTTAAATATATATGCAGATTATATTTGATGGACCCACTGCCACCCCCTCTCCCTGCCATACCCCCACCTCTGTCCCCTCCATCTCCACCTCCACCTTCACCTCCACCTCCACCTCCACCCACACCTCCAAAACCCATCGCAGATGAGCTTTGTGAGACCATGAGGCGTAATCTCAACGACCTCATGAGTGATATAGAGGCTATCTGACATGAGAGGCACCCCCCCCCCCCCCACTCCCTCACCTACTACATCTTGCAAATGGCATGCAAGGCGTGGTTGACTCCATCCATCATTTTGATTTAGACATTGATTCATTTAGATCATGGAGGGAAAGCATGCGTGCCTTTTACTCTGATGGCTTATCATACAGAGAGGTTTATAACTTGCATATAGTTAAAGGGAATTTTCAACATTATTTTCTAAACCCTAAGAAGGGTGAACCAATTAGTGATAAGAAGCCTCACATTTCCATTAGGTGGTGTACACATCCACGCATAGCAACACATTTTTCGGAGTGGTGGTGGATGGTATTTGACCATCCACCACATGCTAACCATGAGGTGCCCATGTACTTCCTTAGGAATTTATGGGCTGAGTTTGAGTTGGGTTTGAAACCCAACTATTTTGATATGAAATCATTTCAGGGGGTTGGTAGAGGGATGCCTCAGGATAGGCCCGAGGCAAAGCTGAGTGACAGAATGAGAAATCGCAGGCGAGCTGAGCCCCTTGTACCTCTTCCTGCACTTGTTGTGCCTGCTCCTCACCATCATCATGTAGTTTCATCTGCTTTTACCCATTTGAGTGCCCTTTCAGGCAATTCATTACAGTAGTGGACGCAGGCAGTACATGATCTTCCACTTGGACATGTTTGTACTAGCTGTGGAGGCATATGCATAGGCCCCCAAAGTGATCGTGGTGCAACACACAATGACCATTATGCTGAGGGTGCAGATTTTGATGATGATGTATATGATGCTTGTGGTGATGGTGGTGACAAGATAGACGTGTCATCATTTGTTGACCTCATGCAACAGGGGAGAGCCTGGAGAGAGTCAAGAGCAGCAGGTAAAATTTTAATTTCAATATAAATATAAAGTGCACATAATTATTTACTTTCTACATACATGTGTAATTGTATTAACTATATTAATTTGTACTTTTCAAATAACAGAGGATGGATGATACTGTTCCTCCTAGGAGGCAGTATAGTCTTTTTTTGAGACCTAAAGACGTTGGCGTCCCTTATACGGTATGCACTTTGAATTACACTATAAAAATGTACATTCAAATTTGAATTTAATAACATGTGCTCATATGTTCTTTTTATTTGATTTTTTAGGGATTGTCTGCATCTACACATATTGATGTTAGTACAAGTCCTACTCCAGTTACCACTAAGGAACAACCTCAAATACATGCGGTATGAACTTTCGACTGAAGACAAATAATTTGTATTATTTTTATGTATGTACATTATTATTAACTTATAATCTGAATTTTTTTAACTCACATGTATATATATTTTATGTGTTTTGATTTTACGAATAGGAGCATGGATATCATACTCATCCATACAGGCCTCGGTATAGTCTATTTTCGACTCTATCTTATGATTGTCATGCTAGCATACCTGTAGACACATCTGTGACATTGGCTACCACTCAGGTATGATATATACATTATATATACATGTTAAATTTATAGTGTATAAAAAATGTAATGTGCAAATTATGTACTTTCTGATTATTCATGTATATTTAATTTTGACTAAACGTTTAAATGTATCCATAATTTTAGGACTACGTCACCACGAGTAATGCTGAGAGCATAGGACTTAGCCAGATGGAGGTACCTACATTGTCATTTGAGGTCAGTATTGTGATTTATGTGCATAATGTATAGTTCATTATGCTTTAAAATCAAATTTAAAAAATGTATGTATTTTAAATTACAGGACCTTACCACTGCTACATTTGGTAGTTTTGACAGCGTGCCTCCTCCCGTTACTAAGGGACACCCATCTCATGTGGTATAATTTATTTTATTATGTAGTGAATATTTAATTTATTTGCAAGCTAGATTTTGAGACCCATTTCAATTAAGAATGTACATGATGAGACGTGACTCATGTTACAGGGTGATCCCACAATAATGGGTTCCACTTTTTGACCAATTTTGACACTACAATAAATATTTTTGCAACAAACGTCACGTTCAAGTGACTATATCTCCAAAACTATAAATAATTTCAAGATGACATAAACTAGTGATTTTGAATACTTTGTTCCTACTTTGTAACTATATTTTTTAATCTAAAAAAAAAAAATATTTATGTCAATTTTTTTATCTCCTCTGAAAAGTGGTACATAATAAAATTCAATATTTTAAAGAGTGACAGTCTGTTTGACACACATAACTTTTTTTCTAGAAATGATAATGAAGTAATTCTTTTGGCGTTGGATTTGTAACATCAATATCCGGTGTCTGCTTTTGGTTTGATTTATTTTTGTTGAATATTGTATAGTTTATGAAGTTTTGAAGTGACACGAATCGTAATTTAGACATACGTTCCGTTTGACACGGATAATTTGAAGTCAATTTATCATAAACATAATTTTTCTTTTTGAATAGTAAGGTATCTCAATAAGATAGTGCCTACATATTTTTCAAAAAAAAAATTGACGTAATTTACTAATTTTTCCGAAGTGTCAAAGTCGGTTGATGTTCAATCGGTAATGAACCTATAATGAGTTAAACTCATATTTGAAAGTCTTAACGACTAAAATACGTATTAAAATTATAGTCGTTGGAAAGCTTGCTTCGAGTAGCACATTTTGAAATTTTTTATTTTACAGTAGGAGATCATTCTCTTGCAATTATGGGAGTCAAAAGAGCAAAAAATAAAAAAAATTATGAAAAATGAGTTCAAATTTTCCTAATTTTGAGCGTTCGCTCCAACACTGTGTTCGAGCGAACATATTATGCATGTTCACACAAACATATGTTTAGGCGAACATGTTTGTTGCACTTTCAAGGTGGCCAGAAAAATATCTGGCTATGTTCGTGTGAACATAGCTAAAAATTTCGTGTTCGTGCAAACAATCGAAAAAGCCAAAAAATTATCAAAAATGGGCCCTGCGCCTACATGCATGAAACATCATTCTATCCGTGAAACAAAAAACACCATGTCTCACATTTCAATCATTGATTGAAAATGTTCATTATAGACATCATTTTGTGCCATCAATCTCTGTATTTAGTATCAACCTGATACTGCATTGCAGGCCTGTCTTTGTCACGAATTTTGTCCATAGATAAATCGAAGGCAGGTGAGAGATTTCTCAATATTTGCAAATTAATATTCTTCCTATCTTCGTTCACGCTTTCATCAATATTTCTTATCTTCGTTCACATTTAATTAAATTTTTTAATTTATAACTTGAATTAATAAAAAATATTTAATTTTATTTTCAAATCAAATTCATTCGATAAAAGTAAATGTGTCATAACTCTTTATGAATTCTCAATTTCTATAAAGAAATAATATAAGGTTTTCATTTCCTTCTAGAACATAGATTAGATGGTTTTGTGTTACTAATGGTTTCCTTGCAGCATGTGGTAATTGTGGGATGAAGACATGATCATAACAAACTACTAATGTTTTCTTTGTAGGACGTTGTCAAAGACCATTGTGTGTTTGTCAAAACCATGTGTGTGGATTTATTAGATTAAATAACACTTCGTTTGGTGCTTAAAATGAACTTTTTATTTTCTGCCTAGCGTATTTACAGTGTTTATATCCCTAGGAGTTGCATTGGACGTATCCTCTCCCCTCGCCATTTGTGGATCTTGGGTGTAAGAGAAATCCATGTAACTTCTATAGGAGGCCTACCTTGGACCAAGATACTCGATATTGGGTATGCCAAGGGACGACCTCAGAGCGGTAACAAGCCAAAAGCCAGGTCAACGTTCCAGCCGCTATATAAAACTTGATTACGGTGAAAGCCGTGTCAATGGTATTGCTGAGTGATAGCTCTCCTCCAGTATCCTTGTGGTGCGTCAAACCCTAGTTCTCGGGGCTTGGAGACCTTCTGAAGAATTTTATCACTCACTTGTTGAACTGAATGCCCTTACTAAAAACCATGTTTTAGTGGCCAAAATCCTTTCTATCCACTGGCTCAAGGGGTCACCCATGCCCATGAAGACATCCTACATTCTCGCGGTCCTTAGTAGAGACAACAGTCCCTTGGGAAGTCATGCCCCTTGGGAAGCGGATCTTGGTAGCCCCAAGAAGTGAGTGCGTTGTAAGGTGGAGCCTATGGTGCCAAGGTCCTAAGTTTTCCACTCTGGATAAGCGCGGCTGAACTTTGGTTCAAGTAGGAATTCAATGGATATAGTCCTAAAGCCTAGGTTGTGGTGTGACTATTCACTTTTAACAATAGCTATTCTTGTCTTAATGTGTCTTGCGTGTGTGTAAAACATAATCAAGATAAAAGCCAACATTCAAATTTACACCTTGAAAATTTGCAAAACCTTGTCAAAATATCAAACATTGTCAAAAAATTACAAACTTTGGTTCAATACATTCAAACCTTGGAAAACATAGCAACTTGTGCTCCTAAACGTGCTTGGCAAAACATAGATTTCACTCTTGCATAGCATCCACTTGCATTCTTCATAGTTTGAGCCTCATACTTGCATCATATAGACTTCATATAGCACCTTTTTAGTATCCCTAATATTCACATTGCAATCATTAGCATTTAAGCTTGCATCCTTTGCATTTCACCTCAAAAATTATCACTTTGCATCTTCCATCTTGCATCTTTGCATACCCAACCCTCATCTTGACTACTTTAACCATCATTTTGGATGTCCTACACATCATTTTGAGCATTCATTTCGAATTATCTCCTTCATTGTGTCTCTCCCTCACTGCTCTCTCCCTCTCCCACACACACATAAACACTATTTACTTGTGTCTCATTTTTATATTCATCCCTCCATCTCTGTCTACCCCTTTCACTTCTCTCATCACCTATCCATTTTTTCTCCACATACACCTCTTCTCTATATCCATATTTCTTCTCCATCTCTCCCTTTATCCATCTCTATCCCTATATCTCCCTCTCTACCTTCTCTTAGTTATATATTTCATTCTCACTATCTTTGTTTATCTCTTCCTTTTATCTCCATATCCCTCTTCTTCTCAATCCCTTCACCAATTGGGCCTTTTATCCATCTCTATAGAGGCACTACTAAAGTTTGACCCATTTTTCAACAAAAAATTTGGAAAACATAGCTCTTAGAATTGCCTTAGTTTCAACCCAGCTTTCCAACTGCTACCTATGTCAAGGTAGATTTGGCTTTGTCATTTTGATTTTTTTGATCAAGATCCAAAGTCTATTGTCATAACGTTAAACTCTTAGGTTAATACCTTGTAAAGATTTCACCTAAGTTCAAAAAACCTTATGCATACCGAGCTATCATTAGCATAATCATATTTCTAAATGTCATTTTTGACTTACCCTAGTGGTATATCCCCCTGATATTGCATTTTTCAAACCCTAGCATCATTTTCACTATCAAACCCTATCAAATTGTCCATCAACCAACTTGTCTTCTTGATCAACTATCCTCATTTTGCATAGCCTAAACATCATTATCAACCCTAGGAAACCATCCCTTGCATAGTCCACTTTGCATACACCTACCTTTAACATCCTTACCAAGTCCAAAACATAACCCTAACCTTCATTTTGCACATCATAATCTTCATCTTGCATACCTTCAAAAGGACACCTTGCATTTACACTTGCATAACATCCCTAGGACATTTGTACTTTACATATCAAAACCCTAGGTCATTTAACATTTCCTCACATTGCGTAACATCCCTAAACACTTTAAAATATAAAAAACACTCATATCTTGCATACCCACATCTTAACTATCAAGTTTTGACCTCTTTTATGAATTGCAACCCTGTTTTACCAACTGCACACTTCATGGGCGCAGTTGGTAGTTTCAGGGCGCACCTGGTAGTTTTAGGGTGCACTTGGTAATTAGGTGTTTCATTCTAGGTTCCAAAACCCTAATCTGCACTTCCACACCTTGCATTTCATCCCAAGACCTTAAGAAACACTCTAAATCACTCAAAACACTCAAAATTTGCATTTTAGGAAACTTTGGAGCTACATCATTTGTAGAAAAAAGGACATGGGAGCTACAAATAAAAGAGGGGGTTTCTAACCTTGTGTTTACTTTTTTTGATTAGTTTGGCTTTCATGGTAGACTAGTGGGTGTTAATGTATGTTGATTGAGTTTTGTGATTTCTCATAGTATATTATGCATTTAACCCATTTTTCTAGTCTTACAATAAGAACGAAAAAATTAAAGAAACAAAACAATTATATATTTTATAAGAAAAAAAAAATTATTTTTTAGGAAAAACATTATAGTATTCATACCATGTTATTTTTTTGTGATTCAATGATGGCTTAAGAAGGATTTGGTGCTTTGCTACTTGTAAAGAATGCAACTCACAGATTTTAGTCATATAATGAAAAATATTTATGTCTTGTTGCAGATGACTGCATTCTATTGATTTCTGTCAAATAATTTAAAAGTACTGACAGCGACAGACAAATCCATACAATATTTTTTTTATCTGGTTACTGCACAAAATTTATCTTGAGGCAAGGGAATTTTTTTATTTTTTTTGTGATTTTATAATGGGAAACAAGAGAGGAAGGCAAAACAAATATGCAAGGAAAAGATCTGATGAAGTAGAACAAAGAAATATTCAGAAAATTGTGGCACGTTATCATCGAATTAAACAAGGTGAAGGAAATGTTGAAGAAGGCTCAAAAGAAGTACAAGTAGTGCCTATGGGAGAGAGGTCAGGAGCACTCCCTACGAAATCTCAAACAATGAATGTTGAAGAAGGTTCAAGATCAGTCCCTACAGAGGTTCAAATAACAAAAGTCAGAGAAGGGTTAGAATCTTTCCTTGTTGAATCTCAAATAATGGATGTTGGAGAAGGCTCAAGATCGGTCCCTATAGAAATTCCAGTAACAGAAATCAGAGAAGGGTCGAGATCAGGTGCAGGAACTAGTATGGATGAACTCTTAAATATTGTCCAATCTATAAAGTATGGTATTTCTCATAAGAATTTAGATCATTTACTTAAAATGGATGTAGAAAAATTGAGAAAACTTGCAGCTAGTGTTCAACCATTAAGTTTGTCTAAGAGAAGGTCAATGAAGAAGAAGATAAGAGAAATTATGACTCAATTTCATAATACTGAAACACTTGAACAAACTCAGTTGCTTTCACTTTTTCTTACACAAAAAAAGTTGCAAGAGGCATTGAAATTTTTAGGTGTAAACACAACATCAAAAAAGAGAAGATTTTCTAACATGCAAACTGATTTGATTGAAAATGTTAAACAAGGTTTGAGAAACATAGGAAAACACTCTCGAACTAAAGATAACTCTGTGGCAAAAAAAGTGATGTTGATGTCTGTTGTAAGTAAGAATATGACCCAAAATAGACAAATATCTTCAATTTCGTCTGAAATGGGTTTTAGTAGGAAAACAATGAGAGAATATGTTAAGAGAAGATTAATTGTGGATGACTAGTACTATGGAGGGCAATTGGACAATCATGTGTAGAGCACCTCGTTCTGATGGGATTGAAGATTTATTAGAAAGATTAATCATATCATTTTGGATTGATAACACTCATCCTTCATCAAATAGTAGAGATGTTATCAAGTATAGGATTGCACCTGGTCAATATGAACATCATACAAAACATTGGTTGGACACAACAAATCATGAGTTATATGTGTCGTTTTCTAGTCAACATCCTAATGTAAAAGTTGGGCAAACATTGTTTGAAAAATTGAAGCCATACTTTGTGAGGTCAAACAAAGTGTTTGAAACATGTTGTTGTCGTCATCATATTGAGTTTGATCTCCACTATCAGGTATTTCGAAATTTTGTAGAAGAAACATATGTTTTTCATGTTGCTCCTCCTAGTAGGAGAAGTGAGTTTATATCATCCATTTTGTGTGACAACATAGATGATCCAGCTGGTCAAATAAATTGCATCAAAGGATTATGTGAAACATGTGGTGAATTGGCCCTATTTCCTTTGAAAACTGGAAATATTGATGTAACAAAAATATTGAATTGCAAAAGTTACAAGTATGTCAAGAATGAAACAAAGTTGGGGAAAAAACAAAAAGGTTGGAATATGTTGAAGAGGAGTTGCTTATTCTAACATTTATGGATAGATTTAAGAAATTGGTTCAACCTTATATTTGTCATGCATTTTTTGCAAAGTGGCAAGCACAATAGTTTCAAACTCTGAGAGATAATTTTCCACTTGGAACAATTGTATCAGTTGTTGATTTTGTAGAAAACTATTCATTTGTTCATCAGAAAGCAATTCAATAAAATTATTACTTTAATAAGCAGGTCACTATTATGGTACATGTTTTTTATAGACATGCATAGTTAGATTTGGATGGTGTTCAGAGTATAGTTCAAGCATGAGTAATTATAAAGGAATATCATTTTTATATAAGTGATGATAAAGAACATGACATTCACTATGTAGAACATTGCTTCAATACGTTCTTTTCTTATTTGAAAGAAAGAAACATAAATTTTGATAAACATTATGTTTGGTCTGATGGATGTGCCACGTAGTTTAAATCATCTAGACCATTTTATGCATTGTGTAGATATCATCGCAATGAGAATATAAAACACATATGGAATTTCTTTGAGAGTGGTCATGGAAAAGGTGAACATGATGGTGCTGGAGCTTGCATCAAACGCGCTTTGTGAAAATATCAAATGAATTATTAGGGAGTTCATGTAAATGATGCACATGATGTTGTTGAATGGTGTAAGACTCATTTTGCATTAGATGAGGTCGACACATCATCAACAATGAGTCGACAGACACCATATAGAGTCTTCTGGGAGATAACAGGGATGGATGTGTACGTCTATTTAACTTTTATGCATGATTAAATTATAAAATTTTATTGTTAAGTTTTATTTTTGAATTCATTGAAGTTTAAATTTAATTTTTCTATATTTTCAATTTAACGAACTTTCAGGTGTCAATAGAAAAACATGCATGGTTGCAAGAGGATAGAAAAGACACGTTCTTTACATTCAATCATGAGTACAGATAATTGCAATTGGACATTGAAGACAAGAGAATACTCATGTTTTTGTGACAGTTGCATTGATGAAAACTATGAAGAATGCATCAATCAGACACATGCATATACAGGTGCATGGATTTTGGTACCACTTGATGTTACCAATAAATTTGATAAAGAAGATGAAAATTTTGATGATATTCCATTGATTTCTGATGATTATAATCATATCTCTAGATTGGTAAAAGTGGGTGAGTATCATAAAAATTAATCTTAAGTTTTTATTTAATTATCGATTTCAACTATCTTATATATATTGTAGACATGTATTCATGTATACTTGTTATGCAGGAGATGTCTTTGCAATGATTGTTGAGCCTGGAAATCATGAATGTGTCAGTTATTATTTATTGCGATGTACTGCAGAGAGGACAAAGTTATATGACCTTGAAGAAAGTGATGGAATGTTGTTCCCCATAGGTAAATTATACATATACATATGTACATGCACATATATATTTAAATAAATACATATATTTAGGTAACTTCATATCTGTCAAATTTTAAAACACTTAAATTTGTGGTATAGGTTCTGTTGTGATAGAGGGGACATATTTGAAGCAAGAGAAAATAGTCCAATATGGAATACACTTTGTTGATTATCAACCTAACAAAAAAGTTTTACAATATAGCCACCTGGTCATTGCTACAGGGCTTTGTCTACATCCAGTCAAACTTAAGTGTGTACGTCGCAAGTGGAGACTAGATAGTGAAGATCATGAAAAAATATTGCATGTTATAAGTGTACATCATGGTTGATTAGACCTTTGAGATTTATTTTATAATAATCTGAATATCAACTTTGGTGAAATGTGTTTTCAATTACATACTATGGTGAAATTGTGAATATCAACTTTGGTGAAATTGTGTTTTTAATCTGAATATCTGAGTTTTAGTTATCATTAGTTTATTTAAAAAAATATAATATTAATTGTACTATGGATGAATTTAATAATTTAACAACTCGATATAAATAGGCTAGAAGTTAGTTCGAACTTACATAATTTCATTATCTATGTTACAATTCTTAAATATCAACTTCTTTTCAAACTATTGAATTTCATCTTGAATTAAATGTGTTTAGATTAATTGTATGATCATAAGTTCTTTATTTTCATTAATTTATTAAAAAAAAAAATAATTTAATAATTTAAATTAATTGTACCATGGATGAATTTAATAATACTTCACCTTAAAAAGTTCCAAGGAAATTCAAGTAGTTGCAAACAATAAATATGGTGATTTTGTATCATTGTAAAACAAAACGCATACTTTCTAAGCCCATGGAGGTCCTCCAAAAGTTGTAATTAAAAACCATCTGTTAAAGAAGATCAGAAACATTATTATTACGATAAACTTCCATGACAAACCACTTTAGATTCGGTTCAAAAAAATTCGTTGGATGACTAAAAATTGAACTCTCGTTAAAAAAAAAGTATTTTATGATTGTAAACCTTTATAAAATTAATTTGAAAACAAAAAAAATTACTATTCTTAGTTAGGGTATGTAATCCTTTGATTTGACAATTTAAAATCAGTAGAGAACATTCTGTTCTGGTTAAAATCAATTTTCTATTTTTCAGGTAGTTTATTAACGTTGAGTTATTTACAAAAAAAATGAGCCTACACATTGATCAGAAAAAATTACTAACTGAGGCTTTTGAGTGCATTATTTCTCTCACTTCCATCACAAGGCGAGGAAACTCATAATTTAAAACAGATACAACACAACTTAAATGTATTCCAAATCGATGAAGAGCAACTTCTGCTCCGCCAATACCAGAAAATAGAGAAAGTACTCTGACGCCATCAGGATATAATTCTTTCAAGACTGATAAATGATATGCAATTGTATCTGTTTGGAATGAATTACCCAAATAACACAAGCGGTCAGTCGGACAAGAAGTTGTACGAGTGTGATCTCTATCAAATTTTAATATAAGCTCTATCTCATGGAGCTCTAGAGGGACAAGGTCACCTAGCCCCACCCATACCAAATTCCACTCTTCACACTTTTGAAGTATATATTTTTGTGCACTATCTTGCAGTTGCCCTCGTGCATTCTGAATCATAACTCTCAGTTGATCAATAAGGATAGTGCCACATCGTCTTGAGTCTATGGAATAAACATATACATATCTAATATACACGTCTCACATCTCATATACTTGTACACATATACACGTCTCAAGAATAAACATCTACAGATCTAATATATCTATATGTATCTGAAATGCAAACTGTAAATCTCGAATAAATATACGTATGTAGCAAAATATAAAAAGTCATATATACATACATGTGATGGTATCTAACACTGAAATATTCAATAATCAAATAAAAAGTGAAAGTACATGGATTTCATCAAGGAACTAAAATACACATGTGTACATGTAAACTGGACCTGCAATATATATGGATCAAAAAAATATAAATCTGATCTAATACTAGAAGGACCCCTCAAGACACATACGAACAGAACGACCCTCTGATCGAGTCTCCTGTACATCCTCTCGCCGAGGCGCATCAACCAAGACCTGCAAATATATATACATATATACATACATGTGTTAGAGTTCTATATTTAAAACATATATATACATACGTGCATCATGTACATATAGATTCAAATTAAATACAAATTTGCATATATATAGATATATATATAGTTTTCAAAATATTTAAATAACTTTAAAAAAAATATTTAAAACTCAAGTACCTAAGCACTACCAGGTGCCTCAATAGAATCATCTCTCTCATGTATATGATGCCCTGAACCAACAGTATGTGTAACCATGTGCTCATCAACCTGTGCCTACATGATTTATTATGAGTTAAAGATTAAATTAAATATCTGCATATATATCTGAACTAAAATTTTCAATAAATGAACATATTTTTTAATTTCATATATATTTAAAATTAAAAATAAATTATATATGTACCTGGGTCTCTGGAGGTGGAGGATGATTAGCAGACTCCATCATATCATCTATTGATGCACCTGAGCCTAAAACTCCATGTCCAACTGCTAGTAAATCTGAGTGAAGTGGACTATGTAACTAGCTGAGTACATTTGATGTAGAATTAGTGCTACCAAGTCCAGATAACAGGTCCATGTATGATGAAAGACCCAAGGTCGAACTAGTATCAATCTCAGATAGGCCTCGCAAATGCTTACCAAAATCATCAAGGCCCTCAGTTGTGATATGGACATCTCCAACTCATATGCTCGAGTCATCTATAGAGTGTCCTGAGTCTGGTGCTGAATGTTGTGAGCTACGCACAGGTGTATCATCTGTCACTGGTGTGGCAGCCTGTGTCTGTTGAACTATATCGAGGCTCTAATGCTATCTAACAACATCCATCACCGCGTGTACTGGAATCCTTTGTGTATTGGAAATATAGCTAATAAAGTGCAACATATCCTCCAAAAAATATAGTGACATATCCATATGTGTCTGCTGTCCTAAAAGACCACGAATATCGCCTGGAAGTGGTAGCCCAGCAGCTCTATATGCATCATCAGAGGAGGCACCTAAAGTGCTACTAGATGTCTGTGAAGATGGTCGACCAAGTGGACAAGGACGTCAACTATGAAGATAATGACCAATAGAATCGGATGTGATACTAGCTGTTGTAGATGCAATGTGCCCAATAGTGTCAATTGCTTCCCTTTGGGAAGCAATGACAACTCTATCTGCAATAGGTGCATGTGTAGGAATCACAGGAGGCATCCTCGGTCCAAAAAACTGTCTAAGATCTGCAGGTGGCAGACGATCTACACTGCGATATTGGTCACGATCTGCCACCCGATCATGCCCTTGTTCGTAATAATCAGGAATATCCAAGTAGTTGACATTGAGCCCTATACTGAACTCAGTGTACAACTATTGTGCAAAATAAAGGGGTATTTGGTCGTTATTAGGATAACGACCATATGCAGCTAAAAATCATGGATAGATCATGCTAGCAATAATAGGGTCTCTGCATCGTGTGACTCTGTAGCCTCTCACCCTACCCTGTGTCCCCTCATATGCTGGAAATAACTCTCTCTAGATGACGTCTTTGGGGGCTAACCTCTTGACATCATCAAATGATGCATCTCTTGAAACCTCAGCGCTAAGCTCCCTAGATATGGAAGCTAATATGGCAGGAGTAAATGAATGGTGACCTCTAAACGTAACTGTCAAATCCTGTAAACTCCTACATATCGTAGTACATATGTCTATATAAACACCATCATCAGATCTCAATATAGAGTGCTGCAGTCTAGCAACCTCATGCTCTAAAAATGCAAATAATGCATCAATATCGATGCATGGAGGTGGTGCAGCAGGACCTCCAGTAGGAGCTGCAGATGCAGCCTGACCTGGAACATGAGCCACACCAGGAGCTGTAACATGAGTTGCACGACGAGCCCTACATCGAGGTACACAAGGAGCCCCACTAGAAGCTGTAGCACGAGCCCCACCACGAGCTGCACGAGGAGCCATATCGGGATCTACATCAGGTGCTGCAATAGGAACCGCATCAACCTGTGTCGTAGTAGGAGCCGCAGTAGGAACTACATCAGGTGTCGCACAGAAGCCGCATCAAGCATATTGTGTGAAGCCATATCTGTAAAAATGTATGAAGAGCTAAATTGTCTGTTGTACATACTTTTTTATTTTTAACATTAAAAATTATACACATGTAATTAAACATACATGACACATCATGGACCTAGATAATCTGTAACACATCCAGACCTAGATAATCTGTAACACATCCAGACCTAGATTAATTTGCATATAAGTATAAGATAACTTTAAAGTTGAGAGTTTGGTTATGGTTAGAGTTAATTTGTTATTCTAAGATTTTATTATATTTTGGAGGGTATTATTAGAGAATTCAATTAAAGGGTAGCTAATAAATTATTTATATTACTCTTAAATGATAATGTTTCGAGGTTTGAAATTCTTGATTGATATTATTAGCAGAGTGAGTCACTGGACTCATAGGTGGCTCTCATCTGCTAGGAGGGTTACCCTGCTCAAGACTATGATTCAGGCTCTTCCTATTTACAGGTGTTTAGTGCAAACACCTCCCATGGGAGTTTTGAAAGATTTTGATGTTTTGTCACGACAATTCCTTTGGTCAGGCAATCTCCAATCCTCTAAATGGAGCTTAGTCAACTGGGACACGGTTTGTTTGCCTAAGTTTGCTAGGGGTCTAGGCCTTAAATGTATGGCTCTTGGTGTCAAAGCTCTTGCTGCAAAGTTATACTAGAGATGGTGCAAGAATCAAGATCAGGATTGGTCCAAGATTCTGACCCATAAGTATTTTTTAGGAGTAGAGGTCCAGGATATTCCTAGACTTGAGCTTAATGGTAAGGGGTCCTTTATTTGGGACACCCTTAAAAGGGGTGCTCCTCTTATCAAGGATAGCCTTTTCTGGATCTGTAATGAGGGGTCAAGTGTGTTATTCTGGCAGGACTCTTGGGATGGCCACCTTCCTATTCTCTCCAGTTTTCCTCACCTTTTGCCTCTATTTTAGGTTTTTTCTTCTGTAGGTTGGACCACAGTAGCTCACTTCAAGACTGTTTGGAGGTGTGGATTGATGGAGGTGGCTAGTTGGAAGGATCCACAAATTTGGCCCACAGGGGGCTCCTCAAAGATTTGAGCTGAACTGGTGCATCTTCTCTCTGCTAGACTTTATAGCTCTTCTAAAGACAAAGACATCCTGGCTTGGGGTCCTTGCCCAAAAGGTAAGTTCAGTGTGGCCTAGGGATATGCTCGGCTGGATAGCCAATGTAATGTAGTTCAGGTAGTTCCCTAGTGGAGGAAGGTCTAGAATAAATTTTCTTGGCCGAAATGTAATTTTTTTCTATGGTTGGTTGCGCAAAATAAGTGTCTTACTTGGGATAATCTCCAGCAAAGAGGGTTTCAGGGACCCTCTTCTGGTCCCCTATGTATGTTGGATGGGGAAGATGTTTCTCATATTTTCTTCTTATGTCCTCTCTCTAGAAAGATCTGGCATAAGTGGTGGGAGGCATGGTGCCATAGCTGTATTCATCCCAAATCTCTTATTAAATTTTTGGACAGCCTTGGCAGACCCCCTACGAAAACTTAATTCCTTTAGGTGGCCTAGGCTATTGGACCTTCTTTCATTCTGTGGAATCTTTTGTTGGAGCGTAACCGTCAGATCTTCTATAATCCCAACTTGGGAGCCACTAAACTATGGTAGTTGATCCTAACCAGGCTTCAAGTGACTATATCTGCTAAATGTGATATGTCAAAGCCGGTAGATCCTGGTGATTCTCATATTATCAGGAATTTAGGATTAGTGGATAAAGGATTTGGAACTAGCAGCAGTAAGAGATCTTAGCCACGAAAGAGGAAGGTTTGTAGAATGGGGAGATGGAGTCTTCCTCTTGATGCAGTCCTAAAGATTGACACTGATGGCTGCTCCTGTGAGAATCCTGGACTAGCTGGAGTGGGGGGGATTGGGAGAGATGCAGATGATAATGTTATTTTCATATTCTCTATTCAGAAAGGAGTTCGATCTAATAACGTGATGGAGGCTTTGGCCATTAAGGTGGCTATGGAGCGGCCTTGTTCTCTTGGTTGGAGGAGAATGGTGTGTGAGTCTGACTCTCAGATTGTTGTGATATGATAAATAACTGGAGAGTGGATGAATCTAGCTGGCAAATTGCCTCTATTGTCAGAAAGATTCTCCATTTGAGTAGCTTTTTGGATGGGATCTCTTTCTATCATATTCCCAGGGAATGGAATGGAGTGGCTGATGTCTTGGCAAAATGGGCATCAGAGAAAGGTGTTGGTTGGGATATTTCTGTTAGGGACGATCTTCCTGTTGATCTTGCTGGGACTTTCGAACAATTAGTGGAAAAGGACAGAATGTAATTGGTTTTGGGTTGGTGTTTTGGTTGGTTGTGTCTGAGGCGTTCTGTAATTTGGTTTTATTTGAATAATTTTTTATGCCTTTTAAAAAAATTTAAAAAAAATGTTTCGAGGTTTAGGTTTCAAGTTGGGTTACATATATATCATTTAAAACAAGGGTCATACTTCATGTATGTGCATGTATCTCAAATGTAATTTTTAACAATTTAGGATTAGGGTCAACTTGTTTTAATTTTATGTAAGTTAGGCTTCAATTAGGTTTTCAAATAGGGTTTTAGTGTAATTAGGCTCAATTTTAGGGTAAGATTTAAGACCTTATGACAATGTCAAGGTTTACACGAACTTACATAATTTCTAGCATTAAATTTAAGGGCTAATATTAAAGTCCATGGTTAAGAATTTAGGATAAGGGAACTTAGCATATGAAGTTTATGATTTGGTTCAAGATTATGATTTAGGATATTTATTATCATTTATAATATTGGGTTTAGAAATGAAATTTTAAGGTCAAGGTTAGGGTTTGGATAATGGTTAGGGTTAAGGTTTGATTAGGTTAGGGTTAGGGTTTGGATGTACATGTATGTTATATTCATACAGGTAGAAATGCAAATTAATCTACATTCTTATATATGTATAATTTAGGATCTCCCCTTCAGACATGTCATTGAATTATATAGTTAATTATATACTTCTAATTATTAAGACATTAAAAATAATAACATATGTACATTTAAACATGAATATTGAAAACATATGTATGTACATCTATATCTACCACATGAACATATTTACATGTACATTTATGAAATAAAATATACATTTTAATCTACATTCTTATGTATAATTTAGGATCTCCCCTTAAGACATGTGTTATTAAATATAGTTAATTACACTTAGTTATAAGATAAATTAAAATCAATAGTTAACATATACACAAATTATACATATAAAAATGTGAATTTATTAAAAATATGTACCTACATTTACTTTTAACCATGAACAAATATACATGTACATCTATGTTCTAATTGTTTTTCTAATTTTTTTTTAAATTTGTTTTCTAAAATTTATATTATTATAATTTTTCTAACATTTTTCTTATTTTTTTCTAAATTTGTTTTTAAAAATTTATATTAAATTATAAATTTTCTAATATTTTTGTAATGTTTTTTCTAAGTTAATTTTCTAAATTTTATATTAAATTCTAAATTTTCTAATGTTTTTGCAATTTTTTTTAAAAAATTGTTTTCTAAATTTTATATTAAATTATAAATTTTCTAATATTTTTCTAATTTTTTTAAAATTTATTTTTAATATTTTTAAAAATTTTTATATTAAATTATAAATTCTTTAATATTTTTGTAATTTTCTTTCTAAATTTGTTTTCTAAATTTTGTAATGTTTTTGCAATATTTTTTTCTAAATTTTCTAATTTTTTAAAATGTTTTTTCTAAATTTTCAATTTTTTTAAAATATTTTAAAATTTTTTTCTAATTTTTAACTATTTGTTTTCTAAATTTTATATTAAATTATAAATTTTCTAATGTTTTTGTAATATTTTTTTATAAATTTTTTGTAAATTTTATATTAAATTATAAATTCTCTAATTTTTTTGTAATTTTTTTTAAAATTTGTTTTCTAAAGTTTTTCCTAAATTTTATATTACATATTTTTTACTATTTTTTCTAATGTTTTCTAATGTTTTCTACATAATATTTTTCTGTTTTCTAAATTAACATAAATAAACAATAAAAATATTAAATTAACATTTAGATATGTTTTATAAACTATTGAAAACATAAATAACATTCAAATATATTTTCAAAACTATTAAAAACTATATAACATTCAAATATGTTTTAAAAACACAAAAAGAATGCATTGAAAACATTAAAATTTATTTTGATAATATAAAAAAAATACTTTAAACATGTTGAAAACATTAAATTAATATTATTTTGACATACCCGATAATGAAAATGAGAACAAAAATGAGAAGATGATGTCGACAAAAGTTGCTCAAGTCACACGTTCGCCCGAACGCTCAATGAACAGTGGTCGCCATAAAAATAAATTTGGAAAAGTGAAGAAGACGTTTTAAGCCGCCGGAAATTTTGTCAATATATGTTCGCGCGAACATGTGCTGCGTACTTGTTCGCACGAACATGGCACGATATGTTCGCGCGAACACTCGGCGAAAACATGTTCGTGCGAACATGTCTAGGGTGTTCGTGCGAACGTACGAGAAATGGAGATGCGAAAACTTGTCATTTTTTTGAAGTTCCTTCCTCCCACAAAAGTGGTACCTAGTATTGTGGGTTCACCCTACACAGGGTGTCCAACATGATGAGACGACTCATATTACACATGATGATCCATCTGAGTCCTCTTCGCGTGGAGCAAAGAGGAAATTCGATCAGATAGATTAGGTCTTGTTGGCACCTATAGATTGTGTTTTTATGATGCATATATTATTTATGATGTATACACTTTGTGTTAGGATAGTTAAAACTGTATGTTAGACCATTTATTTTTTGACTTCATAGATCATGTTATGATGTATGTTAGACCATGTACTATTTTTTTATGACTTCTTGTCATGCTTGTGTATGTAGTACATATATTACTATGTTTCACCATGTTTTAAGTATATTCAAACCTGATGCAGGAGCATCCAGAGGTATAAGGGCAATCTTGTGTCACCCAAAAAAATGTACTTAGACTTAGTTTCTATTTTATGTCTTTACATTTTTGGATACCCATTTGGCTCAAATAAAGGTTCCAACTCTCATAGTTCAACTATCAGTGCATTTGAAAATCCCAAAAAAATAGGAGCATGCAATTTGACCATCATTTTGGTGACCTAGAAGGTGCGACTTGGCCAGATGAATGTAATTGAGATTTAGAGCATTCCAGAAAAAGAATCAGGTCAAAAGGCCGCATGGTTTGAAAGTTATTGCAATTTTTCGGGTTTTGGAGACCCCCTAAGAATGCTTCAAAGTCAAGTTTGGGGCATTAAATGACCTCGAAAAGGGCCAAAAAATGGGGGATGAGATGAGCTCGTCCATAGGGCTATAGAGCACTTCGAGAGCTTTTCGAAAATGTAAACGGTTCGTCAATCGGAGCTACGGTTCAAAAGTTATGCCTCCCGGAAGTTTGGCTAACGTTTCTGGATTCTTCTAGATTTGCACCGACTTCTAACGAAGCTTTTGGAACCTTCCATTTTGTTGGTGGATGCTTACTAGCACTTTCTAGAATGTACTCCTAGTCCTTAACCCTCCGAGGTCTATTTAAGGAGATTTCTGGCATTGTAAAAGGCAGTTTGGATTGGAGCTTGAGAGGAGGTGCTAAAAGGAGAAATATTCTCCAGATTTATGCTATTGTAAGCCCGTAGGGCATGTTTTGAGTTTATTTTCTCTGCACTATTTGTACCAGCTTATTTTCTTAGTTAATATAATTTCTCTTTTCTATTGTGTCCATTCTGTGGTTGGGTTGTGTCCCCATCAAGTGGTATCAGAGCAGGAGTTCCTGAGCGTGCGGACAGATCGCCGAATGTGAGGCAGTTTGCACCAGGACTGTGTGGTTGTGGGTTTGAGTTAGAAGATGCCTCCACGAAGAGAGCATGGTGGAAGGGCCAGAGCTATTGATCCTGAGGAGGTTAGAGCCCTCCAGAGACAGGTACAAGCATTACAAGAGGAGCTTCGTAGAGGAGAAAATATTGCCGCAGATGACAATAGTGAGGATGACAATGAAGAGGAAGTAATGGAAGTTGACGGGGAAGTTCTGAATCCTGTAGAGGAAAGGCTTTTTA
Source organism: Cupressus sempervirens (assembly GCA_028749045.1). Classification (NCBI taxonomy): domain Eukaryota; kingdom Viridiplantae; phylum Streptophyta; class Pinopsida; order Cupressales; family Cupressaceae; genus Cupressus; species Cupressus sempervirens. The sequence goes on from CM053789.1 coordinate 63,374,244, forward strand.
GGGCCATTTCTAGGTTTGGGAAAAGACCTACAATTGAAGTGGGTATATTTTCGAGAAATTTGAAACCAGATGAGTTGATCGATTGGATCAATGAATTGGACGAATACTTTGAGTATGAGGATATAAGGGACCCAAATAGGGTTAAGTTTGCAAAGGCCAAACTAAAAGGCCATGCCAAAATTTGGTGGCAAGAGGTTCAACTGGAAAGACTTAGAAGAGGAAAGGAGAAGATCACAAGATGGGATCGCATGGTGGACAAATTGAAGAAGCAGTTCATTCCTGTGGACTACGAGCTTGATCTATTTAAGAAGATGCATGGGTTAAAGCAAGCAGGAAGATCAGTCCAAGAATATACAGAGGAGTTTTACCGACTCCTGATTAGAGCGAGGCATGCAGAAGCAAATAAGGAGAAGGTTGCTCGTTATATCAGTGGGTTACGACCTAGCATCTAGGAGGAACTAAGTCTGGTAAGAATGACCAGTGTTGAAGAAGCATACCAGTTTGCCCTACGAGTTGAAGAGAAGCTGAGTAAAAGGTTTGAAGGAAGACAAAGAGGGCGCGGTCAAGGAGGAAGGGGAAGCAGTAGATCATCTGGAGGCCGCAATGAAACTCAAAAGAAAATTGAAGATGAGGGTACTAGCAGGAACCAGAGGAATGAGGGTTTCAACCGCTCCCGTGATCAAGACTTTGGAAATCAAAGAGGAAGAGGTAGAGGACGTGGGCAAGGAAGAGGAGGCTTCCGTGGTACCTGTTTCCATTGCAATGAAGAAGGTCATCGTGCCTTTGAATGCCCTCAAAGACAAGGAAGGATAGATAGGAGAGCTGAGGGCAAAGCTAGGGTTGCTCATGTGGATGAGGATGCACAATCATCACATTCAGAGGATGCAGAAAGAGGAGAGACCTTGGTAAATGAAAGAGTCCTACTAAGTGGTGAAAATGAACCAGGACAATGGAGGAGTTTGTTCCGTACTAGATGCAAGTGTGAGGATAAATGTTGTGATGTGATCATTGATGGTGGTAGCACTGATAACCTGGTATCAGAAGAGATGGTCTCTAAGCTGAAGCTCAAGAGGGAGAAACATCCCCAGCCCTATCGGATTTCTTGGGTAAAAGATGATCATAAGGTTCTGGTAAGTGAACAATGTTTAGTAAAATTCAAAATTGGGAGTTACCATGATGAATTTCTTTGTGATGTCATTTCGATGGATGTTTGCCATCTATTGTTGGGTAGACCATGGCAGTTTGATAGACATGCAATACATGATGGACATGCAAACACATACTCTCTGACAAAGGATGGAGTTCACCACAAATTGAAGCCCATGAAAAAGGAAGGTGAAAAGGTATGTAGCAGTGCTAGGATTTGTCTTTTTGATGGAAGGAAGTTTTTAGATGGCATGAAACATCAGCGTATGTGCTATGCTTTGATTCCTAGGAAAGATAAAGAAGGTAGTAGTGAAATATGATTTGAAGTTTCAGATTTACTAGGAGAATTTGGAGATATTATCTCTGATAATGTTCCAGATGGATTGCCACCAGTAAGGCAAATCAGTCATCAGATAGATCTGATTCCAAGAGCTAGTTTGCCTAACAAGGCTGCTCACAGGATGACTCCTACTGAAACAGAGGAGCTAAATAGACAGGTTCAGGAGCTGTTGAGGAAGGGCTTGATTCGAGAGAGCCTGAGTCCATGTGTAGTACCTACAGTACTTGCACCAAAGAAGGATGGAGAGTGGAGGATGTGTACAGATTCTCGAGCTATAAATAGGATAACCATCAAGTACCGATTTCCTTTGCCAAAGATGGATGATCTTATGGACTGCTTGAGTGGAGCTGAGTACTTCACAAAGATAGATCTGAAGAGTGGCTATCATCAGATACGGATTCGAGAAGGAGATGAGTGGAAAACAGCCTTCAAAACCAAGGAGGGTCTTTATGAGTGGTTAGTCATGCCGTTTGGATTGACAAATGCCCCAAGCACCTTCATGCGGCTCATGAATGAGGTACTTAAGAAGTTCTTGGGAAAATTTGTTATTGTCTATTTGGATGATATCTTAATTTTCAGCAAGACTTTGGAAGAACATTTACTGCATATTCGTAGTGTCTTTGAAAGGCTAAGGGAAGAGAAACTATTAATTAATCTAAAGAAGTGTGTCTTTGCAAAAAGGGAGTTAGTCTATTTGGGATTTGTTATATCACCTGAAGGTCTCAAAATGGATCCAGAAAAGGTAAAAGCCATCTTGGAATGGCCTACTCCAAGGTCTGCTACTGAGGTAAGATCATTTCATGGTCTGGTTAGTTTTTACAGGAAGTTTATTAAGAATTTTAGTGGCATATGTGCACCCCTAACTGATACAATAAGAGGGGATAGAAAAGAGTTCAAATGGACTACAACAGCTGTGAGAAGTTTTGAATTGCTGAAGAAGAAGGTGAATGAACAGCCTGTGTTGGCACTTCCAGATTTCAGAAAAGTATTCCAGGTGGATTGTGATGCTAGTGGTAGCGCTATTGGGGCTGTATTAAGCCAAGAAGGTAAGCCTATTGCATATTTTAGTGAAAAATTGAATGATGCAAAGAAGAAGTATTCTGTTTATGATCAAGAGTTCTATGCGATAGTTCAGTCCTTAAAGAAATGGAGGCATTATTTATTGCCAAAGGAATTTGTTTTGTATACTGATCATCAGGCATTACAGTACCTAAATAGCCAAGGTAAATTAAATCAGAGGCATATGAAGTGGGTAGAATTCTTGCAGAGTTATACATTTGTGTTGAAGCATAGAAGTGGAAAATCTAACAGGGTTGCAGATGCATTAAGTAGGAGACAACTATTGCTTACAACAATGTAGGTTGAAGTAGTTGGGTTTGATGAACTCAAGAATTTGTACCCCGAGGATCCTGATTTTGCTGAAGCATGGAAAGCTTGTAAAGAACCTGTTGCTGTAGATAGAACCAAGTGGTTAGACTATTTGATTCAGGATGGCATGTTGTTCAAAGGTAGTCAATTGTGCATTCCAAGGAGTTCCATGAGGGAAAATCTGATTAAGGAGAAACACAGTGGAGGGATGGCAGGACATTTTGTTCAGGATAAGACCACTACCATTCTTAGAGAACATTATTTTTGGCCTCAAATTACACAGGATGTGAAGAAGTTTGTATAGAGTTGCCAGGTTTGTCAAGTTGCCAAGGGGTTTAGTCAAAATACTGGCCTATATCAGCCATTTCCTGTTCCATCAAGGCCATGGGAGGACATAAGTATGGATTTTGTTCTTGGATTGCCAAGGACACAAAGGGGTAATGACTCAGTATTTGTGGTGGTTGATAGGTTCTCCAAAATGGCACATTTCATTCCATGCCACAAAACTCATGATGCTGTCCATATTGCAGACTTGTTTTTCAAAGAGGTGGTAAGACTACATGGTCTTCCAAGGAGTATAGTTTCTGACCGAGATACTAAATTTGTGGGGTATTTCTAGAGGACATTGTGGAAGAAGTTGAGAACAGACTTGAAATTCAGTTCCACGCATCACCCACAGACTGATGGCCAAACAGAAGTAGTAAATAGAAGTCTGGGCAATTTGCTGAGATGTTTAGTTGGAGATAAGCCCAAGGGATGGGATTTGATTCTACCACAGGCAGAGTTTGCTTATAATAACTCTGTAAATAGGAGTACTGGAAAATCACCATTTCAAATTGTATATGGAAATAGCCCAAGGACTGCACTAGAATTGAGGAAGATAGAACAAGGGGAGAGAACAAGTGCTGAAGCTGAGGAATTTGCTGAACACATCAAGCGTCTGCATGAGGAGGTTCAAGAACACATTATCAAGATGAATCAAGAGTATAAAGTTAGGGCTGATACAAGGAGAAGAAATAAGGAATTCCAAGTAGGGGATCTAGTCATGGTGCACTTACGAAAAGAAAGATTTCCAGTTGGTACTTACAACAAGCTGAAAATGAAGAAATTTGGCCCCTGCAAAATTTTGAAGAAACATAACTCAGGAAATACATATGAGGTGGAGATGCCAGATGGTATTCACATTTCTCCCATTTTCAACATTGCAGATTTGACAGAGAATCATGATGATGGTGTTGATGAGGAGCTGGTTTTAGAGCCATGTCCAATTCCTGCTTCTAAGAAGGAGGAGATAGAAGACATTCTAGATCAACGTGTGGGTAGGAGTACTAGAAATAGGCAGTATGAAGAGTATTTGGTAAAATGGAAAGGACGGCCGATCGAGGACTCAACTTGGATTTCAGCAGCTGAGGTTTCCCATTTGGGATTTCCTCTACCATCCATAAAGTGACAGGGTCACTTTTCAATCTACCCTGGGTGTCTGATGCAGGAGCATCCAGAGGTATAAGGGAAATCCTGTGTCACCCAAAAAAATGTACTTAGACTTAGTTTCTATTTTATGTCTTTACATTTTTGGATACCCATTTGGCTCAAATAAAGGTTCCAACTCTCATAGTTCAACTATCAGTGCATTTGAAAATCCCAAAAAAATAGGAGCATGCAATTTGACCATCATTTTGGTGACCTAGAAGGTGCGACTTGGCCAGATGAATGTAATTGAGATTTAGAACATTCCAGAAAAAGAATCAGGTCAAAAGGCCCCATGGTTTGAAAGTTATTGCAGTTTTTCGGGTTTTGGAGACCCCCTAAGAATGCTTCAAAGTCAAGTTTGGGGCATTAAATGACCTCAAAAAGGGCCAAAAAATGGGGGATGAGCTAAGCTCTTCCATAGGGCTATAGAGCGCTTTGAGAGCTTTCTGAAAATGTAAACAGTTTGTCAATCGGAGCTACAGTTCAAAAGTTATGCCTCCTGGAAGTTTGGCTAACGTTTCTGGATTCTTCTGGATTTGCACCGACTTCTAACGCAGCTTCTGGAACCTTCCATTTTGTCGGTGGATGCTTACTAGCACTTTCTAGAAAGTACTCCTAGTCCTTAACCCTCCGGGGTCTATTTAAGGAGATTTCTGGCATTGTAAAAGGCAGTTCGGATTGGAGCTTGAGAGGAGGTGCTAAAAGGAGAAATATTCTCCAGATTTATGCTATTGTAAGCCCGCAGGGCATGTTTTGAGTTTATTTTCTCTGCACTGTTTGTACCAGCTTATTTTCTTAGTTAATATAATTTCTCTTTTCTATTGTGTCCATTCTGTGGTTGGGTTGTGTCCCCATCAAAACCATTTTGTTTATTCTGACATATTTTATTCATGAACATATGACACATTTTGTAAGTATATATGCAAGATGAACAATAATTTTAACTATCTATAGGGCATTATTGGATAAATATCACATCAAATTTATGCATTGAGATTCATACAAATAAAATTGACCTACTAGATTAAAAAATGTATTGATAACGTACCTAACAATGTATCATAAGTGATCTTAATGTGTTGTTTGGTAATGTAAGACTCATTATCACCTAATAAGACCTATTATGTGGTAGTAAACATATGAATACCTATCATAGCCTATAATAGACATAATATGACCTATTAGGACTCCCATGTCCCCTTAAGACACACATGTATGGATAACGTACATAACAATGTACATCATAAGTGATCTTAATGTCTTGTTTGGTAATGTAAGATATAATCAATACAATGAGTAATGATCTTTAAATTATAATGTGCAAGTGACTTGTTTTTAATATTACAATCAATAGTAATTTGAAACTTCAAACAAACTATTGGTGTTTGAAAATGCTACCCGTTTCTAATTATCCCCATGAGAAAATGACACATCTAGGGGTAGCTAACTCCCATTATCAACATATCATTTCAGACACAGGGCCAACTATAAGGCATGACCCTTTTTCTACTTCAGGCTCTGCAAAACCTAGGCGGGTAGACCTATAGATTCTTTATATGGTACCAGTTATCAAAGCATACACTAAATCTATTCAAAGTAGATAAAACCCTTAAATCTCCTGATAATTCATGAAATAACATCAATCTACAGTAGCTAAATGCAGATCTAGGAACCTCATAAGCTGAGTGAGGGCAGTCTATTATAGCTCTTCAACATGAAAGGGAAAAGTGTTGATTATTGATGTTGATATTCAAAAAATCCTCAAACATGTAGCAAAACATAATGATTCTATATTTGATCAGTGCCTAATCCATTGGGCAATTTCATGAATCCAAAACATACATCTGTGACATCAGGACATATTCTGTGTATCTAGACATCAGATCTATCTAATCACCTTGTGATTTAGACATCAATATTCACTCAGATCTCATTCTCACAAAATATCCTTCTCAGCATAACCAGTAACCCTATCAAACACATTAAGCATTTACTTGGCACTTTGTCCCAACAACAAAATATATCAGACATACAACCTTAAGGGGAAGCAAATTGATCTGAGCTCTTCGTTCTAGGATCACATAAGACTACAGATTACTGAGACAGGAGATGAGAACCATAATGAAACTAATGAAATGCTTGCTCATATATATTCATTTCCTTGAAAAAATATAATCAAATGCATGAAATTAAAAAATGAAACAACCTAATGTATCAGAATTATCTTTATTAACTTTACACTACTGCTTGTTCACATGAGAAGAAATTGCCGAAGGAAAATGTTCTCACAATCATGGGAATGCAACTAGAACTGGATCCAAGACCTTGGTAGCACAATGATGTGCAAATTTTCTCCAAAGAATTGGAACTTCCCAAAAACTAGAACCCTTCAAATGGAAGGAAGAAAGAATAATATAGCAAGGAGATGAATTCTTAGATTGAAACTGAAACCGACATCTGTCCACTGGGAATTCAATCTTGTGCAACTGAATCATCTCTCTCTTCTTTCTACCATTGATATGATCTTTTGTTTCATCATTACACTCTAATTGCTTTGAAATATCTCTGCCTAATGATGAAATTCTTTTGCATCTAAAATATCTGAAACCTTATGCAATTCTGGTGAAATTGTGAGTTTTTACTGATTTTAATGTAACCAATTCAACCCCAACTGCATTTTTCCCATCTTTTATGCATATTCAAGTCATTACCTTGCCAAAAACTAATTCTGAACCTTCTCACCTGAAATCGGTTGCAAGTTGGAAACCTAGGAGAAAACCCTATGTAGCTTGAACCAATGCATCTCCATAATGCGGGATTGCACTGACTGTCAGATCTTGACACATGTCACGATCTGACACATCCTCTCAAGTTGCTCCTGATCGCCACCTCGCCACCAGCTGGGACCCACTTGCCACGCATCCTAATTCTGATTTCTTGCATTATTTAACCAGTGCATAACTTGATAATGTGAGAATGCAGGCTTCGCACGATCTGACACGTGTCAGCATCTCGTGCATTCTCTCATCAACTCACCATGTCATCAGCTTTGTTTTTTCGTTTAAAATTTTGTGTTATTTGCCTCCAGTTCACATCATCCACCACTGCTTGGGACCCACACACTCAAGCCTTGCCTTCAAAAGGCTCACGCTTCAATTCACAATACAATTTGAGTGCAATTGTATTTAAATACAAAAATACTCTCCATACACACAATGTGGGATAAATGTTTTCAGAAACCCTTTTCATTGTCTGCCATTTCTTGCTTGTCTGCTGCGTGAATGGATCAACTGGGGCTTCAAATTTGGTCTGCTCCTTTCCCTCTTTTTTTTGGACTGGATGAAGGTAGTGAATTTCTCTCTTTAAAAACGTGATCTCCTTTTATTTGTGCCGCAGCTTCATCTCTTTAAACACTGTGTGGGTGTTTTTATTTGATGCTTCTTTATTTCTTTAGCATTGAAAGCTCTGTGTCGTGGCCTAGTGAGAGCTCCATGTGATGACTGTTATGGTTATTGCCTATGTTTTCATTTTTTCCTCAGACCTACGGTAGATCTCTCCTACTCTGTTCCTCCTAACGTGAGCATTTCTTTTTACTGTCTAATGCTCTTGCTGCTGGCGTGGGTGGTTTGAGGCTTCTTGCCGTAGGCTATCCTTGTGCTAGTGCCTCTAAAAAATGGAAGGAAATTATACCATTTTCTACTTTAAAAGACTCCTACAACCCATCATGAATGGTGGCTATAGTTCCTTCAAGTGTTGGATGCCAATTCTCTCAATTTGCTAGTTGTGAATGCTCATTTGACATCCCTGCTAATTCGACCATGCATGGATCTCCTTTTTAAAAATGTTGCCTCCATTTTCTAATGCTTGCTGGGCCTTATGAGTCGTGGATTGTTGTTGCCTTTGCATGGACAACTATCAAACGCATATAAATTTTAAATGAAAACGTGTTTTTTGGTGTTGACTGCATTTTTGTATTTGCCACAGCTTGTCTTGGCTTTTGGTGATGCTTTTCACTGCCCATTTACCTATTACGTAGTGTGTAGAAATCTTTGTTTGTATGTGGAATTTCCTTCACACATAGATTTCTTCTTGAACATTTTCTTGCATCTTCTACCCATATGCCGACTCTCCTTTTAAATTTTTTTTGCTTCTCAGATATGGAGGGTGTTAGAAACAGGTAGACAGGCTTCTCAAATGCATTTAAAAAAAAAAAAAAAAAACAAAAACAAAAAAAAATGGCGACTCTACTGGGGAGTTGCATATAGAAAGAATCAAAATCTCTGCCACGAAATAGATCAGATATAGAAAATCTAGAGAAAGATGTGTTCCTTTTCCTTGTTGAAGTTTCATGTTCCCCAGTTAAGCTTTATTCATGATCAGCAGTATGTTGAAACTAGATGAAAATTGTGTTCTATGACTGTCATAGGTCTATCTTCAATCAGTCCAGTTTGCAAATACTGTTGATAAAGTTTCAGAGTAAAGAATTCATTTATAAAGTGTAAATTCTTTTCAAGATGTCAGTGATTTGCAAGTCTCCTACATTGAAGGTTTGGTTCAGATTTGTCAAGTGACAAATTCTGTTTTATTTCTCACATAGTGTGAGTGGTGATTCTCAAATCTCTGTACCAGTTTGTTCCTAATTGATTTCATTACAAAATTTTGAAGGACTTTCAGTTGTACAGGCATATCTGAAGTTTTTGTTAGTTTCTTGGAAAGGAATTATAAATTCTTGATAAGTTTTAAAGTGCTGTTTGAAATCTGCTATTATAAAGAAATTGAAATGTAAAAGTAGATCGCAACATTGATCTCTTTATCCTCTTGAAAGGAGGTGGCAGCTCTACAAAGTTTGATCAGTGGTGTGAAAGGATTTTTAGTCTTGCACCTGTGCCCAATCAGCAGATAGAAGTTTCAGCATCAACACTTGAGGTATTTTGATTTTCATGTTTCTTTTCATGGAAGTCAAGTGTTTAAAGAAGTTGCCTTTATTAAGTGATTTTCAGCACTAAAAAGAAGAGGTAGAAATTTTGTTTCATAATGGAATCAGATCTCCGATCTGTGATTAGTTTGCCAAATTTTGAGAGTTTAGAAACTGTGAATAATAACATTGATATGTTGAATACAATGGTCTACAAAAGGATTGTAAATCTTATAAGAATTGAGGTAGGAAATACTCAAGGTTTAAGTGCTGAACAATGCTATTTAAGGCTTAAGTCAGTAATCAGTAAGATGCCTTTTCATTGTAGACCTGAGGAATCTTCCCTGCCAAATGTTTTCCTTGATGTTCTAGTACTCGATTTAGTCGATTGGCCAGCACCTATAAGGTTACAAATAATTTTGCAAATTGAAAAATTCATTGAGGAGATGGAAAGTGGTGATCATAGATTTCATGAAATATCTCCTAATGATAATGAATGTGCTGAAAGCCAAGGTAGCAATGAATATAATGAGTCCGTAGAGCAAGATAATCTATCTTTTGAGTGTGAAGAGGTGGATTCAAATGTTAATGAATTAGGTAACAACAATCAGCATGAAAAAGATGGATATAAAAGAGAAGATAAACTTTGTTATAGTGAATATGAAGTTGAAGAAATTTGTAACAGTAGTAAGGGGAATGATTGCCATGATAAGAAAGAATGTTGTAATAATTCTGACTTTCCAGATTGTTACACTAAGGATCCTGTTGTTGTAAGTTCTTCATGTTATCTAGATAATAACCACAACCGGGAGAAGATTTATGAGGCAATCTTCTTGAGTTCTGATGAAATCTCTGTTTTGTTGGCTCATGAGTTTGAAAAGCGCATAAGTATCTCTAAGGATCTTCATATGTTCTCTCATAATACTTTCTCATTTAGTCAAATCAATTCCCCAAAGTTTGATGTGGAAAAAGAGGTAGAATTCAAACAATCTTTGTTAGACTTTGGAGTTGTAGGTGATAGTTCCTCAAATGTCTTTGCACATGACGATTTGTTGGATGTAGAGAATGTTAATGAAGGGAAGTTTAATGCTGTTTTAGATTCTTTTTATGTTGATCTTGCTGAACATTGTTTTGATTTTTCATATAATGAAGAGGAAAACATTGGAGATTGTAAATCAGATTATGGGTTTTCTTTATATTCTGATAAGTCTTCTAAAGATGAGTTCAAGGTTTATTTCGATTTTCAATTTGATGAATAAGATGATAGTGATCAACGTAGTTTGGATCAGTACTTTCAGAATGAATTTTCAATTTTGGTGACTAATTAGTTGTTTGAATGTGAAGAGGTTTCAACAAAGGATAAGTCTGATTCAATGAGTAACATGGTTGCAAGTAGGCAATGATCATATTTCACATACTCTTCATTTACAGAGGCACAAGGTGAGTTACAATCTGCTCCATGTAACTCGTTGAATGAAGTTGAATTTGAGCACTTTGTGTTTCCAGTTGAAGGAATCCATGACTCAATCAGTAGTGATCAATTTCATTTTCAGTCTGATGTCAGTTATTATGATCACACTGATTCATATTTTCATAGTGAGCAAGGTGTAGAAAGTTTGTCTGATTTTTATATGCACTATGAAGATGATGATAGTAGTTTTGTTTTGCCTACTGAAGTAATTGAAAGTGTTGATATGATGGGTGAAACAAATAAGGATGAGAGTTTTAGTTTGCCTCAGGAGAACGTAAATGAAAATAAGGTTTTTGACAGGGGTAAGAAGTTCTGAAAGTTTTGGTGGCCCGGGGCTATCGCATGTACATAGTAGTTGTAGATTTCCTTGTTTTCAATAAAGCTATTCAAGAAAGTTTTGCTATTCAGTAGAGTTTTGAAGTTTTGGAGTGGTTTGCTTCTACCAGAGATCTAAATCCTTGCCATGCCCGCAAGGGACATGCATCCCCAGACAGAGCCACTATTGGTGCTCAAAATTGCATGGTCAATTTTGAGCACTATTGAAAAATTTAGGCCTATAAATGCTTTGTGAAGCCTATGTACCTCGCCGTTGAGTTAATGCATACATGGTGTTCAATGTTTTTGACACCCTCCATTCAGCCTGTCTACCTGTTCCATGAAGATAAATCATCATTCTGAGCTATTTGGCGAAGTCCTTTTTCAAGCATTTGTCAAATTTGCAATTCTTCCCCTAGTGTCAAACAACGACAAGAGGCCTTGTTTGCATCTGAATATCTCGCACCCAGAAATGTTTTGAGACTTTCCACTTTGGGAGTATCTAGTGTCCATAACAAAGAACCTATGTTTCAGTTTTCAAGTTGTTTTGAATCCGTTTGACTAGGTTTCAAACCCCTCAAAGTTGGTCATTTACTGTCTTGTACATTTGTGTAGTTGTTCACAATTCTGGGAAGCCATGTTCGACCAATCATATCTTTCACCCAATTGACCCAAATGAAAAAATTATTTTTGCATTGTGTTCCAGGGGTCAAACACTTCATATGCTCAAATTTTGAGGTCATGATGAATCCATTTGATCAATTTGCTAACATGATTAAAAACCCAGTTTACATTGTTTTGTTATGGCTAAGGTATCCAGATTGATTCGTACCCCTGTTCGGCACGTTATAACTTTGACCCTGTGATTGATTAGCCTTAATGGATTGTACCATCATGTTGTGTCCTAAAAATAATTAAATTATGCCAATTTTCAAGTCATGATGAATCCATTTGCATACTTTCATATGTCCGTACATTTGCCAAAAATTACTTTTTGACACATTTCCCAGTTAAAATTTCCAAGTACTTATTTTTGAAAATTCGCCAAATGTGCCCTGTGATTTGTCATGAGCCCAAAACATGAAATTATATTCTCTTCATGGAAAGGAACTTATATGCTAGTTTTCAGAATGCCAAGTGATCAATAACTCAGTTTTATAATGCCGAACCCGAGCCCAGTTTATGTTTTTTAACATTGTTTGCCTGTAGGATAATTGAAGTATGAATGTTCAGCAGTTAAAATCTTTTGATCGAGAATTTCTCATGGGCTGAAAATTTGCAGTATGGTAGAGCGTGTATGATTGAGCACTCATGCCAATTTTCATAGCCCGATTACTTGATTGGATCAAGTTTTAATGCCAACTGGCAGGCCTCCAAACACATTCACAATTCACAAGATTAATTAAAAAGATTGATGAGTTTTGAGACAAAGCTATGCATAATTACATAAGAGGAAAGGTGCATATATGTAAAATATTCGTGCTCCAAATGTCATGAGATTATGAAGGACTTAGCACTTGATAGGCATTTTTTTTTTAAAAAAAGGGGGGGAGGGAAAATATTATAATGATTTTAATCATTATAAACTATTACAAGAAAAGAATGAGAAGCAAAAACAATTTAAAAGGAGAGCCGACATATGGGTAGAAGTTGCAAGAAAATGTTCAGGAAGAAATCTATGTGTGAAGGAAATTCCACATACAAACAAAGATCTCCACACACTACGTAACAGGTAAATGGGCAGTGAAAAACATCACCAAAAGCCAAGACAAGCCGTGGCAAATACAAAAATGTAGTCAACACCAACAAACACATTTTCATTTAAAATTTTATATGTGTTTGATAGCTGTCCATGCAAAGGCAATAGCAATCCACGGCTCATAAGGCCCAGCAAGCATTAGAAAATGGAGGCCACATTTTTAAAAAGGAGATCCACGCCTGGCATAATTAGCAGGGATGCCAAATGAGCATTCACAACTGGCAGATTGAGAGAATTGGCATCCAACACTTGAAGGAACTGCAACCACCATTCATGATGGGTTGTAGGAGTCTTTTAAAGCAGAAAATGGTATAATTTCCTTCCTTTTTTTAGAGGAACTACCACAAGGATAGCTTGCGGCAAGAAGCCTCAAAGCACCCACGCCAACAGCAAGAGCATTAGCCAGTAAAAAGAAATGCTCACGTTATGAGGAACAGAGTAGGAGAGATCCACTGCAGGCCTAAGGAAAAAATGCAAACAGAGACAATAACCATAACAGTCATCACATGGAGCTCTCACCAGGCCACGACACAGAGCTTTCAATGCTAAAGCAATAAAGAAGCATCAAATAAAAACACCCACACAGTGTCTAAAGAGATGAAGCTGCAACATAAATAAAAGGAGATCACGTTTTTAAAGAGAGAAAGTCACTACCTTCATTGAGTAGACCAAATTTGAAGTCCTAGTTGGTCCATTCACACAGCTGACAAGCAAGAAATGGCAGACAGCAAAAAGGGTTTCTAAAAACATTTATCCCACATTGTGTGTATGGAGAGTATTTTTGTCTTTAAATACAATTGCACTCAGATTGTATTATGAATTGAAGCGTGGGCCTTTTGAAGGCAAGGCTTGAGTGTGTGGGTCCTAGGCAGTGGTGGATGATGTTAGCTAAAGGCAAATAAGACAAAATTTTAAACGAAGAAACAAAGCTAATGACATGGCGAGTTGATGAGTGGATGCACGAGATGCTGACACGTGTCAGATCATGCGAAGCCCGTATTCCCACATTATCAAGTTGTGCACTGGTTAAATAATGTGGGAAAGAAAAATTAGGATGCATGGCAAGTGGGTCCCAGCTGGTGGCAAGGTGGTGATCAGGAGCAACTTGAGAGGATGCGTCAGATCGTGACACATGTCACGATCTGACGATCGACGCAATCCCGCATTATGGAGATGCGAGGGATTTAAATAATGCGAGAAAGCAAGATTCTACCACATGGAATGGGCCCACCTAGTGATGATGTGGCACTGCATTTTAGAGGTCGACCAATCATGGAGCACCACATGGCACCGGTCAAACAGAGAGTTGACCACGGATTGAAAAGATGAGGAAAATGTTGAAGAGTAAAAATTAAATAATTTAGTCATTTTCTCAGTTTTAGTTGCATGTCAGAGTTTTTAAATTTCAACAGAATTAATTCTAAAGTTTTAACTTTAGAACTTTATTTTTCAAAAATAAATTTAAAAAACAAATAGTGCAGAACCAAAGTTTTATAGTAGGGAGCATTTTTCAAATTGACTTTTTGGGCATTTTCGAAAGGCAAAGTATGCCTTATCATATACCGCCGAAATCGTGGAAGTCTGAATTTTTTGATTCTGAGGTTAGTTTTTGCACAAGAATGCATCGGTTCAAGCTACACAAGGTTTTCTCCCAAGTTTCCAACTTGCAACTGATTTCAGGTAAGAAGGTTTAGAATTGGTTTTTGGCAAGGTAATGACTTGAATATGCATAAAAGATGGTAAAAATGCAGTTAGGGTTGAATTGGTTACATTAAAATCAGTAAAAACTCACAATTTCACCAGAATTGCATAAGGTTTTAGATATTTTAGATGCAAACGTATTTCATCATTAGGCAGAGATATTTCAAAGGATTTAGAGTGTAATGATGAAACAGAAGATCATATCAATGGTAGAAAGAAGAGAGAGATGATTCGATTGCACAAGATTGAATTCCCAGTGGATAGATGTCGGTTTCAGTTTCAATCCGAGAATTCATCTCCTAGCTATATTATTCTTTCTTCCTTCCATTTGAAGGGTTCCAGTTTTTGGAAAGTTCCAGTTCTCTGGAGAAAATTTGCACATTACTGTGATACCAAAGTCTTGGATCCAGTTCTAGTTGCATTCCCATGATTGTGACACCATTTTCCTTCAACAATTTCTTCTCATGTGAACAAGCAGTAGTGTAAAGTTAATACAGATAGTTTTGATACATTAGGTTGTTTCATTTTTTAATTTCATGCATTTGCTTATATTGTTTCAAGGAAATGAATATATATGAGCAAACATTTCATTAGTTTCATTCTGGTTCTCATCTCCTATCTCAGTAATCTGTAGTGTTATGTGATCCTAGAACGAAGAGCTGAGATCAATTTGCTTCCCCTTAAGGTTGTATGTCTGATATATTTTGCTGTTGGAACAAAGTGCCAAGTAAATGCTCAATGTGTTTGATAGGGTTACTGGTTATGCTGAGAAGGATATTTTGTGAGAATGAGATCTGAGTGAACATTGATGTCTGAATCACAAGGTGATTAGATAGAACTGATGTCTGGATACACAGAATATGTCCTGATGTCACAGATGTATGTTTTGGATTCATGAAATTGCCCAATGGATTAGGCACTGATCAGAGATAGGATCATTATGTTTTGCTGCATGTTAGAAGATTTGTTGAATATCAACATCAATAATCAACCCTTTTCCCTTTCATGTTGAAGAGCTATAATAGAATGCCCTCACTCAGCTTATGAGGTTCCTAGATATGCATTTAGTTACTGTAGATTGATGTTATTTCATGAGTTATCAGGAGATTTAAGGGTTTTATTTTCTTTGAATAGATTTAGTGTATGCTTTTATAACTGGTACCATATAAAGAATCTACAGGTCTACCCTCCTAGGTTTTACAGAGCCTGAAGTAGAAGAAGGGTCATGCCTTATAGTTGGCCCTGTGTATGAAATGATATGTTGATAATGGGAGTTAGCTGCCCCTAGATGTGTCATTTTCTCATGGGGATAATTGGAAACAAGTAGTGTTTTCAAACACCAACACAAACATTAATTTAAACATGCTTGAATGTAAAAGTAATGGAACAAAATAGGAGGTCATTACATAAATTGACAATTAATTTATAATTTATCAAGTGCACATACCTTTAACTTTCAAATAGAAGTAATCTCTCATTTTTGAATTAGTTTGTACAACATATTTCACAATATATGTAAGACAATGTCAATGATATATTTATAGTTCAGTGAACTCATTTGAAACAGAAAATTGGTTGAACACATCTCTTCAAATGAGGTCCTGTAAAATAAAAATGTAAAACAAAAAAACACATGTTAATAAACACATAAATTAATATTCAAGGTATCTGAACTATGTAAATATATATGTGTAATTTGTATGTACTTACTATGTGAAATTGCACAAGATGTTGATGTTTGATCCACTTTAACATTTAAATTTGCATAAATTGTAATTGAGATCCGAATAAGAGGTATATAAGTTCTCTAAATTGGTATTGACAACACAAACATACATGTAATTAAATTATATAAGTACATAGATATAAAAATAATACAATAATGAAAAAACTTACATGTGTTTGATTTAAATGTAGTCATCCCATTGTACCATCTGCATCCTCTCTCTTTTGCAATGCATCTATGATTGTCTCATGCTCGTCCATTGAAATTGTCCATAATACCTTATTGGTGGGTCTCCCTTTGTATCTTTCTAATTTGATATTTGTTTCCACAACCAAATGAGAATAGTATAAAATCTTCTTTTCGGTTTGGTAGTCTTCAAATGCTGGCAAACCATTTCTTCTTGTTAGGTATCTATGTAGCCAGGTGCCAGCTACAACAACAGACCCGATTGGATACTCAAAACCATCAATGTCTACTTGATTGACATGTCAATTTTTTCTTAGGTTCCACACATCTAGCTAGCCAATACTCAGTCTATTCATCATTATCACTAGGTGCAATAACAACATAAACATGTCCTACAAGATAAGATAAAGTATAGAAACACTTTAATCACATGAGTGTACATGTGCAAATTATATAAATTGAAGCATGAGATTGCAAAAAAATCTAATTAAATTATGCATACCAGGTTCTATGAGGTTTGAAATATGATCATAGTCTTCTGATGCAAAAGTAACATTATGACCTTCATTTACTATATCATCTTCAAAATGCGTGTCAGTAGGTGCTAATGATCTTTGTTTCCAATCTTCAACCCATTCTGTATTCTCACATTCTTCCCATTCACTTGCAAGAAAAAATTGACAAAAACAAGCAAGCTCCCTAATCGATACAGTCCAAGTGTTAGAATCTGAACTCCTAAATGAATGCCATTTAGCTGAACCACTAATTGTATCACAATCATATCTTGAAGGGATATTATTTTCTTCAACTAGGTAGAATAAATGTTTTATCGTAGAGTTTTGACTTGATCCCGTGTATAAATATTTGTTACACCATTTGACAATCTCATGTGCATTTTTGAATTTAGCTTTTTCCTCAAATTTTAATTGTTCTCTACTAAGGGCTCTCTTCACACATGCACCAGCATCATCATGTTCTCCTTTACCATGTCCAGCCTCAAAAAAACTCTACACATGTTGGATGTTAGTTTGGTTATGTGTCCTACTCAACCAATAGAACATTCTAGCATTCTTGAATTGTCCTGTACAATTATTTGACCATATCCAATGTTGTGTCATTTGAATTTTTCTCTCTTTTAAATTATCATAAAAGACCTTGAAACAATATTGAACAAACTCAGATGAATGGATTTTATTATCACTTAAATAAAAATGGTACTCTCTCAATATTTTTTGATCCTCCTCTGTACTATTAGGTGCATGCCTATAAACTATATGAACATAAATTGTTACTTGCACTGAATTGTAATATTGTGGTTGTACCTCTTCTTGCGATGCAAGCGTGTAGTTCTCTGCAAAGTCAACAACTGAAAGTATAGTACCAATTGGAAATGTATTCTTACATATTCAAAATTGTCCATCAAGCCATCTAGAATATTGAGAGTGTTTAACATATTTTGGTATGATCACACTCTTAAACTCATCCATAAATGCATGACAACTAACTTTATCTGTAACTAGATCACACCTTCTTCCAATCTTCCCATCCTTCAATGGCTATTCAATAGTTTTGAATCTTTTTACCTCAACTAATTGTTGTCCAAAAGTAGTCAAAGCATTTTCATGCATACATTCATCTAACAAAGAAAGATTGCCGCACATATCACATGTACTAGAAAGACATGTATTGAAAAGAAAGTATTGATCATTAGGTGGCTTACAAAACAAACTTGATATGAAATCTTTTATAGTTTGAGGTGGGTATTTTATACCACATTCTTGCAACATTTCTTTGCTATGCATGGTACCACATATAGATTGAAATACATCATAATGGTAATGAAATTGAATATGAGTTTTACAACAACATGTGATTCTTTCTTTGTTAATCCTTACATACCATGGTTTACACTTTTCAAAAGATCTTTGACTAATGGCAATATTTAATACCTTACCATCTACAATTTTTTTAAATAATTCAGTTTGAGTCATGTCCAAAAGGTGTTTAGGATGTGGATCATGTATTTTTGACCTAATTCTCAATTTAAGAACATCTCTTGAATTAGGTGATACTCTCGTATTATCATGCCAAAAATTTTCAATCAAACTTTTGATTTCTCTAGTAAGTTTCATATCACATCTCAGGAGTCTACCACTAGAAGTCCATAAAATATTTGCTGGATCACATTCAAAGTTAACCCTTCTCTTTATAGCTCTTTCTAAAGTCTTATGATTCACATTAAGATATCCACTTATGTTGGTAATCAATCTTTTGTTAGATGTTGATTTGTTAACTAAAGCTGTTGTTATTGCTTGTCGTGTTGCATTCTTATCTTTAGACTAACTTCTCTTTTCGATAACATCAAAAGCACTAGCAACAGTGGATACAACTTGTTTTAAAGACTCATTTTTATTCTTGGGTTTTTCATACATTCCCAACCTTCTCATTACTTTTCACATTTTGGACATTTTAATTAGTTGCAACATTAGCTAACATTGAAACCCAAATTTCTTATTATAAAAAAAATGCCTATACAATCTATTAGCATGCATCCTAATTTGTCTCCAAGAAACCAATCCCTCAAGATTATCTAACACATAATTAGGAATATGAAAATTATGTTTAGAAACTTTACTATCATCTTGACATGTTTGTTTAGCAGTTGGTATTTCTATGTATACATTCATGCAACTTTTATTTTCAGACACTTCACTATTTTCATTGTTATTTGGGATTTGAATATCATTTTCAAATTTTCTTGGTGTTTCTTTCAGGGTAGGAATTTCAATTGGATTGTTTTGTGCATGATCATTTGACAATTGCTTCTCATGAAGAAAATCTAAATCGTTTAAATCCTAACCTGCTTCTAAAAAATCACCAATTTTATCATGAGAGAAAATTCGAGGGTTTGGAGACACACATGTATTGAACGCATGACTAGAATGTGCACTTGAATTTTCTTGTATTGGGTTCTCTTCTTTGACCTCTTCATCCATTGTGGTATTCTCAATGTCTTTCTCCTTTGAAACATTGTTCAAGTCTCTAATTCTCTGTCTTCTCTCTTGTTGATGTTGTGCTTCATTCTCTTTATTTCTTACAATCTCCTCATCTGTCAGAACTCTTGCTTTCTTCTTTCTTCGTTGTTTTGATCCCATGTTTGCACCAATTTTAAATATGAATTAGTAGCCTGCAAATTTTATAAGAGGACAAGAAAGTAGAATAAGCATGACAAAATTCGGTGTTGCAGGTCAAAACTATTGTTCAATCATTTCAATCATTGAAATTGGGTCGGTGGGACAACTTTGGGAGCCCAATGGGTACATTAGAAATGGGTACCCAATTTCTTAAAAATTGGGCACCCAATTCTTTAAAAATTGGGTACCCATTTATAAATTGGGTACCCGATTTGTAAAAGAATCGGGTGCCCGATTTTTAAGAAATTGGGTACAATGGTTCAAAGTAATCAGGCACCCGATTTTTGAATTACAAATCGGGTGGCCGATTCGTGAGACGTGAGCGCGAATTTGGTATGGCTCCCGACTTTTGCATGGGGTTTTGCCTTGGGGAAAGGCATGGCATAGGCTTGGTCCCACCAAGCCATGCCTTTGTGATCCTTTTTTTTCTAAGGCATTTAATCGACAATTTCTTGTATTGTCATAATTTTTTTATAGTCATTCCTATTGAATTTTTTGACGAGACAAAAACCCATTATAGGTATTAGTGTTCTGATTTCAAAAATGTAAATTTTATAGTGTTATTAATTTATTTTCTATTTTCCATTATTTATTAATCAAAACTATCTCCTAAACGTTAAAAAGTGACATTCACTAAAACTTTAATAACTTTTTTATTTTATAATTTTTCTTAAAATAATTTATGTGTCATCAATCTACATACAATTCTTTTGATGTTAAAAAAAATTGAAAAAAATAAGATTTTGATCAAATTATGTGGGCTGTACACGAGAAGTTTAAAAATTTACCTTTATAGCCAATTAATAATTAATAATAAAAAAATTATTCAATAAAAAATTAAAGAAAAATATTGTCATCAATCTTAGGTGTATTAAGTAACTCTCTTTAAAAGGATTTGCAAAAATTCATTTATTTGTGTCAAATCTGAACACTAAAAATTTTATTTCTGGAGTTTTTTAATATTCAATCTCTAAATACCTGAAATTTTGACATCAATTGACAAAAAATTTCAAAAACAAGAAAAACACTTCCACTTTTTGGTCAAAAGTGAGACCCAACTTCTTGCACTGACCCTAAAATGAAATGTAAGAGGGAGAAGCATTCTATCAGAAAAGACTTGTTTTCAAATTTCATTATGCTATGACATGTTGTGTTGCCATCAATTCCAAAGAGGGAGATTGTTGGATACAATTGTCCAAGTGTGTGTTGTCTTTGATATTACACAAATGTCATATCAATTATCAGTCAGAGTCTACTGAGTTCAAAAGGTTAGCAAAGAAGATTTACAGCATTTGCCAAGTGTTCTTAGACTTTACATTGTGTAGATAGTTGTTATCGAGCTTTCAAGGTTAGTAAGGAAATTCAATGTCTACCAAGCTTACTTGGTCATCAAAGGAAAATATGGCAGAGAATAGTTCTTACTGAGCTCTCATAGTTAGCAAAGGAAATTTAGTTCTTATTGAGTTCACTTGGTAGCCAAAGGATTTCGTAGAATTTGCAGTGTTAACTAAGTTGAGATGGTTAACTCAAGAAATTTTTTGTAGAGTAGTGTTTACCGAGCAGGGTTAGCCAATGAAGGATTTCATTGTTTTGGGAAATAAAGTTTATTTGTTTAATGTAATATTTGTAGTCGACTGATGTATGGTTTATTCGTAAATGTAACTTGTAATTGAGCTGACTTAACAATTTGTAATGTATAAATAAAAGGTCAAGTTGTTGATTCTAATTGTAAGAAATGAGTATAGAATGAGTTAATTGTGTGAAGAGACAGGGTGTGTGCATGATCATGGTGTGCCAAAAAAGTGGCAATCTGAAAAATCTATAGTTCTGATATATCTCAAACCATTTCAAAATCTATTCCAAATTTTTCCCCACCCACTCTGATACTAAATGAAAACAATTAATATCTTTATAAGGTCTACTAAATCTTTTGATACCAAACCTATATCGTCAACTTTAAAAACATCTTTAAAATGTGTTTTTGGCTTGTTTTTATGTGATTTTTACTTCAATAATGTAACTAACGACTTTTTTTCCACCAAAATTTGATGAAATAAAAAGGGTTTCTTAACAATGTTCTTACCTTTCCATAAATGTAAGATTTGTCAAATTATGAGTTTAGTAAGTAATTATTACTTATTTTCTAATAGAGTTACATATAAAGTGTTGATTAGCACACTACATGAAAATAAACTATAACTTTGAAATGGTACAACATTTTTTAAATCCAAAAGATGCATCACATTCTATGTTTCTTCTACTATAAGGATAATAAATGAAAAAATGAATTTTGCAAAGTTTTGAATTAGTTAAGGTGGTCAGACATGAGATTTTTTTATTCCAAAAATACTAAAGTCAAAAATTAATTATTAATTATTTATTTAGGATAAAAATATCCAAAAGTAAGTGTCACATCTAGGCATGAGTCTACTACTTATATCTAGAATATTATTAAAAATTATTGTCATTTGATTTTGATTAAGGTGGTCAGACATATGTCTACTTCTTATTTTTGTTCTATATTTTTTGTAATATTGCATTAACATTCAAAATTTTGAGCAATCAATTTTTATATTTTTGAGATAACTCCCAATAGTTTATAAACTAGATTCAATTTGATAGAGATTTTTTTCTCTCAACTTTTTGATATAAATTTAATAACAAGTAGAAAATTGCATGTCAAGTTGATATAACCCTAATTTTCTAAATTTTTATTGCAATTTAAGAGCATAGTTTGGTTGACCATGATGCTGCACATACTTGACAGTGTAAGTGAATTTTGAAGAAGGATCAGATATCCTTGAGGAGAAGCAGAGTTGTATTTGATCAATGAGGATCTATTGAAGCAAAGCAGAGATCTGCATCAACAAAGTTTAGTTGCATCTCATTCAAGTCACTTATTGTTACTTTCTCACCATTATAACAATATTTCCTAAATCTCTTAGTAGAGTTGGTTTAATAGCCATTTTGTAAATCCTCTAACAAGGTGGACAGTTCAGTTGAATTGTTCTAAAGACCTCTAGCAAGGCCACTCCTAGTAGGGTGATTAAATCTTCTAATAGGGTCACACCTAACAGTGTGTTTTGTAACCTTTAATAGGGTTGGCTCCTAATAGGGCTGACTTCAAAAGAGTGAAAATTGGTAGCTAGTTACTTGGTGGTTTTTCCCATATTGATTTTCCACATTAAATATTGTGTCTCTTGTGTTCATGTTATTTACTTTTGCATGCATGTTAATAATTATGAATGCTCAAAGATCAGTAACAAGTTAATCTACCAAGTTACAACATTTTTGTGAGTGTTTACTGAGTGCCAGCAGTAACTAGTTATTTAAGAAATCTAAGGGATCTAAATTTTTTTTGTGGTAATTGATTCACCCCCCCTCTCAATTACTCCATCTATAATTCCAACACACTCACTATGTCCTTTGTACTTCTGAAGAAAAGTTTTGACTTCAATTGGTAAGGGTTCCTTGGATGCATTATCCTTTGCTTCAAACTTCAACACTACAAAACTTTGACATTCTTCATCCGTGAGGTCTATAAAAAACTCTTTCCCACTACAAAATAGCACGCTAGGCACTTTTGCCTATTTTTCCTCCCCTTCCATTAAGGAAAGAATTTTGAAGGTCTTTCCTCCTTTCTTAAAAGTTACAGAATTTTCCCTACCATTATAAACAAATTCCCTATCAAATTTCCAAGGCCTACATAGAAAAAGATGAGAAGCATCTAGAAAAACATCACATGACAGTTTTTCCTTGTATCCTACAATGGAGAATTCCACCCAAGCTTCCTCATTCACCAAGATGCTTTGTCCCTTTTTGAGCCAAGTAACCTGGTAAGGGTTGTCATGAGGTATCTTATTTTATTTCAACTTAGTAATAACCTCCTCTAATATTACATTATTAGTAGAACTAGAATCAGTGACTACTTTGCATACTTTACCTATGATTTTTCATTTTATCCTAAACAATGCCCTCCTATGTTTAGGTTCATCACAAGCTGGTTGTTTGATCAGTACTCTCCCAAACATGAGGTTCTCACCTTTTTTAGACTCAATGTGGTCTACATCAGATTCTTTTCTGAAATTCTCTTACACATATGACATTCGTTTGTCTTGATTTGAGGAAGAAGGCTTCTCCATGCATCTATATGATGGATGACTCTAGTGACCATAATTATAACATTTCATACTTGCAAAGTATGAATTGGATCTGCCTCCCCCTCTACTTGATCCTCCTTGGTTTCCTCTCCCTCTATTGTAACCATCTCTTGAGGAGTTATCACTAGCTTTCTCCATGAACTTTCTTTCACCTTGATTCTTTTGCTCACTACCTCTATCCTCATAGCCTCCTCTTTGCCCTCTTTGATTTTTTCCCTTGCCTCTATCCTTGAAGTTAGAATCTCATTTTTTTTTCTTTTCCACTACCTTTAGGGCTAGTTGATGGCATCTTTGAACTATGGTAGGTGCCCACAAACTGAGCTGCTCACTAAATATTCCACTTCAAGCCACCTAGATATCTAGCCACTTTTTTTGGCTCATCTTCTTGGTCCTTGGATCCTAGAAATAATCTCTAAAATTATCTAGTATAAGAGGCAACATTTAGATATTTTTACTTCAATCCTTTCCTTCTCTTGTGGATTTAAATTTCAAAGTCTTCGAGTAGGAAGTTCTCCTTCACTTTAGTGACCATATCCTTCCAGTTAATTATAGGAGTCTTACCCATGCTGATTCTTTCATCTTGTACATATTTCCACCATATTAGAGCTTAGACTCTAAGCCTTGACTTAGCAACTTTGACGTTATGTTCCTTTGATACCCCCTCACACTCAAAATGGTTCTCCATGCCATCTATCTAGTCCATGACTACATCTATGTCCATCTTTCCACTAAAAAGTGGTACACCTTCCAAAGATTTTTTTCCTAGGGCTTTGATAGCCTTCAAAAAGGGCTCTGCATTTAAGATAGGGCCAAGTTCAAGGACTACATCCTCCTTTGCTACCTCTTTACCCTTCTCAAATTCTTCTTCTTCCTTTCTCCTAGCTACTTCAGCAAATGCATCCAGTTTCACCTTCACCTCTACTAGGGATTCTTCAAGAACTCTATTCTTCTCCCTTTTTCATCAAATTCCTTGGATAATTCTACATTTTTCACCATGCTACTTTCACCTAATGACTCTCCAGTAGCTACAGACATCCACCAACTATTCCCAAATCTTTAACTCTCTCTAATACTACTCTAATGTGACAACTAATCTTTCTCATGAACCATAATCTCTCTAGGGTCTTCTTAGGTCTTCCACCTAATAAAATAGGGCTTCTTTCATAGCTTATGCCACTAAGAATTCTATCAAAGAGATTTTTCTTCTTCAACTTGTGCACATCAAAAGGTTAGTACAAGATTGTTCAAACTTCCACAAACACACAAATGACCCCAATGCTCCTTGGACCTTAAAATTTGGTCAAATGAGTACCTATGCATGCCTTAGGTTACTCATCAACATACTACACCCAAAACCAATGCAAAATGCTATTCAAATTGTAATTCACGGGTTAATTTGTAATGAATTGCTTGGAAAAAGGCTACAAGAATTAGCCCTCCAAACGCACTAAAACTAAGACTTTTTTAAAAATACCTTAACAACATTAAAAAAATCACCATTCTTAATACCCTTTTTGGATTACTTTAATATTGTGTAACTTGTAAGCCTCCAACTTGTCCATATAACCCAAGCACAATTTTAAGTTTATTTGAGGGTTTCAAGGATTTTGGTGTTGTTCAACTTCTAAACCTCCTAAAAATCCTTACCAAGAGTCTTCCTCGAGATTTGAGTTTTCCCTCACCATATACTTACTCACCACATTCTTGGATTGAAGAAATAGACCCTACATCGGCTCCAAATGCTCTTTTTAAGATTTTTGATCCCTAATCATACATGGTTTGCTTGCCTAGGACATTACACTAAAAAGGCTTGGCATACTTCTCATGGGCTCTAATTTTCTTGAAATAATGTACAAGGAATCTAGTTCAAAATCCCAAGATGTTGTACATTTCAGATGATGGGAAATAGCCCAAAGACTCCATTTTGTGTTGGCTGCCTATTTCAGAACAACAACCTACTAACTTACAAGATAATTTATTTGAACACACAAAACTCTCTAAAACAACACACAAAATAAAAAAATAAATGGAGTACAACTTTCACTAACACTTCCAATTCATAAAACCCTAAGTCTGACCTGTACGAGCATGAAAAAACACTCAAAACAAGAAACTATTGTAATAATGAAAAATGTTGATTAGATTATGTACAATGTCATTTCTCCTTCTTCGAACCTCTTGACAAGGTTGAGTTTGAACTTATACAGTCTTGGAATGTACATTTCCAACTACTTTAATTGGTTGAAGGGATCCTACAAAGAAGTTTCTATTTTTGCATAAAAGTTGCAAAAGTTGTCAATGACACTTGTGCAAGAAATGAGCAATTTTTGCTATTTTATAAATTTTCTACCCAAACTTTCTCTACTTGCTACCAAACTTTCCAAGAGGCCTAAGATGAACCCAAAACACCTACCATGGACACTAAAATACTTGATTGTCCTATTTGACCCTCAAAAACCAAAAATTCTCTATGGAGCGAAATGAGCTCTTTTTGAGAAACTAGGAGCAATATTACATTGTGGGACTCTTCAAACCTATTTAACCCACTAATACATTTGTCATCGATTTGTCACAGCTAAGTTTCACAATTACGATCGTAATGTGTTGCCACTGTGACAGTAATAGACATCATTGTTTTTTAGTCACAAATTATGATGTCTATCCTCTATCATCACAATTACGACACCTATCTGTTGCTATAAAACTAGTTTATTATGGCACGAACCCCATCAAAATGCTTGTGGCATACATCACTTCTTGTGACATACATCAAAATTGCGACATTCTCCACAAGCATTGCAACAACATCTGGTGATGGGGTCACTGTAGCAGAGACCCCAACATCCATCACAATTCTTGCATTGGACATCGCAATTGTGATGTCAATTGAAAATTGTGGCCGGGGTGGTGATGGCATATAGCGACGGCATCGATATGGCAGTGACTCGACGTCCGTTGCAATGCTTTCCCTGGATGTCACAATTTTGATGGACACTACAAGCATTGTGACGGTGCCACTGTGGTATCGATGCCAAGTCCATCACAATGGTTGGGGAGTGTTGCAATTGCGACATTCATGGCAGGAATTGCAATGGGGCCGCCGTAGCGGTGATGCCAATTGCTGTCCCTACCATAGCGACCCCATTACAAGCATATTCAGCCTGTTGCTTCAGCCCCAAACATATTTGAAAGTTTGACAAGTAGAAATATATCTCCATCTCTCACATTTATTTGATGAATTTTGGAAGTATAAGGAAATATTGACTGCAGGGATCTAACGTTGAATCATTGAAAAAGTTTGAAGTAATGCATCTTTTCATGATATTTTGACTTCATTATCAACTTTCTGCAATGTTTGCCATGTTTTCTGAATGGTTGCCAGCAATGTGATTTTCCCTCTATTTTATAAGTTTTGCCCCAACATCAAAATATTTTCTAGCTTTACTTAAACCAAGTCTGCCAGGAACTTCTCTTTGTTTCTTTAGCTTAGTACCATTTCCACTAGAAAGCTGCCTATTTACAAGAGGCATCAGAGTATCACAAAATTTAGCAATGTTACACCCATTCTGAACCACACCAGCTGTAATTTCAGATGTCTTGGTTTGCTGCACAAAAACACAACCACTTATTTTGTTTGATAGACCCCTTTCCACGGGATTGTTGTGGATACTTAGAAGCGACTAAACATGCAAAACTTTTCGCAGCTGGATACTCTTTTCTAGAAGGCATTTTTGCAAAGCGTTTCTTCTTAAGAAAAATGTCAGCCTTCTTAAGCTGTAACTTCATGCATTTCTTCCTTTCATTGGATCGTTTCTTCCTCAAAATATGCATTTCTCTTAGAAGAAAATGCCCATTGAAAGACAATGCTTGTAAAAATTGAGGACATAAAAGATTCTTCATAAGCTTCAATCTGTTTCTACTAACGAGGTAATGGTTGTCCTCATGGTGTTTTTGGTACTTTTGGCTGGAAATACATTTAGTTTCTTGACTATATTTCTGCAACCTATGTGGATGCATAGCTTTTACACATGACCCATTCATTTCCCTTCCCTTACAGAGCAAAGTACCATTTTTATCTCCCTGCCAAAAGGAACATATAAAGATTCATTAGGAATAAAAGAAATTTTCTCAAAAATAAACATATACACTACAACATTAATACAAAAAACAAGCACCTGAAATAAGGAACCATCTTCCAGGGATAGGAGCTTAGCAGCCTCACTCTCATTATCTATAGAATTGTGGACCACACTACCATTCTCTAGATGCTCATTAGCTACAAGTTTACCATTTGAATCATTTTTTGGAAGTTTAGTAGCATGATGCCGAGTAATAATACCTGTCAAACCATTTGTAGAATTTTTGACATTCTCATTATTTGTTACCATTAATTTTTGAATAAGCTTTAGAATTTCTATCAATATAGTTATCATTATCATTGCTCACATCACAGTTCCGAGAATGTCTAACAACCATATCATTAAAATTACCCACAGAATTAGTTCCCATTATTTCTGATTCTTGCTTCTTAACATTATTACTAGACCCATTCAATGTGCATCCATTACTTATGGTATGACTTGACTAGAAGACATTATTTGTTTGAATACCATTGGTTCTTGGAGGTACTATCTGTAATGTAGCATCATGATTTGTTGATGATCTAGATTTACTACATGACTGGCTAGAACTTGTGTTCTTTTGTAGACTTTTTGAAATTAAATTGACATTTGACAAATTTTCTACCTATTGGGGTATCTTGTTTACACCTGCAACACTAAAAGAGATTGTTGTCGTTTGGAAAGAATGCATGTTTTCTGTCACCTGGGAGGCATATGAATCATGTAAGTGGTTTTCCTTTGGATGTCCAATGTTCAATGACACCCTCTTCTTTAGTTTAGAGCCATTATACTAAGATTCAGACCCACCTACTATTTGAATGCTAGTTTTCTTATCTCGTATATAGAATAGCATGTAAGCTTTCTGGGAAAGCACACTTTTCTCACTGAATGAATAGACCTAGAGTATAAAATGTCATAAGAATAACTTCAATCAGTCTAAGCAACTTCAGTATAATTAGTGTTACCATATAAAGAAAAGGTTCTACATAAAATTGTAGTTCTTTTGTGTATTCTATTATACACAAATTATAATGAGTTTGCTCCACAAAATTAAACATGTCTTCACAACTGTAGCAAATGTATACCTGATTATCATCTAAAGCATGTCAGATGCCTATGGATGAACGAATAAAGCATAAATGCATCTTCACATCCATTTGGTGAATGCACCATCCAAATTTAGTAAATGTTAAAGGATCAAGCATTTCTGAGGTTGTATAACTTCAATTATTTGAACTAAGTGAGGATATTATTTTAATAGAGGCGATCTTGTTTTCTCTCAAAAAAACATATGGATATGGACAATAGGCCACTGCCTCAAGGGCCAATGATGAGACAAACACTACAGTCCAAGAATTCTTCACCTAAATCATAGTCTGATTAGGGAAATCTCAGTCTGTAGTGATAAGGGCTAATAATATTCACCCAGGGGACCTTTTGTCTCCTTTCCACTGTAAAACAACTGCAACTTGAGAAAGTTCAAAAATGAACGTTTGACTCAATTTGTACAAAACCACTATACCCCAAAAAAAAAAAATACTGAAAAGCCTCATACAGAAATATCTTAGATTATTTCTAGGGTAAAGTGGCAAGGAATGATATTGTTATCATAGGTCTTTTCAGGTTTTAATGCACAACTACAACAATTTTGGTCATATATGTGCTATTTAAGATTTTAACTAGACTTTATGCTAAAGCTTATAAATGATGGCTCTTTCTATGAAGATTTTTGTCACATATTGGCTTTACAAATCTCGTGTTGGCCCTATAAGTGCCCCAAAAGTAGCTTTTCTGACTCAAAATAACATCAAAAAAAAGCCTCAGCAAACTATATGACTACATATAAGCGAATGTAATGAGAAATTTGTTCTTATGAACCACTACTTGTGAAACATGGGTCAAGAGTTGAATCCTGTTAGCAATATCACAATATAAGGTCAATTTTTCCAAACAAATCTTGAGAATATTTTTGATGTTCAATATGGTTCAATGAAGTTTAAACATGGGTCATGAGATATGAACTTTAGTTAACCACTAACAACTGCTCATTGAAATATGGATCACTCTAAGTTGAATCCAGATAAACAAGCACAAACTGATATAGTACAGAGCACCAAATATTTGAGTAATTTATACAAATCACAAGATTGTAAGAATTTGGATATCTTAATTAAATGCAAAGATAGCATAATTTGACACACTGCAGAAAAAAAAACACTTGAAACTGAATTCAATTTGAGAATAAGAACAAGTAAACATGAGAAGGTAACCATTAAAAGTGAGGTGCTAAATATACACCATGGAAATTGGCACTTCTTATTGAAAACTCAGAAAACATGTAATTTATGTCATTCACAAAAGAAGTCATATAGTCTATTAGTTACAATTTCAATACAAAATTGCAAATCATACCAAGGATTTTTTCCACGTCCTCCACAAAGCCCATGTTAAGCATTTCATCAGCCTCATCAAGGACACAAAATTTCAATGATTTGAAGTTTAGACTGCCTCTCTCAATATGATCCTGTGTAAAGAAATCGAAACATTTTTTTTACCAATGAACTGTTGCATATTAGGAAAGTAGTTAATAAAAGCTACTCACTTACCTTGATACAACCTGGTGTTCCAACAACAACATCTACACCTTTGTGTAGTGCATTCTCCTATGGACCATACGGAGCACCTCCATACACATAGCATGTATTAATGCCAATAGATCCACCATAAGACTCAAAATCCACATGAACCTGCATATCAAAAGTCATCATACAAAGTTCCCAGATTTACTGATGTAGAGAAATTGCCAAAGAAAGAACATATTTTCAAAATACTAACATAATCAGACAGTTTACAGGTCAATGCTAACATAATACCTATTTTGCAAGCTCTCGAGTTGGAACCAAAACAATCACACTAGGTAGCTTTCCATAGGACTTAAATACGGAACACATCTTATAATTGATAACTTAATGACAATTGTCAAATGCCAATAAAAAAGAAAATTGATTTATACATGTGCAATCTCCACAAAGAAAACAATAACTTGCAAAGAAAAATTGAACAAAATATAAATGGGAAAATTGATTCTCTTTTGGACAAAGGTACCTTTCTATAATAGGAGGAGAAGGCCACAAAGGACATAGAGTATAGTTCATCAAAATAGTGGACTTTGAAACTCTAAAAAAATGAAGAATAGCTCATCACTTTTACAACTCTAAAACAATGAAGAATAACTAATCATTATGGTAATAAGGCATCAACATCACAACTCATAATACAGAGAGTACAATTATGACTGTCAGTGACATTATACAAAAGATGCAGTGACCATGAGACCATCAACAAATAGTGGCATTGAACATCAAACTAAAATACATATGCAGTCATGTGCTATAGAAAAAATAATCTAACCATTGACACTAATGACATAGCAGAGATAATGTTTGAAAATAATGGTCATGGCAAGCAAGTAGGCATGGTGTTTTACAAAGGCAAAGGGGTACGAGTATGTTGTGATAAACCCAAACCAATGTTACTTGAGTCACAATGATCAATCTAAATATAAGTTTGAGAAATATGTTAAGGAATTACTATAGCAGTAAGCTTATGAAATACAATGAAGTCATTGGTGCATCAGTGATAAAGGGAGTGGTCCCCAAGAATAAGAAACTAGTGATTAAAGAAAACACATAGTTATCAATAATGATAAGAGTCTATAAGTCTCAAATAAGTGAGTTAAAATCAAATTGAAAATGATAAAAATTTATACTTGACATGAAAGAACATGTCTATAAAACTATTATTTAGTCATAAATTTATTAGAGATTCATAATATAGAATACCCAAGATGGATTCACTCCAGATGCATTCTTCACAAAGTTAATAAGATCAAAAGAGAAAATATTATCTCTTAATAATATGATATTTCCACTGACATTCAGTGTCTTAAAATTTCAAACTCAAAATATTTTGTTTGTAGTGTCAGTTTATTTTCAGCATGAATAAGACATTGAGACTAATATAAACTGAACTAAAGCAACAATCAAGTCCAAAGGGATTGTGATGACCTGGAACAAAATACTCTTCATTATATTCTAGAAAATAGTATTCTAAAACAATTTAGGGTGCACCTCTAAGAGAAGGACCTAGATTCATATCTCTATTACTAAATTCAGGAGACCAATTAACAGTATTTGAAAACTTGGTTAGCTATAAAAAGTTCTTGTTTGCTAGAGACACTTGAAAGATTTTCTCCATTCTCCCCATAACCTCCAATTGCGTAAACAAGACCATCCAACACTACATAAGAAAATTCATAGTGTGCCACATTCATTTATGTTAGTTCGCTCAATCCAGGACATAGTCTAGTACCAGGGGCTTATCAATCTGGCATTTCCTTATGCCAAAATGGAGTTAAAACCTAAAGATATCTGAAATACAATCATCTCACAACCTTAAAACTATCTCATCTAATCAAATTTAATGCCATAAAACATAACTATTTATCTAATTTTAGTTACATTCAATTTGCCATAATACCCTGCAATAAATAAATTCCACACATAGGCTGATATGCAGTGAAAAAAGAGAAGTCAAGGGGGATAGAGAACTCCAATATTCAAGTCATTTTCTACCCAATTAATTTTTATCATCTCTTGCTTCAAATGATTATCACCTAATTCCTTCAGTTTGGGCCTCTTCTAACAAGGCGTTTTTCACCTCATAAAGATAAATTGGATCAAGCTATCAATTCGATTGTTGCTTCTTATATGTGAAACCTAGCTTTTCACTCAATCAGCCTACAAATGAGGAAAATAGTATGCACCAAGATAATTATATTGCAAAAATAAGGAGGAAGAAATCTAGCTAGAAGTCACTCTCTCCTCCTGAAACTCGTCCAAGAATTGAACAAATGCCTCAAGTGTCAGATAGCCAACCTATTGGGGGAAACTAAAGCTTTCAGGGTGAAACCAATCATGTTTGTTGAAAAACATTTTAGCACTTCACAAATAGTAAGGACACAATTTATACTCAATATAAATATCATAGAAAATACTATCATATGCTTACTAGGTTTTATGAGCAATAGAAAATCCTCATTTCTACTACGCATGCCTGAGTGACTGGTGTAGGGGCACCTCTATGAGGGCCCTCCCCTTCTTTGTGTTGGTGTGTGTTGTGAATTCTAATAGCAATAACAATCCTCCTTGTGATGATTGACTCAAGTTTTGGTCGTGACTAGGCTAGGTGATAGTCCTAGAGGTCTGCTAAACTTTATGAATGTGTTTTGCCCTTTAACTCAAGCAAAATGTCTATTTGAGGATTTTGGGCTTATTTTTGAAAATGAGCATAGGAGTTAGTGGTTAGTGGGTTTTTAATGAAAATAAGAGCTTTATAGGACCTAGAAATAATACATTAGGATGAATGATCAAATATTACTCAAGCAACTTAATGTTGATCAAAAAGTTGTTGGCAATTTTTGCCTTGTAATGGAAAAATGGCCAAAGAGGCTTGTCACACCCTAAGGCCCTTATACAAACTCCTAAACCATCCTATTTAATGCTTTGAAAACCCTAATGTATAGGCAGTTTTTGTTTGTCAGAGGTTTGGAAGTTGTGTTGTAGCAGACTGGTTTTTCTAAGAAGTGCAGCAATCATTGTTATGACTGTGATTTTGTGATTTTGTGAATATATAAGTGTTTTGTGGAAAATTTGAAGGTTTTATTTGTTTTCTAGTGTTTATGTTTTGTATGTGGAAGTTATTTTAGTTTTCTTTTACATTTGGTGTGTCATATTTTGTATATACAACTCTGTGTATTAGTATTCTGCCAGTTTTGGAGACTTTCATGGAAAATGGGGCTATAACTTTCTTATTCACCATGGGTTTTCCATGGGAACATAGATATTGAAGGTACACACCCCAATGTATATTGTTACTAGTGTAGGGCCCTTGAAGAGATAGGCAAATAGTTTCTTAACAAAGCCCTAGGCGAGTGTGACTATACCCAGCTAGGTTGCAGCAGTAGCAAAAAATGTGCTACAGCAGGTGACTGGTAAAAAGTCATGACCTGCCCTTTTTAGGGACTAAAAAGGGTTATGAGAACATCCCAAATACTAAATAAGGGGGCTTGCTAAGAGGTGGAAGGCTAAGAAAAAGCCCAGGAGTTTGGAGAGTTAACAAAACCCTCAAAACCCTCACTTTTGGCCAAGTACATTGTACAACCTTTTGGATGCCTGAGACCCAAAAAATATTTTAGAGGGGATCAATCTAAGAAAGTGTTCTTTTTTAAGAGGTACTAAATCTTTGAGTAAAAGGTAAAACTCCCTAAAAATCCAATGGAGGGATAATTAGGCCTATTCTAATAGCCTAGTTTCTAAAGAAACTATCAAATCAGGTGAATGGGATGAGGAGGTGTAAAAAATGTTTCAAAAACATCTTTAGTTCTATTAGATCTCTCTGTTAAAGTGTGTAATAGCATAGGGAGTAGAAAGACCATTTTAACCTATATGAGGCCTTAGTTGTTAGAATGCAAAGCAAGAAGGTTAATGAAGGAGAGTGTCAAACTTGGTGGGAAGGTTAGGCAGGTCAGGGGAAGTCCTTAGCAAGATAAGGAAGTCTATTACATGTTGTTTTACTTTTTATTACTATGCTCAAGAAGAAAGGAGACTGTAATGTCTTCTATAACCGTAATTCATATGGTTAAAAGACTCATATTTGTCTTCCCTCTACTCTTCCTCCCACACATCATTTATTCAATACAATAGAAGTATTTTAAACAACACAAAATACTAACACATAGTAACCTACTCTAAACAATTATTTCATACTAATTTAACATTTTATACACCTAAGAAGTTTGGAAATATTTATATTATCTGTTATTACATATTGAGATGTTATAATTGATTTATATATAGAATAAATGTTTAGGCTGTGTCAAAACTTTCAAGGGATGGATAAGAAAGACAACACATACTTCATCATGCCCCCAAATACAATGTCTCTCACATGATCTTTCTATCTCTTGAGTCAATTCTTTTCGATGTGCTTGAGCATACATAGAACAAACCTGCATCTTTTATAAGTTTAGGCCAATCTTGTGAAGCAACAACCTGAAAGTTCAAGAATCACGAGAAAAATTAAACATGGAAAAAAATCCAATACTATCATCATTATAATCTACTAGAAATAGAAAATTGTTCATGTCCAAACCTATCAATAAATGCCTAAATGCAACACCTTTTCCTATAGAATAATTCATCTACTCTAATTTTAAAAACTTATAGAAATTATATTTTAGAAGTTTGTTAGGAAAAACACGTAGATAGATATGACATTATTCTCATGCTCAAATTACACACTCAGTGATAGCATAACATATATCAATTCAATGAAACTAATTTTAAGAAGGATTCAGTAATCTAGATGCCTATTTCACATGTGAGTAGTGGTACTCTGCGATAATTATAAGGTAATGTAGTTCAAATTTTGGTGAGAATGTTGAAATGTGATAAATAAACTTAAAGTTTCATCTAGAGTTACTTGTTAGTGAATGTACATGTAATTTCATAAGGATCATTGTGATGAAACTAAGTTACAATCATGATTCTAGGAACAACTTGTCAAATAATAAACAAGTCGGAATATGAATTTTATTAAATTTTAAAAGTTTAGAGATTAGAGATTGGATATGTGAAATTTATTTTTACATGTTTAGGGATTAGATATGTGACTAGAGATGTCACTTTTATGCACCCACAAACCGAGGCAAATAATGGACATACTGGTTATGAATCCAAGATTCCAAACAAATATTGGTGATGGGACATAGAATGTCATGAATTGATTTGTGTCATATTTAAACTAATTATTCATTTGTAATAATTCAATACTGATATGTTGAAGTTCAACAATTTAAACTGGCCTTTCACAGCTTCTGTGTCCTATGAAAAAAAGTATTTTCAGTTCTACACCGAACTTATTTTCAAAGAAGCTTTCACAAAATTATAACTATTCTAGCCAACATTTGAAGGAAAGCCAGAGGTAGGTATGAAATAGATTGAGTTGATCTATTAAGCTAGACATAAGACATTGTGTACACTCTAAACTATCACATGGACTTAATTGATGCTCACTCAACAAGTTGAGGGAGGAAACCCTAAAATTTTTTCCACATAGAAGCAGAGCTAAGGGTTTGGTTGTGCAAGTCAATCTTAGGAGATCCATTATTTTCTTCTAAAGTGAAGCTCTCGCCAGAAAACAGGGTTACAAGCATAGTAGCCTATTTGAACGTATTATCTCTGACATGTGCGAGTCTTAATTTGGTGCTCCTAGTTACACTCTCCACTATAAAAGATGCTCGTGTCCTTCCACTTGAAAGGGGCCTTAGCAAGACACAGTGTTATAGGTCTAAACATAGGACAAAATAGAGAAATATTTAGTATCTTATTGAGATTTACTTTTTTTTGAGAATAGTTTAATATTCTCTACTAAATAGGGCCAACCACCTGAAGGTGGAAGCTCATTTGGCCCCACCTCGCTCCCCCTAACATCACTCTACATTCCCCGTTAACATCTAACATTCATTCATTCTTTCAACCATTAATAAAATGTAACATTCAATCAATATCACATGATAAGAAACAAACATAACACATGATAACATTCATTAACACATTAGATTCGTTAACATGCAACATTCATTAATATTCTGCATTAACACATAATTCATGAACATTCATTAGGACATAATTAAATTCATTGAGACATAAAATTTAGTCATTATCAATTAAGGTATGTAGATGACAATCATTTCTTTTTTTCTTTCTATTTCTTTTTTCTATGTAAGCTCTAAGAGGAGCATCAATGTCATCATCAATTCCCCCCTCATCAATTTTTCTCTTCTCTATTCTTGATGATGTCAAATTCCTATGCTATTGCAAAGGGCGGTCCTCTGCAATAACAAATAAAAGAGTTAAATTAAAAATAATTTATTATAATTGTTACAAGTATTTAATTATTTTAAATAACATAACTGTGGCACTCTTTACCTGATCTAACCATATCATTTTGTCTGGACTCAACATCAATACGGTCATGAACATCGACCCCTTGATCCTCTACAACTGTTGTACAAAATGTTACGTTAATCCAAACACCAATTGCAATTACATATAAATTTTTTAATATAAAATGTATACGTCCACCACTAGGATGCACATCATGCAAACCTTCAGCGTCCATAGATTGTGTAGAAGGATTGGCAGGTTGCATTCCAACATCCTATGCATTGTTATCATTGCTTGCTTAAAATAGATATAGTCACTTTATATTGGAACTTAACATCAAATAGACTAATTGGTAAAGTATTCAATTTGAAATAAATTTCATTTACCTTATTTACCTATGACTTAGATGCATCATTATTAGAACCTTCCACACTGATTTTAGCTCATAGCCATTCAGCCACCACTCTATAGCCTTGTTGGAAGCCAATTCTCTTATCCTCTTCTGTGAGGCATCTCTTGAACTCTGAGCCCTACATTTTTGCATGGTATGGTGAATTTTACATGCATTATTTCAACAACCAATGGAGGGTAGTTAAAATATCAAAATGAAATGGTAAATAGTTAGCAGGGTTTCCAACCCTTGTTACACCTTATTTTGGTCATGTTGGAGTTGTTCTAAACTATATTTGGTCTTTGGGAGTCCTAGAGGACAATTTCACTCTTGGTTGGGTGTGTAGAATAAAGGTCAAGTGCTGCAATCTACCCTATCACTGGTAACAGCAAGTTTTCCTTAGACCTGATTTGTTTTGGGTTGTGTTGATGTTTGTTTTGGATTCCATTTATGTTAGAGGGTTGGAGTTGTCCAAAACACTTGGTGTAAAGGTTGGAAGTATGAGGCCTTGAATGGTACAAGGGAGAAGTAACTAGTATGCAATCATATGTGATGAGTTGGGTCCATGAACTAAAGGAGCAGACATTGTAACAGTAGATTAGTTCCTTGTTTGAAGGTGAATAGAGCCTTGAATGTTCTTGTAGAGAATAAAGGATTGGGGTGATAACTTGAATTTCTTAGTTGTTCCAAGGTGCTAGGAGTTTGTTGGTGCTTGGTGCAGGAGCACCTAGGCTAATGTCTACTAGTTAGTCAATTTTGGCTTGTACTTGACTCTAGCCAAGTCAAGAAGTTAGTGTAATTTAGTTGAGGACCTTAGAAGATCTTGTTTTATGTTGGCTAGGTGAATTAGTCACTAAGACTGAGGTCACACAAATAGCCTTTGTTAGTTGTTATTTAAATTCTTAATGTTAGGAGTTAGGGAGATTGAGTCATTAATATGTATTAGGCCTAAGAATGGTTAATGGTTATTAAATAAATATTATGATCATGAATGATCTTGGATCCTCAAAATATGTGAGGATAAGAAGCCTATAATATAGGATTAAGGCATCTATCAAAGTTTCCAAGTGTTGTAAGAATGTTGTCATAACAACATTTTGCACTTATTGCAAATATTCCATGCAACATGGATAGCCTTGGATTACTTTGATTGTGGGAGGTTATTTTTGACCAAATAGGCCCTAGAATGGTGGACAAGACACCTAATGGAGTGATGTCTTGAATCTCCAAGCATTGGTTGCATATTGTAAAAAGTTTGAGTTAATGAAGTGGCTAAAAAACTCTATTTTTGTAGTGATATTGTGATTTTTGAAGGAACAGTCATACTTGAAGCCTAGAATGTGTTGATAAAGTGGTTGAGACGTGTTCTATAGTCATTTTGAAGACTTTTTCATGTTATGTGTTAACAGTTTGGATGAAATCTTGAATATTATAAACCTAAGGGCTAAGAACCTTCCCAAATCTGTAAAATGGGATGGAATATGAATGAATTCAATCTGAAGAAGGTCCCCACAATGAAGTTTGAAATTTGTGATGTTTTAGTGGATTTGGCACTTAGATCCATCTAAGTGAAAGTGAGAAAGAGAACCAAAATTAAGGTGTGGATCATCCAAGGTGGAGTTTTCAAGGTGTGACTCTTGTAGTAAAGAGTGAATAGGATTTAGTTAATGATCTAATCCTATTAGGAGATCCTATAGAAGCATAGGATATTAGGAGATAAGAGAAATCTCTTGGTGGAAGTGGAAAACTAAGACTAGGAGTTTTATCTTACACCAGTGCTTCCAAAGTGTGTTACTCTACATCATATATTGGTGTGGAGGAACATTGAGATCCAAGTTGAGGATTAGGAGCATAGAAAAGCTAGTCTATCCTAGCTTTTTCCATCACATTATATATAAAAATTGATACAATTTTTCATTTACTAATACTTACAACTCTTGCTTGAAGTTTCAAAAAACCACCAGAGCCAAGCTTGTGTGTCCTATGCTTTTCTAGTCTTGCCTTTGTTGCCTTTGATGTGTCAGGCAATCTATGAAAAGTTTGAAATATTTTAGATAGTATAAATATAGAGGTTAATTAGTACATAATTAGATTCTCAACAATATCACATACCTTGTTATACTCTCCACTAGTGTAATATTATTTTTCTTGTTAGCTTTATACTTTCCATCCAAAATCATAGCCTTCCACTTAGCCTCGGGAACATAGGGCGGACGCTCGTACCTAGGGTTATCCCGGAAATTTTTTCGGTACTGGTCCCTAATATACTTCAAACATAAACCAGCATTTTCAAGGAGCTTTTTTCTCTCGAATGCACAAGGACCAAGAGTTGGGTCATGCTCGCTATAAGATCATCCTTCAACGGTTTGTGTTGGTTATTCCACCTTTTAAGTAAAAAAAAACATGTTAGACTCATAAATGAAGTGAAGCTACCTTTAATATAGTTCAAGAAATGGATGAAAAGGAAAACTATTATAGCAACGATATGAAATCAAAATAGTGGTTTGGGGTTTTAGTTAGGATATGATGTTCCACCAGGTATGTAGGGTGGGCCCGAATATTCACAAACACTCATCACCAAGTTTTCTCAAAAGAACATCATTCCCTAGAAAACAATCATGGGATCATTAGTCAATGAAGAGTGATCAAAAACTAAATTACTATTATATCACCATAGAATAATAATAACTTTAAAGTACCTAGAACTTTGGTTACTTTTAATGAAATGCCTTCATCGTCGCTGGCAATCAATATGACATCCTTCACCATTCCCGTACTAGGAACATAGGAACATCCAAGAAATGATGCTATAGCTCCTATTGCAAAAGGTTTCATAAGTTTCATAAGTCTTTGTCATGAAGTATAAAAGAACAAATGATAATCAATGTTAAAAAGTTGTGAAAAAAAATTGTTTGTTGCTGTCATAAGAGAGAAAAAGAGGGATTTGTGTACCAGAAGATGGTGCAACAGTCGATGCCTATAAGCTGCGTGTTGCTGACTAGCAATCAGAAAGAGATTTGTGGTTGTCCTGGATGGAGATGGCATCATCATAGGATTCAATTGATGTGAAGCTAAAGAATAAAATTGTTAGAGCATGCATAAATATAGAAGGCATGGACTAGCATGGACAAGATTGTTAGAGCATTAAAAAAATGATTGTTCAAGCATGTATTGTCAATGATTATGATCATTCCTGTATATATTCAGTGGAAAAAAAGAAGTGGGGAATGGAACATGCGATCTACCTGAACCACCTACAACACCCTCATCATGGGAACGGGGCTTGAAATCACACAAAAAGCTTTGTAAAGAGAATGCATCCATATTTTAATTAATGCAATAAAAGAACATAACATAAAAACCATTATTGAACTCTTGTTATAATTAAAAATTTTATTTATACTTACTGTTAAAGTTTCAGAGGTGTGCATCAATTCAGATCCCCTATCTCTTATTTCTTGAGTAGTAGGCTTTATGGTTGCCAAACGTAAAATTTCTCTACCAATTTTCTTTAGCAACCTTTTAGTCAAACCGATCAGGTCATCGATGTCTACTAAATCAATATAAAAAGGGTCCTCCTCAGGGGGGGGCTGTTGATCAGGGACTGTAGGTTCCTTTCCCTCCCTCCGACCACTGGCCCTCTATGACAACAATAGTATTAGTATTATCAAAATTACTCCAAAAAAATGAAGAAAACAACATTAAAAAAATTACATTTTGCTTCTATCTAGTTTGCACAATTACAATGAGTTTTACTAGCTCATGTGTAGATGAGTCAGGAACATCGCCAGCATCCCCTTCGGGCAGTTGCTCCATATTGTGCCCCTGTGTCAAAGATCAAGTATAAAAATGTTAACCAAAAATTTATTGACTAAATGGTATGTTGGAGTCATTGATTAGAAGTTGGTTTAATAGTATGTACCACCCCCATGATAGTAGCCTCGTTTGTATCTATGCGGTTCAAATTGTAATCAATAAGAAGCTCTTCCCCTGCACGTATTGATTTTATCACACAGATGAATACATGATTTCCCTCGTACGTCTCAAATATGCAATTGGGTTGCTTTATAGTTGACCCAGGTCATGTACTATTTATAAAACCTACAATATTCTTTGTTACTTTTGGCCTTCCATCAATGTATATAGCCACACTTTTACTTTGATTTATGTCTTGCTGTTGTATATAATTTGCTGAGAGGGCATACCTACACATACTTTTTTTATATTGAACAATATGAATCCAACTTTTGTAATCATAACATGGTCCAACATACTCCATCAATTCAAAAACTTTTTTGTAAGACACCTTTATTCCATCCATAGAAAATAGGCCCAAACCATGTAGTGATGATGGTGCTATGTGATATATCCTCTCGTTAACACAAAAATCAGTGTTTATTGGAGGAAGTTCCTTGGGTACCCAATGTTTTTGTAGATGTTGGTACCTCAAGGGTACCTCGATGTCGCCTTTCATCTCATCATCATAAGAACATGACCCCCCTTGAGCAAGGAAAAATTTCATGCATTTATTGAATTTTCTTCTAGTCCTTTGACCTCTAGTTAATCTCCCTGTTCTAGATAAACTACATGTCTCACTTTCCTCTTCTATTCCTATATTTCCCTCACTCGAGAAAAACACTTTTGATAAATACCTATTCGCTGGTACCTACAAATGGGAGAGATCTTAGAAGACATCAATCTTACTATTGATAAGTGTATTAAATAGACTATCTATAAGGAGTATTGACTTATACCTGTCGATCCATGAGACTGTGTGGGATGCTCCTGAAAGGGGTTTAGTTTCTTGCAAATGTAATTCAATTATTGTGAGCATAATCACATCATAATCATAATCACATCCATCATTAGCATCACATAAAAATTAGAAGGTACACAATATAACACTTAAATTAGGCTCACATTATAAGCCTACTAGGGAAGTAGGCCTAGTGAAGGGCTAAAATTGGGTTTTTGTATCAGCTGATGAGTTGAGGGTTTAGTCACCTTGGGGACATGCTATTTGAAGTTTTTTTATGTGTGTGGAGGTGGAGGAAACACCTAGTTAAGGTGAAGTCAAGTTTGGCGCCTATTGAGGCATTGTGAGCATTTGATAGATTGTTGATTAGATTGCTTGGATGAATCCATTGGATGGATTGAGGGACATTCATGGGATTATTCCAAAGATGTAGAACCTAAGGTGGCATAAGGATTTGGTGTGCACTCTGATAGGTTATGGAGTTGGCTTGGATCAAGGAGAGGGATCTTATGAAGATGCTTGGTTGGTGTTGTGAGAACACTATGGAAGTCCCTCTTGTTATGAAT
This sequence comes from Cupressus sempervirens, assembly GCA_028749045.1. Taxonomy (NCBI): domain Eukaryota; kingdom Viridiplantae; phylum Streptophyta; class Pinopsida; order Cupressales; family Cupressaceae; genus Cupressus; species Cupressus sempervirens. Next base: position 63,416,837 of record CM053789.1, read on the forward strand.
GATTGCAAGTCCACCTAGGGTCTCTACATCACCTACAAAGTCAGAATTATTAACCAAAAAATTGGGTAAGCACTTGTATTATGTTTTCCCTATGAATTTTATTCTAGGTACAACTCCCTTTTATAGATATTTAATGAATTCCCTTTTCTAAACTAAACACTTACAAATGCTTTTGACCTGAAAGAAAATAAGGCTCAATACATTCACGCATCAATATGTGTTTTAAATAGTTTTATTTAATTAATTTATATTAATAGTTAATTTAGGTTAGCAGTATTTATTTGTAGTTAAAACTTGTAGCTTTTAAATAGATAATGAATAAACTATGTAACCATATATATAAGAAAAATATATTTCTATCAAGAAATGAATATTAAATAGATTAAGGATTGATGGAATACCTCTAAATTTCATCATCATCATCCTTGTCATCATCATCATCATCATCCTCATTGTCATCATCATCATCATCATCATCATCCTCCTCGTCATCATCATCATCATCATCATCATCCTTGCCATCATCATCATCGTCATCATCATCATCGTCATCGTTGTCATCATCATCAACATCATCATCATCAACATCAACATCATCTTCATCATCATCATCAGTAGTAGCATCATCATCATCATCATATTCTTCTTCATGACAATTTGTGTCAAGAACATCATCCAATAACTATCGATCATGATCACTATCTACATCATCTTCTACTTCTAAAGTATCTTCTTCTTCCATCGCATTATACTTTATTGGCCTTCCTCTCGGTTCATGTCTAACAAAAAATGACCAACTTGGTTTATGTGGAACCTCTGAGTAAAATACCTGCTCACATTGGCTTGGAAGAACATAGGACTCATCCCCAACTAGCTCAAATGACCTTGTATTAACCATTGCAAATCCATTATCATGTTCAATAACAGTTCTATCAGGATCATTTGGATTAAGTCATAGCTTATACCATTTGACAACGAAGAGTACTAATTTGAAGGAACTAAAGTCACACTCAAGTATATCATCCAAAATGCCATAGTATCAATTTTCAGACTCTCGAGGATGTAAGTCATTTCTAGCTGAAATATTAGTCACTTGAAAGACTGCAGTTACTCTTGAATCACAAGTTTTCTTCGTGTCATCCAACACTTTGATGCGAAATTTCTGACCATTACATAACATAGCCTTGTGGTGTTTAACCTGCAATAATATGAAAAGCATGTCAAAATTATTGTATCATGAGTTGATAAACATATGGGTGATTAATAAATTTGTACGTACCTGGAAATCTCTTAAACCACGTGCTAAATCTATTTCCCTTTGCATAACATTGGAATCTCCATTACAATGAGCTTCTTTAACTAATGAAGATACACCTTCCCATGTTAATGTCCAACCAGAATGTTGACATCGTTCAATCCATGCGGTCATCCAATCAAGATTGTTTGCAATATACAAATGTAGTCCATCCCACTCTCGAGCACCTGTACAAAAAAAAAATAGACAACTTACAATCGATTTACTTTGAAGATTAAGAAATAATTTATTACAATAACATCTTATAATTTGATAAGTAGGAGATAATTTCCACAGCTAGTCAAATTGTGATATGAATATCAGGATTTAACTATGCGATTTTGAGTCAAACTCGATCACCCATGTTTCATGAGTAGTGATTCAACATGAATCCATCTCTCATGAGAATAAATGGAACACTTAGCACTCATTGCATCTAGGTGATGCTCACAGGGGTGAAGCACCGGGACTTCCCGAGAGGTCACCCATCCCAGTACTACTCCAGCCTGAGCGCGCTTAACTACGGAGTTTCCTCCATAGTTAAACCCAAAGCTTGCAACCCCATTTGCTCCATAGTTAAACCCAAAGCTTGCAACCCCATTTTCAAATGGGGTTGCAAGCTTTGGGTTTAACTATGGAGGAAACTCCGTAGTTAAGCGTGCTCAGGCTGGAGTAGTACTGGGATGGGTGACCTCCCGGGAAGTCCCGGTGCTTCACCCCTGTGAGCATCACCTAGATCCAATGAGTGCTAAGTGTTCCATTTATTCTCATGAGAGATGGATTCATGTTGAATCACTACTCATGAAACATGGGTGATCGAGTTTGACTCAAAATCACATAGTTAAATCTTGATATTCATATCACAATCTTATAATTTATTACCTCTCACTTTCCTCAATGTACCTTTCCCCATCAAGTACTCCCCTTCTAATTTTTTAAAAGGCTCGAGATCTCAAATGCGATCTACATGGATATTTGATGCAAACTTAGGAAGATATTCAGTAATGTACACCATAGTTTGGTATACCATATATCCCTCTACCATAGAACTCTCAGGATGTGCTCATTGTCAAACCAAAGCCTTCAAAGATTTCAAGTGCCTCTCAACCATCCACATTGACCTACTGTGTATAGGTCCACACAATTCAATCTCCTCAACTAGGTGTATGAGGTAGTGTTCATGTGCATTGAAAAAAGGTGGAGGTAGACACTTTTGCATTTGACACAGTAAATGAGGAATTCTTCTCTTCCAATAGTTTATATCTTCTTTATGGATTTCTTTAGATGACAACCACCTACATTAAGAGATCCAAGTCACAAAAAATATATAGATACGAGACTTTACAAAATAATATACAATAGATTACATAGCAAGAAAAAAAAATCACGAGTATAATTAATATATACAACAAATTGAACAGATATTACTGCTTACCTCATTTATTTTCCAAGATCGTATATCACTTGTTTGATGTTATTATTGAAGGGCTCTGGGAGAGATAGAGGAAGCATGTACTGTAGTAATTATAAACCAATCATTTCATTGTTTTCTGACATAACATAACGAACAGTACACGTAGTTTACGAATATATTGTAAATACAAAAGAACATAACTTACCTTGATGAGAGTATGCCAATCATGCATTTTGAGCCCTAGTCCAAATTCACTTTTTTTTGATATGAGATTGTTTATGTTCATAGAAAATCCTGTGGGAAATCGAATTTTTTGTATGACTTCTTTTATGGCATCACTTTTCTACTCTGTTAATAACCAAGGAAGGGCACTTATAGTAATCTGATCTTTTTTTCTATTTGAGTGAATGAAATTCTTCAATGCATGATTGGATTCATGAATTTCATTACAAATTTTGACAATTTTTTCTTTGTCACGCCTTCCATCCAATATTTTCCACAATGTCTCTATTATATTCTTCCAATATGCATAGTATCAAACAAATGCACAATTTGTAAGTGCTCATAGTAGGGCAACCTATTAAATTATCTGGGATATCTTTTTAGTCCCTTTGGAAGGTTGTTAGTACTACCTTGACGACCTTGATGATCATCAATTGCACAATTAGTAAACAAAAATGACAATAGAAATATATAAATTACAAACATAAACCATTAGGTGGAACGACATTACCTCAACAATTAATTCTATTATATTCCAACTTCCATAGGTGAGGTGTCATTCTTTGTGGCTTTGATGTAGTCTCTTCTTTCTCATTGAAAAGATGTTTTTCTATACTTTGATACTTATGATTCCTGTGGAGGAAGTGTCTACACTCATCAAACACCTTCTTTCCTAAACTTTTTGAATGACAAGATTTCATCTTTGGACCACAAACTGGACATGCAAATTTTCCCTTTGTTTGAAGACCTACAAGATAGTGATATAATTGGATTATTAAATATGTTGATTTTTATAATTAGAATTATCGTGCGCAACTTGAATTCACTATAACATACCAAAAAAATGTGTTAGCCCTGGGGCATCATGTATAGTCCATGCAAGTATTGCATGGAATTGAAATTGTCTTTGTCGTATTGGTCTAGACACGTCATACATAGTGACACCATTCCATAACTCCACCAACTTATTGATAAGAGGCTCAATATATACATTCATATCTTTAACTTGATATTTACCTGCTTGAATGAATAGTAACATTACATAATTATTGTGACCGTTTTACTACAAGATTTGTAAGTACATGTAAATTAATAACTATCAAAGGATAAGATACCTGGAACAATCATTGCCAACATAATGTGCTCCCTCTTTATTGACATCCATGGAGGAATGTTATTATTGATAACAAAAATAGGCCACACTAAGTAAACAGATCTCATCTCTCCAAATGGATTAACACCATCTGTTGCCAATTAAAGCCTGAGATTATGAGGTTCTTCTTTGAAGTGTTGCCACTTTTCCTCTATGTGCATAAATGCCAAACCATCTGTAGGGATTTGAATAATGTCATCTCGACTTCTTTTGCATGCATGATAATCCATAAATTGAGCCAAGCTACTACACCTGAATAATTGTCACATCTGTGGAATAATGGGGATGTAATGAAGAACCTTTTGAGGTACCTTTTTTTTTAGTCGATCTATTCGATATCTACTCGTATGACATACAGGGCATTGTGTTGCAAATTCATGTTCTTTATAATATATAATATGATCATTGGGACAAATATGTATTGATTCATACTCCATTCAAATATCTTTCATAATAGTAGTTAATTCTCGATATGAGCGAGGTAGAATATTTGATGATGGTAATAGAAACTCTCCTATTAATCTATGGAAAAAAATATAAGTTGTTAATATAAACAATATTAGTGGTACATTATTCACCCTTTGTTAACTATAAAGACATATATGACATACCTTAACATATGTGACATTGTTATGTTGGATAAACCATTCATAACCTTCAGGTTCAACAACAACAATACAATAGAGAGAAGAGTTGTTTGGGAGTCTTTGTATAGGGGCTCATATTCCTTCTGAAGTAGAGGTACATCGAGGCTATCATCATCATGATGATCAGATATGCTTGGACTAAATGTGTCATGGATCAATGTATTTATACCATCCTCTTCAATTGTATTTTCTGCCGCATGATCGTCATCTTCCGTGGGATCATTATCTTCAACTTGGTATTTGCACCTCCATGTTCCTCCACTTCGAAAACCATATTCTTTGGATTGTTGTGGTTCATATCATGTACTTCCCTGGGAAGATCAACCTATATAAAATTGATTAACATAAATAAAATATGATCATCAACTCATCATCAAGTGATTTCATATGTATATAAATTGTTAAAATGATATAATGAACGACTTACCGGTGGATGATAGTCATGCCCCCCTTCAATGTGACCATTCTCCCTACAATGTCTCTTAACTATTTTGATTAGCAGTCTTCTACAGTTTAAGCCCTTACAAATATTGCAATGACAATAATATTTTCCATCACCTTTTCTTTTCACGTTAGACCACAATCTAGCAATTGTCTCCCTATTTTTTTCTTCAGTTATATTATCTGACATGATCGTTCTTTGCAAGAAGCAAAAATTAGGCTATGAAAACTTCAGTCTACAACTTTCACAAACTAAGAAAAAATGTCGAAAGTACACAAATCTTCTTAGACCTAGCTAAATACTTTAATAGTTTAAAAATACTTTCTTTGACTTTATTCCTAAGATTATTTGTAAAACTTTGACCAACCGCCTGAAGGTCTTATTTCAAGAGACCTTACAACATTAAGCCACTAAAAGCAATTTCAAAACATATAAGCTAAAAGTCTAGTTAAAATATACATTAGAATAAAAAATATGCAATTTTCATACCCGAGTGCGTGGCTATAACTCATGCAACGGCCTTCTTGCTTAGCTGTAGAAGCTCTCTAGCAATCAAATTATACAAACTACGAGGCCTAACAACAATTTCAAAACATATAAGCTACAAGTCTAGTTAAAATATACATTAGATTAGATTCAACAATAGCAAGCGATGTTATTCAAAATTAGATTTAACAAACCTTAGTAGTGTAAATAGCCATCTCCTCTAAACTAGACTCCAAACACAAGGGGGTATTCACATACTCTTCCCCTAAAGGTATCCTGACGAAAAAAGGCCACTATTCTTGAGTTTGTGAATTGCACCTTGAGATGAATGAAGCTTAAAAGGAATGAAAATTGTTTTCATAAATTTAAATTAGGATGTAATATTTATTCATAAGTATATACCTTGCAAGCACTTAAAATTTCTGTTATATGTGTTGCAAGAAAAGAAGAAGTTTCAAGATAAGTTTACATTGATGTTATATGTGTTGCAGGAAAAGAAGAACTTTACATTGCTTTAACTTGCCATTGATGAGTATCATCTAAGACTTTTACACACTTTTATATGTATGTTCAGTGAGCACAGATCAAGAACAATGGTAAATGTTGAAAATAACAAAATAGATATGTCGTCAAATGGAATCCATAATAGTGACGACGAGACAGTGAGATGGACTATTATAGAAACTCAGAGATGATAGGACATGACAAGATGTACATTTACCATTGTCTAGAGGAGCATCATCATCAGAGGTTATAGAAGAGCTATCAACAATGATATGAGTAGTTTTAATGACATTAAAACAACATGGTCGCAATTAATTTTAGTGAAGAAGAAGATCAAAACTATGATAAATATTAGAGAGCATGACTCATATGATGAGGCCTAGAAAGACAGATAATTTCACCTTTTTTTTAAAGGTATTTAGAGTGTTTGCAAGGCAATTCACTATCCTTGGATACATTCACAGCTTTTATTTGAAGGATATTCACCATATAATGATCATCAATTTACTGTCTTGTCTAAGGGGTCCAAGCACTAATGTCAAATACCATTTTCTGTTAATAATGGTACAACACTTTTGGTGAAGATACAATATCTGCAATTGTATGAAACGATGCTCTTGGTTACACAAAGTAGACCTAGAAATGCAGCAAGAATATTATGATGGCCATTAGACAACAAAGAGTAGTGAGGTGGCCAAGGGTAGAAACAATGTGTGTGCCATATAAAAGCAGCAATAATATATGTATAAGAGAAAAAATAGTGATCAAACAATGTAAGGAAATAGTGAGCAGACATGCATCCAAATAGCGTTATTGCAATGAAAAAAATAGTAACATCAGTGAGAAAGATAGTGGTGAATATACATGCAAAACAGTGATTGATGTTATGAATAAATTATAAAAAATGAATGTGAGTAACAATAACATGGAAATAGTGAGTAAATAGGAATATCAATATCAGAGGATAGGAAGATCAAAAATAGTAGTTAGAGATTAGTAATACAACAAAATTGGGTACATTATCTAGTTTTTGAAGTTCTTCATTGGAGGGGTTTAGATAATTGGCCTATTAAGTTTTATGTTACTCGAGTTGTACTTCCTAAGAATCCTCCTTTTAAGTTCCAACCAATATGGCTTCATTTCATGGCTTCGTGGTTCTAAGATGGATGCCTACCATATGAGCAGATGATAGAAGTAAGAAATTGCAATATGTTTAAATGGCATATCAAGAAATGATCATGTATTGGTAATATTTATGCTAGGAAGAGGTAGGCACAAGATCGTGTGTTGTCACTTACAAAAATTCAACATCTTGTCTTTTCATAGGATTTGAGTAGAGAGGAGTCTCAAGTTGTTTGAGAACTTAAGTAAGTAATGAGAACTATTTTTAGGAAGTAGAAGGTAAGGGGTTATTAGCTTTAGGAAGGAGATACGAATATATTCTTTTTCTATAATTATGTGCAAAATTATAGTTAAAATAGGATTTATATATCTATGTGTTCTGGTATATCTTTGTGAATAGTTTGGCATAGTGTAATAAAATTCCAAACCCACTGGCCTGTTCATTGCCAAAACCAGGGTTTGTTGAATAAACATGCCATTTTCTTGAACTCCCACAGTGCTTCACAGCCTTTTGAGGGCATTCAATGTATAGTGTATTATATCTTTTTGTATCAAAAACAAAATTTTGCAAGCAAAAGCGCAACAACAACACTGTAAGTTTGGAGTTTTAGTTAAAATATCAAGTCTGCAAATTTCATGGAGCTCAAAGATTGATTAAATATGGATATGTAGGGTAGCCATTCTTCTAGCCAATTTCCTCATAGGTCCAAAAAGGTGTCTCCCACTGGTTATACTAAATTAGGAATTTAATTGTAGCTCATCCTTTGGTACTCCAATTCATGACCTATTGTAAATGGACTGTCTCTTAGACTTCTTGTCAATACTAGATCTAGTTGTTAGTCTCATCATCTTGATTTCATTTCTAGGTTTATTTTCTTTCTTCATTGATTCAGAGCCTTGTTTATAAAGCACCAATTTGAGAAAGACATCTATAATTAGCCATAGATCCTTAGATCAAATTGCGTCTGCACTCTCTTGAGTGTCCTCAAGGTGGGTCTTCAATTTGGATGGTCCTTGGATGCGTGCCTTGCATTATTCTCATGAAGAAGGGATTGGGAAGGAAAGGAGGAACATTAATGCCAATCTCAAATAGGATATGTGCTGGCAATATACTAAGTTGGGGACACACGATTTCCCCCAATTTTAGTCTATCCTGACAATATATTTAGATCACATCGATTCCTCCTTTGAGCACAGAGCTCACTTTTTCTATTAAGCCTTACAGATTTTCCATAACAAGTTTGTTTAGGTAGACCATCATTGATAGGCTATATTCTCAGCAGTTAAAAGTTGAGTCAGATATCAGTCACCAATCCAAGATATCAGCATCACCCTTTATCATTCGTTAAAAATTGTTTAATTGGTGAGTAGCTACACTTAATGTGTGTTGTAGTGATGGCAGGTACCTGACATCAACTCCAACTAGCTTCATAGGTCTACCTGTGTCTATATCCCTGACAGTGGTTAGAGGAGATAGTCACATTGGCCCTTCATAATCTATAGCTATTATCATTTCTGTTTGGGTCAATGTATCTTTGTTTAACTAATTGCACCTTTGATTACTTTATATAGGTAAAGTCTAGATTGGTTTTATTAATTTCTAAAATTAGTTTTAGGCCATGAATGTCATTTTATTAACACTGGCATTTTTGCATTGTGATATGTTATCCCCATGTGGAGCATTGGGTATAATTGTTGTGGAATTTTCATTTCAGGTGCATTGGAATCTGAACTCTCGATATAGAGGTCGATTGAGTGTGCATATGTGCATGATAGCACATTTTTCATTTTGAGGTTATATTATTTGTGGTAATACACTTAAACTTTACATGTGCTATTATATGGCTATGTGATGTAAAATGTACTTTGGATCACTTAGGGATTCATACTCTTGGCTGAGATGCCAACTGAGTATGCTTGTTGCACATTGCCTTTGCTTGTAAAAGGGGATCTATGTGATGTTGTGGATATTGTGATTTGGTATATTAATATATTGGGATATTTCTTGGTAATGTGAAATCTTATTGATATCCACCCTCTTGGCATGTTGGCCAATGGAGCCAAGTTATTATATTGTAGCCTTCCAACAGATTCTTCCTCAAAGTTTATATATACATTCATTATACACGATGACCTTCTATTATCAATATGAAGCGATGCATAGATTCATACGATATTTTTGAAGAGCAATATTTTAATCATTAGGACTGATCAATAACAACTATGTCCCTGTGTGTATTCAGTCAAATGCCTGGGTATTTCTGCTGTAGTAATTCAGGGGTTCTCATAATAATCTTCAAATTTATCCCACTATGTTTGATAGTCACTGATCCTTCTCCAATCATTGCGTAAAGGTATGTACAGCTACACATGACATGTATATATTTTAATCTCTAAAAACTAGAGTGTTTGAAGTCTTTTCTATCATACTCTCCAAGTGTAGTTATTTCCAATGATGATGTGGGAACTACTGCCTTTTGCTCACCACTTCACATCCATCTGCATATTTGAGCAATCGTTATGGATATCTTATACTTGTTTTGGTCTTGTCAATATTTTTTGCAGGTAGAGATTCATATTTTTGTGTATTTATGCAAAATTCCACTTGAATTTTTAGAATTGATTGAATTAAAGTCAAATGACAAACTGAAATCCCATATTCGCTAACTGTAGTGTAAGAGATGTTGAGCATGTAATTTCATGCTGCCAGTTTTTCCATACCAAAATGGAAGTTCAAAATCTTCTTCCTTAAGTTTTTCTCTTTCCAATATCTGACTGTGTGTTAATAGTTCCTTTGGTGAATTTGATCTGTATGAAGAATTGTATAATATGTTGCCATACTATGCTGGTACATATGTTTCAATACACCACCCCTTGAAAAACTTAACATGAATCCTCCATCGTTAATTATGCTTAGTTGTAATATAGGAATTGCATCTGTTCTAGTCCTCATTTTGACATTGATGCTGACACTTGTGATCTAGCTCACACTTTTGACATTAATAGCAATATTCAATCATGAATCTCTAACATTCTCTTAATCAGTATATTGTTTGAACATAAGTAGTGGGTAAGATTTGAAAATTGATCATTGAGTGCATGCATCAAATTGGTTTTTAGGATTTAGAATGGTGAAAAAATGAGGATTTACATAGTCAAACATGAAGATTCTCCCCTTTGCATGGTAAAAGGGACTCTAAATGTGCCAAAATTTAGAGCAACTGTAAGATGTGATCAAGAAGATGAGTAGTCTCTCGGAGGTAAAGCGCTAGACAATGTTGATCGATGTATCTAAAGAAGGTCGGTAGGGATGTATAGTGTCTAAAAAGACAACGAAATCTCCCTTTGATCTCATGGTAGGAGGGGCAACAAAAAAATAAGTGGGTCTCTATTTCCATCTCAAAAGTATGCCGACTTTCACAAGGCTATGATGACTTGTGAGGGTAGCTGTACGATTGAATCTATGAGCATGTCGTGGGCAGTTTCTCTAAGCTATGGGTGACTTGTGAGGATAGTACACATAATAGAATCCCCAAGCACGCCATACGCACTTTTACAAGACTATGGGTGACTTCTGAGGGTAGTATGCATAATAGAATCCTCGAGCACACCATAAGTAGTTTCTCATGGGTATGGTTGAATTGTGAGGGTAGTTTCACAATTAAATCCCCAAGAATACCAAGAGTGCTACCTCAAGGCAATGGGTGACTTGTGAGGGTAGTTTCACAATTAAATCCATGAGGATAATACCATGAGCACTTCCTCAAGGCAATGGGTGACTTGTGAGCATATTTGACACATGTATGGGCATGTGATGACATTCCCTATGCACTGTACTCAACCACCGAAGTCCTAGTAGTAGGAATAGCACCTCTTGGGTATTGGTTGATTGAGTGTGTTTAGATATTGCATTCTGGCCATTGCTTCATGTTGTGTTGCTCCATGTTTTCTCTTAAATAAGCCTATGATTTATTTGTACTCTATATACATTGATTGGTGTGAGTATGCTTATACCTCCTTGTATGCCTTGTGTTCTTGTTTGGGGCTATGTGACTATCTCCACAAGCATAGTGAGGTAGACCTGAGAGTACCACATGATTGAGTGGTGTGACAAGGCATGAAGACATTATCAGAAGTGGACAACAAATTTAGTATTGCATGAGATAATACATTTCTTTAGAAATGCATTATCTCATGCACATAAACTATTCGATAAGATTCCTACACAAGATTTATCTCATGGGCTGCAATAATTATGAGATATTTGACACATGGCTCTAGAAAAGATTTCTACCAATTTTTTGAACAAATACTTTCAGCATATGAAGGCATATTACATTGCATTTATCAATGTTTTGTGTGCATCCTTTCATGCAGGCGTAATTGATAAGGGAAGTATTTTATCAAGATGAATCAAGATTATCATATCATGACCTTCCATAGAGAAGTATAGTTACATGTTTGACCTGTTTGGTGGAGATGAGCTTTCGGATGAGGCTATATTGCCACTCAACCTTATGCTTGAACCCTACTCAATCTCTTAAACTCTAGCCAATTATAAAACTAGCATGAGAAATGGACTATTATACCAGCATACCAAAAGCTTATGAAAATACTACTAGACATTAAAAAAAGACACTTTAGTCTACTTTTCCCTAATAGAAAATGTCATTAGGCATGATAGCATTATGATCCTTCTCTATCTAGTTCAAAGAATTATATGCAAGACAAGGGTCTAATGTCAAATAAGAGTTGTAAGGATGGCTATATTGTTGGTCAAGTTTCAATATTTTCAAGTTTCAGTGAGACTTAAAAGAATACATAGCGTATCATCTTGAGGAAGGATGTAGAACAATGTTATTGGATCATCTAAATTTTACACATTCTTGTATTATGGTTCCCTCCCTCAAAGAACCTACCAACAAAACTAATTCCAACTTATTTGTTGAAAAAAAAAAGTATGTGACATGGAACTCCTTAAACAAGAAAATACTCCAATGAAAATATAAAACATGAACTCATGAAGGACTAGTACCATATTTATCATCATGTTACTATGCTATTGTCACTAGTGACTTCACTAGTTTTCTTGCTAGCACTACACAACCAATAAGCCATGTCTTCTTCAAGGAGAAACATGTAGATTACCTAACAGGAGTGGACATAAGTGCTTGTGTTCCTCTATACCATTTTCGATTCATTAATCATTAGTAGTGGATAACTATTGGGGAAGGTTTGTCATAGTAATATCTTGCACATTAGTAAGGACTTAAGTCCCAAGACTATATATAAAATGAAGTACAATTGAAATAAAAAACACATAAGAAGCATAGAGTAGTTTATAAAGGAAATTGATCAATTCATAAAGAGAAAAGGGTGGAAATATTAAACATACCAAGTTAACCCATATTGAACATAAAATATATATACAAGTAGCAATATGAAGTCATACATGGGCACAAACTAGAAGATGCACTAGAAAGAGAAAAGGGTGTCGTGATTCTGATTGAGAAAGATGATTGATACAAATCCAATAAGCAACCAATGACATATATCGATAGTCAATATTTGATGACATGCATATTCATTCTAGTCATCATATTTGAGAAGAGCTTGGGCACAAGAAATAATAGTATATGTTGTTGACACAGAGCCATTGAAGGATAGATAAACATTGATCTTATTGAGCATTGAGTCAATACTTAACCACGGGCTAAGAATCAATGTGGCAATGAAAACACAGCAACAAGAGTGGAGTTCACTCAAAAACATGTATAGAGGATATACAATGATAACATTCTAAGAGTAATGGGTTTGTTTTTTTTTCACCTTGCCATCATCCTCCTCTGAATGTTGCCCTTGGCCCTTTCGTCGTAGAGATCGCCATAGAATAGTAGGGCAAGCAAGCAGTTAGCAGATGTGGGTCTCTACCCCTCTCAATGCCTCGAGTTGAGGGAGATAGATGCAGGCTAGAACGAGAAGTATTGACGTAGATGGCGATCAAGCTTTTGCATTGAGTCAACTCACTACTGAAGTCTCCCGCCTTTCCTTTCTGAAGAACCAAGATATAATGAATGTCCATCCCTTTATCGATTTCAAATGACCATTTTTGGTTTTTTTTCCCCCTTCTCTATTATCCTTGCTACGGAATAGCAATGTTTAGAGTGCCATTGGGCATTTACTCATAAATAGCCAACCTTCGAAAACCCTCTGCACAAAATCCTCGAAGAGTAACCAAATTTTCAAATGAGCATTTTTGTTTTGTTTTTTCTCTTATATCTCATTAGCGTCACAATTGCAATGTTTTCAGGTTGGAGATAGCATTGCAATTGTGACAGCATCGAGCTAAAATATAAAAAAAGAAGTGAAAAACACATTACATTTGCTTGTCATCGCAAATTGACATCGCAAATTGACCCCTAATGTATTAGTGACCTCACCTTAGGACCAAGTTGATCCTATTATTACTCTGTTTATGTGTCTAGCATTGCTACATGTCAAAAACACCAAAGAAGCCCTTGATCTACCCTTTAGCCTACCTATGTGCTCTTGCACCACCTATCCTCCTTAGGTTCCTAGCAATGAGGACCTGAGCCATTTAACTAGTGCACACCAATTAGAAAGAAAACTTCTTCAACACCATTCCCTAGGCTTGATTCAAGACTACAACCAATTCCAAATTCTCAAATGACACCACAATGGATGAATAGTCATTTAGGAAGGCATTTGGATTCCCTTCGAGATCCACAACCACAATCTAACTTAAAACCATAATCGAGTTCCAAAATTCATGCAAGATTTCACCAAAATGTTTGTAAGAGGCTACAAGCAATTATTCCTCCTAATGAAGGAAATATCAAATAACTTAAAAAAATCCTTAATAAAGGGTCAAACAACCCATTTATCTAGACACCCTTCTCAAAGAACTCAAATATTTTGGTGGTCTAGGGTCCTCAATCTATTTGTATAGTACAATCACAAAATATGCCTAAAAATTAGGGCTTTCAGGGTTTTTAACCAATTTCACAAGAAACAAGTTCAACAGTTCTTAAAACCTTCCACTAGTGCTCCACCCTATGGTTAGGGCTCCTACACACCTTCTCCTCACCCAAACCATGCATTGATTGAAGCTTTTCATGCATTCAATCACCCATATCACCACTACTGCATATTGTGATCCCTAGCCATGCATCTTTGGCTCATCTAAGGAATCACCACAAAATTGCTTCCTCATCTTCCTAGGGCTCCTCCTTCTTTGTACAATATGTACAAGGAGTCATCTCCCAAATCCCAAGAGGTCATACAAATCCTATGGTGGGGGAGGGAGCTATGACTCCATTTTTCTCAAGTACTTTGGTTCAGAACAACAAAGTAACAAAAACCAAAATAATTATTTCAAGAAACTAAACCCTCACAAAAATTACTCAAACTAAAACTATATAGAATCACAAAACAAGATTCTTTAATACCTCCAAAAAAAATAGTCCCAAATCTAATCCATTAAAACACCAAAATCCTAAAAAGCATAAAACTATAACAAATAACATGTTGTTCAATCCGTACATACAAAATCTTCTCAAACTTCCAACCCTACAATAAGATCAAGGATGACTTTATATACACATCCCAAGTCTCCCCCTAACTATTTTAGATAGTTACAAAATTCTAACTACAAAGTTTCTCGAATGCAACAAAAATTTGTCAATGTTGTCAATGACAACATTGACAACTTTTGAGCAACTTTTACATCTTTTGGAGTTTGACTTTCAAAATTGACCTAATATTGGATACTAAACTTTTCCAAAATACTTAAATAGATGAAATATAAGTAAAAGGGTCCTTAAATCATCATCTATGCCTTCCTACACTAATAAACAAAAAGATTCTCCATTTGACTTGATTGAGCAACTTTGAGCAACTTAGACCTTAAGAGGCTTTCACATCTTAACCTACCTCACTCTAAGACTAGGCTAGCCCTATTCACCTAGTGGTGTGGCTAGTACCACTACAATAAAAAATACCCTAGGAGCCCTAGGTCTTCCATGAGACCACCTAGGTGCCCTTCCATCGAAAATATTTATAATCAATTGTTTTTCCAAAGGAAATAGAAGCCTTGCTAGAGCAACTATACAATAATAAAATAAGTTGTACTCAAAATCTCCTAATAATTTAGATATGATTTTTAATAAATCATCAAAAATTAAACCTTCAGAACAAGATTTTTACAAATAAGTGAAAATGAATATCTCTAAACCAGCATTTGGTTCCCATAAGAGCCCATATAGCATGTTGATGATATCAAAATACACTTTAGACTCTACAATATGATAAACAATGTCATAGTTTCCCAAGGAAGCTTATCTCTCGTATCCCAAACATCTAACTATGCATATTTAAACACTTTATCAATTTCAATTATAAATCATTGTATAGAATATCTAAAAAGAATGTAGTGACTCAAAATTATATCTTACAAGAACTAAATAGAATTATGGAAAAGGTGTTCTAATAGGCTTTTTCCAATACCTATGGAGCGTAGATGTTGTAAGTTTTAGCATTTTACCCCTCGAATTTCAGTGTTAAGAGTTATGATATTCTATTTTCTTGAACTTACTTTAGATAACATCTATAATCTTCATAAAGATCCCTTAGACTTGTTAGAAATGCTATTTTCACTCACACTAGAAAAAATACGAAATAAATTCATGCATAGGTCATTTGGAGTGATGTCCATCATTTAAAACATTCTCTAAATGTTTTCTTTGTTGATGAGTTTTACATGTATGAGTGTCATCATTCAATTAGTCATCTTATATGTCTAAAAAAAATCTCTTTTAGGCTACATGAAGACCATGAAGAGCATGAGATGCTTTTTGTTTGGCTAAATATTCCTATCCTTCAACTATAGAAGAAATATGAAGAAAATGAGATGCTTCTTGTTTGTTTTGAAAAAATTATTGAGAAATTGAATCCAAATGTGGTCATTCTTGATCTAGATTTTGAAAGCATTATGACTCTTAAAAAATTCAAAAATAAGCATTCCTTATAACTTTCTTCAAAATAATATGTATTTAAATCAAAGATTTTTTTGTACCACACCATTAAAATTGGTGGATATGTCTAGTATGAAGGTGTTAGGTCAGTTAAGTAATTCACTATGAGGTTATAGAGTAAAGGGAATTCAATATTATTATTCAATGATGGTTATCTAATTTTTGGTTTTGGTTGAGGAACTCTCATATCATTTTGTAAGAAAAAAAAGTATTGTAAATAAATAAATTTATATATTGTTGTTTTAGCCCACTTAGTTTGTTATGTTGTTTTTTATTGTATTAAATTCCAATGAATATTGTAAATAAAACAAAATAGTGAAAATAGTTGTAGTGAATATTTTAATAAAAAAATATGTAATGTCTATCGAGAGACAATAGTTGGGATTAAAGAAATATTTTTTCCAAAGAGACAAAGGTGAAATCATCTCTAAAGAGATAAAATTACCTTTGTTTCATATATTCTTATAAAGATAGTATTTGAAGACATGAAGTTAAATATGATATTTGAGATTATTCACAATTTTTTATTGTCTTTGATTAAGACAATTGATTAATAAATTGTCTCAAAATATGTCTTCAAACCCCCCTCTATGTAGTAGTGCTTCTATAATGAACATGAGTGAAAAAATAGAAACATCCTTTTAGAATGAAAAAGGAAATTTTTATAACAAACAAAAAATGTTTATGGACACATTACAAAAAGAGTTACTATTAGAAAAAGATAGAAAAGAGAATAATTAGAAACTATCTAAATATAGTAATATAACATAGTTATGCTTATAGAAACAACTCACATTATTGACAAATATGAACACTAAAATTTAATTTCTAATAGTGATGACATAAGGAATAAAATGATAGAGAAGAGAAGATGCAAAGAAAAAGTGCAGTCAATTTGGTTCTAGATATTCTAACAATACATTTTCATTTAGTTCTAGCCTCAAATTTGGTTTTCCAAATTAAATTCTATATTTACATTGTGATTCTTATTTAGTATGCACCGGATTTTGTGCACTCAAAGTTATTTTAATTTAAAATACTACACTTTTCAGTTGGATTTGTCTGAAATGTCCCACCTAAAGGTTTGGATGATCATTTTGTGCCAAAGAATTAAGTAATTTCATACTTGGTCCTATTTACCATCAAGTTTGCACATTTTAAAACTAATTCTCTCTTAGACATCTAATTACATCATTTTTTGGACATTCAGATTATTTAGATTTTAATCTTTGATTTATCTTTGTAGTTGCATTTGGTTTTGCCAAGAACAAACATGTGGTATATTTCATGTAGCTTTTTAATTCATTCATCAATGATTGAAATAGTTATATATTAACATATTAGAATCCATTCTATACATATTAAAGAATACAATTATTTATAATTAGTTTTTAAAATATTATTGATCATAGTATGTTCAATTTTTTTAAAGGTTGTGTCACTTTGAAGCTTGTTAGGAAAAACCGGTATAAAGTACACAATGTTATCCAAAATTATGTTGAACTTTATTACCATTTTAGATGGTGTTCTTGAGAAAAAATTAGGATCACTTCATGTTCTCTCTTTTTTTAAAGCTTTTAATCTTCATGATTTTCAAAATAAATTAATAGTTTACAAAGTAGATTTGATGCACAAAAACTCCTATTTTTCTTGAATGTTCTAATTTTGAATGTAACTACCTTCATTTTCTTATTAAAGGTTTTAGTTTGCTAGTTTCATAAGAAAAATGTTATATTTGTACATATTTATCCATTAAGCCTTCCCAATTCTTTACACAAACATTCAATGCAATATGAAAGATACTCAAATTTTGATATGTAGTATGGAGATTAAATCTAGGATCTCTATTTTTGACCTATTAAATAGTTATGAGAATTCTAACCAAAAAATAAAATATCTATAGAATAATCATAATATAGAAAAATTACAATAAATAACATACAAATACATTAGCCTCTTGAATGTATGCATCAAAAATCTATAACAATCCCAACATATGTGATTTAATTTTTGATTAGTTTCCATCAATGGGCAATTTAATCTTATCTAATTTAAACAATAACATCTCGAAAAAATGAATGCATTCTTAATCACTCTCAATCATTATGTGAAATCACTTAGTTTTATTGAAATAATTTTCAATCCTCTTATTAGTCCTACCTATAAATGGGTGGAGACTATAGTATTTGCATGTTTCATTTTCAATTAGTTTATGCTTTGGAAACTATGCATAGAGCTTTTAAGCTATGGTTTTATGAAATAACTATATTCAAATAAAATTTATATTTTTATTCCTATTTTGTGATTGGTCATGACTACTTTTAGTAGTAGTCTTTTCAATTTTTCATTTCATGAAAGATGAACGATATACATATGCAAGGATGAGAAACATATAAGAATATTATGATAAATTAGGTGGCTTCATGCATGCTCTTAAAGTGACTACATGCATATTGACTGATCTAAAATTATGACAAGACACATGAGATAGTTATTCTCAAGAGACACTCGCGTCTTAAAAATAGTTCTCCAACCTAATTCATTTAGGCCTGGTGTTGTAATCTCATCCTGTGCCAAAATGGGAGGGTTGGAACAAGGTATGCACATCCATCAAAATATAGAAGAAAAGAAAATTTTGATATATATTTGTAAATATTTTACATCTACTTATTCAGCATTCCAAATAAAAATCATTTCACAAGTTGGCTTTGTTTACCTTGAAGAAAAATAGTTAATTGGTGTTTCTGGTAAAAATGATTCAAAATAACTCTAATTATTTTAGCTGTGCATTCTATGTTTTTACATCTCATTATAATTCCATTGGGTTAGTAAATTCAAATCTATCAAAAGAATTATTTTTTATGTCTCTAGTTCTCATATTTCATATTTTCTTAGATTCTCTTTCTTCTTTATTAAAGATCCATCCACTCTAATATTAAGAAGATGATCTTGACAATGAGTTGATAGTTTTGGATGGTGCTGGTTTGGAAGCTAAATACAAAAAAATCTTACTACAGAAATTATTAATGATATTATGGATGAAGATTATGGTCGACTAAATTCATTGTACTATACATATATACCAAATGGATTTTCTGTATAGTTCTATTATTTCAGAAATTGGTTCCCGTAAATTGGAATTACTCGATTATTAAAGTACCTAAAAAGGTTTCTTCAAGTCTCTTGTATCAAATCAATCTAGATATATTTACACCG
This sequence comes from Cupressus sempervirens, assembly GCA_028749045.1. Lineage (NCBI taxonomy): Eukaryota > Viridiplantae > Streptophyta > Pinopsida > Cupressales > Cupressaceae > Cupressus > Cupressus sempervirens. The sequence continues at coordinate 63,436,390 of CM053789.1, forward strand.
AGAGGCGTCCTATACAATAACACCACGAGAATATGCCAAAAAAGATTTTCCATCAACAAAAAAGAATTGGGAGCGGTTACAAACTTTCAAATTAAATATTAAAAAAGAATTTGCAAAATAATAGCTGGCCGAAATAATAGGAAGCCAAATGGAGGCTGAAATAATAGGCCCAAAATAATAGGGCCCGAAAAAGTAGGGCCCAAAAAAGTAGGACCCAAAAAAAATAGGGCCTGAAAAAATAGGGGTGAAATAATTTCAATATGATTTTTTTTTGTTAAATATAATTCTGCATGCTTTTTTTTTGCAGGAAATGAGGGAATTTGAAACAAATTCATGGAATGTGAAGAGACATCTGTTGGGGGATATGAGGAGCCTCTCAGAAGTTATAAAACTAGGGCTCCTCATTTCATTTTCATTTTATGTTTTTGCAGGAAGGAAGAGGTGGAGGTTATTGGAGGATTAGATTGGAGTTTTTGAATAGGAGTATATTGAAGTTTTGGAGTAACATTTTTGCAGGTGAGATTTCTATTTTTTATTTACATTTTCATTTAGATTTAGATGTAGATATAAATTAAAATTCAAAATTAGTTATAATATTCTACTTTGATTTAGATTTCAATTTCAATTAATTTCATTTAGATTTAGAATTCTATTCATAACTATTTAGGCTTGCATTTAATAGTTTAGTCCTGCATGTTTGATTTAGATTTAGATTTGTATTCAAAATCTATTTGATTTATATATTTTATAATTCTTTTCATTTACATATTTTAAAAGTGCACGTTTCAAATTAGTTTTATATTTGCATGTTCCATATTAGTTTTAAATTTGCATATTTCAAAATAGTTTTGGTTTGCATGTTTTAGATTTGAATGTTTCACAATAGTTTTACATTTGCATGTTTCTAAGTATTTATATTTTCATGTTTCAAAGCATAATTTTATCATTAATTTGGATGAGAATGCCACCATATCAATACAATTTATATTTGATTAAAGTTAATGATTTATTTAAAGTAGATAAATCATATATTTAGTATATATTTTATCATTATTGAATTATAAACTAAAATAAAATTCTTGAAAGAATAGCTAGCCAAAATAATATAAAGCCAAATGGATGCCGAAATAATAGGAGCTAAAAAAAATAAGGCCAAAAAATAGAACCTAAGAAAATAGGGCTGAAATAACTTAATTAAAATTTTAAATATAAAACATTTTCTTTTTGTTAAATATATTTTTGCATGCACATTCATGCTTATTTTTTGTGAGGAGTGGGGGAATTTGAAACAAATTCATGGAATGTTAAAAGACATCTATTGGGGGATATGAGGGTTCTCTCATAAATTATAAAACAAAGTCTCCTCATTTCATTTTTATTTTGTGTTTTTGTAGGGAGGAAGAGATGGAGATTATTGGAGCAATTAGAGTATTTGAACAGGAGTAGATTAAAGTTCCATATAGTTTAGCCTTGTATGTTTGATTTAGATTTAGGATTCAAAAACTATTTGATTTAGATATTTGATAATACATTTCTTTTGCAGATTTTTATCGTGCATGTTTCAATTTAATTTGACATTTCTATGTTTTACATTAGTTTTAGATTTGCATATTTCAAAATACTTTTGGTTTCCATGTTTTAGATTTGTATGTTTCATAATAGTTTTATATTTGCATGTTTCAAAATATTTATATTTTTAATGTTTCATAATTAAATTTAATCATTGATGTGGACAAGAAGGTCACCTTATCAATAAAATTTGTATTTTATTAAAGTTAGTGATTAACTTAAAATTAAAAAAATCATATATTTAGTTTATATTTTTTCATTATTTAATTAGATTATATATGTGTTTTATTTAAATATTTTTCATACTATATATAGATTTTTATTAATATTTATGTTTGTAATATTTGAAAAGTGGAAGACAATGCCACCATATTTCAGACATTACAATCAAACTATTTCATTTGAAATAGTTTTGATTTTTATTTATGTTATTTTGAACATTATTCATTTGAAAGAATTTATGTTAACTATTAATACTTTTTCATTATGATTATTTCCATATGTTGATTTTTGTTTATAAGTTTGCAGGTTACTATTTCAGTTATGGATACCTTGAATAGAGAATCAAACATTATTGGATACTAGAGCCTAACTACTTCAATGATCTCAAATGATTTCGTCAAGATTGAGTTTGACAAATGCCTACAAATAATTAAAGAGGCGCACACAACTATAATTAAAATTGTAGAGAAGCAATATTTCCAATTGACTATGTTGAGGAAATGAAAGAAATGCATAAGGAAGATGCATAAAAATTTCTGTGTGACACATCTACAAAAGTGGATGGGTTTCCCTCAATGATGAAAGAAGTATTTCACAATAATTGTTCAAATAAAGGTCACAAAAGAATCCTAATCATTGAAGAATGTGACATGTATTTAGACCATCACAGATATATTTTTTTGTATATAGTTCATTCTTGTCTTTGGTTTCAAATTTTTACTTCTAATTAGTTGTATTGGCAATTTTATTTCCCCATTGTTCAATGTAACTTTCATGGAGAAGAGAACAAGACAAAATAAATTTATTGTTGTACAAAAAATTTCTTCAATGGATGTGGCTACTAAATATATTAATTAAGGAAGAAAATCATAAGTCTAAATAGATTCCTTAATGATAGGGAGATTTATTGATTACAATTCTTAATCATTGCAATAAAAATTGCATTAGCATTATTAAAAATTCAACAATATATAATGTTCTTACATCATCATAGAGAAATAATTTTCATAAAATTGACTCTTATATATTCTTTCACACTTTTAACATCATCTGAATTGTTGTGTTGGGACTTATAACTTCCCTTTCATGAATTAATTTTTCCACTATTCGAGTCATTTGTATAACATATATCCCAAATTTGACCATAGTTGTACTCCAAATACTCCAACACTACACCTAAATCTCATACTTCCCTTAACCCTGTCCCTTATTTTAGTGTAACATTTAACCACTTATTAACCCTAACCATAACAACGAGTGTCATATAAATGAAATTGTAAACCTTGGATCCTAACTTTAACTCTTACTCTATATATGATTGTACTAACCATTTAGTAAATTATATACCTTAGCTTAACCTTATATGTACAAGTAACTAGAAATAATATTATATTTTTATAAGTGATAATATGTATATACACACACCCACAGAGAGAGAGAGAGAGAGAGAGAGAGAGAGAGAGAGAGAGAGAGAGAGAGAGAGAGAGAGAGAGAGAGATTAGGGGTGTATCTAGAGAGCATAAAGGGAGAGAGAGATTAGGAGGAGTATCTAGGAAGTAGGGTGGGAGAGATAAGTGGGTGTATGGGTGTATCTAGAGATTAAAGAGATAGATTAGGGGGCATTACTAGAGGCTACAAAGAGAGAGGGTATATTTAGATAGTGGGGGGAGATATTAATGGGTGTAGTTAGAGAGAGAGGGGAGAGAGAGAGAGGGGGGGGGGGGGGGCGATTACATTATTAAAAAGGTTAATAACTTATATCACAATAGCACTAATCATGGGCACTATAATAGAACTAACCCATATTAAAATTTAACATGTTAGTTATCCTAACACCAAGGTAAAGTGTAACAATAGCACTAACATCAGCTATAATATGATTACTAACCCAAAAATTATCTTAACCATAATAATAACATAAACCCTAACTCTAACTCTAACTCTAACTAGATAATTTTAATTTTAACCCTAACCCTAACCCTAACTCTAACTCTAACTCTATCTCTAACTTTAATTCTCCCCCTAACCCTAACCTTAATCCTTTATAATCCTAAATCTAATGCTAATTCTAACCCTAACCCTAATTCTAGTCGTAACCCTAAGCCTTACTATAACTCTAATCCTAACTCTAATTCAAACTCTAATGCTAATTCTAACCCTAAATCTAACCCTAATTTTGACCCATATTCTAACTCTAACCCTAACTCTAACTCCAACTCTATCTCTAACCCTAACCCTACTCCTACCCCTAATTCTAACCCTAACTCTAACTCTAACTCTAACTCTAACCCTAACTATAATTATAACTCTAACTCTAATTGTAACCCTAACACTAACCCTAACTCTAACCCTAACTCTAAACCTAATCCTACCCATAATCCTAATCCTAACACTATATATAATGCTAATCCTAACCCTAACACTATATGTAACTCTAACTCTAATCCTAACCCTAACTCTAATTATAAACCCAATCCTAATTCTAACCTTAACTCTAACTCTAAACCTAAATCTAACCCTAACTCTAGCCCTAACCCTAAACCTAACCCTAACCCCAACTCTATCTCCAACTTTAACTCTAACTTGATCCCTAACTCTAACTCTAATTCTAACCCTAACCCTAACCCTAGCCTCAATTCTAGCCCCAATTCTAACCCTGACACTAACACTAACACTAACACTAAAAATAACATTAATTATAACCCTAACCCTAATGCTAACCCTAACTCTAACCATAACCCTTATGCTAATCATAATCCTAGCCCTAATTCTAACCCTACCTCTAACTCCAACTCTTGTTCTAATTCTAATTCTAACTCTAACTCTAGCTCAAATCCTACCTCTAAATCTAACCCTAGCCCTAACTCTAATTCTAACCCTAACTTTATTTGTAACCCTAATTCTAGCCCTAATCCTAATTGTTACCCCTACCCTACTCTAGCTCTAACTCAATTTGTAACCCTAATTATATTTGTAACCCTAATTCTAACTCCAATTCTAATCCTAATCCTAACCCGAACCTATATAGCCCTAATTCTAACTCCAATTCTACCCCTAATCCTAACTTGAACCTATATAACCTTAACTCTAACCCTAATTCTAACCCTAACCCCAATTCTAGCTCTAACCCTAACCTAATTCTAACCCTAACTATAACTCTATTCCTAACTCTAACCCTAACTATAACTCTGACTCTAATTCTTACCCTAACCTTAAACCTAACCCTAATTCTAACCCTAACTCTAACTCTAATGCTAATTCTAATCCTAACCCTAATTCTAACCTTGATTCTTACCCTAGATCTAACTCTAACTCGAACTCGAACACTAACTCCAATTCTAACTTTATCTCTAATTCTAACCCTACCCCTAATTCTAACCCTAATGCTAACTCTAACTCTTTTTGTGACCCTAACCCCAATATTAACCCTAACCCTAACTTTGACTATAAACCTACCCCTAATCCTAACCCTAACACTATATATAACTCTAACTCTAACACTAACCCTAATTCTAATCCTAATCCTAGCCCTAACTCTTACCCTAACCCTAAATCTAATTAGGTAACTTTAACCTAACCCTAATCTAACCCTGACCACAACTCTATCTCGAACTTTAGCTCTAACTCTAACTTGAACCCTAACTCTAATTCTAACTCCAACTCTTATACTAACACTAACACTAACACTAACACTGACACTACCTCTAATTTTAACTCTAACTCTAATTGTAACTCTAATCCTAATGCTAATCCTAACCATAACCTTAACACTAACCCTAACCCTAACCCTAATGCTAACCCTAACCATAACCCTAACACTAACCCTAACCCTAAATCTAACACTAATAATAATCCTAACCTTAATTCTAACCCTAAATATAACCCTAACTCTAACTCTAACGCTAACTCTAACTCTAACTCCAACCCTTATTCTAACTCTAATTCTAACTCTCTCTCTAACCCTAACCCTAAATCTTATTCTAACCCTAACACTAACCCTAACTATATTTGTAACCATAATTCTAACCCTCACCCTAATTCTTACCCTTATCCTAACCCTAATTCTATCTCTAATCCTAACTATATTTCTAACCCTAATTCTAACCCTAACCCTAATCCTAACTCTAGCTCTAATTTTAAACCTTAACCATAACCATAACTCTAACTCTAACCCTAACCTTAACCATAAACATAACTCTAACAATAACCATAACCATAACTCTAACAATAACCATAACCATAACTCTAACCCTAACCTTAACCATAACTCAAACCCTAACCCTAACTCCATCCCTAACCCTAATGCTAACCCTAACCCTTATTCTATCCCTAAGGTTAACATTAACTGTAATGGTAACTTTGTCCCTAACCATATACCTATGTTTGACTATAACATTTTACATTACAATATGCCAAAAAGAAATTACTTTTTTTTAAACCATAATCCTACCCCTCACTCTAACCCTAAATATAACCCTGATTGTAAATATAACTCTACTATAATTAGACTCTAATCCTAACCCTAATCCTTAGTTTAACCTTCACTAAAACCATAACCTAATCCTAACTCTAACCTTAACCCTGACTCAAAACTCTAACTCTAACCTTAAACCTTACTTTAATCTAGATGAAAACCATAACCCTAACCCTAACCCTAACCTTAACCCTGAATCAAACCCTTACCCTAACCTTAACCCTAATGTAACTCTATATACAACCCTAACTATAAATATAAACCCAACCTTAACCATCACCCTAAAACAAACCCTTTCTCTACCCCTTTCTCTAACTCTAACCGTAAATCTAATTTTAACCCTAACCCTAATCCTAATTTTAACCCTAATTATAACCCTAATTTCAACTCTAACGTTAGCCCTTATTCGAGCTACAATTCTAACTCTACCTCTAACTCAAAACCTAACTCTAATTCTAATCCTAACCCTAACTATATTTGTAATCGAAACCCTTATTCTTACCCTCGCCCTTACCTTAACCCTAACCCTAACTCTAATTCTAACCATAACTATATTTGTATCCCAAATTCTAACCCTAATCCTAACATTAACTCTAACTCTAATTCTAAACCTAACCCTAACTATAACCCTAACAAGATTCATAATCCTAAAAATAACCCTATCCCTAGCCCTAATGCTAATCCTGACTCTAATTGTAACTCTATTCCTGACCATAACTCAAACCCTAACAATAGCCCGAACCCTAACACTAACCCTAACCCTAACTATAACTCTACTCTTCAATATACCATTTTACATAACAATATGCTTAAAATAAAACTGAATTAAAGTGATGCAAATAAACACCATATATAGAATTAAAAAATAAAATATTCAAGAATAATTTTATAGTAAGTTTACACTATTACATTTTTATAGTAAGTTTATACAATTGTATTTAAAAAGAAATAAATAATTCAGCACCAACCTTTAAAAAATAGAAAAAAATTTAAAAATACTTTTCCTGTTGCGCCGTGATTGCCACTAGCTTATATATACCTCTATATATATTACGCCGAGAGTAATCATTCTCGAGGTGCCTATTTTCATTTCCATAAACCCCAACTGTGATTAAAATAACCTTGGGATTAAATGAAAATAGGTGTCTCGAGAACGATTACTCTCGGCATAATATATATAGAGGTATATATAAGCTAGTTTAGCTTGAACCTTAAAAGTTCATAATTGTATAAATTACAACATATTTTGTAGGCAGTTGGGTTAGTACATCCATTCTATTAAATTGTTCAAAGAATTTTTTCTTTGAGGCAGTGGTTTTGTAATTGGCTAATAGTTATGTGCTTTTGGTCTATGTGCTTTCGTATAGCTTGCTAAAACCGAAGATCCTTTTCTAAAATGCAAAGAAAGAATTTCTTGGGAAGAAGTACTCTAAGGTTTGCTAATCATTTTTCCTATCACTCAGCATTTTGCATGTGATGAAGAATTGTTTTAGTTTCCTTTCAAATTGTTTTAATGTGTTTCTCAACATATGCAACACTTGCAAAAATAACATGGCGCTGCAATATTGTTTAAGTTTCATTTTACGTGACAGAACCATGTTATTTATTTCATGCAAATTTATTGGATAGGTTTGCAACTCAAGATCGTTCGCTTCTTAGCATAGAGGGGATTGGAACTCGCATCAACCTTGTACACCACTACTGCTCTAGTTATCTTAAAGGATTCATCTTTTAAGAAAACCACTACTCGTCTAGTTAAGGATCCTAGTGGAGATTATTAAACCATGTTACAAATCCAAAAAAAAATACTAGAAATTCAAACACATTTTATTTAAAAATATTTAACATTATTTTATAAATAATCAAAATTAATATATACAGTTAACAAAAGAATGTTAAAACCAATATACATTATATACTGAAAATTTAATTTGTTTCATATAAATTTAAGTATGAAAATTTAAAAAGATAATTTTAGGTAGTTCAATGTCAATATATAGGATAGTTCCAAAAGGAACATAGTAAAGATGCATTAGACATAGCTAGAGTCATCATTTTTTCCTTACTCTTTTATACCATGCATATGTTCTTTACTATTATAATGCAGTCTCTGATGACTTTATAGAAAAAACCTACTCTTGCATTATTCTAGTCCTACAATACCTCATGAGATATCTTTTCTTCACTAGATAAAATTATAATAGTCAAAAGTTGTCATGTTGTACCCAATGAAATTCGTTCTTGTAGAATTTTTTGAATGATTAGAAGTTAGCTTGATATATTTGTATAGATAGGATTGAGGGCATCTTTCACACCTTGAATAGGTGGAGCAAAAATGTTGAGACTTTGGTTGATAACATGTTGCTACACTTTAAGTTATTTCTAATACATTCTTCTTGAAATGAATGGTAGATGCATCTATCATTCCTAGTAAAAGAGCTCATTCAAAACTAATCTTTTTTACATGGTTCTTCTTGCAATGAAGCTTGGAGAAAGTATGCCTGAAACAATATGGTCAAATATGAGTTTGCAGGCCAAAAGACTAGCAAAAGGTGGGCATGACAATATATTCAAACTAAGTTTTAGTATTAGTCACTCGAAAAAGATTTTGAAAACCTCTTCTTTACTATTTGTCCACAAACACTAGTCCTATTGCATGATTTCTCTTTATATCAACTGAAAAAGTGGCCTTCTTCACTAAGCATGATTACCATCATTTTTTGCTGATGACTTAATTAATAGTATTTAAATATGGTCATAATAGTAAGATTATCCATTACTTCTATTGGAAATATTCAAAAGGCTAGGTTACTAAGAGGGGAGGGGTGAATCAATAACCTTGCAAAACTTTTGACATGATATATCCAATTAAATCTAATCCTTTCCACTTAATCTAATTTGGAAGTATACATAAGAGACTGAAATATGAAAGCATTCAAATATTTGACACATATATTTGGTAACCCTAAAACCTTCCAAATAGAAATTAAAAATGATGTGGGGATGATACCCACAAACTTTATTACTACAATATAAAGTTGGCCTATTAAGGCTTACATTAATCACTTCTGATGATCTGTCCTATTAGGAGCAATAAGGACTGATAGGTCCACCTTGTTAAAGAATTTTATAAACATACAATAAAGTATGCACTCGTTAAAGAGATTTGCAAAAGAATGTTAAGTCTAGCTTGTTAAAGGATTTGACTAATCCACCTATTAGGATGAAACAATAGTTGATCTCTCATGTGCAACTTGGTTTGTTCTGTGAGATTCCTTTGTGCACAAATCATCTTTTTGTGATAGATATGTCTTTGTTTCTCCTTGTACTATTGTAGCCTTTGTAATTCACTCTTTATTGCTCTTTTCTAATTTCATTCAATTACATTGCATAATTGATACACTCACTTGGATATGGTACAATACATTACATATATACCAATCCAATTATACAATTACAAAGTTGGCCACAATACAAGTTTACACAAATATTACAAAGTTAGCCCAAATGAACACACTCAGGTTTTGAAGACTGACTTGGTGAGGTTCTGTTACTTAGCATCCACTGTCAATGCTCGACATCATCATGCACACTATAGACATAGAAGCTTGGTCTGTACTGATCACTTCCAGGTAGTCTTAAACTCGGTCTACACTAGTGACTCGGTAGATATTGTGCAACTTGGCATATAAATTGAATTTCTTGACTCATACTAAGTTACTCAGTCAATACTTCCTCTATGAGCTCGGTATAAACTGAATCATTTGGTTAACACATAGTAGCTTGGTTAACATTGGACTCGCATCACATGAATTTTGAACTCGATAAGCATTGCACTACTTAGTTTATACTAGTAAACTCAACATACACTAAGATGCTTGATTTACTCTGTGGAACTTCACACTAATTGAAACTACTCAACATGCACTAGAATTTTTAAAAAGGACTTGGTAGCAACTGTAGAGCTCGGTGGTAACTAAAATTCTTGGTAAACACTATTAAATATAAAATGAGCTCGTTAGAAGTTTACAATCTAATTGAGTGTATGTTACTAATAAAAAACTTGATTGATATGTCAACAATCTCCCCCTTTAGAATTAATGACAAAAACACTTAACAACCAAAACTAAATTCAAAAAAGGTTTCCAAAATACCATTACTCATCACCCTGTAATGCTAGCTCGGTAAAGTATACTATTTTTTGAGATTAAATTGGTTTTTTAAGTATAGAATAAATATAACATACATGCTAACTATACATATCTCTCTCCCCTAATGTCTTTACAACATATTAAAATTGCTCCCCCACAACTTTTTACATCTTTATACATCATTCTCCACATATATCTCTCTCCCCCTTTTTAACATTAATGCCAAAGAATTATTCTATATATTTATATGTTAATTCCAAAATGAGATAGAAAATATGAATGTACCTTGAGTATTATTTCCAAGATCTTATCCCAGTCCTCTTGGAAGACCTTACTCTTGTGTAGTATAATTTGCACTTCTACAAATAACTCTATCATATAGTCTACTATGGAGAAGTTATTGTAATGGATGAGTGTTTTTGAATTTGCAATGTGTTTTTTTAGTGCATCCATGTTGGGAAGAATCATATGCTTTATATCTATTAATGTAGATATGATCCTTGCTTCTTCTCTAAGCAATTCTACATGCCTGTCAGTCAAAAATCTTATCTTGTTATAATGAGTAGAGATTGAACTAGGGTCAAGTTGTAACTACTAAGCACTAACCTTAGGATATTCATCCATTTAAGATAATTTGTCCTTTATTTCCTGGGTAAAAATAGGAAAATCACATAGCTTTCCAAAAAGTGATGATACAATTATACAAGATGATTCTAGAGAACCTAGAATTGTAGAAAGTTCTACTGGATAGATGGCTATTTGGTGAGCAATGTGCTCCAAGACTTTATTTTAAAATTTCTTCTTTTCCTTCTATACTAGCTTATCCTTCCAATCAATATATTCATTGAATATTTGAACCACCTCTACTAGCTGATACACAATTGGTTGTGAAGAATCAATATCTACACCTATAGCATCTGTCAAAATATTCTTTGCATCTTTAATAATCTTAAATTCTTTATCCCTTTCCTCTCTTAATCTCTATTGTTTGTCTTTCTTTTGGAGGAGTTCATCGAATGTTTATATTTGGTCTAGATTAAGCTTGGAAATGTCCCAATTAGAGATTAAAATTTCCTCATCTAAATTAATTTCTTCCTCCATCTCTTTTCGTTTTCCCAAAAATATTGTGCTCAATTGAGGCTTGGTCTCAATTGTCATTGTACTTATTGCTTGTGTGATTGGAATAGAAATAATAGTAGACATACTAGGTCTAGTTATAAAAATTGATATTGTGCTTACTAAAGGAATATTTGTAGAAATAGCAAAAGAATTCAAAATTGGTGTAGCCAAAATTGTAGTGCTCAAAACTAATGAATCCATAGTTGATGCAGCCAACTTGGTAGAATAGGTAAGAGTCTGCAGCTTGGTAGATAAAGTAGAATACCTAAGCTGAATTAGATCAGAGAGTGATTGGACATTTGTATTATTATAGGTAGTCACAATCAATCCTATTGAGGTTGTCTCCATGCTTGATGTTGTCACTGGTTTTCTTGGGGAGTGAAGAAGTGAGGCAATGACTACAATAGCTATCTGGACTGGGTCAGTCTCCTCATCATCTTGAGTTGCTTCTTCAATAGCCTCTCACTCCTTGTACTCTTCATAATCAACAATAGAAAAATGTGTTGACCCTTCATCACCCTCTTCATCCTTATCTTCATCATCAAAATTATCATCATCTTTCACATCAATAGCAAAATCACTTGTTCACGAAGATGATAAACATTATTCTAAGTGTTTGTTGCATTCCTTACAATATGTTCAATAGCCTTCATCAAAATTAAGCAAGTATTGAACTTAAGAGTCAACTTTTCTTCATTCTTCTTTAGTGACTATTTCACCTCTACATCTAATATGCTCAGCATAAGCTACCTCAGGGTTCTCCCATAGATGTCCTTGATAGTTTGCATGGAAAATTCTCATCTTGGCTTGACTTTCTCCATTAAAACATTAGAAATTAGAGATATAAGTTGTTCAGGTGAGTAATTCCACTTACCCATTTTATCCATGACCAAATCTTCTATTTTCTTCTGCTTTGCCTTAGTCTTAGTTTCATATTTTAATGCCTCAAATTTTGTTATCCCTGCTCTTGCTTCCAATTATTTCAACCTATCTTGGAAGGTGGGTGGAGGTCTTCTAAATATTATGTCTCCTCCTTCCTTGTCGAATTTCTTCATTGACCTTATCATAAATATAGTAGTGGGTGGCTTTGTTGGCTTGGTGATGATCACCTTACCCTTTTTCTTTAGTGGTCCCTCTTCCTTTTTTTCTTCTTCATCCTCAGCTTGTTCCTCATCTTGACCTTTTTCGACGGTCTACAAGAGGGTGGAACTAGCTTTTATTTTGGCAATCCTTCTTTTGCCTTTTTAACCACCTGAGGAAGCTTTATCTCTAGTTCTATCCTAGATTTTTCTTCATCATAAGTCCCAAAATATGTAGCCTTGGGTTCAACTAGTTCATTGACATGCGCCTCAATGATATCTTTTGTTTCATCAATATTAACCTCATATCCCAGAGGTTTTACCCATGCTATTCTAGGCCTGCTTGACTATTTGTATACCTTGTCACTATCCACCATGAAGCATATATCATCTTTATAGTCTTCAACAGGTTTCTTGGGGATTCAGTATCTATTATTCATCTTTTCTTTGAAATTATCAAAATAGTTGTCTATAATGTTATTGTAATTCTCACCCATCTTAACAATATACTCATTGATTTGATAAAGCACTGGCACATATTTTCTCCACACAACATTGCCTTTTGAAGGAAATAACTTCTGTACATAAAAGAATAGACAAGTTAACAATGACCCAAAATTACACATGTTATTATTTGATGTCCTTATGCTCTCTGTATTCATGTTGAATTATTTCAATAGTAGCTCAACAAGGTGAAAGGATAGGTTGTTCTTTACTACCTTGTATGCAAGGTCAACTACTTCTCATGACACATTATTCAACCTGATCTAGCTGTAAATCCTATGAGCTAGCAATAATGTAGATCCCAAACTTCAATTCCACATTAGAGATTCTACTAATTTTCAAGCCTCTACCATCCCATTCTACCAGGATTTTCTTCTCAAGTTCTGCCCAACCTAGGGTTATGGTTGTCTTCACTTTTGTCAATATTAAAAGACTTGTAATTTGATGAATTATCTTCTTCATTATTAAAATTGGTTGCCCTAGCCACAACTTCCCATTGTGCACCCAACTAGGGATAAACCTAATCCATTTAACTTGAACTTCATGGGGCATGTAAGGGATGTTTGTCAACCCTTTGGTTTCTAGGTGTTGGTGCTCAGGTTTCAAACCCCCATTAACACACAATCTATCTAGGGAATTATCCATCTATAAAGTACCAATCTATTGAATAAGACATTTAAAATGAGTTTGAATTTCATTGATCAATAGTACCTCTAGTGGGATTTGAGATTGTGCTCCACTTGGATCTAGGGCTTTAGAGATTATAGGATTAAGCTTCAAATCTAGTGCCTTTCACTCAACACCATGAACTAGAATGTATGAACCTTGTTTTACCTTGCTACTACTAGATACCATCTTCACTCTATAGGTTTTGAGAGGATTCAAAATCTTTCAATAGTAATTCACTCAAATCTCTTGGATACTCTGAATATCGTATTTCATAATAGCTCTCAAAATTTTACAGTGAAAATAACTTTGATTTCATTCCTTTTATCAAAACTTTGCCATTAATGCTTAGTATGAATGTAGATCTATTGACATAATGTTGATAGACTATCATCTTCTTTGTTTGCATTAAGCACTTGGAAGATTCTTTCATCACTCAGTAACCATATAAAGTTTAGTTACCCCTAACCTCATGTGGTAGAGTCTGTGACCCAACCTCACTTAGTAAATAAGATAACTTAGTGGTAACTGATACCACTCTTACTCAGTGATCCCTTTGTATCTTGAATATAGATATGGATATTTGTGTCCTTTTGACTAGAACTAATTTAAATGTCTTCTTTGATAGCCTAGTTCTAGTTCTCTCTTAAGAACTTAATTAGAAATGGTAGAGTCACCCAATTCTTGATTGAATTGTCCATCATTGTTTAAACTGACATCCACGGTAGACTTAGGAACCAATTGCTGTCTCATTTTCGTTTAGATGTTATCAACCTTAGCCTTCTTTTCATCTTCAATTCTAATAGTATTCATACAGTTCTTGGCAAGACAACCAAGTTTATTACAAGTAAAACTTCTTTTAGTGGTATCCCTTTTCCTCATATGATGTTTTACACAATTCATTCCAATGTGTCCAAATTCTTTATAGTAATGATACCTGTGCTAAGTGTTGTAGTCCAACCAAATATTGCTTTCACAATTTGTTCTATTGGATTCAATATCTTTGCTTTGCATTCTGATAAATTGTGTCCATGTTTATTGCATTTGTGACATTTTCCTTCAAATGTTGGTTTCTCTTTGCATTCATTAGCCTTATGACCATGCTAATTGTAATTGTGGCATTTTCCATTCAATTTTCCTTTCCCATTGCTCCAACATTTGTTTGATGTATGACATATCTTACCATAGTGATTACAAGTAGGTCATTGATTCTTTTGAGCTCCTTGTTTTGAAGATTCACCTTCTTCTTTGTATCCAATTCTAGCTTTCCCCTTTTGTCTATAGAGATTTTTCTCATTCAGTTGTTTCATGTTTGCTTGGGATTTCATCATTCTTTCATTGATTATCTTTTAAGAGTTTAGATCATTTTGAAATCTTTCATTCTTAGATCTCAAGTTCATGATTCCTTCATTTACATTGGTGAGTTGATTGATCAAGTCAGTCTACTGAAGGGATAGAAATTAAATATCATTGTCTTTTCCTTCCATTTCTGCTTTTTTTTTATTTTTCTCTTCTAAGATTTCATATAGCCTTACTAACTAGATTTATTACTCTCTTCTTAGTCTTCTCACTTCTTATTGTAGTGAACCATTCTTTTCCAAGAGTTCTTTGATTGCATCATTTGCTTCATCTAAGCTGCTTGAAGGATGAAAGTCCTCATTTTTTTCTTCAATGTAGAGATGATCATTCATTTGAATAGCAAGATCCTCTCTTCTTTTCAAGGATTGGGAGAGTTACTCCTTTTCTTTCTTGAGTTAAGAAATAGTCACATTATCAATAGCTTTGTCAAGTCTAAATATCTCCATGGCCTTGATCTTCGCTCAAGCTATTAAACTTTCTCCTAAGGACCACAAAGCTCTAATACCAGTTGTTGGAAATATTCAAAAGGCTAGGTTACTAAGAGGGGAGGGGTGAATCGATAACCTTGCAAAACTTTTGACATGATATATCCAATTAAATACAATCCTTTCCACTTAATATGATTTAGAAGCATGCATAAGAGACTGAAATATGAAAGCATTCATAGCATTTGACAAATAGACTTGGTGACCTAGAAACCTTCTAAATAGAAAGTAGAACTAGGGTGGGGATGATACCCACAAAATTTAGTACTCCAGTATAAAGTTGGCCTATTAAGGCTTA
This sequence comes from Cupressus sempervirens, assembly GCA_028749045.1. NCBI lineage: Eukaryota > Viridiplantae > Streptophyta > Pinopsida > Cupressales > Cupressaceae > Cupressus > Cupressus sempervirens. The sequence goes on from CM053789.1 coordinate 63,452,316, forward strand.
CATTGATCACTTCTGATGATCTACCTTGTTAGGAGCAATAAGAACTGCTAGGTCCACCTTGTTAAAGAATTTTACAAACATAAATGAAGTATGCACTCAATAAAGAGATTTGCAAAAGATTGTTAAGTCTACCTTATTAAAGGATTTGACTAAAGAATTTGTTAGGATGAAACAGTAGTTGATCTCTAATGTGCAACTTAGTTTGCTGAATGAGATTCCTTTGTGTAAAAATCACCTTGTTGTGATAGATATTTCTTTGTTGCTCCTTATTCTATTGTAGCCTTTGTAATTTTCTCTTTAGTACTCTTTTCTAATTGAATTTGATTTCATTGCATAATTCACACACTCACTTAGATATGGTACAATACATTACATATATGCTAATCCAATTATACAATTACAAAATTGGCCACAATACAAGTTTACACAAATATTAAAAAATTGAACCAAATAAAGACACTTAGGTTTTGAAGACTAACTTGGTGAGGTTGTGATACTCGACATCCACTCTTACTGCTCGACATCATCGTGCACTTGGTAGATGTAAAATTTTAGTCCATACTGATAACTTCCAAGTAGTTTTGGACTCAATCTACACTCGTGACTCAACATATAAACTGAATTGCTTGATTCATACTAAGTTACTCAATCAATGCTTCCTCTACAAGCTTGGTATAAACTAAATCATTTGTTAGCACATAGTAGCTTGGTTAACACGGGACTCACATCACATGAACTGCAAACTTGATAAGCACTATACTACTTATTTTATACTGGTAAACTCAGCATACACCGAGATGCTTGGTTTACTCTACTGAACTTCACACTAACTAAAACTTCTTGTCATGCACTAGAATTTGTCTAGAGGAATCAGTAGCAAGTGTAGAGCTTGGTGGTAACTAAAATGCTTGGTAAACACTAATAACTATACAATGATCTTGATAGAAGTTTAAAATCTAATTTAGTGTATGTCATGAACAACAAACTTGACTAATATGTCAACAACTTCTTCTATAAGTTCATTTCTATTTTACATGATTATTTTCATACTATTTAAAGATTATAAAGAGGACCTATTTTTCCATCTGCACTAGCATTGTATTACCTTTAATGTCATAACTAACTTGTATTGTAAACCTAAATGAGACACTTCAAAGTTTGATTCTAATTAAGTGGTACATTTCATATTAGCCCACTTTTTCCAATAAGACTTATCTATTAGTTTTTTTTATAAATTATATAAATAATTCAAAAGCTAAAATGTTATATGTGTGTGTGTGTGTGTGTGTGTCATGTTTAATGATTATTATAACTTATATATTTCATTCTCTCTTTATAACTATTTATCTTTAAATATTTGAAAATGGAATTATACTAATAAACTATTATATCTAATTACTTTTATATAGTGTGAGAATTATAAATAGGACTTATTTTCTATATGCAAGGGTTTTGTATTTTCTTTTATCTTATGTGTTTCATTTGGCCAACTTAAAAAGCATGCTCTAATATTTAATGTCTTAATGATTCCTCTTTATTAGTACTATTACAAACTAGCCATCTAAATCAGTAAAAAATTATTTCTTTTATGAAATTTCACATTAATAGGGATACAATACATATTTTCTCATCATATTATTTCATTGGCTTCTTATGAAAATCTTTAAATGTGTAAGTTATCTCATTAAAACTAAACTAAAGTGTTGTCAACTATAAGAATTTTAATATTCTATATTAAAAAGAATAAATAAATTAAAATATTAAAATATGTAAGTTATCTCATTAAAACTAATTTGAATTATTGTCAACTATAAATTATTTTAATATTATATATTAAAAATAACAAATAAATTAAAGATAAATTTGATTCCAAATTAATGATGATTAATCAAAGGATCTTATAATTAGCATGAAAATAAATAAAATAATGGTGATCAATCAAAGGATCTCATAAGTATAATGAAAGCAATAGAGGTTTCATCTTTTAACATTTTGAAGATTTTAAAAAATAAGAGCTCAAGGTTATATAAAATAAGAACTCTTGACAAATTTTGAACAGTAATCCGAAAAGCACTAGAATTGCTAGTAATTATAAATCTTATTTTGAATGTTAGATTTTCATCCATAGTAGAACAAAAAATAGTTATCCTATTAATCCTATTCATGTACACAGCTTTATTCATGTACATTATGTTGGAAACATTACAAAAGGCTAAGTTACTGAGAGGAGAGGGGTGAATCAATAACTTTAAACCTTTTATCTTTGATTACCCAATTTAAACCTTTGCATATATTCTAATCTAATTGCATGTATAAGAAACTAAAAACATTAAATCATACATAACACTTTGACACATATATTTCGTGACTAGGAAACCTTCCATATAGAAAGTAAAATTGGGTTGGGGATGATACCTACAAACTTTAGTACTGCAATATAAAGTGTTGAAATCTGATTGAAAAAGTCATTGTTGAGGAAGTCATATTGTTGAAGAAGAATGTTTCAATGATTGTTTTGTCACTGATGTCAAACCTACTATTTTCTCGAGAGACAATTGCTTATAAGATCCAAGTGCTATCACTTAGTTGATTAATGAAGAGGGTTTAATCAATAAGATGTAACAACACCACCTAAGGGAAAGATTGAGTTATGATTATGTAATTAAGTACAAGGATCAGCTAAGACAATGGTGAAATAATGTATTGATAATATACTTTTAGAAACAAAGGTTTCCTACACTTTAAAACTTCAAAAAATAGGTAATACTAAGACTATCTACAAAGCTTGACCAAAATTGATAGTCGGTGCCGACAAAAGTTAGTTCATGCTAAGAATAATATCAATTGGTGCCAAGCAAAAGAAAACTTTAATGCCAATCGAGTAACATAGTTAGTGTTGAGCATTAGTGAATTGTAGTTGATGTTGAGTGAAAACACAATAGGTGTCGATCAACAAAGTATGTGCCAAGCATTAAAAGGATAATAGTGCTGAGCTGCTACATTATTTGAAAAGTCAAAGATTTTCCAAATATGAGCTGATAAGTTTGTTATTTTTGAATTTTCTGAGCCAAGTGGAAAATAAGGATGATGAGCTAGTGGTATAGAATTTGAGGTTAACCATTTTTAGGAAATTTCAAATGGATTCTAGGAGAAACTTCTAGAAGAAAAAAGATAAGGGGTAGATACATTATATCCTACCTAATCCATCCAAACCCTACTTTGGACAATGGAAAATAAAGTGAGAAAAGTATTCTAATGTCCTACTTAAGGAATGTTCTATCATGAAGCAAAGAGTTGGAGTGTGTAGTGCAAGGAGAAGATATTGAGAAGGTCAGAAAAGACTAAGGAAGAATAGAGAACAAACACTTTGCTTCGTCAAGTGACCATAGGAGTGACTGCATTAGCACAACATGAAAGAAGGCTTAAGGAGACAAAAGCTTGAAGAGTGAACAAGATGTTAGAGCTATAGAGATTGAAAGACACGTTGATTTGAGAATTGAATTGAGATCTAAAATTTGCAAGATATGTTGTAAGTTGTATTAGATCAAAAGCCCTTATTGTTACTCTCTAGCAATTGTATTAGCTAGGGAAAAATCCTTTGGACTAAGGTTGACATAACATTCATTAGAAAATCCTTTAACAAGGTGGAATTCCAAGTGAATGACCTAAAATCCTTTAACCAATCTCACTTCTAATAGGGTGATTGAAATCCCTTAACTGGGTCACACTTAACAGTGTGTTGTAACCTTAATAGGGTTAACCTTTCATAGAGCATAATTTCAGAAGAGTGAGAAAGAAGTAGCATGTTGTTGGTCTTAGACTAGTTTTGACAATTGAGTGTCAAGACACTTAACCAATTTCAAGTTGAAGCTGAGTACACTATACATGTTGAGCTACAGTATCTACTGAGTAAGAAATCCAACAAGTGCCAAGCAAGATACATATGTTGAGTGAACTATATGTTTCAAGTCATAATTGGTGTTGAGAAATGAATAGATGCCAAGCAAAAAAAAGTTACTACAAGAGCTAAGTAAGCCAAAAATCTTATATGTGTTGAGCATCAACTATTAGCAAGTGTTGAGTAACACAAAATGAACATATGAGTTTGTGCTTTCACAAACTCAGATGTAAACTATTTTTACGATGAACCATGAAGGATCTTAAAGATAAGATGAAATATTTTGCATTATCTATGTAATCAACATGTAGCCAATTCGTAAAATGGAGAATGTATGCAACCAATAGAAAAAGTGTAAAGATTTGAGTAGGAAAAGAAGACCGTGGATTCATACCTAACCCTAAGTATTTAAAGCCTTCATAACAAGGACAAGAACCCACAATTGTGTGTTGTTGAGGAGTTGAATAGAGTGAATTTCATATAGAATGTTAGTAGGAGTGTCAAGACTTAGAGATTTTATCAGCATTGTAGAATTTAGTTTGTCAGAATAGAGGATAAGGGTTTTGTATAGATATCATATCAGAGAGGATTAGAATAGAGTGAGCTGATCAAGAACCTAACATCAGTAATAAATGATTGTAAGCCATTAGGTCATTACATGCTAATACTCCCTAGTAATTGTATTAGGAGGGAAAATCCTATGTTGATAGGTTAGCTTAATAGCTATGTTATTGAACCTTAAACAAGGTGGTAAATCCTTTGACAGGGTAACACTTCAAGTAAGTGTTCATAAATCCTTTGAACAAGTCACTTTTAATAGAGTGTAAAGCCTTTAATAGGCTATGCCTCTCATAGGGAAGACCATTGGAAGTGGTCAAACATATATTTCTATAGTGATAATTTGTGGGTGTCATCCCCACCCTAGTTTTACCTTCTCATTTTGAAGGGTTTCTAGGCGACCATAATCTAGTGTTATGCATTTTGATTCATGTATTTACTTTATGTTTATTAGATATGTTTACATGCATGCGATCAATTTCAACTAAAAAAAATTATGGATAAAATGTGTTACTTCTGATTCATCCCCCTCCCCCACCTCTCAAAAGTAATCTTGATATTTGTATATTCCAACAATTCGTATCAGAGCTGAGTTCTCACAATGAGAAGCCTTATGGATTGGAGAAAAGATCTAAAGATGGAAGTCTAAAAACTTGGGAAAGGTCATTGAGAACTAGGTGATTGACATACAACTCATTCTACACAACTTGGAGGAAGCCAAAGAAGAGTTGAGGAAATCATTAAAGAGAAGAAGAGAGATTGCCATAGGTGAAAATGATACACAATACAAGGATACTAATACCAAAAAAGTTTTTTCCAATGAAGATGCCAAAGAATTTTATGTGGCAACAGAAGAATGATGGAAAATAATAAAGCTCAAGAAAAAGATATCAGATCTCTTAAAATTGAGAAAGAATGACAAGCCATGATGCTTTGTGAGATAACTAAACAAAAGAAAAGAGCCATTGAAGATAAGGCTATGATTGAAGATGAGAACAGAAACCTTGCCAATAGATTGGAAGAAAAGTTAATAGAGATTGTAAGAGTTTCCAACATGTAGCTAGACACCCTAAGTCAAATTATGAATGCACTTCATGAGCTAAATGTCAAGGACATTGAGATCTCCACACTAAAAAAATAAAATGAAAAGCTACAAAATGACTTGAGAAGAGAGAAGGAGATTGAAAAGAGCTCCAACAAATCAAGTGAAGCCATTAATAACTTTGAACAACTACTAAAATCACTAGGATCTAACAATGACACTTTAGGACTAGGTTTCACTAGCACTAAAGAAGGAGAGTCATCGAGGACTGTAGAGGAAAGAAGTGACATAGGTAAGAACACTAAATCCACTTGTCATTTCTATGGTAAAAAGGGAAATACCTCTAATGTATGTAGGAGTAAGAAGGCCAATCAGTAGGACAACCTAAGAACAAGGGTCACTATCACAAATGCAATAAGCAAGGATACTAGGCACAAGACTGTAGAACCAAAACTTTAAGGACACCAAGATTTGAGGGTCACTACTACAATTGCAAGAAGTTTGGTCATAGAGATTTTGAGTGTAGATCAAAGCCTATGTAGACACCAAACCAACCAGAAAAGGCTAAAAGCCATGGACGTCACTACAATTGGGACTACAATACTAGATAGAGTTGTCACTACTGTCAGGAGTATGGGCACATTCTTGAGAACTGCATTAGAACACATTTTAGTGGAAACCAAAATAGGTGGTTGAGTCAAACCACATGCTTCAGTTATCTAAAGATAGGACATATTAGCAAGTTTTTTCCAACCAAGTCCAAGGCACCCAACTTTGAGTTCAACAAAGGAAAAGAAAAAGTTGATGTTGAACAAATCAGAGGAGAGATGAATAGAACATGGAAGAGAAGAGATAGAGGCAGTACATCTAATGGAGGGATCACTTCACCTAAAAGATCAAGTGGTCACACTTCATCCGAGTAAGAAATAGAAGGTATGTGGGACTGATATACAAAGCTTTATCATACATCAATTCCAAAAAAAGAAAATACTGAAAAGGAGAGATCAACATGAGTAAAGATGCAAAGTTAAAATTTCAAGTTCTCACAAGTGTTGCCAAGTTGCCTTGAGAAGCCAAGTAGTTAGTTGCAGCTGAGTTCATAGTGGATGCCAAGCTAATGAAAATCTTAGTTGATGCTAAGTAAGGGAAACTTTAGTGGTTGCCAAGTTGTTGAAAAGAAATGGAAGCTGAGTGATGTAGAAATGCTTAAGAAGCTAAGTGAATAGTTGTAATTGCATTAGGCATTAAATGTTGCAAAAATAGGGTATATGATCACATTTTCACCCATTTTTCTTCATTGCGATCAAAGAGAGAAGACACAGGATAGAGTTAAGAAAATTTCAAATAGAGAAACTAGAATTTGAGAAGATTTTGACCATGATTCAACACAATTTCATCAATCTCAAGGTATTTATACTAGTTTTGAGTTATGCAATTTCAAATTTTCTTCACATTTAAACCCTAGAAGGAAGAAATGGCCTCTAGTTCTAGGAAACCTCAAGAGAAAGAGCTATTTGAGGTTCAATTAGTGGCCAACCAATTCAAGCAACCAGATTTTTGCCCTATCCCAAAAGTTTCTTACAAAAATGACACAGTTGGTGCCCTATCCATCATTCCTCCCAAATTTTTCATGGTCCAAGATGTAAGAAGGTTCTATAACTACAAGATTGGAGCCATTGGAGATATGGAAATTAGGGAAGCCTATGATAAGTTATGTGTAAACAAAGTCTTAAAGGATGAGTATCAAATTGTTGAGATGAAGGGTTTGACCTATGCCCTTGAGTTCCCCACTATCTTCAAGACTGAATGGATAAGACTAGTGTTAAGTAGGATTCACAATGGAAGCATATGGTTAGAAGATGGCCCAATGAAAATTTCAAAGAGAATTGTGCATAGAGTTACAGTGGTACCCAACCCTAGATCAGCCAAAGACACTTAGAAGTGACTCCTAGGAGGTAATTGAGAAGAATATTGGAGCTAAATGGAACAAAAGAGAGATGAACATAGACACCATTCAGGATCCCCTCATTACTTTTTTGTTAGAGTTATATCCCATAAATTCTATCAATCCATAAAACTTAATAGTGTTTCATGCATTGCAGTGGATGTTGGCTATAAACTAGTTAAGAAGGATCATACTTATGATCGTGTAGAGCTACAACTACAACAAATCAATTAAAACCTAGGAGCAAGAAGGAGAAGCAAGGGTGCACAATGCAAGTTTTGTGCAATTTTTGTTTGCATATGTTTCTATGTATAGAATGAATTCCCATCCTTTGGGAAAGTTATTTGGAGGATAAATAGGTCAGTGGTTTCCCAAGTGAATGAGTATATTGAAAAAATGGGAACCAATTTTGAAGCACTCATGACCAGCTATCTTGAGTACTTTAAGAAGACCATGAAGCAAAGATTAAGGATACATGTTTCATTAGTTGAGCAACATGTGAATGATTTTTTCTTTCTTGTAGATATAGAATATTCTTATATACAAGTTTCCATACCAAGGATTAGATGGTTAAGACCCCTTGGCTATGAGATAAACATTGATGAGGCATCTACAACAATCATAGCTTTGCTTGCAAAAGAAATTGATAAGAGTGCACCAAATTTTGGTATTTATGATGTAGTAAGATCTAAAATAGATATGGAATTGAAAACTACCTCCACCATCAAGAGGAAGGATAGATTAGTGAAGAACCTAAAGGCTAAATTTGGAGAAGGGGCAACAGAAGCTAAGGAGGAAGAAGATGAAGAGGATGATGAAGATGAAGATGAATAGGGGCTGGGCCCATTACAATTGACACAAGGAATGGGTGAGGATGCAAAAGAAGAGGAAGTTTTTGAGTCAAATGCACCCAGGGTAGAGTGCAAGAAAAGGAAAGCACAAAAGCCACCTTCTCCACAACCCGAAGCCAAGAAGAAGGTAGCAAAGCTGAGCCCAGAAAAGCCTACCACCAGGGTAGATACAAGGGCAACCACAAAGGTGGCAAAAGAACAAGAAAATAAGAAATCCATGGAGAAAGTTGGTCTAGTAAAGAAGAAACAAAGGAGGAAGTATGTAGAACCTCTTGAGTTTGATGATGAGAAGGTGGAATCTGAAGACAACAGTCAATTTAGAGTGGTAAGCCATACACCTAAATCTAACTTAGAAATTATTTGTGATAATGTAAAAAACAATGCAGATTTGTCAGACCTTAAAAGAATTAAATTCAATAAGTTGTCAAGGGAACAACAAAACATGGTAGAAGATTCCAACTATACCATGATGGCTAAGTTCAAGACCACCCCTCTTGAACTTGAAAACACAATGCCAAAAGAGCTGTACTCCATAGTTGAAAATAAATGGCATTATTGCTTAAACATGGAGAAAGAGATTAGAGAATCAACATTAACTTGTGTAATGCCTAACCTAACTAAGGGTCAAATAAGCAAGGCAAATAAGAAACATGGGAGAAAATTTTCACCCAAATACAAGGCATTCAAAATCTTGCAAAATAATATTGGAGATGTTGTTGAGAAATCCACACTTATGTGGAAAGTTATATATGGATTGAAAATAGTTAAAGAAGGGCAGGTAGATCCCTTTGAAGGAAGAAATGATGGGGAAGAAGAAGAGGAGGATAATGAAAAGGAAAGAGAAAGAGAGAAAGAAAGAGAAGAAGAAAAGAAAGAGAAAGAAAAAGAACAAGAGAAGGAAACAGTGAAGGGTGATGAGGCAAGAGCTGATCAGCAACAATAGGAGTAGAGTGTACAAGACACACAACTATGACCACCCAATCATCCATAAGAAAATCCTACACCTACAAAGTTAGTAACTATAAAGGATGTTCTTGACACTTTAGGCTAGAACATAAACCCACTAATTATAGAGGATCTAAAATAGATGCTTCACCAAGCAACAATGCAATCACAGCTTTGTAAAAACCCTATTTTGGTGAGTGTAGAAGAGTTACAAAAGGAAATAGCTGAAATTAAAAAGGAGAAGGTGAACACACAAGAACCACCTCCACAAAACCCTATAGCTACAAGTGGAAAACCAAAAGAGCAACAAGCACAAGATGTAACTATTATGGTTGATTCCACAGTAATAGTCACTACTACTGTCGAGGAGAAAGACAAGAAAAAGATAGGATAGATAGACACCTCTAATCCTATAACACAAAATCAAGGTACACCTCCTTAGATCAGCATTATTGATCAAGGTAGACGAGAAGAGGAAAAGTAAGAGGAAAACCCCCCAAGGAGACAGAGCAAGAGGCAATACAGACATTAGTGAACTTGCCTACAATAGGGACTGCTACCAAACAGTTAAGCACTAATGCAATTCCATTCAAAATATTAGCACCAGGCTCTAGAACTACCAAGATGGAAAAGATACTTCATTATGGAGATCCTAAAATTGATGAGGAAATAGTAATACCAAATTATGACTCAAGAACAATGAACTTGGAATAGATATATGAACTGCAAGAGGAATTGGAGAAGAGGAAGAAGTAGGAAATACTCAAAAATCGGTATAGGTAGAGACAAGCATTAATTGATATTAAAGATATATTTCTTGATGCCTTTAGCCTACATGTACCTGATGAAACAAAAACCCATTATGGAGCAATTATCCAACATAGTGGACCAGGTACAAAATGAAGACCTTGACACAAATGTCAAATTATTAGAATGGTCTGAAAAGAAGTTCCAAATGAAAGTAAATGAAAAGATATCTAGTGAAATAACACTAACCCAAATAGAACTAGCCAAGAAGATTGAAAAGATCAAAATAATACTTCATAACATTTTCTCATTGTACTCAAAATTGTGTGATTCTTCATACTTCACACAAGAAACAAGCCAAAGGATACTGAGCTTAGAAGGGAACTTAAAGGTATCTAGCTCATGGCTACAAAAAGATCTAGCTTAGAGTGAGAAGCATTTTTCAACTATGCTTCACGCGCAGAGTGAGTTAGATATATTAGCAGCTAAAGAGGCTAATATCAAGGCCAAACTAATACAGATCTAGTCTACCATTACCCCTCATATCGAAGTACTACACAAGGAATAGGCCTATGATAAGAATGTCTTGAAGAAAGATCTAAATCTTTCAACATTAGATGGCCTTGTACACCTTGCAGTAGAGATAGCTATCTAGCTTAAAGATCTAGAAATTGCATTAGACAGTTGGGATGCTGCTCAAAAAGTAATTTTGGAGGTAAATGAGACATTTTTGGCTAAATATTCAATTCATCCTTAGAACCCTTTAACATAAGTGTCAAAAGGGGGGAGAATAAACTAAGGTGGAGTACATTCTTTGAATTATTACATTCTTTTGGAAAAAATAAATAAAAAATAAAAGATAGTATATACCCAATGATTGCTAAAAGGGGGAGACATAATAATAGGGGGAGACTAAATAAATTGGGGAGTTACAATGTAGAACAAGTAAAAATAGAGTAGACAGAACATGTTAGTTAAGGCATAACAATACAAGGCAAAGAAGTATCAGCATGAGACAAATCCAACATAAAGAGTATAAGATTTTGGATAAAAAAGTGGCACATCAACTCAAGGGGAGTTACAAGTTTTTTAGGTATATAGTCTTATACAAAATTTTGAACAAGCTTTTGAGGTTTTGTACATATTTCAAATAGGATTTATATTATACTCATAGAGATCATATACATAATGATTAGTTAAGTGTTTTTGATATTCATGTCAAAGGAGGAGATTATTGGTCTCAGACTAATTTTGAGAATTGAGTGTCAACACACTTAACTAATTTCAAGTTGAAGTCAAGTACACTATACATGTTGAGCTACAGTATGTGCCAAGTTAGAAATCCAACAACTTCAAAGCAAATAGATAGTGTTGAGCAAGATAAATGTGTCGAGTGATAATAGATGTTGAGTGACTTTAGGTGTCAAGTGAACTATATGTGCCAAGTCACAATTGGTGTTGAGCAATGAATAGATATTGAGCAATACAAAGTTACTATAGGAGTAGAGTAAGCCATAAATCCTATATGTGTTGAGCATCAGCAATTAGCAAGTGTCAAGTAAGACTGAATCAACATATGAGTTTTACCTTCACAAACTTAGATGTAAACCACTTTTCAAGATAAATCACAAAGGATATTAAAGATAAGATCAAATATTTTTCATTACCTATGTAATTAGCATGTAGCCAATTAGTAAAATGGAGAATGCATGCAACTAATAGGAAAATCCTAATGATTTGAGCAAGAAAATAAGATCATGGATTCATACCTAACCCTAAGTCTTCAAAGCCTTCATAAGGAGGATGAGACCCCACAATTATGTGTTTCTGAGGAGTTAAAGAGAGTGAATTGCATGATAGAGTGTTAGCAGGGGTGTCAAGACTTAGAGAGTTGATCAACATTGTAGAATTCAATTTTTCAAAATAGAGGATAAAAGTTTTGCATAGATATCAGATCAAAGAGGATCAGAGTAGAGTGAGTAGATCAAGAACCTAAAATTAGAAATAAAGGATTGTAAGCCATCATGTCATTACATTCTAATACTCTCTAGCAATTGTATTAGGAAGGAAAATCCTATGTTGATAGGTTAGCTTAACATTTATGTTGTTGAACCTTAAACAAGGTGAAAAATCCTTTGATAGGTAACACTTCAAGTAAGTATTTGTAAATCCTTTGAACAAGTCACTTTTAATAGAGTGTAAAGCCTTTAACAAGGTAGGCCTCTCATAGGGTAGACCATTGGAAGTGGTCAAACATATATTGCTATAGTGATAATTTTTGGGTGTCATCCCCACCCTAGTTTTACCTTCTCATTTTCAAGGGTTTCTAGATGACCAAAATCTGGTGTTATGTGTTTTGATGCATGTGTTTACTTTATGTTTATTTGATATGTTTACATGCATGCAATCAATTTTAGCTAAAAAAATTTATGGATAAAATGTGTTACCTCTGAGTCACCCTCCCCTTAGAAGTAATCTTCCTATTTGTATATTCCAACACATGTTACTAGTGGTTTTTCCCAAATTGGATTTCCACATTAAATCGCTGTGTTATGTGCATTGATCTTTCATGTTTTATTGTTGCATGTTAGTTTATCAATAACATGCAAGTTTGAGTGATTAGTTTAGATGCATGAATGTTTAAATGGATTCACTAAGCTGAGCAAAAAGTATGATTGGGACATTTGGACCTTGAATAATTGATCCCTTCCCCCTCCTCAGTTATTCTAAAGAGTTTCTAACAATTGGTATTAGATCCATCTACTGATTGAACTAGTTTGAAGGTACTAGAAGCATCAAGGTCAAGATGTTCAAGAGAGAAGTGCCCAAGCTCAATAGAAACAACTTTCATACCTGGAATAGTCTAATGAGATTGTCTCTTGGAGGAATATGCAGCCATGCACAATCTTTAATTATAGTGGAATATGTTGATCCAATTGCTATGTCTGCTACCAAAGATATGATGAAGAAGAAGGAGCATAATTAGGCAATGTTGGAGGTTGCCTCTACCCTCAGTTATTTAGAATTTGATGACATTAAGGGATGCAACACTACATACAAGATGTGGGAAGGCCTACAAACCATCTATGGAGGAGATAAAAATGTACAAAGAGCCAAGTTAGAGAGTCTTGGGGTAAGTTTGATGGCATGAGAATGGAGGAAGGTGAGAACATTTCTCAGTATGTTGCTAGAATAGAAGAAGTTGTGATTGCTCTAAAAGGTACAACTGGTCATATTGATGATGACACTATTCCAAGTAAAGTCTTAGGAACATTATTACCTATCTATATTATTAGAGTATCTATTATATAGGAATTGAGATGTATTCCATAGAAATATCTAACCCTTGAAGGTCTAGTAGGAAGACTGATTGCATTTGAGTTATCCAACTTTGACAACTACAATCCAAAAAGTCTTGAATCTTCTTTCAAGGCTAAGTTGTTGCTGAAAGATTCTAATGAAAAGAAGTAGAAAAAGAAGAGAAGGATAAAAAATGTGTCCAGTGATAGTGACATAGATGATGAAGATGTCAACCAATTAGAAGCACTACTAGTGAGAAGATTCCATAGAGGAAAAGGAAGATTTAAAGGTAAGTTGTCTATCATTTGTTTTAATTACAATGAAGTTGAACATATTGTTGCTAGGTGTCTAGAAAAGAGAAAATAATAAGGAAATGACAAATACAAAGGTAGAAGGAATGAAGACAACAAAGAGTACAAATACAAAGGCAAAAAGTGCTACATTGCAGAAGAAGATGATTTAGATGAAAATAATGATGAGGTAGTCTATGTTGCAATGAAGGATGAGTCTGATGAAGATGTGAAAAATACACTTGTAACGTGTGTGAACAAGAATGAAAAATGGATCATTGACAATGGATACTCACATCACATGAAATGAGATAAAAGTTGAAATAGTGTTAGATTTGGAAATGATGCCCCATGTCTAATAAAAGGTAAAGGTTCAATTAAGCTTACAGAAAAGATCTCATGTGATAATGCATATTATGTTGAAGGATTGAATTACAATTTGTTAAGTTTGTCACAGCTAAGCAATGTAGGTTGCAAAGTAGAGTTCAAAAATAAAACTGCCAAGATATATGACACGAATGAAAATATGATAGGAAAAGGAGACCAAACAAGAAGCAATCTCTTTTACCTAGATATAGAGGATGCTACCTATCTTATTGTAAAATTTTATGATGTGTGGCTATGGCATACAAGGCTATGCCATGTCAACTTTGATAACTTGATTAGTATCAGCAATAGGAAGAAAGTGAGAGGTTTTCCTAAATTGAAAAAGCCTAACAATGTAGTGTGCAAACAATGTCAGCTAGGCAAAATGACTAAGTCAAGTTTCAAAAGTAAAACCTATACCTCTAAAGAAGTGTTAGAGATTGTTAATACTAACTTATGTGGACCTATAGAAGTACAAAGTTACAAATGAGACAGATACATAATGTTGTTTGTAGATGAAAACTCTAGGATGATGATTGCCATGTTTTTAAAGTAAAACTCTAGTGCCTTTCAAATGTTTAAGTGGTTTCTAGGAAGGGTTGAAAAAGAAATAGGAAAGAGTCTTAAATGTTTAAGATTAGATAGAGGAGGAGAGTTTACATCAGGAGAATTTGAGATGTTCTTAATTACAAAGGAATCAAAAGACAAACTTTTGCACCAAGAATACTTCCACAAAATGAAATTGTTGAGAGAAGAAATAGATCAATAATAGATTGTGTAAGAACACTCATGATGGAGAAGAATGTTTCTCTAAAGTACTCGAGAGAGGCTGTAAGTATAGATGTCTATACCCAAAATCGAGTACAGATCAAGAAAGGTACAAATGCAACACCTTTTGAATTATGGTATGGTCACTCACCTAATGTGAAACATTTCAAAGTATTTGGTAGAAAGTGGTATATTCTTAAGAATACTAGAAATGGTAAATTTGATGCAAAAAGTGATGAAAGTATATTCCTTGGTTACTCCACAAGAAGCAAAGCATATAAGTGTTTGAATACTAACATGACAAAATTGTGGAAAGTGCAAATGTAAATTTTGATGAATGCATAGAAGTTCATGATGATGAACCCATCAAAAGATTAGAAGAATACAAATCATTTATATACTTCTATGAGAGAATGCCTACTAAGGAAATTGTTACCAATCAAGTGGAGATCTAGCAACAAGTTTTAGTAACTACTAAGTCACAACGAGTGAATGTTGAACAAATTTTAAGTACCAAGTTGGATTCAAATGCCAAGTTTCTAAATGAAGAAAATGCACATTCTGACTCTGAAGTTAGTACACATGATAGAGATGTTGAGTCACCTTAAAGAAACATGCATAGTGACTCTAAAGTTGAAAGATGAAATGTAGAAACAATGACTGAACCAAGATTATCCAGGTACGTCAAGGGACACCACCCTACTAAAAAAATCATTGGAAATAAGGATGCAAGGCCAATGAAAAGGAATAGATTAAGGAATGAATCATGCCTGTTGAGCTAGAAAGAACCCAAAATAGTGAGAGATGCACAACGAGATGATGATTGGTGCAAAGATATGGAAGAATAAATTGAGTAGATAGAGAAGGAAAAACCTTGGAGCTTAGTTCCAAGACCAACTAGAAAAAATATGATTAGAACCAAGTGGGTGTTTTGAAACAAGCTAGATGAAAATGGTGAGATCGCAAGAAAAAAAAAAGCCAAACTAGTTTGTAAAGGATATGCCCAAGAAGAAGGAATAGAATATGGGGAAACATTTGTCCCTATTGCAAGGATGGAAGAAGTAAGAAAACTACTTGTATATGCTACCTACAAAGGATTCAAAGTCTACAAGATGGATGTTAAATCTTCATTTCTGAATGGTATATTAGAAGAAAAAGTCTACATAGAATAACCAAAAGGATTTATGGATGACAAAAAAAAGGATATGGTATGTAAACTACATAAAGTGTTTTATGTCTTGAAACAATTACCAAGAGCACGGTATGAAAGGCTTCACAAGTATCTAGTGAAGATTGGATTTGGGAGAACTGATGATAACAACAATTTGTACATCAAAATAGAAAAATGTAAAGACATACTATTATCTAAAATCTTTATTGATGACATAATATTTGGAGAAAAAGATGTTCTATGCAAGGATTTCCCTAATCAAATGAAGCATGAGTTTGAAATGTCAATGTTTGGTGAAATCAAATTCTTTGTTGGCCTAAAAGTTTATCAACTGAAGTATGGAATATTTGTTACCCAATAAAAGTACACTAAGGAGATACTAAAAGAAATTGTATTAGAAGATTCAAAACATGGTAGTACACCTATGATTATAGGAAATTAGGTATCAAAGAATGATGAGTCAGCTGAAGTAAATCAAACACTATATAGGTCAATGATTGGTAAGTTAAAATATGTTGTTCATAGAAGACCTGATATTGCATTGTTTGTTGGAATAGTCGTAAGAATTGTTGTAAACCCAAGAGAAAATCATCTTATGGTAGTGAAAAGAATAATGAGGTACTTAAAAGAAATAGAGGACTTTGTCCTATACTATCAGAAGAATGAAAAAATTGAATTAAGAGCCTACACTAATGCTGATTGGGGAGGAAATATAGATGATAGGAAAAGAACCAGTGGAGGAGCACTCTTTTTAGGTAGAAGACTAGTTACTTGGACTAGTAAAAATAAAACTTGTACCTCACAATCCATAGCTGAAGCTGAATATGTTGTAGTTGCCATAAACTATACTAATATTGTATGGATTAGGCATCTACTAAAAGATAT
The DNA here is from genome assembly GCA_028749045.1 of Cupressus sempervirens. NCBI lineage: Eukaryota > Viridiplantae > Streptophyta > Pinopsida > Cupressales > Cupressaceae > Cupressus > Cupressus sempervirens. The sequence goes on from CM053789.1 coordinate 63,469,082, forward strand.
CAAGGAAGAGATAACAGAACCTGTGATACTTTATTGTGATAATACCAGTTCCATCAACATATCAAAGAATCAAGTGATGCATGCCAAAACAAAGCATATTGTAATTAAGTATCATTATGTAAGAGAGCTAGTGGAATAAAAATAACTAAAGATGGAGTATGTCAATTCAAAGGAAAAAATTGCTAACATCTTCACAAAACCATTACCTAAAGATGCATATGAATATCTTAGAGGTAAGTTAGAAGCAATAGCCCTATCTAAGTTTGTTTAAGTAATAGCAAGACCACCCTACATCAAATAGTTTGATTGTTGAATGTCATAAATTGATGTAGAGTTTCTTACTTTAGGTTTTTCCTAAAGTAATCAAAGTCCTAAAAATTCCAAATTAGTCACAAGAAAGGTGATAGAGGGAGAAATTGGAGCTATTACAAATTTCATATCTGCATGTTAAGATGCTAAAGTGTTATGTCTTTGGCATTGTTGTCAAAGAGGGAGAAATAGTAGAAACTGATCAAATTTGAAGGATCAAAAGAAAAAGAGAAGAGAGAGAAATAGTAGAAAAGAAAGAGAAGGAGAAATAACAACTAAGAGGGAGATGCAACACAATATAGAAGATCAAATAGATCAAAGAGGGAGAAAATAGATAGTGTATCAGAAAAGGAGATGATTACTCTAATCTATCTTGTAAGAGGGAGCTATTAGAAAATGCTTTATCAAAGGGAGTCATAAGAAGTTGGAAACTGCTAATAGAAAGAATAATTTTAAATACAAGGTTTCTTTTTGGCCTTTCCCTTACTATTTTAACCTAGTCAATTTTGATTAAACAAAATTCTTTATCATTTAGGTGACTTGGTTGATCAATTCAGTTTACCATCAATGCCAAAGAGGGAGATTGTTAAAATTTGATTGAAAAGATCATTGTTAAGAAAGGGAGATTGTTGAAGAAGAATGTTTCAATCATTTTTTTGTCACTAATGTCAAACCTGATATTTGCTGGAGATATGATTGCTTATAAGATTCAAGTATTATCACTTAGTTGATTAATGAAGAGGATTTAATCAATAAGATGTAACAACAACACCTAAGGGAAATATTGAGTTATGATTATTTAATGAAGTACAAGGACCAGTTAACACAATGGTGAAATAATATATTGATAATATACTTGAAGAAACAAAGTTTGGCTACACTTAGAAACTTTAGAAGAATAGGAAATACTAAGACTGTCTGCAAAGCTTGACCACGATTGATAGTCGGTGTCGAGCAAAGTTAGTTCATGCCAAGTAGAATATCAGTTGGTTCCAAGAAAAAGAAAATTCTAGTGTATGCCAAGTAACATAGTTAGTGCCAACCAAAATGGAATGGGTGACAAGCATTAGTAAATTTTAGTTGATGCCGAGTGAAAACACAATAGGTGCGGAGCAACAAAATATGTGTTAAGCATCATAAGGATAATAGTGCTAAGCTACTACATTATTTGAAAAGTCAAAGATTTTCCAAATATGAGTCGACAAGTTTCTTATCTTGAATTTTGTGAACCAGGTGGAAGATAACAATGATGACTTGATGGTATAGAATTTGAGGTTAACCATTTTAAGGAAATTTCAAATGTATTCTAGGGGAAACTTCAAGAAGAAAAAAGATAAGGGGTAAATACATATTATCCTACCTAATCCATCCAAACCCTACTTTGGACAATGGAAAATATATTAGGAAAAGTATTATAATTTCCTACTTAAGGAATGACTAGTCATGAAGCAAAGAGTTGGAATGTGTAGTGTCAAGGAGAAGATATTGAGAAGGTCAAAAAAGATGAAGAAAGAATAGAGAACAGAGACTCGGCTTCATCAAGTGACCACAAGAGTGACTACATTAGCACAACAAGCAAGAAGGCATAAGGAGAAAGAAGCTTGAAGAGTGAACAAGATGTCAAAGTTGCAAAGAGTGAAAGCCAAGTAGAACTAAGAATTTAATTGAGATCTATAATCCATAAGATATGTTGTAAGTTGTATCAAATAAAAAGCCCTTATTGTTACTCTCTAGCAATTGTATTAGTTAGTGTAAAATGCTTTGGACTAAGGTTGACATAACATCCATTAGAAAATACTTTAACAAGGTGCACCTAAAGTCCTTTAACCAAGCTCACTTTTAATAGGGTGATTGAAATCCATTAACTAGGTCACACTTAACAGTGTGTGTTGTAACCTTTAATAGGGTTGGCCTTTCACATGGCATCACTTTAGAAGAGTGGGAAAGAAGTAGCATGTTTCTGGTGGTTTTTTCCAAATTGGGTTTCCACGTTAAATACTTTTGTTATGTGCATTGATCTTTCATGTCTTATTGTTGCATGTTAGTTTATCAATAAATTGCAAGTTTGAGTGATTAGCTTGGATGCATGAATGTTTAAATGGGTTCACTAAGCTGAGTAAAAAGTATGACTAGGGCATCTAGATCTTGAATAACTAATTCAACCCCCCCAAGTTATTCTAAAGAATTTCTAACAATTGCTATTAGAGCCATCTATTGATTGAACTAGTTTGAAGGTACTAGAAGCATAAAGATCAAGATGTCCAAGAGAGAAGTTCCTCAGCTCAATAGAGACAACATACCTACATGGAAAAGTCTAATGATATTGCATCTTGGAGGAATAGGTGACCATGCACAATCTCCAATTATAGTGGAAAATGTTGATCTAGTTTGAGTTCTTACTACCAAAGATATAAAGAAGAAGAAGGAACACAATTAGGTAATGTTGGAGATTGCCTTTGCCCTCAGTTTTGAAAAATTTGGGAAGGTCTACAAACCATCTATGGAGGAGATAAAAATGTAAAAAGAGACAAGTTAGAGAGCCTTAGGGGTAAGTTTGACAACATGAGAATGGAGGAAGGTGAGAACATTGCTTAGTATGTTGCTACAATTAAAGAAGTTGTGAGTGCTATAAAAGGTGCAACTAATCATATCGATGATGATACTATTCTAAGTAAAGTCTTAAGAACATTATTACCTATCTATGCTATTAGAGTATCTACTATATAGGAATTGAGATGCATTCTAGGGAACAATGTGACCTTGAAGGTCTAGTAGGAAGACTCATTGCATTTGAGTTATCCAACTTTGACAACTACAAGATAGAAAGTCTTGAATTTTCTTTCAAGGCTAAGTTACTATTGAAAGATTCTGATGCAAAGAAGTAGAGGAAGAAGAGAAGGATAAAACATGTGTCCAGTGATAGTGACACTAATGAGGAAGATGTCAACCAATTAGAAGTGCTACTAGTGAGAAGATTCCATAGAGGAAAAGGAAAATTTAAAGGCAACTGCTCAACACACACTAAAATTTGTCCAAAGGACTTGGTAGCAACTTTAGAACTTGGTAGTAATTGAAATGTCTGGTTAATACTATTAACTATACAATAAGCTTGATAGATACTTACCATTTGAATAAGTATATGTCACTAATAATAAACTTGACTCATTTTTCAACAATCTCTGCCTTTGGCATTAGTGAAAAAAAAATTATTAGCCAAAAGTAAATTCCAAAAGTTTCCTAAATACTTTTATCCATCACCTTGTGATTCTTAGCTCAGTACAATATACTATTTTTGAGATTTTTCAAAATTGGTTTTGTAAGATATATATATGTACATGGTAAGGCTCCTTCATAATGTAATATATAGTATACTATACATTTGAGTACATCATATACTTGTTCTACATTCTTATTACACATCTTTCTCCCCCATTGTTTTTACAACTTATTCATCTGTCTCCCACTTTACACAACTATACATCTTTCTCCCCATTTTTGACATTAATACCAAAGATTTATTCTATATAATTATAAATTAATTCCGAAATGAGATAAGAAGTATAAATGTACCTTGAGAATGATTTCCAAGGTCTTGTCCCAATTGTCTTGTAAGACCTACCATGTATGTAGTGCAATTTGTACTTTTGCTAACAACTCAATCATGTGGTCTACTATGGAGAAATTACTGTCATGGATGAGGGTTTTTGCATGAGAAATATAATTTTGTAGTGCATGCATGTTAGGGAGAACCATATTTTGAATATCTACCAATGTAGATCTGATTCTTTACTTCTTCTCTAAGAAATTCTACATATATATCTGTCAAAAATCTTATTTTATTGAAATGAGCAGAGCTTGAAGTAGGGTCAAGCTGCAACTATTGAGTACTTGCCTTGAGATCTCCATCAATCTTGGACAATTTTTCCTTTATTTCCTTGGTAAAATTTGAAACATCACATAACTGATGAAAAAGTGATGATACATTAGTACAAGATGTTTCCAAAAGGCCCAAAATTATAGAGAGTTCTACTTGATAAATAGCAATCTATTGAGCAATGTGCTCTAACACTTTATTTTAAAATTTCTTTTCTACCTATTTCAATAAATTTTCCTATACATCTATATGTTTGTTGAACTTTTGGACCACCTCTACCAACTGATGCAAAATTGGTTGAGAAGAATCAACCTCTATGCCTATAGCCTCTACCAAAATTTTCTCGACATCCTCAATGATTTTGAATTCTTTGTCCCTTTCCTCTCTTAGCCTCTATTGCTTGGCTTTCTTTCGGAGAAGTTCACCAAATGTCTACATTTTATCAAGATTGAGCTTGCAAATGTCCCAATTTGGGATTAAAATGTCTCAAAAACTTTGTGCTCAATTGAGACTTAGTCTCAACTATCCTTGCACTTATTTCTTGCTTACTAGGGATTGTAACAAGAGTAGACATAATAGGACTAGTTGCAAAAGTTGATATTGCACTTATTGTAGAAATGCTAGTAGAAGTACCTAAAGTATCCAAAATTGAAGTGTCCAAAATTAATGTGTTCAAAATTTTTGTGCCCAACTTGGTAGAAGAGGGATGAGTCTATAGATTAGTAGATGAAGTGTAGGTCATTTTGGTCAATGATGTGCTAAGCTAAACTAGTGCAAAGATTGATTGGATGTTTGTGTTGTCAATGGTAGTCACAATCAATCCTATTGAGGTTATCTTTATGCTTGATCTTGTCACTTATTTTCTTAGAGAGTGAGGAAGTGAGGCAATAACTACAACAATAATCTTAACTAGATCAGCTTCCTCATCATCTTATGTTCCTTCCTTTGTAGCCTCTTGCTCTTTATACTCTTCATAGTCAATAATATCAAAATGTGTTGTCTCTTCATCATTACCTTCTTCATCCTTTTATTGATCATCATCATTTACATTATCAGGAAAGTCACTCGATTTATGAAGAAGATAGACATTTTTCTATGTATTTGTTGCATTCCTTACAACATGCTCAATTTCTTTCATTAGAACTAGACAAGTGTTGAATTTTAGAGTTAATTTCTCCTCATTTTTATTTAGATATTTGTTAATATCCTTATCTATTATTCTTTGTACAAGCTACCTCAAGGTTTTCCCATAAATGTCTTTTATAGTTTGCATGGAAAATTCCCATCTTGGCATAATCTTCTTCATCGAAACATTATGAATCTAAGAAGGTAGTTAAGTGAGTATTTCCACTTACCCATTTTGTCCATCATCAAATCTTCTATCTTATTCTACTCTTCACTAGTCCTAGTCTCATACTTTAATGCTTTAAATTTTTTTATACTATCCTCTACTTCTAGTTCTTTCAATCTATCTTGGAAGATGGGTGGAGGTTTCTGGATATAATGTGTCCTCTTTCCTTTTCATCTTTCTTCCTTGATATCCTAGTAAACACTACAGTAGATGGCTTGGTAGGCTTGGTAATGATTACCTTTGCCTTTTTCTATAGGGGTTCCTTTGATGCAACACAAGGTAGGAGAATCCCTAGAGGAGATTTCCTAACTCCTAGCTATACAACTACGTAGCAGAATCACAACACCAAGAAGCAATAACACAAGATCTAATATCAAATCACAACTCTTTATTTATAAAATAATTGTTACATGTAATATGTTAGGCTATAAGGCCTTCTCAGTTATGGCCAAATACAATAGCAATTACAATAATATTTTTTCAAGATCCCTTAAGATCCAATCCAAACCCAGCTAGTCTAGATCCAACTCTAGTAGAAACCCACAAGGAAGATCTCAATTTTTTCTCACAAGCCCACCATGAAATCCCCTTGTTTTCCAAGCTGTAGCTACTAGCTCTTCTCCAAATTTTCTCTTCAATCTCCTCCACTTCTCCATTATGAATGATCCCTAACTAAAGACTTCCCCACAACCCCTATTTATACCAACCTAAGGCACCAGTCATCCCAGAACACAAATTAAATACAAATACATAAATTAAATGCCACAAGTTAGCCAACAAAAATAATTAAGCACCCAAAATTGATGTCTAAGTAAAATCACAATATCTCCTAGCTCTAAAAGAGTTAGAACTAGTGCTTCAAACCAAAGGTAGAAATCTATGTCTACTTCAATCCTTAAAATTTTCATCTTCTAAATTATTATGGAAAATTAGTTATGGGACCTGCAATAGGCACCAAATTACTAAGCAAGTCTAAGCTCCTCCTAGACCATGTTGAGAAACCAAAGACAATGTCAAGCTCCATAGATCATGCCAAGCTCCAAGATCATGCTGAGATCCATAGACCATGTAGAGCTTTGAGACCATGCCAAGTTCCATAGACCATGTTGAGCTCCAAGACCATATTGAGCTCGATAGACCATGTCGAGCTCCATAAACCATGCCAAGCTCCATGACCATGCTAAGCTCCATAGACCATGCCAAGTTCCCAGACCATGTAGAGCTCCCAATATATGTCAAGCACCAAAACCTACCAAGCTCCACAACAAGTAACCAAAATCCCTCCACACATGTAGGATTTCAAGAAAACCCAAGATGCTCCTACATCATCCTCTTCCTTTGATTCTTCTTCATCCTCTACCTCTTCATCCTCACCTTTTTCCCTTAGTCAATAAAAGAGTAGAACTTATTTTCAGCTTGGCAATTATTTTCTTACCTTTGTTTACTGGTTGAGGGATTTGATCTCTAGTTCTATCTTTTCTTTTTCTTCATCATAGGTGCCAAAATATGTTGCCTTGGGATCAACTAGTTCATTTACAAGTGCCTCGATAATATCTTTAGTTTCATCAGTATTAACATCATATCCAAGAGAGTTCACCCATGTAATTCTAGGCATGACTGCCTAAATGTATACCTTATCACTATCTACCATGAAACATACATCATCCTTGTAATATTTAATTAACTTCTGATGGATTCTGAGTCTATTATTCATTTTCTCCTTAAATGCATCAAAATAGTTATCCATGATACTAGTATAATTCACTCCCATCTCAGCAATGTACTCATTGATCTGGTAAAGTATTGGCACATCTTTTCTCAATACAATAGTACCTTTTGAAGAAAAGAATTTTTGAAAATAAAAGAATAAACATGTCAATAGGGAGCCAAACTTACATGGGTTATTCTTTGATGTTCTAATGCTCTCCATGTTCTTATTGAATTGAATCAATAGTAGCTCGACAAGGTCAACAGAAAGATTATTCTTGACTACCTTGTATGCTAGGTCAACTAATTCACATGACACATTATTTAACCTACTTGAACTATAAATATTGTGTGTAATAACATGGATTATGAACTTCAATTCCATTTCAATGACACTACTAATCTTCATGCCTCTACTATCCCATCTTCTAGGATTTTCTTTTCAAGTTTAGCCTATACTAGGGTTTTTGGTCATTTTAGCTTTGGCCGAAATTGGGAGACCCTTGATTCTATGAATCATCTTCTTAGTGATCAAAATTGGCTGCTCCAATCATAACTATCCATTGTGCACTCAACTAAGAATAAGCCTAATCCATTTTACTTGGAAATCGTGAGGCATGTGAGGGATATGTGTTAATCCTTTGGTCTCTAGGTGTTAATGCTCAAGTTTCAAAATGCCATTTACACACCACTTTTCTAGGGATTTTTCCATTTCCAAAGTACCAATATCTCAAATCATGGACTTGAAATGAGAACAAATGTCATTAATTAATAGTACCTTTGGAGGGATTCGTGACTATGCACCACTTGGATCTAGGGTTTTAGTGACTATAGGGGTGAGATTGAAGTCTAATGCTTTCCATTCTACACCACAAACCAACATATCTGATCCTCTTTTTTCCTTGTAGCACTTTCCATTGAATTTTCCTTTTCCATTCTTCCAACATTTGTTTGATATATGACCTACCTTACTAGAGTGATTGCTAGTACGTCATTGAATCTTTTAAGCTCCTTGTTTGGAAGATTCACCTTTTTCTTTATATCCAATTCTTGCTTTTCCTTTTTGTCTATAGATATTTTTCTCATTCAACTAATTCATGTCTACTTGGTATTTCATAATTCTTTCATTGATTTGTCTTTCAGAGTTTAGATCATTTTGTAATCTTTCATTCTCATATATGAGGTTAATGATTTCTTCATTTGCATTAGTGAGCTGATTAATGAAGTCAATTTGCTGAAGTGATAGATGTGTAATCTCATTATATTTTCATTCTATTTTAGTTTCTATCTTGTTATTTTCTTCCATGACTTCACATAGCCTGACTGACTAAATTTCTTCCTCTCTTCTTAGTTTTCTCACTTCTTCTTGCAATGAACCATTCTTTTCCAAGAGTTATTTGATTTCTTCATTTGCTTCATTTAAGCTACTTGATGGATCAAAGTCTTCAATTCTTTCTTCAATGTAGAGATGATCATTCATTTGAATTGCAAGATCTTTTCTTCTTTTTAAGGATTGAGAGAGTTTCTCTTTTCCTTTCTTGAGTTGTTCAATAGCCATTTCGAAATCCCTCTTCTCATTGTCAATAGCTTTATCAAGTCTAAATATCTCCATGGTCTTTAATCTTTTGCTCAAGCTATTAAAATTTCTCTAAGAACCAAAATTCTCTTATATCAATTGTTGGAAATATTATCAAAGGCTAAGTTATTGGGGGGGTGAATTAGTAACTCTAAAACTTTTATATTTGATTATCCAATTTAAAGCTTTGCATATATTTTTATCTAATTGCATGTATAAGAAACTAAAAACATAAAAGCATAAACACCACTTTGACACATAGATTTGGTGACCCAGAAACCTTCCAAATAGAAAGTAAAACTAGGGTGGGGATGATACATACAAACTTTAGTACTGGAGTATAAATTTGGCCTATTAAGGCTTAATTGATCACTTCTAATGATTTTCTCTATTAGGAGCAATAAGGACTGCTAGGTCCACCTTGTTAAAGGATTTACAAAAATATAATGAAGTATGCACTTGGTAAAGATATTTGCATAAGACTATTAGGTCTACCTTGCTAAAGGATTTGACTGATCCACCTATTAGGATGAAGCAGTGGTTCATCTCTAATCTGTAACTTGGTTTTTTGAATGAGATTCCTTTATATTCAAATCACCTTGCTATGATAGATATATCTTTGCTACTCCTTATACTACTGTAGCCTTTGTAATTCTCTCTTTCTACTCTTCTCTAATTACAATTGATTACATTGCATTTTTTTTACACTTGGATATGATACAATTCATTACATATATACCAATCCAATTATACCATTACAGAATGGGCCACAAGACAAGTTTATACAAATATGACAAAGTCAGCTTAAATTTTGACACTTGAGTTTTGAAGACTAACTTGATGAGGTTCTGATACTCAGCATCTGTTGTCAATGCTTGACATCATCATGCACTTAGTAGATGTAGAAGCTCATTCCATGCTAATTATTTAAAAGTAGTCTTGAACTCGATCTACACTTATGACTCAGTGAATACTGTGAAACTTAGCATATAAACTGTATCACATGATTCACATTGAGTAGCTTGGTTAATACTGGACTAGTATCACATCAGCTACAAACTTGGTAAGCGTTGCACAACTCGATCTACACTGCTAAACTTTGCATACATTGAGATGCATGATTTACACTACTGATCTTTACACTAGCTATAACTACTTGACACACATTGAAACTTGTCCAAAGGACTTAGTAGTAACTATAGATCTCAATGAAATGCTTGGTTAACACTGTTAACTGTACAATAATCTTGGTAGATACTTATAGTCTGAATTAGTGTATGTCACTAATAAAAAACTTGACTGATATATCAACACATTATTTTTAAAAAATAAGGCATGGATGGCAATTTCTATTTAAAACATAATTTTAAACAATTTAATTGTTGTATTATTCAGCCATGATCGGGAAGGTATGATATTTAAGAATCCACAAAATATGTAGGTCCTTAGCTAAAAGAGATTTGAGAATTCCTTGTCATAAAAAAGTTAATTTTGCAACATTTGCAGTGTATGTGCCCATTTTGAGTGTTGTAATCTTCTTGAATGCCATGGTATTTCCATTAGAGCCTTTCTTATGATTGCCTCTCTCACTAGCTGCTTTAGAACCTAGTTTATCTTCCTTGTAGGATTTTACTTTGGTGCTCCTCTATCTAGCTTTAAAAAAATAGGAGAGTATAAACTTATCTATATTAAGTTTAGAATTGATAAACATAACTAGATCTTTAGTTTTGGATAAAACAATATTAGCATTAGATAATTATAAGAAGATTCTCTACCCCTTTCATGTTATTTTCTTTTTCCTTGTTTGCATTTTTTTTGGATTAGGTTTATGCAATAAATTCTTATATGATGCAAAATAAAATTTATTATTAAAAGTGGTATTAATAATCTTGCATCATAGTGCATTTTATTATTGTATCAACAATGCACTCATAGTCTACAATAATTGGAACACTCACTTCATGTGAACTAATTGAATGATAGGACGGGGTGAATGCCATAGTATATTGCATATGGTAAGTAAAATAAGAGTTTTTTTTTACTAAAAGAGGGGTAAAAAGATTATTGAATACCAAAGAGAACAAAACAACAAATGATACAAAGATCACTAAAGAACTTTATCCTAGTCCACAAGTTGAGTTAGCAAGTTGAGCCAACTTTTGAGATAAATAAGGGGGGAGCATTCTATGATCAATAGAGTATAGTAAGAGTTCAATATTGTGTAAAATATTTAATGTTTTTTTTCATAGAAAATGATCAAACTAACTTTTTGTAATAGGTTATTTTATTTTCCATAAAGTTATCTCTAATTGCTAAGATAGGTTGCTTTTGGCCAACTTCTGCCAAATTTACTAACTTTGTAGTTTTTTTGAAACATAAAAAATTACAAATATTATAGCTTTCACTTTTACTTTTACTATATAAACCTAAATCTTTAGTGAGTTTTTTTCTATTTAAATAATTATTGCAATTCCTCATACTTCTCATTTCTTTTTTAAGACAAGACTATAGCTCTACAGAGCTCTTGTTTTAAAATATATCTTTGGTATGCCTTTTTTTTTAATATAATTATTTTTTTGCACAAATAAATAAATGTGACAATTTTTTGGCTAGATAGAAATGATAGCTAGGATAATGATTACATATGTATACCTCAAGTTATAATATGATTTGAAAAAGAATATTTGGACAACTATATTTAAATTAGAATGCATCCAAATACTAAGAAAATATAAAAGCAAGAGGATTTTTGGGAAACTCTCTACAACTTTATACATGAAATATAATAAATCCAAAACACTAACAAACAAAAATGGCAAAAGAGTCATCCAGGATGAAATGTTGAAAGAATCTCTAAAACACAAAATTTATTAAATAATTACAATATTAGATATCAATTTAGATTAATTTCTCATCACCTAAAATATAATTCTAATATGTTTCCTTTGGCAAGTGACAAACTGTCAAAGGGATGGCATCCCATGTTGATGAATCTTTTAGTAGTCCAATTTGGAGTAACAATTTTGTTGTTGTAGATAGTGTGGAGGAGCTTGTAGGTAAGAACTTCAATGAGATTGCTCAAAGATATATAAGATCAAAAGAAGAGAGGCCATCTTCAATACCAATTCCTTATGTCTTGAAAGTCCCTATAATTGACATGAAAAAAATTCTCTTGCCTTTTGATAATAAAGAAAGATATCTAAGGAGATGGACATTCTTTCAAAGGCCTCCATAAACTAGGGTTTGTTTCAGGTATCATGAAATTCATTCAGAATACATAGTTAAAAGCCACATAGATTTTTGATAATTGGATTTGTTAGTTTTGCTAAAGATGTAGTACTGATTCTTAGGTTGTGAAACATGGAATTCTACATTCTTTGATAGATCAGATAAGAGGAGTGGCTAATGAGTTCTTTAGCCTTTCCTTAGAAGAGAAAAAAAAGTATGCCCCACAAGGAGGAGATATTCAAGGCTATGGTAATGTGTTTGTGCTTGATGAAGATCAAAAGTTGGACTAGGGTAACTTGATGGGTTTGGCACTTATGCCTCAAAATCTCATCAACTTAACTCTTTGGCCAATCACACCATCAAACTTTAGGTACTGGGTTCATACACTCACTTAAGAAGGTGGTAGTTTGGTGGCTTTCAAAATTATATAGTTACCATGAATTCTAGTTACAATCAATTTTATTGGGGTCTATTTATATTGCTTTGTTAGGCCTTTATATTAAGATCAGTCAGCCAATTCATCTAGATATGCTTAGTCTCTAAGCTAGGTTAAGTCAAACAATGGCTTAATCCTATCCTTGGCCCCAATCTTAAGATGGGTTTGAGCCCCATGCCAATCAGACCATTAGTGCACCTTTGCAACACTAAGCCAAGACCATGCTTGTAGGAAATGATTTTGCATTTTAAATTCTCATTTTTTAATTAATAGTTTTCATCACTACCTAATGCATTTTTTTATAATAATTAACATAAAATGTTTTAAATAATTCTTTGAATTACCATCTAATGATATTTTATTTGGGATTATATAAATATACTATAGAATGTTATCAATCAAGTGGTAAGCATGGCTCAAATCATTCTTAATTAATTCATTAGAATTATTTTGAAGAAGGGTTTGGAGAGGATCCAATGATGATGGAAATAATGAGTTTATAACCACATTATCCTAAACTTGATCTAATTTGAAGGTCAAGGCATCATTCAAAATAAGGTGTCCTAAGTTCCTAACACTTTTTCTTCAAAATGAAGAAAACAAAAGGCCTGCACGTTTAAAAGAATAATAAATAAATTTTTATCCAACCCATTTCTCATGCACTTGTTGGTAATACTTGTGATCTAACAGAGGTAAATGGTATGTAAGCTTTGATATTGGTCACACCACTTAAGTGGAAAGAATGGCTTAAATGATTCTTGATCTATTCACTTAAATGATGTTACAGTTGAGGAGTGATTATTTAAAAGAAAAGTTTGGATGATAATTTATAATATAATTTTTTTATTAATAATTTGAACCTCCAACTAATGAGTTTTTAATATGTGGTTTAGGTGTATATTACAGAGTTATACTATTTAGGTTGAAAGGGTGGCTCAAATGATCCTTAGTCTATTTGTAGAAAACTTAAAATTAAAAAGTGATTATTTTGAACAAATGTTTGGGGATGATCAAATGATGACAGTGAGCACACAAAAACAACAATATGTGACTAAGAAAACCACTAAAATATGTATATGTCTAACAAAAATCAGTAACATGACTAATAATAGTTAATATCTAGTCATTGATAACACTAATAAATTTACTACTAAATGATTTTAGTCACTTATTTGATCATTGACTTTGACCATCAATTTAGTCACTTATTTAGTGGTATATTTAATTACATATTTTGCCGTGTATTTGATGGTTGATTAAGTCACATATTTAGTGATATATTTAGTAGGATATTTAATCACATGTTTAGTAGCATATTTAGTCACATATTTGGCACATATTTGATAGTGTATTTAGTAGCATATGCAATAGTATATTTGGTCACATATTTAGTAAGATATTCAATAGCATATTTAGTCACATATTTGGTAGGTCTACTTGGTCATAATAAGACACAATGAAATTGAACCACCATCCTCTTGCTTGTAAAGAAACTACTCTTCTATTGAGCTAGCACCCTTTAAATAATACATAATAAATTATTATTTGTTTCATTTCATTCTCAATATAGCACCCAAAATGGTTATGGACCTATATGTCTTGAAATGGAGGTAACAATGTAACATCCAATCAAGTTGATAGTTTAAAGGCTCTTTTTATTTCAAAAGAATAATTCAATTTTGTCAAGCTTAAATCAGTGAAAGGAAAAGGGAACTAGGGTAATGGATTTTAAATTTAATAATGGTGTCCAACTTGTTATTAACAATGTAGAAGTGCATGTAGTGACTAGAAGATTGCTTCAAGTGTGTCATCCAAAAATACAATTTGTACTAGATATAGTGTCATTTCCTTAATGACACTTTGCACTTGCCATTGGCATGACACTCCACTAATAGATGAAACGCCACTAGTCATAAATAGATGAGCTAGAAAAATCACACACTAAAATCTTCATAATCCATACCATCCATGTAACTATCAATACAAGAATGTTTGTGTGTGCCTCATTTTTATGGTCAACCACCTCTTACAATTTCTAAAAACTTATCCATTAGCACTAATAATACAATGAGAATATTTACAGCATAGTAAATAATGCAATTGAATAATAATCTCAGTGCACACAAATAACAATTTCTAAAAACTTGAATGTAAAACTAAAATAAAGTGGGACTATTTTTTAGTACTAAATAATGGAAAAAAATGATGTTCTTAGTGCACTAGCTTCTTCAAAATGAGCTAAGATCATTCACAAAATAAAGTACTAGGCTCTATAAAGTCTGCAACAACAAATAGTCTAGAGCTAGACAAGGATAAAAATCTCAAAAACTATGTCATTTAATCCCAAAAGCAGAGTTCTTGCAAAACATTATCCAAAAAATTTAGTTGATAAGTGTATACTGAAAAATATGCAACTAAATCCCAATAAAACATAACATAAGAATAGAAATCATGAAGTCAAGTAGGAAATGATCTAGTAGTGTAGCAGAGCAATTTCCATGTTGATGATGGTTTCAAGATGTATTGGCCTTGCTTTAGAAGATGGTGAATCAATAATAGTGCAGGCTACAATAGTAAAGGTTGGATGGCTGTGAGTTCTGACAAAGTTTAGTTTCTTAGGTAAAGCTTATAAGTCTTGGGTGTATTTTAATTTTCCCATGTTGCATTCCCCACATGACTAGGAAAAAAGGTAGCATGAGTTATTAATAGTTTATCATGTTTAGAAAACAAAAATGCATTAAGTACCTATTGTTGTTGTTGTTGAAAATTTTGTGAACCACCCCTCCTTCCACCTATTCTTTTTCCTTGTTGGATTTTCCTCTATAATTGAAATAGTAGCATAAAATTTTGCATCTATGCCACTTTAGGGTGAATTTTAGGTAGCAACTATTGTTGATGAAAAAAAACTGCAAGCTGCAAGGAATTACAAGAATTAGGGAATTTCTAGCCAAATTAACTCCATGTGAATCGAAATTAAAGTACTACCCATCTAATTTACAAACCTACAGAGGAATTAGGCCATGATGACCATGACCATAGAACAATATTTTTGTGGCAAGCCTTGGAGCACCAGGTTGATATGGTGATAAAGTAGTCAGTATTGTAGGAGTAACTCCAATAGGAGCTCTCATCTAAGAAAACTAAGCCTAGCACAATAATAGATCAAGAATTTACATTGTTTGCAAGTAGTTGAATCTTCTGTGCATATAACAAATCAATATGGGAATCTTGAATTTCCTACCACAAGAACTTTACATACTTGCAGTCTCACCCTTCTCTCTCGTTTTCATTGAGCCAATGTAATATAAAGAGGTTTTATTCCAACCATTTTTCCACTCATCTTAGCAACCTACAATTCATGACAAATACATCATATTCAAAACCATGCCATGCTCCAATGGGTAGCACACAAGAAAAACTAGTTATATACTATTAATTCAAACAAAACATCTAACATGATAATAAATAACATCTTACAACACACATGGCTTCTTCTAGAGAAGAAAAATCCACAAACCCAAATCCCCTACTCTAACCTTTGAGGTCCCTCAACTTAAAAATAGTGGCATGATGTTAAGAAATTAAATACACAAATAAGAACAATGTTTTTCCATGAGAAGCTATAGGAGCTG
The DNA here is from genome assembly GCA_028749045.1 of Cupressus sempervirens. Classification (NCBI taxonomy): domain Eukaryota; kingdom Viridiplantae; phylum Streptophyta; class Pinopsida; order Cupressales; family Cupressaceae; genus Cupressus; species Cupressus sempervirens. Next base: position 63,485,195 of record CM053789.1, read on the forward strand.
AATTTAACAACAATGTAATCCACAAGAAAAAATAATAAAATGAGTAGAACCTTAACAATATCATAGTCATGAGAAGGCATACCTTGCAAGATGTTATGGTGCCATATTTTGAAAATATTTCCATTAGCTTTTCATCATCAATGGAATCATCTAGATTTTTCAAATACAAATTAGCACCCTAAAAAATTTCCATTTTTACCTTCCTCTCTTGTTCAAACTTGGTTTTAAATTATACCTCCCTTTCATCCTTTTTCTATGCCCTTCCAACATTCCATTCCTTATCATCATTAAAAAAAAATTCAACTTAAAATGTCAATAACATTAATTTCATTTTAAAAATTAACAAATCCAAAGCCTTCAGATTTTCCATCCACATCCGTCATAATAAGTGCAGTAGTGATGGGGCCAAATTTACTAAAAGAATATACTTAAATTTTAAAACAAGGAATGGTAGAGTTCCATAAGGATATACCCTTATCATCTGCCATATTTGTTCAAGGAAAGGAACATATATTGACTCCATTTTAATTTAATGTTGAACCAAACTAATAAATTGGTAATTACCAAATATTTTTGTATTTTTGTTTTTAGGGTGTTGTGTAACTAAGATTAACTTGTTATGAACTTACATTTTACATTTTAACATGCAGTCCTATCCTTAGGCTATAATATCTACTCAAGTAATGTTTTTTCCATATGGGGAATAAGAAAAGATAGGTTATGAGTTAGTTATGAGTTGATTATGATTTCTTTTCAATTGAGAAAATAGTAAGCCATAAAGAATGTATATCTTATCTCTATTAACCACTTTTGTGAGGGTAATACCAAGTGTCAACATTGAGTGCATTTTTTTGTATTGCACTAAGGTGTGCAAGTAAAGACCAACTTGGGCATACCTTGCAAGATGTTATGGCACCAAATTTTGAAAATAGTTCTATTTTCTTTTCATTGTCAATGGAATCATCGATATTTTTCAAATATAAACTAGCACCCTAAAAAATTTCCATTTTTACCTCCCTCTCTTGTTCAAACTTGGTTTTAAATTCTTCCTCCCTCTCATCCTTTTTATATGCCCTTCCAACATGCCATTTCTTATGATCATTAAAAGTTTTTCCATTCAAACTATTAACAACATTAATTGCATCATTTGCATTTTCATAATTAACAAATCCAAACCCTTTGGATTTTCCATCCACATACCTCATAACAATTGCACTAGTGATGGGACCAAATTTACTAAAAAAAATACTTTAATTGTAAAACAAGGAATGGTAGAGTTCCATAAGGAGATATCCTTTTTCATCTACCATATATTTTAAAGGAATGGAACATATAATGACTCCATTTTTATTTAATGCTGAAGTGAACTAATAAATTTGTAACTACCAAAGCTTCTTGTACTTTTGTTTGTAGGGTGTTGTGTGACTAAAAATAACTTTTTATGAACTTAGTTTTCACATTTTAACATGTAGTCCTATCCTTAGGCTATAATTTCTACTCAAGTAATGTTTTTTCCATCTAGGGCATGAGAAAAGATAGGATATGAGTAAGTTCTGATTTAACTATGATTTCTTTTCAACTAAGAAAATGGTATGCCAAAAAGAAAGTATATCTTATCTTTGTTAACCACTTTTGTGAAGGTAATGCCAAGCGCCAACATTGAGTGTGTGTTTCTGTGTCATACTAAAATTTTTGAATAAAGATCAGCTAGGGAAAACATGTGCTTTGGTCATTGTTAAAAACATTGTTGAAATCTATTTCTTCTTTGGATTATTTGGGAAAGAATCATGGTCTAATTATTATAACATGAATAATCATATTTAGAAGATAGCCAAGATCAAATTTAAAACCTAACTAATAAATTATTTAGTATCTCACAATGACACATTCTATAATTAGGTAATAAAAACCAACTATATACAATTCCTTCTCATAGGAGAAATCACTTAAGCACAGCATCAACATTTTTCATAGTTAAAACTACCTATATTATTCTGCAAAAGAAAAATATAAGGGTAGATCTCTATATTTGAATGTTTTGCAGATAGAATAAAATAGCTATACAAACCCTTAGATCATCTAAAATTTTCCACTTCAAAAGTTTTGTAACCATACTGTAATAATACCTATAAAGAAGACAACAATAATCCAAATAGTTAGACATCTGATAATAGTAGAGCTCAAGGGAATTGAAATTGTCCAAAAATTGAAAGAATTTTATGCAAGGATGAGATTGCTACTCTCTTCCTTCTAGCATTGTGAATTCTTTCCAGACAATAGATGCATCTACATGTTGTTACATAGTGAAGAACAATAACTAATTATTGTTAAAAGGAAAAATGATATTAAAAAAATTGAGAAGTTGAACATAGTATCAAAAATGTTTGAGAAGTAAGACAAACAACTACTAAGAAATTGAATGTCACTTGAATGTAATACAAAGAGAATATTGAGAAACACTAGAAACAAGTCATGAGAAATCCATAAATAAGCACATCACTAAAGAATAAAACTAATTAGGACATAAACTTTAATAGAGTCACCCACCAAGTCACCCCAGTCCAACAAAATATTCTACTTATCAATAATCAATAATTTTGAAAATAAAATTTGCAATAAAATCAAATAATGACAATATTTTCTCAATAAAGCTACTAGATCATAATTTGACTCCTCTGAATTGTTTTAGTTTCTAATTTGCATATATCCAAAATGTTTGAGAAATAAGACAAACAAATACCAAGAAACTGAATGTCACTTGAACATAATACAAAGAGAATATTGAGAAAAACTAGAACCAAGTCACAACAAATCCATAAATAAGCACATCACTAAAGAATCAAACTAATTAAGACAACAAATTTAATAGATCACAGAAATTTTAGTAAGAATATTTGAAAATTATATGCATTGATGTCTAAAGGTTATAGAGAAAACTATACAGATATCTTAATCCAAGCAATTCGGCTAGCTTGACATAGAAAAATGAGAAAAATAAGGCAAAACAAATACTCAGCATAATAGGGTAACTAGTAACCTACAACACTACCATCACTAATAGAAAAAATATTGTAGTTATCAATAATCAATAATTGCAATATAAAATTGGCAAAAAAATCAATTAATGACATGATATTTTCTCATACCATTACATAGAATTGCATGGACATCATTCACCGTCTCCTCTTCATTAGGAAGATTTATGAGAAGCATTATAGGATCTACACTCTTGATAAGATCAAAGTCCTCATATGCTTCATCTGCTTGAAGAGTAACAACCAATTGGGTACTTGCATCAATGCAAAAGTGACTTTCAAAGTATTATAAACTATTCAAAACTATAGTGACAAAGAAGAACTATTGTGCTAAAACAATTACCTTGCCCCACATTAAGTTAGTTTTTATTGCTTCCATGACATCAACAAAAAGTGTCAATGGGAAATTAATTTTATTTTTTCTCACTCAAAAGAGGGGCATCTCAAGGGTCAACAAATGAAACTTCTTAGTCAAAAGGTGGAAGCAGTTCATCAAATTCAAGTAATTTCTAGTACATTTGATTATTTAAAGAATTTTAAAATCAAGTTAAGTATGCATTAGGAGAGAAATATAAGTTGACCAAATGGTTGAAATTTAAGTTTTCTCATGAACAAAAAGAGCTCAAGCCTATATCATCAACTTTGCTAAGTATTTTGTTAGGTGCAAGAATTATGACTTGCCCTTCAACTACATCATCAATAGGATTTTTTTCAAGGAATAGATGATATGAATTCTTGAAAATTTATTGTTGGTGTTTTACTACCTTATATTAATGATAGGGATTTCTTTGAGTTCATGGATGTAGATTTCATAAAAAAATTTGATTGTAATGTCATTTTTGGCAATAGTGAAGATGACATCATCAAATCTAGAAGTTTTGGTTGATTTAGGGTTATATTTATCAACAAAGGTACCCCCAAGATTGATTCAAGATGATCTTGCATTACTACATCCTTTTTCTTTTGATTCTTCTATATTCTTTTTTGAGAATGCCAATATAATTCAAAAGAGAAGATAAATTGAAAATATCCAAAAGGGTGAATCTATTTGTCCTAATTATAATAGTTCCATTGTGGAAGGCTCTGCATTGAATAAAAAAGTTTATCTTATATAACATAGTGTTGGGAAATTGTAAAAGGTAGATGGTATTTTCCCTTATCCTTCATTTTATTCCAAAAAGCTATTTTCTTCACAATCTCTAAATACATTACCTTACTCATCTTTGTCTCTAAAAGAATTTCTTTACTCATCTTTATCTTTGAATACCTTTCCTTCATCACCCTTACTAGACCTTTCAAGTAATTATGATTTCCAATTTTCAAATGCTAACATTAATCCATTAAATGGCCATTCCTTTACTTATTTTAGAAATGGTGCATCTAATTCTTAGTTCAGCATCACTCCTAGACTAGAACAAAAGGATAAAGGAAGCAACAAACAAAACCAGCTAGTGCATCCCTCAAACTCCTGATTCAATTTTCAGCATGATCCATAGTTAAAATTAAGATTGCATCTTCTAGTGTAAGAGGAAGTGACCAATATTAAAAAAAAAAAAACTTGGAACATTATGCACAACATCATAAAGTTGATACTTCTCTAATCTATACTTCATCATCCATCAATAAATTAAGATACATACTCCCTTCATCCTTCTCTAGTCCATACATCATCATCCATACTTTTCTTGTTTCACATTAATCAATTTATTATATCTTATAGTTGATATTCATTCTATTTATTTGACCAATGATTCACTCTACACAAGTTTCCACTCACTCAGAATGTAGGAAAGCACAATATACAATGTGTGCAGGATAATCTGTAAGCAATAGAAGACAAAGTCATGGGGTAGTTAGAACAAAACCTTTATAATGGTAAATGGGCATAAATTAGAAGCTTAGTTGACTCTGGCCCATCATACCATTGGTGCATGATCTAATATTGGGCACATTCAACTCCAGTCAAAGTGGCAACATCATTTACCATAAAAAATTATAAAGAAAGAATATTCTACTCTAGTTAATTTGTAGACAACAACTATTCATGGACAAACAAGTAATCATCTTTTCTAGGGGGTTCATTGTCCTTTGAATATTTCTCAAGAATCTAGTCAATCATTATAAACACAACTAAGAATATGTATCTATAAAGTTTCTTACTAGATTTTAATTTGATTGTAGATCGATGCACAGTTTTGTTGTAGGTATAATCACTAATACCAATGGACTGGTTCACTTCTAGAATCTATAAAAGTTAGTGTAATAATAATAGAGATAAAAAAATATTATTAAAATTATAATTTCCCTTGATCATTTGAGGTGCTTGCATTGATAGATTTTGATGGCTTGTTTACTACAGATAGATTCAATATATATCAAGTGGAAAGGGTGTGGGGATAGATGGTCGTGTCTTTGAATGGAGACATGGACATTCATTCTCACACCCATTTGGAGGTAAGTAATCTTCATGATTTTTTATAGACTTAAATAAGAGTAATCAATATATAAGATTAGTTATGGACTTAAACAACAGTAATCAATATATTACCAATCATTAAATCTGCAACCTTATATAAAGGATAGATTGATCATATCTAAATATCAAAGGGATCAAAATTAGTTTTGGTCATGCCTTAATGATCTCTAAAAATATATATAACATTGGTTTTAGACTGTGAATGATCACATATAACACCTACATATGCATTTATGTATAACACTATGTACATCATATTGTTGTACATATATACATATGTATATGTTGATCACAGTAATGTCAAACCAAAGCTACATGCATTAACAATATCAATACTTTGAGCTGTGGAAGACCCATAATATGGGGCTCAAGCTAAACTATTTGTTTACATATAAATCAGTGGATAAGTGTCACTATATTAGTCAAATCTTCTTATCAATCACTACTTCAAAAAATAGAAATGCCCAATTGTCAGAAGTAGCATTAATTCTTCGATACACTGATTAAAGATTTTTTCTATATAGAAGAAGTCATGATTGAAGGATTTGCAACACTAGATCATGGAGCCTAAAATAACACAAGACCAAGATATATATTGAGCAAATATTTTAAACGTAAAATTGTTAAATCATTTTGGATTTCAAATGATAATCAAACAAAGCAACTAAAATATTGGGTCAATATGGAAAATATGGACACAAATAATAGAAATTAACTTGGATATCTTAAACATATCTATCTCAAACATGCCAATAGATATATATCCATACATCACACCCATGTATATTAATAGATCTATCCATTATTATGCATATTTTTTTTTAAAACTAAGTTCACTAGCTCTTAACAAGATATAGTGAAACCCTTCAACACAAGAGAAGAGCATTTCTTTCTTTCAAAGCACATTTTTAAGTATAATAGACTTAATGCAAAGAGAATAAAATTTTTGTGGAGCACCAAAAATGATACCAAAACACTAAGGAGTAGAACAAATTATCTCAGTATCAAAATATAGAAATCATTAGCAATTTGTGAAAATGTCAAGTTGGGCATTATAAGGTTTAAAATGTACATACAAGATAATGTAATGGGAATTACTAAAATTAGAAAATACATTTTCCTAATGTAAGAAAACTAATTAAGTTTTAATAATTTGGATAACTACCAAGAATTAGTTTCTATATTCTTGTATAAATGTTTTGTGGTGACAAATTTTCAATATGAAAAAAAAAATCAATCTGGGTTGTAGTAGAGTAAAAGAATACAAATCTCTATCTTTTGATGAAGAGGATATTCTCTCTTTAGATGAAAAGGATATGTAAAGAGAGAGAAGGGAAATAATAAAAAGTTCTTAACATTTTGTTTTGTGTATGTTCAACTCTAAATTGAATTGCTCAAAATTCATATGTGGGTTTTTAGATTGCATTCGCAATTGAAATTTACACTTACGTTTTGTTGGTTGGAAAGCTCAAAGGAATAGTGCTACATGATATCAGGCTATAAATTTGATCTCATTGTGTTTGAAAATATCTATTTCCTTTGGGTTTAAATTGAATATTCTTAGTTTGAATCAAGTTGTTCTATTAGTGGACACTAGGACTGATTCATATGCAGGTTACTATGCTCTTTAATTTTTAGTTTCAATTTATTTTAACTGCTATTATATTTATCTTCAAAGAAATTATTTTGGAGTGGCTTAGTTAGAATCAATTTTTCCCATGAATATAATTGCTAAAATCTACATCATATCAATCTTACATAAAGATGGGAAAAAGAAATTGATTCCCACATATTCTGAATGAAAGCATTATGTGTTTGAATTTGGTCTAAAGTATAAAGTGATGACACTTTATTTAATTTGTTCTAATTTCTTATTTTTAAAGAAATAGAACAACTTATATGTTTGATTTTGATTAAGAATTTGAGTTGAGTGCTCACTCAAATTTGAAATATACTTCTAGACATTCGGTGGTTCATGGCCTCCATTTTAAGTAATGGTAAATATTTATAGTAAAAAGAAATGGTCTGTGTGATATTATTTTAATTTGGCCATTTTTGGTCATTAAATTCATCAACTTGGATTCAAGATTTCAGAATTTTAGTAGAGGCCAAAATATGATTTTCTTCAATACTATTGGTGGGCAGAAAATTGACATATTGTTAAAGAAACCATAGAGTTACTTGGGAATTATAAACCCATGCATTATAGATGTTTTCAAATGGCAATGAATTGGTTTGAGTGTTTATTTTAATCAAAGACAAAGTCAATATATTTGATTTTCATGGTCATTAGTTTGGATGTACAAATCAGGTATATGTGTTTGAATGAAACCAATTTTAAAGAATTAAGTTTCTCCTTGTTGGGAAGTCAGAAGTGACTCAAGATTTCTATTGTTAGTCCCTTCCACCTATAGGTAGGGACTAATTTTTTCATTGTAATTTTTTAGCTTGTTTTCTTGAAATGGGTTCCTTTATTACCATTAACCACTTTACTTTAACACTACACAAACTCCTTCATCCTTTAGCTATAAATGATTAGGTGTGGCCTTCAAAACTATTCCATTTTCCCCTCTACAATTTGTTTACAATCCATTTCCATGCTTGTAATGGTGGGGAGCCTATTAGGGATTTTCTCTCAAACTCCAAGTTTTCTTCTACTCTCCTCACCTTCGGTTGTGTTCTATTGGAGAGGTTCCTCTACATACATAGGAGCCTCTTTTTCCTGTATCTATGGAGACCAATCAAGATTTGGGTGCATCTGGTTTAGTTGTGCTCAAAACATGGACATAATTTGTGGCTTTCATTCTTATTTCTCATTCGTGTACAATGACTCTTCTCTGCTTCCTTTCTTATGAAGTGTTCATTGTTGGACATGATATGTCATGGCATGGTGTTATATTTGACCATCGATAGTTGGCAGTCTTGTTCAAAATCTAATTTATTATCTTTTATCGATTCATTTTTTTAAAGCCCTTGTTTTTGTTTTTGTATTTTTGCCCACACTATGTGCACTTGGATGCCTTTAAAGATATGCATGATTATCAAAATCCCATCTTCAGCCTAAGCTTGGCCCTCTAATGAATGCTCAAATCCTTTGGCTACCAAAGACAACCTATAATAAGGCCCTATCATGTTGAGGTATCACATCACTACAAAGGTGATTGATTGTAATACATAATAAGTTTAGTGTATCATATGCATCCCTTCTTCCCTCTAAAAAATCTACTTGTGTATTTTAATCAAACAATGTGGGAACTTTGTCAATGGTTTGATATTTCAGAATACATGCCTGGTAGTTGCATTTTCCTCTTAGATTTTGTCCATGATTCCATATCCCTCTAGAAGAGAAGACTGTTGGAAAATTTTGTAACCTCTAGTTTTCCATATCTCATTGATGCATTATGTTGAATAGGTTAATGACTCTATGTATACTTTTACTTCATCCATTCAACATTTGCATATATATTGATAATTCTATAACATCATAAACCACCACAATGCCTTTGATTGTAAATACTAGACTGTCATTGTGTTTGGTATGATATATTGTATTTCATAATACTCTTATTTTAACAATCATAGTGGCAGCCACCAAAATCCTTGGCATTAGTTAGGTGTGTTTCTTAAGGTTGTTTTTTTTTTGATATCTCTTACTTTGTTTGAGAATTTCATGGTGCAAAAACCATTACTATTTTGATGTATGATTCGTTATTGTACTCTAGTTTTTTTGTAATCACACTTACTTTTTTTTAGGTTCTTAGTTATTGTAGTGCATCATTAATTATTGATTAGTATTGATTAATTCAAGAAATAACAACAATCTTGTAATTTTCTAAGAGATCCTTAAGGGAAATGCCTTTTGGCAAATAGATTTAATGTACACATTTCCTTGTCTATTCTTTTAATGCAGGGGACCCTAGATCACTATTAACATTAGCCATATGCACATATGGCTCTAAGGTTTCCCAGGTCAGTATTAGCATTAGCCATATGCTAAGATGGCTCTAAGGTTCATATTCATAGCTTTCTTCTTTTGACAAAGATATATTGTGCATTCTTTTTTTGGCCATAGTATATCTTAAGTACTCTCTTGTTAGCCAATAAATATTCTTTGTAGGCATATATCAATCACATAAGAAAAGGGTTTAACTTCCCATGACATTCTCATATCATTCTCTTAACATCTAGGAAATTAGGGGTCTACCATATCTATTGGACTTCATCAAAAGCCTATTCCCAAATCCTTCACCTCTATCATTTTGTAATGGTTCCATGCTTTATTTTCCAAGTTGTCAAATATTTGTACGCATGCCTGAGAAGATTCATCTTTATCAACTGCATTTTTAAGTCACTATTTACACCATCTCACTTATCTTTGCCTTAGTTGTTGGAGTACTTCACCTTGTTGCAAGTGTTAATTTTTGTAGTCTTTGTGTTGGGAGGGATTTTTCACATCACACCATTACATATACCACCACTATTTTAGGTGATCTGTAAGTAACATTATGAGTGGTGGTAGACACCAAAGATGTTTGATGCCTCATGGATGTTAGGGAATCTTAAATGTCATTCCACTCATTCAATGGAAAATACCTTGAATTTTTCATAGCCCTTACCCTTATATTTAAACATTGATTGCTTAAATCATGGAAAATTCATGTGACACAAATCAAGCTAGCATCTCAATAAATTTTCTTCCTACTGGCTTTTTTCCATAGAGATAACCAAACTACCAGGACTCAGACTCTCAACTCCTAGTAAAAATTACCAACAGAAAGAAAAAGGAGAAGAACTCAAAAATTATGTCTAATTGATTATCATATGTGATCTTTGTATTAATGCCTTGAAGTTCACCTAGTAGGCTTGCACCCAAGTTTTTCTTAGCCCAAGATTTTTTGACCTTGATTGTGACAAATCAATTAGGCAGAGTGCACAACAAGATGCTCATTTTTCTATCTAAAAATAGAATGAATATTGGATCTATAAGGAGGGTGCTACAAATAAGTAACCTTCACTACCAAAAGCCATCACATTATTCTTGAAGAAAAAGACAAATTGGGGACTCAATTTCCTTTAATCTCCTTAGCCTTTCCATGCCAATACAATATGCTTTAATCCTATTCATGCCTCACCTTGCTAATTAACAATCTAGTTTGGAATTAAATTCAAATTTAAATGTAGAAGTGAAATTTTAAAAACCTTTTATATTAATTAAGTTTCAGATTTTTATTAGATGAGAGGGCTATGCCAATGGTTTTCAAGGAGCCATAGTTCTTCTAGACATATCCTAGTATCTATAACCATGTTTAGAACAAGACAAGTAGCATCCCAAATGAGGAATCACAACATCCTAAATGCTTTTATTTTCTATTGAGTTTGTCATCTTATTGATCTCATAGAACTAATTTTAAAAATCAATCATATTGAGTTGTTGTAGAAAGGATATAAGCATATCTTGATACCCTATATGCTTCTTAATTTGGAGAGAATCTCTTGATCATGGTTTATCGAAATGGCTTGAGTCTCTTTGGTTTATTTGCTTTGAAAATAAATTTATATCGTCAGTTGTATTCCTTGGATCAATCCTCTACTCTCTTATTCATAGTTATTGCTAAAGTTACAATCCTCAAACTTATTTCCTTGCTCATTTATGATAGTAGTACTAAGTCTATCCATACATAGATTCCATTTGGATGTGAAATATTGTTGACATGGATATTTCAAATTATAATTTTCAACTTAGATTTACGATTTTCCTATGTTCTAATTCAATGCAAATCATAGTAGATTACTTTAGAAGCATGATTATTTTAAGCGACTAAGTATTTTTATTGAAGTTTGATCTTTGAAGAATGGTTCTAAAATTCCCTATTAAAACTACATAATTGAAGATACAAACATGTAAATAGTAAAAAATATGTATAGTCTCTCTCTTTTACAAGTTGGCACTTAAATTGAATAGTTCAATGCATACTACTTCTATTTTGGTACCAAACTATGTATAAGAACTATGCAATTTATAGTAGAATACATAGAACTATGAAATTTACATATAAAATTTGTATAGTTCTATGTATGCTACTTAAATACAAAATCTGTATTCTTTACTACTTCTATGTATACTACTGATCCATAAGCCATACATTTTTGGTGGTGGATCAAGCACTTAATCTATCAAGTAAACTGTCTACACCTTCACCTCTACTACCTGCTATGTATTCAATAGCTACCAAGTCACCCAATTTAAAGTGTGAATGAAATGTTTCTAATAGTGCATGATATTTGCAACATTTAGAAACAAGGCATGCCAAAGAACCAAGATGTAGGCGTACAAAAATCCTAACTGAGAAACCATGTATATGATAATGATCATTTAGCCTCTTCTAAAGCTTCTTCTTCCTTGCATTGCATACACAACTCCAATCAAACTCACAAAAGATGGGGACTATAGCCCTTGTTGTTTTTGATACTTAACATTGTTTGAATATGTGTTGGTGAAAAATTAAAGAATTGAGTTATTAGTAATATGAAATACAAACTAACCAAGTGTTACATGAGTTTGGTTATGTGTAAACTATTTTATCGATTAATGTATATGGAAGAAATTTGTTGCACAAACTAGGGAATCCTTAGGGTAAATTAGTCAAGATTTGAATTGCAATCTTTGTGACATTGACAACTATTCTTGACTTCCCAAAGTTGTTCTTGGAATTGTTTTAATTACATTCCTAAAAGAATTGTGTTTAGCCTCTTAAGAGTAAGATTGTTGATAAAAATTATAGCATTATGGAGGCAAGTTTTGTGGCTCATGACATTTCTTTTGTGGATTGAGTGAGACTTTGATTTTTTGAACTCTTCTCCACATGAATAATCCATTCTAGGCTCCATTAAGTTATAGTAGTGCTTACATTTCCCTACAAAATAGTCTATCATAGTAGAAAAATAATAGTCACCCAATAGAAAACACTACTATCACATGAATTGTTCCAAACTTTAGTTCTCTATTTCTAAAAATTTATTCACACACACAAAGCATATCCTTAGAAAAATAAGTGATTTACACTTGACAAGAAATGCATCATATTCAAAGGAAATGTTTCATCCCATCTTTAGAGAAAATAATCCTAGCCTCCCTAGGAGTGACTTACACAAAATTTTAAAGATACCTGTTCATTTCTTCTGTACATATTATGTTTTCACTTTATGTTCATCCAGTCCAACAAAAAAAATTATGTGGTAGAAATTAGTATTTCATTTTTTATTTTGACACACACACACACACACACACACATATATGTATATGTATATATGAATATGTATATATATGTATATATGTATATGTATATATATATGGGTGTGTGTATATATATATGTATATATATATGTATGTATATATATATGTATATATATGTATGTATGTATATATATGTATGTATATATATATGTATATATCTATGTATATATATGTATGTATATATATACATATATGTACATGTATATATACATATATGTACATATATATATATATACATATATGTACATATATGTATATATGAAATGTCCCTTTTCTGATTTTATATGATATTTCAAGCCTCTAATCAGATCTTTAAGATCAAACAACGAATCTTTCAAAGATCCACCAATTTCTCAATAAACCCGAAATCGGGTATGCCAGAAATAGTGCCAAAAACTTCACAGCTTCACATATTAGTAGTAAATATGAAAGTGGACATTTTTATAAAAATTTCAGCAGCATAACAGCCTACAAAATGACATTTTCATATCTATATAACTGATGCATCTGATGCAGGAGCATCTTGCATGGGAAATTTAAATTATTAGAAAAATAATAATAATAATTGTGGAGGAGAGAGAAAGTGACAAAAATGGAAGGAAAATAATAAAAAATAGAAAAATAGGAAAAATGGAGAAAAGAGGAATTTCTATTTTCAAGGTGCATGGGTGGCATAAATAGAAAATAATAAAAATAGTTGTCATTCCATTAATCGAGGTGTGTAGGTGGCATTTTAGAAGTTTGTGGAAAGATCCTTAAATCATGTATTTAATATTTGTTGGGTGCTTAGTTGTATTTGGGTGGGAATTTAATATTTATTTAAAGGTAGTTGTATTTACCTTTTATCCCACATTGGTTGTGTTTGTAATGTCTTGGGTTAGAAGTGCCTATTTAAGAAAGGCTTATTATCATTTGTAATCAAGTTGGAGAAATAGAAGCTTTTCAAGTAGAAGCTCTTTGTATGTAATCTCTTGTAAGGAAGTTCAAGAAATGGAAGCTCTTCTAAAGGAATTTTGAGAAATAGAAGTTCTTGAGTTGTAAGCTCTTCAAGTAGAAGCTCTTCGAATGTAATCTCTTTTAAGGAAGCTTGAGAAGTAGAAGTTTGGAGAAGTAGAAGCTCTTAGTGAGCAAATATCTCTTATATTGTAGGAATTTGGAGTCCTTTCATTTGGAGGATATTGTAATGAATTTCAAGTATTAATGGAATTTTTATGAAGTATTTTGTCATCTCTCTTGTCTCCATCTTGTTGTAATATTGTTTGTGAGTTGGCATGGGTGGTGTGGCCCATCATCAATAACATTTACACAACACCTCCCAAATGGAGGATAAAAACAATGCTCATCGGGCTCCCGAAAACAACATAGAATAGCCCGAAAACACCACAAAAATACTAATAATCTATCACAGAAGTATAATCATGACCAAATACATATGTTCAGCTCTATTTTAACATCTAAAAGTCTGAAATACAGTAGCAACCCAAACTGATATGAAATACTCAACTGCAAACACCAAACTCTTACAAAAAACACACTCGAAAAACCACAAATCTGCATTGTTCAGCACAAAGGAAAACTCTGCATGAGCATGCACATGGAATGGCTTCAAACTCCCATCCTTATCCTTCCTAGAAACCTACAAACTCCCATTCTTGGGTCTCCTTCTCCATAGGTTTGGCAGCCTCTGAAGAATAACAAAGAAATGAGCAAAAATTAAGTTCTTGAATCAGCCCAAAATGCCTCCAAACCCCTTAAAAGAGGGCATAAACCTAATTCGCATCCAAGAGGGGTTAATAAAACATATTTTAATAATAATCTTCATTTATTAGTCCAATATCTTCCAAAGATTATCCCCTTTTTCCAAAACTTCACCTTTTTGGGCCTGCTTGCCTTAGCAAAGATTATTATTTTTAATTATTTGAAAAGGGGACATGACAATTCCTCCCCTTCCAAATATTTCTTGTCCTCAAGAAATGGCTAAACAATAAACCAATCGATCCACCTAGATCCCAAATGTAGTCATGAACTATACTATTGTTAATTAACACAGGCTTCTGCAATATCCTCTACAATATAACCAAGAGGAATCTATAATCAAACTGACAATTACAACTCAACCAAACTCCAAAGTCACAACTTCTACAGTAAAAAACCCACAAGACACAAACTCTTAGAACATCAAAACCCAAGTAAAGTGGACAAATCAAACTGCCAACATAGTAAATACCATCAATGCATCCCACTGGCCTATATGGAATGTACAATCCAACTCTGCAACAATGGTGAATGCTCCTGAATGAAACTATACCAAGTATAGAGAATCCACACACTATACAACTCCTGCACTCAACACAACTCTACAAATCACTAGCCACTATCTCATAACCATGACTCCCATGCACCCCTGATGGTGAAAATCCATCACAAGATAAACAACAAGAAATGGAACCCAATCCAAGTTTTTCGACCATCAACTCCTTAGCACAATGATCAAATGCTAATTGATGTACATACCCTGCAATATAATGTTGATAAAAAAAACCAACCACAGTCAACAGCACACCATGAACAAGTGATACAACCCACTGTGACTGATCACCAACTAAGTCAGGAGATGTTATAGCTAAAGGAGTAGAATCAATAACAACACCCATTGAAGCATCACTCCAAAACTCTTTCTCTAAGTCATGTATTATCAAGCTGTCAACTATAGGACCTATCGCCATGTCGTGCCCATCACAACTCTCATCTTGATGCATCAAACTATCCCATAACTAATGATAAGCACTAGGAACCAAAGTACATCTCTTTATAATCATCTCATCAACATGGTCATCAAAGGTGAATTGATGAGCATACCTCACAATGTAATGTCGATAGAATGCACCAATCTCAGTCAGTGGCTTAGATTGCAATCTAGATGTAACTAACTGCAATTGATCACTAACCAAGTTGGAACTAACTACTACCTCTAAAGACATCGCCAAGGGAGTAGTATTACTAGCAGGAACCATGCCAACTGTCAGCTCACCAACATCACACATGGTCTTTGATACATCATCTCTAGTCTTCATGCCATTAGTACTAGAGGTCACCACCATGTCAAGCATACCACAACAATCTGTTGTAGCACCCAACTCAACTGAACCTAACTCTAATGGGGACAAACTCGATATGCCAATGTTAGTATCAAGGATGGATGCATCCCCATCTCCACTGTCTTTGACAATCTCAACCATGGACATCCTCGGATAACCAAACACTATAGCTTGTGACTGTATAGAATCTGGTAAAGATTGTAGTTGCTCTAACTCCATGGTGACCTTAGCCAAATGAAACTGTGACTCCTTGAAAGCCAACTATGTACTCTCAAGAATCTCAGAAGTCACCTCAAGCTGCTAAGTAAGCTCACTCACCTCATCTTCCTTGGCCAACAATGCATCATATGATGTACTGCCCCACTCCATAAGATAATCTCTATCAGCTACTAACTGCATATAATCCTATCTCATAATTTGGATAGCCTTCCATAAAGAGTGGAACTCTGTCAAAGAACGATAACTACCTCCCTGCTCATCACTAGTAGGAGAACCCCATCCATAAAATGCTAACAACTGATGAGTAGCATCAAAATGCTGGCCAGCGATAGCAATGTCTCGTTCACTAACTCTCAACTGATTAGACACATGATGGCACTAGCTAGACTATCTCCTACAAACCTCTTTTGATGCACTATTTAAACGAGTATCCTCAAAGTTACTAGTCTCTAGAGTATTACCATCCATATCCTGTGAATCAACTCCAAAGCTCATATCAACATATGGAGTATCAAAAACTATAGCACTGATGTCTAACTCCTCTGTACCAAAAGAAACTACCAAGGAAACTAAGTCTTCAAAACTACCCACTGCATCCTCCTAGATGTCATCAATGCCAATATGATCCTGGGACTCATCTATACACACTGCCAAATATGAAAGATCATCAACACATTTCAGAAAGTATGGTCAACTGGATATATGAACAAACCCCAACACTGATGTATAAAAACTAATACCAGCATCGGACAAGCTACTAGCACAAGAAAAGACAATATTGTGCAATTTTCTAATCAAATCTATGATAGAACCCAAACAAACACTGCTACCAAAAAGTGTTAAAGATCTCCAGTCAACTGAATCCCAAACACCAATATAACAATCTCGAGTCCATATCTGTAAACTAGAATCAAGTGGTAACTCAAGAAAACTTCTCACCTAAGTAATATGACCAATACCAACTGACTCCACATACCTATCATGATGAGATAATGAAGTCACAATACTGTCTTTGTTCACTTTCAGTTGGCTGGACAAATCATGTGAAGTACTACCAGCCTCAACCTCATGTGTCGAAGCATCTAACTATGTCTGGTACTCTTTCTCAGCAAAGTCATGAATGCTCAATGTCTGCTCATCTCTACCAGGTATCTCACCATCATGCACAACAACATCCTCATAATCATCATCTGAACCCACTACGCTGTAGTCACTACCTATTGTAACTATACCATCTCAAATACTTGTGACATCACCCTTTGTTGACCTGTATACAATTGTCTCAATTTGAGTACCAAGTTGACCATTACTATCAATCTGTGTAATATCCTTTCTCACTACCTCCTATGGTGGAGTAGAATTTGAGACCTCATCCTTGCTTTAAGCTAGTTTCTCAAACTCCTCATGCAAGTTCTTCATAATTGTGTCATCTACCCTGTGAGAAAATCTTCCAAATAGAAATCCAGTCAACTTATCCACCTTAGCTAGATTGGAAAACATGTCATTCATTATATGGTGGTGCTCAACCAATTGTTCAGACATGTCATGGCTTATTTTCCTAAGTTTATCTCGAATGTCTAAATAACCATCCTTTCTATTGTTCTGACTTTGGATATCAATTGTCCAAGATCATGTCCTCTGAGACTCTGTACTATACCTGTCCATTTTGGATAAATTAGAGTGTAACCCCAATAGGTTATAACTTCTTCAAACACCAAGAACTAACATGAAATTGATTAGAAGTAGCATGCAACCATAGATTTTGACATGCAGCTGATTAGAAGCAACATGCAACCACCAAATTCACTAAGAACTAACATGCAAATGATTAGAATTAGCATGCAACCATAGATTTTGACTTGCAGCTGATTAGAAGCAACATGCAACCACCAAATTCACCAAGAACTAACATGCAAATGATTAGAAGTAGCAAGCAACCATAAATTTTGACATGCACGATTTGGGTAGTTGTTAAAACTGACATGCAAGCTTCTACAAACCCTCAAGCTGGCAAGATCATAGCTCTGATACCACTAAAATGTCCCTTTTCTGATTTTATATGATATTTCAAGCCTCTAATCAGATCTTTAAGATCAAACAACCAATCTTTCAAAGATCCACCAATTTCTCAATAAACCACAAATCGGGTATGCCGGAAATAGTGCCAAAAACTTCACAGCTTCACATATTATTAGTAAATTTGAAAGTGGACATTTTTATAGAAATTTCAGCAGCATAACAGCCTAAAAAATGAAATTTTCAGATCTATATAACATTTACACAACAGCTTCCAAACGAAGGATAAAAACAATGCTCATCGGGCTCCTGAAAACAACATAGAATAGCCCAAAAACACCACAAAAACACTAATAATCTATCACAAAAGTATAATCATGACCAAATACATATATTAAGCTCTATTTTAACATCTAAAAGTATGAAATACAGCAGAAACCCAAACTGATATGAAATACTCAACCGGAAACACCAAACTCTTACAAAAAACACACCCGAAAAACCACAAATCTGCACTGTTCAACACAAAGGAAAACTCTGAATGAGCATGCAAATGGAATGACCTCAAACTCCCATCCTTATCCTTCCTAGAAACTTACAAACTTCCATTCTTGGATCTCCTTATCCATGGGTTTGGCAGCCTCTGAAGAATAACAAAGAAATGAGCAAAAATCAAGTTCTGGAATCAGCCCAAAATGCCTCCAAACCCCTTAAAAGAGGGCATAAACCTAACTCACGTCCAAGAGGGGTTAATAAAACATATTTTAATAATAATCTTCATTTATTAGTCCAGTAGCTTCCAAAGATTATCCCCTTTTTCCAAAACTTCACCTTTTTGGGCCTGCCTGCCTTAGCAAAGATTATTATTTTTAATTATTTGAAAACGGGACATGACAATATACATATATCTACATATATATATATATATACATATATATATATATATATATATATACATATACATATATATACATATATATGTATATATATATATATATATATACATACATATATATATATGTATATATATATATGTATATATATATATATGTATATATATATATGTATGTATATATATATGTATATATATATACATATATATGTATATATATGTATATGTATATACATATATATATATATATATATACATATATATATATACATATATATATATGTATGTATATATATATATATATATATATATATACATATGTATGTACATATATATATATGTATATATATATATACATATATATATATATATGTATGTATATATATATATACATATATATATATATATGTATGTATATATATATATATATGTATATATATATATATATATATATGTATGTATATATATATATATATGTATATATATATATATATATATATGTATATATATATATGTATATATATATATATATATGTATATATATATATATATATATATATATGTATATATATATATATATATATATGTATATATATATATACATATATATATATACATACATATATATATATATACATACATATATATATATATATATACATATATATATATATATATATATATGACAAATAATAGACTTACATGTGAAGTGAAAGAAACCATGGCTGCATCAAATGCTCCATATGTAGTGTGTCTGCCTAGAGTTATAGCACTATTTTATAGAAGTAGTTTATTCAACCCCTGGCCTATAAAATAAAATACAAAGAGAGAGCTCAACCAATTCAATAAAATAAAAAAACCTTAGTATTAGAGAGGATTAGAACAAGATATGATATAATGGTAAATACACATTGTAGTTTCCCCAGTAGCTTAGTAAGCATTATTTGCCACAAAAACATTTTCCTTCACTTCTGATGGTTTCATAGAACTCCATAAAGAAAACATATATATTAAAAGGATCAATTTTTATAAACATCATATATCAACATTCCTATCTTCACAGAAAGAGACAAGAAAATAGGAAACAATACAAAGGATGGCCCTTAAAGAAAGAAAGCTATTGAATAGTTACCAATTTCTTGGCAACACCATTCAGGAAATCAACCTGATTTGGTTGCAAATGCACAACACAGACCTATTCCAAAAATGAAAAAAGAAAATATAGTATAAATCATCATAGATCAGATAAGATTCTCTCTACTTTGAATTTTAAATAAACCATAATGCACAGCAACATAAATTCCATATATAGATTTGATAAGGTTATTTTCTTTTGCAAGGTCACCAAGTAGTGCAAGGGCACTTCGAAAAAAATCATTAGCCTCATCTCTAGAGCATTGTAAAATTAGATTTCATAAGTCACTCCTTGTAACCTACAAAAGGATCAATAGATTAAGACTCATGAAAACATGCTATGAGAAAATATATTACAGAATTGATCTAGTTGGACACCTCATACCAAAATCTAAATGTCTTTGACCTTTCAAATTATTAGCCACTTAATTATTCAAATAAATTAGAATCTAGTAACATAAATAGGTCATAATGAGAATAAGATGAGTGTTAAAAGGAAAGCTAAATATCTTAGACAAAACACAATAACATAAACAAAATAATTCATAAAATAAACACATGAACATTGATTGATAACACTAGACGAATGCCACCAACTATTGATATTAAGATTATAGGATTAGTAACAAAATAGATTTTTCAATTCCACTTCCAAGGCCTTCAGCAAGCCCGAAGTGAAAGTCAAGTGAGGAAACAATAAAATCCTTATCACATGGAACATTTTCCTTTAGAGGATTAACCCAAGTCTCAGAAAATGAGACAATTTTATCTATATATTTTTAGAGAAATGGTTGAGATTACATTTCTACTTTTAAGGTTTAGAAACAATTCAAACAACATTGAAATAAACAAAATTACAAAAACTAGATATGATAAGGTTGTAAAATATATTCTAAAGTTTATCAAAAACTCTTAAAATGGTGCTATAGTCAATTTTAAGTAGTGCCTCTATGGACAACCATCATTTTTAAATTGATTTCTCATAATGACTCCTACTACATGGATACACCATTTAACAAAAGCAAGCAAAACAGTGGATATTTTGAAATAAAAACTTACCTTTGCAATTTTTTGGATTTGTATCAAGTTGATACATATCATAAATACATGTTCAACATACTGAGTAAATCCAAGACCAAATTCCTACACAGTTCAAAAAAACTTGTAAAGAGCATTTATCAAACAATGTTGAAAATGCGTTTGAAATTTAAAGAATAGTAAATAAAAACTCTTCAACAAAATGATATAAGAAAAGGGTTAAGAAAGATAAAGCACATAAAATTGACCATAATAAATTACAAGGCCTTGATGAGAAATGCATAAATGAAAAGTGTGAAACTGAGTCACAGATAGTTATTTTTCTCACTTAAGACTCATTGTATATAGGAATGCATATCTTCAATTATATCATTCTCTTTAGAATGCAAATAGTAAAATGAATTTAATCAACACCATAGTTGAAAAAGAGCAATGAAAAACTTAATGTTATAAACTTTAAAGTTCGAAACCAAAATTAAAATAGTCATACAAAGCAACAACCTGAATTAGTCAGAAAAGTCAAATGATCTATGTCTAATAGTAATAGTTGATTATTGTAGTTGGCATTAATCATAGTGTACTAAAAAGTTCTATGAGATCCATAATCGCTACAAATGCTAAGAATTGTGGCTACAAAATGACATAGTAAGTGTCTACAACTTTGATTACTTTCATGTTCCAATGAAATATCTATTATCACATTAAATAGGCACTTTGCAATTATATTTGTCATTTGATTTGTAAAACCCCAAGTCTAAGAGGAAAGGTTAAAATAATAGTTTCCATAGACTACCCAACCATCTTTCTCATCAAATGCATAATAATATAAATTTAATTCAAACACTGCTCCTGCACAACTTGTCTATTCTATGAGACAAACTTTATCAATGTTCTTCACTCTGCCAAGGGTTTTATGTTCATGATTTTTCTAGTAGTCTCCAAAATCCCTATTTACATTTGACTCTTTAATGGAGTTGGTCTCATATGAAAAGGTGATGTATGTAATGCATAGTTTTATACCCTAGTAGGCAGGGTAGAGATTCCCATAATTTTGACTGCAAGAAAACTAATTGTTTTGTGATTGACTAAAGACCAAAGATATTTCTTGGCATAGAATGAGTAAGGCAAGGTTCAAAATATTTGCATAACCCTTTACGATAATTTTTCAAGGTAAACTTGATTAGATTATTTAGTGCTTTCATATTATTGTTGATTGTAATAGCATTTGTTATCACTATTTGAAGGAAGTTTTATTTAATTTCTCTGATATCCAACAAAGGAAGACTAGTGTACTAGATAAATCATTTGAGGGTGATTCACACATATCATAAATCTAGATATGTTAGTGAATGGGTAGCTTATAATGTAAGAAAAACTATGAAATGTTTGATAGGTCTTTAGTCAACATTGAGTTGTAGTTGTTAAAAATACATCATCTGAACAATAAAACAATTATTATTCCCTCCAAATTTCACTTGATACAAGTTAGACAACAAAAATGAACTCTAGGAAATGAGACACCCCTCCTTCAAATTGATGTCATCAATTAAAAAATGATTAAACCATGAAATTAAATTCTTTCAAATAAAATATAGTAATGAAATCAATCATCCTAACTACCAATGTTTCCTTAGTGAATGTTCATGGTGATTACTTCCTCAAAGAACTTAGCAAAAACTATAACCTACAACTTCATAAACTAGGGTTCTTTGCTTCCACATAAATAATTACTCAAGTTTTCATCTTTCCAACATCCCTTTGAAATTAATGAGGAGTCATGCAGAGTAAGAGATGAAATACTAACAATTGAAATCTTTATTAAAAAAATTAAATATAAGCATGGATCGGAAGGCAATGAGGGAGCTTCAATTAAATCTTATGTTTGAACTATTATTTATAGAATTTTTTTTCTAATTTAAGATTTCATGGGGACTATTTTGATATGATGGAGACAAATTGTTGATAAAACAAATCATTCCTATTTGTTTATATTGATATTTAGCATAAAAATATTTTTTTTATTCTTTTATATAAGCATAACTTAAAACAAAAGAGCCAAGATAAATTAAATAAATAGAAATTTAATTAATTTTAATCTTTTTATAACAAATCTTTTATAAAACTTGAAAATTGACACTTTAGAATTTATATGGTAAGAAAATGACTATAATTTAAATTTATTTAAATAGTTAAATTTAATGTGTTGTTTTTTTATATTAAAGCAATTAAAAAATAGGGGGTTGGCCCTAAAGAATAAAATAATGGGAACCCCATTAACAATAGACAACCAACTATATAATAATGTAGATTCACACCCTAACCATGTAATATTAAGAATATATCCCTACAAAACTTGCATAGCTAATTAAACTTTATCTAACGTAACAAAAAGTATAAGAAAGATAAGATCCAAAGAGTCATGTGTGAGTTATGGAAAATAAAATTAACCTAATCAAATAATGAATAAATGTAGAGAAAGTAAAGAGAGAAATTACAAGTGATTAATTATTAGTGACTAAATATCCAATCAATTATTTGGTTGTTACTTTAGTTACTTGTATTTAGATGATTAATTATTCAATCACTTATTTAGTATTTTATTTGGTATTTTATGTACTCATCTCTATTTGGTTGATCTTATGATTTTACCCAATGACTAAATTAGTCACTTCTTTAGTCACCTATACTTGTAAATTACAAAGAAATAGTGGAAGGTGATCAACATTAGTCATATGACTAAAACAATTAGTGGTGTGACTACACCTTTTAGTCACATAGTCACATATTTTCCAAAATGTACTAGTGACAGATGAATTTATATCCACCTTGCTCTGAGCCTGAACTAGTACTAGGTTTAAGCCCTCATTCAAATAGAAGTGGCATAACATTTTTACTCCAAGATTACCATATAGAAGGCATTCAAGTTTGCAAGAATAATGAATGGGTCCCTATCAAACCTATTTCCTATGTATTTTTCATTAATATTGGTGACCTAATAGAGGTAAATGATATTTAAGTTTTGGTAATTGATTTAATTTTATAATATATATTATTAAGAATTTTAATTTCAAAATAGGTGATGAAAAATGGAATATACAAGAGTATATAACATCATGTAGTAACAAACAAATTGAATGAAAGATTATCAATTGCTATGTTTTATTATCTAGATTTAGATGATGAAGTGGCTCTTGTAAAGAACCTTCTAGATGAAGAAAACCCTTCCTTATATAGGAAGTTGAAACACCAAGATAAAATTCACTATTACATGAGTAAAAGACTCAATGAGAAAAATTCATTAGGTAACTTTTCCAAAATATGTAACTAGTATACAAGATTGCTAGTTAGTGTGATAATCATCATGTGGGTAGAAAAGAAATTAATGTGATATCATAGCTAGATTAGATGGATTTTAGATTGATATACAAGATTACAAAGGAAAATAATGATTCCATGATCTGTTTCCTTGTAGTTTTTCAGTATTCTACTTTTAATGCAATATAAGATGGATTTCTTTATATGAAACAATAAATGCTATCATGAATATGATAAAAAGACATGTTTCTAGAGTGCATATGAGTTTTTTCTTCTCTCAAGTTTTCTATCTATGCATACTATGTTCGGTAACATCCAATGAAGAACATATATCACTTGGTTTCATAACATTACACCAAAATACTAATCATTTGCAAAAACAAAAAATTTCTTAATATTTTCTAATTTGATTCTATGTATTAGTGATATTTTCATTTCTAATTCAAGAGTTTTAACTTATGAATAATAGTAATATATTAAATATTTATTCATTACCCTTGGTTGGTGTCATACAGTGTTGGGTTTCATGTTTGATCCTTAATTTTTATTTTTTCAATCAATACTTTAATTATGCTTTTCAAATATTTTGCATTATTTTTATACTTGTTTTTATTACTTATTAATAACATTGATGATTCCAACCTTTTATGTTGGTGATTAATATTCATTTTTAAATTATTTATCTCCATTAAATATATAATTATTATTAATAAGAAAATGTTGACCATGTTAATCTACTAGAAACATACTATATTTTATGCCTAGTATTCTTTCATAAGGTTTATATCCTAAGTCCTAATGTCCTCTCATATAATCTACCTTTTGAATGGATAGATTTTCAACATGTAGATTGGAGAAGTGGAGAATGGGAGAATCTTTTGAATTTAATGTAGCATCAACATGTTTTATTAAAAAATATATTTTTTAGTTTATTTAACAAATGACATTTTTTAATCTTTTTTATCTAGGATTTAATTAGTGGGGAGTTTTTTTATAATAATAAATCGACTCGTCTAAATACTCTATACAATTTTTTGTATGGGTACCTTACTTTGTGAGGAGAAAAACCTATCATCACCTCTTGTGTCACCTTCTAACATGATAACAAGTAATAATTTCAAGTCACACTAAAAGATAACTAAAGAAGGGCAATCCCCTTAATAACACAAACACATAATAAAAATACATAAATAATAGCAAGTTGCAAGAACATAAAATTGACTTCTTTTTATTTCCAAAAGTATGGAATTAACAATTTAAAAAAGAAAATGTCTAAAACCACAAGGTCATTTTCCATACAATATACTACGAGTGAGAGCCACCACCAACATCACCAAACTGACCTAGGCAACCCTACAAGCCTTCTTTATATAGACAATTTTCCACTACCCAAGAAGGCTTTAGAAATTTAACTCTAGACCTTGAGGTAGACAAACCATAAAATGTTAGTATTATTTGAACTTTATTAAATTAGAGTATGTCCCAATAACTTTTAAAACTTAAATAAATTTTTTGAGAAAGTTATTTTTTCTCATTTCAATTGGTGTGACTTTCAAAGACCATAACTCATCTCCAGTTTCTCCAATTGAATATTATGACCCCATTTTGGAAATGCCATAGACTACTCTAACACACTTAGATATTCCAAGTTCCATGTAGTTGAGGTTTGAACCCCTTTTTAGAGCCTTTAAAATTAATCTCAAAGTTTTTATACCTTGCAACCAATACTAATTTATTTTTTCAATTTAAGTTCATAAACCGAATTGATCTTACAACGAAAATCTATTGGAATGATGATATGTCTAGAAAGAACCTCCAGGGAAGAAATTAGAACAATATAAGCTTGAATGAAGAACTTATTAAAAATATTAAGATTCTACAAATAATAACTCTACATGAAGAGATCCCTTTTTGAAAAAAATAAAACTAACATATTTTTGGGTGACATGGGATTGCCCCTTACACCAAGGATGCTCATGTATCAGACACCAAGGATATTTTGAGAAGTGATATTTTCACATCTTAGATGTTAAAAGGAAAACCAAGATGGTTAACCTCCTTCCTTGTTAATTGTTATCCATTTTAGCCCAACACCCCCCCCCCCCTCCTCCGCTCCTTTACTCCCTTGTCACCATCATTGAAATCCAATTAGAGATATATGCTCATGGCACAAGGTTTCCATAGTGAGCTAAAATGGCTAAAACATAACTAAAAACCTAGTTATTCCCTTCAATTACATAATTTTATATTACCTTTTTGAAGGGTTGGATTACCCATGTGTCACTTAGGTTAGGTCCCCTTGCTAGTTTCATTCACTCTAAATGTTGACCCTACACAATATTTATTTAAATCATTTATGCATCCACCTTTATATTTTCCCTTAAGACCATTTTTGGTGAGACTTGGTGGTGGTGATGTAGTAATAGCCATGTGTCAACACTTCAAGATTTCATGGAGCATTGAAGAAAGAAGGTACAGTGAGGCCCCAAAATGAAGTCTCCACTATTAGATCTTTCTTGATCTAACAATGCTTATGTTCTCATAGGGAAATAAAAGATATATGGTGGGTCCAATGACATCGCATTTGAATAGGTGTCAACATTCTAGAAGGTCTTGATGGATCGAAGGAAGAAAATGCTTCAAGAGCTTAAAATATGGCCACATGTCCCAGAACTTAATTAAACAATTTTGCACAAGGTTCTTTTAAGCCAAAGATTGACAGTGGAGATATAATGATCGATTAAAAGATCATTGTCCATAATGTATAAAGCATGATGAAGATCTATGGTCCACAGTTGTTCTCAATGGTTTGAGATGAACCTAATTGTGCCATGTGTCCAAGTTGGCCAAGCAAGAGACTTTTCAATGCTGGGTGAAGAGGGGTTTTTCAACAATAAAAGGCCATGTGGTAGTTTGATTTCTTATTCCCTATTTTTCTTGGTGATGCGGTGATGTTTCAACTTGCAAATTTTTTCTTTAATGGTGAACAAATATTTTGATTGCTTGCAACCACCGTTTAATGTTCTCAAGGCCTGATAAATGCAAGAGGACATTCCTCCCCTACTAGTGATATCCATCTACTAGTCAGAGAAGTTATTTTCATTTCTTTTGTCTCTTTAGGGCCTGAGTTACATGAAAAGTCAGATCTTTTAGTGTTGGTACATGCATCTAATTAGAAATTTCTCTGGTCAGTATTTATTACTCTTCTACAATGTGAACTTATTGGTTGAATTTAGGGTTTTAGTAAGATATTTGAGTTTTGCCTGAATTCTATAAAAGGCTATTGTAAATATGTAAAATGGCTCTCTTCTATTTTGTTATGTTTACACGTAGCAACCTTCTACTCTACAACTCTATTCATTGCCTTCCATTAATGAAATAGTTGGTTTCTTACCTCTTCTTTCCTTTCATTAGTCTATGCATGTATCCTGCCTCTCCTTGAATTTTTTCTTTTTGTTTCCCCTAATTCTACATGTTGTGTTTAATCTTTTGATAAAGCTTTTATTGTGAAGATTTCTTCCTTTCAATGTTTTTATTAGTTTATAACCTTCATGTGATTCTTTTGAATTAGAATAGAATTAGGACCTATGTATTTGGGCTTTTCATTGATGTATTATGCTTATAAGGGTAGAGTTATAACCATTTCTATTTGGTGTATCACCCCTCCAGATTAGATTATGTAGTTTCTTTTCATGCATTTCCTTCCCCCTTTTCCTTCAAAGAGTAGTTAGGTGCATACTATTAGTAAGGAAGTCAGCCTTCTCTAGAAACTCAATATCATAGTTCAAGTCCCATAGCTTGGAGATTTTTTTCATGTTTCACAAGGTTTTCTTTAGGTAAAACTTCAAGTGAGGGTGCAAAATTTTGTGACAACAAGTTAACCATAATTTATCTTCAATAATTATTCTTTTCCATTTGACCACATATTATTCATATGTTTTATTTCTTTTTCTTGTTGGTATCTCTACAAATTGACAAGTTTTTCATGTTTCACAAGGTTTTCTTTAGGTCAAACTTCAAGTGAGGGTGCAAAATTTTGTGACAACAAGTTAACCATAATTTATCTTCAATAATTATTCTTTTCCATTTGACCACATATTATTCATATGTTTTATTTCTTTTTCTTTTTGGTATCTCTACAACTCTATTCATTGCCTTCCATTAATGAAATAGTTGGTTTCTTACCTCTTCTTTCCTTTCATTAGTCTATGCATGTATACTGCCTCTCCTTGAATTTTTTCTTTTTGTTTCCCCTAATTCTACATGTTGTGTTTAATCTTTTGATAAAGCTTTTATTGTGAAGATTTCTTTTGATAAAGCTTTTATAGAAGTTAGGTGCATCCTATTAGTAAGGAAGTCAACCTTCTCTAGAAACTCAATATCATAGTTCAAGTCCCATAGCTTGGAAATTTTTTTCATGTTTCACAAAGTTTTATTTAGGTCAAACTTCAAGTGAGGGTGTAAAATTTTGTGAAAAAAAGTTAACCATAATTTATCTTCAATAATTATTCTTTTCCATTTGACCACATATTATTCATATGTTCTTTTTCTTTTTCTTGTTTCATAGAGTTAGTAAGTCATCACTACAATTGAGCTACTCTATTTAGGTAGAGTCATGGGAAAGACTTGTAAATAAATATTTATTTACTAAGTTCTATAGGAGCCAAGAAAGTATTTGGTTGCCAAGTATTTTTAGTATAAGTTGAGCCCACTAATTTCTAAGTAGTCAAAGCATATTGATGTTGAGTTACACTAAAGGTGTCAAGTATAGTTGAGGTTGAGAAATAGAAGAAAAGAAAATTGAATGTTGAGTAATAGAAACAATATGTGTTGAGCAATAGAGAATGAACATTAAAGTTAGGAATGATAAAAAATTTGAGGTATACCATTTCAAGCCCATGTAAACACAACTTTTAATATTTTTAGAGGTTGTTACAAAGAAAATTATGCATTTATGGCATGGATCATAGATCCCTAGGAGTAGTGATCAACCAATCAAATGAAGAGGTGAAAAGGGAATCATATAGAAAAATCTATAAGAAATAATTAAATAGAGTGGATCTAAACCCAATTTTTTGTAAATGTGTGAGTGTACATTGATAAGATAGAGAAATATATTCATGTGATAACAAAGCATATCTAAGTGTGAGCATGCAAACATTGCAAGGAAGGCAGAAGAGTGAATTTTTTTTATTTATAGAACAAAGGTAGTGACCTTATCAAGTAGTGAAGGATAGAATAGAGATATATTGGATTGAAGATCATATTAGAATTCAAGACATGAGATCTATAATTAGTAGAACAGTATAGACCAAATGATCAAGTATTCAATCATAACTGAGTTAGGGTTAATCTCTTAACATAATGGTTTTAATAGACCTTTTCTAAATCTCTTCATTAAGTCCTCACTTCATTGTAAGAGTAAAATCCTCTCACAAGGTAAGACCTAACAGTCTTAACAACCTTTAATAGGGAAGATCCCTACCAAGGTATATCATCAGAAGTGGTCAAAATTTTAACCATAAAAGATTAAATTTATTACTATAATAGTGAAGATTTGTGTCATCCCCACCCTAGTTTTACCTTCATCTTGGAGGGTTTTTGGGTAACCAAATCTATGTTCTCTAGCTGTAGTTATGGAGGGGACAACTGTTGTTTTCCAAGAAGGGGCAGAATTCACAAGATTCTTTTTATTTTGACTTCTTATAGCTATAGTCATTTGAATTCCATCAAATGTTGAAAAGCATTCTTCTCTAACTTCTAAATCTAATTCATACTCCAAAAAGAATGTTCTAGAGTTGACATGGGGAGTAGAATCATCTTCACTTTCCAAGTATTTGATGGTTAGTACATTTGAGGTAGTGATCTACTTATATCTATTCATTTCTAGGTAGGAATCACAATCGTGATCATTTTATAGATGAAAAATGCACATGTTTTTTATTTCTAGAAGGTGGTTTAATAGCAAGCTTCTACTGAGCAGATGATAATTATAATTTTTTACCTTCATGTTGCATTTGAGTGAAGTCTTGATATGGTTGTTAGAGACAAGGACTAGTTTTCCCTATTTGCCTCTTCATGGAAATAATTTCGTTAGATAGCTTTTAAGCATGGCCTCAATATCATTAAGTACACCAAGGAAAAAGCTTATAGATGCTCCACTCTAACTCTCCCTCTTCCATTTCCTTTCCATAATTAGATCATCCTCCAACTCAATTGCCAATTTCTGAGTAGCTACAAAATCAGCCACATGCACATGTATGACTCGTAAACTTATGTTAGGTGACATGGAACTAATAAAGAACATATTTTGGTTTTTAGTAGTAGGTCTTCTTGCAGCACAAATCCTATCAACCAACTTGTAAAATCTTTACTTGCCCTATGGCTCATGGAAAACATAAAGTTAACAACAAAATGGGTCAATGTAGTAATCTATTCAAAGAACCCTAAATTGAAAGGTACAACTCCCTTACATGAGTTCAAGATGTGTAATGAATTTTTTTTGGGGACTTTGGGGGTATGCTCTTAACTAGAGATAAGAAGAGGTGAAACCAAGTTTCTCAAAACTTTACACAACCTAGGAAAAGAAAAGGAGAAAAGCTCACTAAATGCGTTCTACTCAAGCTATCAATGCAAAGAAATGGAAGCATACAAGACAAACTATAATAGTAGGAAGAGAGGATTAGATCATGAAACAAGTAATTCTTCAATTATGTAATTAAATAATGTTTTGGTAATACCCAAATTATCTATCCTTCATTCACTCTATTGATCAATATCCTACTTTCTAATGCAATGAATTAACTAAAGACATGCTTATGCTAAATAGAGTAAAGCATACAATTCATTAAATAAAGGGAATGAAACCATGTTCATTCACATTCATTTGAATTTCAACACTAACACATTCATTCCACCAATTCTCCTTGAATTAAATGATCATAAAAGCTTAAAATGAACTCAGAGTCTTGCATAATAGTCACAGCTATAGGGGTGTTCCCAAAATAAATATTTTTTATCGCATTAACTTCTTGAAAGTTTACATATATAGGCCTTCTCAAATTGGCCAATTACATTGGATGATTGTTTCATAGAGCATCTTTGAATAGAAATACTAAAAATATGACGAAATTAAATCATTATCTATTATAGATATTTGACAAAATTCCAAGAATGGTTACAAAAGGAAAGAGAAGAAAGAAGAATGACAGATGTCAAAGAAAATACTAAAAATATGACCAAACTAAATCATTATCTATTACAGATATTTGACAAAATTCTAAGAATGGCTACAAAAAGAAAGAGAAGAAAGAAGAATGACAGATGTCAAATAAAATTATGTCTTCTTTGGGGTAGCTGATTTAGCTTTGTATGCTTTCACAGTGTTAGTTACATTGTTCATTTCTTTGGTATTTGGTATGATAATGTTGTCAGCCTAGACCATTCAGTAGTCATTTATATCTATTAATTCATGGTTTGATGTGTGTAGAATATCCACAAATAGAAATTTCCTCTGTCACACTTGAGACCAAATTGAGCACTCTATCCATATCTTCTAATGACATATCTTAAGGGAGTTATCCTATCCTTATTCAATAAGGGATCAATATCACAATAGGAAACATTGATATCTTCTTCTTGATGACCTCTTGATTCAAAAATCTCATCAACCTTGGGGTCTTTTTCATTTCCATCATTTTTTGCAACTTCATGGAGTTTTGGAACTTAAAAATTTTCTATTTACTCAAAATTTCATGGCATATCCACACTTATTGAAACATCAACACTTCAAAGAATTTCTTCATTGAATGGGAACACAAACTCCTCTTGATCATCTTCATCATTTTGTCCTCTTGCAAATTTATCATATGATTCAAACATCATTGCACTAAATTGCAAAGGTTGTTCCTCCATTATTTGGGGAGGCTGGTCTGAAATGTCATTGTGCCTATATCCATTTTTTCTTGGTCTCATATCTATAATACCATTATTCTCATTATTAATGTTACTACAAAGGCCAAAATTTCTACACTAGTTTTGATAATAATTTTTCAAGGCATCAAGTTGTCTTGGATGATTGACTTGGTTTCTTAAGGAATTCAACTTCATTTGATATGTTTATTAGATAAAAGAGACATTGTCTCCTTCATGGCCTTAAACTCTCTAGCCATATTATTTTCTACTTTAGTGGATGCAGCTAACTTCTACTCAATGAAAGTAGTCTTTTGGAACTCATACCTTGAATATGTAATTGTTTGCATTGTAGCAATAGTAACCTACTTCATGAATGTAATAGCCTCTTTGAAAACCTTTTCAATGGTATCAATGTCTTTGGGTGGGAGTCTTCTTAGAAAAATAGAAGTTAATGAATTCATTGTTCTAAAATAGATCAAATTGACAGCTTCTTGTGGTACAGTGCATGAAAACTTTGTTGTTTGATACATCCTATAGAAGCAATGATCAAAACATGAAATAATCTCATGGAAATCCATCTTAATTGAGACAAACTGATGATGTAGGATAGCTGGATCAATATAGATCTTGAATTGTTCTAGAAAATTTCTCTTAAAAGAGTTCCAATCCCTTATTGATGCTGGTAATAGATCGAGGTACCAATTGAATGCCATTTTCTCCAAAGTGTAAGGAGAAAGTTAGCATACCATGTCAATATGATGAATATGGTTTCAATTACAAATATCCTTGAAAATTTTAATATGATCTTTTGTTGTTCATGATTCTCAATAAATGAACCATGGGAAAAACATTTCAAGATTTTTGGGCAAGTCATGTAATAGACTAGTCAGATTCAAAGGTGAACTGCAGGCATTGAAGAAAGACATGGTGCATAATGATGGGAATGTGTGAAGTAGAATGTAGAGCAGATGATGATTATGGAATATGTAATACAAATGGGTGGAGTTCTTGGTATCCATTTATCACTATTATGCTTGTGAAAGTGACTGAGTTCTAGGAACTTGAGTTTATTTTGGAAAAGCACATCTTAAGCACAATTTCTCAAAACAACACACTTGGACACCTTATGCACTTGCACACCTTAAGAAAAATCACAGACTTAGAATTTTTATTTTATTTTTTGAAACTTTTGAAAATCATAGAATTTTCATACAGAAACTTAGTTTTTTTACTCTAATGGTTTCCAGGCCCTTCTTCTAGCACCACTTCTATGGATCTATCACTTTACACAATGCTTAATGGTAGGAATCCTTTTGAAAACCTCTTTTGAAAACATAATTTTGGGTCAACTCCAAGGTTCTAGGTGATCTTGAAACCTACTAGAATCCACTCAGTTTGAAGATAAATGCGAGTGTTCATTAGGAGGCCTTTGTTGGTTTGTTATACAATTTGGATAAGATTTTGAATTGGCTTGTTGTTTCAAAAGAATAAAACACACAAAAAGAAATATATTTTTGTATTTTTTATATATTTATGATTAATCCAACTATATGAATTCTTAATTTAACAAAGGGGCTGGTATAGAAAATAACAAAGATAGGATAACAAGAAGCTTAAGAAAATAGCATGAAAGTAAAATCCCAATGGATATAAGCCATGGAAATAACATGTTTGTGAGTTAATTATTTGAAAAGATCTATGGGTAACCAATAAAAATGGTAGCAACATTTCCTTAGTTCCACTGATGCAATGATCAATGGGAATTTGGTAACTATAAGATGTTTCACTTTTTATCAATTTGCAAGGCCACAGAAAGTGCACTCATGTGAGACGAAAAGCTATGTAGGAACAATACAGATGGTCTCTTCTCAAACTAAGTATGTTAGAAAAATTTGTAGAGCTATATAAAACACTAGTATTAAAAGATCTCACAACCATAACAACAAAATAAAATAATTGGATCAATTACACTTCATGAGCATAAATTCACAAAATATAACACATTTAGGCAAGAATCACTACACTCCAAATGCAAGCACCAATAACATATATTATTACATCAAAATAATGGTGGCCTAGAATACATAAAACATTCTTGAATTTATAAGAAATATTCTCCTCAATTTGTGTTGAGAGTTAGAGATCTCTTTATGTAAGCATATGCTTCTAAACTAATAAAAAAAATCTATTTATGTATAAACTAATTGTTTAACTGGAGCTAAGTAGGACTCCATCCATATTTATATCATTTAATGGAAACATGAGCCTTTACATGCCTTAAAAAAAGAAAGCATGAGAAAATAAAAAGAAGAAAAAAACCCATTAGATGTTGTAGGAATCTTTGGAGATGCCAAAAATAGAAGCTCAACCATCTCTAGATGTTTAGAGGAGTTAAACTACTATTAGAATACATTTCTAATGCATGGAAAGCTATAAATTTAGAACTAGAAGTTAATTGTTGGTGCACCTCTAGAGAAGTGTACCTCAAAAGAACCACACTTAGCACACTTGTGCACCTTGTGCACTTGCATGAAATTTGTGTAAGGTGCTATTTTGAAAATAATTTTTGGGTTTTTCTCAGACATGGTCTGGGAGCACTCTAGTGTTGGATATAACTGAGTAATTGTATGTTGTCTTTGATGTTACAGAAATGTCATATCAATTATCAGTTATTACATACCAAGCTCACTAAGACAATAAACTTAATTTTCTATGTCTACCGAGTGTTCCTGTTCAGAAGATAGTGTCTATTGAGTTCACTATGGCATTGAAGGAAAGTCTATAGAAGATGAGTGTTAGCTGAGCTCACTTGGTTAATGAAGGAAAAGTTTGATAGAATCAATGTTAACTAAGTTCACTTAGTTACCAAAGGATCTTTGCAAGTTTATAGTGTTAACTAAGTTTTCATTAGTTAACATAGGGAAATCTTTTCTGAGTTAATGTCTGCCAAGTTGGGTCAGCTAACAAATGAATTTCCTATTTTGGCATATCAAGCTTAATTAATTTATATATTGATTCTAGCTGACTAAGATGATGAATGTTAATTATTTTAAGTTCCATTTTAGCTAACTCGATAATAAGAAGGATATAAGTATAGGGTCAAGTTGTGAGATAGTGTGTGAAATAGATCATCATTTGAAGATTTGAAGATTGCTCTAAGGACGCAAAACTAGAGGTCAAAAAGATGTGTTTGAGGAACTAAAAGGATACATTAAATCAAGAAGGATCATGTTTAAGCTAGAATAGAGATCTACAATCAAAATTAAGTTGCATCTAAATTAAGTAATTTCATTGTTACTCTCTAACCATTATAGTAGTGATCTAAATCTCTTAACAGAGTTGGCTTAATAGCTATTTGTAAATCCTCTAACAAGGTGACAATTCTATTGAATAGTCTAAAGAACTCTAACAAGGCCACTAGTATTGGGGTGACTAAACCCTTTAAAAGGATCACATCTAATAGTGTGTTTTATAACCTTTAACATGGTTGGCTCCTAACAGGGCTCACTTCAGAAGAGTGAACAATATTAACTAGTTACAATTGGTGGTTTTTCCCAAATTGGGTTCCCACATTAAATCTTGGTGTCATATGTGTTCATGCTATATGTTTTATGCTTAAAACTAAGATAAAGTAATGATAATCACTGATAACATCTTAGGATTTACAAATTTAATCCATTACCAAGTACATTTAGTATTTATCGAGTTACAACATTCTATATGTGTTTACTAAGCATCGGCAGTACTTAATTTTCAAAGTTTATTTTATACTAACATCTAAAGGGATCTTGGATTTATTTTTGTAGTAACTGATTCACCCCTCCCCTCTTAGTTACCCCTTTATATTTCCAACAATTGGTATCAAATCTTTTGGTGGTTGCAAAGAAGGTTTTTAGGACCTAAGCTAAAGATCAGGATGTCTTACAAAAGAGAGATTCCAAAGCTAAACATAGATAATTTTGGAGCATGGCAAGGACTTATGAGGTTACATCTAGCTACTAGTAGTGATTTAGGTTGCAAGTATCTTAATAATAAATACAAAACTCCCACTAGAACATTATCATTTGAAGATATTACTAAGAAGAAGAACCACAACATCATGATGATTTATATAGCATCTGCTCTTAGTTATGCTAAATTTGATGAGATAAAAGACTATAAATATACTCATGTAATGTGGACCAAACTGAAAAAATATCTATGGAGGTGATGAAAATGTAAGACCAGACAAAGCAGAAAGTGTCAAAGGATAATTTAATCAAATGAAGATGAGAGAAGATGAGAAAATTGCAAAATATGTGGAAAGAATCAAAGCCAGTGTATGTGCAATAAAATCATCTAGAGGAGACATTCAAGAGGAAACTATTGTAAACAAGGTAATCAAAAATATTCTTCCTATATATGAAATTAGAGTATCTATTATTCAAGAAATGAGATGTGATCCAAATAAAAAATTAACCTTGGATGCTCCAATTGGAAGAATTATAGCTTTTGAACTAGACAACTATGATAACTATGTTACTATTTCCAAAGATATTGAGTCTGCATTTGAAGCCAAACTCTCATTTAAGGAAAAGAGCAAGAAATCAAAAGATAATCAATCAGGAAGTGAGGAAGAAACTAAAGAAAGTTCTAATAGTGATCTTGAAATTTTTGAAGCCCTACTTGCAAAGAAATATTTCAAAGGTAGAGGAAAGTACAAAAGAAAATCCCTCTAATCTACTTTTCTTGTGAAGAAATTGGTCATATTGTTGCTAGGTGTCCAAACAAAGAAAGAAAGGATCAGAGGAATAGTCACAAGCACAAAGGCAAGAAGGAATTCAAAAGTCACAAGAACTAAAGAACAAAGGTAAGAAAACTTGTTTTATGGCTAAAGATTCTAATGATAGTGATGCATGAGCATCCAGAGGTATAAGGGCAATCGTTTGTCAACCAAAAAAAAATGTACTTAGACCTAGCTTCTATTTCATGTGTTTTCATTTGGGTCAAATAAAGGTTCAAACTCTCATAGTTCCACTGTCAATGTTCTAAGATAGAGTATTTGAACACCTTGGGATACGTGTAAATGTCAAAAAAATAGGACTGTGTAATTGAGCCATCAATTTGGTGAACTAGGATGTGTAAATTGGCCAGATGAATGTAATTCCAATTTAGAGCATTCCAAAAAAAGAATTAGGTCAAATGGCCCCACGGTTTGAAAGTCATCATAGTTTTTTAGTTTTTGGATACCTCCTAAGAATGCTTCAAAGTTAGGTTAGGGGCATTAAGTGACCTTAAAAAGGTCCAAAAATGGGGGACAAGAAAGGCTTCTCCATAAGGCTATAGAGCACTTCGCGAGCTTTCCAAAAATGTTAACAGTTCATCAATCAGAGCTACGATTCAAAAGTTATGCCTCTTAAAAGTTTGGTTACCATTTTTGGATTCTTCTAGATTTGCACCAACTTCTAACGTAGCTTTTGGAGCCTTCTACTAGGTTAGTGGATGCCTACTAGCACTTTCTAGAATGTACTCCTAGTCCTTAACCCTTTGGGGTCTATTTAAGGAGATTTTTGGCATTGTAAAAGGCAGTTCAGAGTGGAATTTGAGAGGAGGTACCAAAAGGAGAAATTATCTCTAGTTTTGTGCTATTGTAAGCCCTTAGGGCATGTTTTGAAGTCTATTTCCTCTGTACTAAATGTACCAGCTTATTTTCATAGTTAATAAAATTTCTCTTTTCTTATTGTGTCCATTTTGTGCTTGGGTTGTGTCCCCATCAAGTGGTATCAGAGCTGGTTTTCCTGAGTGTGTAGACAGAGCACTAACTGTGAGGCAGTTTGCACCAAGACTGTGTGGTTGTGGGTTTGAGTTAAGAAGATGCCTCCACAAAGAGATCATGGTGGAAGGGCTAGAGCTGTTAATCCTGAGGAGGTTAGAGCCCTCCAAAGGCAGGTACAAGCATTGTAGGAGGAGCTCCATAGAGGAACAAATGTTGCCGCAGGTGACGACAGTGAGGATGACAATGAAGAAGAAGAAATTGGATCAGAAGGGGAATTTGATGGGGAAGTTCTGAATCAAGTAGAGGAAAGGCTTTTTAGGGCCATTACTAAGTTTGGGAAAAGACCTACAATTGATGTGGGTGTATTTTCAAGAAATTTGAAACCAGATGAGTTGATCGATTGGATCAATGAACTGGAAGAATACTTTGAGTATGAGGATATCAGGGACCTAGACAGGGTTAAGTTTGCAAAGGCCAAACTAAAAGACCATGCCAAAATCTAGTGGCAAGAGGTTCAATTGGAAAGAAATAGAAGAGGAAAGGAGAAGATCACAAGGTGGGATCCCATGGTGGAAAAATTGAAGAAGCAGTTCATTCATGTGGACTACGAGCTTTATTTGTTTAAAAAGATGCATGGGCTAAAGCAAGCAGGAAGATCAGTCCAAGAATATACATAGGACTTTTACCAACTTTTGATTAGAGTAGGGCATGCAAAAGCAAATAAGGAGAAGGTTGCTCATTATATTAGTGGGTTGCGACCTAGCATCCAGAAGGAATTAAATCTGGTAAGAATGACCAACATTGAAGAGACATACCAATTTTCCCTACGAGTTGAAGAGAAGATAAATAAGAGGTTTGAAGGGAGACAAAGAGAGCATAGTCAAGGAGGAAGGGGAACTGGTAGGTCATTTGGAGGCCGAAATGAAACTCAAAAGAAAAATGAAGATGTGGGCACTAGTAGGAACCAGAGGAATGAGGGTTTCAACCGCTCTCATAATCAAGACTTTGAAAATTAGAGAAGAAGAGGTAGAGGATGTGGACAAGGAAGAGGAGGCTTCCATGGTACCTATTTCCATTTCAATGAAGAAGGTCATCATGCCTTTGAATGCCCTCAATGACAAGGAAGGACAGATAAGAAATTTGAGGGTCAAGCTAGGGTTTCTCATGTGGATGAGGATGCACAGTCATCACATTTAGAGGATGCAAAAAGAGGAGAGACTTTAGTGAATTAAAGGGTCCTACTAAGTGGTGAGATTGAACTAGGACAAAGGAGGATTTTATTCCATACCAGGTGCAAATGTGAGGAAAAATGTTGTGATGTGATCATTGATGGTGGTAGCACTGACAACTTGGTGTCAGAGGAGATGGTTTCTAAGCTAAAGCTCAAAAGGGAGACACACCCCTTGCCCTATCGAATTGCTTGGGTAAAAGATGATCATAAGGTCCTGGTAAGTGAACAATGTCTAGTGAAATTCAAAATTGGGAGTTACCATGATGAAGTTCTCTGTGATGTTATTCTAATGGATGTTTGCCATCTATTGTTGGGTAGACCATGGAAGTTTGATAGACATGCAATACATGATGGTCATGCAAACACATAGTCTCTAACTAAGGATGGAGTTTGCCACAAACTGAAGCCCATGAAAAATGAATTTAAAAAGGTATGTAGCAGTGCTAGGATTTGTCTTGTTGATGGAAGAAAGTTTTTAGATGGAATGAAACATCAGCATATGTGCTATGCTTTGATTCCTAGGAAAGATAAGGAAGGTAGTAGTCAAATACCACTTGAAGTTTTAGATTTACTAGGAGAGTTTGGAGATATTATCTCTAATAATGTTCCAGAAGGATTGCCACCAGCAAGGCAAATTAGTCATCAGATAGATCTAATTCCAAGAGCTAGTTTTCCTAACAAGGCTACTCACAGGATGAGTCCTATTGAAATAGAGTAGCTAAATAGATAGGTTTAGGAGCTACTAAGGAAGGGCTTGATTTGGGAGAGCTTGATTCCATGTGCAGTACCTACAATACTAGCACCAGAGAAGGATGGCGAGTGGAGAATGTGTATAGACTCTCGAGCTATAAATACGATAACCATCAAGTACCGATTTCCTTTCCCAAGAATGGATGATCTTATGGACTACTTGAGTAGATCTTAGTACTTCATAAAAATAGATCTCAAGAGTGGCTATCATCAATATGGATTCAAGAATGAGATGAGTGGAAAACAACCTTCAAGACCAAGGAGGGTCTTTATGAGTGGTTAGTCATGCCCTTTGGATTGATGAATGCCCCAAGCACCTTCATGCTTCTTATGAATGAGGTACTTAAGAAGTTCTTGGGAAAATTATTTATTGTCTATTTGGATGATATTTTAATTTTTAGAAAGACTTTCGAAGAACATTTATTGCATATTCATAGTGTCCTTGAAAGGTTAAGGTAAGAGAAACTATTAATTAATTTGAAGAAGTTTATCTTTGCAAAAAGGGTGTTAGTCTATTTGGGGTTTGTTATATCACCTGAAGGTCTCAAAATGGATCCAAAGAAGGTAAAAGCCATCTTGGAATGGCCTACTCCAAGGTCTGCTACTGAGGTAAGATCATTTCATGGTCTAGTTAGTTTTTACAGGAAGTTTATTAAGAATTTCAGTGGCATATGTGCACCCCTAACTGACACAATAAGAGGGGATAAAAAAGAGTTCAAATGGACTGCAGTAACTGCAAGAAGTTTTGAATTGCTGAAGAAGAAGGTGACATAACATCTTGTGTTGGCACTTCTAGAGTTTAGAAAGGTGTTCCAGGTGGATTTTTATGCTAGTGACAGTGCTATTGGGGCTAGATTGAGCCAAGAAGGTAAGCCTATTGCATATTTTAGTGAAAAATTGAATGATGCAAAGAAGAAGTATTATGTTTATGATCAAGAGTTCTATGCAATAGTTCAGGCCTTAAAGAAATGGAGGCATTATTTATTGCCAAAGGAATTTGTTTTGTATACTAATCACCAGGCATTACACTACCTAAATAGCCAAGGTAAATTGAATAGGAGGCATATGAAGTGGGTAGAGTTCTTGCAGAGCTATACATTTGTGTTGAAGCATAGAAGTGGAAAATCTAATAGGGTTGCAGATGCACTAAGTAGGAGATAGTTGTTGCTAACAGTAATGTAGGTTGAAGTAGTTGGGTTTGATGAACTCAAGAATCTGTACCCTGATGATCCTAATTTTGCTGAAGTGTGGAAAGCTTGTAAAGAGCCTATTGTTGTAGACAAAACTAAGTGTTTAGACTATCTGATTCAGGATGGTATGTTATTCAAGGGTGGCCAATTGTGCATTCCAAGGAGTTCCATGAGGGAAAATTTGATTAAGAAGAAACATAGTGGAGGGATGGCAAGAAATTTTGGTTGAGATAAGACCATTGCCATTCTTAGAGAACATTATTTTTGGCCTCAGATTTCACTAGATGTGAAGAAGTTTGTACAGAGTTGCCAAGTTTATCAAGTTGCCAAGGGATTTAGCCACAATACTAGACTATATTAGCTATTGCCTGTTCCATCAAAGCCATGGGAGGACATAAGTATGGATTTTGTTCTTGGATTGCCGAGGACACAAAGGGGTAATGAATCAGTATTTGTGGTGGTTGATATGTTCTCCAAAATGGCACATTTCATTCCATGCCACAAAACTCATGATGCTGTCCATATTGCAAACTTGTTTTTTAGAGAGGTGGTAAGACTACATCGTCTTCCAAGGAGTATAGTTTCTGATAGAGACACTAAATTTGTGGGGTATTTCTGGAGAACATTGTGGAAAAAGTTGAGAACAGACATGAAATTCAGTTCCACACATCACCCACAGACTGACGGCCAAACGAAAGTGGTAAACAAAAGTCTGGGCAATTTGCTGAGATGTTTAGTTGGGGATAACCCCAAGGGGTGGGATTTGACTCTACCATAAGCTGAGTTTTCTTATAATAACTTTGTAAATAAGAGTACTAGTAGATCACCATTCCAAATTGTATATGGAAGTAGCCCGAGGACTGCACTAGAATTAAGGAAGATAGAGCAAGGGGAGAGGACAAGTGCTGAAGCTGAAGAATTTTCTGAACATATCAAGTGTCTACATGAGGAGGTTCAAGCACACATTACCAAGATGAATCAAGAGTATAAAGCTAGGGTTGATCAAAGGAGAAGACATAAATAATTCCAAGTAGGGGATCTAGTCATGGTACACTTACGAAAAGAAAGATTTCTAGCCGGCACTTACAACAAGCTAAAAATGAAGAAATTTGGCCCCTGCAAAATTTTGAAGAAACATGACTCAAGAAATGCATATGAGGTTCAGTTGCTAGATGGTATTCACATTTCTCCTATTTTCAACATTGCAGACTTAACAGAGTATCATGATGATGGTGCAGATGAGGAACTGATGTTAGAGCCATGTCCAATTCCTACTTCTAAAAAGGAGGAGATAGAAGGCATTCTAGATCATCGTGTGGGTAGGAGCACTAGAAATAGGTAGTATGAAGAGTATTTGGTCAAGTGGAAAGGACGGCCGATAGAGGACTCAACTTGGATTTCAGCAGCTAAGGTTTCCCATTTGGGATTTCCTCTACCATTCATAAAATGACAAGGTCACTTTTTA
This sequence comes from Cupressus sempervirens, assembly GCA_028749045.1. Taxonomy (NCBI): domain Eukaryota; kingdom Viridiplantae; phylum Streptophyta; class Pinopsida; order Cupressales; family Cupressaceae; genus Cupressus; species Cupressus sempervirens. The sequence goes on from CM053789.1 coordinate 63,528,017, forward strand.
ATCTACCTTGGGTGTCTAATACAGGAACATCTAGAGGTATAAGGGCAATCCTGTGTCAGCCAAAAAAAAATGTACTTAGACTTAGTTTCTATTTCATGTGTTTTCATTTGGGTCAAATAAAGGTTCCAACTCTCACAGTTCCACTATCAGTGTTCTAGGATAGAGTATTTGAACAACTTGGGATATGTGTAAAAGTCAAAAAAAATAGGAGTATGTAATTAAGCCATCATTTTGGTGAACTAGGAGGTGTAAATTGGCCAGATGAATGTAATTGCAATTTAGAGCATTCCAAAAAAAGAATCAGGTCAAAAGGCCCCACTGTTTGAAAGTTATCGCAATTTTTCGGTTTTTGGAGACCTCCTAAGAATGCTTCAAAGTTAGGTTAGGGGCATTAAATGACCTCAAAAAGGGCTAAAAAATGGGGGATGAGAAAATCTGGTCCATAGGGCTATAGAGCACTTTGAGAGCTTTTCAAAAATGTAAATAGTTCGTTAATCGAAGCTATGGTTCAGAAGTTCTGCCTCACAAAAGTTCGGTTACCATTTTTGGATTCTTCTAGATTTGCACCAACTTCTAACGCGGCTTCTGGAGCCTTCTACTAGGTCAGTGGATGCCTACTAGAACTTTCTAGAATGTACTCCTAGTCCTTAACCCTCCGAGGTCTATTTAAGGACATTTTTGGCATTGTAAAAGGCAGTTCGGAGTGGAATTTGAGAGGAGGTACCAAAAGGAGAAATGATCTCTAGTTTTGTGCTATTGTAAGCCCTTAGGGAATGTTTTGAAGTCTATTTTCTCTATATTGAATGTACTAGCTTATTTTCATAGTTAATACAATTTGCCTTTTCCTATTGTGTCCATTCTGTGCTTGGGTTGTGTCCCCATCAGATAGTGAAGATGAAATGGTGTATATTGCTGTAAAAGATGAATATGGTGATGAAGGAGATAAGATGGCACTTATCTCATGTTAGAAAAAAATGACACATGGATTATAGATAGTGGATGTTAACACCATATGACTAGAGATAAATTAATGTTTGAACATTTTGAATATTATGATGGAGTAAGTGTAAGATTTGGTAACAATAAACCTTGTTACATAAAAGGAAAAAGTTGTATCTCATTAGCCAATGAACTTATATGTTATAATGCCAATTGGGTTGAAGGACTAAAGCATAATCTATTGAGTGTGGCATAGTTTAACATTAGATTCAAGGTAGAATTCATGAATGGCAAGGAAAAATTGTTGGATGACAAAGGAAATCTAGTTGCGTCAGGCAAGCAAACAAAAAGTAATTTATTTTATCTTGATCTTTGTGAATGTTCATGCTTTATTGCTCAAGTAGACGAAAGATGGGTATGACATAGGACACTATGTCATGTAAAGTTTGATAATCTGATCACGATAAGAAAACATAAAAGAGTAAGAGGTATTACTAGTTTAAATAAATCTGATGTGGGTTTGTGCAAAAATTTCCAAATTGGTAAAATGGGAAAGACTAGTTTAAAAGAAAAAACTATCAGTTAGAAAAAGTCCTGGAAACTTTACATACTTGAATTATGTGGACCCATTGGAATAGAGAGTTATAGTGGAGAAAAGTTTTCCATTCTTTTTGTTGATGATTATTCTATAATGATGACTATGATGTATCTAAAACAAAAATTAGAAGGTTTTAAGAATTTCAAATGGTCTTTGGCAAGAGTAGAAAAGGAAACTAGAAAGAGATTGAAATGTTTTAGATCACACAGAGATGGTGAATTTATCTATAATAAATTCAATAATTTCAACATTGAAAGAGGAATAAAAGGGCAAATATCAACCCTTGGTACACCTCTAAATAATGGTATACCTAAAATAAGAAATAGATGCATCATGGATTGTGCAAGGACACTGGTGATAGAAAAAAATGTTGCTATCAAATATTGGAAGGAAGATATCAGCATTGTAGTTCATACTTTGAACCCGGTTCAGTTGAAGAAAGATGCAAACCAAACTCCCTATGTACTATGGTATGGCTACAAACCTAATGTAAGTTACTTAAAATTATTTGGAAACAAATGTTATATCTTGAAAGAGTCTACAAAAGGAAAAATTGATGTAAAAAGTGATGAAGGCATATTCTTAGGATACTCCTGGAGAAGTAAAGCATACAAATGTTTGAATTTGTCTACTCATAAGATCATAGAAAGTGCACACCTAATAATTGATGAGTTTGCAGAAAAGAGTGAAGAAGAAAGGAAAAAGAGTAAGAGGATTATAGAAGATTTTTATACTATGAACCTAATACTGTACCAAATATATTTGAAAGAAAGGAGACTTCACCTCCCAAGTTGCCAAAATCTCCAACAATTACTGAGTCGCAGTTAGAAGCTACTAAGCTAGTTCAAACTGAGTCTGAAGTACCCAAGTCAAGATAGTGGAACCCAAGCTTAATAATGAATTTCATAATGAAAATAGTGGAACTCTCACAAAATCCAAAGAAATTTTTTTAGCAAGTTATTTCAAAAGACATCATGCACCTGATCAGATCATTGGAGACAAATCTGATGGAACAATGACAAGAAGAAAATTGAAAGGTAGATGTTTACTTGTCAAATTTGAACCAAGAAATATTAAAGATGCATTATATAATGAAAGTTGGGTTGAAGCAATGAATGAAGAGATAAAATAGATAGAGAAGAACAAAACTTGGACTCTTGTTTCTAGACCCAAAGAAAAAAAAAATTGGTACTATGTGGGTATTCAAAAACAAGTTGCATGAAGATGGAAAAGTGTCTAGAAAAAAAGAAAGATTGGTATGTAAAGGTTATTCTCAAGAAGAAGGTATTGATTATGGTGAAAATTTTGCACCTGTTGCAAGATTAGAAGGTGTTAGAGCTCTACTTGCATATGCAACACATAGAGGATTTAAAGTGTATCAAATGGATGTTAAATCAACATTCTTGAATGAAATTCTTGATGAAGAAGTCTACATTGAACAACCAAAGGTTTCATAGATCCTAACAAAAGGGACATGGTCTTCAAATTACATAAATCATTATACGGTCTCAAACAAGCTTCTAGAGCCTGGTAAGGAAGACTACATAACTATTCGATACAGATTGGTTTAAAAAGAACAAATGATAACAATAGCCTTTATGTCAAAGAAGGACTAGACAAAAAGATTGTGTTGGTAGAAATATTCATTGATGACACTTTATTCATAGGAAATGAAGACTTGTGCAAAATATTTTTAGAAGAATTAAGCAAGGAACTTGAAATATCTATATTTGGAGAAAAAAATTTCTTTGTTGGATTATAGATTCAATAGAAGAAAGATGTTATCTAAATCACTCAATCCAAATACATCAAGGAGACACTAAAGAAATTTGGAATGGAAAACTCAAGACCAGTTGGAAATCTTATGTCTACTGGAGATAAGCTTTCCAAAAATGATGATTCCAAAGAAGTGGATCAAACCACATACATATTAATGATTGGAAAATTGTAGTATGCAGTACATACAAGGCTTGATATTGCATTAGTTGTGGGTATGGTGGCAAGATTCTCAGCAAACTCCAAATAAAACCATATGATGGGAATCAAAAGAATCATGAGATATCTAAAACGTACTAAAGACTATGGCTTATGGTACAAAGTTAGAGGCAATCTAGACATAAAAGTGTTTACTAATGCTAATTGGGTAGGAAGTCTTGATATAGTGAAAGCACTAGTGGTGGAGCATTCCTCCTTGGTAAAAGAATAGTGTCTTGGATGCAGGAAGTCTTGATGATAGAGAAAGCACTAGTGGTGGAGCATTCCTCCTTGGTAAAAGACTAGTGTCTTGGATAAGTAAGAAAAAAAATTGTACCTCTCAATCCACAACAGAGGCATAATATGTGGTAGTAGCAGTCAACTATTCTAACATTTTTTAGTTCAAACAACTATTGGAAGGAATGAAGGTAGACATCAAAGATCAAGTAGTCATATATTGTGATAACACCAGTGCAATCAATATATCAAAGAACCCAGTGATGCATACAAAAATAAAGCATATTGCTATAAAATATCACTTCTTAAGAGAATTGGTGCAGGATAAAGAAGTCAAATTGGAATATGTAAATAAAAAAGAGAAAATTGTAGACATCTTCACAAAGACATTACCTACGGATGCATTTTTGTATCTAAGAGGTAAGCTAGGTGTCATTCCCCTATCTAAAGCTCATTGAATGAAGTTTAGTAATGCATCAATTAGAGAAAGTGGAAGAATTTGATGGGACATTGACAAGGGTATATTTCAAATGAATTAGTACTTAAGGTGTATTGATATTATCAAAAAATTTGTCTTTGGCATGTGTTGTCAAAGAGGGAGAAGTTTACTATCATATCTCTCATAAGATTTTTTAAAGAGGGAGAAATTCTATGAAGAGATTTCAAAAGGGGAGAATGAACTTGGCAAAAATTTTTTACAAAAGTTTTCTGACAAAGGGAGAAGCTAAATAGTTCACACTGATAGAGGGAGTCTTGTTCTCAAAATTTCATTATGTTATGACATGGTGTGTTTCCATCAATGCCAAAGAGAGAGATTGTTGGATATAATTGATTAATTGAGTGTTGTATTTGATGTTACACAAATGTCATATCAATTATCAGTCAATACATACTAAGCTCACTCAACTAGTGAAGACAGTTTTCTGTGTCTACTAAGCTTACCTATTTAGAAGACAATGTCTACCGAGTTCTCTCGAGCATGAAATGAAATTTTACAAAAGATGAGTGTTAATTAAGCTCACTCAATTAATGAAGGAAAGGTTAAATAGAATTATTGTTAACCAATTTCATTTGGTTACCAAAGGATCATTGTAAGTTTGCAATGCTAGCCGAGCTTCTATTGTTTAACATAAGGAAATCATTTTTGAGTTAGTGTTTACCAAGTTGGGTTGGCTAACAATGAAATTTCCTATTTTGGCATATTAAGCTTAATTAATTTATCTATTAATTCTAGATGACCAAGATGGTGAATGTTAATTATTCTAAATTATATTCTAGCCAAATTGACAATAAGAAGGATATAAGTATAAGGTCAAGTTGTGAGATTATGTGTGTGAAAAAAATCATCATGTGAAGATTTGAAGATTGCTTTAAGGAGGTGAATCTAGAGGTCATAAAGATGTGTTTGAGGAACTAAAATGATACATTTGATTAGCAAGAATCACGTACAAGCTAGAACAAAGATCTATAATCAATAATTAAGTTCCATCTAAATCAATTTATTTAATTTTTACTCTCTAACCATTGTAGCCGTGATCTAAATCTCTTAGCAAAGTTTTCTTAATAGCTATTTTTAAATCCTCTATCAAGGTGGTAGTTCTATTGAATTGTCTAAAGACCTCTAATAAGGCCACTGCTACCAAGGTGATTAAATCCTTTAATACAGACACACCTAATAATGTGTGTTGTAACCTTTAATAGGGTTAGCTCCTAATAAGGCTCACTTTAGAAGAGTGAATAATGGTAACTAGTTACTATTGCTGGTTTTTCCCAAATTGGGTTTCCACGTTAAATCTTGGTGTCATATGTTTTCATGCTATTTATTTTATGCTTGCAATTAAGATAAAGTGATGCATGATATCAAAGTAGGAGTTCCTTAGCATGTGGAAAGATCACCAAACATGAGAGAGTTTGCACCAAGACCTTGGGTTGGGTGAAGTTTGTCAAGAAGTTCTTGATTATGTAGATAGATCACCGATTGTGAGGTAGTTTTCACAAGGTCCTTGTGTTGCACGAGATTTTTCTTCTAGAGAATTAATCATGGAGAAGAGGAAGAGGAAGATGAATTTTTTTATTGGATGGATTCTAAGAATTCCTCAACTTGAGAAAATTAGAGCAAGAAATCAAGAGGCATTATGAGTTGATTTCCAAAATCAAGTGAATGAATTAGAAGCTGACTTGCAGAAATGAAGAGTGCATCACCATAAAAGAGATGTTCATAACTCCTTGGATGTAAAATAGAAAGAAGATCTAGTGGAGTATCAGACATGTGGTACAAAAGAAGAGCAAGAGGCTAAAGAGGAAATTATTTGTGAACCTAAAGTTGAAGAAGATGAAAGAGAAGAGGAAGACCATGAATATAACTAGATTTGTGCACCAAAAGTAGATGAAGATGATTTGAAGACTAAACCAGTAGAGGATGCACACAATTCCTTGGTTGAAAGTCAAATAAGTGAAGTGGTTACATGCCTTTTTGAAGACATGGAAGAAGAAATCAAAGATGAAGATGTGAAAGAGGTAAATTTCTATGAATTATGGGATGTTGAATTTGAGATGAGTTTGCATGAGGATCTTGTTAGTGATGTGTGGTATGCAAAGGAAGATTGGTATGGTGTATCTAGGTTTACTATAGGTGTGATTAATTCAACAAGATTGGATGAGGATGATATTTCTACTTGGACAGAGTTCATTGCAGAGGAGAAATTTCAGCAACAAACACTTGTTTCGACTAGGTGTTGGAAAAGAAGAAAGGAGATATATCAGCAATAGATACTTGATCCAGCTATGTGTTGAAAGAAGAGAAAAAAAAAAATCAACAGTGGCTACTTCATTTTCTGAATCCATATTGACAAAAATTTTCCTACCATGGGAATCAAATGCAGGAGCATCATGCATCAAAAAAAAAAAAACAAAAAAAAGTGGGCATCTTCGAAGGTTTTTTTTTTTCTTTTTTAAATTGTGGAGGAGAGAGAAAGTGATGAAAATAGAAAGAAAAATAAATAAAAATTAGAAGATAGAAAAAAGAGGAAAAGAGGAAGTTCTATTCTCAAGGTGCATAGGTGGCGTAAATAGGAAAAAAAAATTTAAAAATGGTTGTCATTCCATTTATCAAAGTGTGTAGGTGGTATCCTAGAAGTTTGTGGAAAGTTCCTTAAATCATGCCTTTAATATTTGTTGTAAGGCAGTTGTATTTACCTTTTATCCCACATTGGTTGTGTTTGTAATGTCTTGGGTTAGAAGTGCCTATTTAAACAAGGCTTATGATTATTTGTAATCAAGTTCTTGAAGTAGAAGATCTTCAAATAGAAGCTCTTGGTGTGCAAGCTAGTTGGAAGCTCTTAGTGAGGAATCTCTCTTATATTGTAAGAATTCAGAGTTCTTTCATTGGAGAATATTGTAATGAATTTCAAGTATTAATGGATGCTTTATGAAGCATTTTGTCATCTCTTTGTCTCCATATTGTTGTGATCTTTGTTGTGAGTTGGTAAGGGTGGTATGGCCCTCCATCATAAAGTAATTATAATCACTAATAACATCTTAATATTTGTAAAGTTAATCCATTATTGAGTACATTCAGTATTTATTGAGTTATAGCATTCTATATGTGTTTACCGAGCATCAACAGTATTTAGTTTTCAGAGTTTATTTTATAATGACATCTAACTAGATCTTAGATTTATTTTTGTAGTAACTGATTCACCCCTCCCCTCTTAGTTACTCCTTTATATTTCCAACATATAGTGTACTTATATTTCTCCTTTTAATTTTCTATAGCTAAACACTTTCATACATTTGAACTCCTACTTCTTCCATCTGAAATACCAAGGCACCTGTGTTGAATCATGTCATTAATAGTTGCATAAGATGACAAACATATTCTAGTTCATTTGTCCAACCTTTGTATCATTGTTTTTTTTTGTTTCTCCAACTGTCCTATCCTTCTCGGTGAGAGACCATGTGATCCAAATTATCTAAAATGATCAAATCTTTGAAAAATTTTCACAAGATTTTCTAGGCATTTTTAACTAGCTTTTTTGAAGGTCTTATGCTCAAAATTTCAAGTTGAAATCCTTCATCAGTCCCTAAAATTGGGCAACCAATGGCTCACTATATTAGGGATTGAAATTAGGGTTTTAGTTCTTCTTTTCAATGGTGTAAATGGCTTTGAATTCTAAGCTCTAGGTCAAAAGTTATGACCCTTACAAGTTACATATGCCATTTTTATCTGCACAAAGAAGAAAACTTCAAAGAAAAAGGGTGTGCATCTTACACACCTTGCGCATCTTTACTTCCCTAAGGGATGATTATTCCTAGTAATGGTATGCAACTGTGCACCTTTCACTAGGTGACATCTTAGTGAGAGCTTAGGTTTTTTAAGGTTTTTTAAGTTTCCAATTAATGTAACAAAGGTAAGGTGCACACCTTGCATACCTCATGAAGTGCTAGGTGAACACCTTATTTTAGAGGTTTTAGCTTATTTTTTGTGGCATTGGTGTGTAGGTGTGAGGGTGGGGTAGCACAGAGGTGCACCTTGTCCAGTCATGCACTACCAAGAGGAAAGTACTATCCCATGTAACTTATCACACTAGTGCACTTGGTGATGTGTGCTAGGTGTGCTAGCATGCCCTCATCATGTAAATTTTATTTTCACCCACCAAAACAAGGTTTTTGGCATCTGGGTTTTCACACAAAGACCTAGATTACGAAAAAAAAACTAGGTAAAACACTAAAAAGGACTCAGACCCCAGACTAGGGATCAAAAAAGCTAAAAAAATAAAGTAGGGGCTCCTCATTTCTTAGTGAAATAGGGTTTGCATTGTGAAACCACAATAAAATATTTTCACTATTTAAAGAATATATCAAATCAACTGTATTCACATCTAATCTATCTCATATGTTAGATCACATATATATAATCATAAATTGTAACATGTTGAAATGAAATCTATCTAAGAATAACATCCATGAAAACATAAACCCATAACACAAACATTTTGGTAACCCAAAAACCCTCCAAGGTGAAGGTAAAACTAGGTTGGGGATGAAACCCACAAATATTTATTGCTACAACAATAAAGGTTTTCTATTAGGGCTACAATTTGATCACTTCTAATGATCTACCATTTGGGCCTGGTTAGTTAAAATATTTACAAGACTATTAGGTCTCACCTTGATTAAAGGATTTTACACTTACAATGAAGTAAGGACTCTATTAGAAGATTTAAATAAGGTCTAGTAAAACCACTCCATTAAGAGATTTTCCTTGGCTCAATTTTTCAAAACTAGTTTAGAACCTACTCCTTTGGTTTTTTCTAGAAGATGCTTAGGGATCTCCTCTCCTTAAAGTCTTAAACTGGTCTCCATATCTAATATGCTTTCTTTTTTCCGTCATTGCCAGGTTTCTATATCTGATCTTCTTTCTAACTTAGCCTTGCTTTCTATGTTCTTAGTTAGTTCACACCTTCACACTTTCCTTTTGCACACACACACACACATCATAATGATTTTAGGGTTAGATCCTTTCTTTAAATAGATGATTGTAGAAATTTCTAGATCATTTCATCCTTTTCTTGTTTATCCCTTCTAATTTTCTAATTGGTTAATTTTATGTTCCTGAGATCAATGCCTACTAAAATGATCTATAATTTTCTCCTTAACTATCTCTACAATTTTTAAATATCACATAGAAGCCAACTAAAATGATTTACATAAGTTTTTGTGTCATTACAAACTCATCTATCAAAACTAGTTTAAACTAAGCAATTGAATGTTGTGACACTCATTCATAACTAACATTCATGTTATATCTTGACTTCTATAGTCTTGGAATATAATGACTCACTCAACATTATTTATCTCTCCATTCCTTGATCTTTGATGTTTTACTTGGAATGTATGCTTTCTTGATCTTTTCTAATGTGCTTGACAACCTTTGACTTTCTTGGCATGTGATAATATATAAACATGTACTTTGTCACTCATCCTACATTGGATGGATCAATTGTAGTGATGATCAACTAATGTTATATTGGAAATAACTAAGTGTTGGACACTCATAGGAAACTTGCGCTTAGAGATAAACTGTGTGTGTGTGTGTGTGTGTGTGTGTGTGTGTGTGTGTGTGTGTGTGTGTGTGTGTGTGTGTGTGTGTGTGTGTGTGTGTGTGTGTGTGTGTGTGTGTAAGTGTGTGATTTAATGAGTCACAAATGAGTTATCAGAAAAAAGCTATGAATCATCAATAAAAAAGAAATCTTCAAATCTGTACCCTAGAATTCATTTTTTAATTTAACATAGATGAGGCACATAGAACTAAAAAATTGATGAAAGTCTAAGAAAAGCTCATATCCAATGTGTGTATGTCTTTACCTATATTTTCTAATACTATTCAACCTAGAGGTCAAGAGAATTATTGGTATTTTAGGCCATTAAGTATTTTAGATGGAATTTACAATGGAGATGAATTGAAGACATCAAGTCATTGAATAAATTTATAAAACATGGGGACCTAGTAATCGTGACACTTTCTCAATCCGTAAAAAGATGGAAGGAAATTGCAAATCAAATGAATGATCACCAGTATATTGAAGAAAAGATTGAAGATATTTTTCCTTCAAGCAGTTCAGATGAAGTGAACAATACAATCAAAGAACTCTTCGAGAAGAATGGTTCCCTACAAGAAGAAATAAGAAAACTCAAAAGAGAACAAAAAATTTAGTTAAAAAGGCTATGTAAAATCTTGGAACAAAAGAAAAAGATGAAAGAAGATATGGATGAAAGAAGCAATAAGATCCAAAACCAATCCCTTTAGCATGAAGATCTTATAGATCAAATCTCCAATGAAAATGAAGAAATCATGAGTCTAAGATATGAAAAATAAAGAATAGGAAATGATTTGAAATTTGAAAGAAAAATCAATTAAAGAATAAGAAGTGAGTTGAGGCTTGAAAAAAAAATCAATGAAAATTTGAAAAATGACCTAATCACTGAAAATAAAGTCAATGAGAGAATGATGAAATCTCAAGCAGACATAAATTAGTTGAATCAACAAAATGAGTAGAATCTCTATAGACAAAAAGGTAAAGTAGGAATTGGATACAAAGAAGAAGGTGAATCCTCTGATCAAGGTATTCAAAGGAATCAAAGACCCACTTGCAATCACTATGGTAAGATAGGTCATACAATAAACAAATGTTGGAGTAATGGAAAAGAAATATTCAATGGTAAATTTTACAATTGCAATCAGCCTGGTCACAAGGCTAATGAATGTAATGAGAAACCAAAATTTGAAGGAAAATGTCACAAATGCAAGAAACAAGGTCATAAGTCATCAAACTACAGAACCAAGTCATTCAATCTAGTAGAGCAAATTGTGAAAGCAATATTTGGTTGGGACTATAACACCTGGTGCAGATGTCATTACCATGGAGAGTACGAACATGTTGGCATGAACTATGTTAAACATCATACAAGGAAGAGAGATACCACCATAAGATGTTATACTTGTATAGAACTTGGTCGTCTAGCCAAAAATTGCATGAATATAGGTAGAATTGAAGATGAAAAGAAAGAAAAAGAAAATAACATCAGAAAGAAAATGAGGCAACAATGGATTCCTAAATCTACTGAGGAAGCTAGTCCAAGCAATGATAGTCATGTCACTCAAGAAATGGGTGAATCTTCCATTTCCAACTAAGTTCTTAAGTAAGAACTGGAACTACGTTATCATGCTCACATCTAAAAAATTCCTAAATTAGAAGAAAGAAGATATCGAAATCAGTATTCAAGATACAAGGGGATCATAGGAGATCAGTATCAATTATCATTGAGTAAGGTTGAGTGATGGACTCTACCAAGCAAGGTCGAGAGTAACTAATGTTTTTTTATCGAGTTATGAAGTATTCACTGAGCAATCCGTACAGATAGTGGATGATAGTCTATTGTGCATAATCATGTCATCATAGCTACTTTCATACTAAGCATTAACGGAAAAAAAATGATCAAAAGGCAAGAAATTGAATTCATTTTTTACCAAAATCTTGAAGTGTTATTGCGTGCAAGAAAATTGCAGAAGTGTTCAAGAAATTTTGAGTGGAATTTGTAGTAAAATTTTTGAAGTTTTTCATAACCTACCAAGTAGCCATGACAACATCAAGAAGTAGTGGCAAGGTAAAGAAAGGGTATTAAATGTTGGTTTGAGGAGTTGAATGGAAATTGCCAGATTTCAAACTTGTACTAGTAATTGTGGAAACCCTTGATCCAAATGGAGCACAATCACAAATCCCTCGAAAGATACTACTACTCATTAATGATATTTGAACTCATTTTAAGTGTATAATTCAAGAAATTAGAGCACTAGAAATGGATTAAGCCCTAGGTGAATTGTTTGTTAATGGTGTACTTAAACCAAAGTAGAAGCACGTAGAAGATAAGGGTTTAACCCACATTCCCCACTTGCCTCAAAGTTTCCAAATCAAATGGATTAGATACTTCCTAAGTTGAGTTTACTGTGGTTAGTTATGTCTTGAGCAACTATTTTTGATCACTAAGAAGATGATTCATCATATCACTGGCCTTCCCATGCTCTCCAAAGCCAAAGCTACCAAAACCCTAGGTTGGGTTGAGTTAGAGAAGAAAACCCTAGCCGAGTGGGATGGAAAAGGCATGAAAATTAGTAGTGTGATAGATGTAGAACTAAAATTTGGCATACATGTGATAGCTCATAAAATCTACAATTTGACTCATCTTAATAGTGTGTCGTGTGAAGCTGTAGACTTGGCATTAAAAGTCATGAAGAACAATCTGTCATACGATCTTGCAAACTTGTTGAAACAGTTCAATAAAAATATGGAAAGTATAAGGACATCCAAGAAAAATCCTTGCAAATTCAATTCATTGTTGACATGTCTATTTTTCTATGTTCAAAAGTTCTTCCCATCTAAAGGTACAGTCATATGGAGAAAGGATATGCTAGTTTTGCATTAGATTAACGAGTATATTGTAGAAATGGGTGAGAATTTTGTTAGTGTGATGGATAACTATTTTGATGTTTTCAAGGAGAAAATGAATAACAGATTTAGGATTCCCAAGAAATTGTTTGAAGACTGCAAAGATGATGTTTGTTTCATGGTAGATAGTGACAGAGTCTACATTCAGGCAGTTTTACCAAGAGTTGTATGGGTAAAACCTCTTCCCTATGAGGTGAACATTTATGAAGCAAAAGACATAATTGAAGCCTAGATAAATGAACTTGATAATCCAAAGGCATCACACTTTGGAACATATGATGAGGCCAAGGCAAGAATAGAGCTTGCAATCGAGCTTCTAGAGGTGGTTAACAAAGGCAAGAGGAAAATAGAAAAACTCAAATCTAGCACACCTCTTTTATTGACCAAAGGTAATGATGATGATGATGATGCAAAGGATAAAGACGAATCAAAAAAGGAAGAAGAGCCAATAAAGAAAAAAGGTAAGGTGATCATCACTAAGCCACCCAAGCCATCCACTGCAATGTTTACCAGGACATTCAAGAAGAAAGGTAGTGAAGTTATGGTAAGTAAACCTCCTCCCACCTTCCAGGAAATGCTAAAACAAATGGGAGTAGGTGTAGGCATAACCAAATTCAAATCATTAAACTATGAGACTAGGACAAAGGGTAAGAAGAAATAGATTGAGGAATTCGTGCTAACCAAGATGGGTAAATGGAAGTATTCCCCTGATCAAATAGCCTATTAGATCCCTAATGATCTATTAGAAAGATTGAAGCCAAGATGGGACTCATCCATGAAAATAGAAAAAGATATCTATGAATAAGCCCTGAGGCAATTGTTACTGAGCATTACCAATGTTGAGGTAAAAGAGTCTATGAAGAAAAATGAAGAAAAGATGACTCTTAGATTCAATATTTGTTTAATTTTATTGAAGGATATAGATCATGTAATCAAGAATGTTATAGGCCATATGTGGAAGAATGTTTATCTCATGCATAAAGAAAGTGACAATCCAATAGAATTCAAGGATGATGATAGTGATAATGAGGAAGAAGGAACAAACTTTGAGACAATATAGTTTGACAATGAAGAAATTGAAGAAGATAAAGAGGAAGAAGCTACTAAGTCAAAGAAGATGATGAGGAGACTGATCCTATGAGGATAGCAAAAAAATTCATTGCCTCACTTCCTCATTCTGGAAGCAAATTAGCAGCTACATCAAGTTTGGAGATAGCTTCAGTAAGTTTGATTGTGACCACAATAGATACATCAAATTTCCAATCACTCTTTGCTCCCTCATAGCTCAGTGCATCAATGGAAGTGTCTACCACTTCATATACTAAGCTGAAACCTATCCCTTCTTTAGTTCTTGAGTTAGCATTAGTAGTGAGTACAACATGTTCTATAATTTTTTGTTCTTTAGTAGTGAGTACAGTTTTGAGTTCCACAAATTTGAATTCTACAATTTTGTTTTCTACAGCTTTGGATACATCTTCAAGTATAATAGTTTTGGATTTAGTAAGAATTCCAATAAGTATTCCATCTATTGGTACTATATTAGTTTTTACTACTAGTCCTACTATCTATACTATTGTTTCCATTCCAAATTCTAAGGCAATATGTACAAAGGAAGTTGATCCTAAGGCTTAACAATGTATAAAACTTTTGAGTGGAAAGGAAATAGAGGAGGATATTGATCTAGATGAAGAGATTGAGATTCCAAAGTTAGATTTTGATAATGCCACCATAGATCAAATGCAATTAGCTAGTCAACTCCTTCTCAAGGAAGCAAATCAAAAGAAACTGAGAGAGGAAAGAGACAGAGAATATAGAATCATAGAAAGTGCTAAGGATATCTTTACTGAGGTGATAGTTTTTGAAGCTAATACTTCTGAACACATATTGTTTCAATTAATAGAGGTAGTTCAAAAGTTCAATAAGGACTCCAGTGGTCAAGAAAAATTTATGGTGAAAGCAAAAAAGAAATTTGATAACAAGGTGCTTGAGCACATTGCTCAGCAAATTACTATTTAGCAAGTGGAACTTTCCTCAATTTTGACCAATCTTGAAAACTCTTGCATAAATTTAACATTACTTTTTGGAAAATAATGCAATGTTACGAACCTCACAAAGGAAATATAGAGAAAACTAACAAAGATTGATATGATCTGAAGACTAGTGCACAATAGTTGCAACTTGACCATAGTTCAAGCTTTGCACATCATATGAAAATTAGATTTTTGTCAAAGATGCAAGAAGAATTTTTGAGAGAAGAAGAAAGGATCCAGTCTTCACTAATAAATATTAAAAATATGATCCTTCCCATAATGGGCACAATGAAGAAGTAGAAAAATATTGATCCATGACAACAACTTCTCAATTGTAGATCACATGATAGAAATTTCTACAGAAGTACAAGTTGCTCTACAAACGTGAAAAGTTTTGCAAGAGAATTGGAATAAGACTTTGGAACTAATAATTAAGGCACATTCTAAGTTTCTTTCTTAAATTTTTTTCTCTGTGTAAATAAGTTTTGAATAAATCTTTGGCATTATTGTCAAAAAGAGGGAGAAACAGATTATACATGATGAAGAAACATAGAATAGATGGAAAACAACATGTATATATACTTAGTATGTATATTGTATAAGGAAGAATCATGCAAAGAAAAGGAAAGGAAAGTATATACTTACAAAGATAAAATTTGAAAAATAAAAAAATCAGTATACTAGTATCGAGCTACAAATGTGTATAAGTTTTGGTTGATAAGTTTTTTTGTCACTAATGCCAAAGGGGGAGATTGTTAACATTGAGTCAAGTTTTTTATTAGTGACAACACTTATTAAAATTCTATATGGTTATTGAGATCATTGAAAGACTATAGTGTTTTCCATGTAATTTAGTAGTCACCAACCTTTATAGTTCCTACCAAGCATTCTAGTGGTTATCAAGTAAATTCAAGCAATGTGAAGTCTTACAGTTCTTAGCAAGAAATTTAGTATTTACCAAGCTTTGTAGTTTCTACCAAGCTATTAGTTCATGTGAAATGAATCTACTGTTAACCAAGCAATGAGATGATTAGTGTTTACTGAGTGCAATCATGGTAAATGAGTAACTTAGTTTCTACCAAGTTACATAGTATCTACCGAGTCACCAGTGCAGACCGAGTTTGAGACTACTCTGAGATGATTAGTATGGACTAAGCTTTCCACTTCTATTGAATACATGATGATGTTAAGTAATGATAGTGGGCATCATGTATTAGAACTTCACCAAGTCAATCTTTAGAACCCAAGTGTCTTCATTCGAGCCGACTTTGTAATATTGGTGTTAACTTGTATATTAGCTGACTTAGTAATTTTTAAAATTGGATTGATTAATATATGTAATGTATTGTATCATATCCAAGTGTGAGAAAGAAAAAATATATGTGTATTGAGACAATGTGAATGGAATGTAAGCATGTGAATGAGAATCAGTAATAGAAAAAGTATATTATAAGGCTATATCAAGGAGTAGCAGAGCCATATCTATCACATAAAGGTGATCAGTACTTCAAAGAATCTCTATCAGCAAATCAGTTGTAAGTTAGAGATCCATTGTTTCATCCTAATAGGTGAACTAGCTTTCAAAGTCCTTTAACAAGGTAGACTTAACAGTCTTTTGTCAAATCTCTTAACCGAGTGGATACATTGTTGTATGTCTATAAAACCTCTAACCAAGTGGACCTAGCAATTCTAATTGCTCCTAACTAGGCAGATCATCAAAAGTGATTATTGTAAGCCTTAACAGGCCAACTTCTTGCATATTATTTATGGAACTGCACTATGTTAAGTGAATCATATATCTGCATTATGGTTATTTATATGTTTGTTCTAATGTGTATGCAAGTGGATTACGCTTTTCAACTCAGTGTTTACTGAGCCCCTTTTGTGTTGTTTTGCATTTCTATGTGTTTTTCAGGTGCTTCAAGTTGATTAGCAAGTAGCTAAAGATTAGTGTTGAAGTTTCTTCTTGCATCAGTGTTTAATTACTTGTAGGGTCCATATGTTGGACATTAGAGATTAAAAACAATGTTGTACTTCATTATTGTACTGAACTCAATCTGTAATAGCATCATATTGGTAACATATATGGATGATATCATATTTCATCTTGAGTATTTTGGATTGAGAGTGACTCAATCATTGTATTTGTACTTGTATTAAGTTCATTTAATAAAAAAATATATATTGCATTCTTTGTACTTTTTATTGGTTTCAATTTTTTTTTTTTTGTTAGTGGTAGTGGTACATTTGGTATCAGAGCGCAGTTAAAATAACTAGGACTCTTGGGTTATAGGGTTTAACCTGTCATCAATGCATTATTAACAGTTAGTGGTTTTTAGGTTGCTATCATGCCTCCCATCACTAGAGGAACTCAAGGACAAGACATTCCTAAGGATAACCTTGCTAGAAGAGGCAAAGGCAGAGGTAGGGGTAGAGGCTATGGTAGAGGTCCTAGGCACCAAAATTTTGCTGGGAATGATCAATTTGATCAGAATGATGGGGTTGGAAACAACCCTGGGATAACCAAGTAGATCAAGCTATGGTTCTTTAGAGGATTATAGAACGTCTTGATAATATTGAGGCTAACAACTAGATTCTTGGTGGGGGTGAATGATAGGAGACCTCTTATGTAGGGTATTAACCTCCCTATAGAAGAAGATCTAGTGGCAAGAGCTCAGCTCAAGGATCTTTCCAAGATGAAAGGGCCATTATTTTATGGTACAGAATAGGGTATAGTGGCAGAAACTTGGCTACTGAATATTGAGTGATGATTTATTTTACACCATTACTAGAGTAACGTGAAGGTAAGATGGATAGTTATGCATTTGAGGGGATTTGGTTCCTTATGGTGGGATTAGGAGTTGGAAAAGCTGGGCATTGATATTTCTCTA
The DNA here is from genome assembly GCA_028749045.1 of Cupressus sempervirens. Classification (NCBI taxonomy): domain Eukaryota; kingdom Viridiplantae; phylum Streptophyta; class Pinopsida; order Cupressales; family Cupressaceae; genus Cupressus; species Cupressus sempervirens. The sequence goes on from CM053789.1 coordinate 63,545,691, forward strand.
GTTACTTGTGAGCTCTTTGTAGAGTGATTCAAGGAGAGGTTTATGTCTGAATATTGGCGACAGGCCCGTGCAGAGGAGTTCTTTTAGATTATGTAGTATGGCTCTACAGTGGAAGCTTATGAACATAGGTTCTATGAGCTTAAGAATTTTTTTGGGTGGGCTGAAAATGATAAGGCCATGATAAAACACTTCATTAGAGGGCTTATGCCCAAGATTGGGGAGGAAGTGTGAACTTTCTAACCTTTGACTATGCAGGAAGCTTCAGAGTGAGCAAAGCTGATTGAGATGAAGTCTGGTTATCATGGGGCTTCATACAAAACCAACATGAATCCACCTACTCTGAATGTTAGTAAGAGTCAAAAGCCTCTGTAGAGTAGTGTGAAATAAAAATTTTTAGGCGGGAAATTCAAGAAGAAGAAGTTTGATAAGGACTCCAAGGGTTTAGAATAGCCTAGACCATCTCAACCACCTCAAAGTGTGAAGAGTAATAAACCATCTCCTAATCCTTCTGGTCAGAATATGGGATTTAGGAAATCGGTTGAGTGTTTTCATTATGGACAGTTAGGTCATTACCAGTCTTAGTGCCCTAACTAGGATAAGCCGAAGGTTGGACCTAAGCCAGCTAGGTCTGAAGCGACAGTTGGAGATTCTAACAGGAACCACCATATCTTTGCAACCTTGGATCAGAAGAAAGTTGAACACCAGAACACGATTATTGAAGCTCAGGGTAATACTCAAGGTATGAAAGTATTTATCTTATTTGACTTTGGAGCTATAGACTCATTTATTTCTTTTGCTTTAGTTGCAAATAGTGGTATTCCTGTGGTTAGGGCAAGGAACAGATGGCAAGTGGAGTTAGTGTTAGGTTCTAGGGTGAATGCAGATATTGTTGCTCCTGAGTGTAAGATTCAAATGAAATCTTTTACTACTTCAGTGAACCTTAGGGTTATACCTTTAGGATCGTATGCCATAGTTTTGGGTATGGATTGGTTAGAATAGCATCAAGCCATTATGAATTGCAAGGATAAGTCAATCAATTGTTTAGATGATTTTGGGTCAGCTAGGGTTGTTGCTGGAATCAAGAGACCCATCTCTTTGCGGATAATTTCTGCCAAGCAATTGGCAAGGTGTGCTCACAAAGGTTGTAGTTTGTTTTCCATTTTAGTAAATGATGTAGAAGATTCCTTTGTTAAAGGTTCTTCTCTTGACCATCCAATCTTGAAAAGGTTTTTGGATATTTTTGTTGAGAGATTCTTGGAATACCTCCAAGAAGAGAAATTGATTTTCGAATCGATTTGGTGGCAAGAACGGAACCAATTTCCAAGACTCCATATAGGATGATAGCTCAAGAGCTAGTTGAACTTAAACTTTAGTTGGAGGAGATTTTGGAAAAAGGTTTGATTCATCCTAGTGTATCACCTTAGGGTGCTCCTGTAATATTTTTCAAGAAGAAAGATGACTCCTTAAGACTTTGCATAGATTATAGGCAATTAAACAAGGTCACTATTAAGAATAGGTATCCTTTGCCTAGAATTGATGACTTGTTTGACCAAGTCAAGGGTGTCCAAGTCTTTTCAAAGATTCATTTTAAATCTGGGTATCATCAACTTAGAATTTAGGAAGCTAATATTTATAACACAACTTTTCACACCAGGTATGGACACTACGAGTTCACAGTGGTACCTTTTGGGTTAACAAATGCACCTTCTGCCTTCATGAGCCTAATGAATGGTGTGTTTAGAACTTTCCTAGACAAGTTTGTAGTAGTTTTTTTGGATGATATTTTAGTGTATTCTAACTCTGCTAAGGAGCATGAGCAGTATTTAGAGCAAGTTTTAGAATGCCTTCGTAGGAACAGATTGAATGTCAATCCTTAGAAGTGCAAATTCTTCAAATCGAAGATTTTCTACTTAGGACATATCATTTTAGGTGATGGAATTTTTGTAGATCCATCCAAAATTTGGGCTATTGTAGATTGGCTAGCACCTACAAATGTGTCCAAGGTTCAAAGTTTCATGGGCTTAGCAAGCTATTACCATAGATTTGTGTCAAATTTCTCCAGAATAGCACATCCTATCACCTCATTTTAGAGAAAAGGGAAGAAATTTGTGTGGACAGATGAATGTGAGGCAACATTTTTGAAACTTAAGGAATGTTTGACCAGTGCACCAGTCTTGGCAATCCCAGATTCTACTAAAGAGTTCGTGGTTTGCACTGATGCATCTTTGGATGGCATAGGGGTAGTTTTGATGTAGGATGGACATGTTATCGCTTATGATTCTAGAAAGTTAAAGATTCATGATGTGAATTACCCTACTCATGATCTTGAACTTGCTACGATTATGCATGCTTTGACCAAGTGGTGGCATTTTCTTCTAGGACAATGATTTGAGTTACATTTAGATCATCGAAGCCTTCAGTATCTTTTCACACAACAGACCTCAATGCTAGTTAGTGAAGATGGATGGAGTTCTAGTGTGAATACAATTTTGAGATGAAGTATGTGCAAGGGAAGGAGAACGTGGTTGTTGATGCACTTACCAAAAGGTGACATGAATTATCCTCTTTAATCCTAATAGTGGATCTTAAGGATAAGATTTTGCAGAACCTTTCCACAGATCATTGGTTTCAGGATGTTAAGGATGTTATGGTTAGTGGTAGCATCTTGGAATGACATTTTGAGGGGTATTCAGTGAATTTTGAAGGTTTGATGCTGTATAGAGGAAGTGTGTATGTTCCTGAGTTGGGTGATTTGAGAAATCTGGTTATGGTTGAGGCACACAACACATCATATTCAACTCATCTGGGTGTTAAGAAAATGCATGTTGACCTTAAGCAGCATTACTATTGGCTAGGAATGAAGAGAGACATAGCAGATTTTGTGGGTCGTTGTTTGGAATGTCAGCAGGTAAAGGCTGAACATCAGCACCCTGCGGGATTATTGTAGCCACATAGTATTCTAGAATGGAAATGGGACACCATTTCTATAGATTTTATTACTAGATTTCCTATGACAGCTCATAGGCATGATGCTATTATAATGGTAGTGGACTGATTTTCAAAGGGTGTTCATTTCTTTCCTATTACATCATCCTATAATGTAGCAATGGTTGCCAAGATATATATGGAACAGATAGTTAAGTTACACGAAATTCTTAAAAAGATTATTTTTGATAGGGATCCCATGTTTACATCTTCTCTTTGGAAATCCATGCAGTGAGAATTAGGTACTCAGCTGAATTTCAGTTCAACCTATCACCTAGAGATAGACGGACAAACTAAATGTGTCAACCACATTCTGGAAGACATGCTTAGGATGTACATAATGGATAGATAGAATAAATGGGAGGAGTATCTACACTTGGTTGAATTCACTTATAACAATGGATATCATAGTTCCATAGGTATGGCACCATTTCAGATGTTGTATGGTAGACCCTTTAGGACACCTCTCAACCGGGATAATTTAGAGGATAGGACTCTTTTAGGACCTAATATGTTGCAAGATTTGGAGCAATAGGTTAAGAGGATCAGAGAGCATCTTATTACTGCTCAAGATAGACAAAAGAAATATGCTGATAAGCATAGAATTGACCATCAATTTTTGGTTGGTGATAAAGTGTTGCTCCGGGTAAGGACGCGTAAAAGTCCAATTTGCTATGGAAAGGGATCCAAGTTAGCACCATGATTTGTAGGTCTGTTTGAAATTCTAGAACGGATTGGACCTGTTGCCTACAAAATTGCCTTGCCACTGAGTCTTTCAAGCATTCATAATGTATTTCATGTTTTTTTATTGTGTAAGTATATACCAGATATTGCTCACATGCTTGATTGGAAAAATTTGCAGATTTTGGATGGTCAAATCATGCTGGAACTAGTGTAGATCATGCAAAGCAGAACTATGAGTTTAAGAGGAAGAGAAATAAAGTAGGTAAAGGTCCTATGGGACCCCAATGATTAAACAACTACTACCTGGGAGGATATAGAATTGTTGAGAGTAGCTCATCCATACTTATTTGTTGACTTCCAGGAGGAAGTCAAGAACTAGTGGGGGAGGATGTCATGCCTGACCTTACTCCTTCCTATTTCTCTTCGTTTGCTTCAGTTTGTTCCTATGATTCAAATTCATTGCTATGATATTATCAAACTTTGTTTATCAATTTATTAAATTTAGTTAGTTGATTTTTGGTCTGTGTTGATATAGTTATAGTGATCATTATCTGTTTATGTCAGTTTATTGTAATGAGGATTAAGCTATTCTGAACTGGCTAATTACGTTGATTCTTAGTGCATGTTTGAACTCGAAACTGATACTAATTTTTGAGTTGGATGGAAGTGAATTTAATTTGATGTTAGTTGAATGACTTTAAACACTGAAGTAATATGTTATTTGGCATAGAATTTCATACCTATTTGTGCTTGACTTGTGTAAATATGTGTGTGTGTGTGTGTGTGTGTTTGAATATTAATTCATATACATATATATATATATATATATATATATATATATATATATATATATATATATATATATATATATATATATATATATATATATATATATATATATATATATATATATATATATATATATATATATATATATATATATATATATATATATATATATATATATATATATATATATATATATATATATATATATATAAAGTTGATATCTTGAAGATTCACACACAAAATTTATATGAATATATGTGTGAAATAATCACACAAATATTTATATAAATTTAAGTGTGAAATATTTAAGTTGAACTTTGTAATATTAAGATATTGCCGCAGCTATTATTACATATGAGGTCATTGTGTTTTATCAGCCATTTGGTGGTGGCAATGAAGTGGTCATGTTTACGGATTTGAGTTAGTTGCCATGATATTAATGCATTTTATGGAGGTTTTATGATCTTGGAGTGTTGGTCGGCCAATTCTTTGGGCATTGTGTGAGTTGCCAAGTCTTGGCCAGAATTAGGGCTATTCTTCTCTATTCTAGTAAACACTTGTGAGTTGATGCTAGGGTCTCGGCATTATGACTCGGGCGAAGAGGTTTTCTTTGATACCTGAGCATGGTAGAGTTTCTCTTCAAAAGTCATTGTTGCTTATCTTTTGTTATCAGTTGAAGTTGCTCTTGAGGTTACAAGGGTTTGGCCAACTGGTAGTTTGGGTTGTTTGGATAGTGATTTTGGTTGCTGGTCATCATTTTGAGTTTTCCATCTTCTGAGATTTTGAGGTAGGGGGGCATTTCCTAACCTAGTCCTTTGCTATTTTCAGGTGTTAATTTTGTTTAAAGGAAATTGTAGAAGCTACAGTTTTAAAATACACTTGTCAATACCCAAGTATCGGTGTATGTAGGGTTGGGCATTTTGTGCCAAGGTCTATATATATCCATATTTGGATAATGGGTATTATGTGTTTTTGAAACATTGTGTTTGTATTTGGATTTGGATGTTGTTTCAAATCGGGTATTAATATATATATACAATTTTATGAAAATAGAGGTCACTTGTGTGTTTCAATTTCATATATTATGTTGACATTTTGTCATGTAATTGGCTTGCAATATAGATCATAGCTACACTATGATATGGGTTTTAGCTTGGACTCGGTTATTTTGTAAAACAATTATGTTCATGCTTGTGTTGTTGTTGAAATTATATGCGATATCACCCAATTGAATTAGAAAGAAATATGTGCTTACGATTTTGGGTAGTTGCATGGACTAAGGATTTTGTGTAACATCGAATACTTGTTTGAAGATAGGGGCAATATCATTGTTACAGTATGTTTGAGTTGGGAGGTCATAACCAAACTTGTTTTATGAAAATACAAACACGGGTGCAATGTAAACTCAACCCACTGTGTGTGTTTTGAAACACGGGTATTAGAAGTTATATGGTGTTTGAGATGTTAGAAAATGAAAATGTAGACAACTGTCAAACCACTAGATGAAATCATGGGCAGAATTTTCATCAAATAGTTAGTGAAAAACATAGATAAAGTTTGAACTAGCAAGTATTAGCATTGTGTTATTGTGTTATTGTGCGGTTAAATTCCTGTCAATAGTCAATGCATGAAAATATGTTGTGGTTCAAATTTCTTATCATTGGTGTAATGTATTCTTATGATAATTGGAAATTTAATTACTGCTATTCTGAACACCAGTTATGTCTTTACGAAAAATAGAAAAGAGGAAGTTTTTAATAAAAGAGAGTAGTATTAAATGAATTTTTTATAAGAAACTCGAAACTATTAGATAGTGATAGAAAAAGTACCATTATTATATGATAGAAATTGAGTCATAATTAGTTGATGTTTTGAGATATAGTTCACAACTGAATATGACATTAATTGATGAATAAAAAAATTGGTAGATGCTATTGTTTCAATATCAGTATAGTCATTATATGAATAGCTAGTTTGTACATTATAGTTTAGGAATTTTCATCCTAATTATTTTGGTTAATGGCATAATTTAGTTACAATAAAATTTTAATGAATCACATTTTAAATTGATTTTCAGTTGCTGATAACTGGGTGGTGGCTTTTTGTTAAACAGTAGTATAACTGCAATAGTCACTTGAATTTTAATGACATTGTAAAGGATCTTTTGTTAAAGATTGGGCTGCACTTGGATTCAATTATGCTTAATTTTTTCCATGAAGTATCTTAATAACATTTATGGATTTTTTTGAGATAATATGTTTGAAATAGAATCCTTTTAATTTATCCAGATGCATTTCAGTTCATAATTGAAATGGAAAGTTGTTTCATGTATGAGATAGTTTTATGATATATGTTTGATGATTTGTCAATTAAAGCAAGAATATCATATGAGCATTGTTTTATTATCTTGGTCATTTTGAAAGATAATTTTATTTTATTATAATAGTAGGAATAGGTAGTATAGTACTACAACTGGTAAATATTATTAAACTGATGTATCAGTTTAGTTATATTTACAAGAACGTAATATTGTAGTATTTACTTCTGTTGTTATAATAGTCTAAGTTTACTTTTGAATTTGGCAGTAGAAGATGAGAGTTTCAAAAGATGAAGAATGGAATATCATGAGCAAACTGAATTGTTATTTGTTGCTTGTGCATTGTTAGAAAATCTGTTTGATGTGTATGTTAAGAATAGTTGTAATGAACGTATATCGAGGTGACTGAATATCAATTTATCCTATTCAATTAATTAATTCAGTGATAATTATAAAATAAATTGGGTGGGTTAATTACATATAAAAGATAATTGGTCTTACCTATGACTCAAACCTATATGGTTGAGTACAGAGAACAAGGCATATCTCTATTCTATCATTGACAAGTCTAATAGAGAATACCGTTATGTGTTTACTATGGGCATACCGTACATGGATGTAGAATCTTAGTGCCATAATGATGACACCTCAGTATATAGATGATTCATCTATGGGTTATTCTTAGTGTGAGTTTAATTTTGCATTGTCAAGTAAATGTTTACTTCTTGCATATTAATTATGGAACTACATTATGTTAAGTGAATCCGATATCTGCATTATGGTTATGTATATGTTTGTTCTAACATGTATGCAAGTGGATTACGCTTTTCAACTTAGTGTGTACTGAGCCTCTTTTATGTTGTGTTGCATTTCTGTGTGTTTTTCAGGTGCTTCGAGTTGATTAGCAAGTAGCTAAAGATTACTGTTGAAGTTTCTTCTTGAACCAGTGTTTAATTACTTGTAGGGTCCATATTTTGGACATTAGAGATTAAAAAGAATGTTGTACTTCATTATTGTACTAAACTCAATATGTAATAGCATCATATTGGTAACATATATGGATGATATCATATTTCATCTTGAGTATTTTGGATTGAGAGTTACTCAATCATCATATTTGTACTTGTATTAAGTTGATTTAATTAAAAATATATATTGCGTTCTTTGTACTTGTTATTGGTTTCAAATTTATTTGTTTTTGTTAGTGGTAGTGTTATAGACCTCTTTGATTTCTGGACAATTTTCTTTACATATGTTCTTTCCTTGATCTACCTTACTATTAAAGGTAAAAAAAGTCTCCCCTCAAAGGATTTTGGATTCATATACCAAATGTTCCCTCTTGATATAAACAATCATGTTCCTACAAAAAAAATTATAGACTCTAATTTTGTTTCTCAATAGAGAGTTATAGGTTGAGTTTAGACACATATATTCACTTTTTAGATTTCCTACTGGTATAAGCTTATCAAGCATTGTGTTGATTTCCTTTGTATGTTTACTCATGTTTCTATTGTAAATATAAGAGGAGTAACTAAGATGGGAGGGGTGAATTAGTTACTACAAAAATAAATCACAAATCCCTTAGATGTCAATATAAATGAAAACATAAACTCTGATAATTGTATTTTGTTGTAACTTAGCAAACACACAGGCACTCAATTAACACTAGAAAATGTTATAACTCAGCAATAGCTAATCTTCAATATGTTAACTATGATTAAATTTAATTAAACTTAGTTGCATATAAACAAAAGTAAATAGCATGAAACAAGTGACACCAAGATTTAACATGGAAACCCAATGTGGGAAAAACCACCAATTGCAACTAGTTATCATTTTCACTTTCTTGGAGTAAGCCCTATTAGGAGCCAACCTTGTTAAAGGATACAAAATGTACTATTACATGTGACCTTGTTAAAGGATTTAATCACCTTGTTAGGAATGGCATTTTTTAGAGGTCATCAAGACATTTCACGTAGAAACACAACCTTATTAGATGATTTAAAAATAGTTGTTAAGCCAACTCTATTAAGAGATTTAAATCACTCCTACAATAGTTAGAAAGTAACAATGAGATGACCTAATTTTTGATGCAACTAAATTTTTGATTACAGATCTCAATTCTGGTTTCAATACTTGATCCTTCTTGATCAAATGTATCTTTGTAGCTCCACAAGGATATTCTCTTTATCCTTCAAATTCATTTCTTCTAAGCATCCTTTTTTTCACACTCATTCTCATTCAATCCTACAACTTGACCTTACATTTATATCTTATACATTGTCAAGTCAGCTTAAATACAACTTAGAATAATTAATATTCATCTCCTTAGTTGGCCAAAATCATCAAACATATTTATTTGACTCAATAAGCTAAAATAAGAAAATACTTTGTTAGTTGACCTTGTTCGGTAGACACTAACCAAAACATATTTTCCTTTGTTAACCAAGTGAGCTCAATTAATGCTAGTTTTCATGCCAATTCTCTTTGTCTCCAAAGTGAACTCGATAGACACTACAATTTGAAAATTCTCTTTGGTAACTAAGTGAGTTTGTTTAACATTTGTTACCTTTCAAATTTCCTTTGTCTCCCGAGTGAATTCAACAGACACTGTCTTCTGAACTTGGCATACACAAGAATGCCCGACAGCCACTGAAAATTGTCTTCATCACCTTAGTGAGCTTGGAAAAAATTGATTGGTGAATGTATGGCATTTTCAATAACATCAAAGACAATATACATTGATGAATTATTTTCAATAATTTCATCATATCTTGCCAATATAGACATCTACTCTCTATGTAAGAATTATCATGATTGTAGCTAGTTCACTCACTCTAGAAATATATCCTATGGATCTCATGTATACCATCAACATCATCATCATAGTTCATTTCCTTTCTCAAATGGCCACAGTTTTCCTCAAAAGTGACTATAGTTTCCCTCATTGATTTGATAGCTCTCACAATGGAACCTTGATCTTTCCCTAAATTATACTACTCATATTGATCAATAAGAATAATGAAAAGGAAAAAGATGATACTATAACAAGTTAGTATTTTCTCCTAATCATAAGGATATTTTAGGATCATGACCCTCCTACTCCTATTTCTAGTATGGTCTTAGTTGTTTAGAAGTGTGATCACTTCTTTTAGTTCTAACTCTCGAAGTGGCATTTGGAATTATACTTATACTCCACATATATTTTATTTAAATTAATCACATCAAGAGGTATCTTTTTATGACACAATGACCATTGTATAGTAAAGGTGTTAAGAAACTATTTAGAACTTATGACTTTTTCAAAGGTAAAATTATGAAATTATTATCAATGAAATTTAGACATAATTAAAGAAATATCATTGGTCATTATATAAGAAGTGAAATATAGCTAATAGAATATTTGAAAAAAAATAGACTTATATATATAACCATTTTAAATTAAATAAAACATCTCTTTAAATAAATAAATAAATAATATAAATAATCTACAAATAAAAATAACAAGCAAACATTACATATAACAATTATGAAAGAACAACAATACTTCAAATTATAATTACATATCTTAATTAATTACACTAAAATTTTCATGTGTGTGTGTGTACACTTTAAATAAAATAAATAGTATAAATAATCTATTTAATATTTTGCTTCAAGATTTGATTCTGTTCTTTTTTATAGCATCAACGTTTCGGATCACACTCTGTGATCCATCATCAGGATGAGAGAATGCAAGAATGAAAAAGTCTAATGGATTGTGGAAACCTAATCAAATTGATAAATAATCTAATAAAAAATTAAGAAGCAAACAATACATATAATAATTATGAAAGAACAACAATACTTCAAATTATAATTTTATATATATCTTAATTAATTACACTAAAAATATCATATAAATACTTAAAATATTTATAAATATATTTGTTAATATTATTAATTACATTAAAACTTTCATAAAAAATGTTTATAAAATCATGTAACCTAAACTAGCATACCTAAAAAATTAATTCATTTTTTTGTAAAAGAAGTCAAGAGTATCTAATTTCAAAACAATTAATATAAATTTAGTAAATATTGTATTCAAATCAACACAAAAATTCCATGAATAAACTATTGTATTTATTTTTTAATATATTATGACTTGATATTAATACGTAGAAGTTTTATGAGATAGGAAAATTTAACAAATCAAATTTATATAATGATTTATTTCACCATGTACAAATTTTTAAGAAATCATATCCATAAAAATCATAGGAATAAAATAATGCATATTTTTATTTTGTTTTTCTGACATGTGAATGAATGTCAATTTTTTTTCAAAATGGAAAATATTTACATTGAAGATTGTTACCACTATAGAAAGTCTGTAAGCTTAACTAGCATACCTAAATAATTAATTCAATTTTTTTGTAAAATAAGTCGAGAGGTATCTAATTTCAAAAAATTAATATAAATTTAGTAAATATTGTATCCAAATGTACACAAAAATTCAATGAGTAAACTATTTTTTTTTTTTTTATTAAGCCAAGAGGCTTCCTACAGTGGAAGCATTCATCAATGTAAACAATTCGCCTTTTTTGAAACATTTGATAGGCATATAATAGTTCTAATAGTGGACCCTAAAATTGACATTCATTATCCCTATTATTACCTCGAGAGGCCAAACCCAATAGTGGCATAATACCTCCATATAGAGGTCATCAAACATAACGCCTATAAGAAAAAAGAACATCCATGATAGTAAGGTGGTCGAAGGACTTATTGAATCTCACTTGTATGTGCTTCAATTGATCAAAGGATTTTTCATCACCTTATCATTACATCTTTTTGAAGGCTTCAAACACCTATCATGGATGTTCAAAAATCATGACATACTTAACATGAAACAATTCAAGGCATTTGGTTAAATGATTCATCACCTGTTCTCCATATTTATGTTGTGCATTTTCATCACATCTTCATCCATAATGCTTCACTTACTATCATGTGCCATTGACACTTGTATTGGAAAGTATCATAGTGAATGTGGTTCACATGGTAATATTTCCATCAATGCAAGTTGTGGAGTTGTGTGTTTGAACTGAGAAGAATACCTATGATGTATTCCATGTGATGTTAGCTCACAAAGATGTTTCCTCAAATAGTTAATGTAGCATTCATATGATTTTTATTACAAAAAATCCTCTTTCCTTCAAGCATCTTGTTTAAACCTTGAAATTCATCCTACAAACCATTCCTTCAATGAAGTGATGAACTTTTGAAGCATAAATGGGTTCATAGTCTTCAACATATGTCATATCTATGTGATCTCAGATCTTGGAAAGCCCTCACATGAGGTCATTCTATCTACATATATGTACATTAAGGAAAGGCATTCACATCTTGGGTTCTATTTATATCACAATACATCATAGATCAATACAACTTGTACAAAATCTGAGGCACGATCATCGAATTCCTGCTCTACAATCATCAAGTTTAACCCTAAGCATATACATTGTGAAAACATTATTATTTGCATTGTATATCATGATTCATCAAAGACTCCACATTTGATATGTTCAACCTGATGTATTTTGTCAATTGATTGTCATGATTCATGTATGGAACCAAGTATCACATTTGACAGTTGGACGAATAAATGTAATAGTCCATGTAGATAGGAATTGAATGGAATGCTCCATGTTGATAGGAATTGAACAGGATGATCCAGGTACGTAGAAAAATGATTTAATGCATCACTAGAGATATGAGTAGTTACACAAGAGTAGTTGGATTGATATGAATGAGGATGTGCTCAATGTTTAGTGAACAGTTACAAAACGTTTCACCATTATTTATTCACATGCAAGTTACAATAATGTAGGGTAGTGAGAAAAAAAGGTAGTGGAAACATGAGATTATTTTCATAGCCCGCAATGACAGGCCAATATTAATTTGCTAATTGTTTGATCTCTCTGGAAACATCATGTGCTAAGGTAAGTCTATGAAATGAACAATGTTAATCCCTAATATTTAACTCTTTTCACTGTATGATACGTTGTTAAATTCATTAGTAACTAAAGTGTTCTTAAGTTCATTGTTCAAATTTATATTTGTAGATAAGTGTAAGATATTTTGTATGACACTTGTGAGAGATTTTGTCTTATCAATCCATTAGTTTTTTGTCAGGCTTGGCAAGGGATTTGTTTGTAGTGAGACCTTGATCATCTTAATTGTTTCTATTTTCTATGCTGAAACAATTATTGAGATCATAAAAAATAAGAGGAATAATCATGTGATAGATCTAGGGACTCAAACTAGGTGCCAGTTGTGAGGCCTCACCCAATTTGTCATAGTACCAATGAGATAATTGCATTACAGTGATTTTAATCCTATGTTTGATACACTTTTGAGACTATAGGATTATGTCATTTTAATATCTGCATTTTGATGGTCCGCAATTACCTCTGCATATTATGACCTAATTGATGCATTTAATGATTCTATTTCATGTTGTAAGCTATTGACATTGCTTTAATAGAAATTGAATGGTAGAAATGCTTGTAATATAAGAAGGTAATGTTGAATTAGAAATTAGAGTTAAAAGATAAATTTTGTTATGCATTGAGACCTAACCCGCATACCTAGGGATTCAATAGTTATGGATTCAGCATCTTGTCATAGAATATGAAGTTATTTAGAATATTAAATTGACCATGTTATGTTGATAAGTAAAGTTTAGTTTTATAGTATTTTCAACATTTTACATGCAAATTGTTAGAAGAAGTAATATAATTATAAGGAATGAAGTATGGAACTCAAATGTCGAATGTGATATGTAAGTTTTGATATTTTAATATTTTGAAGGATATATTTGAAATGATTAAGAAAGGGAAAGTTAATTTGAGATGATGAAATATATGCAAGCCTAATGTTGAATGAGATAATGATTTATTTTACATATGCTTATATGATTTTCTTGGATTACTGATGCTCAAGTTTAGTGTGTAGGAATTTGACCATGGGTTAAAGGGGAATTAAGGCTCAAACTACTACAAACATGAAATAACCAAGGTTGAATCAGTGGAAAAGATTCAAACCTAATTGTAATGTGTTTTATTTCATATATGTGAATTGTATGTGTGTGTAGTAGCCTAGTTCATGTATTATTGTAAAACAAGTCATTTTAAAAAATATAATGTGATATTTTGTGTGTGTCAGTTGACACTTGTGCTTGTTATGTGATATGACATGTTATTTGTCAATGGATCATGTGGCCACCTTATTCTGTGATAAATTCCTCAATTCAGGAATTTGATTATTGCCTTAGTCAGTAAAAGGACAAGGTCATCACCTTGGGGAATTTGAAATTTCAATCACCTAGCTTTGGGAGGGTCATAAAGTAACTTTAAGGTAAGTTGGGATTAAATTAACCTCACCCATGTTAGTACTATAGGCTAGGGAGCTATTAATGACCTCTAGGGTTTCTAGTGGACCTAGGAGACCCCATGAAAATGACATTCTTTATGGAATCCGAAAATGAGAAGGATATATATATTGGTATGGGTAAATGAGAAACCACTTGGCCACTCTCTAATTTTAGAGACAGTTAGGTTTTGGAGGGAGAGGATGGGAGCTCTACTGCAACCATCCTTACCCTAGCTTGGACCAAGGTTGGTATCTCAAACTTGCTTCCTTTCCTTTTTCTTTCTTTTAGCATGGTTAAGCCAATCTGCAAGTGTGCAGTTTATCAATGGAGTATGCATTGCATTGCATTGTGGAGTAGCACTCATGTGAGTGTTTGAATGGTGTTCATTCCATGTAGATTAGTGTGACACCATTGTGCATCTTGTTGTATTGTGTGGAGTATTGTGAGTATGAGGTTTGGATTTCCTCTATTTCCTTGTTGCATTATGGGTGTTGATATTGTGTTGTGATAATGTGATGTGCTCTTGAAAATCTATTGTTTTATTGCTACTTTGTTTTGTTTTCTTGTTGTGCTTGAGTGTTCTTATGGGTGTGGGACTTACACTCACCCTTGTGGGAAGGGAAGAGAATTCTAGGGTGAATGGGCAGTAGTTGGATTGCATAGTTGAGGACCTTGGAGTATGGGATCCATTGTATGCCATTGTCATATTCATATTTTTCCTTGGGGGAGGATAAGAAAAAAAAAAATGGTGAGGAAGGAAGTAACTGTAGTATGGGTTTTTAGGAAGCTAAAGATGTTGGTTGTGTGTGGTGGAAGATGTTTATGAAGCCCCAAAAGGGTGTGATATTATGAAGCCCCGAAAGGGCCTTGTATTTTGTTGATTTAGCCCTGAAAGGGCATGAGTTTTATGGAAAATATGATATGAAATGGTAAACCTCCTTGTGTTTCACCCTTCACCCTATAATCAAGGTTCCAATGGTGAGCCTTTGTGAAATATCCTTGGGATGGGATTTGTTGCAGTTTTGTTATGTGGTGTATATGTTTCTTACAAGTGTGTATGTGGATTTTGTTTGAGCCTTGCTCCCCTAGTGCAGGGGTGGTCTCTTTGAGGCCTATGGTTGGGTGGAAAGCACCCATGGTCCTTGTTGTTTTGTTTTGATGCATTTGCAGGTTCTTAGAGAAAAATCTTGGAAACTTGGAGTCCTTGTTATCTTCCATGTGCATAGGAGGAGAAGACAATATTGTATTGAGATGAGATAGAGAGAAAAACTCCATTTTCTTATGTGAGCCTAAATGTATTGTAAGAGAAAGCTACTATCTTAGTTTGATTGTCAATGAAAAGGTTGTGAGTGCTCATGTGTAGTAAAAGTATTTTCCATTGTGTATATTATGATATGTTGACTTCACCACCTTTTTGTGTATCATGAGGGTATCACTGAAGATAATTCATTGTAATAATATTGTTGTTTTATTGGATGGTAACACCAATCAGAGATCCAAATTAATTGATGCTCTTGAGTGGAATGCAAAAGAAATTTGATATCATAGAAGAGATAATATTCATAGGAAGGATTATCCTACTGGATTGCTATTATCATTTAAGTTCCAGTGTTTACCAATTGTGAATGTATATTCAAATCTAGATCTGCATAAGAAGATAATGTTGAGAAAATGGTTTCTAAATTTCATAATTCATAGATAGGGATAATCCAAATAACTTCATATAAAGTCTTGTCATGAAATGTTGAGTTATTGGATTAAGTTTAATGTTTTGAATGCTAAATGAATCACAATTTTAAAACTGTACTTAGTTTATGATTATCTCCTAATTATCCTTGCAATAACTTAGCTTGAATATCCTAGATTACAGAAGAAGAAAATCAAGTAATGATATAAAACATACAAGGCTTAAGACATAAGCTTGCTATAGGTGCACATTTTATCCTCTGGAAAATGTATGAGAAAGTAAAATAAATCTCTTCTCTTAATATAGACATTAAAATATTCAAGAGTATTCCTTAGACTCCTAGGACCCTATAACCTATAAAGAATATTTTAACATAATAAATTCCCCATCATATTAATTGCATTAGAAGGGACCTCACATGAGACACATAACTCGAGTCAACACCCTATCAAATCAAAAGAAACTTTTGAGAAAAAATGTACAATGCTCATGTTAAAAAAACCTAAATTAGCACCAAGTAATATTTTAAACAAGACATAGCATAACAAACAACCTACTACGTTATCTACCCTAGGTGAGCATGGGTTGGTGAATGAGAAAAAAATTTAATATGCTATGGAGACCAAGGTATTTAATTTCTCTAACATGACCAAGACTTATTTCATCCACCTATTTCCTAGGTGCTTTGTGCCTTCAAATATTATATTGGAATACCTTGCAAGTTTATTGCATAATTCTGACAAGAGGGGATAACTTCCATTTTGTCCTTGACGCCTTGATTTACCCTGGAAGAAGTTATGGAATTTTATATGTCTTTCTTCACCCACCTAATTAAGACTAGGATAAACTCCATGTTGCCAACAATATGGGACCAAGTAGCAAGTTTATTTAACATGGGAATTCGAAATGCATATCTTCTAGCTCAAAATTAATAGGATTTGACTCATAGAAAAATGTGCCTATGCTTGTCTTGGCAAAAAATTTGGTAAGTGAGTCCACCATGGAGAGAAACCCAAGGAATTTGCATGGTCTATGGGTAAGTGAAGAAGATTATGGGGTAATAGCACATGGGTAGTAGGGTGATTTGGAACTTTGCTAGAGAAAAAGTATTTCACATTCTTAAAATAAATGTGAGTGGGGTCAAGTTAATGGACTATGACTAATAGGGTATTTTAGATAGATGGATAATTAATATGTTCATATGCACTCATTTTTTTACCTTAGTATTAGTAAGGATAGATTATCTTTTAAAATAATTCTTTTATGATATATGTATATATAAATGAATTGATCATTCTTTTCATTACAATTTCAATTGTAGTAGGTATTGACCCTAATATTAAAATGTGATGTCGCTTGCATTAGAGATATAATATGAATAATAAATAGATAATTCAATCTTAATAACTATGTCAATGAAAGATGTAAGTTGGGATATGAAAAAAATAAAAATATACACCCATTGATTTTGGGAACATTTTAAATACTCTAGAAAAGTGTTAATTATGTATATATTATTCTTTGAATTGATCACCTATAGTAGCATAGTTGGCATCAAAGTTGATGATAGTTCTAATGGATGGTTAATCGAGGGTTACATGCATTGAAGAAATGTTAAATCATATGACAAATTAGTAAAGATGACATTGAAATGTGGAGTGCAGATTGAAGTAGTAGGTATGAGTAGTCTCTTTCCAAACCTTGGGTTAGTAGATGTTAGAGGGATGTCAACCTCAGTGATGATATAGTTGTAACATACATATGTCTTTCGGAGGTTATTTAGGCTTATGAAATTAATTAATTAATAATAATAATAATAATAATAATTTTTTAAAAAAATTGTGCTTAATGTACATTTAGGGTAAATTTAGGGCATGACACTAGTGGATGGTGTTAATGTAGTGTCTTGCCCTTTTGAAGATTAACTAGCTTATATATATATATATATATATAAGCTAAGAGATATCCTTCTCAAGGCACCTATTGCACTAAGTGAGATTATGAAAATAGGTGCATCGAGAAGGATATCTCTCAACTTATTATATATATATATATATATATATATAATATATATATATATATGTATATATATATGTATATATATATATATATGTATATATATATATATATATATAGACACACGTACACACACACATATACATACATGTATGTATATGTATGTATATACATATATGTATGTATACATATATATGTATATATACATACATATATATATACATACATATGTATATATAGACACATATCTATATATGTACATATATATATACATACATATATATATATACATATGTATATATATGTATGTATATATATACACATATCTATATATACATACTAGAATATATATGTATATATGTATATATACATATATACATACTAGCATACATATGTATATATATATACACATATCTATATATGTACATATATATATACATATCTATATATATATGTATACACATATCTATATATATATGCACATATCTATATATGTATATATATATATAAACATATCTATATATGTACATATATACATACATGCATATATATATATATATATATATATATATATATATATATATATATATATATATATATATATATATATATATATATATATATATATATATATATATATATATATATATACGTACATATGTATATATATATATACACACATTTTAGATACTCTAGAAAAGTGTTAATTTTGTATATATTGTTATTTGAATCGATTGCCTAGAGTAGCATAGTAGGCATCAAAGTTGATGATATTTCTAATGGATGGTTAATCGAGGGTTACATGCATTGAAAAAATGTTAACTCATATGACAAATTAGTAAAGATGACATTGAAATGTGGAGTGCAGATTGAAGTAGTAGGTATGAGTAGTCTCTTTCCAATCCCTAGGTCAGTAGATTTCAGAGGGATGTCCAACTCAGTGATGATATAGTTGTAACATACATATGTCTTTTGGAGGTTATTTAGGCTTATGAAATTACTTAATTAATAATAATAATAATAATTTTTTAAAAAAAATTGTGCTTAATGTACATTTAGGGTAAATTTAGGGCATGACACCAGTGGATGGTGTTAATGCAGTATCTTGCCCTTTTGAAGATTAACTAGCTTATATATAATTTCTATATATATATAATAAGCTAAGAGATATCCTTCTCAAGGAACCTATTGCACTAAGTGAGATTATGAAAATAGCTGCCTCGAGAAGGATATCTCTCAACTTATTACATATATATATATATATATAGATGTATGTATACATACATGTATGTCTGTATATATATGTACATATATAGATATGTGTATATATATATGTATGTATATATACATATATATGTATACATACATATATGTATATACATATGTATACATGCATATATATATGTACATATATATACATACATATGTATGCATGTATATATATGCATATATAAACATATGTATACATGTATGCATATGTATGTATATATATGTATATATATATATATATATATATATATATATATATATATATATATATATATATATATATATATATATATATATATGCATGTATACATATGTATGTATACATATATATGTATATATACATACATATATATATACATATATATAAATATATATACACATATCTATATATGTACACATATAAATATACATATATACATACATATATATATATATACATACATATGTATATATATACACACATATCTATATATGTACATATATATACATACATATATATATACATATATATATGTATGTATATATATACACATATCTATATATTTACATATATATATACATATATATACATACATACATACATACATATATTCATATATATGTATATATATATATATATACATATATATATATATACATATATACATACATGTATGTATACATATATATATATATATATATATATATGTATGTATGTATATATATATACACGTATGTATACATATGCATACATACATGTATGTATATGTATGTATATATATATATATATATATATAAAGCTTATTTTAACATAATAAACTCCCCATCATATTAATTGCATTAGAAGGGACCTCATATGAGACACATAACTTGAGTCAACACCCTATCAAATCAAAATAAACTTAAAAAAAAAATATACAATGCTCATGTTAAAAAACTTAAATTAGCACCAAGTAATATTTTAAACAAGACATAGCATGAGAAAGAACCTACTATACTATCTACCCTAGGGAAGCATGCGTTGGTGAATGAGAAAACAATTTAATATGCTATGGAGGCCAAGGTATTTAATTTCTCTTACATGACCAACACTTATTTCATCCACCTATTCCCTAGGTGCTTTCTGCCTTCAAATATTATATTGGAATACCTTGCAAGTTTATGACATAATTCTAACAAGAGGGGATGTCTTCCATTTTGTCCTTGACGCCTTGATTTGCCTTGGAAGAAGTTATGGAATTTTATATGTCTTTCTTCACCCACCTAATTAAGACTAGGATAAACTCCATGCTGCCAACAATATGGGACCAAGTACCATGTTGATTTAACATGGGAATTCGAAATGCATATCTTCTAGCTCAAAATTAATAGGATTTGACTCATGGAAAAGGCACCTATGCTTGTCTTGGCCAAAACTTTGGTAAGTGAGTCCACCATGGAGAGAAACCCAAGGAATTCGCATGGTCTATGGGTAAGTGAGGAAGATTATTGGGTAGTAGCACGTGGGTAGTAGGGCGATTTGAAACTTTGCTAGAGAAAAAGTATTTCACATTCTTAAAAGAAATGTGAGTGGGTCAAGTTAATGGACTATGACTAATAGGGTATTTTACATAGATGGATAATTAATATGTTCGTATGCATTCATTTTGTTACCTTAGTATTAGTAAGGATAGATTATCTTTTAAAATCATTCTTTTATGATATATATTTATATAAATGAATTGATCATTCTTTTCCCTACAATTTCAATTGTAGTAGGTATTGACCCTAATATTAAAATGTGATGTCACTTGCATTAGAGATATAATATGAATAATAAATAGATAATTCAATCTTAATAACTATGTCAATGAAAAATGTAAGTTGGGATATGAAAAAAATAAAAATATACACCCATTGATTTTGGGAACATTTTAAATACTCTAGAAAAGTGTTAATTATGTATATATTGTTATTTGAATCGATTGCCTAGAGTAGCATAGTTGGCATCAAAGTTGATGATAGTTCTAATGGATGGTTAATCGAGGGTTACATGCATTGCAGAAATGTTAACTCATATGACAAATTAGTAAAGATGACATTGAAATGTGGAGTGCAGATTGAAGTAGTAGGTATGAGTAGTCTCTTTCCAAACCCTGGGTTTGTAGATGTCAGAGGGATGTCCAACTCAGTGATGATATAGTTGTAACATACATATGTCTTTTGGAGGTTATTTAGGCTTATTAAATTAATTAATTAATTAATAATAATAATAATAAGATTTTTTAAAAAAAAAATTGTGCTTAATGTACATTTAGGGTAAATTTAGGGTATGACACTAGTGGATGGTGTTAATGCAGTATCTTGCCCTTTTGAAGATTAACTAGCTTATATATAATTTCTATATATATAATAAGCTAAGAGATATCCTTCTCAAGGCACCTATTGCACTAAGTGAGATTATGAAAATAGGTGCCTCGAGAAGGATATCTCTCAACTTATTACACACAAACAGACACACACACACACACACACACATATATACATACATGTACACACACACACACACATGTATGTATACATATGTATATACATACATATATATGTATATATACATACATATATATATATATACATACATATATATACATATGTATATATATGTATTTATATATATACACATATCTATATATGTACATATATATATACATCTCTATATATGTACATATATATACACACACACACATATATATATATATATGTATACACATATCTATATATATATACACATATCTACATATGTACATATATATACATACATACATATATATATATACATACATATATGTATATATATATACACATATCTATATATATATACATACATATATATATAGATATGTATATATATGTATGTATATATACACATATTTATATATGTACATATATATATACATACATATATATATACATATGAATATATATATATATATATATATATATATGTATATATATATATATACATATATCTATATATGTACATATCTATATATACATATATATAGATATGTATGTATGTATGTATCTATATATATGTATATATAGATATGTACATATATAGATATATGTATATATATATATATACATATATATGTATATATATGTATGTATATATATGTTTTTCTTTATATATACATATATATATATATATCTCTATATATATACATATATATATATATGTATGTATATATTTATATAAATGTATATATACATATATACATACATATATATGTATGTATATATATATGTATACATATATATATATATATATACATATATATATATATATATATATATATATATATATATATATATATATATATTATAAGTTAGTATATACTATGCCTTGATATTAACGTATAGAAGTTTTATGAGACTAGAAAATTTAGCAAATCAAATTTAGACAATCATTTGTTTCACCATTCACAAATTTTATAAAAATCATAACAATACAAAAAATGCAGATTTCTATTTTGTTTTTTTGACATGTAAAGGAACGTCAAGTTTTTTTTTCAAAATAGAAAATGTTTACATTGAAGATTGTTGCCACTATAGAAAGCCTCTCCACTTAATTACATTAAACAAAAATACTAATTATTTATAATTATATATGTTAATATTATTAATTACATTAAATCTTTTATAAAAAATGTTTATAAAGCCACGTAACCAAAATTACATTTAAAAAATTACTAATTGTTTTTCTAAATTCTAAGATTTATATAAATTGGAATGTGGAGCCTTACCAAAGAATATTAGAAAATAATATGCTTTCTATCCTATCTTTTTATTGAAAATTATTTCTAAATAGAAATCGTAAAATAGCAAAGATGAAATATTTTAAGCCCGATTATCCAGGACAGAGTTGAAGAAGCGATTAGATGAACTAAACTTCCCACTGAGCATTGGAAGCATATCACCTTATGGCAAGGGAATGTAGCATAGGGTTCATTGAATGTTCTAGTTTGCAAACTATGCGTTTGAAAATTTTAACCCTATAGACTCCACAGTCTCTCCTTTTTACCATTCAATAGACAACACTATCCATTCCATTTCTTGATGCTAGCTAATGAATTGCTTGGCATTTTTACTATTCCATGGTTTGCAAAATTTTGTAGAGGTAACCAATAGTTTTTCATTTATTTTGTAAAATGTTCAACAAGCAATGAAAGGTTTCAATATTTTTCAAAATTTGCAAAGGAGAGAGGGATGAGTAATGAAAAGTTCCCATCAATTAAAACTTCTGTTTTGCAAAATTTTATAGGGGTAATCAATGGTTTTTCATTTATTTTGTTAAATGACCAAGAGGCAATGAAAGGTTTTTATTTTTTTCTAACTTTCATGAGAAGAGAGATGGATGAGCCATGAAAAGTTCTATTAATATCCAAGACTATAATTGCTCAATTCAAATTTAAATCATTTCATACCAAGTTGATGGTTCCAAATTTCTATACCTAAGGCTACATTCGCTCAGTTCAAAATAAAAATTAAAATCATTTCAAACCATGGCATCCTCTTCCTCTTCATCTAAGCCAAAAAGAAAATGTACAATGGAGGAGAACACTTTCCAGGAAATTTTAATTGCACCTCCCTCTAAGAGATTATGTGAAATGGAAGAGAAAAGGATAAGCTTCAAGAACATTGCACCTGTGCATTCCACTAATCAATCTAATTTCTATGATGTATTTATCAATCATTGTGGTCTAGATGTAGAAAACACTATGGCTAGCATCCTTTGCCAATTTCTAACCTATTTAGACTTCAATAAGTTTCTCAATTCAATAGATTTACAACTTGGGGATTCTTTACCAGCCAATATACAGAATGTTATACAAAGCTCTTCATTTCATATTGACATATTTTGCAAGGGCTATGCGTGCACACCCCAATGCTTTGTCAAGCTCTGTCTTATTTGAAACTTGTTGGTAAATAGATTTGTCATTGTAGAAATGGCCCAACGAAGTGTATGTGGCAAACCATTCACAATAGTTGGATAGGCCCTTGATATTTGACCTTCCTCTACATTTAGAGGGGCAACTCCCTCGTAAGATAAAATTTTGGATTTTTCAATAAAGATGATTAGAACTTTAAAAATAAAAAGGAAACCATTGATAGTGAATGCACCACACATCTTCAATGTTTCCACAAAATCAATGTAAATAGTTAACAAAAACAATCAAGAACTACACTTGAGAGCTATCACTCACAATATTGATTAAATCATTCATGAACATTTTCATAGTACTATAAAAACATCCATTGCAAAGAAAGAATCAATATTTCAACATTTTAGATATGTAGAAAGAGAGAACGCAAAATGTACTTTCTTTATTTCTTAGCACCAAGAACATAAGAAATATCTAACTACCAGAACAACAATTGTACACACTTCCCAAAAATTTCCTTGTTATCAAAACATTAGTGTTTCCAATCTCGAAGTCCAAAAAGTCCCTTATTACATTGAGATTTTGGAATTTATAGCTATTCTAGAATAACTAACCTTTTGGGTTCATAACCACTCAAAAAGTTAGAGTTTGGACTACTCCAAAGATAGTTCATAGCTAAATCTAACTTTCAATGCTTAATTATAGTTAGAAAATGTTAAGACATTGACCAATACCAAAGTTAATTCTAAAGTTGACCATTTTACAAAATACATAAATAAAAACCTGAGACAACTTTAGACATGCACTTCTAACTTTTAACTATGATCACTGATATTTCCTAAGCTTTCTCTTTGATCTATAGGTGTTGTGAGTAGTTGAGTTAAGGTTTCCTTGTACGCTCTAAATGATTTGATGACTTGATCCAAAGCGTGTTTTTTATGATGATTAAGCTCCACATTTTTAGCTTACATAGATCATGTCCCTTTCTGACTTCATCCAACTCTATTATGTAACCTAGTAAGTTTTGAATACAGGAGTCCAAAGCCACTATGAGACTGCTCAATCTCATCATAATGCTAGCATCTGAACTTTGTTTACTACCAAGTTCGGTGCTAATTTTTGCCTCTATGCATTCCAAAACTAATTTCGTAAATTGATTTACAAGTGGGTGTCCTCCAACATGGCCGGATCAATTTCCAATGTTTGTTGTGCCAAAGGTGATTTATCTTCTTTTCTCATCATCTTCCAAAAGTCTACAACTTCCATATGTCCCATCTTTGTATATAATATCTCGAGAAGCGTGCTTTTTTTTTTAATATCACAAGAGGCTCTTTACCTTGTTATCTATTCCTCATAGTATTGTTTACCAAATTCTTTGATAAATGTTCCTTCAACTTTGTATTTTGAAATTATTGACTTTGAGGCATACAGATTCACTTAAAGTATCATGCCAATCAACTCACTTGTCTTTCCCTCTATGGCTTAAGTTCACTACTTGATTTGGAAAACCATTTCAACTAATGTTTTCTGATTTTCAAAGTTCTTAGGTATATGTAGGCCTTTGACCAATTAATCTTTCCTTTTTCCTTATTAAGCATTCACATTATAACAAAACAAATCTAGTGATGACCTATTGTTGAGGCATTTTATCAAACAAGTCAATGGCTCTGTTAGATGAATGTGGGTACATTCAAATTTGGCATTCTGTCAAACAATTGACATGCTTGGTTTATGTTTGGGACTTTGTGCTTCATTATGTTGCATGCATAGCTTAATGCATTTGATTGAATGAATCATGCTCACGGTGACCTCTTGATAAAGCAACTCATTTCTTGTTTTTCTCTTCTTATAGTTATCAGCTTTACACCCACACCAAATCTCAAAAATACTAAGCACCAAAGTTTTTGTTGTTTATCGAGCTCATCACCCAAATTACATTGGGTATGTATTAAAAAATGAGTCATCTCCTTATTACATTGGCTGAGTGAAGCTTCTCAAGGACCTGAGCTCTCATGCTTGTAGAACAAGTGTGCATAAACACTTTCTATGTTCCTTACAGTGGCTCTATTCCTATTATCAAGTTGGCAATGACATTCAGTCAAACACATCACATTCATGATCATGTATATAGATTTATGTGCTTTGTCTATGGTTCCATCAATGTTGTGAGTTAGAGAAATGAGTGAAGATACTTGCATGTGGATTACATATTCTTCCTAAGAGATAAAATGGAGAAGTCATGTGTTTTTCCTGAGAATGGACATGCTGGAAATCTTGCCATGCATCTGCCACATATAGTTTCTTGAGTTTCATCCATGATGGAGTGTTAATAAAACCTAGTTCTTTTCCTTCTACTTGCATTCGATGGTTCATAATTTTTCATAATGGAAGCTTCTATAATGTCCAATGCATTAATGCATTGTGTCAAACATTTTGACCACAAATTCTACTCCTAGCTCTCTTCACCTTGGTCTACTTATGTGCTTTGTCAAAATCCTGTATTGACTTGGAAATATATTACTTAATAACTTACATGCCTAACTTGTGATGGATGAGTAGCATGCTTGGGTTGGGGAGAACATGGTTTTTGCCTCGCTTCATATCTACCACCTACAACTTGGTAATGATCTTATATGGAAAACTTGGGTTTTTACATTGGCAATAATTTATTGTTTCAAATGGTTTACATATTCCTGAACATGTTATGCATCTTTTCAAACAAATCCTTGACTCAGGCAATGTACAAGATGGAAGAGAGTATCTTGTTTTAATGCCTTGTAGAGGCTTGTAGGTTGAAGGCTATTGCAAACAATAGTGCTAATTTCCCTCTGGGCCGAAGGTCACACAAAATAAATAGTACATGTGCCTTGCCTATGGTCCCAAGGAATGTTGGGAGTATTTTTTTTATCACAGAACTTCAAGTATTGTTTCACACATGTGCAAGATGAATTCTCTCAAACATTTGGAAGCTACCTCTAGCTTTCTTCCTCTATAGACCGCAAGATATTTGACCAATCACCTAAGTCAAAACCTCTATGGTTTGAGTTTTCATGGAATAAATAACACTGAGGAAGTTTGGGTTAGGATTAGGTTAAAAAGTTGGAGTACATAGTGAGAGAGTATTTTAGTACATGGAGAGAAGGAAAACCCAGACCCGTACTTCCTTCTAAAAGTTTGAGTATGTAGAGAGAGATAGTACAGGGAGAGAGAAAATTGTTGATGGAGAGAAGGAAACCCAAAATCAAACCCAAACTTTTCTCTAGAAGTTAGAGTACGGGGAGAGAGAAAATCTTGAAATAGTGAAAAATAATTTCTCTCTCTCTGTCTTTCCATTAATTAACTTAATTAATTCTCTCTCATAAGATTATCCAGGCAATAACTGGCTCTATCTGGGGACAAGAATTGTTTAGGATGCTAAATGAACCCAGAGTTAAGAAAGAGCAATGCTTTATCACAAGGGCTATAAAGTCACCCAAAAAGGAGATAAATCTAGGAAAAAGGGACTAAGCACAACAAAATTGGGAACACAACTAAATAGAAAAGAAAAGAAGGAAGGACAAAATCTCTTAACTAGACTATGTACAAGGCAGGTCTCCTTACCTATAGTAACTCAAGGTATAATCATGGAAATCTATTCACTGGTTGGGGAAAATAAATACCATGTTGTGCTAACATGTGGGCACTTTCAAGTTCCTATGAACTCAAGTATAAGTTCACTCTTTGAGTTCTAATTTTGAGATTCCTAACATGCTTCACATCATTTGATAAAGGAATGTATCCAAATGACCATGTCTCATCAAAAAATTTTGACTTTAGAATAAACTTTGCTTCACGTTGTATGTCACTAATGACCTCATTTTGAAAGAGTTGAAGGATAATTCTCTCAAATTTTTGACTGCATATATGATACTTTTCTTTACATGACAAGCCCTCTTCTTAAAATTCTAGTGATTGGTCATCATGAATTCCTAAACTCATTTCTGACATCAAACACTCTTTCTTTGCCATGGGGATGATTGGTTTTGTATTCTTTATGAAATTATTCCAATATGAATATACCTACTTGTCAAATTGGATCTGCCCATGATGTATTTCTTCCTCTTCTCCCATCAGATCGCTCAAAGAAGAAACAATCATCTTTTCTATTTTTGTGCACACATCCTCTAACGAGTATATCTTATCAGGAGAATTAATCATCAGTTGATATTTATGTAAGAGAAAATCTTTTAAAAGAGCATTATCATCTATGCTTTCATCTTCACATTTTTCAATCATTAGATCGCAACACATTTCTTCAAGGCCAAGTACTTCTTTGGTGAGAGATATCATTACAATGTTTTCTTCAATGTAGTCTCCACTTGTGAACTTGAATGCTTCAATTTCAGGTTTCATGCATGAGGAAGAGTGACAGTTTGATGTGTCATCTTCTCTTACTTGAAGCCTATCCTTAATTCCCATTTCTATTGTACGTATTATTAAATTTTCATCAATGTTTTCAAAAACTTGGTTCACTACTTCTTCTTGATGACTATCTCCACAAAATGGGAAAGCTTCATATTCCACTTGCATGTAACCTTGAAAAGGATTTCTTGACAACTCATCATCTTTCTCTTGAAAATAATCTTCTACTCTTGTGATGACCATACCATTTTCTGAAAACTCCTCAACATCTTCAAAAGTAAAGACTTCAATCTCAAGAGTTAATAAAGATGTTTGCAAGATTTTACTTGAGATTATTTCTTCATTATTGTTAATGGTAGAATATTGTGCAAAATATTCTAAAGAATTGATTTCAGCAATAAAGTCCTCATCATTAATGATTATGGGTGAATGAATAGAAATGTATTCTCCATAGAGGAAGCCATTATCTAAAGCATCAAGGCACCAAGTAGGAATAAAAATAGTATGAAATTCATCTTGATCCACATTTCCCTCATCTTTAATCATATCTTCTGTAGTTCCTTGAGAAACATTTGATATTTATTTTTCTTTCTCATTAGGATTGAGATGATTGAATATGTTATCCTAGGTTTTGAAATTTTCACAATGACACCTTGATACATTACTAGACCCTTCTTCTTCCATAGACATCATCTCTTGATCATCCCCTTAATTAGACATAAAATTCCCATCTTCTTCTACGCATGAAGATTTAGATGAGTCCTTTCTAACATTTGGATTGAGAGATATTTTTTTACCAAGAAAATAATTCTTGCATGCATCTTCTTTCTCAAGCTCTTTCAGTGTTTGAAGTAAAGATGGATCTACTTTGTCAGGATCCAGGTGTGTATTGCTATAGAATCTTTTTAAGAATTCAACCTAATTAAGATCAATGAAAGCATGATTTTGATGAGCAATAGGTGCAAGAATTGGGCTATTTTTCTAACCACCATTATCCATCCTTCATTCACATGAATCATTTTTATGATCAAGGTCTTCCTTATAATAGTATGTGGAACTTATTTTTGGAAATTATTTGGGCTTGTGAGAGAAAAATTGATTATCTTTACCATCTTCTTCATCTATCTTTTGCAAAGTCTGGAGCAAAGATAGATGGATCTTTTCTGGATCTAGTTTCCATCTACCATAGAAACTCTTCAAGAAGCTACCTTGCTTAAGATTGATGAAAATCTTATTTTTTTGAGAGATAGGTGAATGAGAGACATTCCCATTATTCTTTGTTGCTGATTTGGATGAAACACATTTTTTAGCAAGGCCTTCTTTATCTTTATATGTTGAATCTTATTCCAAGAAGGATTCTTGATCATGAAAAAGAAAACCATAATCCTTTCCATCTTATTCTTGGATCCTTCATAAAACCTAAAGTAAGTGGGGATGAATCATTTTAGGATCTAGCCTCCTTCTGCCATAAAAATTCTTCAAGAATTCAACTTGTAGAGGCTCATTAGGAATATGTTGCTTGGGATATGAAAAGTATTCTTCATCACTATCACTATCAGTGTCACTTTCAATTTTTCCCTTGTACCAAACCATGATTCTAAATTGACACCTTCAAATAGAGTTGCTAATAATCAATCTTTAAAATAGAGTCGCCAACCTTCATTCTAGGGGAGGTACCTTTTATCAACCATGTTACTAATTATTGTTCACCTAGTCTTGGATGTGACCAAGATTTTTCCTATTTCTTCTTGGAATAGCAACTATTCTTTCAACAAACACAACATTTTTACCAATAGGAGCTCTTCGCAAGATTTCACCAAATTCTTCTTCTTCTTCTAGAACCCAGTTCACTTAATGGTATTGATGAGCAATTTGTCTAAACCTCCAGGCTAGAGTGTTCAAATCTGAAATAATATCTTCTTGTGTGTCCTAAAAGCCATGATTTGGTTGTAGAACTAGAAACACATTCTCATGTGGCAATACCATCTTACTTCATTATAGGGAACTGATTAGTCTTTCTCATTCAATCCCCAGTAGAGTCACCAAAAAATTTGTTGACAAATAGATTTGTCACTGTAGAAATGGCCCAACAGAGTGTATGTGGCAAACCGTTCACAATAGTTGGATAAGCCCTTGATATCCAGCCTTCCTCTGCATTTAGAGGGCTAGCTTCCTTATAAGATAAAATTTTGGAATTTTCAATAAAGATGATTAGAACTTAAAAAAATAAAAAAGGAAACCATTAATAGAAAATGCACCACACAAATTCAATGTTTCCATAAAATCAATGTAGACAGTTAATGAAAACAATTAAGAACTACGCTTGAGAGCTATCACTTAAAATATTGATTCAATCATTCATGAACATTTTCACAGTACTGTAAAAAATATCCATTGCAAAGAAAGAATCAATATTTCAATGTTTTAGATATGTAGAAAGAGAGAATACAAAATTTACTTTCTTTATTTCTTAGCACCAAGAACATCAGAAATATCTGACTACAAGAACAACAATTGTACATAGTTTCCAAAAATTGTCTTGTTGTCAAAACATAATTTTTCCCCATCTCCAAGTCCAAAAAGTCCCTTATTACATTAAGGTTTAAGAATTTATAGCTATTCTAGAATAACTAACCTTTCGGGTTCATAACTACTCAAAAAGTTAGAGTTTGGGCTACTCCAAAGATAGTTCGTAGCCAACTCTAACTTTCAATGCTTAATTATAGTTAGAAAAAGTTAAGACATTGACCAATACCAAAGTTAATTCTAAAGTTGACCATTTTACAAAATACATAAATAAAAACCTGAGACAACTTTAGACATGCACTTCTAACTTTTAACTATGATCATTGATATTTCCTAAGCTTGCTCTTTGATCTATAAGTGTTGTGAGTAGTTGAGTTAAGTTTTCCTTGTATGCTCTAAATGATTCGATGACTTGAGCCAAAGCATGTTTTTTATGATGATTAAGCTCCACATTTTCAGCTTGCATAGATCTTGTCTCTTTTTGACTTCATCCAACTCTATTATGTAGCTTGGTAAGTTTTGAATACAGGAGTCCAAAGCCACTAAGAGACTGCTCAATCTCGTCATAATGCTAGCATCTGAACTTTGTTTACTACCAAGTTTGGTGCTAATTTTTGCCTCTATGCATTCCAAAACTAATTTTGCACATTGAATTACAAGTGGGTGTCCTCCCACATGGCTAGATCAATTTCCAACGTTCGTTGTGCCAAAAGTGATTTATCTTTTCTGCTCATCATCTTCCAAAAGTCTACAACTTCCATATGTCCCATCTTTGTATCTGATATCTCGGGAAGTGTGTTTTTTTGAATATCACAAGAGGCTCTTTACCTTGGTATTTATACCTCATAGTATTTTTTACCAAATTATTTGATAAATGTTCCTTCAACTTTGTATTTTGAAATTATTGACTTTGAGGCATACAGATTCACTTAAAGCATCATGGCAATCAACTCACCTACCTTTCCCTCTCCAGCTCAAATTCACTACTTGATTTGGAAAACCATTTCAACTAATGTTTTTTGATTTTCTAAGTTCTTAGGTATATGCAGGCCTTTGACCAATTAATCTTTCTTGTTTCCTTATTAAGCATTCACATTATACCAAAACAAATCCAGTGATGACCTATTGTTGAGGCATTTTATAAAACAAGTCAGTGGCTCTATTAGATAAATGTGGGTACATTCAAATTTGGCATTCTGTCAAATAATTGACATGCTTGGTTTATGTTTGGGACTTTGTGCTTCATTAAGCTGCACGCATGGCTTGAGACATTTGATTGAATGAATCATGCACATGGTGATTCCTTGATAAAGCAACTGATTTGTTTTTTTTTCTCTTCTTATGGTTATCAGCTTTACACCCACACCTAATCTCAAAAAGACTAAGCACCAAAGTTTTTGTTGTTTGTCGGGCTCATCACCAAAATTACATTGGGTACACACCCAAAAATGGGGCACCTTTTTATTACATTAGCTAAGTGAAGCTTCTCAAGGATATGAGTTCTTATGCTTGTAGACATGGGCGTGCATAAAGACTTTCTTTGTTCCTTGCAGCGGCTCTGTTCTCCTTATCGAGTTGGCAATGGAATTTAGTCAAACATATCACATTCATGGTCATGTCTGCAACTTTATGTGCTTTGTCTATGGTTCCATTAATGCTGCAGGTTGGAGAAATGAGTAAATATCCTTGCAGATGGATTACATATTCTTGCTAAGAGATGAAATGGAGAAGTCGTGTGCTTTTCCTGAGAATAGACATGCTAGAAATCCTACTATTCCTCTGCCGCCTGTAGTTTCTTGAGTTTCATGCACGATGGAGTGTAAATAAAACTTAGTTCTTTGCCTTCTACCTGCATTCGATGGTTCAAATTTTTTTCATAATGGATGCTTCCATAATTTCCAATGCATTAATGCATTGTGTCAAACATTTGCAACACAACTTCTGCTCCAAGCTTTCTTCACCTTGGTCTAGTCACGTGCTTTGTCTGAGGCCTATATTGACTTGGAAATACCTTACTTAATGGCTTATGTTCCTAGCTTGTGATGGAGAAGTAGCATGCTTGGGCTGGGGAGAACATGATTTTTGCTTAGCTTCATATCTTGCACTTGCAACTTGGTAATGATCTTATATGAAAAATTTGGGTTTTCACATTAGCAATAATTTATTGCTTCAATTGATCACCTTCTACCTGTGGTTTGCATATTCTCGAACATGTTATGCATCTTTTCAAACAAATCCTTGACTCAGGAAATGCATGAGATGGCAGAGATTGGCTTGTTTTAATCCCTTGTAGAGGCTTACTGGTTGAAGACTATTGTAAACGATAGTGTTGATTTCCCTCCAGGCCGTAGGTCACACAAAATAAATAGTACACATGCCTTTCCCATGGTCCCAAGGAATGTCATGAGTATTTTTTTTTAATCAAAGAACTTCAAGTATTGTTTCACACACGTGCAGGATAAATTCTCTCCAACATTTGGAAGCTACCTCTAGCATTCTTCCTCTTTAGATTACAAGATATGTGACCAATCACCCAAGTGAAAACCTCTGTGCTTTGAGTTTTCATGGAATAACTAACACTGAGGAAGTTTGGGTTAGGATTAAGTTAAAAATTTGGAGTACATAGTGAGAGAGTGTTTTAGTACATGGAGAGAGAAGAATTGTGTGAGAGAAGGAAAACCCAAACCCGTACTTCTCTCTAAAAGTTTTAGTATGTAGAGAGAGATAGTATGGGGAGAGAGAATATTGTTGACGGAGAGAAGGAAACCCAAACTCAAACCTAAACTTCTATCTAGAAGTTAGAGTACAGGGAGAAAGAAAATCTTGAAATAGTGAAAAATATTTTCTCTCTCTGCACTCCCTGCCTTTCCATTAATTAACTTAATTAATTCTCTCTCATAACATTATTTGGTAAACAAAACTCGATCCAAAATAATTCCTCTATTTTATGATGTAAAGCCTTCTGACCTTGCTACACACACAGAAAGTGAGAAGTCTATGCCAATGCAATGGAAAAATGTCCTTTATAATGCCTCGTTTATTTTTGGTATAGAGTTTGATTCATCTAATGGGTAAGCCTCTTTTTGTTTTTCAAGTTGATTTGTAACTGTCTCCTTTTTTCATGTTTCTTTGTTACCGTAATGAATCGTTGGCTTATTATCAGGAACCTAGGGCATCTATGCAATGATTTTGTGGATATAGTGTTCATTGAATGGAAAGAAGTTCAAACTAAAATGAAGCTATAAGTTGCTAATAATTTGGTGGGAATTGAGAAAGAAATTGAAGAGCTTGAGTATAAAATTTCAACATCTGGAAATGATATAATTGTTGGTATAACTGCTTTGGTGAAAGAATTTTTCAATCGCAACCGATCCAGATTCTACAAATCAAGTTTTTTATTTGACATAGGTGAAGCACATAGGACTAAAAACTTTGTGAAAATGAAAGAGAAACCAATGTCTAATGTAAGTATGCCTCTATCTATTTCTACTGCTGGCAGTGTAGAGGAGAATTTGCATTAAAATCATTAATTATTTTAGATGGAATTGACAATGGAGATCAATTGAAAGCTTTGCCATTGAATGAATTTCTAAATCACGAGGCACTAGTAATTGTGACATGCTGTGACACAAATGTTCTGCAGTCATTTGAAATGGTGAAGATTTACGAGAAGAGAGAACTGGATTCTTTTGATGCCAAAAAACTTTTCTGCTGGCATGCGTTCTACCAAACACATCCACCTGAAGGATTAGATGAATTTGTTGAACTCATTGTGAGCCTGTCATATGGTTTTCCATCAAATCTTCAAATGTTGGAAAAGAACACTTACTCTCTCAGAAATAAAACACATGCACAAGTGTAAGCCAAGTTGTTTGACACGACTTAATTTTTTGTGTCTTGATTGTAGAAAAAGAATAGAGAAAAAAGGTTGCCAACTAATGGTGAATTTTGGTCATAGACTTGCAAACTACTGAGAGGCTTACAAAATCCATTGAATTGATTTAGTTGTCCTCTGGCTATCGATAGCCAAGACCTTCTATTGTGTACTTCAATAAAGTTTAGCATTTTCATCATAGGTTTAGTCCCTTTCCATTTTATTTTGTTTAAATTTTGAACTTGGCGTAAAGTTCCCTCTAGTTATCCAATTTCTCAATTGGTTATTGGTTTTAATTCATTTTTTAAAAATAATCATTGTTTTCATTTATTATAACGTAGGAAAGATATAACATATGAAAGGGTTGTTTTCCATCTTCGTAATAGACTCACTCATTTAATGTTCATCTAGAATAGAATATGTAACGCATGCCAGTGGAATAGTCTGTCATATTTACCTGTTTAAAAAGCCACTAATTCCTATTTGAACAAAAACATATTTTAGAAAGAAGAGAATACTAAGGATAAGAAAAGAAACTAGATTGCTATTTTCCCTATTGTTTGAGGCCGACCAATCGCAATATTGTTTTTAAATCTATTTAATTGAGTTGTGGCAGACTCGTTCCTGTATATCTTTATTGCATCTTTATTGAAGTTAAATAAAATCATTTTTGTGAAATTTTAAGCTTGAGATTTCAATATGTTACTATGTGCAAGTTGTAGATGGGAAAGAGTATTTTGTAGGGGCTACTTCTATCAACTATCAAATGTAAAGACATGACAATATTATTCTTGGATGATGCCAAATTTTAATTAAGAGAAATCATCACTCTAAATTTCTCTCTCGAAATGAGTATGAACCGTTCATTTAATGGGATTGGCGGATCTCAAGAAATAACACATGGAACAAGAAAATACAAGGGAATGGAATGTTAACTGTTTCCATGCGGGCCCAACTTTGTTAGCCATCATAAACATGTGTGATATGTAGATCATGACACGTGGCAGCATTCGGGGCATTTGAGTATGACAGAATGTAGCATTAGCCATTTTTTGATGATGCCAAATTCTAATTAATAGAAATCATCACTCTAAATTATTTTGGAGATTTTTCTGACGATGCCAAATTTTAAATGCGAGAAATCATAAATTACTCTGTATTTCTAAATTTATTTGTGAGATTTTTTCATTGTTTTGTGTTTAGCATTTGGCAGGAAAACTCTCCACCATTTTCTACACGTCAAGCAAATGAAACTCTACGTATATTCTTTTCCAAGCATAACATAAAAATTTGTATATATTTTGCAAAAGTCCTCCTGTAGACATAACGCCAAGGTTAATTAGTATCTTGAAATCTACAAACTAGTTTCTAAAAGAAACAATTTTTAATTTTCTTACAGTAAGAGCGAAATATTAAAAAAAAATTCCATCTGCCATAAGAATCAAATTCGTAACAATTCCCAGATCTGTTAATTGTAGCATTCCAACATCTTTGATAGTAAGAAAAATAATGTGATGGATTTAGAAATCGGTCAAATATGAAAATAATATTCTAGATTTAAAATTTCAAGACAATAAGAATAAACGAATAGATATGATATTATCGATACCAATTTTTTGGTTGATAGAAAGGGCGATAGTGTTGCTGCAATAGAAGAGAGCATGAGGACATAAACTAGCTTGCAACCCATTCCTAAATGTGTGACTTCAATCTACAGTCCTTTTAAATGCAATTGGTGTTTTTTATGTATAACTAATTGTCTACATAATAGAAACATCCTTGATGTTGGAATATTTAATGCAACGTTGACATTTGCCCCTAGAGCCAAATGCTCACCTACCCTCCTGACATCCAGAATAGACAGAAAAATTAATACGAGTAGGTGAGGTTTTCAAATTCTGAAAAGAGGGGGAAACTAGAATGTGACAAAAGGAATGTTTTATTCATTCATTTAGAGAGTTTTCAGATCAAGCAGATTAGAGAGAAGTTGCAGAGCTGAGCAGAGAAGGAAGAAGGAAAGAAGTTTGTGCCTGCAGTTGCACGTGTTTCCCCTGTTCACTCAGTAAGTTTTTTGTTGTTTGAATTTGTCCTATTGAAGCAATGATTGCTCTATGCACCATTGTATGCATCCATTAGAGTTACAGGTTTAAAAGTTTATTGAAGTTTGAAGTATTATCAGTTTAGGGTTATTTTAGGGTTTTCTGGTTGAAGCCGAATGCTCTTAAATTTTGTAATAGTTTAAATGTCAGTTGAATAGAAAAGAAAGTAGGCATACTTGAATCTATTGTTTTTCCTCTTTTATTCATTGTATTCGAGAAACTTGCTTGAAAGGTTAAAGCTCGACTCTTTGATTTTAATCGTGAAAGCATTCACATTAGATTTTTTCTAAGTTATAAATCTTATTAGTTGGAGCCAACCTTACTCGGCATCCATTGTCTTCTTTGAGTGCCAACCTAACTCGACACCTATCCTTTGTGTGTCGAGCTCTTCTTGTGCTGAGCCAACTTGGCACTTGTTGCCTGTCACTCGGCACCATCAAGTGCCAAGCAATTGCCGAGTAAAACTAGCACTCGACACCTTCAAGTGCCAAGCACATTTTTCAAGTGCCGAGTAAAGATTTTAGTTTTGGGGTTGTGAGTATTTGTGTATTAAATTAATTTTTTAACATATTTCTCACATGGTATCAGAGATTTGAGGCCCCACATCCATAGTGAGTTAGGGCATTTTTTTTTTTTGGGATATTTGACATGGCATCTAAGATGCATGAAAGATATGGTAGTAGCCACCATCCTTTAATGGGCAAAATTATGATACGTGGGCAAAGAAGATCTGAAGACCAGAATGGTTGCAAATGATTTATGGGAGTTTGTGGTTAATGGGTTCAATGATGTGATTGATCCAACTCAATATGCTACCCTTACAAATGGACAAAAAACTCATTTGAAAGAGTCAAGGAGGAAAGATGGTGTTGGCGCTAAAAATTGCATGATCAATTTTCAGCACTACTGAAAAAATCAACCTCCGTTTTTTAAAATGCATATGTACCTCGTTGTACCCGGCTGTTGCATTGAAGCCCTAGAGGTGTTCAATGTTTCTAACATCTTCCATTCAACCTTTCTACTTGTTCTATAAGGTCAAATCATCATTCTGAGTCATTTGAGGAAGTCCTATTTCAAGCATTTGTCAAATTTGCAATTTTGCCCTAGTGTCAAACAACGACAGGAGGCTATGTTTGCCATTGAATATCTCGCACCCAAAAATGTGTCATGACTTGCCACTTTGAGATTATCTAGTGCCCATACCCAAGAACCTATGTTTCAGATTTTGAGTCATTTCGAGTTTGTCTGACTAGGTTTTGAATCCATCGAAGTTGATCAGTTACTATTTTCATGCTTTTGCACTTTGCACCTAATTTCGAGAAGCCCTGTTTGACATGCTATAACTTTGACTTGGTTGACTAAAATGCTAAATTTCCTTTTGTGTTGCATGGTAGACGTTAGAGACTTCCTATGTTTAAATTTTTAAGTCCTAACGAATCTATTTGATCAGTTTTCAAACGCGATTCCAAACAAATTTATGACTTTTTACTAGTGTCAGCACTTGCAAATTTATCGGTACCCTTGTTCGTGACGTTATAACTTGAAATTCGTGATTGGCAAGATCAAACGATTTGTTCCAATGTATTGTCCATTGAAGATATTACAAGTGTGCTAGTTTTTAGAACTTGATGAATCTATTTGATCAGTTTTCAAACGTGATTCCATTTGCAATTTTTAAAGTTTCACTGGTAGTCAAAACTGGAGATTGATCGGGAGCCCTATTCAGGATACCATATCTTAGTGCCTGTGATTGGTAGGACCAAATGGTTTGTTTCCTTGTATTTTACTCCAAAAATATTATAAGTGTGTTAGTTTTTAAGCCTAGACAAATCCGTCTTCACACTTTTCCAGGGTCTTTCCATTCGTAAAAATAAATTTTCACTGATGTCCTATGTCCTGCAAATCTAGGTAGTCAACTTTGCATCCTTGCCAAATTTACCCCGTGATTCATCATGAGCCCAAATTGCATATTCATAATGTCCTCATGATAGAGAACCAATGTCCCAATCTTTGTTTTCCC
Organism: Cupressus sempervirens; assembly: GCA_028749045.1. Taxonomy (NCBI): domain Eukaryota; kingdom Viridiplantae; phylum Streptophyta; class Pinopsida; order Cupressales; family Cupressaceae; genus Cupressus; species Cupressus sempervirens. The sequence goes on from CM053789.1 coordinate 63,584,682, forward strand.
AAGTGTCCATTTACCCAATTTTTCAATGCAGATCCGAACCCAGTTTATTGTTTTCTAACATTTTTTCTTGCAGGTGATTTTAAGAGGTCAACTTTGACAGTGAATATCTTTTGACTAGAAACTCATCATGAGACAAAATCTGATAGGCTAGAAGTATGTAGAACAAAGATTCAGTGTGTCAGTTTTCAGATCCTGATCAGATGTTCGGGTCAGTTTTTAAAAGTAGTCAACAGACCTCCTAGCACAAAATGGATAGTTTGCAAATCAGTAATAAAATGAGTTTTAATTGACCAGTCCAGGATCCAATTTGCTTTCAATCAATTCGAGATAAGGAATAGATCAATCTAAGGTTTCAGTTGTCCAGAAACAAAAAAAAATTTAGTTGAACCCACTTTGGGGCCCGACTAGTTTCATCAGGTTTTTGGCACTTGAGAGGATTAATGATGTTTTAAAAGGACCAATTATAGTGACGTGGATTTTCTAGTGTCTTGATGTATACTTATTGTCATAAAAAGAAAACAAAGGGATGTGTTAGGGTTCTATATTCTGGATTTTAATACAAGCAAAGTGAGGGGTTTGATGAAAAGTTGAAATCCAACACAACAAAGACACTTTGCAAAGAAACCAATGCATATTGTTTGGTGAAGTTTATCTAGTGGAAAATCACTTTTGAGCCAACTCAATTTGTCTTGAAGGAGCTCCAAATTTTGAGAAATATAATATGCCTCAGGATATTTGGAGTGTTGCATCAGGTCATCCTCAGGAAATGCCGAACATGAATACTGTAGAGACCTTCCACAATGCCACTAAAAATGGAGATTTTAATATCTCTAAACTTATGGAGAATGCCAGCAAAATGCCCACGCCATACTTGAAAGAGGTCACAGTCTAAGCCACACCTCAAACATGAAGGAAACCCGCCAAAAGGAAGCCGCATCAACATGAGAAGCCCACAGCTAAATCATGAAGAAGCCGACACAGCAAATTAAGGGCAGATTTTTCAGAAGAAATCTTCAACAAGAAAGTTTACGCAATGAAAACAAAGCACCCACTCAGCAAGGAGCAGCTTCAGCACAAGACGTTTTCAGCAGAACAAGGGCTATTGTTATTGATCGACTGTCATCAAGGAAGCTACAGCATTGTTATGTTCAATATAAAAGAAGAGAGTTTAATATAATTATTTGTGATCTTTGTGAGCAATGATTGAGAAATTTTTGATGAGCTTGGGCGTGTATCGGCTTAGATCAATCGTATTATGTGAGTGTGAGCAGCTATGCAATAATGAAGAGTGAACGATATTGTGTATTTTGGAGCGAGCATGAAGGATTTTTTCGACCTATCTGACAAGCCTCCACACTCCCATTATATGCACATCTTTAAAGTTGTAATTTATCCATGGCACGATGCACAAATCTAAAGAAAAATTTTGAATTCAAAAGTAAATAGGTGAGTCGTTCAGGAAGCCACTTCAACATTTATGCGCTGGTGTAAGCGTTTTTTTTTTTTTTTTGTTTTTAACTTCCAGTCAACACCATTAAAGAGTCCAAGTAGCTATTACCAGCAGCCACGCCCAAACAAAAGAGAAACCTATAGTTCTAAGAAGGAGAAGCACAAGCAATTTGCGCCATGAGCAAGGTGCAGGGCAGAAACATGTAAAAATGTTATATCCCACATTGTTTAAGTGAAAAATTTTATAATTTTTAAATAGTGTTGGACTTGACAGACTTGTTGTCCAAAAGGCATGGGCTTTTGGAGCCGCACACTCAGGTTGTGGGGTCCGTTCATCTGGCCAGTTGGAAGATAAGTACAATTTTAAACAAGCACGCCAGTCAGAGTTGATGATGTCAGCAGAGGTTGAAGGCACTAGAGAAGTCCATTTTTTGGCTACTCGATATCTTGCCACCAAAAAGTGGTAAGGAATTCCGGCTAGCGAGGTAGCGACTAGCCAAAAAGTTTGCAAAATTCGATGAGACTCAAAATGCTACATTGATCCTGCGTGCAGGATGCCATCATCGAATCAACATGTGACACATGGCAGCAAGTTCTAAGGCATATGATGCTGTGGCAGGAAAATGTCAAGAGCACACCAGATTGCGCCAAGTGGCCAATCCAATGGATGTCGTTAACTCGCCATGGAAGAGTTGCAAGGAAGTTAATATAGCAAGGTAGCGATGATGATGTGGCATGAGTGACTGAGCAATGACTGTACGTTGAAGGAGCAAATCAAAAAGTGACATGTGTCATCTGGTCAACAGAGGTTTGACCTCAGATTCAAAGGGTAGGGAAGCTGTGAAGGAAATTAAAAAATGACTCTTAAAATGTTTTATGCAAAATGGATGCCCGTGCAAATTCATTTTAAATTTAAAAGGGGTTTTAATATGAAGTTTGAACCTTAGGGAATTTCAAATATTCTGAAATTTAAAATCAGAGTTGCAGTCAGCCCTGAGTCCGTTACTAGAGGAGTGTTTTTCAAATCGACATTTTGGGCGTTTTTGGAAGGCAAAGTATGCCTTATCATATACCGTCAGAATCGTGGAAGTCTGAATGTTTTGATTTTGAGGTTAGTTTCTACACAACAATTCATCTGTTCGAGCAGTATGAGGTTTTCTATCAGGTTCCTTTCCTGCAATCGTTTTTAGGTATGGAAGTTCAAAATTGATTCCTAGCATAATGATGACATAGGTATGGTTAAAAGACAATAAAAATGCAGTTGGGGTTGAATTGAAGTAATTTCAAATCAGTTGAAGTTTGATTCCTTCAGCATTTCATGAAGTTTTCAGATATTTTGGCAAGTAAAGGCATTTCATCATTAGGCAAGGATATTTTGCAAGTTTTTTACAGATTAATGATGAAATCAAATCAGGTTAGATGGGATGAAAGAAGAAAGAGGTTACTCAGTTGCACAGGATTGAATTTCAAGTGGACACTTGTTGTCTTCAGAATAGATCCGAAAATTCTTTCTCTTCTATATTATTCTTTCTTTCTTCCATTTGAAGGGTTCCAATTTTTTGTTACTAAGAAACCATGGTTGGTAGAGAATTTGTAGTCATTCTGTGAGACCACTTTGTTGGATCCAGATCTGTGATTCCACCCACATTCTTCAACAATTTCTCTCATGTAAACAGCAGTAGGAAAATAAATACAGATAGTTCAGATCTGTTAGGTTGTTTCATGTCTTTCATTTCATGCATATGATTGTATATTTTCAAGGAAATAATGCAAAGAGCAGTAGATGATTAAGTTTCAATTGAATCTTGTCTCCATTCTCATTGAATTTCAATGTTTTATGATCTCTGAACAAAGATTTTAGGTCGTAGTTGCAGTCCCCTAAGACTATATGCTATTTCATTGTTGCTGATAGTTCAAGGAATTGTGTAAATGCTTCATAGAAATCAACAGGGTTGCAGATTTATTGAGGAGGATATCAAGTAAGAACAAGATTTTAAGCCGAACATAGATGCCTATTTAGAATTTAAATAGATAGATCTATATCCGAAGATACACATATGTCTCAGATATTCATATGTATGTTTGTGATCCATGAATTTTCCCAATGGACTAGGCACTGATCGGCTACAAGGTCATTACTTTCTCACTGCTGCATATCTGAGGGTTGTTGAAATCAACATAAAAAATCAAATGCTTTTCCCCTTTCATGTTGAAGAGCTATCATTGTATGCCCTCACTCAGCTTATGAGGTTCATAGATCTGCATCTAGCTATCATAGGTCTGTGTTATTTCATGAGTTATTAGGAGAAATAAGGGTTTTATCTGCTTCATATTAGATTTAGTGTATGCTTTGACAACTAGTACCATATAAAGAATTTGTAGGTCCACCCACCTAGGTTTTGCAGAGCCTGAAGAAGAAGAAGGTTCATGCCTTATAGTTGGCCTGGTGTCTGAATGGTTGTGTTGATAATTGGAGTTAGCTGCCCCTAGATGCATTTTGTTCTCATCAGGGTAATTTGAAATAGGTAATGTTTTCAAACACCAACAAAATGGCGAATCTACTGGAGAGATAAGATGCAATCCATTTTGTTGAAAGAACAGGAGCCTTTGATGTGAAACAGAGTGGATATAGCATATCAATAGCAAGATGTGTTCCTTTTCCTTGCTAAAGTTTCATGTTCTCCAGTTAAGCTTTATTCATTATCAGTAGTATGTTAATACTAGATGAAAATTGTCTTCTATGACTATCATAGGTCTATCTTCAATCAGTCCAGTTTGCAAATACTGTTGAGAAAGTTTTAGAGTCAAGAATTCATTTATAAAGTGTAAATTCTTTTCAAGATAATAGTAATCTGCAAGTTTCTCCTACATTGAAGGTCTGGTTCAGATTTGTCAAGTGAGAAATTATGTTTTATTTCTCACCAAGTGTGAGTGGCGACTCTCAAATCTCTATAGCAGTTTGTTCCTAGTTGATTTCATTGCAAAATTTTGAAGGACTTTCAGGTGTATGGGCAGATCTGAAGCTTTTGATAGTTTCTTGAAAAGGAGTAAGTTTTTAAGTGTTGGTTGCAATCTGCTGTTATAAATAATTGAAATGTAAAAGTAGATCACAACAGTGGTTATTTCATTCCTCTTGCAAAGAGGTGGCAGCTCTACAAAGTTTGATCAGTGGTGTGAAGAATTTTAGTCTTGCACTTGTGCCAAATCAGTAGATTGAAGTTTGCATCAGCACTTGAGGTATTTTGATTTTCATGTTTTTTTTCATGAAGGTTAAGTGTTTTAAAAGGGTTGCCTCTATTCAGTGGTCTTCAACACTACGATAAAGAGGTTAAAATTTCATTCTCAAAATGAATTCAGATTGTAGATCTAATAATACTCTATGAAGCTATGAAAAGGTACATGAAAATTTGTTTATGTTGTATGGAAAGCTTCATAGTCAAGTCATTTCTTCTATCCGAAGGAATGTGGGAAGTGTAGATGACTTAGATGCAATTCAAATTTACATGCAATTCAAGTTGGAAATCTTAGAGCTTCCCATTTCAGCAAGACCCAGTGAATTATCATGGGTTTTTGTGTTTTTATTAGTCTTCATGCCGGATTCAGTACATTGGACAAAAAAAGCAAGATTTGAGAAGATCAAATACTTTGAGAGAGTATTTAGAGAATGTGAAGGCTATTTAGAAAAGAATGGTTATTGTATTGTCAAAATTGAAAATGTTGATAGTCATATTGAAAGTGATGAGTCCTATGACAATATGTTTGAGAATGAAAAGGGTTATAATAGTGGTCTTGAAATATCTCCCTGCAATGAAGTTGAATGTAACGAGGCATCTAATGTCCAGATGTGGTGTAGGGAAGAGTATATGTATTGTGAAAGTACTACTAGTTGTTTAGATTGTATGACTAATGATGTCACTGTTATAAGTTCTTCAGATTATCTGAGAAATAATTGCAATCAAGATGAAGAAGTTTATGAAAAAGATCTGCTGAATACAAATGAGGTCTCAGCCTTGTTGCAACATGAGTTTGAAAGGTATATGTCAATGTGTGATTCAACTTCACCTTTATTAGTGTGTGCATCTCGTAAGGATGATGTAAGGTATGATGTATACCCCTATGTTTGTTCTCCTGCATATCAACATTGTTATTCTTTTGAAGACTTTCAACATAAGCATGAAGATTTGTTTGAAGAAATGAAGACCAGTAGAGATATATTTACTACTATCATGAGTGATGTTAAATCAGATCTATGTTATAGAAATGATAATGAGAGGTTGTTGATATCTTTTGATTCTAATTTAACACTTAATGAAGAAATTCCTATGATTGATGTTACTAATGATGATGAGAGATCAGTTGGTTTTTTATCTGATCCAGATGAAGTATATGATAGTAATCTGCAGGTACTTGAGATGAGATTTGATGATTCATGCAGTAAAGTGAATACCGACAATGGTACACATGAATCTATAGTTAAATCTTCTCTACAGGTTGGTGAGTCTTATGCTAGTGAGTTTGACGCATTCACAAGTATCTCTAGCAATTTCTTTGATAAGAATATTGATGCCAGTAGAGTTCCTACTGATGAGAATTTTAATGAAGATTCTTCTCATATGTCTGATGAACCTTTGTTTGAAGACTATGGTGATAATTTTTCAATAAGTTTCAGATCTGATTTGGTATGTGATGACATGATACATGAAGTTGATTCAGATCCATTGTATTTTTTGAAGCTAGAGGTGCAAGGTGAGTTGCAAGCCTTTAATACATGCAGCTTGATGAATGATATAGAATATGAAGTCTTTGTGTTTTCGATCAGCGTGCATGAATAATTGTCATATTTTGATTCTAAAACTAGTTTGTATAATTATGAGCATGCTGATTTGTCCGCTCATAATGAGCATGAAGTAAAGGGTAATTTTGATATATGTATGCATTGTGAGAATGAAAGTGTGAATTCAATTTTGCTGAATGTTTTGCTTCAAAGTGCTAATCTGATTGGTGGAATTGATGGAAAGAGAGTTATAGTTTACCTCATGAAGACATGAATGAAAATCAAGTATATGACAGAGGTAAAAGTTTCTGCTAAGTTTGGGGGCACTGTTGTACATAGTAGAGTAGTTTCCTGTTTTCAATAAAGTTGTTCAAGAAAGTTTTGCTGTTCAGGAGAGTTTTGAAGTTTTGGAATGGTCTGCTTCTTCCAGAGATATGAAATCTTGCCATGCCCACAAGGGACATGCATCCCTAGACAGAGCCACTATTGGCGCTACAAATGGCATGGTCAATTTTCAACACTACTAAAAAAATCAAGCCCTTAAACGTTTTTAAAAATGCATATGTACTTGGTTGTACCAGACTATTCCATTGAAGCCCCAGGGGTGTTCAATATTTCTAACACCTTCCATTCAGCCTATCTACTTGTTCCATAAGGTCAAATCATCATTCTGAGTCATTTGACAAAGTCTTGTTTAAAGCATTTGTCAAATTTGCAATTTTGCCCTAGTGTCAAACAACGACAGGAGGCTATGTTTTCCATTGAATATCTCACACCCAAAAATATGTCATGACTTACCACTTTGAGATTATCTAGTTTCCATACCCAAGAACCTATGTTTCAAATTTTGAGTTGTTTCAAGTTCGTCTGACTAGGTTTTGAATCCCTCGAAGTTGGTCAGTTACTATTTTCATGTTTTTGCACTTTGGACCTAATTCTGAGAAGCCCTGTTTGATGTGCTATAACTTTGACCTAGTTGACTAAAATGCTAAATTTCCTTTTGCGTTGCATGGTAGATGTTAGCAACTTCCTATGTTTAAATTTTTAAGTCCTGAATAATCCGTTTGATCAGTTTTCTAACGCGATTCCAAATGCAATTTATGACTTTTTACCGGTGTCAGCACTTGCAAATTTATCAGTACCCCTCTTCATGACGTTATAACTTGAAATTCGTGATTGGCAAGATCAAACAGTTTGTTCCCCTATATTGTCCACTGAAGATACTACAAGTGTGCCAGTTTTTAGAACTTGATGAATCCATTTGATTAGTTTTCAAACGTGATTCCATTTGTAATTTTTAAAGTTTCACTGGTAGTCAGAACTGCAGATTGAGCGGGAGCCCTATTCAGGATACCATATCTTAGTGCCTGTGATTGGTAGGACCAAATGGTTTGTTTCCTTGTATTTTATTCTAAAAATGTTATAAGTGTGTCAGTTTTTAAGCCTGGATGAATCTTTCTTCACACTTTTCTAGGGTCTTTCCATTCGTAAAAATAAATTTTCACTGATGTCCTATGTCCTGCAAATCTAGGTAGTCAACTTTGCGTCCTTGCCAAATTTACCCATTGATTCGTCATGAGCCCAAATTTCATATTCATAATGTCCTCATGATAGAGAACCAATGTCCCAATCTTTGTTTTCCCAAGTGTCCATTTACCCAGTTTATTGTTTTCTAACATTTTTTCTTGCAGGTGATTTTAAGAGGTCAACTTTGACAGTGAATATCTTTTAAGTAGAAATTCTTCATGAGATGAGATCAGATAGGGTAGAAGTATGCAAAATAAAGATTCAGTGTGTCAGTTTTCAGATCCTGATCAGATGTTTGGGTCAATTTTTAAAGGCAACCAACAGACCTCCTGGCACAAAATGGATAGTTTGCAAATCAGTAAAAAAATGAGTTTTAATTGATCAGTCCAGGATCCAATTTTCTTTCAATCAATTCGAGATAAGGAATAGATCAATCTAAGGTTTCAGTTGTCCAGATATGAAAATTTTTTTAGTCGGACCCACTTTGGGGCTCGACTAGTCTGATCAGGTTTTTGGCACTTGAGAGGATTAATGATGTTTTAAAAGGACCGATTATAGTGACATAGATTTTCTAGTGTCTTGATGTATACTTATTGTCATAAAAAGAATAAAAAGGGATGTGTTGGGGTTCTATATTCTATATTTTAATACAAGAAAAGTGAGGGGTTCGATGAAAAGCCGAAATCCAACACAACAAAGACACTTTGCAAAGAAACAAATGCATATTGTTTGGTGAAGTTTATTGAGTGGAAAATCACTTTTAAACCAACTCAATTTGTCTTGAAGGAGCTCCAAAGTTTGAGAAATATAATATGCCTCAAGATATTTGGAGTGTTGCATCAGGTCATCCTCAGAAAATGCCAAACATGAATACTATAGAGACCTTCCACAATGCCACTAAAAATGGAGATTTTGATATCTCTAAACTTGTGGAGAATGCCAGCAAAATGCCCATGCCATACTTGAAAGAGGTCACAGTCTAAGCCACACCTCAAACATGAAGCAAACTCACAAAAAGGAAGCTGCATCAACATGAGAAGCCCACAGCTAAATCATGAAGAAGCCCATGCAGCAAATTAAGGGTAGAGTTTTCAAAAGAAATCTTCAACGAGAAAGTTTATGCAATGAAAATAGAGCACCCACTCAGCAAGGAGCAGCTTTAGCAAAAGATGTTTTCAGCAGAACAAGGGCTATTGTTATTGATCGACTATCATCAAGGAAGCTACGACATTGTCATGTTCAATATAAAAGAAGAGAGTTTAATATAAAGATCTGTGATCACCGTGAGTAATGATTGAGAACTTTCTGATGAGCTCGGGCGTGTATTTGCTTAGATCAATCATATTATGTGAGTATGAGCAAAGGAAGGGAGTGTGCAATAATGAAGAGTGAACGATATTGTGTATTTTGGAGCGAGCGTGAAGGATTTGTTCAGCTTGTCTGACAAGCCTCCACACTCCCATTATATGCACGTCTTTAAAGGTGTAATTTATCCATGTTGTGATGCACAAATCTTAGGAAACATTTTGAATTCAGAAGTAAACAGGTGAGTCATTCAGGAAGCCACTTCAGCATTTACACGCTGGTGTAAGCATTTTTTTTTGTTTGTTTTTAACTTGCAGTCAACACCATTAAAGAGTCCAAGTAGCTATTACAAGCAGCCACACCCAAACAAAAGAGAAACCTACAGTTCTAAGAAGGAGAAGCACAAGCAATTTGTTCCATGAGCAAGGTGCAGGGAAGAAACATGTAAAAATGTTATATCCCACAATGTTTAAGTGAAAATTTTTATAATGTTTAAATAGCATTGGACTTGATAGACATGTTGTCCAAAAGGCACGGGCTTTAGGAGCCGCACGCTCAGGTTGTGGGGTCTATTCATCCGGCCAGTTGGAAGATAAGTAAAATTTTAAACAAGTGCGCCAGTCAGAGTTGATGATGTTAGAAGAGGTTGAAGGTGCCAGAGAAGTCCATTTTCTTGCTACTCACTATCTTGCCACCGGAAAGTGGTAAGAAATTCTGGCTATCAAGGTAGCGATTAGCCAAAAAGTTTGTGAAATCTAGTGAGAGTCAAAATGCTACATTGATCCCGCATGCAGGATGTCATCAGTGAATCAACATGCAACACATGGCAGCGAGTTCCAAGGCAGATGATGATGTTGCAGGCAAATGTCACGAGCGCACTAGATTGCGCCAAGTGGCCAATCCAATGGCTGTCATTAACTCACCATGGAAGAGTTGCAAGGAAGTTAATATAGCAAAGTAGTGACAATGATGTGGCGTGAGTGACTAGGCAATGACTGTACATTAAAGGATTGAATTGGAAAGTGACACATGTCATCCGGTAAACATAGGTTTGACCTCAGATTCAAAGGGTAGGGAAGCAGTGAAGGAAATTTAAAAATGACTCTTAAAATGTTTTATGCAAAATGGATGCCTGTGCAAATTCATTTTAAATTTAAAAGGGGTTTTTATATGAAGTTTGAACCTTAGGGAATTTTATATTTTCTAAAATTTAAAATCAGAGTAGCAGTCAGCTCTGAGTCCCTTACTAGAGGAGTGTTTTTCAAATCGATGTTCTGGGCATTTCTGTAAGGCAAAGTATGCCTTATCATATACTGTCGAAATCGTGGAAGTCTGTATTTTTTGATTTCGAGGTTAGTTTCTGCACAACAATTCATCTGTTTGAGGAGTATGAGGTTTTCTATCAAATCCCTTTCCTGCAATCATTTTTAAGTATGGAAGTTCAAAATTGATTCCTAGCATAGTGATGACATGGGTATGGTTAAAAGACAATAAAAATGCAGTTGGGGTCGAATTGAAGTAATTTCAAATTAGTAGAAGTTTGATTCCTTCAGCATTTCATGAAGTTTTCAGATATTTTGGCAAGTAATGGGATTTCATCATTAGGCAAGGATATTTTGCAAGTTTGTTACAGATTAATGATGAAATCAAATCAGATTAGTTGGGATGAAAGAAGAAAGAGGTTACTCAGTTGCACAGGATTGAATTTCAAGTGGACACTTGTCATCTTCAGAATAGATCCACGAATTCTTTCTCTTCTATAGTATTCTTTCTTTCTTCCATTTGAAGGGTTCCAATTTTTTGTTACCGAGAAACCATGGTTGGTAGAGAATTTGCAGTCATTCTGTGAGATCACTTTTTTGGATCCAGATCTGTGATTCCACCCACATTCTTCAGCAATTTCTCTCATGTGAACAATAGTAGGAAGATAAATACAAATAGTTTAGATCTGTTAGGTTGTTTCATGTCTTTCATTTCATGCATATGAATGTATATTTTCAAGGAAATAATGCAAAGAGCAGCAGATGATTAAGTTTCAATTGAATCTTGTCTCCATTCTCATTGAATTTCAATGTTTTATGATCTCTGAACAAAGATTTTAGGTCATATTTGTAGTCCCATAAGACTATATGTTGTTTCATTGTTGCTGATAGTTCAAGGAATTGTGTAAATGCTTCATAGAAATCAACAGGTTTCCAGATTTATTGAGGAGGATATCAGGTAAGAACAAGATTTTAAACTAAACATAGATGTCTATTTACAAGTTAAATAGATAGATCTATATTTGAAGATACACGTATGTCTCAGATATTCATATGTATGTTTGTGATCCATGAATATGCCCAATGGACTAGGCACTGATCAGCTACAGGGTCATTACTTTCTCACTGTTGCATATCTGATGGTTGTTGAAATCAACATAAGAAATCAAACACTTTTCCCCTTTCATGTTGAAGCGCTATCATAGAATGCCCTCACTCAACTTATGAGGTTCATAGATCTGCATCTAGCTATCATAGGTCTGTATTATTTCATGAGTTATTAGGAGAAATAAGGGTTTTATCTGCTTCATATTAGATTCAGTGTATGCTTTGACAACTGGTACCATATAAAGAATCTATAGGTCCACCCACCTAGGTTTTGCAGAGCCTGAAGAAGAAGAAGGGTCATGCCTTATAGTTGGCCTAGTGTCTAAATGGATGTGTTGATAATGGGAGTTAGCTGCCCCTAGATGCATTTTGTTCTCATCAGGGTAATTGGAAATGGGTAACATTTTCAAACACCAACAGATGCAAAGGCATTAAGTCTTATTGAAGCTACAATGACATAAACTTTTTCCCCAAATATTGTAGCAGAAAATTATGCAAAGGAAGCATGGGATATCCTTGAGATGAACTTCAAGGGGACTGATAAAGTTTGTACTGTAAAGCTACATAATATAAGGAGGGAGTTTGAGAACCTTCAAATGAAGGAAAATGAATCAATTGCAGACTTGAATTCAAGGACCTTCAATGTGATTAACCAACTGAAGTCAAATGCAGAAGACTATCAAGAGTAGAGGAAGGGGGAGAAGAAGAAATGGCTCAGGCAAGAACTCTAGAGGTAGAGGCCGAGGAAATGGAGGATAAAGAAATGCTGCAGCAGAAAGCTCAGGAAGAGTAGATGGAGAAAGTAGCTCAAAAAATACTTTAAGAGGAGGTAACAAAAACTACAACTCAAATAAGAGTAATTTACAATGCTACTATTGTCATAAATATGGGCATTATGCAAATGAATGTTGGAAGAAGCAGAATGATCAGTTAGGACAAGCAAATGTGGCTGATGTGAACATGAGAAGTGGACCCAATGATGTTGCCTTCATCATGTGTAATGTTGGTGAAGAAGGAAGCCCTAAGGTTTGGTACCTCGAAAATGGATGTAGCAACGATATGAGTGGCAATGAAACCTTATTTTCATTCATTGACAAGAGTTTCAAATTTGAAATTAAAATGGGTAACAATGGAACCCTAACAGTTGTTGGCAAAGGATCTATTATGGTCTGCACCAAGAAAGGTGAGAAAAGGGAAATACAAAATGTGTATTTCACCCTTGGTATGAAGCACAATTTGATAAGAATTGGTCATCTCATTCAAAATGGATACAAAGTGCTGATGGAGAATGACATGTGCGTCATTCATGAAAAGGATGGGAGCAAGAACCTACTTGCAGTAGTTCAAATGACAAAGAACAAAATGTTTCCCTTGAGGATTGAGACATGTTTCTCATCTCAAGTTATTGTTGCACCTCCCACACAATCAGTTCTAAGGAGTGTGATTGAAGATCCCTCATGGCTATGTCACCTCAGGTATGGTCATCTTGGCTATGCTGGTTTAAATTTATTGTCAAATAAAAGAATGGTAGAAGGTTTGCCACGTATAGGAAATTCATGTGACAAGTGTGAGGCTTGTATTTTGGGTAAGCAACATAGGCTTCCCTTTAATTCTAAAAATTCTAGGAGGGCTAGATATCCATTAGAGTTAGTGCATACTGACCTAGTCGGTCCTATGCAAGTTACTTCCGTTGGGGGGAGTACTTATTTTATGACATTTATAGATGATTTCAGTCATAGGACATGGGTGTATTTCTTAAAGAATAAATCTAAAGCATTTGATAAATTTGTAGAATTTAAGGCCCAGGTTGAAAGAGAATGTGGACACTATATTAAGGTCCTAAGATCAGATAGAGGAGGGGAGTATACCTCCAATTCTTTTATAAATTTTTGTAGGAAACATGGTATTAAGAAAGAGCTCACAGCCAGCTATACACCATAGCAGAATGGAGTGGTTGAAAGAAAGAACATGACCATTGTTGAAATGGCAAGGAGCATGATGAAAGAGAAAGGTCTCCCAACTAAATTTTTGGGAGAGGCTATGGCAACAAGAATTTACCTAATTAATAGGTGTCCTACAAAGGTAGTCCGTGACAAAATTCCAATGGAAGCATGGTCATAAAGAAGATGGACAGTTGAACACTTAAGGGTGTTTGAATGTGTTGCATATGCACATGTGCCTAAAGAGAAAAGGCATAAATTGGATGACAAAGGTGTGAAGTGCATCTTCACAGGGTACAACTTAGAATGAAAGGCATATAGATTGTATGACCCATTGAAAAACAAGATTGCTCTCTCAAGAGATGTGGAATTTCTTGAAAATCAGTCTTGGTATGGTTCAATTGATGAGTCACCAAGCACTTCTAGTAAAGTGCCAATTATGAGTGAAGAAGATGTTGATGAATAGAAAGAAGGAGAAAATAGAAGAAAAAACAACTAGATTTAGACATTGCCGAGCTCCTCCAAGCATGATCGAGTGTCAGTGTCAAGTACTAGTGAAGACTAAGCTAGTCAACAAAGCAACAGAAGTGAAGATTCTGATCCCACACTCTCCTCCCTGTTATCAAGGAAGACCAAGAGTCTTAGGGAGTTATACCAAGATTAAAGGTATGAATATTATGATGATAGTGTTAATTTTGTATTATTTTCTCATAGTGATCCAGTATATTTGGAGGAAGCTATTAAGGAGAAGAAATGGTGTAATGCCATGGATGAAGAAATAGATGGTATAGAAAGAAATGAGACATGGGAGCTAACTGAATTGCCTCCAAAGAAGCAAGTGATTGGAGTGAAATGGGTCTATAAGACCAAATGCAATGCTGAAGGCAAGATTGATAGGCATAAGGCAAGGCTGGTCGTCAAGGGCTACAAATAGTAGTATGACAGAGATTATGATGAGACATATGCGCCGGTTGCAAGAATGAAAATCGTGTCTGCTATCATAGCAATTGTAGCTCAGCACAAATGGAAGGTATATCAAATGGATGTGAAGTCCACCTTCCTTAATGGTGTATTAAAAGAAGAAGTATATGTGGAGCAGCCACCTAGTTATGAAGTTGCAAGTGAAGAGAAAAAAGTATATAGATTGAAGAGAGCTCTTTATGGGCTCAAGCAAGCTCCATGGGCATGGTATAGTAGGATTGACTCATATTTGATGAGCAATGACTTTAGCAAAATCAATGGTGAGCCCACTCTTTACATCAAGGCAGCAGATGGTAATGTATTGATTGTTGTCTTGTATGTATATGAACTAATTTTTACTAGTAATGATAATGCTCTAATTGGTTAATTTAAAGAGGCCATGAAAAGTGAATTTGAAATGACAGACCTAGGTCTCTTGAAGTATTTTCTAAGCATAGAAGTAAAACAAATGCATGATGACATTTTCATCTCTCAAGAAAAATATGTAGGGCAGATGTTGGAGAAATTTAAAATGCAGAATAGTAAGGCAGCCCCCACACCAACAGTAATAGGTCTGAAGTTGAGCAAGGAAGACTCTAGCAAGAGAGTGGATCCAACACTATATAAGAGTATGGTTGGAAGTTTATTGTATTTGACTCAACTCGGCCAGACCTAATGCACACAATAAGTTTGATTTGTAGATTTATGGAAACACCAAAGGATTCCCATTGGCAAGCAGGAAAAAGAATCCTAAGGTATGTGAAAGGTACTAAGGGATTTGTGATTTTATATACTGCAAATGATGATTTCAAGTTGGTTGGTTACATGGATAGTGATTGGGCTGGAAGTATAGATGATAGGAAGAGCACTTCCAGATACATGTTTCATATGAGATTGGGTGCAATTTCATGGGCATCCAAGAAACAACTTATTGTTGCTCAATCTAGAGTAGAGGCTGAATACATTGCAGCAAATGTAGCAACATGACAAGCAATTTGGCTAAGGAGGATCTT
Source organism: Cupressus sempervirens (assembly GCA_028749045.1). Lineage (NCBI taxonomy): Eukaryota > Viridiplantae > Streptophyta > Pinopsida > Cupressales > Cupressaceae > Cupressus > Cupressus sempervirens. The sequence continues at coordinate 63,600,019 of CM053789.1, forward strand.
GACAGATTTTAATGAAAGACAAGAGGATGGAACCACAATTTATTGTGACAACATCTTATCAATTGCATTGTCCAAGAATCCAGTCTTCCATGGGAGAAGCAAGCATATTGAGATCAGATATCACTTCATTAGAGAGTTGGTGGAGAATGGGGATATCAAAATGAATTTTTGCAAGTCTAAGCAACAACTAGCAGAAATTTTCACAAAGCCATTAGGAATTGGATCTTTTGTACAGCTAAGAGAGTGTCTTGGTGTAGTTGATTTGGATCAATTGTGATCCTTGTTTTTTTGGCTCGAGAAAAAGGGGGAGTGTTGGAATATTTAATACAGAGTTGACATTTACCCCTAGAGACAAACGCTCACCTACCCTCCTGATGTCCAAAACAAACAAAAAAATTAATATGGGTAGGTGGGGTTTTCAAATTCTAAAAAGAGGGGGAAACTAGAATGTGACAAAAGGAATATTTTATTCATTCATTTAGAGAATTTTTAGATCAAGTAGATCAAAGAGAAGTTGCAAAGCTGAGTAGAGAAGGAAGAAGGAAAGAAGTATGTGCTTGTAGTTGCACATGTTTCCCCTGTTCACTCAGTAAGTTTGTTGTTGTTTGGATTTGTCTTGTTGAAGAAGTGATTGCTCCAAGTACCATTGTATGTAGCCATTAGAGTTGCAGGTTTAAAAGTTTATTGAAGTTTAAAGTATTATCAGTTTAGGGTTATTTTAGGGTTTTCTGGTTGAAGCCAAATGCTCTTAGATTTTGTAATAGTTTAAATCTTAGTTGAATAGAAAAGAAAGTAGGCATACATGAATCTATTATTTTTCCTCTTTTATTCATTATATCTGAGAAACTTGGTTGAAAGGTTAAAGCTCGACTCTTTGGTTTTAATTGTGAAAGCATTCACGTTAGATTTTTTCTAAGTTATACATCCTATTAGTTGGAGCCGACCTTACTCAACATGCATTGTCTTCTTTGAGTGCCGATCTAACTTGGCACCTATCCTTTCTATGCCGAGCTCTTCTTGTGTCGAGCAAACTCGACACCTGTTGCCTGTCACTTGGCACCATCAAGTGCCGAGCAAGTGCTGAGTAAAATTGGCACCCGACACCTTCATCTGCCGAGCACTTTTTTCAAGTGTCGAGTAAAAATTTTATTTTTAGGGTTGTGAGTATTTGTGTATTAAAATATTTTTTAAATATATTTCTCATAGATTTTCCCTTTGTCAAAATTTTGCATTCTATATTGATCTTCGATTTATCTATATAGCACAACTCATGTTGATAGCAATAAAATCTGCCTTTTATTAAAACAAATCATTGAAACTAAGTGGATGTTTACCAAAACAAAGATAGGAAGTTTGATTAGCCAAACTACCAATGTTTTTGTTTACAGTTTTAATAATATCTATTTAGATAATTTTAAAATTATTTTTAAAGATATCACTACTTCTTCAAAAATAGTATACTTAATTTGTCATTAGAAAATTATTCTTAAAATTAGATGATTACAAAATTTAATGAAAATAGAAAAAATAAAATAGTTTATCTTACATAAACAAAAAGAAAATTCAGTAAATTATTTAAAATTAAATATTTAGTAGAAATAAAAAATCTAAATGATTTGAATGGGATAAAATATACTATGCATTCCATTAATATATGATTTTGATTTGAATTACACTTAAGAAAGAATATAAAAGTTAAAAATCATATATGCTAAGAGAGGGAAGAGGGGGGAGAGGGGACATATGAGGTAGATAGAGAAGGAGAATAATTAGGGCATATAATATGTGGATATGGCAACGTGACAAGGAATTAGGGGCAATGAAATGAGATGGATGGGGTGGGATATAGGAAAAGATTAATGATATTGACAAAGGTATAGATAGTGAGAGATAAAGAGGCATGAGAGAGATATAGAGGGTGAGAGACATGAGGTAGATATAGAGGGTAAATATGGGGAAGAGATTGTGAGAGTAGAGATGGGAGAGAGTAAAGCATAATATAATGAGGTGAAGAGAGATGTGAGAGAGATGGTGAGAAAGAGAGAGTAAGAAAAAAGGGAAAGGGTGAGAGACATGGTGTAGAGATAAATTGTGATTAGGTGGGTGAGTTGAGGAGAGGGAGGATGGGAGAGATGGAAAGAGAAAAAATAAGTGGACAAAAATGTAAAAGAGACAAAGATAGGGAGAGATCAAGAGAAGAGGGACAAAGTGAGAGACATCATGTAAAGATAAATAATAATTAGGTAGATGAGATGGTCAAAGGGAGTGCAAGATAGTAGAAAGGGAGAAGAGGAGGAGGATGTGAGGTAGAGATAGACAACATAGAGGGGGCACATATGAGTTAGAGAGAATAAGGATATTAGAACATTGAATAGAGAGAGAGAGAGAGAGAGAGAGAGAGAGAGAGAGAGGATAATCATGCCTAAAATAGAATGGAGACATGGATGACAAGAGATGGGGTTGGGATAATTGAGAGAGAGACATGAGGTAGATATATAGGGTAAATAGGAGAGTAAAACACAATATAATGGGTGAAGAGAGATGTGAGAGAGGCATTTAGAGAAAAAGAGAGTAAGAAAAGAGGGAAAGGGTGAGAGACATGGTGTAGAGATAAATGGTAATTAGGTGGAGGAGATAGAGAGAGGGGAGAGGGGAGAGAGTTGAAGAGAAAAAATATGTGGAGAAATATATGAGAGAGATAAAGAGAAGGATAGAGTAAGAGGAGAGGGAGAGGATGAGAGATAGGCACAAAGATAAATAATAATTAGGTGGATGAGATGGTGAGAGGGATGGGAAATAGGAGAAATGGAGAAAGGGGGAAGATATGAGGTAGAAAGAGACAATATAGAAGGGGCAGATATGAGTTAGAGAGAATGGGGATAATTAAAGAGAGAGAAAGGAGGGGTAATTATAGTAGGTGAGATGTAAGAGTGAGCGAGACAAGAGGATAAGGGTGAGACATGAAGTAGACATCGAGATGAGACCAATAGAGTAGTAGTTAATGAGAAGAAGGGACATGATAGATTGAGAGTGACACAAGAGGAGAGCCCATGAGAGACATGAGATAAGAACAAAAGGAATGTGAGAGATAAAGAGACACAAGTGAGAGAACATGTATGAGAGAGTAGAGGTTAAGGGGATATAGGGATAGAGACATAAGGTTTGTTGGCTTCTGATTTAACAATATTTTAGTAACCATGTGGTCGAGATAAAACACATCTAAGGTTAGCTAATTTTTTTGATGAATATATCTAAAGCAAACCTCGGCCAATGATAAGGCTATACTCCTTCTACACTTTAGGCTCTGCAAAACCTAGGTGGGTAGACCTTGGATTTATATTGTATGACTAGTGCTAATACATTCTTGAATCCAAAAAAATTATATAAAACCCTTTAATCTTCTATACTTATTGATGCAATATAAGGTAGTAGAATCCCCAAAGGAGAGATCCTAGCCCCTAGTAATTAACCACATAGCAGAAACATGACACATGATACAAGATCTGATACCAACTCAATTCTTTATTCATAAAATAATTGATTATATGCAATGTGTCATACATCCTAAGTATTACTAATACTTTACCATGATTCTCACATAAAGAAGGATTTTACCACTATGGAATCCTAAGTATTACAGAAAAGGTAGAGAAGATGAGCTAAAGTACTCAGAAGGAGACTTTTTTAGGAATTACCTCTTCTAAATAATCCCAAAAGAATAAAAAAATCTTAGTATAATATGTGTTCATGAAATAAGTACAAGTATTTCTTCAACACCGAAAGCAAAGTACTCACTGTCAGAAACTAAAATTTTGAAGCACAACAAGATCTTAATGCATTATCTTAATTTAATAAGGTAAGGAGTTGGTGACCACAATTATATTCATTATAGGAACCCCAAACATGTGGCATAATATCAACCTCTCACAGGTTCATATGACTTTCTTTCTCACTTCTCTCTTGAAATAAGTATGAACTGTTCATTTAATGGGACTCGTGGATCTCAAGAAATAACACATGGAAGAAGAAAGTGCAAGGGAATGGAATCTTAACTCTTTCCATGTGGGCCCAACTTTGTTAACCACTAGACACATTTTTTATATGAAGATCATGACACATGGTAGTATTTAGGTATTTGAGCATGATAGAATGTAGCATTACCCCTTTTTTATAAGATGGTGGCACATGGTTGAGATTAACACTGTAGCTTATCCCATCTTGATGATATATTTACCTTGTGAAATCATTTCTTAACAAACATCACATGTCATTTGAAAGTCTATCATTCAAGTCAAAAAAATGATCCAAAAGTTGGTGAAGGGAAATGTTGATGCTTTCACTTCCTAATCATTTGTAACCTACCAAAATGATATGTATCTCTTTATTTCTCTTAGGTTCTATTTCTCAAAGAAATTTAATTTTGTAACAACCAAATACTAAAGGCTATATATGTAAAATTTTGATAGCTAATAAAGATTTGACAAAATTCTAGTGCAATTTGTCCCACTATAATAGTTTCTACTGACTCAGAATCTGGATTTTGCATTGAAATGGAGAATTTGATTTATGCTTAAAACATGAAATTTTTAATCTTCCATGGTTGTTTGGGTGGATGGTGTTGGAATTATTTATTGGAAAAGGGAATTATTAGAGAGGGAGGTGAATAAGAACTTCAAAACTTTAACCAAAATATATTAACCACACATCCATCTCATCCATTCATCTCATAATATGTAAATTGAAATTAATTATCCATACATGTCATTGAAAGCATAAAGTAAATAACACTTGGCTCAAAAAATTGGTTATCAAGAAACCCTCCAAAGAGAAGGTAAAATTGGGGTGGGGATGAAATCCACAAATCTTAACTAATACAGTTGTAAAGTGTAGCTAATGAAGGTTACAATTGTTTGATCATAAACTATGATCTACCTTGTGAAAGGTCTACAATGTTAAAGGCTGAAAAAGACTATTAGATCTTACTTTGTTAAATAGTTTTAATTGTAACACCTCACCAAGGGATCCAAAAGAATTAGCCAAAAAATTTACTAATTTTTCCAAACTTTTTTCTAAAGAAAGAGTAACATACACATCAATCATAAAGTGGCAGAATCGATAACATACAATTATACTTAAGCAAACATAACAGATTACATTCCTTAAGGATATCAAGATGTCAAATCATATTTAAATTTAATTAATACTAAGTCTAGCAAATAACACATTCTCATGAAAATACAACTACAAGTCCATTTAATATGCATTTGTTCTGAATACCACTTGGCAATAAAATTTAAAATGCACAATCATCCACTATACATGTCATAGGGTATGAAAGGCTAAAAGGATATACATTTATAAAAATAGATTACATCATCCCTTTTAGAGTCATGAAACAAAGTACAATACAATAAGTGAAATTATCCATCATAAAGATATAACTATCAATCATAATACACAAAGATAGATTGAAAGGAAATGCTGACAAGAAACTCTCGCCACAATATCGATGGACAAATCTCAATGGTAAGAGTAAAAAGCACTACCACCTAACCACATAGTATCCTAAAAAGGAACACTCCCACCATGCTAACGAGATAGTCTCAAGTCCCAAATAGGATATCAATCTGAAAATCACAAGTAATCTCTATGTCAAGGAAACCCTAAAAGTAATCTAACTCGAAGGTTCCAAGATAAATTGACATCTAGACCTAGAGGCACACAAAGACACATAGGAACCTACTATGTAAGTGGGCAAGCTTCATCACAAAAATCAACACTAGAGTTACCCTAGTAGTCTAAGTTAACCCCAACCTCCTAGTGACTCTATGTGGCACTCGTATCCTTTTGTACTAATAAGGCATACTAACGATCCATGGTTGCAACCAAGTGTTCTCTCCACTCCCATCCTAGTCTATAGTAGCACTTGAGGCATGGGCGAGAACATACAAAGACTCTTATTAGGTTCATTTTATTCCCATTTATTGTAGTGTTTTCACTTTTTAAACAACTTTCAATGGGTTACCTTGGCAACCACTTTGGGCCCCGACCTCCATTGTAAGCTACTTCCTAACATTACATATAGATAACCTAACCTAGGCTCATAAAAGTGTAAATAAAAGAATAAAAAAATCTCACCTCAATCCTATACAAGTGATTGGAAAGCATCAAAAGATAAATCACAATAATTCGTCATTTCTCTACAAGCAACTAGAATGTATCCCAAAAAAAGTGATCGAAGACTCAAAAAGGTTAAGTCAAGTATGTCATAACATCCATCTCACTATTTCACAAAGACACTAAAATAAATAACCAAAAATATAATCAAACTCATCATACATCATACTGACACATTACTATGGTTGAGTTTAAAAAATTGAGATCAAAACATCATAATATCACAAACACAAAATTCCCAAGCCTTTGATAGATGTCCTAAACTAGTCAACAATCTAATCAACCCAAACCCAAAGAATAGACAAAATACAAATAATAGTGTAGGTTTCATAGTTTGGTTTGATTTTGAAAGCACATAGTTAAGTTAATAGTAAGGTTTCAATTTTCATTTTAACATATGTATTAGGTAGATAAAACTCACAATTTACCCTTACAAATTAACTTGTTCTTATGTTTGAATAAAATGCATAGATACCCCTATTTTATTTTAAGTCAATTTTCCAAAATAATCTAAGGGTAATTATTTATTTAAATGATTAAAGTGATAACTATTGATCTCCCAATTAAATAATTTTAGTTTTATTAAAGTCAACATCATTATTAATAAAATAAATCTAAAATCAATTAAATAACTTCCATTTATTAATTAAACTTAATTAAATTACAAGTCTTTTTGGGTTACCAAGTGGTCGAGTGGTAGTGCTTTTTACTCTTACCATTAAGATACATCTATTGATGTCGTGGCTAGAGTTTTTTTGTTTGCATTTCCTTTCATTCTATCTCTATGTATTATGATGGATGGTTATATATTTATGATGGATGATTTCAGTTATTGTATTATACTTTGTTTCATGGATTTGAAAGGGATGATGTACAATTTTTTTTTATAAATGTATATTCTTTTAGCCTTTCATACCCTATGACATGTACAGTGGATGATTGTGCATTTTGAATTTTATTGCCAATTGGTATTCAAAACAAATGTATATTATTTAAGTGGAATGGACTTGTAGTTTTATTTTCAAGTGGATGTGTTATTTATTAGACTTAGTATTAATTAAATTTATCTATGATTCAACATCTTGGGATCCTTAAGGAATGTAATCTATTATGTTTTCTTAAGTATAATTGTATGTTATTGATTCCGCTACTTTATGATTGATATGTATGTTACTCTTTCTTTAAAAAAATGTTTGACAGACTTAGTAAAACTTTAGGTTAATTCTTTTGGATCCCTTAGCGGGGCATTAAAGTAACACTGTACTAAAAGTGGGCCTTGTTAGAGAACTTAAACTTACAATAAAGTAAGCACTCTATTAAGTGATTTACAAGAGCCTGTCAAAATTCAAAAACATGTGAGGGATACTCTATTAGGAGATTTACTCTGCATGACCTATTACAATGATTCAACAAATTGACCCTTTAGTCAGTATGTCTCTGCTAGATTTCACATCTTTTCTTTCCTAATGTATGCTTGATCCTTCTGATCATATATTTCTCCTTTGTCCTCTCTCTTCTCTATTTTTTCTCCTCTATCTAATTCTACAATTCATCCCTCTCTTACAACCTCCTTAGCCACCATGAATTCCCTCTTGGTCCTTAGCATTCATACCTTAAATAATTCTAGACTCACAAACGTTTTAGGGTTTTTCCTCCTTATAAAAACATTGGTGGACTAGGGTTAGGTTAGAATCAGTGACTATGATTCATCTATATTACCACTTATTTCATCCCTTTATTTGATTGGTGGCATGCTCTGTAGAGGGATACTCAATATAAATTTGTACTTGTCTTCTAGAATTGTAAAACAATCCTTAAGTCAGCCCAAAAATTGTTTGCATACAAGTCTATGCCATTAGAAACAACTATATAAAAAATTGTTTACTCAGCACCCAAATGCTCTGATGCTCAACACTCATGGCATCTTCAATGTTGTAACTCATCTTCTAAATGACTTAGCATCTATTGTTTACTTGGCACCTGAATCACTCATCATGTATATACTTTCTTTTCACTGGAGTGACTTGTTACATACTATCTTGCTCAACACTAAGTATATTCTTTGGCATGCATTGTCTGGCAATTGATGCTCAACATGCTTTGATCACTTGGCTTGCACTTATTGCTTGTCTTGCTCTGATCACTCAGCATAAAATATGAATATGACTTAGGTGTGGTCACTCATTTGTCAAAACCAAAATGAGATCAATAATCTCCCTCTTTGACATGAGTGGAAAAATACATTGTCATGCATATATAACTTCAATAGGAGCATCATTTAGACAATCTATATACATTACTCGGCTCCGATACAAAATTTCTAAATTTGTAAAATTGCAAAACTTATGACTTAACTGTCATACCTCTCAGAAAATTCATAACTCCCCCCGAATTGATGTTTCCTTTTTGTAGCTGAATTTTGTATAACTCCTGCTGAGTAAATGTGTGTTCTTTTTTTGTCCCATGTTTCTATATTAGTACTCCCCCTTACTCAAAATTGTACTATGCTCATTTTTCATGTTCTTCCTTTTGACTTACACTCCCTTTTTGTTCTCTTCCTTTTTGTTATCTTTCCCCTTTATTCACTTTCCCCCTTGTTGGTTTTTATCCCTCTTTTATTATTCTTTCCCCCTTTTTTGACACTTATATCCTAGTTGGTACACTAATAGTGTGTTTATCCAAAAATGATTTATTGATCTCCATTATGATTTTCAATGTTGCATCACAATTATTGCATGCTACCTTTAGAGATTGGTATTGAATGTCTAGCTATGCAACAAGGTCAACTAATCCATCATGTGCTGAAATTTGATTATCTTTCTTCATCAATGTTTCAACATAGGCTAGTTCTTTATACAATACTTCCATGTGTGGGGTCAATATCGGCTAAATACTGATCAAGGTAGCCCTTATATTTGCATCTTGGGTTTGTAGGTTGGCTAATTACCTTAAGTGGATAGTAGCTTATGGAAATGAGCTTGGCTTTGACTAGGATATAACTTAAGTGTTGTACTCGTGTGTTGTAGATCTCCTTACAACTAGTCAATGGCCCTTTATACTTCTTATGTGAATAAATTCACACACATAACTTGGTGTAAGGAGAGAATACGTTCTCCAACACCTTCTCCACACTCTCAATTGTTGATGTTAGTTTTGTACCACTACATAACATATAACAATTAAAAACTTGATATGGAATATTAAGTCCTCAATTCCTCTCTTGAAAAGTTAATACTTATGAAGACATAAGAAAAACTCCAATGTTCCTTACACTTGTGGATACTAACTCAGTTATCAATGTGATTTGTTGGTAATCACATAGGTGGCCTTATGCTATTCATTCGAGGATAAATAAAACTTTGTGATTATGGTGATTGTGATGACAATTTTGGTTTAGTATGAGTTCCAAATCATGTGGATGGTGATGGAGATGGGCAGTGAATGTGCTCCAATACTTACTTTCTTAATTTTCTTCCTCAAAACCTCAACTACTCTACTACTTACTATTCTACTCCTAGTCCTATGAATGGAAAGATTAGAAAATGGATGGGGATCAAATTTGATGAAATTTTACTAGTGGCTCTATCTCCATAGATGCAATGATTCAAGGAAAAAGGACTAGTTTACCACACAAGGATCCCTAACCAATGGCTAAGATGCTAGTGGCCTAGTTGTAGATCCTTATCAAAAATCCACTAATATCACCATGCAACTATCCATCTACTCTTACTCTTACTAAGAAACTTCTTGAAATAAAATCTACTTTAACAACTTTAAATGAAATCTAACTAGTGGAAGTAGAAAACATGCAATAACACCAAAAGTTCTTAATCACCATGCAAGTCACAACAATGAGAAAGAGAAGCAATTTTGGCATTATCTTGAGAAAAAAATTTCTTTGACCATTACAAATGAGAGAAAATGGCCTTATATAGAGGCCAAAACTTACAATCGATGGTAGAGATAAAGAGGCAAAACCAATGATCTAGATTGGATCTCAAAAACCCTAATTAGGGTTGCCACCCAATCAACCACTGAGATGATGCCACCTCATAAATTGACCAATGAAAAAAAATGAAAAGTGGCAACCAATGAGAAGGCACCAAAATGGTAGCCAATCAAAATCAGACACTTGTCCTAGCCTAGAAGAAATTGAAACTGCCACTTGGGCTTACATCAAATGATCTTCTAATATAAACCTCCCTTTTTCTTTCATTCTTTTAGCTAAGGAAATGAACTTAGTTAGCCTTTCATTGAATTCCTCCATAGGAGGGCAAGGTGTATAATTTTTCTTGAGCTCAACCAATTTCACCATGCTACTTGCTACTTGTAGTGTCTTCTCATGGTCTTTCTCATACTCTTTTACATATCCAATAAAGGCATTGAGGGAGGAAAGGGTGCCCAAATGTTTCTTCTTGTTAGAAACCTTTCCTAACTCATCCAATCTTGATCCAAGCCTTGTCTTGCAGATGTCTTCTTCTCTGATATCCTCAAAATAAAGTGACACTCCAACGTTACTCATCATGGTTGAAATGGAAGTGTCGATGCTTGGGCTATGTTGTGCAACTACACTCTGTATCTCCTTGAGTGTTCTCAATCTAGTAGTCAAGGAAACAAACCAAGACTCTACAATACTCAATCCTCCTTCATCAACCAACTTGGCCCTTTCCAAATATTTTTCTAGTAGCCCAAAAAATGTCTGTAGCCTAGGTATGGCTAAGTCGTTGACTAGAAGGAAATCCTTCTACTCGTCTTCAAATATTTTGAATTTATTTCTAATAGTCACTAATGACCTAAATTTTTTGATAAAGGAGGGCAAGTAATTCTACCCATCTTGAACTATATCATGGATCTAATCCCTGACTTCATGTAGCTAACCTGATATCTATTCTATATTGCTCATGCACTCTTGAGTAAGGGTTGCATGGTGCAACTATTGGAAAGACTAGCAATCTCTCCAATATTTGTTTTTGGCCTCCAGCTTTATGACCCTTTCATTTTCCTTTCTAAACCTTTCTCTTATTGAAACTATGCCCTCTTAGATCTCCTCACATTCCATGTCATCTTTATTTCTTACCAAGATATTCTCTACTATCTCATATTCTTGGGCTACAATCTCATCCAATGTATTGTCAACTATCAGTATATTAATATGAACCCTTTTGTGACCATCATTGTCACTCCTGATTACCTTTTCCACTATTTTTTGCCCATTTTTTTTGGTCCTCGCTATCAGCATTTTATATTAATCCTTGGATGTTCTCAACCATTTGAGTAGTTATTACCTCACCTCTTGGCATAAGAATTTTCCTTAGCCATAGTGGTGTAGTGCATCTCCCCAATTCTGGATTTGGTTTGACTAACAAAGCACCACCAATAGCCTTGGGTGCCTTGATCATTTCCTCAATATCAATGGGCCTATCCTCTTCTTCACTATTAACTACCACATCTTCTCCATGTTGGTTTTTTGAGAGAGAAGAGTACTTGGTTCTACCACTATAACCACTTAATTCTAAATCAGAGCTCACTTCAACTATGGTCCTTTGTTCAGTTTTATTATCTTCTTGACCTCTAACCTCAATTATGCTTTCCCTTAATGATGTTGCATAGTTTCTCTTGGCTAGAGGTTCCAGATGTTCTTTGCTTTTCTTAATCTCCAAAGCTCTCTTCTTACTTCTAAATGTTTCATGTTGCTGAATACTTACTTTATCTTTCTATCCATTTGATTTTGTTGGAACTTTTTTGGCTTCATCTTATCATAAGTAAGGTGTATCCTTTGACTTTTTAGTTTCCTTAATCTTTCATCATACCATGACTCGGTATGCAGATCAACTGTCCTTGTAACTACCTCTAAGTAAGGATGCTAACGATCATCCTAATATACTAGATTCAACAGTATTCCTTCTATTGTATCATAATATTCTCTCAGCATATCTGCATCATCTTCTAGTTGATCATGAATATCAATACCTCTCCATTTGATATCTCTCATCATGTTCACTAACAATCTTGAGAAAGCTAGCTTTCTCACATGAAAGTCATCCTTGGTATTAGCACAAAAGTCTTCTATAGTGGGCCATTAGGATCAAATCATTTTCTTGCTTTGTACCATCCTAGATGATACCACTCCAATTCTTTCTTCGTGGCTACAAAGGTGACACAATTGGGGCAACTATCATTGCCAATTTTGAATGAGAAGGTAATCACTATCTTACCCTTGAGTTTCATTATCCTATCATAATGCTCCTATTTCCTAGCCAATTCCATCAAAACTACCTTTTTGGGTGGCTATCTTGGAAGCCTCTTGGGACAAACTATGCTTCTTGCTACTCTAATATATGTAAATTGTAGAAACTGGATGAACCGACTCCCATATTTCTTAATTTTTGCTTCTGCTTTTGATGAGAGCCTCCTAGAAAGTTTCCCTTGTAATACCCTAATTTTATTGATGGTGAAGGCATTATAAAATATTTTATAGTCTTTTTTTTTTGTGCAAATGAAGCTATGGATGACGTTCATGCACCAAATATTGTGCCGACCCACTGCCAATTTCTCCTAAGGCATTAAGTCCAGGAATGTTATACAATCTAGCAATAAGATAAAATAGATAGGATCCCATGTAGAATTTCTTTTGATTTTGTATGGATTTAAGTTGCAACTCTAGATTCTTTCTTATGATCCTAGCCCAATCAAATCTTCTTTTTCCTTTTCAATTTCATCTATAAAGAAGTACATCCAATTTTTGAATTGCATACCTTGACCTAGGCCCATGATCCAACTAAGAAACACAATGAGATCTCCATAATCTAATTTTAAGTTTTCTACTATGAGCCTCAATGATCTGGTGACTTCGTTCTTTCCTTTGTGTAGTGAATCTTGCTTTAGATGAATGAAGTAAGCTTCCTGGTTATCCTAGAATGACTTGGCTACCTATGTGATTACCAGAAAATCACATCAATAACTAAGGTAGTATCCACAATTGTAAGGAATATTGGATTTTTTCTTATGTCCTCATAAGTATTAACTTTTCAAGAGAGGAATTGAGGACTTGATATTCCATATCAAGTGTTCAATTGATATATGTTATGTAGTGGTACAAAATTGACATCAACATTATCTAGTGCTAGAAGGAGGGCATAGTTTCAATAAGAGAAAGGTTGAGGAAGGAAAATGAAAGGATCATAAAGTTGGAGGCTGAAAAAAAACATTGGAGAGATTTCTAGCCTATCCAATAGTTACACCAGGCAAACCTTCCTCAAGACAACGAGAGCAATATAGAAGAGATATCAGCTTAGCTACATGAAGTCAGGGATTGGATCCATGATACAATCCAAGATGGGTGGAATTCCTTGTCTTACATTATCTCAACATTCAGATCGTTAGTGACTTTTAGAAAAAAATTCAAAATATTTGAAGAGGAGTGGAAGGATTTCCTTCCAATTAAGGACTTAGCCATTCCCAAATTAAAGATATTGATTGGGCTACTAGAAATATATTTGGAAAGGTCCAAGTTTGTTGATGAAGGAAGATTGATTACTATAGAATCTTGGTTTGTTTCCTTGACTACTAGATTGAGAATACTGGAGGAGATACAGAATGCAGTTGCACAACATAGCCTAGTTGTCGACACTTCCATTTCAACCATTATGAGCGATGTTGGGATGGCACTTGATTTTGAGAATATTAGAGAAGAAAACATCAATGAGACAAGGCTTGGATCAATATTGGATGAGTTAGGAAAGGTTGCTATCAAGAAGAAACATTTGGGCACCATTTCCTTCCTATGGAAAAGAGTATGAGAAAGACCATAAGAAGACACTACAAGTAGTAGGTAACATGATGAAATTGGCTGAGCTCAAGATAAAGCATACACCTTGCCCTCCCATGGAGGAATTCAAGAAAGGCCAGCTAAGTTCATTACCTTAGCTAAAAGAATGAAAGAAAAAGGGAGATTTATATTAGAAGATCATTTGATTTAAGCCCAAGTGGCAATTTCTCTTTCTTCTAAGGTAGGAAAATTTTCTAATTCTGATTGGCTACCATTTTGGTGCCTTCTCATTGGTTGCCAATTTTCCTTTTTTTTCATTGGTCCATTAATGAGGCAGCATCTTCTCATTGGCTAGTGGGGTGGCAACCCTAATTAGGGTTTTTGAGATTAAATCTAGATTGTTGGTTTTGCCTCTTTATCTCTATCATTGGTTGTAAGTTTTGGCCTCTCTATAAGGCTATTTTCTCTCATTTATAATGGTCAAAGAAAATTGTTGCTCAAGATAATGCCAAAATTGCTTCTCTTTCTCATTGTTGTGACTTGCATGGTGATTAAGAATTTTTGGTTTTATTGTATGGTTTCTACTTCCACTAGTTAGATTTCGTTTAAAGTTATTAAAGTAGATTTTATTTCAAGAAGTTGCTAAGTAAGAGTAAGAGTAGATGGATAGTTGCATGGTGATATTAGTGGATTTTTGATAGGGGTCTATAAATAGACCACTAGCATCTTAGGTGCTAGTTAGGGAGCCTTGCATGGTAAACTAACCCTTTTTACTTGAATCATTGCATCTATCGAGGTAGAGCCGCTAGCAAACTTTCATCAAATTCATTGTGCATTGATTTGTTAATCCTTCCATACATAGGAGTAGGCATAGAATAGAAAGTAGTAGATTAGTTGAGGTTTTGAGGAAGAAAGTTAAGAAATTAAGTATCAGAGCACATTCACTCCCCATTGCCATCACCATCCACATCATTTGGAACTCATACCAAACCAACATTTTCATCACCATCACCATAATCCCAAAGTCTGATTTATCCTTGAATGAATAGTGTAAGGCCGCCTATGTGATTACCAAAAAATCACATCAATAATTGAGTTAGTATCCATAGGTGTAAGGAACATTAGAGTTTTTATTATGTCTTCGTAAGTATTAACTTTTCAAGAGAGGAATTGAGGACTTGATATTCCATATCAAGTGTTTAATTCCTATATGTTATGTAGTGGTACAAAATTGACATCAACATTATCTAGAGCTAGAAGGAGGATATAATTTCAATAAGATAGAGGACTTTGATGCCTTCAATATCAAGTTTAGATATAGAGCAAACAATCAGGTGGCTAATGCCCTTGCATAAGCTACAAGCTCATTAGCACCAATCAAATTGGATAGCTTGAAGAAATTCATAGTGGAGTTAGCATTGGTCCCATTAGTACCAAATAACATCAAGAATTCTCAAGTTTTTGAAGATGATAGACATATCCTCAAATTCTTGACCAATTTGGATGTATTTATAGCAAAAATCATCGATGGCAAAGTGGATGAAGAAGTAGAGATCGATTTAGAAGGAGTTATCAGCTTAAAGACAAACACTATTCCAAAGTGAATGATTGAATTAGAAAGAATATTCAACATGTACCAATTCAAAAAAGCTCCATATCAACCCACAAGGGGTGATAAGTGTGAAAAGGTTAATTTGGGAATAGAGGATTATCACAAAATAGTTCGAATCAAGAAAGTTTGCACACCTAAAGAGAGGGTGTATATATTGAGTTTAAAAAAGGAATTCCCATATGTAATTTCTTGGGGATGTGAAGATTTGAAAACATATAATCCTTCCATCATTGCACACATGATTCCATTAAAGGGAGGGAATAAGCCATTCAGGCAGCGAAAAAGTCTAGTCAATCCTTTGCTAGAACCATTGATATATCAAGAAGTAAAGAATTTTCTAAATCTATGGATCATCTTCCTAGTAAGGAATTCAACATGGGTTGCCAAACTTATCCCAGTTAGGAAGAAAAATGGAGAAATGATGTTGTATGTCAATTTTAGAAATTTGAACAGAGCATCAGAGAAGGATAATTATCCATTGCCATCACTAGATGAGGTGTTGCAAATTATAAATGGAGCATAGATGATTTCATTTATGGATGGATATTTGAGGTACAATCAAGTGATTTCTAAAGAATAAGATAGATTGAAGACAACTTTCACCACGACATGGGGAACAGTTGCATATAGGATGATTCCTTTTGGCCTAATCAACATAGGTGTGACATTTCAAAGAGGCATGGATTATGCTTTCAAGGACTTAAAAGAAAAGTGCATTATCATTTACATGGGCAACATAATAGTATTTTTAAAGAATAGAGAAGATCACATTTTGGATTTGAGAAAAGTTTTCACAAGATGTAGAAGATTCAGAGTTTCTTTGAATTTGAAGAAATGCATGTTTGGAGTCACTAAGGGAAAAATTTAGGGACATGTAATTCTAGAAAAAGGTATCATGATAGATTCAAAGAGAGTGGAATAAAGTTCCAAACTTGGCATACTGGCTAGCAAGAAAGAGCTCAAATCATTCTTTGGAAGGATAGACTTCATGAGAAAGTTCATATTTGCATTTACTGAGATTGTAAAGCCAGTGAATGACATGTTAAAGAAGGATACAAAAATGGATTGGACTCTAGTAGTGAAGAAGTCATTTGAATAAATTAAATAGGCTATCATTAATGCATGAGTTCTAGTAAGCCCAGATTATGAGAGGCCAATTAATATATATTCTTTCACCTCTAATCACGCATTTGCAACCATTTTTACACAAAAGATTGAGGCAGATGAAGAGCACCTAATAGAATTCATGAATGCACCTTTTAGGGAGGCTGAATTGAACTATCCAAATGTGGAAAAATGAGCTCATGCCTTAGTGAAGACAATAAAGAAGTTAAGGCATTACATCTTGAGAAACAAAATACATATAATTGTGCTTAACATAGTAGTGAAGACTCTTTTGATGCAAAATGAGATTGGAGAAAGAAGAGGAAAGTGGGTCACCATTATCCAAGAATATGACATAGAGATTCAACTAATGAAATTGGTTAGAGGACAACAATTGGCACAAACCATGGCATTACAGGAACCAAGACTTGTGCAAAAAGTTTAAAAATTAGAGGATGTGCACCCCAATGAATGGTATCAAGACATAATAAATTATTTGCTAAATCATTGGTGCCCTTCACATTTGATACTAGTATAGAAGTGAGAATACATGTTGCAAGGATTTTTTTAATACAAGCAGAATCATAAAGGGATATATTTGAGATGTGTTGGAAAAGAAGAAACTAAGAACATTTTGGAGCATTTTCATGATAAGTGGGGAACATGACATGGGTTAGATTTCGCTACAACACATTGGATACTACTGGACAACTTTTTTCAAAGACACTCATGAGCATGTAAAGACTTGTCATATTTTCCAAATGTCAAGAAAGAGAGAAAGGAATCCAACAATAGCTTTATGGCCAATTATTGAGGTGAGACCTTTTGCAATGTAGGGATTTGACTTCATTGGTCCTATCAATACACCTTCCTTAGCACAACATAGGTATATTCTAATTGCAACTGACTACTAAGATGGTTAGAAGTTCAAGCTTTCAATAATTGTACTACCAAGATTGTCATTAAATATTTAGAAGAAATGATCACTACTAGGTTTGGTTGTCCTTCTACTTTTGTATGTGATAATGGTTCTGCTTTCACTTCTTTAAAATTTCATACTTGGGCATTTGACCACGAGATCATTTTAAAATTTTCATTAGGATACTATCCCCAAGGAAATGGCCTAGCAGAATCCATAAACAAGAATCTTTTGACTATGGTAGGAAAAATTTTAGCTAGGAACCCAAGAGATTGGCACATACAACTAAGATACGCTTTGTAGGCTGATAGAACAAGAGTTAAAGAGTCCATAGGAATCTCTCCTTATCATTTGGTTTATGGATAAGACCTTGTATTCCCAATTCAATTAAAAATCCCAACTTTAAGGTTCATATAGGAGTACTATAATGAGAATAAAGATAGAGTCCAAGTTAGGTTAGCTCATCCGATGCAGTTAGATGAAAAAAGAGACAAAGCCCTAGAAAAGTTTGCAAAACATCAAGGGGTAGTAAAATATTGGTTTGTCCACAAAGCACAAAACAAGGCCTTCAGGATCTCTAAAATGGTCTTATACTAAGACAAATCCCATGAAAATAAATGACAACATAATAAATTTAACAAACTTTGGAGGGCTCCTTTCCAGATTTTAGAAATTATTAGGGATAATGCATTTACACTCAAGACACTCACTGGTGGGGATTTCTCATTGCTTGTCAATGGGAAATTCCTCAAGAATTATTTCCAAGCCTAGGACTTCGTTCAGAGCCCTTTTTGTACATAGTTAGTGTAGGTTTTCTTTTAGTTAGTAGTTAGTTTTCTTTCCATCCTTTAGAGTAGAGTTTTTTTTAGACCATTTGGCCCAGTAGTTAGAGTAGTTTCCCTTTCTATTAGTTAGAGTAGTTTCCTTTCAGTTATTTAGTTTAAGTGTTGAGAGGGAGCTCAATTTTATTTACATCAAGTCATTTGACTTGGGATCTTTAGCTTCCCTCAATTAAAAGAAATTTTTGGTTTTGGGTCTTTGCAAGTGTAAAGGGAGTCCATGTTATCACTCATGAGCAAGGTGTGTAGAATTTACTTTTTTTGGTGACAAAATAGAGTCTACTCACATGGTTACAACATTCTACTCACACTTAATTTCTCTAAGTTCTTGGTGTTTTGAAGTGAAAGTGGACTTAGTAAAAATCATACACCTAATTCAATGCCACTATGGTCTTCCAAACCATCCACAAGCTTTATTTCTTGCAAGCAAAACAAAGGATTGAGAAAAAGGTGAAATATCATGAGAAAATAAAATATGACAATTTATGCAAAAAGGAAAGGCAGTATGAAAATAAAGATGAAATTTTGTTAAAGGTGTGCAATCATCTCTATCGGTGCTATAAAAATAATCACTAAAGGTAGAATCGTGATTGTGGTGCCATAACAATAACTCCATTGGGGCTATAGACACCTGATTAGAAATGGGGCTCTATCCAGGTTGCTTTTGAAGTAAGGATATTTATAACAGCTAAGTTTAATGGATTTGAGAGATTATCAAGATCTTGTTGAGCAAGGAATAGATCATTTGCACAGACGTGAATAACTTATGGTTAGGGTGCTTAGGTACAACTTAAGAGTTATTTTTCCTTTGTTGTGTGCTTGTCCTTAAGTAGATTTATAGATAGGTCACCCTGAAATTATTTTTCTAAGTTGTCTTATTTCTTGAAATGTTGATGCTAGATGTTTTGAGGTTTTCACACCATCACCCCAAAATTTTGGGGACCCCCTTTTTTCAACCTCTACCTTGACAATATTTTGTGTGATGTTGATTTTTTTTTGGTCAACTTGATAATTTTAGCCTTGCCTAGATTCGGTAGAATGAAAATTTTCCATTAGGCCCCTTAGGCATTTTCATTTTGTTTTCACCCAGTGCCAACTTAATTTTGATTTTCATGGACTGGTAGTTTCCTCCATACGCAAAACAAACTCTAAGTGGAAAATTTTTGTAAAGATAATTTGGCAAGATGAAATTGTGAATTTTGGGACTTAATGGATTTTTTAATTTGATAAAATTGAAAATCTTAAAATGTCTTCAAAGTCAAATTTTGATATCACTATTTTGAAAATCTTGAAAATTTTGATGAGAACCATTTTTTTTTTTTTTATGAAATGGATTTTGATTTTAATTTTTTTTTTTATTGCCTAGATGAATTTATTTTTTCAAACTTTTGATTGGAATTGCAAGTAAAAATTGGATTTGATAAAAAAAAAATGTTTGAAATGATTTAAAATTGTCTAACATAGCTAGTAAAAATTTTAGAGGACAATTAAATTGAAATTGAAATGTGGTTTTAGGCTTCTAAATTTCATTTCAAAGCGATTTTAATTGCAAAATTCATCATTTTAATTCTTAATGGCTAGTTATTTCAATTTTCCTTTTGCAATTTGCAATTTTAGGAACTTTAATTTCCATTTCTTTTAGTAAGTTAACCCACTAATGGAACAATTAATTAAAATTTAGGATTAAATGGTCCATTTAATGAGTGCTTAACCCACCATTTAATATCATGTAGGAGGTCAGCCCTTTGGTGAGAGGAAACAAAATGTCTTTATAAAGGGGATTCTTACTCTCCCTCCTCCCATAATTACACTCCAAGTTGGTGAACTTCTCCAAGGCAGCACTTAAGATTTTTGGAAACACTCCTACATTGGCAACTTTGCATGCAAACTAAGGTTTCAAGGCAATTTTCTTGGCATCCATACTTGTGACTTTTTTTAGCCTTCCATGGTGGTGATTCTTCATGAATATTAGGGTTTTTGGTGGCATTTGAAAGGGCATATCAGATCCATTCATGGGCAATGAACTAGGGTTTTGAGGCATGTTTTAACATCCACTTTTGGTGATGGAGAGGAAAGTATTGGCGGTACTTCTTTAGAACTCCATGTTGGTGATTTTGGGCAAGCATCTAGGGTTTTCACACCTCCTTTATGGACTATTCTAGGTAGTATTTGTTTCATTTTTAGATCTAATCCTTGGCATTAATTCTAGTATTGATAAGGTAGCAAGATCCAACATATTTGGGCACCTTCATTTTGGGTGATTTGCATTTGCATGTTAGGGTTTTATTAGTGGCAACTTCTAGGGAATTTTGGATAGAATATGGATAGTGTTTTGGAGTTCTAATTTATATCATTTATGAAAAATTTGAGGGCCTTATTTGATAATTTTTACTATAGCACTTCATTCCCTAGCTAGGTCATAACCAAACTCTAGCAATTTTCATTGACATCTTCTACTATTGGAAACTTTTTTGAAGGATATTGAAGGTAGATTTGAGGACATTGTTTTGTACCCTAGATCAAGTATTTCAGTGACAATTTATAGAATTTGATCAAGTCTGATTTGGACAACATAAGTGTAGATTTTCACACATTTTGGTGCCCTATACAAGGAGTTTTAATAAGAATTTTCAGTATTTGCATAAGGTGGGTAGAATTCCAATGTCTTATTTCACTTTCCATGACTTCACATTCTTGTTTTGAGGACTAAATTTTTACATGCTAAACAAATTTCAAAAGGTGTTCTTTGTTGGTAGAAGGATGAACTTCATTCCATGTTTGGAGGCTGCTCTAGGGGCAAGGTTGTCTCTCTCTTGTTTTTTCTTGGTTTCATTCCTCTTCTCTTGCTTGTATTTCTCATCTACCACTTCATCATCCCATTGATATGTTGGAGTTGGGAGATATAAGTGTAGTTTTCATGATAGGTCACTAGGAGAGGTGAAAATAAGCTAGACCACCCTAGGTATTGAAGAGGGAGTCATAAGTGTAGTTCATCCTAAGGCACAAAGAGGCAGAAATAAGTAGTAGTCCCACCCCTAGGATGAATATTGGAGATTGATAAGTGTAGTGATATGACTTGGAAAGGTAGAAATAAGTTAGAATCCATCAATAGAAAGAAGGTTGGGGATCAATAAGGGTAGTCCATATCACTTAGAATGAAGGGGTAGAAAAAAGTGTTTACGATGGTAGTTGTTAGTGTAAGCAAGAACCTAAGAGAAACATATACCAAAAAAAGGACAGGGAAGACATGATTTCAAAGACCACCTTCTTCTCAAAATTGAAGCAAGCCTATGATAGCAATAGTGGCACTATAAACATGATGTACAATTGAGAGACAAATGATGAATTAGGATACCAAGTTCCACTAGGATAATGAACATGCCTACTTCACTCTCCTAAAACAGAATTGGGAACATGAAGGCAAGAAGGGAGTCACTAGGGTGTTAAGGTTCACCCAATGAGACTTCAAATAAAAGTATGGTGACCTCATTATGTTGCTCAACTAAGTCGTTGATGTCTCACAAATTATGTAATTTGAGAATTGGATTTTTTACTTCATGGATGAAATTGTAAATGAAAAGGGAAAATTTGATTAGGGTAGAATTATAAGTGAAAATCTAGAATTACAACTTGGGGTAGTGCAAAATTAGAAGCAATTACACATGGGGTCCTAGCCCTTATATTCGATTGCAAGTCAACAAAGGTTGAAGTGCAAGCTTTGGTGAAGAATGAAATCAAGTGAAGAGAAAATTTTATGAAATATTGAGATTCAAGAAGCACTGCAATTTCAAGAAAGAGCAGATCAGTAGATAGATTTGAAAATATTTGAGGCTAGGAAAGGCTAGGCTATTCGTGCAAGCTATCTTGCTTGGATTTGAATGGGAAGGTTGGAAGAACAATAAATTTAAGAAGGCAAAGATAATGAGGGAGGTTAAGTTTGATTTCAAGATAGAAGCCAAGAGAAAGACTCTCAAATTGCAAGGAGGTTCATGTCTAGGTAAGCCACTAAAGCAAAGGTAAGATTACCCCAAGTGCATGGAGATCTCACCCTTTCAAGGTCAGGACATCAGGGACAAGCAAGTTCAAGTGGTGATGAGAAAATTTATAAGGACAAGCTCAAGAATCCAAGGCTTCTCCTTATCTCAAAGATTAAATAAATTTATAAGATAAGGTTGATGAGGTGGTAATTTCATGTGCATGCAATCAAATCATGCCAGGTGTCCTATGTTCTCATTGGTTGAAAAATTATTTTAATTTTCTCATTGGCCCATAAATTTGGTGCCCTCATGTAATTAGTCAAATGATGGTAACCCTAATTAGGGTTTGTAAGGTTTAATCTCAACCCTTGATTTTGCTTCTTAATCTTGGCTCTCGATTGTAAATTTTGGACTCTATGTAAGGCCATCTTACTCTCATTTGTAAGGGAGTTATGTTGGAGAATTGTTGTAAAAATAATATCAAAATTTTTCTCTATTCATTGTTGTGGCTTGCATGGTGGATATACATGATCATTTTGGTGTATTGCATGGTTCTTTACATCTCTCAAATTAAAGTAGGATTTCATTTCATGTTGTTAGAGTAGAAGTAGATGGATAGTTATATGGTGATATTAGTGGATGTTTACCTTGAATCATTGCATCTATGAACTTGGAGCCAATGGTTAGGTTTCATCACATTTGGTCCTTGTATATTTGCTAATCTTTCCATTCATAGGAGTAGGAGTAGAATAGCAAGTAGTAGAGTAGTTGAGGTTTTGAAGAAGAAAGTTAAGAAAGTATAAGTATCAGAGCACACTCACTCCCCATCGCCATCACCATCCACATCATTTGGAACTCATACCAAACCAACATTTTCATCACCATCATCATAATCCCAAAGTCTAATTTATCCTCAAATGAATAGCATAAGGCTACCTATGTGATTACTAGCAAATCACATCGATAACTGAGTTAGTATCCATAGGTGTAAGGAACATTTGAGTTTTGCTTATGTCTTCATAAGTATTAACTTTTCAAGAGAGGAATTAAGGACTTGATAGTCCATATCAAGTGTTTAATTCATATATGTTATGTAGTGGTACAAAACTGACACCAACATCAACCTTGGTTGCTAAATGAACTTATCTTAGTGCAATAGTACTTGATATCTTCTCAAGTACTTTTGAGTGAAACTTCTTCTCAAACCATTGTAGAAGATTGACATTATAATCTAGGTTGTCCTCTCTTACTTTGTCAAGAATGTTGACTATTTGCTCAAGAATTGATTTATCTTCATCATCTTCTTCTTCTTCCCCTTCGCTAAATCTCTCCTTCAGCTTTTTGACCAATTTTTTTTTCTTTCTAATCACAGAATTTGTTTTCAAATTGATTGTTATCCTTGATTAAGCTTCCTCAAAATTTCCAAATGAAGTGGCACTTTTGTCTATGTCCTTTGTCACTAATGTTGTGATGGTTGTGGATGCCTCATCCACATTGATTTCATAAGGTAATGACTTAAGCCATCTGGCCTTAGGTATGGTTTCCTACACATATCTATAATCTACATCAACTAAGAAGAAAATTTCAATATATTGTTTATCCACTAGTGACACAAGAATCCTAAGTCTTTGCTTAATGGATTTCTTCAAAATCCCCAAAATAACTAGTCATAACTAACTCAAAATTTTGTCCAAGTTTCCTTATCAACTCTACAATCTAAATAGTCACTGGCCTATTCATCTTCTACACTACCTTTCCAAATGTGGGAAATGTATTTTGTACATAAAATAATATGTAGACTAACAAAGAACCAAATTTTCATGATGCACTTTTTGTCTTCCTAATAGCCTCCAAATTTTTAGATAATTGTTGTAGTTATAATTTGGCAAGATATAAGTATGGTCCCTTTTGACTATCTTGTATCCTAAATCAAATTCCATACAAGATACATTGTTTAGTCTACTAGACTAAGAGAACTTGTCAGCTATCACTCTCACTGCAGACTAAATTAGGGGGTTTGAAATTGAATTTATTGACATCCCTCTCTTGTTCAACATAGCACATATGTTCTTCTCAATCACTTCCTTTGCATCATTTCAAATGCTCTTAAGTTTGTCTATGATAGGATACCCTATGACTTGGTTAATGTTCATCTTTTTGATCTTAATGGGTCCATTTTCTAACCTTATGAAGTCATCATGTCTTCTACTAAGCACAATATTTATCCATTCAATTTTGAATACATTAGGAAAATCTAGGGCACAGGTCAACCCTTTTCTTTCTACAATTTTTTTTTCTTCGCTTAAGACTCCATCTACACAAAGTTTTTTGTACAATCATCTAATCTCCACATGTCCTATACTTCCAATCTTACAAGTATAACAACACCTCACATCCTAAATCACGAGAACTACTAGAAACAATAGTCTACCCAAACAACCAAGAGGGGGGGTAAATCAGTTATCCAATAGTTAAAACATTTATCTTCCTTAAAAAACTTAACCATTCAACCAAAGTAAACAACAACCATAATAAGATGCACATAGACAATTACACTAGATATGTTAACTAGGGAAACCCTTGATTAGAGGGAAAACCCCAGTGGGAATGATGCCCACTAGATGATGTACTAATATAGATATTCCTTGTTAGAGGATGGACCCTATTAGGAGTCTATTACAACATTTAGTTTCCTTCACTTTCACTTTTCTCTTCTCAACTTTGCATTCTGCTCTCTCTAGTGCTTACAATTTCATACTATATCATACTACATAATAAAGGAAAATTTCCTTCCTTTATACCAAGTCCATAAAAAATTTCCCTGAGTCATCTATTAGACCTTCTTTATTAATCATTATAGGACCACATTAAGAACACATTACATTTAGTGATAACATTAATCTTCCGCATTTTAACTTGAATAGCTTTTTGTACATGTAATATAATGAAAAGAGAACTTAGCCACATCAACACCAATATGTCTTCTTTACACCCTCAATCGCAATTCTTAGACTAAAAACTCTACTAGGAGATATAAAAAGTTTACCAGAACATGCCTCTATAAACTCTATCTCATAATAGACATCACCAAAACTTACATAACTTCTTCCAAAATTATCATTTTCTCTTTTGACATTAAATGCAGATACTAGATACTCAAAATTATCTCCCATAACCTCGGATAGTTAGAATACTCAACTAGTCATCTAGACCAACTTGATCTTTCTGCTATTCTTCTATCAAATACCACAGAAGACTACTATGTTGACATCAATGAAAAACTTAGTCATGAATGTAAAATATCATCATAGTAACACATCTCCAATACTCTGTCATAAGAATATCATCAGCATTTATGCTTTCAACAATCTCCCCCTTTGGCATTGATGGAAACATAGAAGAAAAATGTATAGTTCAAAGAATACCAACAAGACTGTTAATCTTTCTTTTTCAAATCATCTTAATTAATCATTCTCCCCCATTGATATAACTCAATATGTTTTTTGACAAACCATAATTCCATGTTGCACTTCTTCTAAACATGTTGTATTTTGCTTCTCCCCATGATCTTCTTATGATGTTTTTCATGCTA
Source organism: Cupressus sempervirens (assembly GCA_028749045.1). NCBI lineage: Eukaryota > Viridiplantae > Streptophyta > Pinopsida > Cupressales > Cupressaceae > Cupressus > Cupressus sempervirens. Next base: position 63,626,007 of record CM053789.1, read on the forward strand.
AACTTCTCTGGGCCGATTGACATCAATGTCCAAGGTTTCAACAACAACTAATTCTTACTAGCTCAAGTGTCCAAAGACACTATTCAAAATAATATCCAAAAAGAGTCCTAGATGAAACTATCCATCATAGATACTCCCCCATATAGGAAGCATCAAGATTTAGTCCAAATAATAATGGTGCTCTATAACACTAGACTAATGCACTCTTGCATCATTTACTTAGATGTAGGAAGGGGCATAACCCGTAGCATACCTTGCAAATACTCAAAAGTTTTTTAGGAAGAGGCTTAATGAATATATTTGTAATCTCCTCTTTAGTGCTCACATACTCCAATCTAATTTCCTATTCTACAACTTTCTCTCTCAACATGTGATACTTGATAAAAATGTGCTTGGTCTTCAAATGCAACATTGGATTCTTAGACATATTTATTGTACTTGTGTTGTTACAATGTATGAAAAAGGGTTCATTAATTTATATCCTTATATCCTTCAACATTTTCTTTATCTAAACAAATTGATTGCAATTGTTTTTTGCTGCAACATATTTTGCTTCCATTGTACTTTGTGATGTACAATCCTAATTCTTTCTTAGCCAAGAAACCAATCTTCCTCCAAGAAAGAAGACTCCACCACTGGTGCTTTTTTTTTCATCCATACTGCCTGCCCAATCAACATCAATATAGGCACATAAAGTGAAATCATTATATCTATCAGACCATAATCTAAACTTAGATGTTCCTTTTAGATATCTAAATATCCTTTTGACTGTTGCATAATGTGCTTCTCTAGTATCAGCTTGGAATCTTGCAACAATTCCAACTACATTTGCTATATCTGACCATATGTGAGTTAGATATTGCAATTCCCTAATCATAGATATCTACTTTGTCTACTTGACAATAGGTTTCTCATCTTTTGTAGACAAGTTTTGTCTAGTTACCATAGGTGTTCCAATGGGTTTTCATGTTTCCAAACCAAACCTTTTTACTAAATCCCTCAAGTACTTAGTTTGAGAAATAAAGATTCCTTCTTTATTTTGCACAATTTTTAATCCTATAAAATATTTCATTTTGCCTATCATACTCATTTCAAATTCTTTCTTCATCTCTTCAGAAAATTTGCCACTTTCATTAGCATTTCCTCCCAATATGATATCATCAACAAATATTACCTAAATCATCAAACCATCATCAATTTCTTTCTAATAGAGATTACTATCTTCCATACCTTTTCTATATCCAAAATTTGTCAACTGTTTGTCCAACCTTGCATACCAAGTTCTAGGTGCTTGATTCAAGCCATACAATACTTTCTTCATTTTACATACTATGTCCTTGTCATCTGTCAAAGGACAACATTTAGGCTACTCAATTTAAACTTCTTCAAGTTCTCCATTCATAAATGATGACTTGACATCCATCTAATACACATTGAATTTCTTTTGTACTGCATAGGCTAAGAATAATCTTACTACTTCTATGCTAGCCACAAGGGCATAGGTCTCATCATAGTTTATTCCTTCTTGTTGTGAGTAACCTTTACATACCAATATTTCTTTGTTCCTTATAAATTTTCCTTGTCCATTCATCTTGTTCTTGAATACCCATTAAGTTCCTATCACATTCTTGTCTGCTAGTTTGGGGGCCAATTCCCATGTCTCATTCTTTACTATTTGATTCAATTCCTCTTCCATAGCTTATTTCCAATAATAATCTTTACATGCTTCATCTACATTGTTAGGTTCCTCTTGGCTCTACTGAAGGTTTTGAGCTCTATTCCTACCTTAGCTCTTTGTTATTCTACAAATCATTGTTAGTCTCAAGAAATATCTCATCATTCCTTGGCTTAGTAACAACCTCATAATATTAATTGTAATCAACTATTCTCTCTTATATCTTAAATTTCTCATCAATTCTCACATTTGCACTTTCCATAATTGTCTTAGTTCTTTGATTATAACATTTATTATCCTTTCTTTTCAATGAATAATCCAAAAAAATAGCTTCATCACTTCTAGCATCAAACTTACCAATATCATCATCTCTTTTGATATAGCACTTACTACCAAAAATTCTGAAATACTTAACCTTAGGTGAGTGACCAAACCTTAGTTCATAAGGGGTCTTGTTTGTGTCTTTCCTGAATCGCACTTTGTTCATAGTGTATACTATTATATTCACATCTTCTATCCAAAACTTCTTGGATACATCATTCTTAGATAACATAGCTCTTGGTACTTTTGTCACCAACTTGTTCCTTCTCTTTGCAATGCCATTTTGTTCAAGAGTCTTCAACTCAACTCTCTCTCCTGCTTTAGGATTAAAACTTTTCTCTTCAATCTAATTCTAATTTTTCAAATCATTTCTAATGATAACTTCCACATTTTCATGGCTAGCATTTGGATCAACAATAGTTACCAAAGCTATCTCTTCTACTACTTCCTTTTCCTTAACCAATTTAAGATCATTATTGCTGTCATTCAAGAATCTTTCCATACTTCCTTTAAATTCTTCATCCTTATTAGAAAGAAAAGTCTTTCTAATTTTTTTTACTCTCTAGGGCATGTATATGAAAAATGACCAAACTCATTACATGTCCAACAATAAAAAAAATTCAATACCTTCTTTCTCTCTTTTCATAAGTAGATGAATACCTTCTTTGATCTCCATGTCTTCTCCAAATCTCAATCTATCTTAACCTGTGCCTCTATCTAGAAACTCAATGCTCAATTCTATACACAATATTGATCTCTTACCAAGAAGCTACATCTTCTGGGTGTCAAACTTTCCTACATTAGGATTAGGACTATTTTTTCTAAAATAACTCGCCACTGATCTCCCAACATTGTTAAGCTTTATCTTCAAGGACCTGATCCTCTGATACAATTTTTTAGAAACAATAGTCCACCAAGATAAATAAGAGGGGTGGAGGGGTGAATAAGTTATCCAATAATTAAAACATTTATCTTCCTTAAATAATCTTAACCATTCAATCAAAGTAAACAACAACCATAATAAGATGCACATAGACAATTACACCATATATGTTAACTAGGGAAACCCTTGGTCAGAGGGAAAACCCTAGTGGGAATGATGCCCACAAGATGATTTACTAATATAAATATTCCTTGTTAGAGGATGGATCTTGTTGAGATTCTATTACAACATTTAGTACATATGAGTCCTTGTTAAGAGATTCCAACCCTATTAGGAGTTGTAGTACAATGTATGTAAGAAGAGCCGACTTCCATAACAGGAGGTTTCAACTACAAGAAGAGCTCACCTTTCAAAGATGCAATTTACTTTTATGTTCTTCTTTCCTTTATTCTATCAACCAAACCAATCATTGTCAAACCTTTTAGACCAAGTCATGAACCTTAGATCCAAATATCAAACCTCAAATCACTCAACAAAACCTTGGCAATGAAGTTTCCTTCACTTCCACTCTTCTCTACTCAACTTTGAATTCCACTCTCCCTGCTACTTAATATTCCATATAATACCATACTACATGATAAAGGAAAATTGTCTTCCTTTATACCATGTCCATAAAAGATTCCTTGAGTTGGTCATTAGACCTTCTCAATTAATCACAAGGATAACTTTACTGGCAATATTTTCCAATTGGCCAATCTTAATCATAGGGGACCCCAAATTTGGCTAATTTTTTGCACTTTTGGGGTGGTCATATCACCTACACTTTATGAAAATTGGGTCCCATGCTCAGGCCTATCACCAATAATAATATAGAAGTATTGTTTTTTAGTGATGAGTTCGCCAATGAAATCTAGTTTTTCATACTGGTAAATTAGATTATTTTGCCTATAATTTCCAAGGCTTTCCTTGATTGATGGCCATATTCACCAATATTTGTTAAAAATTTAAGTTAGGTTACATATTAAGTATGTATATTTTTGTATCTATTGAGAAGAATTTTCATGAAACTTTTTATCCTTTCTTACTTTAGCCCAAAATAGATTTAGGCCATTGATTTAGGATCATTCAATAGTTATAAATAATAGGGGTGTTGTCTCCAAGCCACCATTCAATAATTTAGAGAGAAGTTGTAACGATAAAAGTGGGATAAACTAGACCTTCAAGTTTGATAATTAATTAGGCTCCATATAATAATAAATGCAAATCATGATTTCTAAAAATGTATTCTTATGTCCACAATTTTCATCAACAATGAAAGATTCGCCAAGATTTTATAAAATTTTCATATGATTGGAAAAAAATAGCCAATAAAATTAAACATTTTCCTAACTAAAAAAATTTATTCGCCAATAGAAACTAATTTTTTCCTCCTAAATAAATGTTCAATTCACCAAAATTTTATAATTATTTCCAAATGGTTGTTTCTTAAATTTATCCTTGATTAATCATTTTAGGATGACATTAGGAACACATTACATTTAGTGATAAAATTAATCTTCCACTTTTCAAATTGAATATCCTTTCATACATGTAATATTATGATGAGTGAACTTAGCCATGTCATCACCAATATGTCTTCTTCACATTCTTAACCATGATTCTTAGAATGACAACTCTACTAAGAGATATAACAAGTTTACCCAAACATGCCTTTGTAAAATCTATCTTAGAACATACATCACCAAAAATTACATAACTTCTTCTAGACTTATCATTTCTTCTTTTGACATTAACTGCACATACTAGATACTTAGAAGTATCTCCCATAATCTTGGATGGTTAGAATATTTAACTAGTTGTCTGTAGCAACTTGATTTTTTTTGTTCTTCTATCAGATACCATTGAAGACTATTGTGTTGACATCAATGAAAAAATAAGTCATGAATGTAACATATCATTATAGTAGCACACCTACAATACTCCCCCATAGGAATATCATTAGCATTCATGCTTCCAGCAATAATTATGCCAAATTGCTAACTACAAAAATCCTTGATCAAAGGGAAAACTCTAGTGGGAATCATGCCCACAAGATGATGTTCTAATATAAATATTATTTATTAGAGGATGGACTCTATTAGGAGTCTATTAAAATATTCAGTATATATGAATCCCTACTAGGAGACTTTGAATCTTTGTTAGGAGTTGTAGTATAATGTATGCAAGAAGAGCCCCACTGCCCAAACATGCAAATTCAACTACAAGAAGAGCTCACTATTCAAAGATGAAATTTACTATTATGTTCTTCTTTCATTTGTTCTATCAACCAAAATAATCACTTTTACACCTTTTAGACTAGGTCACAAACCTCGAATCCAAATATCAAACCTCAGATCACTTAGTAAAACCTTGACAATGAAGTTTCATTCACTTCTGCTCTACTCTGCTCAACTTCAAATTCTTCTCTCTTTGTCACTTACAATTTCATATAGTATGATACCACAAGATAAAGAAAAATTTCCTTCCTTTACATTGAGTCCATAAAAAAATTCCCTGAGTCAGCTATTAGACCTTCTCAATTAATCATTATAGGACCAAATTAAGAACATGTTACACTTAATGATAACATTAATCTTCCACCTTGCTACTTGAATGGATTTTCGTAAATGTAATATTATGATGAGTGAACTTATCTACATCATCATCAACATGTATTCTTCACATCCTCAACCTTAATTCTCAGAATAACAACTCTATTAAGAGATATAACAAGTTTACTAGAATATTCCTCTGTAAACTCTATCTCAAAATAAATATTACCAAATTATACATAACTTCTTCTAGAATTATAATTTTTTCTTCTAACATTAACTACATATACTAGATACTCATAAGTATCTTCCATAACCTTGGATAGTTAGAATAATCAACTAGTTGTCTGTACCAACTTGATCTTTCTAATGCTCTCCTATTAAATACCATAGAAGACTACTATGTTGACATCAATGACAAACTTATTCATGAATGTAACATATCATCATAGTAACACATCTACAATGCTCCCCCATAGGAATATCATCACCATTCATGCTTCCAACAATCTCCCCCTTTAGCATTGATGGCAACTTAGATGAAAACATTTAGTTCAAAGAATACCAACAAAAGATTGTTCATCTTTCTATTCAAATCCTCTTCATCAATCATTCTTTCCCCATTGATATACCTCAATGTGCTTTCCATCAAACTCTCATTCCATGTTGTACTTCTCTTCAACATGTTGTACTTGTTCTTGTCTTCTCCTCAAGATCGTCTCATGATTTTTTCCATGCCTAACTTATCCCCCATTGACATAAATGTCAAAGGTTTTAGCAACCATCAAACTCAACAACAACTAATTTTATTAGCTCAAGTGTCCAAAAACAAGGTTTAAAACAACATCCAACAAGAGTCATAGATGACTCTATCCATCATAGATACTCCTCCATATAGGAAGCATCAACATTTAGTCTAGACAATAATGGTGCTCTATTACATTGGATTGATGCGCTCTTCTATCATTTACTCTAATGTAGGAAGGGGCATAACCACTAGCATACCTTGCAAATACTCAAAAGTCTCTTTGGGAAGAGGCTCAGTGAATATATCTACAATCTTCTCTTTACTAGTCACATACTACAATCTAATTTCCTTTTCTATAATTTTTCTCTCAACTTGTGACACTTAATAGAAATATTCTTAGCCTTCAAACTCAATTCTTAGACATATTTACCATGCTTGTGTTGTCTCAATGTATGACAATAGGTTCACTAATTTCTATCCTTATATCCTTCAACATCTGCTTCATCAAAACAACTTGATTCCAATTGTTTACTACTACAACATATTCTATGTCCACTGTACTTTGTGATGTACAATCCTACTTCTTGCTTAGCCAAAAAACCAATCTTTCTCTAAGAAGAAATGCTCCACCACTCGTGCTCTTTCTATCATCCATACTACTTGCGTAATCAACATTAGTATAAACACTTAGAGTAAAATCATTAGATCTATCATACCACAATCCAAACCTAGATATTTCTTTCAGATATCTAAATATCCGTTTGACTACTACATAATGTGCTTGTCTAGGATTATCTTCAAATCTTGCAAAAATTCCAACTACATTTGCTATATCTAGCCTTGTGTGAGTTAGATATTGTAATCCTTCAATCATAGATCTATAATTTTTCTACTCAATAGTAGGGGTGTCATCCTTCATAGACAACTTGTGTCTACTTACCATATGTGTTCCAATGGGATTGCATGTTTCCAAATCAAACCTTTTTAGCAATTCCTCCAAATACTTAGTCTAAGAAATAAAGATTTCTTTTTTCATTCTGTACAATCTATAATCCTAGACAATATTTCATTTCTCCTATCATACTCATTTCAAATTCTTTCTTTATCTCTTTAGCAAATTTGCCACTTTCATCAACATTTCCTCCAAATATGATATCATCAACAAATATTACTAAATTTATCAAACCATAATCAATATCTTTCCAATAGAGATTACTATTTTTCATACCTTTCTATATCCAAGCTTTGTCAGATGTTTTTCCAACCTTGCATACCAGGTTCTAGATGCTTTCTTCAAGCCATACAATGTTTTCTTCAGTTTAATACTATGTCCTTGTCATCTATCAAAGAACAACCTTCAAGTTTCTCAATGTACACTTCTTCTTCAAGTTCTCCACTTTCTTCACAAAACATGTTAAACTCATTTGAAGTAGATTCTTATCCTCTAGTTGATCTTAAACATTTAATATTCATACCAAATTCATTCTCAACTCTATTCTTAAATATCTTGAACTTATCAAATGCCTTAGATTTCTCTTTAAGAAATGCAACCCACATCATTCTAGAAAAGTCATCAACTAGAATCATAACATACCTTCCACCATATAATCCTTTAGTATAGGACCACTAAGATCTATGTCTACAATCTCTAATTTTGTTGTAGTAATAAACTTCTTTCCGGGAAAAGAAGTTCTATTATGCTTTACTAACACACATTCCTTGCCAATTGTGTTAATAGGTTTTACAATCTTAGGAAAATCTCTAATTGTAAACATACTACTAATCTTCACAATACTATCAAAGTTTATATGAAGAAATCTCTTTTTCCATAACCAACTATCATCTACCTTTGCAACCAAACATGTCATTTGAGTAGGATTCAACTAAAATATGTTATCTCTAGATCTAGTTCCTATTCCAATTACCTTTCCATCTTTGTCTCTAATCATGCATGTCTTCATTATGAATTGCAACTAATAATCTTTTTCCAGTAGTTGTAAAATACTCCAAAATTTGTGCTTCAAACCATCAACAAAATATACATCCTCAGTATTAATTTTACCATCTAGAGTTATAGATCCAATACCTTTAACTTGGCATGATGCATTGTTTCCAACTCTGACAATGCCTCCATCCTAACTTTTGAAGTCAAAAAACTTGTTCATAGCACTAGTCATATGATGTGAACATCCAATATCAATTATCCAATAAAATTTATTTTCAATTTATGACACTGATGCTACTTTTTTTGGACTTTCTTCTTTAATTTCCACAAATCCTATTTCATCATTAGTACATATCTAGGAGGTTAGTCATAATTAGACAAGTAATTATTTTGTAAAAAAAAAATTCCTTTCCTTTAATTTGGTTGTCCTATTTTTATTAAACAAGAATATCTCTTTTTCATACAATTTGTACTAACTTCTAAGGTTATAGACGCCATCATCAACATGTATACTATCTCCATCTAACTTTGCTAGTCATAATATGATGTCAGTAATTAATACACTATTGCATAATTTTCTTCATCAACTATTTCATATCAATAGGAATCTTACTCAAGCTATTAAGCCTCTTTAGAGTAGGTGTGCTCCAATACCAATTGTTAAAAATAGGAATTATTGAGAGAGGGGGGTGAATCTATAATTTATAAACTTTATTTGCCAACTAGATATCATTGTTACTTTAAACCATACATAAAAAAGTAATAAAGTAATGCTAAATAGTAATAGTAGCCATGCACAAAGATACATCATAACACCATATTTTGTTAACTAGGGAAACCCTCAAGGGAAAACCCTGGTACAGATGATACCCACTAGATAATATACTGATATATAAGTTCCTTGTTAGAGTATGGACCCTATTAGGAGTCAATGAGAAAATTAAATATAGAGAGTCCCTATTAGGAGACTTTGAATCCCTATTAGAAGATTTCAACCCTATTAGGAGTTGTAGTCTAATAGATGCAAGATGAGCACACTACTGAAACATGCATTTCCAATTACAAGAAGAGCTCATTGCCCAAACAAGTAATTAGACTTCTGAAATGTAGTTATTGTAACTTCTTTCTTGTCTAATCTCTAATCTTTAGCTTGATTTTGGATCACAAAAACATTTTTACAAAACATTAGGGAAATCTAGGGCATAGATCAACTCTTTTCTTTATATGATTTTGTTTTCTTCCCTTAAGACTCCATCTACAAAATTTTTACTATACAATTCTCTAATCTCCATGTATCCTATACTTCCAAACTTACAAGTATAACAACACCTAACATCCTAAATCATGAGAACTTGTTGTGGTATCATAAATAATGCACTAGATGGGTGTCCTTTATATGTTATCTTAGGTATTGCTTAGAAAGGTGGTTGTCTCACATCATTACTGATTAATTGAACATCAAAAACTTTCTTTCCTTCCTTCCTAACAATTGCAGAAGAGCTAGATCTCATTTTAAGTAACTAGGGTTTACAAAAATTTAAATAGGATAACTTGACACTCGATAAATACCTTCCAATCATGATGAATAATGATGAGTAGTAGTTGAATCTAGTTCACAAATGCTTGAATCTACTTTCACAATTCTCCTTTTTTCTCTCCATGTTCTCTTCAATCTATGGTGAATGCAAATGAGTCAAAAAAATGACTATATAACCCTTGGAATTCGGCAATTAATGTTTAATCCTTACATAGTTATAAACTTGGCTATCATAGCATTTCCAACTCACTTGGCTTACAACATGATTTTCACTATGCTCAACTTACATAGTAAGCTTGTATCATACTTAGTAGTTTGGCATCAATTAAAATTCCATTCACACTCTACAACCACTATGAAGCTTTCCATGCTTAAAGCAATAACATAGAAAACAAAAAAACTATAGATTTCCTCTACGTTCTAACTATTCCATTGCATCTTAATTTATGCATATATGTACTCTTCAAATCTTAGATTCTTGGAAAAGATGCATAATATAACTTTGAAATATCAATCCCATGCATAAATTTTGGTTACCTAGTTGGGGGTAATGTGATCACTTGATCCATTGGATGAAGTGACCTCATCTACACTTTATGAATTGCAATTTTCTCTCTTCTTCCATGTCTTTCTCATCTACACCTTGATTTTTTCAACATCAACCTTTCCTTTATCCTTATTAAATTCATATTTTGGTGCTTGTGACCTTGTTGAGTAATTCCTACTTACATGACTAGTCTTCAAACAAATAAAGGTTGTAGTCTTACTCAACCATCTACTATAATCACTTATGAAATGTTTTCTTATGAAATTCTCAGGAACATGCTCATACTCTTGACAATAGTGAAAATTATACCTTGCGTTGTAATCCCAATTGTAAGAGTTTTTGTTATGGTCTACCTTTTATTGGTTGTTTGTGACCATTTAGCCTTGGATCTACACTCATATGATTTGTGTCCATACTTTTGACAATTATAGTAGTATCCTTCAAAACTTTGAGTATTCATGGTCTTCATCCTATATTCATATGTCTCATGCCCTTGTTTGTTGTATGTCATGCCCAAACTACGAGGGCAAAAACACACAATTTTTTTTTTTGAATAATAATTAATAATTAAAAATGCTCTAAGTTTGATAAGTGGTGATCACAGTTTAAGAAAGGTTCACTACAACTCATCTTAAGTTACATATCTTGAGAAGAAAAAAATTGTTAAACTGAAGCTCTTGTTATTAAAATAATATCGACGTTTATTTCGTTTCATATTAATCTTAAAACAATAGATTTAAATTTCCTCTATAACATTATAATTAAAGATAGATTTATATTTATTACATAGCATCTTTTATCTCAAATAAGGTCAACATTATAAAAAATGAAATTTTAATCAAGTTCAACTAGATCAAGTTCAATTACAAATCTATTAGACAATTATCGATTGACAATTTAATTTATATTGAAAATTCACTTAAGAAAAAAAACTAACTAGAATTAAAACATTATATATATATATATATAATTTATTAACTTTAAATATTTCGACTACTTTAACACAATAATTAACCATCAAAACCCCACTAAAAATTAATTAACAACTAACTAAATTCTAACTAATTTAAAGCTTTTTAAGTTTATTAAACAACTAAATTAATACTAAACTAAACTAACTTCAATCTAATTTCTATCCTAATTTTTCTTTATACAAGACTTAATTTAAATCTTTTTAATAACTAAAATAACTAACTCTAATTTAAATATCATCTACAAAGCTAAACTAAGTTATGTATATTAAAATACTTAACTAAATTAAATCTAAATTACACTAAATTTAAGATCTATATTCTAAACCAACCATACTTAAACAATTTTAATTAAAACTACAACTAATATGCAAATTTCTAATCACTACTATAATATTTATTGCTAACTTACTTTAACATTTCTTTATAAAACTAACACTAAAACTAAAAATGATAATAATAACCTACCATATTAATAACATAAAATTTTAACTAACCTAAACTACAATTTCAATAAACTGAAACTAATTTAAAAACCTTTTTTTAAGAAAATTAAATAACACCTAACCTATTTCTACACCCTACTCTATCTTAACCTCCCCTACACCCCCTACACCTCCTACACCCTATGCCAAGTGGGCATGATAGGGGGCTCTCTTCCCAATGGGCCGCACACTGCCCAAAGGCCTGTGCATGCAGACTTGCCCCCTTCCCAATGACTTACGCATGGGATCACGTAGAGGGGAAGGATGGAAATAAAGTGGGGGGGGGGGGGGGGGGGTTAGGAAATAAAGGTTTTAATTTAAAATGTATAATTCTTGTTGACCTCATTGCTCTCCCCTTACCATGATTCGACCCCTGTACTTGCTGGCAGGTGGTTGGGGATTTTGATTTAAATTTTTTTTTAAAGAATGGACATAAAGTCCTAGGCTTAGTGCCTTGCCTCCTAGCCTCTAGGAGTTAATGAAAAAGTTTTGTTGTTGGGTTTAGGATATTTTAGGATAGTTATTACTAAAGTTTTATAGATGGAGATAGGATAAAAAAGATATTAGATTAAAAGTACTATATATATATATATATATATATATATATATATATATATATATATATATATATATATATATATATATATATATATATATATAATTGAATTGTAATAATTTCTCTTATGATATTCAAAATATATAAGAATCTTAAAAGATTCTCTGTCACCAAAGAAAGAATAAATTGGTGCCCATACAAAAGGCAGAGAGTTTTTACTCTCTTGAGACTTTTTTTTTTCCCTTTATTTTTCTGAGTATACTTTTTGAAGTTGATTGATTTACTAAGAGGGATTATAATTTTTTTTTCAATAAATCTAATAGGACCGATATCAAATTAAATATACCAAGGATTTGAATGATCCATTTTAACTATAATGCAAGAATTGATTTAACTCCATTAATCACAAAAACTAATCTTTCATTCATAATATAATTTTCATTTCCAACATATAAGAAAACCTGAAATTTGCCTAATTGAATCAAACATCATTTTCATCCTATTTTTTTATGTGCATCCATCTAATTTAAAATTATGATTAAATCACATGATAAACAATTATACTCAATCACCAATTTTATTGGTAAACCTGATTCAAAGACTCACTTAGGAAAGAACCAGGAAGAAAACTCGGCGTCGTTGCCATTACAACAAAGATTTGAGATACAAATTACATAGGATTTCAGTCCTGAATTACAATGCTTAATTTAAATTTTCTTTGTGACCCTCATCAAGGGTTCCATATCAAATTCTGCAACACATTTCTATGAACCATGGAGGAAACAAATCTTATCAGGTGACAACCAAGCATAACCAAGAGACAATAAAACATGCATATTCATACATGGTTTACACAATAGGATTCACAATGAATCAAAACTAAGGAAAGGTGGATTTTTCCAATAGGAGATGTCAGACATAACACCAAACTAGGTGCCCAATCGGGGCTATAAATCAAGAACTTCTGTTCTTCCATTCTTACATGCCAAAACTCATACGTTGTTTGTGCTGATAGGTAGGGGCCCATAACACCCTACCCTCTCTCCCTCTTCTCGTCCTAAGAAGAGACTCTACATTGTTGGAGTCCAACTAAAATGCCCTTTCCCAAAATTGGCCACTTCTGCTCTCTCCAAGGGTTAGTAATGCCAAAACACCCATGCAAGAACATCTCAAAATTCAAACATAAACATGAAAGGAAATCATTCAAAATAACATGGTTTTCAAAGCTTCCCAACATACCCAAAAGAATACAAACATTCAAACAACAACAAGGTAGCATAAGCATGAAACAAACATGAAATTTGAACAAGGGAGATGAGAATTCCTACCTTCACAAAGAGGTAATGGAAAATGAACAATTTTGAGTAGAGCTTTTCCCTTCCTTGCTTTAATCTTTGAAGACTCCTCTCTAAATGTAGAGATTGGGTAACAACCTCCACTAGACCAAGAAGGGCCTCTAAATAAGCCTCAAACTCAACCACCAAAAGGATCAATAACTTCTCTCACCCACTTACAATTCTAGAAACTCCTAACTCAACCCATACTATGGTTAAACACTAAGTCGAGGTGGGGTGAAGCAACTCATGGTAGCCATAGTCAATTTTCGCACAAAGGCAAAAAGAGACTTTTTGAGTGACCTCAAAAGTCAATAAAAGAAGCTTAGGGTTGGAAAGGACCCCCAACCCATACCCATACCCCTTGGATATAATTATTTCATGTTTTGAAGCCTTAGGAATAGGTTTAGAGCCAAACAAAGGCTAGGAATAAAATAGGACCATCTAACAACTCTAACAATGTAGATTAAGCACTAATCTAGATTAAGGGTGGCTAAACTCGATTAAGAAAGAAATTATCAAACTAACACTAACTTAAACCAACTTAGGTCCAAAGGTTATACAACTAACCCTAATCAGTGCACTAAAGAACATAAACAATTTATGAGTGTCAAGCATCACTAAAAGAACATAGTTATGAAAACTAACATTCACAGAACACAGAAAGATACATACATACATCTCACAATACAATACTTGAATTATGAACAACAAGGTTTCCAAAATTAGCACATAGAGATCAGTTATGTTCCTTCGTAGGGTTTCTCGGCTAAATATCTGCACACTCATTACACACATCAGTAGTCCCGTAAAATCACATGTAGATATATTTATACATATTAGAAATCCACATAAATTGAAACATACATCAATAATGGTTTCTTCATCTTGCTTAATTCTTAACCATTTAAAATATTTTAAACCAAAATGTTAATCCTACCTTTTACTTAATTCATCAACATACATATACATAAAACATTTAAATGTCGAACATCAAATATCTGAAAATAACATCACACAACATGTAATAATATGATATGTTCTAAGCATCAGATAATGTCTCGACATCTCGAGTCGTGAGTATCAAAATGATAAAGTAACAACTAAGACTATGAAGGGTCAGGGCGAGGCCTCACATTTTAGTTGTATCAAACTCCTCTAAATTTCTTCTTAGTGCTTTGGTTGATAGTTTGTTTTACCTAGCTTTCCACAATTATGACAAGTGGGTTTGGTGTTCTTACCTTTGTTACTCTTTTGTTCACCACTTCTATATTTTTTCCTTCTTTAGTAGAGTTGCAACCCAATCCAATAGTACCATTGATAGGTCTTGGTGATTCCATCAATTTCTAAAAATATTTTATGACTTCACCTGGCTTGTTAAGCGTTTCTCTTTTAGCTCTCAATTCATTCTATAGTAAGTCATTTTGTGAATTCAAGGTTGTGATCTCAATATCCTTTTCATTCAGTTCATGATTAGAAATCATCAATTGATTCATTGTATCCAATTGCATATTAGCAAGCTTTGTACATTTGATGTCTTCTCTTCAAGTATATTAGCCAATATTATTTTTTCTTATTCAATCATGACTTTGTCTTCTTTATCTTTCTTTCTTAATTCAGTTGTCTCACATTATAATATTTTTTGTGCAAGTCTTGTTCCCTTTTAAGATTTCTAGCTTCTTGAATTAGAGAACCCTTCTTTTCCATCAGATCTATAATGGCTTCATCAAACTCTCTAGAGTTTCCTTCTAAAAATAGTCTAGTAGTACCAATCTCTTTGTATTGTGTGTCATCTTGTTGAATAGCCATCACTTTCCTTCTTTTCAATGAGCACTTCAACTCATCAACTTGCTTCATTCAACTAATGTAGGATAAATTGTATTTCAATCTTTTGGTTATCAATAACCTTTCCCAATTTGTAGATTTCCATCTTCAATATTTTTCCTCTCAAGCTATAAAGCTTTACTCCAAGAGAACCAATGCTCTGAGACCAATTGTTGGAATTACTTATTTGAAAAGGAACTTTTGAGTTGGGGGGATCAACACTTCAAAAATTTAACCAAATATATTCACCACACAATCATCTCATACATTCATCTCATAATATGTAAACTGAAATTAACTATCGATGCATGTCATTCAAAACATAAAGTAAATAACACTTGACACAAGATAGTGGTTACCAATAAACCCTCCAAGGAGAAGGTAAAACTAGGGTGGGGATGATACCCACAAATCTTCACTACTGTATTTTTAAAGTGTACCCAATGAAGGTTACAATTGTTTGATCATAAACTATGATCTACCCTACTAAAGGTATGCCCTATTAAAGGCTTATAAAGGCTATTAGGTCTTACCTTGTTAAAGGATTTTAATATCCTACTAAAAGTGTGCCTTACTAGAGGACTTAAACTCACAATATAGTAAGCACTCTGTTAAGAGATTTACAAGAACCTGTCAAGACTTGAAAACCTATTAAGGCTACTATGTTAGGAGAATTACTCTACATCACCTATTAAAATGATTCAACACAATGATAATTTGGTTAGCACATCTTTGCTAGATGTCATATCTTCTCTTTCCTAATTTATGTTTGATTTTTCTAATCAGATATGTCTCATCTATCCTCTCTTTGCTATGTTCTATTCTCCTCTAACTAATTCTACAATTCATTCCTCTCTTACAACCTCCTTAGCCACCATAAATTGCCTCTTGCTCCTCAATATTCATCTCCTTCAATAATTCTAGGCTCACAAACATTTTAAGAATTTTCTTGCTTATAAAAAAAATGGTAGACTAGGGTTAGGTTAGAATCAACAACTATGATTCATCCACATTACCACTTATTTCATCCCTTTTTCTGATTGGATGCATGCTCTATATAGGGATACTCAATATATATGTGTACTTATCTTATAGAATCATAAAATAATACTTAAGTAAGCCCAAATATGGTTCAGATATATGTTTGTGCCATTACAAACAACTATATCAAATATTGTTTACCAAGGCTCAGATGCACAACACTCATTGTGTCTTTAATGTTGTAACTTGGCTTCTGAATGACTCGACATCCATTTTTTTACTCAACACCTAAATCACTTGCCATGTATAGACTTGCTTTTCACTAGGGTGACTCAACACATACTATCTTTCTTGTCACATACTAGTGCTTAGCACTAACTAAGTATATTTCTCAGCATGCATTGTCTACCAATTGATGCTCGACATGATTTGATCACTTGCCTCACACTTATTTCTCGGCTTGCTCTAATCACTTGGAATACACTATGAATATGACTTAGGTGTGTTGTCACTCATTTTTCAAAACCAAAATGAGATCAACATATGGTTCTTGCAATATATGTCTTTCTTAGTTTCTAGCATTTTCTTCTCCCCTGTCATGCTAGATTGCTTTTTGTGTTTTGGAATTTGGGTGTGAAGGAACTAGTGAATCATTGAGTTTAATAGTTGTTGAGCTAATAGTTTCAACTAGTATGAGAGCCACTTAGGTTCAACTATATCCTTATCACCTCTGTGTTGACATTTAGTAAATATTTAGGTTATTCAACAACTGGTAGATGCATTTATGAGTAGGAAGCATAATTAATTGATGTGTTCAAATGCACTTTGGTTTTTTTCACAGTCATGCAAGTGATTAGGCTAAAATCTCTAAGTCTTGCCTAGGTTTTTTATGGTTGTAGGAAATTTTTGATAAAACCTCTCCTACTCTTTGGTTAATATCACACCTCACCATTAGAATTAGGAACCAAAATAATTCATTACACATCCACTAAGAGGGATTTATACCTCTATAATTTAGAGGGAATCTAAAATAGGAGAAAAACCAAATGTGCTTCCCAATCTTTTGGTGACTCTATGCCTTCCTACCCCTTATTAAAAAGAGAGAGTAAATTTATGTTGATAAATACAAGAGGAAAAACTATCAACCAACACACACAAAAAATAAATTACAATATTATAACATTACATTACAATGCCACACTTCTTACAATGAATTACAACTTTATAACATTAGGAAAAAGAGGGAATAAATTTATGTTGACAAATACAGGAGGAAAAACTTTCAACCAACACACACAAAAAGTGAATTACAACATTATAAAATTACATTACAATGCCACACTTCTTAGCAAAAAAAGTGTCTTCTTTATACCCAACTTCTTGACTAGACAACTTCCATTTCCTTGTACATTTCTAAAAACTCAAAATTACTTTTTGCTAAGTGAGGGTTAACATACAAGTTATCATCCTTACCTTGTAAGTCATTATTTTGGAAATCCTTTAACCAAAATTCCTTTGCTATGTTATCTTCTTTGTTCTACCTTTATAACATATACCTATAAAACTAGCCATAACTTTGGATGTACATTGAATATTCTTTAGCTTTGTTAGACATGTGCTTATTTCATAATAACCATTTTTCTATTAATAGTTCCCTCATCTACTTCACTTGATCAAAAAAAAGTATTGGAATATGCTATATCTTTTGAGGGTCTTAATACCTTTTCTTATAGAAAATAGAAAGGTGTGACAAAGCTTCAAACCCTCTCAAATTGATACTTATCTAGACTAAATACAATTATTTATAATATTTATAATTTTTTTTAAAGGAAAAAAAAGTCTCATAGTCTCAAAGATGAAGGCCATGTTGACACCAAAGTTTGCACCCGTAACTAATGTGTTATGCTTGGGTGACCTTGTCTAACATAGAAACAACCTCCAAGTGTGGGACTTGCACTTTGAGGCTAAATCTATAAAGAATGGCTTCCTCAATGCTAGAGTGCACCTAAACTAAACCTTTGAGGGAAAATGGAAGAAGGAAACTAAAATTAAAATGTTGAAAGTAAAACGATGATGCACCAAGATAGAACTGTGGTTACAACTTTCCCTATAACTGCACAAAACATGAACAAATCAACTAAATACACAAATATTGACCCAAACATTCTCTTTCAGAATCCATAGGAAGGTAAAGCTAATGAAATGTTTCAAGCAAAAAAGTTCACCAGAAAACATTCAATAGAAAGATACACATGATATACAAACTTGAAACAACAAAAAAAAAAAATCCATACAAGCATAAAATGGACAATATATTAGACTAGCAACATGAGGTAAAAGATAAGTTTTCTATTCATGAAAGGAAAAAGAAAGTTATATATATATATATATATAGAGCATTATGTTGTTGCAATGAACTGGAGAAGAACCAACACAATATATTTACAACTACCTTGTAAAGAGTTTAGGTATAACTCAAATCTAATGGAGTTCAAACCCCAACCAAGATGGAGTCAATAGTTGCAGAGAGAAATAAATGAATAAAAGAATAAAATATGATCTTAAAATTCAACTTGTCCATAAAGTGATAGGAAGAGATAAGAAGAATGCACCCGATTGTAAGAGATCAAATCCAAAAAAATTGATCATTCTATCCCATACAGAAGCATGAAAATGCACTGGAGCCATGGAACAAGGTCTTATTGTCTTGTAATGTGTCATGGTCATAAGAATCCAATTTTTGCTATTGTCAAAAAATGTGGGATGGGATAGCATGCACATTAACCTTCCCCCATAGACCTATATAATTAACTTGCATCGAAAAGATCTGATTTTCCCTGAAAAATATAAACTATCAATGTAGATCTTACATTTGAAATGGATGACCAGGATGCTACAAAAATCTACTAGTGAATGATAAAATACAACTGTTGATGAAGAAAAATTTTAATCTAATGGTCATCATAGTTTCTAATGCATGATGGAAGAAACAACATGTAATTTTTTTTATTTTAAAAGCTACCAAAAATGACACTTCTGAAATGTTGAAATGGGATAACAAGAAAGTTTACACACTTCCATGTGGCACAAGCCTATTAGTCCAACAAATTGATGTCACTATTTTTTGAAGGCAAGAAAAGAAGTTTTCCAAAATAGGAAATTTTTCTATTTCAAAAAAGGCATGAAAGTGGCATTGCAAAATGGAAAAAAATGGACAACACAAAATGTTAACGACAATTTTGGCATGTTAACTCATTACAAAAAATCTAGCCCACTGAAGATCTCTTAGATCAATTATTAGTGATGAATTGGATGGGAGAAAAAATAGCCAACATTCTTGGAAACTTAGAGGGGATGCTTTAATAATGATTAGAAAGAAAATGGAAACCCTTTTCTCAACCCTAATTTCCAAAAGGAATGATCCAAATTGATTAAGCACAAGAAAGTACTCAATGTAGAAATAGATCAAGTGATGGAGAATAGGGATAAAAAGAGGATCAGTGGAGGTCTTTCTATTATGGGAGAGTAAGTTCTTAAATCTTGAAATAAATAAATGAAAAATAATAACCTTTGAATCTAGAAAATGTTAATTTTTGATGTCTATGTATAGTCTCAAGGAATTCTGCAACTTGTTCTAGATTGGAAATGTCGAGACAGAAAAGACCCAAAAATTGTTTATCTTTTTGGAGGTCACCCATGACCTTGTTAGTGGGGCACAATCCTACAGTAGAAATTTGACCTTGGCATGCACTGCTCTGAAAAAAATTTGTTCTTAGATCTCGCAAGTTCAACGAAAAGGGTATCTAAATCTGCTCTCTAATTCATTATTCTACACCTGTACTTGCAAGAAAAATGGCTTTTTTTGATGGATGGGGGGTTTTCCTTAGTCAAACCCTACTTTGAAATTAACCTTGAAATATAATTGACATAATATATGCATCAACAAAGTAAATGGAACTATTCACCTTGCTTATGTGGAAATCCTTGTGAATGATTCAAGTCCTTGAATCCACAAGTATGGATACTCCAAAATTATGTAGAAATGTATGTAGGATGTCTCAAATAAATGTCAATAGATATTAAACACCAATATTGAATGTATCTTTTCATAGGAGAAAGCTTTGATGAATATGGATGGAGAAATCTTCAACAAGAGGGCTCCATAGAGATCGAATTCTTTAATGGCTAACAATGGATCTCCTTGATGAATGCCTGAATGCTTGAATGCTTGATGGATAGTAGATCTTCACTTTATAGAATCATAGATGGATGTGAAATATTTTTTATAATAAAATTTCTGATAGATTATAGATGTGTAAGATAATTGATCATGGTTGGATGAAATGAGGCAAGAAGGCTTCCTTATATAGTGATTTAGGGCACAAACTTCTAAATTGAAGAATTAAACCCCAATTAATCATAACCCCTAGAAATAGACCTAGATTAAATTTAATTTAAGAGTATCATTTTGAAATCCAAAATAGCTAACCTAGAAGCCGGAAAAGAAACTTTTCAAAGCCTGAGATCACAAACTTATAGCAATTGAAAAATAGGACTTGGGCTTAGGGATGAGGTCAACTCTACCCTAGGTCAGGGTCAAGGTTTTTGTTTAGTGTGGATTCTGATCATTCCCCAAGTGGGAGAGTGTTAGATTGTGGTGACTGATTAGGAAAGTACTATACATACTTCATAAATTCTTTGGGGCTCGTGGCATCACCCTAAAAAGAAAAAAATTTGGCCCTATTTTATCAAGATTTTGGGCTGACATGTAATTATTAATTATAACCCTTAAGTGATAAAAATACTTGTATAAAAGAGCTTAGGGTTAGGGATTGTTTCATAGTGGTCATCTAAAAATTGATTCTTGTAGTAGTATTGAGCTGTAAGGGGTTATGGATTGTAATTAGGTTGTAATCACTAGATCGTAATAATATCGAACTTGTTGTTTGGTGGATGTAGCCTAGGGATTGGGTGAGACATGTTAAATCATGGTGCCTTGTGTTCTTTTTTGAGTGATCTATTATTTTCTATTATTGGTTATATTTGCATGTAAATTTTTTTTTCTGTGTATGGTTTAATCCTAACAAGTGGTATGAGAGTGAGGTGTTTTTTTTCAATTATCCTCTATAGGAAAATCTCATGATTGAGTGGGAGTCTCAAAGTTGAGTGGGAGCAATGGTAGATGAGGGTAAGTTGAGGGTTGACAGGTTTAATGGGTAGAACTTCTAGTTATGGAAGATACAAATGGAAGACTATCTTTATTAAAAAGATTTATGGGAGCCATTAGAAGGCAAAGCCAAGAATTAGGGATCTATGTCAAATGATGAATGCAATCTTTTGGATAGAAAGGAAATTTGGAAGAATTCAATTATGTGTCGCACAATTAGTAGCATTTAATATTACAAAAGCAAAGACAATAGAACATTTGATGAAAACCCTAGTGACATTGTATGAAAAGCCCTCTGCTTCAAACAATGTATTTCTCATGAAGTGTTTATTTAATATGAAAATGGAAGAAGGTGGATCTGTTGGAAATCATTTAAATGAGTTTAATACTATTACTAGTCAGTTATCTTTTGTAGGTATCAATTTTGAGGAGGAAATTATGGCTCTCTTGATTTTGTGTTCTTTTCCTGAACGCTGGAATGGCTTGGTAATGGCTGTGAGTAATTATGTTCCTTGATGTAGTACCCTAAAATATGATGATATGATTTTTGTTGTTTTGTGTGAGGAAACTCATAGGAAAACCTCAAGTGGATCTACATCAAGAAGTGCTTTGAATGCACAAAGCAAGGGTAGAATGACTGATAGAGAAACTAATTCCAAAAATTATGGGAAATCAAGAGAAAAGTCAAAGGAAAGGAGGTCTCAATTGAGAGGACCAAATGACTACTAGTACTATGGAAAACTAGGGCATAAAAAAGAAGATTATTGGAATCAAAAGAAAAATGAAGGAGATAAATCAGAGGGAGACAGGGAGGCAAATCTAGTAAGTAACAAATTTGAAGAAGGTTATTTCATTGATTATGTCCAAGGGGATTTTGGACTTGTTTATTTTGGGGATAATGAACCTTGTCAGATTGTTGGAAAGGGAAAAATTAAGATTAAGTTGTAGAATGGGAATCATTGGCTGCTACATGAGGTAAGACATGTTCCAAGGTTGAGTAGGAATCAAATTTTAGTAGGAGAACTCGATGATGAGGGTTGTGTAGTTACTTTTAATGATAAAAATTGGGAGGTTTCAAAAGGTTCCCTTGTAGCAGAAAAAGTTGTGAAAGTAGAAAACTTATATGTTTTTATAGGTCATATTGTTCCTTCTACTTTAATTGTTTCAGAGAAAAATGAATGTTTAGGAACAGTTGTTGTCATTGAGTAGGGAGAACAAATAATTTTCATAAATTCTAATACAGTGCTATGGCACAACAGACTTGGGCACATGAGTGAGAAAGGTATGAAATTAATTCATTCAAAGAAAGTTTTTTTGGGTCTAAAATGTGTTAATATGGATTTCTATGAAAGTTGTCTGTATGGAAAACGAAAGAGAGTGAGTTTTGTAAAGACTAGGAAGGAAAATAAAAAAGAGAAATTAGAGCTTGTGCATACAGATGTATGGGAACCAACTTAGGAATCTTCCCTTGGTGGATCTCATTATTATGTTACATTTATTGATGATGTAACTACAAAGTTATGGATTTATTTCCTTAGACAAAAACCTGATGCATTCCAAACTTTTAAGAAATGGAAATGCTTGGTTGAAATTGAGATTGGTAAGAAATTAAAATGTCTCAAATCTAATAATGGTGGTGAGTATTATAGTTAGGAATTTGAAGATTATTTATCCACTAATGGTATTCTTAGATAGAAAACTATTCCAAGGACTCCATAGAAAAATAGAGTGGCTAAATGCATGAACATGACCATAATGGAGCGTGCAAGGAGCATGAGGTTGCATGCTAGGTTTCCCTTATACATGTGTATGGAGGCTATCAATACTATTGTATATTTGACTAAAAGAGGTCCCTCTACCCTTGTAGGTTGTGGTATTCTAGAGGAAGCATGGACTAGTGAGAAGGTGAGTTATTCTTTTCTCAAAAGTTTTGGCTGTGAAACATTTGCTCACATAGATTTTGAAAATAGAACCAAGTTGGAAGCTAAGTCAAAGAAATATTTAGTTTTTGGATATGGCATTAATGAATTTGGTTATAGGCTTTGAGATTTTGAAAATTATAAAATTGTAAGAAGAAGAAATGTCATATTCAATGAGAAAGTGTTGTACAAAGATCTGTTAGAGCAACATGAGAAGAAAGAAGATGATTATGTAGTGTCAGATGACACTCCAAAAGCTGATATTCTAGCCATTTCTCATGATGTGCAATAATCACAACAAAAAATACCACATACACAGGTGAATTTTAAATAGTCAACGAGGAAAATTAGACCTCCGAAAAGATTCGCTCCCTCTTTGTATTCAATTTTACTTATTGATGCTAGTGAACCTAAATGTTATGATAAAGCTGTGTAGGTAGATACTAAAATTCAATAAGAGTCCACAATGAAAGAAGAAATGAACTCTTTGATGAAAAATAAGACTTAGGATTTATGCAAATTGCCTATAGGTAAAAATAATTTATAGAATACGTGGGTTTATAGGTTGAAAGAGGAGGAAGGAGGTAAGAAAATATTTAAAGCTAGGTTAGTTGTGAAAGGATTTGTATAGAAAAGGGGCCTTGATTTTGATGAGATATTTTCTCCTGTTGTTAAGATGACTTTTATTTGTACTATTTTAAGTCTTGTGGCTATCAAAGATTTGCATTTAGAGGATCTTGATAATAAAAAAAACTTTCTTCATGGTGATTTGGATGAAGAGATATATATGGCTTGGCCATAGGGTTTTGAGGTCAAAGGTAAGGAGAACTTAGTGTGCTAATTGAAAAAAAGTTTATATGGCTTGAAACAAGCACCTCGAAAATGGTATCTAAAATTTGATAGTTTTATGCATGAGGATGGAAAAAAATAGGTGTCATTTAGATCATTTTGTTTATTTTAAGAGGCTGGATGATGATAGCTACATTATTTTATGTTTGTAGCTGGGTCTAACATGGATCACATTAAGGGGTTGAAATGCCAATTAGCACATGCATTTTCTATGAAAGATTTGGGGGCAACAAAAAAAAATTTTTGGTATGAAGATTTTTAGAGATAGGAAGAACAAAACATTGACACTATCTCAAGCTGATTATATGGAGATGGTGTTGCAAAATTTCTCTATGGAGAATGCTAAAGTTCTCGGCACTCCTTTACCTAGTCATTTGAAGTTGACTAAGGAGATGTGTCCTAAGACATGAGAAGAGGAGAATAAGATGTCCAAGGTACCCTATGCTTCAGTTGTAGGAAGTCTCATGTATATTATGGTATGTAGTAAGCTAGATATTGCAAATGCAATGGGAGTTGTTAGTAGGTATATGGGTCATCTAGGAATTGAGCATTGGAATGCAGTCAAATGGATTCTCAGATATTTGATAGGAACATCCAATAAGTGTTTACACTTTGGAGGCTCTAATACTAATTTACACGGCTATTTTGACTAAGATTTGGTAGGGGATATTGATACCAAGTGGAGTACTATAGGTTATGTCTTTACTATTGGTGGGGTAGCCATGAGTTGGGTTTCTAGGTTACAAAAGGTTAATGCTTTATCCACTATAGAGGTAGAGTATGTAGCTACTACAAAGGCATCCAAGGAGATGATATGGATTTAGTTCTTCTTGAAAGAATTGGGACACCCTCTGAAGGATAATTATTTTTTTATAGATAGTCAAAGTACCATTCATCTTGTAAAGAATTCAGCTCTACATTCAAAGGCCAAACACATACAATTGTAGTACCATTTCACTTGGTCAGTTTTGGAGGATGAATAGTTAAAGCTAGAGAAGATACATACAAATGACAATCCAACAGATATGTTGAAAAAGGTAGTAAAAAGGGAGAATTTGAACTCCTTTTCATCTTTAGTTGGTCTTCTAGACTGAACATGAATAAAAGAACAACAGAGTCCAGGGTGGTTTGATCTAGTGGGAGTCCCATGTGGTAGCGTTGTAGCTACCAGATCAGTCTCCAAGTGGAAGATTGTTATTTAGTGTGCAGCCTGATTAGTCCCCAAGTGGGATTTTATTAGATTATGGTGATTGATCAGGAAAGTACTATACATACTCATTCTTTGGGACTTGGGGCATCGCCTTGGAAAAAAAAAATTTGGCCCTATTTTATCAGGATTTTGGACCAACATATAATTATTAATTATAACCCTAAAGCAGTAAAAATACTTGTATAAAAGAGCTCAGGGTTAGGGATTGTTTCATAGTGGTGATGCAAAAATTATTTCTTATAGCAATATTGAGCTATAAGGGATTATAGATTGTAATCAGGTTGTAATCACTGGATTGTATTAATATTGAACTTGTTGTTTGGTGGACGTAGCCCAGGGATAGGGTGAACCACGTTAAATCTTGATGCCTTGTGTTCTTTTCTATGTAATCTATTATTTTATGTTATTGGATATATTTGCATTTACTTTTTTTTTCTGTCCATGGTTTAATCCTAATAGAGGTTGACCTTGACCTAGAAGGTCATCCTTGACCCAAAGGCCAAAGTCCTCAATTTCATAGTGCAGTTTGTCAAAAATAGGTTGGAAATGAAGATAGAGAAGTAGAACAAGGGACAAACTGCCAGATCCATGCAAAGACCCATTCAAGGTGCTTGACATGACCCTAGACCACTTACTCAAATGGCTAAATGCTCTTAACATGGAACTGGTTCTGTTTTAAGACAATACATTAAGCCCTCACTTTAGCAAGAGTATGGACTTGATGCAAACTCCTAGTAAATTAGATCATAATGAAAAGATAATCTTATTAAAATCAAAGGGACAAAGAGGTCCTCAAGCCCCCAGAGACTCAAATCTTCATCAACTCCATGATCATAATAAGAGAGACATCTCTAGAAAAAAGAGAAAAAGAAAGAAAGAAAGAAAATGTGTGATTATCTCACCCATTGAGAACTTATGTCACATTGTGAACCACACAAGGAAACTATGCAACTGAAAAGATGGAATTGAATCACCTAGTGAATTTGGATACCCACTATTCAACCCATCAATGAATCACCCTCAAAAATAATCTATTCTAAAAGAGTAAAACCAAAAAAGAGATCCAATCTTAAGGGTACCTTTGACCTTAAGGGATAAAATGTGTGTGTGTGTGTGTGTGTGTGTGTGTGTGTGTGTGTGTGTGTGTGTGTGTGTGTGTGTGTGAAACTAGAATGATCAAGAGATCCAAAAATATAAATCCATGCTTTAAGGATTAGTCACTAATTCAAAAAGGGAGAAAAGGATCCTAAAAAATTATATATATGTATTGAAAAGTGTGCATGTGTGTGCAATAGGTGAGCAGAGCATATGCCCCCATGTTAAAATCATTACTAACACTTTAATAGGAGAAAATGGGTTTTATGGAAACAAAAAAAACTCAACTAATTATTTTCCATTATGAAATTCTCCCAGACAAAGACAAATCAAGGGAAATACCACATAAACATTAAAAGAACATAGAAGGTATTTACCTACTATGTGGTTAGTATGATCATAAGATTATGATATTATAGCAAATTAATTGACATCATTCCATAAAGAAAGTAGAACTACAATCACAAAGGAAGAAAGATCACATAAGAGATATGAAGAAGAATCTTTTCATACCATGATATGGAGACCAAAAAAAATTAGTACTACAAATTTTCATATCAAAGAAGATTATACAATGAAACATGTATGAACAATATCAAAAATAAAACATAACATGAAACAACATATACAAGAAATAGAGATACATATAAAAGAAGAAGAAAAAGGTTTGGTTCTTTTATCACCTTGCACCAAAAAAGTAACAAAGATCATATAAAATAATCTAACAACATTTAAACACATCATGGGAGAAACATAGAATGACAAGAAAACACACAAAAAAGACTACCATGAAGGGCAAGCTAATCAAGCATGCCACCTACTCTCCCCATCTCAAGTATATCATTTAGAGAAGGTAGGCAACTCGCAAGAGGAACTATATCCAACATGGTAGGAATGATAGTTCTTGGAATAACCACCAACCGTCCACTTTGAGATTCATGACATGGCTTAATTTCCTCCTATGTTCTATAAGTCTATTGGTTGTATCGAGCATTAACACATTGATCTTTTGGTGCAACAACAACTCTAGCTTGTAACAACTAGTATCAGAGCTCGGTCATAGGTTCAAATCTCCTCAAATAATGCTAAGGAGGGAATTGTTCGACTAACTGCTAGCCTTCCCCTTTGAGATTTATGACATGGCTTAAACTCCTTCTATGTTCTATAAGTCTAGTGGTTGTATCAGTTATTAGCAAGTCAATCTTTTGGTACAACATAAACTCTAGCCTATAACAATAGCTAGTTCCAATCAAGGATCCTCTTGAGAATCAAAATGTTCAATACTATGTGTAAGTGTCAATTGTGAGGAAAGAATATTAGGTAAATCAACAACAATGTCAATATATTCATATTCATCATTAACATTATCAATATTATCAAGAGTATCTTCACTATCTAAGTTAATCAAAATAGGTTATAAGATATGAATAGAACCTTTTGAATCATGCAACTTAACATCATTATTAGAAATAACTTCTTTTAACACACCACGTATAGTTGTATCCAAAGAAGGTAAATATTTTAAAACAAAAATATTATGTGCTTTAGCTTGAGCATGATGCTTCTTATGACATTTGTTAGCAGAGCAATTACATTTTTCCTTACTTGAAATGTGTTGAGAACTAGGAGGAACAATTATTAAATCCTTCACAGGTTCTAGAGGAGGATTAATAAGAGTAACAACTGACTAATAGGAAACAAGAGGACCTTGATTAACATATTTAGAAACCATAAACAAAGGAGGTATCGAAGGTGTAGGTAAAAGATCATGGTTAAGATCCATAAGAGTTAAGCTTAACTCAAGAATCTTTCGCTACTTATAGATTTGATATAGATGAAAAAGATAATCAAGTCAAGATAGACATGAATTAAGTAATGAAGGCCAAAAGAAATAAATGGTAGTAGCATCCTTGGGCCTAGAAGTATGATATAAACTATGATCAATCATCTTGACTTAATCATCATAGACAAACTTAATACATTTATGAATAGGTGAAGCAATAGCATGCATGGCATTTAACCATTGTAAACCAAGCTTACCTTAAAATTGATCAAAAGTGGGAACACCAAAAAAGGTGGTGTTCACAATATTTCCACAAAGTTGAACCAGTAAATCAATAGAACCAAGTGATCGATAAAGAAAACTATTACAAGTTTGAATCCATACATGTGATTTATCATAAAATTCATGTTGCAAACTTTTCATAAAAATATTTTCTTGTATAATTACATTGACTAAGGAGGTAGGATCAACAAGACAACCATGAGTAGGTATCTCGACAACCTTAGCATAAATATAAATGGGACCATCAGGTGCTTTAATAGTCTCAAAATCATCAAAGGTAATTATTATCACCAAATTTTGCACCCTTGCTTGAAGTTTGACCTAAGGGAAACCTTGTGTAACATGGAAACAACCTCCAAATGTGGGACTTGTACTTTGAGGTTGAATACTCTCAAAAGGTTGGCTTCCTTACAATTAGGATGTACCTAGCTACTACTTTGAAGGAAAAAAGGAGAAGAATATGCAAGAAAGTAAATCGCTAAAAGGGAAAGGAGTGATGAACCTAAATGAAATGGTTAGGACTCTACCCCTATATGCTTGACAAATTAATGAAAAGACAAATACTCAACTCTTGACTTTATTCTACCTTCTAAGAAACCACATGAGGGTTTGGGATTGATCAAATTCTTAAAGGAGCAATGTTTCACAATACATCAACCACCAATGAATCCAAACTAAAAATATAAATCTAAGGAAGCAGAATAGAAACATTCAAATGGAGGAACAATACTTGCATGGACTAATGAATGGAAAGAGAGGGTAAGAATTTTCTATTTCATTAATGGAAGGCAAGAAAGAGAATAATAGAGTTCAAGATGACTAGAAGTAGACATTATCAGAATAGAGAAGAACCAAGAAAAACTCTTTACGCCTTACCTTTATAGATCAAGAATAACTAAGATCTAACTTGAAATTCAAACCCCAACCCAACATGGAGTCAAGTTGTAGAGAGTAGCAATAAATGAATATCAGAACTAAATCTGATCATGGAAATACAATCTGTTGGAATGAAGTGACAGATAGGAAAAAAAAATGCACTCGGCCATATTAGGATCAAAACAATCCATAAAGAGGCATGGGGAAAAAAAGGTCTGATGCAAAAAAGGCCAAAGAATGATGCTCAGCATTAAAAAATAGTCCTTACAATGTGTCATAGCCACAAGAAATGAATTTGCACTACTATTAGAAAAAAAATGTTAGATGGGATAACACGCAATGTTAACCTATCAAAAAAGTTATAGACCCACGTGGAATAAATCTAATTTTCCCCCAAATGATCCAAACCAGTGATGTAGATCTTCATTCTAAAATAGATAAGCCAAATGCTAAAAATATCCCCTGAATAAGTAATTAAAATCCAACAATATATCAAGACCCTTTTTTCTCTAATAGACAACTGTGATGCACTCAAAAATACCCAAAGATGCTCTTAGATCTAACAACCATTGCATCCTCACATGAGAAAAAGGCAACAATGCAAAAATAGGACCGCTATATAATTAAAATCAGCCCAACACAAGAATAATCCACCATGTGGGTGAAATTGGTTGGTTGACACATTCCCAAAAGTATGCTTGAAGAGGTAGCAACAAATTTTGCAATTTCATGAAAGCAAGAAAAGTCACTTTTTGAAATAGTGAAAAATGGTTAACACAAAATGTTAACCCTGGTAGAAAATGTATGTTAATTGCAACTCAACACATGAAGGAAATTGAGTTCACTTGGTCAAAGAACAATTAAACTAGCTTGGCCAATGAAGGAACTAAGTTAACTCAGTTCATGAAGAGATTGAGTGAACACAAAATGTTAATCCCATCCAAATCACATGTTAGCCCATATCAAAGAAAATGACCCATTGAAGATATCTCTAATTAGTTATTGATGATGGGTTGAATGGGGAGCAAAAATGGCCAACATTCTTCATGAATATCACCAATGTTTGCACCATCACCTAAGTTTTGATCTAAAGGAAACCTTTTATAACATGGAAATGACCTCTAAGTGTGGGACTTGCACTTTGAGGTTGAATCTTTGGAGAATGCCAACTTCCTTATAGTTAACTTGCAAATAACTACTACTTTGAAGGAAAAGGGAAAATGAGATGTATAGGAAAGTAAATTGTTGAAAGGGAAAGGAGTGATGCACATAATTGAAATGGTTATGACTCTACCCCTATATGCTTGAAAAATTGATGAAAAGCCAAATACTAACCTCTTAACTCTATTCTACCTTCTAAGAAACCACATGCTGGTTTGGGATTAATCAAATTTTTAAGGGGGGGGGACATTTCACAATACAACAAGCACCAACAAATCAAGCTCAACATATAAATCTAAGGAAGTAGAACAAAAACATTCAAATGGAGGAAAGATACTTGCAAGGACTAATGAATGGCAAGAGTGGGTAAGAAACCATTATTTCATTAATGGAAGGCAAGAAATACAATTACAGAGTGCAAAGCAAATACAAGTAGATATTATCATAATAGAGAAGAACCTAGAAAAACTATTTACAACTTGCCTTTATAGATCAGGCATAGCTCAGGTCTAACTTGAAATTCAAAACCCAACCCAAGGTGGAGTCAAGTTGTAGAGAGCAGCAATAAATGAATATCAAAACTAAATCTAATCATGAAAATATAATCTACTGGAATGAAGTGATAGATAGGGAAAAATAAATGCACCCAGTTGTAAACGGATCAAATCTAAAAGATTTGATCATTACAATCTATAAAGAGCCATGGGGAAGCAAAGGTATCATGCAAGCAAGGCCAAATAATGTCACTTAGCATTAAAGAATAGTCCTTGCAATGTGTCATGGCCACAAAAAATAAATTTGTACCACTATCAAAAAAAATATCGGATGGGGTAACACACAATGTTAACCCACAACAAAAATTATAGACTTGACCCACATCGAATAAATTTGATTTTTCCTCGATTGATCTAAATCATTGATGTACATCTTCATTCTAAAATAGATAGCCCAAATTCTACAAAAATCTCCTCAAAAAGTGGTTAAAACCTAATCATAGATCAAGATCCTTTCATTCTCCAATGGACATCTGTGATGCACTCAAAAATATCCAAAGATGCTCCCAGATCTAATGGCCATTGCATCCTTGGACAAGAAAAAAATAGCACTATGAAAATACAACCACCATCCAATTAAAAGGAACCCAAAACAAGAAGAATCTACCACATGGAAGAAATTAGTTGGTTGGCACATTTCCAAAAGCTTGGTTGAAGAGGCAGTAGCAAATTTTGTGATTTTGCAAAAGCAAGAGAAGTCACTTTCCAAAATAGTGAAAATAGTTAGCACAAAATGTTAACCTCGATTGAAATCATGTGTTAACCCGCATCTTGGCACATGAAGGAAACTAATTTCACTAAGTCAATGAACAATTAAACTAACTCAACCAATGAAGGAATCAAGCCAACTCAAGTCATGAAGAGAATGAGATAGCACAAACTATTAATTCAAACCAAATCACATGTTAACCCCCATCAAAGAAAATAGCCCATTGAAGATATCTTTGATCAATTATTGATGATGGGCTAAATGGTAGGAAAAAATGACCTACTTTCTTAGTGACTCAAAGGAGATGCTTTCCTACTAAGCATAGATCAATTGCCTTAAGAAATTGATTGTGCATAGAGTCACCAGCAAGAAATGACACATTATCCCACTTGCAAATTCACAAAAACTGCAACCATCAAAAAACCAAAAAACTCCAAGGAGCTCTAGAAAGCTTAGAAAAGCTCTAGAAAACGGAGCAACTATGCACATGCACTTCTTGGAAAGAAAAAAGCTCCTACTCTATTATGTACAAGTATTTACAATATAAAAAATTAAGCAAATTAATTTGTTGGCTTGTTGAAGTATCTTCCCTTCCTTAAAATTTGGTTTTTCCTTTCATGTGTGTGGGAAGCTAAAAATACCAGTAAGCACAACACACATATTGCTGCATGGAATACCTTCTTCCCAATACTAAAAAAAATCAAGCTTTCCATCACTGGGGCATTACCTTCTTGAGAAAAACATGCTTTCTCTTCCTTGTATATTTCTCCCTCATGCTCAAGAGTAAGCATGATCAAGGGAAACTTGTTGATTTGTTATAGAGCTAGATGCCTAATGGGGCATCCTCTTGATGGCACTGGGTCTAAGAAATCAGCCTTGATCATATAATTGTGCTCTACAACCTTGGTATCTTGTTGGTTTAAAAGTGGCTCCTCCTCTTATGAAGAAATAATCTCCACATATTCTTCATTCTATTCATGAACTACCTCCTTTGGAGCTATTGGTACAGCATGGCTCTTCATTTGTCCTTTCTACAAGTCATGATCATCTAATTAAGGAGTGGACTATTTCATGTCCAAGGATGAACAAAACATCTCTAGCTCATCTTAAAATGTCACATCATCAGAATCCTCCTACTCTGTTGCAATAATATGCATAGGCTAAGGGACAACTTCATGCATATTAGCATGTTCCTCCTCAAGGATACAGTTATCCTTGAGGCTACCTTTTCCATCCTCCAGATCATGGAGGATTGCTTACTATGATAAATGATTATCTTCTTGCTTAGCTTGTAGCAAATCCAAATTCACTTGTAAAAGCCCAAAAGCCATGATTTAATCCTCAAGAGAAGGAACAACCTTGTTTTCTTTGTCTTCCTTATCAACAAAGGAGGGAAGCTCTTATTAATAGGAGGATTGGATCCTCCTCATTCTCCTCGATGAGTTGCAACACATGTTCCTTGTATGAGGAAGATGACCTATTAAATAGTCACAAAGACTCAAGTTCATAGAAATAAATCTCTCTCATCCACCGTGATGTCCACATGTCACAATAGTCTCTATGAGGGCTTGAAAAAGAGAGGAAATCTTCTTCCTAGATGGTTTTCTCTATTGTGACATTGCATGTAGGCTAGGGAGCAGCCCTATACACACTACTTTGAACCTCCTCAATGGATGGATTTCCTCTTGATGCTCTTCTTCTTCAATTCCTTGCTACAACACAAGTTCTTCAATTCGTGGCTACTCATTTATTGTGTTTGATGTGGGTAAGGATTTATTTGCTTCCTCTTGAAAAATAAATAAAGAATAAAAAGGTTTTTGGGGCTCACCATCGTTGACATGTGAAGGTTTTTGAACTAAAGCATGACGTTTAGGGTAGCTTTGGGTCAAAATCTAGGGAGGACTACTTTGTCTAAAGCTATGAAACCTCCTTTTAGGGGGCTCTTGCACTTCATTCTTCTACATTTGGGCAAGCCTAAGCTTTTCCTCCTCCTCAAACTTCTTTATTTGTTTCTTCCTCTCCAAAAACTAGAGAAAAGAAAACATGAGGATCATTCTCCCACACCGCCCTTTAATTCTGCATCTCCTTAATCCAAGAAGGCAAAATGAGCATGACATAAGAAAAATTTCTGCCATCCATATTTGGGTATGAATTTTCAACATGACTTAAATCCTTTTTGAAGTTAGCAAACCTAAGCCCCAAACTCTTGAAGTGGTCAAAAATCCCTCCTACCTTTGATTTGGGATCATTGTAGGGTTTTGAGGAAGAATGGGTAGGTTGATCATTGGATATTGCAAGAGAGAAAAAAAAAACCTACAGAGGAATCAACATATGGGCTTGATTATTTCTTCCTCTCCAGCTGCTCATTCAGCTCTTATATTGGAATATACTTTTTGAGGGGAATTTTAATGCATGCATGGCCAAACATGACATGATGGGATGGAGTAAAATCAACCTCTTGGTGCTCTGAGTAATCATGTTGGTCATAACTATGTTGTGGCTAATGTAGAGAATGAGACGGCTAAGAAATAGCCTCTTCATGATATGGGGAAAATGGGAGGTATCACAATAGATGGGATCCATGATAAAGCATTTAGAAAAATAACCTCACAAAAATATTAAGGAAACATAAAAAACTGAGAATCATAACAACACTTGTTCTGTTGAAGCTGATAGATACATAGATTCACCATGGTGTTAGATGAATGCTTCCAAAGGCTGATGTCACTGAGAAAACCATCCAATTTCTTAGTGAATGGATCTTCAAATTGGCTAACCAATAGACTTATGAATCTAAATTTGTTGCATTAGGCATGCCAAAATTGTTATCATAAAAGTTTGTACCCTCTCCCTAAGTTTCACTTAGAAGAAACCTTGTGTAACAACGAAATGACCTCCAAGTGTGGGACTTACACTTTGAGATTGAATCTCTAGAGAAGGTCAACTTCCTTACAATTAGGATGCACCTAACTACTACTTTGAAGGAAAAAGGAGAAGGAGATGTAGGAAAGTAAATTTTTGAAAGAGAAATGAGTGATGCACCTAATTAAAACTATTACTACTCTACCCCTATATGATCAACACATTGATGAAAAGCCAAATAATTAACTCTTAACTCTTAACTCTATTCTACCTTCTAAGAAACCACATGAGGATTCAAGATTGATCAAATGCTAAAGGGAGGGACATTTCACAATAAAAAAACCACCAAAAAATCCAAACTCAACATATAAATCTAAGGAAGTAGAACAAAAGCATTCAAATGGAGGCAAGATACTTGCATGGACTAATGACTAGCAAGAGTGGGTAAGAAATTGCTATGTCATTAATAGAAGGAAAGATATACAATTAGAGAGCACAAGGCTACTTCAAGTAGACATTATCAAAACATAGAAGAACCCAAAAAAACTATTTGCAACTTACCTTTATAGATCAAGCATAACTTAGATGTAACTTGAAATTCAAACCC
Organism: Cupressus sempervirens; assembly: GCA_028749045.1. Taxonomy (NCBI): domain Eukaryota; kingdom Viridiplantae; phylum Streptophyta; class Pinopsida; order Cupressales; family Cupressaceae; genus Cupressus; species Cupressus sempervirens. The sequence goes on from CM053789.1 coordinate 63,661,479, forward strand.
CAACCCAAGGTGGAGTCAAGTTGCAGAGAGCAACAATAAATGAATATTAGAACTAAATATGAACATGAAAATACAATCTACTAGAATGGTCATAGATAGGGGGGAAAAAAATGCACCTAGCCATAAAAGGATCAAATCCAAAAGATGTGATCATTACAATCCATTAAGAGCCATGGGGAAGCAAAGGTATCATGCAAACAAGGCCAAAGGATGTCACTCAGAATTAAAGAATATTCCTTGCAATGTGTCATGGTTATAACAAATGAATTTGAACTACTATAAAAAAAATGTAGGATGGGATAACATGCAATGTTAACCCACCATAAAAATTATAGATTTGACCCACATGGAATAAATCTAATTCATCCCCAAATGATCTAAATCATTGATGTAGATCTTCATTCTAAAATAGATGGCCTAGATGCTACAAAAATCTCCTCAACATGTGATTAAAACTCAACCATAGATCAAGGCTCTTTTAATCTCCAATGGATGACTATGATGCACTCAAAAATATCCAAATATGCTCCTAGATCTAATGGCCATTGCATCCTCACATGAGAAAAAAGGTAGAAATGAAAAGATATGACCACCATCTGATTAAAAGTAGCCCAACACAATAAGAATCTGCCACGTAGAAGAAATCAATTGATTGACACATTTCCAAAAGCATGGTTGAAAAGGCAGCAGCAAATTTTTTGATTTCATAGAAGTAAGAAAATTCACTTTCTAAAATAGAAAAATGGTTAAAATCAAATGTTAACTCTAGTACAAAATGTGTCTTAACCCACAATTTGGTACATGAAGGAAACTGAGTTCACTCAGTCAAAAAACAACTAAACTAACTTGGCCAATAAAGGAATCGAGCCAACTTGGTTCATGAAGAGATTGAGTTAACATTAAATGTTAACCCCAACCAAATCACATGTTAACCTACATCAATGAAAATGGCCCATTGAAGATATCTCTAATCGGTAACTGATCATGGGCTAAATGGGGAGCAAAAATAGCCAACATTCTTGGCAAATATCACCAAAGTTAGCACCTTCAGCTAAAGTTTGACCTAAAGGAAACCTTGGGTAATATGGAAACAACCTCCAAGTTTGGGACTTGTTCTTTGAGGTCAAATCTTTGAAGAAGGTTGACTTTGTTATAATTAGGATGCACCTAACTATTGCTTCGAAGTAAAAGGAAGAAGGAGATGTAGGATAGTAAATTGTTGAAAGGGAAAGGAGTGATGCACACTATTACATTTGCACTTTTTTTTTAACCAAAGGCATGATTTCCTTTATTTTTTGGTTTCCATCCCCATATTGGTTGAAAATTTCCTAAGTATTATCAAGGAGATGTAGGATAGTAAATTGTTGAATGGGAAAGGAGTGATGCACACTATTACATTTGCACTTGTTTTTTGACCAAAGACATGATTTCCTTTATTTTTTTGTTTCCATCCCCATATTGGTTGAAAATTTCCTAAGTATTCTCAAGTTGGTTGAAATTTCAACCAACTTGGGTCTTAACCTTAATATGTTAAAAGTATAATATAACAGTATTGGTCAAAAAGTATGTTCAAATTTAATCTTTATTCATGTGGGCTTATTGTCATATCGTTATTTCATTCCTGCATATAAGGGTATCATGGAATTTTGCAGGTATTGGGTCTTCATAGATAACAAATAATTGATTCCCATAGGTGGTCTTGCTATCGATTCAATGAGGTCTCACTTGACTCCCTTTTCTAGATCAATGATGGGCTCTATGGAGCAACACCCATCTCAGAGATTTTATGAATTACGTGGTATATTTGGCGATGTGGGGTTAGATGATATCAACCAAGCATATCAATATCTAGCTAGAAAGTATAATCCTAATGTGTGTCCTCCTGAGAATGCAGAGGAGTAACGAGAAGGTTTATTGAAGTGCAAGAGGCCTATGAGACTCTCTATGATCGTAGGAGGAAGAATTTATATGATAGTCATCTTGTAATGGCGTTTGCCTCTGATGTTTCTGGAAACAAGTGCATTTTTAAAATGAATTTCCTCAGAGAATTCCCATAAGAGGCAAGAGGATTAAGGAAACAATTTTTTTTTTAATGACTTTTTCATTTTTAAAATCTTCATGTTTTCGCTAGAGTGTTGGCTATGGTATGTATTGATGTATGTTCAATGGGTATGTCTACATTTGTGTGATCTATGGGTAACATTCTAGTTTTTTGATGTATTGATGTATATTCAATGAGTATAGGCACACTAGCTTACTTTTTGGTTTTTTGATGCATTGATATATATATGCAAAGTGGCATTTTTATGCCTGAAATGTTGTATTATAGGCTACAGTTAACATTCTAATTCAATGAGGGTTTGCAAATTAGTTTTATGCCTCAATTTGTGTGTTGTATACTTCAAATTCTAGTTTTGTGATGTGTTGATATATATTCAATGAGTATATATTTAAAGTAGCACATTTCATGTTTGGATTTGTGTGTTATGCAACTAAAATTCATGGTCTTGTGATGTGTTGATAAATATTCAATGGATTATTTGTAGTTTCTAGATTAGATTGTGTGTATTTTTAAAATCAAAGCTTTAGAAAGAGATGTCTAATAGAAGAGATGCATCATTTTTGTGTCTACTAGTCTAGCTTTGTGATGTGTTGCTATATATTTAATGGGTATAAGTGCATTAGCATTTTTATGTTTCAATTTTTGTGATCTATAGTTTCCACAAGAGGTAAGGGCATTGAGAAAAAAAATTTAGTTTCATTTGATGACTTTTTCATTTTTAAAACCTAATTAAGCCAAAGACATTTTTGCATTTTTGGTTTAAAAATCTGTTCAAGTAGAGCTAATGGAATGATCTATTACTTCTACCCTTGTGTTCCTACTGGTTTTGTGTGATAATTATCTATCAATCCTGATTACATATTTCAAGAAAATTCAATGTACTTACTAGTTTTGGTTGCTTTACACACCTAAATTCTCATTCAAGAATATTTGATGAATATCAATTCTCTTGTACTATTTTTCACTCCTAAAATCTCAATCAAGTAGATTCCATAAAAACTCTCTCTCTCTCTCTCTCTCTCTCTCTCTCTCTCTCTCTCTCTCTCTCTCTCTCTCTCTCTCTCTCTCTCTCTCTCTCTCTCTCTCTAGAGTGGTCACAAGAGTGAAAATAGATTTTGTCTTTCTAATTGTTTAGATCTACTCAATTAAAGCTGATGATTTCTTGATTGTTATTTGCTTTAAAATTTATATGAGCTGAGTTGATGATGATAGGGTTATTATCATTTGATGCATTGAAGTTGCAATTTTTGGTTATTAAGATTTCAACTTTATGAAGGTTTTCCTATGCTAGGGATTGAGATTTGGGGATCAAATTTGTAAAAGAATGCATGTTTTGGGAGTCAATATCTATGTTGTTCTGTGCTTTTTTTAGTTAAGTAATTAAAATTAATGTTTTTGTTTTGATCTCCAACCATAACTATGTCAAAGTAGTTAACTTGTGTTGGTGTTTGATTATCTAATATTTGAAGCTCTGAGTTTATAAATCAACTTGATACCTACTTGCATTGAGTGATCGAAAAGTAATGCTTTAGATTTTTGTAGTCCATACATGTCTGGGGGTGAAAAGTTTTATATTTCAAGTTATGGTGTGGAAGATTTTGCCCATCTCTTTTGTCTGTCTGATCTCCAAAGTTTATCTGGGCATCTAATTTCTTTCAACTAACCCTATAAAATCTTCTACTTTTCTTATGGTTCAAGGTTTGAGAACTTTGAATGTATATTTTATTCAATTAAAACATCATAGTTTTTGGTTGCTCATGATTTGTAGTTTTTTTTTTTCTCGTAAATGTTTTATGCTTTTATGGTATCTAAATCTGATGGTTGAGGATTTAGACTTTGTTGTTTTTGTGTTTTATTTTTCAAATTCTATCTTTGTTTTCCAACTTTTATTGGATAAAATAATTTATTTTTCAAGTTCCTATGATTTAATCTTTAATTACCTAGTCTTTCTAACAATGCCTCAGCAAAGTGGCTATTTATCCCCCTGAATATCTAGTGTAGTAAAATAATTCAATCTTTGTTTTCATATATTTATATTTTGTTCATTAGTAAATCTAGATTTTCACCCTTCTTTGATTTAATCCCAATAAAATTCCTCTATCCTTGTGTGCCTGTTCAAATATCAAAAGTTCAATTTTAATTAAACTTGTATTAAAATTAGTAAATTTATCAAGTTCTGGGAGTTGAAGATTTAGGAACTATGTCTATTTTTCTTCAATTTTTATTTGGTAATCTGACATATTATCACAAGGCAAATTTTAATCTAGTTGTTCAAGGTGACCATCTTTTTAAATTTCAATTTCAATTTTGATATCTAACTCCCAATTAACAACTTGTTGACTCATATTTTTGCTATTATTTGTCTTTGGAGATTTGGCTCTATGGCTTTCTTTGCTTAAATATCTAACATATATAATTTGTCACTTTCTTTGTAACTTTCGACATTTTATTTCAGTATAAAAAACCATAATATTTTTACCATGCTTTAACAGTTGATGGTGGGTGAAGGTTGATTTTTTGGCTATGGCTTTTTACATTTAAATTTGCAATAATAAAAATTGGTTATTTCAGTTGTTGAAGTTTTAGGTTCTGCGTATTGGTTTGCTTTAATTCTCACTTTATCAACTTAGCATCTGGTTGTTGAATAAGATCTTCCCATAATTTATTAGCTATTAACTATAGTAATATATCTCAATTTCTTTTTAATTGAACTTTTTTCCAAATTAATACTCCTTAGATGACCTCTTTAGTGAAACCAGTCAAATCAACTCTTTGCCAAATTTTTGGCAACTTACAAAGTGTACTCTTAATCAAGCTTTTAACCCTCTGAGTCTAGGTCATATCACTTCATTGCCAATTAATACCACTTTGCCTGATGAACTTCAAAATATATAATATATATTTATACTGATGATGTTTGCATGGAATAAGAACTATAACTTTCTTGAATAAAAGTAAATAAATTTGAGCTTTGAAGTGTCAATTCCTCTTCCCATATTAAAGAACTACAAATTCTAAGTACAAATAATGACATTCTTGATCCTAGCTTGATTGACAGGATTCATGTACCTCTTAGTTGTTAGTGGTTCTTGCATTAAATATTTTATTTCTTCTAGAATCATGTTCTGTGCATGATAAAGATGTGGTTTGTGCTCTATAATAGTAACTATAGATGCTCAAAAATGGTTCACATCTACAGTTTCATCACTTCTTCATACTAATTTGTCCCATTTTCTCATTCTACTAACTCAGATCTTTTGGCCAGTTTGACCATATTTCATCATCTATATCCTCTTTCACATCAATGTCATGTCAACTCAGAATCATATAAAATCAACTCAAAACCATTTCAAATCAACTTAGAATCACCCCAAATAAACTCAAAATCACTCAAAATCAGTCCTAATCAACCTAAAACATATCAAGAATCTCAAATCAATCATCATTTATCTTATCCTAGGTATTGTTGTGTCTTTCAGTGCTTTGGAAACCTATCAACTTATCAATCTTATCAATCTGACCTTAGTACCGTCGTGGCTCTTAGTGCTAGGTCAAACTATCATTCATGTCATCCAATCTTTGACATTGTTGAGGTTTTCAATGTTAGATCATGGCATCATCAACCATTTTAATAATATTGATAGTGTCTGTCAATGTTATTATGATCAAACCTTTTCAATCAATTTCAATCCTTAACATTTACGATTTTGCTTAAATGTTACATACCAACCAATTCATGTCATGTGTCCTTGGCATGTTATCAATTTTAATCTATCAATCAATTTGACCATGGCTTTGGTCTATCTATCATCATCTTATTTGATATCCATTATCATTACATCTTCATCAAAGGATACGGTCACATTCATTTAATCAATTTGGCCAATCATTTACTAATTTTCTCTATAGGATTAAATAACCCATAATTTAATTTTATTATTCCTTCTAATTATTCTTCCTAATTATCATCCTCAATTAATTAATTTTATTAATTAATTGGTTCATCATCTGCATACCATGGAAATTCTTATTTTCCCAAGTTCCATTTTCCATCATTAATTCCATTTTCCACTAATTCTTATTTTGTGGAATAAAAGGATTTTTAATTCAAATATTCCATAAAATATTGCATCATAGTGACACTTGGATATGACACCTCATGGATTCTCCTTTGGCACTTGGCTAAGATTTGTCATAATCAAATATTCTTACTTCTTATGCATGTCCATATTTTGCTTATTTGTCATAGATTCTTGGCTTTGAGTGGGTTGAGGTGTCTTATGATGTGTCATAGATTCTCTTCCACATTTAGCCAAGTTTGACTTTCATGTGTCATAGAATCTTACAATTGGCATATTTTGTCATACGCGTCATGGATTCTCAAAGGAATCTCTTGTCACATATCATATCTATGGGTGAAAAATCCAATGCTCTCACACTCCATGTCAATTATAAAATGGACAACCTTTCTCTCATTTTGGATCTTAATGCTTAAGTTTTTAAAATCCAAATTCTTGAGTCTTTGAGTCCCCACTTCTTTGCATTTACACTTCTTGCTCTCACACTAAAATCACACTTCTATTATTCTCATGGCATTATCCATATCATATGCTTTTTCTTCAATCTTGTGTGCACTATAGGCAAATTGGAGCTACAATCATTTGGAGAAGAAAGAAGGACATTGGAGCTACAAACAAAAAAGGGGGTTTCTATTGCTTTCTTTATTAGTTTGGCTTTCATGGTAGACTAGTGGGTGCTAATATATGATTATTGAGTTTTGTAGTCTTCTCATAGTATGTTATGCATTTAACCCATTTTTTGGTGCTACATTTGGTGAACTCAATGTGAACATGCATATCTAACTTGGGTTTTCTTGTTTTGTGCTTGTAGGTGCAAGGAAGGAGCTCACTTGGAAAGGTATAACAACTATCTTCTCTTCTTTTTCAAACCTAGATTAATTAAAGAGTCCATTAAAATTCTTGTATGCTCTTGTTTCATGCATTATGTTAGCTTGTTGTCCTTGGGTGCACTCTGCTCTGTCAGGGTGCACTTGGGACCCCTAAGAGCAGTTTTAGGAGTCCAGAAGCCACCAAAACCTCTTTTCATTGTTTTTGACTTACCAATTATGCCCAACTAGGCCCCAATTGTTTCATTGATGTAGTCTACACTATTTGGGTGCACTTGGGGGTGTAGCTTTGAAAATTTCAATTTTTGGGTCTTGTCTAGGCACCATTTCCCAACACTTTGCACCTAACTTCCCAACTGCGCCCTAAAACTAGCAATTGTGCCCAACTGGGCCCCAATTGTGTCATTGACATAATCTACACTGTCTAGGTGCACTTGGGAGTGTCCAGAGCCATTTTGGCCTTCTGGGGAGCAATTTGCTCTGTCAGAGCACACCTGTGTTCACAGTAAGCACATGCATTAATCATGATTTACATCTAAGGTTCCTATCATTCTCTAGGACATAGATGAGGTGACTTTTTCTTACTGATAGTCTATTTTCAGCATGTGGAAATCATTGGATGAAGATGTGATCATAAGAAACTACTAATATGTGCTTTACAGTACATTGTCAAAGACTTTGTGTGTCTTTCCAAGCTATGTGTGTTGATTTCCTAGATTACATAACATTTTGTTTGGTGCTTAAAATGAACCTTTTTTTTTCTCTACCTAGCGTGTCTATAGTGTTAAATCCCTAGGAGTTGCATTAGATGTATCCTCTCCCCTTGCCATTTGTGGATCTTGGGTGTAAGAGAAATCTGTGTAACTTCTATAGGACGCCTGCCTTGGACCAAGATACTCAATATTGGTTATGCCAGGGGACGACCTTAGAGTAGTAATGGGCCAAAAGCTAGGTCAAAATTCTAGCCGCTATATAAAATTTGATTATGGTGAAAGCCATGTCAACGGTATTGCTGCATGATAGCTCTCCTCTAGTACCCTTATGGTGTGTCAAACCCTGGTTCTTGGGGCTAGGAGACCTTCTACGAAAGTTTATCATTCACTTGCCTAACAGAATGCCCCTACTAAAAACCATGTTTTAGTGGCCAAAATCCTTTCTATCCACTAGCTAAAGGGGTCACCCATGCCCATGAATACATCCTACATTCTTGTGGTCCTTAGTAGAGGCAACAGTCCCTTGGGAAGTCATGCCCCTTGGGAAGCAGATCTTGGTAGCCTTGAGAAGTGAGTGCACTTTAAGGGGGAGCCTGTGGTGCCAAGATGCTAGGTTTTCCACTCTATATAAGTGTGGTTGAACTTTAGTTCAAGTAGGAATTCAGTGGATATAGTCCTAAAAGCCTAGGTTGTGGTGTGTTTGTTAACTTTTAACAACAACTATTCTTTTCTTAATGTGTCTTGCGTGTGTGTAAAACATAATCAAGATAAAAGCCAAACTTTTAAATTTACACCTTGGATATCATTTGAACTTGTCAAAACATCACACATTTCCAAAAAATTTCAACCTTTACCAAACTTTGTAAACTTTGGTTCAACACACTCAAACCTTGGAAAACATGGCGACTTGTGCTCTTAAACATGCTTGGCAAAACATAGATCTCACACTTGCATAGACTTCACTTGCATTCACCCTAGTATAGGCCTCATTAATGTATTATATAGACTTCATATTACACCTTTTAGTCCTTATTTAGTATCTATTACCTTTCATTTTGCATCCTTTTAGGTTCAGTTTACCTCCCTTAGTTTCTGCATTCCCATCTCCAAATCAACACTTTGCATACCTATTCATCAACTTGACCACTTTATCCATCATATTGGGTGTCCTAACCATCAATTTTAGAATTCATACTAGTCTTAACACTATCCCCTATTATTTACCTCTCTGTGATATCAATCTGGAAACCATAGATCCCAGAATTGCCTTAGTTTCAACCCAGTTTTCCAACTGCGCCCTAAAACTACCAACTGCATAATTGACATATTCTAAACTATCTGGGTGCACTTGGTGGTCCTAAAACCTAGTTTTTGGTTCTAGATAACATTTTGGGGCTTCAACAGTGTCCTTAGGTACCTGGTTAGCTCCCCTTGCACTAGCTTGCCCAGATCTGCATTCTACATCACCTAGTCTTCATCACCTTCACTTAAGACATCATTATATAAGTCATAACCTCTATTTTCCATCTTCCAACACATCCTAACATCAACCCCAGCATCTTAGCTTCCTGGCATATCAGTTTGGTAACCATATCCTCCAGAATCAGCAAACGTTCTTCCTAGCTTACCAACTATGCCCAAAATGGCTCCAAGTGTATCAATGAAATAGTTGGTACTAATAGGGCACACTTGGAATTGTTAGAGTGCATTTTTGTACCTACATGACAATTTTGGGCCTTTGAATTGCACCTTAGGACCCCAAAACTGCATCTAGGAGCCTCTACACCTCCTTGTTCTGCACTTGACCCAAAACCACATCTTGCACCCAAAATCCCCTTTTGCATCATAGGCATTGTCCATATCACATATCCGCTCAGCATCACCACCATTTTGAGTCCTCAAAACATCATTTTGAACCCCAAAAACCTTTGAATTTAGTAAAACATCTAGACAAAGTAAGAGTCCTAGAGTATCTCCTAGTGTTGACAGATAATGGATCATGACTAGTCTTTTTTATCTTTTCTTATCATTTTCTTGGGTCAAAATCTGTCTATTTCTTGATAGATTTGACCTTGTCATCTTTTATCAATTTGATCTTTTCATCTTTTATCAGTTTTTGGTCAAGATCCAAAGTCCTTTATCACAAGGTTAAACTCATAGGTAAAATACTTTCTAAAGGTTTTACCTAAATTGAAAACTTTCCCTATACCCTTGTCATAGCATAATCATATCCGTAGCATCCCCAAACATCATTTTCACTTACCCTAGTGGTATATCCCCTTCATCTTGCATGGTCCAAACCTTAGCATCATTCTCACTACCAAATCCTATTAGATTATCCATCAACCAAATTGCCTTCTTGATCATTTACCCTCATTTTGCATATCCTAAAAGTCATTATCAACCCTTAGAAACCATCCTTTGCATAGTCTACATTGCATAGACCTACCTTTAGTGTCATTACCAAGTCCAAAACATAACCCTAACCTTCATTTTGCATACCCTCAAAATATCACCTTGCATTTGCATTTGCATAACATCCCTAGGACATTTTCAGTTTGCACATCAAAACCCTAATTCATTTAGCATTTCCTCACATTGCATAACATCCCTAAACACTTGAAAATCCCAAAAATAGTCATAAATTGCATACCCACCACTCTAAATCACTCAAAACACTCAAAATTTCCATTGTATCTACATTCTTAGTTATCATGCTAGCACTTACAAGGACAAAATAAGCTCAGAGACCTAAGGAACTCTATCAACCTTTTTTTACTGAGGCACAAGCAGAACCAAAACCTTGTCCAAGACAAAGAAAGAGTAAGAAAACCCAACAAACCTTTGATGAATAACAAATCAAGGCATCACAACCATTACTAGCAGACCCCTTGAACATGCATTCGCAAGATCCTCATAACCAAGCTATGGCACAACAAACCTTGAACAATGCACCTACAATGAGATTTCCTCCAAACACTTCCCCCACACACAGGATGGTTCAATAGAGTCCTAAATTTGAACCCATATTTGTGCCAATACCACCAGGAGGAGGAAGTGTACCAACCACACCCGATGATGAACAATCGCACTCCTTTGAATTTAACTGACCTAACACAAGTACCTTCAACTATAACACATCAAACATACAAAAAGGTACTATACACCTCAGTGATGATTCTAACACTGACTATGGCATCACTAATGAAGAAATGGCTAGGGCATGTCAAGACAAAAGTTTTCACAAGAACTTCAAACATTTGGCAGCCCAAGAAATTGTCAAATTTAACCCAAACTTGGAAGGTCCTAAGTCCAAAAATCAAACCAACACAAAAATTGAAAACATCCAACCCATGATAAATTTGGACTTAGACAAGGGAAAAAAACCTTTGGAGTTTTCAAATGCAATAATGGCACCTATAAGGTCCCATCAAGAAACAACAATTGAAATCCTCCAAAGTACATTTGAACACATCAATGTTAATCCCTTGTTTGATGAAATAACACCAATTCCTAAACACCCCAAAAGGACATTGAGACTTGATATTAGTCACCTGATTCAACAACAAGATGCACCTAAAGGGACTTGTTCTCTAGGGATGCTAGAAATACCTTCTATGGAGGCAAATCAACAAAGTACACCTTTGCTCCTAACTTTACCAAGTGCTATGGCATCAAATGCTATGGAGCCTCTCATAAGTACAACATGTGAAACATCAAGTGCAACCATCCCTATGGACACACAAAGGAAAAGTCTTATTGACATTATGCCCATTCCCAATAGGGACACATCTCATAGTCAAGTCAATATGATGTCACAAGAAGGAACATCTAAGCCACAAAGGTACCAAAACAACAATCCAAACATGATGTTCAATTCTCAAGGACTTAGTCAACCCCCATGACAACAACAGCCTATGGTGGCACAAGAACTTAACACTTCCAACCCTCAACCAAGTATAAATGCACTCAACACACATCCTACATATCAAAAAAAACATCAACCTCAACGAAAACAACCTCAAGTGGGGCAAACATCCAACATTCGTAATACTTAGTCCCATGTCAACCCACTTGGCTTACATAGAATTTATCAACAACAATTTCAGAAAAAATTCCAACAACAACAAGCAATATTTGCTAAACAACAAGAACAACTCAAACGAAAAATGAAATATCAGAGACACCTTGAGCAACAAATTTTGTACCAGCAACATTTGTTACAACAACAACATGTGATACAAAAACCTCAACAAATACCTCTACAACAACAAGCACATACATGGCCTTGCATACAACCAATAAAGGTATCCCAACAGCAATAGCCACACATGGAATAACCACAACACATGGTACAACAATCACACTCAATCCCACAACAAGTGCCACATCAAATACCACAACAAGCTCCCCAACAATAGGGACTCTTCTATCTTCGAGGTGCCAACATACCTCCACCACCTAGTGACACTTCACCAAACTCATCAGATATAGAAATGTCAGAACTGAGTAGACATAGTTCCCACCATAGCAAATGGTCTACTCATAGACACAAACGACTTGAAGGAAAGACTATCATACAAAATCCCAATGACGAACTCTTACAACAATTCAAACAACTTTCCAAACAAGTCGAGGCATTGGGATTCCAGAAGAAACAAGCTATATATATAGATAGTTACCTACACCCTAATCCATTCTTTAAAAGTCTGTATATGCCTCCATTCCAAAAACACTTTGAGGTTCCAAGGTTTGAAAAATACCAAGTTAGAGGAAACCTTGTTGATCACATCCAAGAATTTTGTGCCTCATGTACTAAACTCAGTGATGAGAACACTTACCTTCTGAGATTGTTCCCTCGTTCTCTAGGTTGGCTTGCACTTAAATGGTACTCCAAACTTCCTAGTTATATCAAATCTTGGTCAGAGCTTGTAGACAATTTTATCTCCCACTTTGCCTTTAACATTACAAATGAGGTGACACTTTCTGATTTGTGCTCTACTAAATAGAAGATGAGAGAATCATTCATCACATTCTTACTGCATTAGAGAAGCTTAGTTAGTTAATGCTCACTAGAAATTCTTGAAGAACAACAAGTAAACTTGTGCATTGAAAACTTAGTCCCAAACTTAATGTATGAACTCAAAATCAAGAGTCCAAGCACCATTTCTAAATTGATGAAAAAAGGGGCTATTATTGAAGATGCTCTTATCCATAAAGGAATCCTCAAGATAAACAAAGAAAACACAAGCACCAACTCATCTAATGATAAGGAAAAAATTTTCTTCAAAAACAAGAATGTGACTAATGATGACATTGTAGATGCCCACATAATTAGCACAACACAACCTTAACTGACTTTGAAAGGTGCAAACCCTACAAATTCACAAACCTCTAATCAAACATTAGCTCCACAATAGAAAACCAATACTTCTACACAAGACAAACCTCAAAGACATCCTAGAACCAAAGACAAGAAATTCACACCATTGGGAATACCACTTGAGATTGCATTACAAAAATTACTAAGTAATAACTTCCTGCAGCTACCCCCAATCAAAGATGAACCATTAACTAAAGAAGATTGGTGGGATGACAAAAAGTATTGTGATTACCATCACACCAAAGGACACAAGACTTCATCGTGCTTCCAATTGAAACATGCAATACAAGACCTTATTGATGATGGTGTAATCACGATTGGTCCATCACTGTTAGAATCCAACTCTGATCACACTATTTTCAAAGATCCTTTGGGTAATCATGAAAAAGAAAAACCCTCAAGTTCAAACTCAAACTCACAAGGTAATGTGAATTACACTCGCACTGGCTATGACTACACCATCAATTGCTTTAATGAGTCTAATTTTTGCATATCTACATTCACATTGAAGGCTAAAGACCCTCATTGTGTTGTTAATACATGCCGTAGCAAGATCACCATACCTGGAGCCCCATCTAGACCTACTGCTTCTACTAGACCTACACCCCCAAGTAGACCTACTGCTCCTACTTCATCTGATTATAGCCTTGTTGAAAAACTCAGCAAAACCCCTACACAAATATCCATTTTGGACCTACTATGTGCATCTCCCCAACATCAAAAGATCTTGGATCAAGCCCTTAAAGAGTCAGTCATCCCAGATAACATTGATGTTGCCTAGTTCCAAGCCATGGTTGGGAACCTATCCGCATCACAACATATCACTTTTTCACCCCGAGATATTCCCAAAGACAAACCCAACCACAATGATCCCCTCCACCTTGAAGTCTTTGTCCACAATGTTAAAGTCAAATGTGTCTTGATAGATGGAGGAGCAGGGCTGAATATCTGTACACTTAAAGTAGTTAAAGGTTTGGGTTATTCTAAAAATGATGTGGATCCCTCTCGAAGGATCACAATAAAAGCCAATGATGATGGTGAGCATTTCTCTATAGGATTTATCATCTTAACTATTAGAGTTGGTCTAGCTACTGAGAACACTTTATTCTAGGTCCTAGATGTAGAACTGAACTGCAATATGAGACTAGGCCACCCATGGATCCATGCTATGAAAGTAGTTCTTTCTATATATCACTAGTGCCTAAAGTTCTCCTATAATAATGTAGAGGTAACCATCCCAGGTGATCTAGATCCCTTCCATTTTTGTGCCAATCTTAGAGGAACCAATGCATACTAGGTCCCAACAAACAATGCAATAAATCCCCTAGAGTCCTCCAAGTATGTTGATGCTTCCACACTCACACCCGCATCTAAAGGAAAGCTTAAAATACAAGACCAAGGTTGTGATGAGTACTCCATGTCTCATGCCTTTCACATTGGTAAACTTCCTTTATCCCCCAATTCATACAGTAAACCTCAGCTTATACAAAACAAGCCTAAGTTTGCACTTCAAAACAAACCTTCTATGGCATTCACCAGTGAAGGCGAGCTACATGAAGAACACATCTATGAAAATACCTCTACATGTATTGAAAAGGCTAAAGTAGAACAATAAATCACTCCCATATCCCCCGAAAGGTATGGACCTGGATTCACCATCATGTAGAAAAAGGGATATGATGGATGTAGTGGCCTGGGACTCCAAAAACAAGGCATTTTTCAACCCATTACTGCATCAGGATGACCTCATAGCTTGGGACTTGGATTCAAACCATTTTTTTTGTGTCTTCCTAATACTGAGTCATCCTCATTTGAGGAGATGAATGCTTCAAATGATGACAAGGCATTTGAGAACAACCAACCCAAACCCACCCAATTTGTATCTAACATTGACGATCTTGATACCTCCCTCGATCTTGATCATATGTTTGCAGACCTAGATAGCTTACCTATGGAAAATAAATATGTCAATCCACCTATCACTCAAACCAATTCTTCACCTTGGATCAAATCATTTTGGGATCCAAGCCCTCCTGCTTCTGAATGTGATCCTGATGACATCATTGAAGCAGATATCCATATATATGCCTTGGACCAAAGCTTATTCAACACCAATGATGGCATTTCCTTAGTTTTCCCTGAACTTATTGATTGGGACCAACAAGGACCACCAATGTTTGACCAATTTGAAAATGATGATGCCATCATAGAATTCTTTGAGCTCCATGAAGACGTACCACAAGGTGATCACAAGTCTATATTTTTCATTGATCCCAACATCATGGCATATTTTGGGGAGTAAACTCCATCTTCTAGTTGCAAAATTGACAAAATAACAAAAAAAGATGCAAGTACGTCTCTTGGTGAAAATTGGAAGGTGCCATTAGACCATGAAATAGTAAAAATAAAGGACATATCTGAGGGTGAAAACCTCTTTGAGGCACCCGAAGATGGAAGATTGGACACACTCCCATTAAAAAAAAAATCAGCATTACTTGTGGAGATGACAGAAGAGATGAATCTAGGGACTCCTAACAACCCCAAAGTCATACACTTTGCAGCTTCATTATCACTAGAAGAGAAGGATGAATTTATCAGATTCTTTCTAGAGAGGCAAATCAACTTTGCCTAGTCTTACAGAGATATGCTTGGATTAGATCCTAAACTAGTCCTTCATCACTTACCACTAAAACCAGGAATGAAACCAGTAAAGCAAAAGTTGAGGAAAATGCATCCTCAAGTTTCTCTCCTTGTCAAAGCTAAATTGAAGAAACTATTGGATGCCGAATTCATAAGACCCATTGATTATGCAGAGTGGATATCTAATCTAGTACCAGTAAGAAAACACTCTAGGGGCATCTGGATATGCACTGATTTTTGTGATCTTAACAAGGCATGTCCCAAGGATGATTTTCCTTTACCAAACATAGAAATAATTGTAGACATGAAACCTGGGTATGAGATGTTATCACTAATGGATGGCTTTTCTAGCTATAATCAAATAAGAATAGCCCTTGAAGATCAACACAAGAAAACTTTCACATGTCCTTGGGGAACATACTGCTAGAATGTCATGCCATTTGGTCTTTAAAATGCTGGGGCAACATATCAAAGAGAAATGACTACAATCTTCCATGATTTCATGCACATCCTCATGGAAGACTATGTTGATGACTTACTTTGCAAATCCAATAAAAGGAAAGAGCACTTGGGCATCCTAGATCAGATATTCACTAGAATGGAAAGCTATAAGTTTCATCTAAATCCAAAAAAGTGTGTATTTGGAGTTGTCTCTGGAAAGATCCTAGGCTACATTGTTTCTCAACGAGGCATTGAAGTGGATCCTGAGAAAGTGAAAAAAATACTTAACATGCCTCCTCCAACAAATCTAAAAACCCTAAGAGGGCTACAAGGAAGATTTTAGTCTATCCGCAGATTCATTGCACAATTGGTCGATAAGTATCACTCCTTTCAACACCTCTTACATAAAGGAGTATCCTTTCAATGGAATAAGTAGTGAAAAGAATCTTCCCAACAACTCAAGGATTATCTTCTACATCCACTAGTTTTAATGGCTCCTATTCCAAGAAAACCATTCATCTTATATATATTTGCTATAGATACAACATTAGGGGCTCTCTTAGCACAAAATGATGAACAAGGAAGAGAGCGAGCCATATATTACATCATTAGAACACTTGTGGGCTATGAGCTAAATTATTCACTAATTGAATGAGCATGCCTTTCTATTGTCTTTGCAGGCCAAAAGCTTAAACATTACATGCTCCATCAGAAAAAAATGCTCATCTCTAAGATTTGGGAAAAAGCACCAGTAACATGCTACTCCTTTTTCACTCTTCTAAATTGATGCCCTACGAAAGGCCAACCTTGTTAAAGGTTACAATGCACACTGTTAAATGTGACCCAATTAAGGGATTTCAAACACCCTATTAAAAGTGACCCACTAAAATACCTCCTCAGTAGGGCTACTCTCACAGGATGCTTAGCCAAATGGGTCATGGTTCTTAGTGAATTTGACATAGAATATGTAGATCAAAAGGAAATCAAAGGGCAAGTGATAGTAGATCAATTAGCAAAAGTTCCTATGTCAGATGATCATCCCATGTTGATAGACTTTCCAGATGAAGCCATATTTCACATGGATGTAGCTAATTAATGGAAGCTTTATTTTGATGGATCACATACAAGAAATGGTTTAGGAGCTGCCATTATGTTTATCACTCCTCAATGAGACATAATAACCAAGTCATACTGGATTGCATTCCACTGTACAAACAACATAGCAGAATACAAGGCACTAATCATAGGGCTCAAGATAGCCATCCAATGGAACATTCAACATTTAAAAGTCTTTGGGGATTCCCAGTTGGTTATCCACCAATTCAATGATGACTATGAAATCAAAGATGATAAACTAATGCCCTACAAGAAGATGGCAGACTTCCTTAAGTCTAAATTTGTTACTATCTCTTTTTGTCAGCTACCAAGAATACACAACAGGAGAGCTGAGCTATGGCTACCATCGCTTCTATGATTGATATGCCTCAAAATGTGGAATGTTGTGAAATCCTTGTTGAGCAACTTTTGATTCCAGCATTTGAGCTCCCCCAATCTAAGTTTTTGTGTGAACTTGTTGGTTCCAATTCTTCTTGGTATCAAGACATTTATGATTACCTACATGCCCAAATCCTACCACCCAACTTATCCAAAAATGACCATCGATCCTTTATCCGTCACGCTGCTAGATATGTCATCATTGGTGACACCCTTTACAATAGATCTTTTGACCAAACCCTTCTTAGATGCCTTGACTCACAAAAAGCTAAAATTTCCTTGCATGAGGTTCACAAAGGTATATGTGGAGGCCATTTCAATGGTCTAAGTCTAGCCAAGAAACTTGTTAGAGTTAGGTATTATTGGCCCACCATGGAACAGGATGCCCATGAATTTGCAAAAACATGGCATAAATGTCAAATACATAGCAATCTAATCCATGCACTCGCACAAGAATTGTAGCCAGTCATATCACTATGGCCCTTTTCACAATGGGCATTTGATCTTATCAGAGCTATTTATCCTCTTTCATCTGATGGTCATAAGTTCATTATTAGAGCAATAGAATATTTTACCAAGTGGGTTGAAGCTGTCCCTTTGACCTTCACCACTAGCAAGCAAATCTCAAGGTTTATTCTAAACTACATCATATGTCAATATGGAGTCCCCTTGGCTATTATTACTGACCATGGTACTCCATTTCAAAACAAAGATATAGACAAGCTTTGTGAGAAGTACAACATATACCATGGATATTGTAGTATTTACCATCCAGAGGGCAATGGCCAAGCAGAAGCATCTAACAAGACCATCGTTAAGATTCTCCAAAAGAATGTCATTGATTCAGGCCGAGACTAGCACCTCCAGCTAAATCTAGCTCTTTGGGCATATTGAACAAGTGTCTGTGCTCCTACTGGCACAACACCATACTCTCGTCTATGGCACTGAGGCCATACTTCCTATTGAACTTGAAATTTCATCATTAAGAGTATCCCTACAAGATGTTGTTGATGATGAAAACTACCAAATATCTAGACTCCATGAGCTGGAAATGGTTAATGAACGAAGATGAACTGCCTTGACACAAACTGCAAGCTTACCAAAACTAACTCAAATGGAGCTATAACAAGAAAGTTCGAGGTCATCATTTTGAGGTTAGTGATTTGGTCCTAAAGATGAACTACAAGACACAACAGCATAGAGAAAAACAAGGAAAATTTGAGCCAAATTGGGAAGGACCTTATGTAGTTACTACATCTTTTGGGTTCAAAGTATATCAGCTTGCAACTCTAGAGGGTGAACCATTGCCCATGTCCATCAATAGCATGCATCTTTGCAAGTACTACACTTGATTCTGTCTAAAAGTCCTGAAAAATACCAAAAAAAATTGAAAAAAGTCACGAAAAAAATTCAAAAAAATAGCAAAAAGTCATGATAAAAGTAAAGAAAAAAGTGAAAAAAGTCATGAAAAAATGGATGCCTTGATGAAAACCTAGCAAACAGGTGTCTTGGCATGAAAATTTGAGTTAAGAGAAAAATTTCATCTAAAAGTGAAAACCTAGCAAACAGGCACTTTGGGCAAGTACCATGGTGAAAACCTGGCAAACAAGCGCCATGTGTAATCAATTATTGCTCCTCCATCTATCGGGATTCCATCTAGTCTTTTCCCCCTCTATCATTCCTTGATCATATCCTTCATATTGTAAGACATCCTTGGTCTCTAATCATGGCTCACAAACTAGTTAATGTTCTTTGTTATCTTTCTTATGCATCACTAGTCTACACACACACTCTGCCATTGGCCTTTGTACATAGTTTTTGTCTTGTCTGGGGACATATTACCTACATGGTGCATGAGTTTGAACTTGAATTGAGGGCATATCCCTAATAACTTTTTATCCATTGGACCAATCACATAATGGATTGGAGCTAACACTTGTATATGCTTATACAATCTTGAAAAAAGCCTTAAAAATCATAAAATGTCCTGAAAAATCACTAAAAATCACATAATGTCCTAAAAAAATCCTAAACATTCAAATACAATCATGAAAAAATCACTAAAAATCACATAATGTCCTGAAAAAAATCCTAAACATTCAAATATGATCCTGAAAAAATGCAAAAACATCAAATATCCTCAAAAACCCTAAAAATCACAAAACCCATCAAAAATATGCAATAAACATTGTACATGTTCACTGTGGATAACCACCCCATTTGTGTAAACACTTGCACTTTGTAGACTGAAACTCAAAGCACTACACTTCAATGCCAATCACAATATCTAAGCAACATGAACCAACAATCAATCCAACATGTCACTATGAACTTATCAACTCAATTCACAACCAGGACTATTACATTATCAACATATCAAACACTATCTACACACTTAAAACATTAACAAGAACATAATAATGGACAAGAATAGTTGTTGGTTCACGCTATTTAGTGAGTGATTTATTTTTGCTTTGTTTTTTGATCATTTCCCTATGCTACTCAATGATATAAATTGATATATGAGAGTGGCCGGGATGGTTCATGGTCATATTTTTCTATTTCTTTCTATTCTAATGTACCTTTGAGAGTCTAGGGCATGTACTTATGCCTTAGAAAGGACAAGGTCATTTTCTATTTGCATCGTGCTTGTTTACACAAAAGGCTTGCATTTGTGCTCTGGCCCTTTATGCCATGATGTGTTGCATTATGTTTGCCATTTCAAAATAAAGCTCCATTTGACATATAGTGCACTCTCTACAAGAAAAAGTCTTCCCATCATACTAACAATTCTTCATCTCATTTCCTCAATCTTTTGCATCTTTCTCATCTGCTACCTTGGTCTTTTACTCTGATACACCAAAAGCATTTTCATCCTGCATTCCTGCATATGTCCAAAGTCCAAAATGACCCAAAGAAATAAACATGGTATTTATGTTATATTCATATTTCATTGACATCCATTTTACATTTCATTCACATTCATTCCCTATCATTTTACATTTTATTTGCATTCATTTACATTCATTCCATATCATTCACATTACATTAAGCATTCATTCATGAGAAAAACATGTGGCAAAAATAAAAGATGGCATTTCCTACACCTAACATGTGATAAATCAACACATGATGTCATCATATATAAGTCCACACAAAAAGCATAAATGCATCCATATAAAACATAAAGCACATGCATAACATAACATATAGGCATCATAACATAAGTCATCATCTAGTCCATAACATATAATCATCATAACATAAGTCCATCTCATAAATGTCGCACAAAGGTGTCAGAGTATGTGACCATGGTTTACATCAACACTAACTACCTTTAGGTGTGAACCATTAGAGAACACAATAAAAAACCAAAAAGAAACATAGAGAGGCCCCCCTATGTGAGTCTGTTAGTGTCATCCCGTGCTATCCCTAGCCTTGTAGCCTCTGTTTGGCCTTGAGGAGGATCCCTTTTCTCTTTGTGGTGGCCTCATAGGCCCCATCACCCCCGCATTGCTCTATGTCCTTTGTGTCCTATGGGAATGAGATCTCGATGCATGGAAACTCTCTACCCTCTGCCTTGGTGGCACCACCCTCTCATACTGATCTTGCCAATACTATGCTTCCATGTGAGCCCTGCTCATCATCATTGCTAGATCTCAAAATTTTGCATCTCTAATGCTACTGATTAACTCTTGAGACTCTTGTGTTGCCATCTCTACCCTATGTATAGTTACATCTCTCTCTGCCCTAGCTTGGTCTCTCTCAACTATCACCTAATCTCTCTCCAATGTAACCACATCTCTCTCTCCTATCATGGCATCCCTCTCTGCCACAACCTGACCCAACTAAATCTGAAGCCCTCTGATCATCTCCAAGAGATCTAAATGAATAGGCCCTGCCTGTACTGGTGCTAATGCTCTCTCAATGTCATCCACAAAATCCCCCTCCATATCCATTGTAGCTGCATCCACTAATACATTTGGTACCAAATTGCAATAGCAGTGCCATTATAGTTTTTCTGTCACAACCTCGTCATCATTGCAATTGCGATGGTAGACCATCGCAATTGCGATGCCGACAAGGTTGTGATGGAAAAATTGTAATGCAATTTGGTACCAAATGTATTAGTGATCCCTATCCTCCCAGTAGTCATCCCCATCCCCACCCACACTCCCTCAAACCTCCTCATCATTAGCTCCCTCATCCTCTCCCATAGTATCCTCCTCATCCTCACTCTCATCATCACCCACATCATCCTTGTCACCCTCATCATCACCCTAACCATTCCCCCTCTCATCATCCTTAGTGTCAACTCCCTCCTCATCATCAACATCATCAAATCCCTCCTCATCCTCTTTGCCATCCTCCTCCTCCTCATCCTATGGCCTCCCTTGAGGTACTAGTACTGCTAGATCTGTCAAGAGTCTCGATCGATGTTGTGCAAACCACCTATCATATGCTACTATTGTACCTACATCCACTATATCTACTACTACCCCCCATAGCCTCAGCTGTAACTCTGCTAGCTGTGTCTTCATGGGTGGTCCCCACTCTCACACCTCTGCTTTAGATCGAGCAAAAAGTGTTAACCCTATAGGTACATCTTGTGTCTTCCCAAACTATCTCCACACCCACTTTGGTAGGTACATCTCTATAACTAGGTGACCAATCATTGTGTGCCCTATGAGGTAACGCTCATGCCTACAGTATGGTAAGTGCATGTCATCATCATCCCATCTAGGGAAATCTCTGTATGGTCTCCATATGAATTGAGTCATCGTATCTATCTCATGACAAAAATACTTTGCATATCCCAATGGTCCTCGGGCTAGGACACCTTTATAGCTGTAAGCATATGGCATATCATCCACCAACACTCGCTCTAGAAAAGGCATAAATACTACAATATGCTCATAGGCCTAGATCTATAATAATGTGCCACCAGTGCTAAAGGATAGTCCTCCTCTATACACTACTTGATGCAAATAATAATATAGCATCCCCAACATGTGTGGGCCCCAAGAAAACATAGTGCCCTCCATGATCATCTGCTTAAGTACTCGACCCCATCCAACTGGGAGTCCATGTCCCCATCTATCAGGTATTAGCAATCCACCAATCACCCAACATATCACAACCATCAGTTGCTCATGGCATGCCACCAATAAGTCACATCCGATCTCATAGTCTTGGATCCCTAGCTCTGCATCTCCGCATCCAAATAGTTGATGTAGAGCTGCTCACCCTGTAGTTGGGTCATACACTGCTAGCTCTCCATGGATCGAGATCCTAAGGATATCCCATACATCCTCTAGTGTCATGATCGCCTCCCCAATTGGTCAGTGGAATGAACTCATCTCGAAGTGCCACCTCTCCATCAAAGCTGTCAGCAAAGCCCTATTCCCCCTCACCTCTAGCATAAACATCACATGATATAATCCTAACCTAGCCAATATCCCTCACTCACTAGGTGTCATATGATGATGTATTCCAAGTCTTCATGGCTTATGTCCCCATACCCATAATAAGGGCAGCTCCTCATGCATAATCACATAGCCTATGTCAACCTTCTATGGTTTGCATCTAGTTTACCCTACTTTTGACACAAGTTTAACTTAGTTTGACTCTAGTTTGACTAAGTTTTACTTTTTTTGAGCATGTTTTACTAATTTTACTTATGTTTTGAACTCTTCCTAGAGTTTTGAACATGTTTCCCAAGTTTTGGGTCATTTCGAGCTCATTTGCATCATTTTGACCCTATCCCTATCCATTGGTCAACCTTTTCCTCCATTAGAGCTAAGTTTGACCAAATTTGACCTTTTTTGACTATCCTAGTCTTAGTTAACCTATGTTTTCAACTCTTCCAAGGTTTTGAACATGTATTCCAAATTTTGAGTCATTCTGAGTCCATTTGCACCAAGTACATTTTCTCATGTTTCTAAAATCCCCCTAGGGTTATGCTAACTTGTACCAAGTTTTAGCTCGATCTAGGACCATTCAGACCTTGATCAAAACCTTGAAGCATCCTAGGATGTAGTTGGGGTTCCCAACTACGTCATTGACACAATTGGGGTTCCCAACTACATCATTGACATAGTTGGTCATACCAACTATTTCATTGATGCACTTGGGAATGCCAACTATGTCATTGATGCACTTGGCCATTTTTTGGGTGTAGTTGGGGCATTTGGAAGCCCTAACTGGCCCTAGGACCCTTGACTGACCTTGTTTGACCCCAATTCCCCTCGACAGACTCTTAGGTGCCTAAAAAGTAATAAAAAAAGCATGAAAAAACATTAAAGTACATAAATGGCCTTGATGTACTCACTGGAGGTCCAGCATCTACACATCATCGAAAGGTCTGCACCCGTTCACCACGATGTTGCTCCCTAGGTAGTTGATCCATCCTCCTTGCTCCAAAGCTCTTTTCTTTCAAATGAGAGAGTGAAAATGACTTTCAAACTCCTCTCAAAGCCCTTTTATAGCTTGTTGCTACCTAGATGGTTGTGCCAAAGGCCCTTTATGTGTTGGTCGCGATGCCTATTTGCACTCCGGAGGCCATAACTTTTGCGTTTTAAGTCTAATTTTTGATCCGTCAGTTCCTATGGCTTTGTTTTCTCATTTTTGATGAAATCAGCCTATTAGGTGCCTATGTTGGTCAATTTCTTGAAGGGGCATAAATATATACCACATTGTTGGGGAATGCTTTTATGAATTTTTCATTAGCATTCTTTGACACAACACTCTAAATCAAATTGTATCAAAGAGGGGCAAAATGTAGATGCTCAAAAATGGTTCACATCTACAGTTTCATCACTTCTTCATACTAATTTGTCCCATTTTCTCATTCTACTAACTCTGATCTTTTGGCCAAATTGACCATATTTTGTCATTTGTATCCTCTTTCACATCAATGTCATGTCAACTCAAAATCAGTCCTAATCAACCTAAAACATATCAAGCATCTCAAATTAATCATCATTTATCTTATTCTAGGTATTGTTGTGGCTTTTAGTGCCTAGGAAACCTATCAACTTATCAATCTTATGAATCTAACCTTAGTACTATTGTGGCTCTCAGTGCTAGGTCAAACTATCATTCATGTCATTCAATCTTTGACATTGTTGAGGCTTTCAACGTTAGATCATGGCATCATCAAACATTTTAATAATATTGACAGTGTCCGTCGATGTTATTATGATCAAACCTTTTCGATAAATTTCAATCCTTAGCATTTATGATGTTGGTTAAATGTTGCATACCAACCAATTCATGTCATGTGTCCTTGGCATGTTATCAATTTTTATCTATCAATCAATTTGGCCATGGCTTTCGTCTATCTATCATCATCTTATTCGATATCCATTATCATTACATCTTCATCAAAGGATACGGTCACATTCATTTAATCAATTTGGCCAATCATTTACTAATTTTCTCTATAGGATTAAATAACCCATAATTTAATTCTATTATTCCTTCTAATTATTCTTCCTAATTATCATCCTTAATCAATTAATTTTATTAATTAATTGGTTCATCATCTGCAAACCATGGAAATTCTTAATTTCCCAAGTTCCATTTTCCACCATTAATTCCATTTTCTACTAATTCTTATTTTGTGGAATAAAGGGATTTTTAATTCAAATATTTCATAAAATATTGCATCATAGTGACACTTGGATATGACACCTCAAGGATTCTCCTTTGACACTCGGCTAAGATTTGTCATAATCAAATATTCTTACCTCTTACACATGTCCCTATTTGGCTTATTCGTCATAGATTCTTGGCTTTAAGTGGGTTGAGGTGTCTTATGACATGTCATAGATTCTCTTTCACATTTAGCCAAGTTTGACTTTCACGTGTCGTAGAATCTTACAATTGGCATATTTTGTCATATGCATCATGGATTCTCAAAGGAATCTCTTGCCACATCTCATATCTATGGGTGAAAAATCCAATGCTCTCACCCTCCATGTCAATTATAAAATGGACACCCTTTCTCTCATTTTGGATCTTAATGCTTAAGTCTTGAAAATCCAAATTCTTGAGTCTTTGAGTCCCCACTTCTTTGCATTTACACTTCTTGCTCTCACACTAAAATCACACTTCTAGTATTCTCATGGCATTATCCATACCATAGGCTTTTGCTTCAATCTTGTGTGCACTATAGGCAAATTGGAGCTACAATCATTTGGAGAAGAAAGAAGGACATGGGAGCTACAAATGAAAAAGGGGGTTTATATTGCTTTCTTTATTAGTTTGGCTTTCATGGTAGACTAGTGGGTGCTAATATATGATTATTGAGTTTTGTTATTTGCTCATGGTATGTTATGCATTTAACTCATTTTCTGGTGCTATAGTAACATTTACTATTTTACCATTCCATACTAAGTTTAGTTATTAAATTATGGTAGGAACTTATGAAAGAAGAATGGAAATCAAGGTAGGAAGCTTAGCTCTCAAATCTAAAATGGAGAAGTGATGTAAACAATGGGAGTCAACCATTGTCCTAGGCTACCAGGATGCATCAAAAGCAGAATTCTACTTCTAATTAGATAATACTCAAATTTCTCTAACAAAAAACCCTATTTTATGGACTACAAAAGAGGGCCTCCATAAGCATGAAAAGTTGCATTGGCTTAAAACCTTCTTCACGGATACTGGTCCACTTTTTACTTCTAAGTTCTTATAGTTCTTGGCAAGCTTGTGTTATTTGAAAGTAAGCTATCATGAGTATTGTACATATAATATTGAATTTTATTTTGTAGTTGTTTCCTTAGTGGTTAATTGATGCTAGATTGAAGCAATGACTTATATTATATATCTTTCTTAATGTAGAATAATTTTTGCTTAAAACAGCGAGGATATGCTTAAGCATGTCCATTTGTATTATACCTAACATTAATATTTAACATACGTGAGAGCTTTTGTTTAACATAGGTGTGATTTTTTTTATAAACACAAATACCTTTTAGTTTTTTATAAAAAGTGAAGCAATAGAACATCTGAAAGAATTTTAGTGAGATTACTTTTAGTATTTATGTGCTTTAGGCTATGATTGAGATTCTTAAGGAATAATATGCTTCAATATGAATGTGATTTAGCAAATTTTTTTGCTTCTTTAGGAGAATTTCTAATGGGTGTTAAGTGTGTGTTCATTCTTTCTCAAGAGAGATGGATTCATGTTGAATATGGGTCAATTAGTTTGACTTAAAATCACACAGTTAAATCCTTATAGAAATACCACAATTTGACTTGCCATGGAAATTATCTCCTACTTATTGATAATAGATTTATCAAAGATTTAAGAATTTATGAATATATTTAGACCAATAAATCATAATACTATACCCAAAGTAAATCATATTGTAAATTTTGTGGACATATTTGTAAATCTATTGAATTAGGGGTTTTTTCCCATAAATCAACAGTGACAATACCAAGGGTTTTTGTCCTTGACCAAGATTCATATTTCCATCCAAACTTGATAGGAGCATGAAAGGGTTTTCAACTTTTTCCCTTCCAATTTTTGTGGACATGGAAGGGATTTTTTCCTTCCTATTTGCAAGGCACTACCTTTATTCAAAATAGATAACTTGATGTATTTTATAGACTATTGTTGATTTGATGCTTTTGTGAAATGTCTCTTCAATGAATCCCTGATTTTATTTGTTATTGACTAATTTTCTCACCTAATAGTTGAAAAATGAATTTCTAAGTTGATGTCCTCAAACTCAAAGTTCCCCCTTTCATATCTTCAAATTGGAGTTAGTCCCACCTCTTCAACAAACCTTTAAGTTTGCAAGAATTACAAGCTTAATTTTTTTATGTTGCAAGAATTAAACCTCTTCATTGTTGCACTTGGAGAATAATAATTTAATTTTTTAACAAATTAATATGTTAGCACTTTGTTTTATTATGCCGCTATAGGTATGTAAAAATGTTGAATGCATGTCATGGACATTAGAGACTTGTTTGTGGAAAGGATGCATAGTTGTTAGTGGAAGAGATGCATATTTATAACATGTACGTAGTGTAATTATTTATCCTTTTGCTTTTGGCATGACAAGACATGTAATTGTCTAAGAAGTATGGTTTTTACACATCTTTTTCATAACACATTTATATAATAGTTAATTATAATTAAACTCAAATTTCAAGAGACTTTGTGGATTTTCTCATATCTTATGTAAGAATTGGCTGTAAATATGACATGCTCACCTCAATGTGGATAGATAAGACTATTTGAAAAATATTTGCAACCTTATCCCTCTCCTAATCTATGATTCTTTTGATGGTGAATATCAATTGATATGTGGAAGTTGAAACTGACTAATTTAGTGATTGGTTTATTGAATAAAAGAGTGGGGCTCGCTTTGATTTTTTTCATATGTGCACCCAGCTTGTACCTTCTATTTTTTTTTCTTTCATTTTATCTAGGCTACCTATTTTAATCTTTCTACTTTGGAGAAATGTTGTGATCAAGCACTGAATAAGATTGGATTTGTGTATTGTAGTCAAAATTCAAACAGTTGTGTGTCTTGATTTCATCTCTATAGGAAACCCTTGAGCTGCTCTCTATGTGTCTAATTGTTTAACCTTCTATACTAGTTTAGACAAGAAAAACTATACAAACTATAATTTTAGCTGTGTAATGATTCATCTTTCCTTATTGATATTTATTTAGTGTCTTTTCTCTAATTTTGGTGTGTTCAAAACTTCAACCATGTTAATTCTTGTTTTTACAGTGGCTAGTATAAGATATATTTATTCTATCTTTAGATGTTATTTTATTCTCCCATGTCTAATCTTCACCAAATAATTGCTGCTATTAGATGAGGACTACTAGATAACCTTCATTATTGCATCCAAACCAAGGTAACCCATTTACTTTTTTTTTGTATACCATGGAAAGACTTGTAAACTTATCTCCATATTCCAACTTTATTAAACTAATTTCTCCTCTATCTCTTTTAGTGCTCATAATTGGTATTGATATTCAAAGACACTAGTAGAGAAAACAATGTGTGAATATGTGATCTTTAAAGGTAGCTTTCATTTGATAACATTATTGGGGTATGCTTAGTTTTATTTGTTACTTTTGTATCTAATTTTAAATATCTTTCTAGGTTTGCATATATGTTTATAGAATTCAATAGAATGGTCTTACTAAAACATAATTCATGTTCATTTTCTATGGTTTCTGATATTAGCCCATGGATCTCACACACCTTTTTCAACTAGGATCTAAGTGTTCTTCCGACACCTCTAATGGTCTCTAGGATTTATTACTCATCCAAGGATCCCCTAACCTACCTTAACCTACCCACCAAGTTAACTTTTCCAACGTTCCAACATTCCAAGCTTGTTCTCTAGCACCTAATTCCCTAAAAGGCTTATAAAGGTCTTCTAGGGTCATAGAATGGGTTAATACCCAATTGAAGGGTTTCTTCATAAACAAGGCTACTAGAGGAGCCCTAATTAGGCTTCCTTGTAGACTTATAGGGCTTTTACCTCCTTTCTTTCAAGGATTAAACATAGCTAGTAATAATAATAATAAATTTTATAAATGACCAATTCTCAAGGATTTTTGGGGTTTCAAGCCTGTAATAGGCCGTACAACATTTTGGCCAATAATGAGGGTTTTAAGGGTTCCATAGACACCTTGTTGTCCTACCCTTCCAAAAAACTTTCCAAAGCATTTCAAGACTTTTCCTTCACAAAATCACACCTCCTAACACCCTTCTTGAACCCCTCCAAAGGACTTGCTATGAAATCCACTCCTATGCCTTTTAGAGCTATTTTGCTATTGTCCACTCATAGCTAAATACT
Source organism: Cupressus sempervirens (assembly GCA_028749045.1). NCBI lineage: Eukaryota > Viridiplantae > Streptophyta > Pinopsida > Cupressales > Cupressaceae > Cupressus > Cupressus sempervirens. The sequence goes on from CM053789.1 coordinate 63,690,959, forward strand.
GTTGTATTCACCTAGGGCATGATCAAAGAAATGCTTACACTTGATTTTTGGGCCCCTCCTTGCACATATTTATAGATTAGGGTCTGTAGTCCTAGATTCCAAATTACCATGGTGTGCCTATGGTGGAAACAAGATCTACAACCCCATGTTTATAAGCTCTCCAAAACTGGCAGAGCACAATCTACTTAGAAAGAATTAAACAAAGCACTTGTGAAACTTGAAAAGACATAATTTAATGCTTGTAAAAGGAAGAATTAAAACTATACACAATATTCAATCCAAAAAAATCCACAAATACTTCTCTAATCACTTCAAAACTTAATAAAAACTAGTAACTATCACTACAATTCTAGGCATAGTCTGTTGTTTGTACTATAGTTGTACAATGGTATTTACCAACCCTTGCATTAGGGAATTTATAGGCTTCTCCTTGGAATTTTTGAAGTCATAGAATCACTTCTTAGATCTCATAGTCAAGACCTTGGTGTTCTTTCGATGAGTTCAAGATATGAGGTCAGCTGATTGTGATTATTTGAAAGAAATGATCTCATAGCATTCATCCAATGTTTTTGCTCTTATTCCATGGATAATATGATCTTTTTTTTTTCAAATTTTGAGGCTTGTAGGTCATCTTTTGATTAGCTGATTGTGATTATTTGAAAGAAATGATCTCATAGCATTCATCCAATGTTTTTGCTCTTATTCCATGGATAATATGATCTTTTTTTTTTCAAATTTTGAGGCTTGTAGGTCATCTTTAGCAAATCAAGTCTATATGGATTCAAAGGGCTTGTCAGTAGGCTTGCACCTATTGGTGTACACACAACTCTTTTGCTAATAATGGTAGGGGCAAATCTAAGTTCTATGGGGAGCTACTGTGGTTCAATTATAGTTCCTCAAGGCTTGAATTTTATGATAGTGAATGTGCTTACTCCAAATGGGATTTTGTCTAAACCAATTCCCAACTTTTAAACTAAAGTTCATGTTGAGAAGTTTTAAATTGATTACTATGAGAATGGTGAGGTATATATATATTTGGAATCACAATCTAGAGCTTTTGTTAGCCTTCACACAACCACTCACATAAAAGAAGAAACAATATTCTAGCCACCATCTTACAACTCTTTGTTCTTTTTTTGTTCTCCTAGCTACATTTATCTCCTACTTATCAATTAATGAGCTTAAGGGGCTTTCTAATGAATGGTTCATAAGGCACAACACTTGGTGAAGGTTTTACAAATGGAGTTGCAAGCTTTGGGTTTAACCATGGAGGAAACTCCATAGTTAAGTGGACTTAGGCTGGAGTAGTACTGGGATGGGTGACCTCCTAGGAAGTCCCAATGCTTCACCCCTATAAGCATCATTTGGATCCAATCAGTGCTAAGTGTTCCATTTATTCTCATGAGAGATCGATTCATGTTGAATCACTACTCATGAAACATGGGTCAATGATTTTGACTCAAAATCACATAATTAAATCCTGATAGCAATATCACAATTTGACTTGTTGTGGAAATTATCTCTTACTTATCAATCTAAAAATTAATCAGTTCTTTTTCAAAAAATGCATTTAATGCAATAGGGAAGGATGGTGGGCTTCAAGATACAATGAAAGTTTGAAATTTTAGAGGTTTAGGCACTCTAGCCTACCCAAACCCTTAAGTGTTCCAAAAGCTTGAATTTAACAAGGCTATCCCCAAGGATCCTATGAGATGTATTTGAGTTTTTAGGCTTCAATTTTTTTGGTTTAAATGCATTCCAATATCTCAACACAATCCTATGCTCCTGCTTCACAAGGTCTTCTCAAACTGAACCTAAAAGGCCAACACTCTGCCTAAATGTCCTACTACATACTTTAAATGGGAATAACTCTTTTTTTTGTGAAAATAATTGACAATTTAGTGGAATCTTAGGCTACCCTTTTTAGATTTTTACAACATATCCCAAAATTTCATATAGTTGTTTTGGACCAATACCCTTGTTCTTGACTGCTGCCCTATTTTGATGGACAAAATTGGCTAATTTTTGAAGAGAAATATAAGATAGAGTCCTCCTAATGGTTCCAACTCTTATATAGTATTTAGTTATGTCTTGAAAATATTGAAAGTGTCTTGAAAATATTGAAAGTGAAAGGAGTCGATCTCAAGGTTTTTGTAACACAAAAAAACCCCAAAATAGCACTCCAAACCCTTGAAACAAGGGCTTCCTCAATCACCCAATTAAACACACTTCCAATCCCAATAGACAATGAATCCACCTTCACATGAACATTTTTCAATGTCTCCAATCATAAAATAGACCTCTTGTTCAAGTAGAATGTCTATTGTTATACCCGAGCATGCATTTTCAATGTACTATCATATTGTCATTAACTGTGATCAGTCCTATCTTGCCCAATCTTGCACAAAATTGGTTAGAAACCTATGATACATGTTAGTTCAAGTCACTCCATGAATATTTGGCCCCATACTCATGGAATGATTTTCATTACTCCTAAACTTTACTACATCAAATAAATAATTAAGGGAAATTTACTGGTTCAGCAGCTGGTGCAACAACAAGCTTATAATAGCATGAAACACAAAAACAAAACACTGCAAATGATGAAGGAAAACTTCTCGAAGTATTTGGAGAGAAAACCACTCAACTTGAGATCCAGAACTATAGAATTTGAATTACAGAAAATAGAAGTTTTGATATTTCTATTCACTAGTCTGTACACTTGATTTTCTCTTCTCTATCCCAAAGACTCCCATTGAGATGTTAACAGTAGGTATCTTATTGTTATTCATTTTTCTTTCCCATCTTTATTTAGGTATCCCAATTTTACACTGACCTTTCTTTACATGATAAAAATGGAAAGGAAGTTCTAAGGAAGACTATTAGTGTGAATAGCCCTTTATGATTTGGGGACATCACAATCTATCAAACAGATTGGAGTATCTCAGCTCTTCAGATACACAAGAATGGTGCAAGACCATTCAATCTTGCAATGGCTACATTACAGAGTGGAGATAATAAACTTTTTGTTGCATTCTTGCCATGAGAAGATCATAATAGTTCTACCAATCCTAAAGGAATGTAAGTATACATGAGAAATCTTTATTTCTAAAATCTTTAAATCTCCCTTTGAAAGAGCCAAAAAAAGGAATCATCTTGAAGGATATTTTTGTCATTTACTAAATTTTGTAGCTTCTAAACCATTATATCTAATTTATTTATAGATTTCTAGAAAATATTGTGTATAAGTATTTGAATCAACATTTTAGATCATGTTGTATGTTTATCATCAAGATACAAGAGAGCTAAGAACACATTTGAGTGCAATCCAAAATGTTGATTCAAATATTTATACATAATCTATTCTAGAAATTTGTAACTGAATCGATTATGGATTATGGAAAACTCATATATTTAATTTATTATATCTGGTGATTATTTCTTTGACACCATAGATCAATTTTGGCTTGAGATTTATAGTTTGGTGTGATGTATGATCAAGAAGGGAAGTTTGTGGGAGTTAGGCAGCCTAGGTCAAATCGTCCATTAAGTATTGATGGTATGGAAGTTGTTGTGGATGATGTGATTGGCGGTACTTGCCTAGAACTAAAGGTCCATGCTTTTCCTCCATTGTTTGTTTCTATTAGATAGTTTATCCTGTGAACCTATAAAGAATATAATGGAGATAACTCTACTTTGAGTGGAATTAGATTGAATAATCATCAGTACAAACTTTAACAAAAAGGAGATTGATTTTAATCACAATGAGTATGCCAGACTCACTAATTATCAGTTATGACTACCCTTCCTTTTATGGTTTTTATTAAAAAAAATGTAAAAGTATAACTAAGATATAAATTCTTATGTTTATCAATGTTTGGCCTACTTCCAGCTAACTATTTTTCCTGATCTCAATTGGATCCAGGGGTTCTTGTGGTAAATTCTATTTTTGGAGCACTCATGTTCACAACTGTTGTTAGCTTTTTTTCTCATTCATAGGTAAGCCTAGATTGAGCAAATTTCTACCTTCACAAAATTCATTTCAAGTTTTGGTTAATGTATTTTTCAAGTTATCATCATTTGGATAATGGCACAAAAATTATGTCTAATGTGTTGGTTTACAAAATAAACAATAGATGTTTAGGTATGCACTTTGCAAGATGGAACATCTACTGTAGTTGGAGGAAAGAGCAATAGAGATAAACTAGGTTTTCAAGAAGAGATGAATAAGATATTTGATTTAGTTCCCGAAGTAGTTAGTAATAAACATATTGCAATTCAAGAGTTTGTGAGCTTAGAAAGTGATGAGAGGTCCTTGCCAATGGAGAGTACACTATCAAAGAATACATAGATAGCAATTGGATTTGCCTCAGTAGTTTACTAAAACTTCTAATTTATAGAAAAAATAATCACAAGGCAAGGGGATGTATAGAACATACAAGCTCTCTTGTGTTGGTCTGAGATGTGACAAGAATGCAAACAAATTGATCGGGTGATTTGCATCCCAAATTTTGCTAGCCAAAGTAAATTTAAGTAACAAATTCAAATTCATCTTTCACAAAACCATTTCAACATTGTTTCTATGAACATGTGTTATTAGCAAATAAAGTGGCATGAAATCAGATAGCAATTCATTCAAAGATTCCTTAACCAAGTCCATTTTTTACATAGTTGTCTAGAATTTGCTCAATGACTAGAAAATGTAATTGATTTCTCTATTTATTAAAATTTAATATTGATATAAGTCATGCCAATCCAAATATAGGTGCTACTTGACTATGTGGCTTTTCTTAGTGTGGCAATAGATATTTTAAAAATTTTGTTTGAAATGCCGAGATTAATGTTGCAATAAATTAGATTTATGATCTTTTAGACTTTTAGCAACTAGTTAACTATAAAAATCAAAATTTTGCTAACTTCTAGCATTTATATTCAATTTTATAACCTGGTTCTCGCACTAGATTTTCTACAGTGTGCCTTGATTGTTGTGTAGTTATTTGTTCTTGTTCTAATTACAGGTCATAAGAATATTTAAGGTTTGCTTAAGTATATTGTTATCTCAAAGTTGGGTCTTGCTAATGGACCAAAAAATGTGGTTTTGTATTTTGATTCTCTTATCATCAGTTATTGTGCTTTCTCTGTAACATATTGGGTTGTGGAATCTTGAAGTGTTTGAGTATTCATTTTCCAAAAATATGTCCATATCCTTGCAAATGTCAAATTCTCCATGAGATGGTTCCAATATCATAGACACACTTTTAATCTATACCAAATCTCTTAGCACTAGGGTATACTATATATTTTTTCCCCACCTGAATGTGTATGATATTTTATGAGTTTTTTAAATTTTCACAAAGGTATTCTTGAGAACATGAAAGGTATCCCTCAAAGTTGGTGAAACATGAAAAGTGTTGAACATTTTGATCCAACTTTGTATTTTATTGAAATTCCATATCTGAACAAACTTATCACATAAGATTTTAATATCAAGATTTATATTGACTTAAAGATTTGTTACATTTCTTTCAGGGATCAAGTCTCACTACATATGAATTGGTCCATGATCACATACCTAGAGTCCTTATAGTAGATTCTACAACAATGGCATTATAGAAGTTAGGTCATGTAGATGCTATAGTTGTAGGAGCAGATAGGATTGCATCAAATGGTATGTAGAATTTCTATTAATATCTTGCAATTTCTTTGCTATGATATTTGAAATTGTTGTTCATCAAATTAAATCTCATTAGATGATTGGCCGATAGAATTTTGCCAACAACATTTGTTCTTGCATGTTAAGGCTTGTTAAGTTGCTATTATATTTGCATAGGTGACACAACAAATCAAATAGGGAAATATAATCTACCACTCTTAGCTTTCCACCATCTATCCCATTTTATGTAATTACTCCTCTGACCTTAGTGGATCTCTCAATTTCCTCTGGTGAGTATATAATAATTGAAGAGAGGTCACCAAAGAACTAACTCATGCTCTTGGTGGAAAAGGTCAACAAGTAGCTCCATCTAGGATTTCTATTTGGAACCCTACTTTTGTTATTACCCCTGCAAATCTTATCTCAGCCATTATAACTAAAAGGGTGCATCGTCATATCTACTCTTTTGTGAATAAATTGTCATTTAAAAAAAAAAAAAACAATTTGATATCAAACTTGGTTTTCTTCATTTCATACATTGTACAAGTGCAACCATGATATATTTTTTTGCATATAATATTTAAAATGTGTTATGTAAAATAGGGCATCATTACAAAGAAGGATCCAACATCTGTGTTTGATGTAAATGAGTTCATAGAGAACATTTCTTAAGGAGAAGATAAAGTATACATTGGACAAGTGCAACTATGATTTTCATACCAATTTAAAGAAATTGAGGTACTCTTCAATCATTAAATTCTTAAAAAGAGAAAAATGACTACACAAGTAAACTTCAGAAGTAGTTGTTCTAGTGCTAAAGTTCTTGTGGGATAAAATGCATAATTTTCATATAGTGTTGTTCAGTTTAGGATACTTTTCTTCTTCAACTTATGTATTGTACTATATTGTACTTTGAAAATTGACTGTCATGAATATGAAATTCCTTTGTTACTTTGATTATATAACATATCATTATTCACAATTGAAAAAATTTATGTCAACTTTGGCAATATCAAGAGTGCATAATGGGACATGTTACATTTCAATAGCTTTGTTTTTGCTTACATTCTTGGATGCTTTCATTTCAAAGAATACATGTATGTTCTCTATGTTTATGTTTTTCTTTATTCCATGTTGTATCAAGCAATCATTTCTCATCCAAGCCATTTAATTTGCAATCTTTTAAATCTTTGCAAAGATAAAGTTGGAGCAAGAAAATTTTTCTTCTCAAAGGTCTCCTCTAATTGTAAAGTGGACACTTTACAATTGGAGAACATCTTTGAGAAGAAAATGTCTCCTGCTCCAACTTTATCTTTGTAGAGATTTAAAAGGTTGCAAATTAAATGGCTTGGATCAGAAACAATTGCTTGATACAGCATTAAAAAAATTGACCAAACATTGGCAAAAATTTTGTCCAATTCTTGATAGTTTTTTACCAAGAATTGGTCAAAATTCCCACAAATTATTTTTAAAAATTGACCAAACATTGATAGAAATATTGACCAATTCTTGATAGTTTTCTACAAGATTTGGTTAAAATTTCTACCAATTATAAAAAAAAAATTGACCAAACATGGATGGAAATTTCAACAAATTCTTGATAGTTTTCTACCAAGAATTTGTCAAATTTTCCACCAATTCTAAAAAAATTCGACCAAACATTGGTGGAATTTTTGACAAACAATGGAAAATTAGAGCTAGCAAAAATTTAAAAAAATTGATGAATGTATTGGTCAAAATTTTTACCAATGCGCAAGTTGATGAAAAATTTGACGAGAAAAATTACCATGAACTGCTTGGTAAAAACTTCAACCAAAATTCATCAAAATTTGAGTTTAAATTTACTAGTGGCATCTAATTGAACTGGTTACAACATTAACCCTATATGCTCAACACATTAAAGGAAAGTCAAATACTCAACTCTTGACTCTATTCTACCTTCTAAGAAACCACATGAGGACCTTCAAGATTGATCAAATGTTGAAGGGAGGGATGTTTCACAATATAGGAACCACTAATGAAACCAAACTCAACATATAAATCTAAGGAAGTAGAAGAGAAACGTTCAAATGAAGGCAAGATACTTGCATGGACTAATGAATGGAAAGAGTGGGTAAGAAATTACTATTTTATTAAGGGAAATGAGAAATATAATTACAGAGTGCAAGGCTACTACAAGTAGATATTATCAAAACAAAGAACCTAGAAAAACTACTTAGAACTTGCCTTTATAGATTAGGCATAACTTTGATCTAACTTGAAATTCAAATATGAACCCAAGGTGGAGTCAAGTTGTAGAGAGAAAAAATAAATGAATATTAGAACTAAATCTAATCATGAAAATATAACCTACTAGAATGAAGTGATAAATAGGGCAAAACAAATGTAGCCAGTTGTAAAAAGATCAAATCTAAAATATTTAATCATTACAATCCATAATGAGACATGGGGAAGCAAAGGTGTCAAGAAAACAAGGCCAAAGAATGTCAATCGACATTAAAGAACAATTCTTGTAATGTGTGATGGCTACAACAAATGAATTTGCACTACTATCAAAAAAAATGTAGGATGGGATAACACACAATGGTGACCTACTACAAAAATTATAGAGCTGACCCATGTGGAATAAATCTAATTTGCCCCCAAATGATCCAAATTGTCAATGTAGATCTTAATTCTAAAATAGATGGCCCAAATGCTACAAAAATTCCCTCAACAAGTGATTAGAACCCAACCATAGATCAAGACCCTTTCATTCTCAAACGAACAGCTATAAAGCACTCAAAATATTCAAAGATGCTCCTAGATTTAACAGTCATTGCATCCTCATATGAAGAAAAGGTAGAAATGCAAAAATATTACCACCATCTGATTAAAAGTAGCCCAACATAAGAATAATCCACCATGTGGAAGAAATTGATTGGTTGACACATTCCCCAAAGCATAGTTGAAGAGGTAGAAACAAATTTCATGATTTTGCAGAAGCAAGTAAAGTCACTTTCTGAAATAGTAAAAATGGTTAACATGAAATGTTAAACTTGACAAAAAATGCATGTTAACCTGCAACTCAGCACATGAAGGAAACTGAGTTCACTCAATAAAAGAACAACTGAACTAGCAAGACCAATTAAGGAATCCCACCAACTTGGTTCATAAAGAGACTAAGTTAACACAGAATGTTAACCCCAACCAAATTTCATGTTAACCCACATCAAAGAAAATAGCCCATTGAAGATATCTCTAATTGGTTATTGATGATTGGCTGAACCGAGGGTGAAAATGGCCAACATTCTTGGCGAATATCACCAATGTTTTCACCCTCACCTAAAGTATGACCTAAAAGAAACTTTGTGTAACATGAAAATGACATCCAAGTGTGGGACTTGCGCTTTGAGGTTCAATCTTTAGAGAGGGTTGACTTCCTTATAATCAGGATGCACCAAACTAGTACTTTGAAGAAAAGGGGGGAAGGAGATGTAGGAAAGAAAGTTGTTGAAAGGGAAAGGAGTTATGCACCTAATTGAAATGGATAAAAATTTTCCCCTATATCCTTTACACATTAATCAAAAGTCAAATGCTCAACTCTTGTCTCTATTATACCTTATAAGAAACCACATGAGGGTTCAGGATTGATTGAATTCTAAAGGGAAGGATGTTTCACAATACAACAACCACCAATGAATCCAAACTCAACATATAAATCTAAGGAAGTAGAATAGAAACATTCAAATGGAGGCAAGATACTTGCATGTACTAATCAATGGAAAGAGTGGGTAAGAAATTGCTATTTCATTAATGGAAGGTAGGAAATACAATTACAGAGTACAAGGCTACTACAGGTAGATATTATCAGAAAAAAGAAAAACCCAAAAAAACTATTTATAACTTGCCTTTATATATCAGTATAACTTTTATCTAACTTGAAATTTAAATCATATCTCAAGGTGGAGTCAAGTTGTAGAGAGTAGCAATAAATGAATATTAGAACTAAATATGATCATGAAAATAAAATCTATTTGAATAAAGTGACAAATAGGGTGAAACAAATGCACCCAGCTGTAAAAGGATCAAACTAAAACTCCACCTCAATCTCAACCTCCACTTTAATTACAGATAATTGAATATCAGATAATTGGATACCAAATAATTGGATGAATACATCAAAGAAGTGCCTTCTATATAAAGGAAACTAATATGACTAGGAGTTAGCAAAGAGATAAGCATAACAATTAAGCACATGTCCACCAAGAGTGGATTATCCTCCATTGTGCATGAATTTACATGCAACAATGAGAGGATAACAATGCAAAGGTGTATCTCATAAAGAGATCGCATAGACAACATGTGCTCAATTGGAGTGCAAACTACTATGTTGTCTACATAACAACTCATATGAATATGTAAACTCCTAGGTCTCTACATGACAACGAATATGAATATACATTATCCTAAGTAAACTTAAGTAAGGTGTAAATAGTAAATACTTATTTACAACAACAACCCTCGTTAAGTGCAACTTAGCAAAATGTGCTTAAGCTTAAAAAATATAGAAAATAATGCAAGATGGGTCCAAGCTACTAGGCCATGTTAGGTACCCATTTACAATCTACAAGTTTAAATGATATGCAATGTAATCTCTCATAAAGTGAAGAAAGGGAGAAAACCTCATGGGAAAAACCCTCCCCCAAAAAGAGAGATAGAAAAATAAGATGCATGGATGGATGGAGTAATTAAGACACCCTCATTACAGAATTCATCATGTATATACAATAGATAATCCCTTTATAAGAAGGAAATAAGAGAAATGAAATCCCCCCTAGTGAATGATCTCCTAATGATGAGTGCATGAAGAAAAAAGAGAATCCAATGCCTACAAGCAACATTTCTCCCTTTAGGAAGAAGATACACCAAATACAAATGGAAGAAAGCTTTCCATTATGGATAGGAGGATGGAAGGGAGTCCATATGAAGTATGTTGTCTCTAAAGTTTGAATATGTGTCACCATGTCCTTGAATAATGAAGATGTCATGAACCAATTAGGGTCAATTCCAATAGAAGATGGTGACAGATAAGGAACCAATGGCAACTGCTCTATATAGGAATGTGGATCAAACTCTAAATACCAAGATGCCTCCTTAAAAGAAGTAGGAAGAGTAAAAAAGAAGTGTCCCCTCAATGTAGAATCTGCACCCATGAAATATGCTCCTGGATCAATGTAGAAGCTACACCATGAAAATTGAATGATATTTCTCCCTTAAGGAAGAAATGGTATCATGGGTGTAGAAAGAATACTCTCCAATCAATAGGAAGAACTCTCAGAATGTAATATGTCATAGGAAACTACAAAGGAATCTACAACACATGAGTATGGTCAACCATGCAATATTACATCTCAACTAAAGTTTGAGATTAATGTAAAGTAATGTCCAAACACTCAAATTTCTTCTTTGAAGTGAAAGGGACCTCCTACAAAAGTTGCAAGAAAGTATCCACAATCATGTCAAACTTGAAAGAAAGATTAGGTGAAGAATCATGAGGGTTAGAGTGTTCCCTCACAAAAACTAAAGAAGGATCATCCTCATTAAAGAGAATATGTATATCATTAATAGTGTATCCCTTATCCTCAATGTAGGACTCCACAAACAAACCTGCAATGTCTGCCAAGAAGTCATCCCAAGGAACTGAGTCAGGAAGACAATGAATATCTTGCTACACTAAATCATGAGAATCCACAACAATGTGAATATAAGAATCATCAAGAGAAATAATAGATGCAATATCAATAGGAGAATTAGTAGCTGCAATTAGAGGTAAAAGATCTTTTGGGAATGGAGGAACATGTGGATCTCAATACATCTCTCAAAGATAGATCCAAATATCATAAAAATTAGTTGACTTCATGACATCAAGTGATTCCATAACCTTCATATCTACATGTAGAAAGAGTGCATTAAAAATTATTGTAATAATGTCACCATTGTATGAAAGTCCTTTCACCTATGGCAATGCATTATGCTCAATAAGATAAGTGAGAACCAATTATAATTCACTCCATTGTTTATAGTTTTGTGTTGTCAAGGTAATTAAATCTTCCCCATCCATGATGTACTAATCCATGTATTCCCTAGAATATGAAATGAATCAAGGAACCCCCCCAAATAGATGACTTTGGAACTTTGTATATAGTGCGTGTACAATAGCCACTTGCCAATTTTGGGCTAAAGTGGAACTCTAGTTTTTTATATTTACAACTAAAAATGTGAAGCCATATATGACTCAACAAGATAAGACACAAGTGTTAGATATAATTGATTAATTGTGTATTGTCCTTGATGTTACACAAATGTCATATCATTATCAGTCAATATATGTCGAGCTCACTCAACTAGTGAAGATAAATTTCTATGTCTACCGAGCATTCCTATGTTTTCTTAGTTTAGAAAGAAACATCTACCAAGTTTACTAAGGCGTCAAAGGAAAAGATGCAGAATGTGATTTTTAACCAAGCTCACTTAGTTAATGAAGGAAAGTTAGATGGAACTAGTGCTAACTAAGCTCACTCAATTGCCAAAGGATTTTTGTGAGTTTGTAGTGTTAAGAAAGCTTCTATTGGTTAACAAAGGAAATCATTTCTAAGTTAGTTTCTAGCAAGCTAGGTTGGCTAATGAATGATTTTCTTATTTTGGCACAATAAGCTTAATTGATTTCTCTATTGATTCCATCTAAATAAGGTGATGAATATTAATTATTCTAACTTGTATTTCATCCAACTTGACAAACTGGAAGATATAAGTATAAGGTCAAGTTATGATTTCAAAGTGTGTGTGTGTGAGAAAGTTTGGAGATGTAATTGAAGGTTTAATAATGAGAAGAGGAAAAAAAATTGAAGGATAACTAGAATATCCTTATGGAGTAGCAAAGCTATATTTGATCAGGAAGGATCAAGTACAAACCAGAATAGAGATCTATAATAAACAAATCAATTGCATTCAAATCAAGTCATCCCATTGTTACTCTCTAACCATTATAGTAGTGATCTAAATCTCTTGATAGGGTTGGCTTAATAGCTATTTACAAATCCTCTAGCAAGGTGGTAGTTCCATTGAATTGTCAAAAGACCTTTAACAAGGCCACTCCTAATAAGGTGATTAAATCCTCTAACAGGGTGACACCTAATAGTGTGTTGTGTAACATTTAACAGGGTTGGCTCCTAACAAGGCTCACTTCAAATGAGTGAAAATTAGTAACTAGTTGCAATTGGTGGTTTTTCCCAAATTGGGTTTCCATGTTAAACCTTGATGTAAAATGTGTTCATTCTATTTTATTTTATGTGTTTTCACCTAATTTAAAGTAATGTTAATCACAAATAACATCTAAAGTTTATTAGTTAAGCATTTACCAAGCTAATTTAGTTATTACCGAGTTACAACATTTAATGTGTGTTTACCGAGCTTTAGCAATAATTAGTTTTCAATTTGCATTTCTATACTGACATCTAAGAGATCTAGGATTTATTTTAGTAGTAATTGGTTCACCCCTCCCCTCTTAGTTACTCCTCTTATATTTTCAAAAATTGGTATCAGAGCTTTTGGTGCTTGCAAAGAAGGTTACAAGGACCTAAGCTAAAATTTAGGGTGTCTTACAAAAGAGAAATTCTCAAGTTGAACAAAGAGAATTTTGCAGCATGGAAAGGACTTATGAGGTTACATCTAGCTACTATCTATGATTTAGGTTGCAAATATCTTAATGTTGAATACAAAACTCCCACTGCAACATTATCAGTCGAAGATATTTCTGAAAAGAAGAATCATAATATCATGATGATTGATATTGCATCTACTCTAAGTTATGTTGAATTTGATGAGGTAAAGGATTACAAAACTACTTATGTAATGTGGACCAAACGGAAAGATATCTATGGAGGAGATGACAATGTAAGAAGAGCCAAACTAGAAAGCCTTAGAGGATAATTTGACCAAATAAGAATGAGAGAAGATGAAAGTATTACAAAATATGTGGAAAGGATCAAAGCAAGTGTAAGTGCAATCAAAGCACCTAGAGGAGACATTGAAGATAAAACAGTTGTAAGCAAGTAACTTAGAACTCTTCTTCCTATTTATGAAATTAGAGCATTTTCTATTCAAGAAATGAGATGTGATTAAATATTAAAATATCTTTAGATGCTCTAGTTGGAAGACTGATAGCTTTTGAATTAGATAACTTTGATAACTATGTTCCTAGTTCAAAGGTTATTAAGTCTACTTTTAAAGCTAAACTCTCACTCAAAGAAAAGGGTAGAAAATCAAAATCTAGTCAATTAGGAAGTGAAGAAGAAGGAACATTAGAAGAAATTTTAGATAGTGATCTTGAGGTTGTTGAAGCCCTACTTGCAAGGAAGCATTCCAAAGGTAGAGGAAAGTACAATGGTAAAGTTCCTCTAATCTACTTTTCTTGTGAAGAAGTTGGTCACATTGTTGCTAGGTATCCAAATAAGGAAATCAAAGATGAAAAGAAAAGAAATAAGCATAAAGGCAAGAAGAAATCCAAGAACTACAAAAAATACAAGGATAAAGGTAAGAAATCATGTTTTATAGCTAAAGATTATGATAATAGTGAAAATGAAATGGTATATGTTGCAGCAAAAGATGAATCTAATGGTGAAGGAGATAAGATGACACTTATCTTTCATGTTTGAAAAAATAATAGATGGAATATTGATAGTGGTTTTTTACATCATATGATTAGAGAAAAAATAGAATTTGAGCACATGGACTATTATGATGGAGGTAGTGTGAGATTTGAAAACAATGAACCTTGTAACATAAAAGCAAAAGGATGTATTTTATTAACAAAAGAACTTGCATGTGAAAATGCTTAATGGGTTGAAGGACTAAAGTATAATCTACTGAGTATGGCACAGTTGAATAACATTGGATTCAAGGTAGAATTCATGAATGCACAAGCCAAACTACTGGCTAAAAAAGGAAATCTAGTTGGATTTGGCAAGAAAAAAGGTAATCTATTTTATCTTTATCTTAGTGATTGTTCATGTTTTATTGCTAAAGTAAAATAAATTTGGTTATGGCACCAAAATCTATGACATGTAAACTTTGATAATATGGTTAAGATAAGAAAACATTAAAGAGTAAGAGGTATTCCTAGTTTGAAGAAGCTTGATATGGGTCTATGCAAAAATTGCCAAATGGGTAAGATGGGAAAGAATAGCTTCAAAAGAAAAAAACTATAAGTCAGAATAAGGCTTGGAAATTGTTCATACAGATTTATGTGGACCTATTGGCATAGAAAACTATAGTGGAAAAAAAAAATTATTCTTTCTGTTGATGACTATTCTAGAATGATGATAGTAATGTATCTAAAAGAAAAAATAGAAGCCTTTCAAAAAATCAAGTGGTACCTGGCAAGAGTAGAAAAGGAAACTAGAAGGAGGTTGAAATGCTTACGATTAGACAAAGGTGGTGAATTCATTTCCAATGAATTCAAAAAATTTTACTTTGAAAGAGAAATAAAAAAACAAGTATTAGCTCTTGGTACACCACAATAGAAGGGTATAACTGAAAGAAGAAATAGATCTATCATGAATTATGCAAGAACCCTAATGATTGAAAAGTCTAAGGTTTCTCTCAAATACTAGAAAGAAGCTATCAACACTGCAGTTCATACTTTGAATAGAGTATAGTTGAAGAAAGTCTCAAACAAAACCCCTTATCAGCTATGGTATGGATACAAACCTAATGTAAGTTACTTGAAAGTGTTTGGCAGCAAATGTTATATCTTGAAAGAATCTAGAAAAGGAAAATTTGATGTAAAAGGTGATGAAGTTATGTTTCTAGGATACTCCTATAGAAGAAAAGTATACAAATGTTAGAATTGGTCTACTCACAAAATTATAGAAAGTGAACATGTTAGAATTAATGAGTTTGTAGAAAAGAGTGAAGAAGAAAGCAACAAGGAACCAAAAGATTATAGAAGATTTGTTTACAATGAACTTGATACCCTGCCAAATCTATCTGAAAGAAAATAAGGTTCGTCTCCTGAGTCCCCAAAATCCCCAATAGTTACTGAGTTGCAGATAGTGCAACTTGAGTTACAGTCTGAAGGACTTGAGTCACAGTTAGAGGCTACCGAGATAGTTCAAATCAACCCTAACGGACCTGAGTCACAGACAGAATGACCTGGTCTAGAAACTAAAATTCAACATGAAAATGATGGAACTTATTCAAAGAAGAAAGAGCCTATGTTAGCAAGATATATCATAAGGCATCATGAACCTAATGAGATCATTGGAGACAAATCACATGGAACAATGAAAGTGGTAAATTAAAAGGTACATGTTTACTTGCTGAATTTGAACCTAGAAGTGTTAAGGATGCTCTAAAAAATGAAAGTTGGATTGAAGCAATGAATGAAGAGATAGAATAGATAGAAAAGAAAAAAACTTGGACTCTTGTTCCTAGATCCAAGGATAAAAATGGAATTGGTACAAAGTGGATATTAGGAAATAAGCTAAGTGAAGATGGAAAAGTTTCAAGAAACAAAGCAAGATTGGTGTGCAAAGGCTATTCTCAAGAAGAATGTATTGACTATCATGAGACTTTTGCTCTTATAGCAAGACTAGAATGTGTTAGAACTTTACTAGCATATGCAGCACATAAAAGATTTAAAGTGCATCAAATGGATGTTAAATCTACATTCTTGAATGGAATTGTAGTGCCTACCCTCATTCACATCTTTTTTGGACATTGTTGTTGATATTAATCAGACTATGTTAGACTAGTTTTATGTTGATGGATTAGTTGTATTGTTTTGAAACTATCAGACATTATGTTATGGATTTAGTTGGTATATGATGAGATCATTTAGACTTTACATTTCATGTATGCATGATGATCATTATATTGCTTTTAGTTATTGTTGATGATTAGTTAGATGGTTTATTTTCTCATGTGCTTTATTATGGTTGCTTACCCATACTTGCATGTGTATGGTGTGTGGGTTATTTTATTGTATGACATTTCTAATGTGGTTAAGGAAGGGAGTTGTAGTCACCTGCTTAGTCAAGATCTACACGATACATCACTTCCTGTCATTGTCTATTCATCTTAGCATTATATATATTGTATGTACATGCATGATTTTTCTACAAGTTGTAGGTACCAGGTATCAACTTCTCTGAATTGCTAGGATGAGTGTACCCTATTATACTATCTAAATGATAAGAGAAAGGAGATAAATTATCAAGTCCAAATCCCACACCCTTAAGCCAATTGTCCTAGTGAGGTAGGATAAGTATTTGGATATTTTACCTACCAAATGTGTCGGATGACATAATTCATGATTTTTAACCCTTTAGACTGATTTTGGGTGAATTGCTCTATGATAGATTTTCATATTTTATCTTGGAGGTCTATGGTGAATGTTCTATTAATTAAGTCTTAATAAATAGATTTAATTAATTAATTAATTACTTGAGAAAATTAATATTAAATATCATGTTATTTGATATTTTGATTATAATTAATTAAATGAGAATTAATTGAGGAAAAAGAATTAAATAAAAGAAAATTAGAAATTAAAATTAATAATAATAATAAAATAATAATAAAGTAATAAATTAATAATAATAATAAAAGTTATAAGAATTAAAATGAAATTTATAAATATTTAAATAGAAGTTATATAAAAAGTAAATTGGAGTTATAAGCTTGCATGGGAGTTAATGCACCTTTTCATTTCTCATATGTCAACAACACGGGGGTTAGTACATCAATTAAACACATGGTGTCTACAACCCTATGTAAGTATGTATATATGTTAATTAACAAATTTAAATTATTATTATTTGATAAATGATTTATATTAAAGATTCATTTTCTTAATGGTGAACTCTTTAATAATTTTCAACTATTAAGATTTAATTGTTTAAAATTATTAAATAGAGAATATGAAATTTAATTGTGAGTTTAGTGGGGGATGTTTTCAAGAAAAGATTATAATTGATGGATTTTAAGGTAAACTTTTATTCATCTAGAATAATACATTTGTTAGGAAAACTGTACAAAATGTTCCTCCATTCATTCTCCAAACTTGAAAACATAAACTGAGATCTCTACATTTAAATTCAAGTTTGTAAACTTAGCAAAACCAAAACATGTGTTTGCATTTTGTATTCTTTATACTATTGTTTTGGGGTTTAGGTTGACTAGTATTGACCAGTTATAGGATGTCTACCAAAGGCTTGGGGGTTATGTGGTTGTGATGTCATAATGAGATTTTCATCTCGATCTTTATAAACCCAACCATGGTTATGTGATGGAGTGCTCTATGTATTGGTTGTAATTACTAATTGTTATAGTTGAGATTTTTATTTATGAGACACTTGACTTAACCATTTTTGGTCATCGATCAGTTATCCTTGGTTATTTTCTAGTCGCCATTATGGGATAGTAATGTGGATTTATTCTTGATGATGTCATGTTGTGACATGTTTGACTCAACCATTTTGGAGTCTTTGATCAATATGATTGGGATATATTTTGGTTATTGAGAACCAATAGATACTTTTGATTATCAGTGATACTTTAGTTGCCAATATAGAGCTGTTGTGGTCATGATTTTCTATGGATGCTTGCTCCTGGAGATTTGATGCTTTTATGCATATTTGATGATTTTATTATGGATTATCTTTTGCAATTTTGAGATTTATGATTCCATGAACTTAGGGTAGGATATCTACATGTAGTATCGAGAAGTGGCTTGCAATGGGGGTCGGGGCCCTAAGAGGCTGCCAGGGTAACTCATTGTAAGTTGGATTAATAAGTGATAACATTCACACCTAATACTAACTGAATGAACCTAAAAAGATAAGAGTTTTGGTTCTCACCCATGCCTTGAGTGCTTTTACAGGCTAGGATGGGAGTAGTGAGAGTGCATGGTTGCGACCTTGCATTCCATAGTATGCCTTGTCAGTATGAGAGGATACTAGTGGCCGCATGAGATCAGTATGGACCCCTAGAGTTTAGCTAACTACCAGGGTAACTTGTATGTAATAAATGCGATGACACTTTCTTACTTGCATAGTAGGTTCCTGATGGGGACACAACCCAAGAACAGAATGGAAACAATAGAAAAGGAAAATTATATTAACTGAGAAAATAAGCTGGTACAACCAATACAGGAAAATAAACTTCAAAACTTGCCCTAAGGGCTTACAATAGCATAAATCTGGAGATAATTTCTCCTTATGGTACCTCCTCTCAAACTCCACTCCGAACTGCCTTTTACAATGCCAGAAATCTCCTTAAATAGACCCCAGAGGGTTAAGGACTAGGAGTACATTCTAGAAAGTGCTAGTAGGCATCCACCAATGAAATAGAAGGTTCAAAAAGCTGCGTTAGAAGTCAGTGCAAATCTAGAAGAATCCAAAAACGGTAACCAAATTTTTAGGAGGCATAACTTTTGAACCGTAGCTCCGATTGATGAACCGTTTACATTTTTAGAAAGCTCTCGAAGCGCTCTATAGTCCTATGGACAAGCTTTGCTCATCCCCCATTTTTTGACCCTTTTTGAGGTCATTTAATGCCCCAAACTTGACTTTGAAGCATTCTTAGGAGGTCTCCAAAACTTGAAAAATTGCAATAGCTTTCAAACCGTGGGGCCTATTGACTTGATTCTTTTTTTGGAATGCTCTAAATCATGATTACATTCATCTGGCCAATTCACACCTTCTAGTTTACCGAAATGATGGCCCAAATACATGCTCCTATTTTTTTAGGATTTTCAAACGCACTGATAGTTGAACTATGAGAGTTGGAACCTTTATTTGAGCCAAATGGGTATCCAAAAATGTAAAGACATGAAACAGAAACTAAGTCTAAGTACATTTTTTTTTTTGGTTGACACAGGATTGCCCTTATACTTTTGGATGCTCCTGCATCAGTTCCTACATGTCATTGTGTGCCTATAGGATTAGATGTCGATTTTGTGTTTGGAACCTTTGAGTTAGTATACTTTTAGGATTCTTGGACTTAAGAGATTTATGCTATGTGATTTGGATAGCCTATTTGGGACTTGAGATTATCTCCTCAGCATGGTGGGAGTGGACCACTTAGGTATCACGCGGTCGGGTGGAAGTGTTTTTCAACTCTTATCCTTTGAGATTCATTGAGACATCGTGGCTGATGCATCCTTTATGATGGTGGATATGTATCCTTTCATTAATGACTAGCATATGCTAGATGATGTTATCCTATGCTTATATTTGCATGTTAGATTACTTTCTGCATATGATATAGTATATGTTAGGAGTGACATTCCTACTATGTTAATACCGATGATCTCTTTGGTGATTTGGAATGTTACGCACGGAGGGATGGCTAGGATCCACGATGGTCTAATGATGCTATTAACGGTTGGGAGGAACTGTGCACTTAGTTTATTATGTTTGATCTTCTGTGATGTTGTATTATGTGATTATCTTTACTTTGACATATCATGGATTAGAATAGGATGATGTACCTTATTCTACATATGTATATTCTTTTGAGCTTTTCATACCCTGTGACATGTACAGTGGATGATTGAGCATTTGGAAATGTAATGTATAAACATTGGACATATCATTATTATTTCATGTGGATGTTGTGCTAGATGGATTTATGTATGTTAGTTATTTTAAATGTAATTCAATGTTAAGGGATCTTAAAGAATGTAATCTGTTATGTATGTTATGTTTACTTTTAGATGGATATTGCTATTGCTTCTGTTATTGTGCATAAGTTATATGTGGGATTTACTTTCATGTTTAAAAAAAAAAATGCTACCAAACTTAGTGAGATTCTAGGTTAATTCTTTGGATCCCTTGGCGAGGCATTACATTTGGTATCAGAGCTCGAGTTTCTACATTAGGAGATCTGGGTATTTTGAAACAATTAGAACTTTGAACTAAAGTGTATTTTTTTTCAAACTTGAAACAAGGTGAACTAAAATAGAACTTGAACTGTTACTTGAATATTTTTCATACTTCAACACTTAGTTTTCAAAACTGAAAATTTTACTTAAACCTAATTATAGTAACTAAACTTAGTCTATTGCAACATGTGATTGTAATAGTACTTTGTATTTTTGTAGGATGGTATCTAGGACTAGGTCTTCTGTTAGAGGCCGTGGTAGAGGCTGTGGTAGAGGCCATGGTCGTGGCAGAGCTATCAGTGTCCATGAGTCTACCCATGAGGGAACAGCTCATGTAGAGAGTAGGGAAGAGCACTGTAGTAGGCAGCAGGAAGAGAGCTATAGAGAAGACCAAGATGAGTCGGAAGAGGTTGGTTTGAGATAGATGATGCAGATTATTTTGGAATGTCTACCTCCTATTCAAGAATAGCCCAAAGTGCATCAAATAGAACAAGAGCATAGACCTAGATCTAGAAGTCCTCGAAAGGATCTTCAGAGGTCCATTGTGTGCACTTAGATGAAGGATCTTTCAAGATCCAAGTTCAGGCCTTTCAATGGGCAAGGTTCTAGTTATGTGGCCAAGCAGTGGCTTATTTCTCTCGACAAGATTTTTGCCATGCAAGAATTCGACAGCAATGTTAAGGCAAGATTTGCGATCACTAATTTAGAGAATTTTGGGGCCACTTGGTGGACAATTGAGGAGAAGAAGCTAGGAATCAATATGAGCAGTGTCATGTGGGAACTATTCTTAGAGAGTTTTCATGAACGATTCCTACCAGAGGAATGGAAACAACAAAGGGTTGATGAATTTCATAATCTTAGATAGTACACTTTGTCAGTGACCGAGTATGAGCATAAGTTTTATGAGCTCATGTCTTTTTCAGGATTTAGCAAAAAATTAGCTCAGTTGACACAACACTTTATTAGAGGTTTGAACAACCGTATAATTGGGGGTGTCAAGCTATTTGAGCCAAAAACCCTCAAGGATGCATTACGTCGAGCTATCCTTGCTGAGAAAAGTGTCAACCTTGGTCAAGGAGGTTTTATAGGAGCACTAGTAGCATCAGGATCTAAAGGCAACTACAATTCAGGTGGTAACAACAAGTTTTCTTTCTCTAAGGGGAAACAATATCAGCAGTAGTCTCAGCAGACACAAAAATAGAAGGGATCGAATCCTCAGGCTCAAGTTAGTGGCAAAGGTTCTAACACCAAGAGAAACTATAATGCTCAACACAATAAACAAAATCAGCCCAATCAGCCAGCTCAGAGTAGCCAATCTTTTGTTAGTAGGAATAGTCATCAGCAATCAAATGTAACACCTATGGGTAGAGGATTTGGCAGAAATATAGAATTTTTTTCATGTGGTCAAATTGGACATTATGTAGCTCAGTGTCCACAGTGAGCACCTCAGTTTTTAAGACCTAGGCCTACAGTTTTAGAGCCTATAGTGGGTGATGCAGGTAGAGCTCATAGAGTTTTTGCAGCAGTTGATCACCGTCAAGCAGATCATCTAGGAATAGTGGTTGAGACCACAGGTGCTATTAGAGGTATATTTCTTTCAGTATTGTTTGGTTCAGGAGCTACAAATTCATTTATTTCACCATCTATAGTTTCTAAGTGTAATTTGGATGCGGTGAAGCAAGATCATGGTTGGCAAGTGGAACTAGCCTCACGCATTAAGGTCTTTGTAGATTTTGTAGTTCATAAGTGTGGGCTTAGCTTAGGAAGCTTTGATACTGCAGTGGATCTTTGAGTCATACCCCTTGGTTCTTATGATGTAGTTTTAGGCATGGACTGGCTTGGATCTCATAGAGCTAGTATAGATTGTAGGAAGAAGACTATTTTGTGCCAAGATGACCAAGGGAATGAAGTGAAGATAGTTGGGATACCGAGGCCTATATCTCTACGGATGATTTATGCTATGAAATTGAAGCAAAGTTTTCGTAGGGGATGTCAGATATTTTCTATTATGTTAAATGATCTTGATGAGGAAGATCCTATGAGGAAGACTTTAGATCACCCAATTTTATAGGAGTACGCAGATGTCTTTCCAAGTGAGGTTCCAGGCATGCCTCCAAAGAGGGACATTGACTTTAGTATTGATTTGATTCTGGGAGTGGATCCTATCTCTAAAGCTCCTTATCACATGACTACATAGGAATTGGGTGAGCTACGTCTTCAGCTAGAGGAACTTCTGGCCAAAGGGAGCATTGGACCTAGTGTATCACCATGGGGAGCTCTAGTGTTGTTTGTGAAGAAGAAAGATGGTTCTTTACGCCTATGTATTGATTACAGACAGTTGAATAAGGTGACTATTAAGAATAGGTATCCTCTACCTAGAATTGATGACTTATTTTACCAGATCAAGGGAGCTACAATATTCTCCAGGACTGACCTTAAGTCAAGATACCACCAACCTCACATTAAGGAAGCAGGCATTCATAAGACCGCTTTTCGAACTCACTATGGGAATTATGAGTTCATAGTGGTACCTTTTTGGTTGACTAATGCTCCATTGGTTTTCATGAGTTTGATGAATGGTGTGTTTCAATATTATCTGGATAAGTTTGTACTTGTTTTTCTTGATGACATATTGATATATTCTAAGACTCAGAAGGAGCATGAGGAACACCTATGGTTGGTATTGCAGTGTTTGAGAGACAATCAGCTTTACGCCAATGCAACTAAGTGTGAATTCTTCAAGTCAAAGATTTAGTATTTAGGGCATGTCATTTTAGGTGATGGTATTTCAATGGATCCTACAAAGATTCAGGCGATAATAGATTGGCTGACATCGACTAATGTGTCAGAGATTCGTAGTTTCATGGGTTTAGCTAGTTATTATTGCAGATTTGTCCAGAACTTCTCTAGGATAGAACATCCTATCACTTCTCTTCAGAGGAAAGGAAATAAGTTTGTGTGGATGAAGAAATGTGAGGAAGCTTTTCAGAGGCTCAAGGAGCTTTTGACCAGTGCACCAATTTTAGCCGTACCTAATTCGGAAGGTGATTTTATGGTGTGTACAGATGCTTCTCTTGAAGGGATTGGCACAATGTTGATGTAGAATGGATGAGTGATTGCGTATGAATCACGCAAGCTCAAGGATCATGAGTTAAATTATCCTACACATGATCTTGAGTTAGTAGCAGTAGTTCATGCTTTGACAAGGTGGAGACATTTCTTGTTGGGGCATAGATTTGAGCTACATAGAGATCATTGTAGTCTTCAGTACATTTTTACTTAGCCTAATTTGAATGCTCGCCAGAGGTGATGGATGGAGTTTCTATGCGAGTATGATTTTGAGATTAAGTACATTTAGGGTAATGAGAATGTGGTGGGAAATGCTTTGAGTCATAGGAGACATGTGGTATCATTAATGACTCTTAGTGTGGATTTGAGGAGTCAAATTCTTCAGGCACTTCCTACAGATTCTTGGTATCAGGAAGTGTGCAAAGAGATTGATTCAGGAAAACCTTTGGAAGGTAAGTTTGCAAGTTATGTTAAAGAATTAGATGGTCTTTTGAGACATTTGGGGAGGATTTATGTGCCATTTTGGGATGAGCTTCGCACCTTGATTCTAGCAGAAGCCCATCATACACCTTACTCGTCACATCTAGGTGTCAAGAAGATGCATGTTGATTTGAGACGTTTGTTCTTTTGGTCTGGGATGAAGCAAGATATTGCTGATTTTTTGGCTAGGTTCCTTGAGTGTCAGAGAGTTAAGGTAGAACATCAGCACCCAGTTGGAATTTTGCATCCTAATCTCATTCCTTCTTGGAAGTGGGATATCATCTCCATAGATTTCATAGTAGGATTACCTATGACTGTCAAACATCATGATGCTATCATGGTCACCATTGATCGGTTGACTAAGGTAGCACATTTTTTACCAATCAAGTCTTCCTACACATCAGCTTCTATAGCTAATGTCTTCATGCATGACATTCTGAGATTACATGGTATTCCTAGAAAGATCATTTCAGATAGGGATCCTATGTTCACATCTGCATTCTGAACATCGCTGCAGTATGAGCTTGGTGTGCAGTTAAACTTCAGTTTGACATATCATCCAGAGACTAATGGTTAGACAGAGACGGTGAATCAAGTTTTGGAGGATCTATTATGGATGTATGTGATGGATAGGCAGACACATTGGGAGGACTATCTCTACCTAGTGGAGTTTTCTTACAGCAACGGGTATCATAGTTCTATTGGCATGGCACCATTTTAGGCATTATATGGATGTCCTTGTCGTACACCCTTGAGTTGGGATAGCCTTGAGGATTGCATCTTGTTGGGTCCTGAGATGCTTCGTGATATGGAGCAATAGGTAGTGCATATCTGTGAGCACTTGACTACGGCACAGGATAGGCAGAAGAAGTATGCTGATGCACATAGGACTGATAAGTAGTTTGTTGTGGGCGATAAGGTTTTCTTGAGAATAAGTCTACGAAAGAGTCTGATCTAATACAAAAAGGGTTCTAAGCTAGCACCTCGCTTTGTGGGACCATTCCAGATTCTAAAGAGGATTGGCTCGGTTGCTTACCGCCTTGCTCTACCGCCTAGCCTAGCTCGCATTCATGATGTTTTCCACATTTCTGTGCTTCGGCAGTATATTCCTAATATTGTACATGTTCTTTATTGGAATGCATTGTAGGTAGAGGACAGGAAGCTAGCTTTGGAGCCAGTTCATATTCTGGAGCAGCGAGAGTTGACCCTCAGGGGTCGAACCATCGAGCAGGTAAGGGTCCAATGGGACCCTACTGATGATTCTTCAGCTAGTTGGGAGGATGTAGCTAGATTGCAAGAGTTATATCCCTACTGCTTTGTAGGCTTCCAGGAACAAGCCTAACCCAAGGGGGGGTGGATGCAGTCCCTGCCCTCGTTCACATCTTTTCTGGACATTGTTGTTGATATTACTAGACTATGTTAGACTAGTATTATGTTGATGGATTAGTGGTATTTTTTTGATACTATCAGACATTATGTTATGGACTAAGTTGGTATATGATGAGATCATTTAGACTTTACATTTCATTTATGCATGATGATCATTATATTGCTTTTAGTTATTGTTGATGATTAGTTAGATGGTTTATTATCTCATGTGCTTTATTATGGACACTTACCCCATACTTCGATGTGTATGGTGTGTGTGTTTTCTTTTTGTATGGCATTTCTGATGTGGTTAAGGAAGGGAGTCGTAGTCACCTGCTTAGTCGGGATCTACACAATGCACCACTTCTTGCCATTGTCTGTTTAGCTTAGCAATATATATATTGTATGTACATGCATAGTTTTTCTACAGGTTGCAGGTACCAGGTATTGACTTTCCTGAATTTCCAAGATGAGCGTACCCTATTATCCTATCTCAATAATAAGAGAAGGGAGATAAATTCTCAAGTCCAAATCCCAAACCCTTAAGCCAATTGTCCTAGCGAGGTAGGACAAGTATCTGGATATTTTACCTACCGAATGTGTCGGATAACATAATTCATGATTTTTAACCCTTTAGACTGATTTTGAGTGAATTGCTCTATGATGAATTTTCATATTTTATCTTGGAGGTCTATGGTGAATGTTCTATTAATTGAGTCTTAATAAATAGATTTAATTAATTAATTAATTACTTAAGAAAATTAATATAAAATATCATTTTATTTGATATTTTGATTATAATTAATTGAATGAGAATTAATTGAGGAAAAAGAATTAAATAAGAGAAAATTAGAAATTAAAATTAATAATAATAATAAAATAATAATAAAGTAATAAATAAATAATAATAATAAAAGTTATAAGAATTAAAATGAAAGTTATAAATATTTAAATAGAAGTTATATAAAAAGTAAATTGGAGTTATAAGCTTGCATGGGAGTTAATGCACCTTTTCATTTCTCATATGTCAACAACATGGGGGTTAGTGCATCAATTAAACACATGGTGTCTACAACCCTATGACTCATCTAGAAGGTTGGAAAAGACCCATGCTTAGTTGGTGACACCTTCTAGCTATTTCCTGAGAGCTCTTTATATTCAGGCATTCCTAGAAGCTTAGGGATAGCGTTTGGAGAGAAATTGGAGCATTGGAGGACTCGAGAGCTCTAAAGAAGGGAGGAGCTTGCTCTGCAGGTTTTCTAAGGAAGAGTGAATTAGCATCAAAATTCAAGTAGATTCTTATGATTTTACTTATGCTATTTCTGCATCTTGTATTACATGTCTTCTTCGTGTCTTCCATATGTCTTCTAAGAAGTTTTCCTATTTTAATTGTATGCATTCTTAATATGGGTAGTTAAATTTATTTGAGAATCTTATATGCATAGATCTGAAAAGAATACCGGGCTAGGGATTGAATTATAGCCAAGCCATTAGATAAACTATTGAATGAATTTTTAGATCAAAGGTTTATAGGATAATTCTGAGTATTGGAATTTATATTTTGTGTATATATATGTTTATATTTTTAAATCTACATATATATATCTGTGTGTGTGTGTGTGTGTGTGTGTGTGTGTGTGTGTGTGTGTGTGTGTGTGTGTGTGTGCACGCACACTGTGATATTTGATTAAACTCTGTATGTATACACACACACACACACACACACACACACACACACACACACACACACACACACACATATATATACATTTATACCATTATATATATATATATATATATATATACATATGTATTTATAAATATATATTTAATTAAAAGTCAAATGACATATATTTTGTAGTGAGCGAATGTTTTAAAAATTGCATCGCGATTCATCTATGAGAAAAGTGTTTCAAAAATGCTATTTGAAAAAATAATAATAAACATTTCTTTGGGCGGGTATATGACCCATACCCCCCTGTATGCTAGGCAGCAACATCATACCTACGGTCGTAGGTACTACGACTGCTGTCGTAGGCCTGCGACGATAGGCATGGCAGTCGCACGGCTTTTATAGCTAGCGGTGACTGTTATTAAACAGTGGTAGTATGTGATTTAAGTTTTAATATGACATCAATCGAAATTTTGTAATTCGATTTTATATTTCATTTTTATAAATGCAACAATTATATAAATTATATATGTATGTAAATATATATATTTAAATATAAATAAATAAATAAATATATGTATATATGTAAGTATGTAAATATGTTAATTAATAAATTTAAATTATTATTATTTGTTAAGTGATTTATATTAAAGATTCATTTTCTTAATGGTGAACTCTTTAATAAGTTTCAACTATTAAGATTTAATTGTTTAAAATTATTAAATAACGAATATGAAATTTATTTTTTAGTTTACTGGGGGACATTTTCAAACAAAGATTATAATTGGAAGATAGATATTAAGGAAAACTTTTATTCATCTAGAATAATACATGTGTTAGGAAAACTGTACAAAATGTTCCTCCATTCATTCTCCAAACTTGGAAACATAAACTGAGATCTCTACATTTAAATTCAAGTTTGTACACTTAGCAAAACCAAAACATGTGTTTGCATTGTGTATTCTTTATACTATTGTTTTGGATTTTGGGTTGATTAGTGTTGACCAGTTATAGGACATCTACTAAAGGCTTGAGGGTTATGTGGTTGTGATGTCACTAGCTTATATATACCTCTCTATATATATTACGCCGAGAGTAATTGTTCTCGAGGTGCCTATTTTCATTTAATCCCAAGGTTATTTTAATCACAGTTGGGATTTATGAAAATGAAAATAGGTGCCTCGAGAATGATTACTCTCAGCGTAATATATATAGAGGTATATATAAGCTAGTGGCAATCGCGGCGCAATAGGAAAAGTATTTTTAAATTTTTTTCTATTTTTTTAAGGTAAGTGTTGAATTATTTATTTCTTTTAAAATGAAATTGTATAAACTTACTATAAAATTATTCTTGAATATTTTATTATTTAATTCTATATATGGTGTTTATTTTCATCACTTTAATTTAGTTTTATTTTAAGCATATTGTTATGTAAAATGTTATATTGAAGAGTAGAGTTATAGTTAGGGTTAGGGTTAGTGTTAGGGTTGGGGCTATTGTTAGGGTTTGAGTTATGGATAGGGTTAGAGTTATGGTTAGGAATAGAGTTACAATTAGAGTCAGGATTAGCATTAGGGTTAGGGGTAGGGTTATTTTTGGGATTATGAATCTTGTTAGGGTTATAGTTAAGGTTAGGTTTAGAATTAGAGTTAGAGTTAATATTAGGATTAGGGTTAGAATTTGGGTTACAAATATAGTTAGGGTTAGGGTTAAGGAAAGGGCAAGGGTAAGAATAAGGGTTTAGGTTAAACATATGGTTAGGGTTAGGATTAGAATTAGATTTAGGGTTTGAGTTAGAGGTAGAGTTAGAATTGGAGCTCGAATAAGGGCTAGAGTTAGAGTTTAAATTAGGGTTATAATTAGGCTTAGGGGTAGGGTTAAAATTAGATTTACAGTTAGAGTTAGAGAAAGGGGTAGAGAAAGGGTTAGTTTTAGGGTGATGGTTAAGGTTAGGTTTATATTTAGAGTTAGGGTTGTATATAGAGTTACATCAGGGTTAAGGTTAGGGTAAGGGTTTGAGTAGGGGTTAATGTTAGGGTTAGGGCTATGGTTTTCATCTAGATTAAAGTAAGGGTTAAGGTTAGAGTTAGAGATTTGAGTCAGGGTTAAGGTTAGAGTTAGGGTTAGGTTATGGTTTTAGTGAAGGTTAAACTAAGGATTAGGGTTAGGATGAGAGTCTAATTATGGTAGAATTAGATTTATAGTTAGGGTTATATTTAGGGTTAGAGTTAAGGGTAGGATTATGGTTTTAAAAAGTAATTTTTTTTTGGCATATTGTAATGTAAAATGTTATAGTCAAACATAGATATATGGTTAGGGACAAAGTTACCATTACAATTAATGTTAACCTTAGGGATAGAATAAGGGTTAGGGTTAGCATTAGGGTTAGGGCTAGAGTCAGGGTTAGGTTTTGAGTTATGGTTAAGGTTAGGGTTAGAGTTGCAGTTATGGTTATTGTTAGAGTTATGGTTAAGGTTAGGGTTAGAGTTATGGTTATGGTTAAGGTTTGGATTAGAGTTATGTTTATGGTTAAGGTTAGGGTTAGAGTTATGGTCATAGTTAAGGTTAGGGTTAGAGTTATGGTTATGGTTAGGGTTAGTGTTATAGTAAGGCTAGGGTTAGGGTTTGAGTCAAGGTTAAGGTTAGAGTGAAGGTTAGGGTTTGAGTCAAGATTAAAGTAAGGGTTAGGGTTAGGGTTAGAGTCCAATTATGGTAGTGTTAGATTTAGGGTTAGAGTTATGCTCATGGTTAAGGTTAGGGTTAGGGTTAGGGTTATTATAGGGCTCAAGTTAGGGTTATTGTAGGGATAGGGTTAGGATTTGAGTCAAGGTTAAGGTTAGGTTTAGGATTAGGGTTAGGGTTTTAGTTAGGATTAAAGTTAGGGTTAGGGTTAGGGTTAGAGTCTAGTTATGGTAGAGTTAGATTTAGGGTTAGAGTTAGGCATAGAGTTATGTTTATGGCTAAGTTTAGGGTTAGAGTTATGCTCATGGTTAAGGTTAGGGTTAGAATTATGGTTATGGTTAGGGTTAGGGTTATAGTAGGGCCAGAGTTAGGGTTAGGGTTAGGTTTAGGGCTTGAGTAAGGGTTAAGGTTCTAGAGTTATGGCTAGGGAAAAGTTTTAAGCCAAGATTAAAGTTAGGGTTGGGGTTATGGTTAGAGTCCAATTATGGTAGAGTTAGATTTAGGGTTAGAGTTAGGGACAAATTAATGTTTATGGTTAAGGTTAGTGTTAAATTTAGGGTTAGGGTTAGTGTTAGAGTTAAGGTTAGGGTTAAGGTTAGAATTAAGGTTAGGGTTAGTGTTAAGGTTAGGGTTAGGGTTAGAGTTAAAGTTAGGGTTAGCATTAGGATGAAAATTAGGGTAAGGGATAGGGTTTGAATTAGAATTAGGGTTCTTGTTAGGCTTAGAGTTACAGTTAGGGTTAGAGTTCGAGTTAGGGTTAGGGTTAGGTTTAAAATTAGAGTCACAGTTGGGTTAGAATTAGGGTTAGAAATATAGTTAGGAATAGAGATAGAGTTAGGGTTAGGATAAGGGTAAGAATTAGGGTGAGGGTTAGAATTAGGGTTACAAATATAGTTAGGGTTAGAATAAGAGTTAGGGTTAGGGTTAGAGATAGAGTTAGAATTGGAGTTAGAATAAGGGTTGGAGTTAGAGTTAGAGTTAGAGTTAGAGTTAGAGTTAGGGTTATATTTAGGGTTAGAATTAAGGTTAGGATTAGAATTAGTGTTAGAGATAGGGTTACGGTTAGTGTTAGGGTTATGGTTAGG